>CM074180.1:17525787-18889120 GCA_037179385.1 Holothuria scabra
AAAAGTTTGAAAATTGGTGACTCGAGTCACTAATCTAGTGACTCAATTACAACACTGGTAACTGTACTGTGTAAGAAATACCCATGCATCATGCTGATATCAAATTCAAGAAGGCAGAGTGGCTCATATTCCGGCAGATAGTGCAGTCTGATTCAACAGGGTTTTGTGTGCTCACTTTGATGATATACCCTTCAAACAGTAGACTAGGATTGTGTCTGCACAATGAAAAGTTTTAAACAGCTGTGGGTGGCTAGAATTAAAAAGGTTGGGAGAATGTATGAAGTAGTGAGAGGACTTGGCCTAGCTTGAATATTCTACCTCCAGAAGTAGACCCTAATTCACATTTAAAAGATATCCTGTGAAAAATGTTTCAAATAAATTTATGTTTAATACGTCGAAGTAGAATGTTCTGATAAAATTCTTAACTCAGTTCTTCAGATGCTCAAAATATATGCAAGTAAAGTTATCAGATTTTAAATTCAATTTTTGTGAACTTAGAGCAAGCATTTGTTACATATCCTACCCTTGCACTGATCAAATGTGTTTTCTTAAACTTCTTTTGCAAATGATTGAAATATTTCTTTTCTTAGATTTGAATATGCCATGAGCAAGGGTGCCAGTGGAAAAACCAGCAAAATGGGAAGCTCCTTGCCAGGAATTGTTGAAAATTTGGAAGAATATATTTTTTATAGACGAACATTTAATTTCCAGTGTAAATTTTATTTGTGATGAAAATACACATTTCCTAGCTATCATCATGTTTGGAGCCCTCGCCATGGTTAACATTGGACACAGAAATTTTCCAATCTTGAAATTTTCTATTAATGGGTTAAACCAAATCCCTGTGTTTCATTTTGAATAAAAGCAATTGTAAAATCAGGACTTTATACTGTAAGCATTGCCCATCCGTGCTGAAACATTGACATCACTCCTTGAACAGTACTTCCTTCAGGTGCAGTCATGACATGCTTTGGGTCTATGTTGCCACATTCATGTACCTTATTACCTTATGCCAACCTTATGCCAACATTATGACTTGAATAAAACTTTTGATTACATTTAGTTCAAGCATTGAACAATCCATGAGAACTCATTTTCAGCTCTCTTCCACTGATTTGGTTTAATCCTACAACTCAGTGATCCACAAGCTTGTTTATATGTGATATTGTGCAGTACTTTATGTGCCCCCACCTGAGTGCCATTTAGAAACCAGCCTGGTAGTAATGGTGCATGCTGGTGCATGCATGGTGCCTCTTAAATTGGAGACTGTGGCACTGCTTTGATGGGTCTCATATATGTCCTAGCATCATCATTGTTTGCTCTTAGTTATGGAGGGACTAGTACATTTAGACGTAAAATGATTTTGCTATGATGCAGAATTTAAGTTGTTGCCATAAGCAGGAGAAAACATATTTGTGCAAATTGCATGCATACAGTATGTGCACTTGCTTACTGTACAAACAGCACAAACAACATTATGACTTGAATAAAACTTTTGATTACATTTAGTTCAAGCATTGAACAATCCATGAGAACTCATTTTCAGCTCTCTTCCACTGATTTGGTTTAATCCTACACCTGATCCACAAGCTTGTTTATATGTGATATTGTGCAGTACTTTATGTGCCCCCACCTGAGTGCCATTTAGAAACCAGCCTGGTAGTAATGGTGCATGCTGGTGCATGCATGGTGCCTCTTAAATTGGAGACTGTGGCACTGCTTCGATGGGTCTCATATATGTCCTAGCATCATCATTGTTTGCTCTTAGTTATGGAGGGACTAGTACATTTAGACGTAAAATGATTTTGCTATGATGCAGAATTTAAGTTGTTGCCATAAGCAGGAGAAAACATATTTGTGCAAATTGCATGCATACAGTATGTGCACTTGCTTACTGTACAAACAGCACTGCTACACTTGAAGAGAATGTACTGAGCATATCCACAAAGATAGTTAGGAGTAGCACTTTATACATGAAGATCAGTACCAATTGGTTAAATTTTGATATGAATTGAAACAATTACTCCACTCTTATTGATCAATGTTTTTTGGGTACTGATAGTTGTGTACTCAATCAATGGCATAAAAAAGCCTTCTAGATGCATGGGGAAGCTAGACAGCAAGGGGGTGCCCAAATTCATTTTTCTTGAAAGCCTCTAGCTCCAATATTCATGGGTGGGGGTTGGGGGGGGGGTATGGGATAGGAATGAAACCTTGCACACACAAGCCCTGAGGTGTTTGAATTCTCCATGGACCCCTGTGCATTGTCCACCCCGGTCCACCCTACTGCTACCTAGAAGTCCCCAATAAGAATGAAGTTGTATGTAATTGTAGACTTTTGAAACTCAATTCAGCTTTGCTGAACTTCTAGTGCTAAAGGTGCACTAGGCTGGTGTTCTTGTTTAAATCGGAGAAGGTACTAGAGTGTGTAGAACACAGCTTTTAAAATAGGGCTTCATTGTGATCCTTTCTGAAGTCTGAAAACTATGTAAAAACTTGCTGTCCTTCAGAAAAAAGTGGAATGTGATCTATTGAAAGTTTGACCATACATTTTCTAGGGATGGATTTGTAAACTTCAAAAAGGAAGTGGGCTAGATCTTGTCAGCCTTTCAACCTGCAGGACAGTGTGCATGGTAAGTATCACCTCCTCCTTTCTCCCCCTCCTCCTCCCCTCCCCCCTTCCCATTTTGGTCCAGAATGTTAATGAAATACACTAGGTGCATGCTTGATTCTATATGCGAATGAATGGCTTTAATTGCAAACTCAAAATCATCAAAACAGCTTCTGTCATTCTCATTCAAAAGAAATGGTAGGTAGGCTATACATCTTTCTACAGGTCCTTGCTCTGGCCAGTGAATGCAATTTACAACACTACCATAACTGCTGTAAACCACTGGAAATAGATTCTTCTACATCCTGTAAATACCCCATCATTTTTCTGATCTACCTCTGTAAGTGAATAGCCTGACCCAACTAGTCTTCAAGGCATATGTAAAGGTATAGGAAATATGTAATTCACTCATATCTCATAGTAATATTAAATGATTTTTGACAAAATTGTAATAATTACTGGAATTCCTAAAAATTCAATTGACAGAAATATTACATAAAGCAAAAGATGAAAATCAGGTAGAGTACCATATGCTTACTGGAATCATGTACCAGCTGTTTCACTTTATTGTTTTACACTTAAAATTTCCCATCAACATGCCATAATACATTTCTTGATCAACAAGCATGACAGTGGAAAGCTCTTATTTTTTTTATAATAGAAGACACTATGATTAATTCCCAAACAAAACATAACTCTTCTATTTTGCATGTTGTTATGAATTTACTTCAAAAATGATACAAAAACTTGTGTTTTTCTTAAAAAAAAGTTTATATTTCAAGTAACATGAAAACTACTGCCACATTTGTAAATGAAGTTTTTAAAATATAGGAATTCGAGGCTTACATGCAACTTTCATGATATATCTTGCATGATAGTTTGGGTCTACAAGTACATTTTTTGTCACTGATATCATGATATGCAATTCCCATCTCAATGTACTTCTGGATGGCCTTTCCACTCCTATACTTGCACTCCTGTCACTGTACCCTAACATGATGACACCAGCGGTCTTCCCCAGTCTCGGAATATTGCATTGAGTAAGTATTGACAGTCATATGAAGCAAGTTTGAATAGTCGAATTCTCTAGGCAATCAGTTTGCAGTGGAGATGTAGTTCTCAAAGCCACCATTCAGACCTGGCCTGCACTTTCTTCTTTAAAGATCCAGAAGACATTTTCCTTCCAGCCTTACAAGAAGATAATGGTAGGTTCCCATGCATGAGTTCTGCCATATAGTAGGTATTGTAGGTGTTTTTTTTCCAGAAAAGTTGATGCAGTTCCTGTAGTGCTAGTGCCTTCAAGGTTACAAAGAAGAGCATAATATAAATAAGTAATATGTCACATGTAGTAATTAAAACAACCTTTTAGTTTCAGTAAACTGTTGAAAATGTTGTACTCTTGAAGGTTAGTTTACTCTGGTATGATATTTTAACTTACTTCATGCTATGTACATAAAGCCATGTTGAAGATTCTTGTGACAGACAGAGGCTACTGAGCTGTTACATGAATGACACGTAGGCCTGGATTAATATGATGTTCATTTCATATGATGTTAATTAAAATGCAAAATAGTTAGCATATGAAACATGAGAGATGTACGCTAGCTTGTGAAGGGAATCATTTTCAAAAAATGTGGATACTCATGTCGATTAGTTACGAGAGAGTAACCTTTGTAATAAGTGACTGCTCTTCCATTGACCAATTCAGAAGATGCTGTAGGGAGCTAATGCTTTCATTACAACATGCAGTTGCATGCACCGCAATTGTTCTGATTTATTAAACATGACAGCTACTTGACAGGGTTAGTCTCTTAGCAACAAAAGTTTGTGTGCTTTTTGAGGAGCTAAAGATGTTAGCCATCTTACCAGAACTGGTGCGAACCATCTGGAATGAAGAGATTCACCCTTTAAAGAAGCCTAGCAGTGGCAAACATAGTTTGACAAGAATCTTTGTCATGTGGGGTAGCTAGAACCCTTTTTACTAATTTGGAGGGTAAGGGGGGGGGGGGGCTTTAAATGATTGATAGATTTATATTCAGTTACACTTCGGGTATCAGTGGAGAGAAGTTCTTATTGCCACCCCCCATTACCTAGTTAACAGGGCTGCATGTGTACTCTGTTACATGTACAGCATTTCACTAGGCCATTTAACTGACGACATAGACCTGTTTGAGGGCTATTTAATACCCTGGTGTTTTAAAATGAGCAAACACCCTGAAAAGTGTTAAAATCTTTGGTCTAGTAAACTAAGTTCTCCTGAGGTCGTGTGTACTGTTTCAGACAACCATCATGGCCAGACTATCCCTAGATGCAAGTTGCTGCCACATGTCAATTAAGCATTCAGTGGAAATTGTTGGCATTATTTCAACAGTACTGAGCTGGTTGGATACTGCATTCTTATCCTTTGAACATGGTCATCCAATTTATTTCTAATCATACTGTATATAATGCTTTCATCAAGCAAACCCAAGGCTTCCTAATCTTTTGTGCATCACACAACTATTCTTTATTGATTTTGTCCTGATTTAGGGGGTGAAAAGCCAATTGTCGAGCTAGCTAGGCCATCGTATGTGATCAGAGTGTAGTCTGAAATCCGTCAATTCACACAAGTCTTTCTAATTGTGGGATATATTTTACTAAAACACTATGTAACTCAATTGTAGGACAAAGAGTGTTGTGCTTGAAGTAATTTCATACTGGCAATGACTTAAGTTCTGTCCCTTTCACAGCTGTTTAAGATATATCAGCCTTAATTTGAAGGTGTATCCCGGTAGAAACTACTGTAGCATTAGTTATACACTCAATTAAATAACAATTAAGGATCCACATGCATCGTGATGGAAGTTGAATTTGTTTCTTGCTTTATTAAGTTGTATCGGACCTTGGGAATTTGTGCCCATAATCTGGGGAAAGTTTCTCCCTTTTTCATTTTTATATGGCATATACACGTACGTAATACTACACATCGCCAAGCAAAGGATTTTTCGCAGAATTACTGCCAATGTCTACTAATTGCCATCGTATTTGCTCGTATCTTCTTCCTTACCTTCTTACAGCTTTAAACATCACAAATAACTCGTTCATTAAAGTTGATAAAGCGTTTCCTGGAAGCCGTGCCGTCAATCTCATGTTAATTTTAGGAAAAGTTGCCCTCGCCGACATCTCTTGTTATTGCCGACGATTATTCGTTGTATGTGGTATTTGCAAATGTCTTGCAGAAATCCACATCACCCGAATGAGTACCGTCTAGTACTTCCATGCTTCAACATCCCTCCGTCGATTCCACGAACATTTTTCACGGCCAAGAAGGGTGATGGCGCTGTAACAGTTTTTGATGCGCGAAGGAGAAAAGAACAATTCCAAAAACATGCTGCCGCCCCCGTTTCGCTCCACGATACAGTGTCTTTAAGATTTTTGAATAAATGAAGAAATTCTATATTCTCGGGTTTCACTTTCTCTTTAAGCGTAAAATACTGGTTCCGAGGCCTGGCGTTTGGAGACCTTCGCTGAGGACATTCAGTAGGCCCTACAGGCTTATCATACCGCAGCCAGTGTGTTGTAAGGGTGAAGTAGACCTACTTCATTACGCTAGGTGGGCTTCCTAAAATTTTGTACGACCATAGTTACTGATAAATATTGTATAATACACTCGTCTGGTGAACCGTTACACTCGTTTGTTAATATGGTTTCAAATCCAACTAGTCTAACGTTACAGTGCTATTGCTACGTGCTTCGCAATTTCACGGAATTGTTGAGTGTGCTTACCAAGTTACTGTTGCTAGCCCAACCTTCATGGGCGTCCTCAGAAATTTTTACAAGGGGGGGGGGGCAAGGTCATTCATGGATGATTGAATTGTGTACACTATCTAAGCGGAGCGCCACTATCAGTTGGCGCGGAGCGTACAAGAAAATTTCGGGCCTTACAAACCCTCCAGATGGCCGGAAACGACACTTGGCAAGTATTATAAGCTGCATGTACCCAGCCCTGAAACACAGGAATTTCCTGTCTGTAATTTTTAGATTTTTAGAATTTTCAGTGTAAAAAATTGTTGAAGGGAAGTCTGCCTCTCGGTCAAGGCTTCGCACGCCTACGCACGATAAAACTTACAACTGTCAAACAGCCTAAATAAGCCTAGTTCCGTTACCCTATTATGAATCATACCCCCTCCCCCCCCCCCCCCCCATATTCACCTTGTATTTCCCAGTTACATCCGCGCGTCGACACTTGAGATCAGCACGGGAACAAACCAAAACCAACGCATTCATCAATAGTCGGATGCCATATTCACACCACATACCTGACAACTAGTGCAATTTTGACATAGTTTTTACAATTACAAATTTCCAATAGATATCACGAATGATGGTCCCCAAATTATGATTTCATTATTCAGCATACCATCTTCTCTTTTGCTATTCCTGGTCAAATGTCCGCATATTTCAGTAGAAACTGACGCTGTGAGTAAGATATTTTGATGATTTATTTTCAATTTTTTTATTTTAATTTTCAATTAATTCTTTCACAAGTTTGATTTTCCAGGGGGAGTGCCCCCTTGCCCCCCTCCCCCTTGAGGACGCCCATGCCAACCTTCGATTGTCCCGCTATTTTACTTTGGGTAATTTTGGGTACAGTTATTCTCGCTTTACGGCCGATCTAGTTTAAGACAGAAATCTTAATCAAACCTTTCGCAATAATATACGCCCTAATTGAAGTCATTACATTTTGATAAATGTTCTGGACGAAATCAGTTTACCCTGTCTGCATATATACAGTACGTATGGAGAGTCCAACAACAAGGCTCTCGTGTACTATTAACGTCGCGTGACTGACGAAAACCGGAATCTCATCATAAGCAGTCAGTTCGTGGAGTTTCCCAACCAGGGAAAGGTATAATAACTATGAATAAACGAACACACGGGAGGGTGTGCTTGCACTGCTGGTGCATCCAGTGCCTAAACTTTTGGCCGAATAAATCAGAATGAATCATCAAATCCATCTTTTGATGTATGTATCATGTT
This sequence comes from Holothuria scabra, assembly GCA_037179385.1. Classification (NCBI taxonomy): domain Eukaryota; kingdom Metazoa; phylum Echinodermata; class Holothuroidea; order Aspidochirotida; family Holothuriidae; genus Holothuria; species Holothuria scabra. The sequence goes on from CM074180.1 coordinate 17,533,418, forward strand.
TCTTCATGACACCCCTCCTCTTGAATCCCTCCCCATGACGAGTATCATACACGAAGATGATGAACTGATGACTGGGTTTTATCCATTCTTCACAGTAAATATGGCTAAAAATACCATTCGGCCAGCGATCATGAAAATCGGGTAGATCGCTATAACGCGATAACAAAATGCTCAAACAGGCGCCAGTAACTGCACCATCTGCACTTGATTCTGATGAAAAGGGTCATCTTGTGTAATATAGGGATAAGTTTTGCCGAAACGTATCTTTGCGCTTTATGTTTACGCACTAATGAATGTTGTCGCTGTGCTAAGTTAGTTGCTTTCACACCAAGCGTGATTATAAGCTTACAAAATACACAGACTAACATTAAATGCACCATCACGGCCAATAAAATATATTGCAAAGAGCGAAACAATAATTGCAGCCCAAATAGCCCTCTTTTTGTCGGGGATGATTGTCAACCTACAGTAGACAATAAAAAGAGTTTTTAAAGATACCAAAATAGCTTCCACAACATTTTTCAAAATCATTTGAAAATAACATTCAGGTTAAAATAAAATAAAACTGTTATCCTAGTGGTAATGTTTTAAGAGTTTTAATGAGCAGTTTCCATTTTGCTTTTCTACACGTGAACATTTTCATGGTAAATGGCTATTTCTGACACTGCACGATAATCCCATGTAAATGCTTAATTTTGTACTTTCGTGGTCTCAAATGCCAGAAAATTGCATCTAAGAAGCCTAGGTTTGGGCTACTTTCATTTATTATGAATTCGGTATCTAGAGAGCCAAGCAGACCTTTTGTCTTGGCTATCTCTTGTTATGTACTTAATTAACGGCTATTTCAGAGTGGTCACATGATGTAAATTACGTCAATTAATGTTTCTTTGTGTACTTATCTTGCTTTTCATGTACTAAAATGTACACCTAACCGTGATTAATTTCCAAAACTGTTTTCCTTGTAAGATTGCTTGCTATTGACTCTGGAGGGTTTACAGTAATATTATCTTCATAAAGTAGCCCATTTTTACATTAAAATCTTAAATCGAGACCTCACAATAACACAAAATGTAATTGCCGCCTTCATACATAGAATGTGAAAGAGAGAGATAGAAACATGTGCGTCCGCAGGTAGGGTCAAGGGAGGAATGTGCCCTCCCCTGGATAACCTGAATAAACGAAGGAAACATAAAGAAAAGACGAAGAAAATGAACAACATTTCTTAACAGTTCGCTCAGTTTTTCCCCATATGCGGTAAATAGGCTTTAGAAATGCCATTTTCAGCGATCTCAGACGCATTTTGGGTCCGAATTTTCTTGCCCTCCGCGCCAACTCATGGTGGCGCAGAGCTTCCCCCCCCCCCAAAAAAAAATTGTCCCCCCCCCCCCCCGAATTTTGAACCCATGGATAGAAAATTTAAACGTGTTTTAATAGAAAAACTTGCTGAGGAGAGACGGCAAAGTAGTATTCTACCAGGTGCGGAAAATCAACTGGAAAGTCTGAAAAGCCGTGGCTTCGGTCGTGCTGAGGCTCAGGGTATTCAATTACTCCTTCGAAGCACCCCTGCAGACCATTTTCGTCCCCTCTGGCAGAAATCCCTAGCTCCGCCACTGCAGTAAATGTCATATCTGGTATCTGTGGGGTCTGGTATCTCGAAATTCATGTTCGCTTCTGGCCAAATTACGTTGCGTTTAGAAAATCATTCTGGCAGAATTATGTATGATCCGGGCCAAACTATAGGTGGCTTCACCGTCTGAAAGTGTTTCGGCCACTGAGCCTGACAATTACATATCACGTTAGTTGGTTAGAACGGTTTGACGGCCCCGTTTCCAACCGATTTGTTCAAGTCGAGTCGGACAGAGCCTCCACTTCCTGTTGTGGTTCAATAACATTACAGCCAAAGATCTCAGTAATGAAATGTTTTCGTATGCCTTTATTATGATTTTAAACTAATGAGCGCTGCACCTGAACACTCTCCGGGCTTCCGCCCATCTGCGCGATTACATTGTCAATTGAAAAATTCCAATTTGAAAAAAAAAATCCGGGAACTTCTTTTCAACCTCAGTCTTACCCCGAATATTTTACCATTTTTTGCATTTTTTTGCAATTTTTTGCAGTATGAAGTGGGCTGTGGGGAACTTTCTTGTAAGCTGCCCGAACGTGCCACAAATGGTACGTTATTGTCACTTCAGTCTCACATCTAGAGAAACCTATCGTTTCTTTTAAACGATAGGTTTTACAAATGTGTAGATATTTTTTCTCCCTTTTTTGATCCTTCGTGAATATGTTACTCTTTCTATAATATTTTTCCATGCCCGTTTATTTGCCGCCAGAGAGTTTGAAGTAAAGCTCACGAATAACTGATATTTCTTCTTTTGGAGACTGCCAGAATGTGTAGTGAATTTTCACGATCGTGATCCAGTTGATTTTTCATTAAAATTTTGTCTCCACTGTGACATTTTTTTCTTTTTCGGAAGTACTTTTTCAAGTTTTCGAGTACTCTTGAAAGTTCCGATTTTTTCCCAAAATTCCTGCTTAAATTTTGGATCCGGGTAGTTGGGAGGCAGTCCTCCTTGCCTCTCCCTCCCAAATCCTCTACCTCCTACCTCCTCCCCGCTTCGTATGCCAATGAAGTTAGGGAGTTTTCATTTTTTGTGAATTTTTTTTTCTAAAAGTCCCCTCGACTCTCTGACGAAGAGCCAAGGGGCGAAAACCCCCTAGCTAGCACGGCTATCTCAAAGATTTTCAGATTTCGTCTGCATCCAGGGTGTGGCTTTTGTTCTATTCAGCCAGTCTAGAGCTGGACCACACATGTTTGCCCTTAGAGGGCGTACCTGTATATTTGGGACGTTTAGCTCTTAAAGGGAGCAGAACTCCTTCGGGAGTAAATGTTTGGTTTTTGTGAATATTTGTCTTTGACTTTAGTCTTCAGTCCAAAACTCCAAATGGCCAAGGGAGACAACACAGTTATTACCAACTAAGAGGCTTCATATTTATTGGCAATGTGGAGTGCGCCGCCATTCAATTACTTTCCATGCTAAGGAGTAAAGGCTGTCGCACACTGCTCCGACGCGACTGCGACGCAACAAAACTCATCCCAATTTCCGTCGGGTTTGAATCGCGTCGGAGCAGTGTGCTGCAAAATTTGCTTACGACCCGACTCATTTTCAACCGTTTTAAGTGAGTTTTAAGGATATCGGGCATATCAAACATGTTTGATATTCGCTGCAAGGTTTTAAGCCGTCGCGTTTGAGTTGAGTCGCGTCGGACTAGTGTGCGCCTGGCTCCGACCCGACTACGACGAGACTGTCGCTCCTTAGCCAATGGGATTGCGTTTTGGAAATCAGGTGACCATACTGGATGTCAAAATGGAGGCCCCTAAGTGGAATGAAGACCAAGAGGTCCAACTCATTGAGTTGTGGCAAACGGTGCCCTGTTTATACGATGCCAGTCACAGACATTACAGTAATAAAACAGTAAAATCTCGGGCATTTCTCGAGATAGCAACTACGCTGAATTGTGAAGGTGGAATTGCTGATTTTTGTTTTAGAAATGATTGACTGATAATTGTTAAACTTCTACATAGACTAGCCTAAAAAATACTATTCATTGCCTAGCCATAGCCTAGTTTAACACTGAGTAGAGCAGGGTATTGGGAGAAGGGGAAGATGCAAATTTTGACTGGGGTGTGTGATAAAGTTACCGTGGTGGAACAATATATATTGCTAAATCAAAAATTCTCCCACTCCCTGGATCCGCTTCTGGCCAGGGATGGGGTTATGTCATTATATTACACTGCATAGCCGATAGGCCTCTCTGGCTGAATCGTCGGATGGGGGGAGGGGGGTGGGTGTACTCAGTAATACACCCGCTGGGTACAAATTTATTAGGTCACCGTGGGAACTAACAATTTCCCATTGCGGAGGCGATGGTAGGCAGGCCTAGAGATTTGATGAGAGGTGTAGAGGTGTCCTCTGACCCTGTTTCTTGGATTTTTGTTATTAAGTGAAATGTATAACATGTTAAGAATGCATAAAGGCGTAGGTAGTGGCGGCATCAGGGTTTTCGAAGTGGGGGGAGGGAGGAAACACCGAGTTGGGGACTTTTTGAAGACCCTCCCCCCCAGGAATGAATCTATGTCAGTTTAGAGGTTGGGGTCTATACCACAGCGTAGCCCCACACCAGAGGGCCAATGGTTGCCATGAAAACGGGTGGGTAGTCACAGTGGTGGAGCTAGGGGTTTCGGTCAGGGGGGGCGAAAATGGTCTGCAGGGGCTCTTCGAAGGAGTAAATACCCTGATCCTCCGCACGATCGAAGCCACGGATTTTCAGATTTTCCATTATTTTGATTTTCACCTGATAGAAGACTACTTTGACATTTCTCCTCAGCAAGTTTTTCTATTAAAACATGTTAAAATTTCTATCCATGGGCTTCCGCTGAAGAAAATTCGGTTGGAGGGGGACTAAATTCTTGTAGGGGAAAGCTCCGCGCCACCATGAGTTGGCGCGGAGCGCAAGAAAATTTTGGCCCAAAATGCAGCTCAGATCGATGGAAATGACATTTCTAAAGCCAATTTACCGCATATAAATAGGGAAAACACTGAGTGAACTGTTAAGAAATATTGATGTTAATTTTTCTTCGTCTTTTTCTTTATGTTTTCTTCGTTTTTTCAGTTTTTTTTATTTTTCCAGGGGAAGGAAAGTCCCCCCCCCCCCTTGCCCCTACCTGCGGACGCGCATGTTTCTATCCTCTCTTCCATATTCTAGTATGAAGGCAGTCATTATATTTTGTGTGTTATTGTCAGGTCTCGATTTAAGATTTTAATGTAATAATGGGCCACTCTTTGAAGGTATAAAGGTTAAACCTGCTAGAGCAAAATAGCAAGCAATCCTACTGAGGGAAAAAAGTTATGGAAATTAATCAAGGTTAGGTGTACATTTTTGGCACCTGGAAATCAAGATAAGTACACGAAGAAAAATTAAATGAGGTAATTTACACCATGCGACCACTCTGAAATAGCCATTTATTTAGGTACATCAAAAGAAATAGCCAAGACAAGAGGTCTGCTTGGCTTTCTAGATACCAAATTCATAATAAATAAAAAGTCTCCTAAACTTAAGCTTTTTTGATGCAATGTTCTGGCATTTTAGACCTCCGAAGTACAGAAATAAGCATTTTCAAAGAATTATCGTGCAGTGTCAGAAATAGCCATTTATTATGATAATGGTCACTTGAAGGAAAGCAAAATGAAAATTACTCATTACAACTCTTAAATCATTACCGCTATTATAACAGTCCTATTTAATTTTAACCTGAATCTTCTCTTCAAATGATCTTGAAAAACGTCTTTTTATTGTCTTTGTTGACATTTATCCCCGACAACAAGGGGGCTATTTGCGCTACAATTATTGCTGCGCCCTTTGCAACATCTTTTACCGGCCGGGAGGGTTGATTTAATGTCAGTCTGTGTATTTTGTAAGCTTATAATCACGTTTAGTGTGGAAGCAATGAACTTAGCACAGCGACAACATTCATTAGTGCGTATAAAGCATGAAGATACGTTTGCGGCAAAACCTAACCCTATGTTACAGAAGATTACCCTTTTCATCAGAATGAAGTGCAGTTAGTACATTTATCGGTGGCTGTTTGAGCATTTTGTTATCTAGGCCTTAAAACAACGCTATTAAATTTTGTCTTTTGCCAAAAATGGTGCAAGAGTAAAGTATGGTGAAAATCCAAAAAGGGCGCCGACAGACGATTTTGGTCCGTCAGAGGGGGGGGGGGGCGGGGGTGACCGCCCCCCTGACCATATGGCAGCTCCGCCATAGGGTAGTCACAGGTACGTTAACTGCAGGGTGAAGGGTGAGTTATGACCGTGGGTAGTCGTGTTCTAGTTACGTGGTACAGGTCAAAACATCAAAACCTTTTCCCCCCTCTGGATTTTGACCCGTCTTCCAAGTCGAACTCCTCGTCTAACAGCAGGAGAAGCAAACAACAGTTTTGTTGTAGTCTTGTCGGATCGATGTGCGGATAGCATGCGATCCGACTGAAACGCAACACAACTGCTTAAAACTCATTTAAAACTTGCTTGCGATTAATTAGCGTCGCGAGTTTTGTTGCATCGCCGTCGGGTCGGAGCAGTGTGCTGCAGGCTTAATAAGTGAAAATTTGTTTACATACTCCCGGTTAAGCTAAATTGGAAAATGGCAAGCAATCGGGGAGACATCCTTCAAACTTCCAGCAAAGTGTTTTCTCGTTTGCTTTATTCTAACATTTTTCTTCTTGTGGTTCTCTTTACTTTAAACTTCCTCCTGCTCTTTGCAGAATGGCGATTCAACATTGTCACTAATCCTAAAGACTCGGTGAAATTTGTGGCCGCACTGATCGGTGTTACCGAGTTCGTCTTGCTGTCATTGTGCTATTCTAAAAATCATACGAGTACAGTTACAGCCGTAAGTAGCATAAGCTTATTAACAGTCAGCATATCTTACATACGGCCTAGACCAAGCACTAGGCCTAGGCCTATAGACCGAGGAACATCTACATCAGAATTCCATCCTCACGTTTTAGTTTCATATCGATCAGAAAGTTGACGTAAGCCCTTGCCTTGATCGTATACTGTAGCGTAGGTATATGTTTCGCGAAATTACATTGCTACACTGGTACAGTGTTGGCTACAGTACAGTATGAAGAGACTTCAGAAGTGGACTTTAAAGATATAATAAATGTTGCCCACCCCAGAAACAAAAGACTTTTTGGCACTACTTGGGTTTGGGTACTCAATTTTGTGAACAGATATGAGGTAAGGGTTAAGTACTCAATAGTGTAAATGGTTCAGGGTTAGCCTAGGTACGCATTGTAAATAGGGTTAAGCTTGTGGCTACTACATGTAGCCCCACACGGGAAAGTACATTTGCCATACGCCAAAGAATCACTCCAAGGTGGAGGTGTTTAGAATTATACGCCACACCAGTTGCTGCATTTGTATGCCAACTGTTGTAATTTTCCCTGAAGCAGCCGGGTACGCTGTACACAAAATTTGTTGGCGTACATATCAGTACGCCAAAGATCTTTCTGTGAAAGGCCCTACTTTCCAGTATGGATGTAGCCTATATGTATGCTTAAAAATGTAATACTGGGTTAGGGTTTTATTAGGGACAGGGATACCTTTGCATAGGTATGCCACTTCCTGGTACTAAAACACAATTAATATCGTCTTTTTAGCATTTCTGTCAAAACGGGGGTGGGGATTAGGGGGATTTTACCCACTTTCCACAAAGAGGGCAAAATAATCCCTCCCCCTTTCATTTCCATAAGAAAAAAATGGCAGGTATTTTATTTAAGAAGTAGAAACCTTTGCAGCGATGTTTGAACTTACAGTACATCAATAAATAGTACTTGAACAGAAAACTATGCTACGTCCACTTTGTTTTACTCCGCACTAGAGTCCTTGGCCACAGTACATGAAAGATCCTGATGTTATGGCTTTGTACAGGTTAACAGATTTAAAAATCATATTCTACTTCCTTGAATTGATAATGTCCTTCAATTGTAAATGTTTTTTTCTCCAGAGTCTGTCAGAACATTCACAATGTATGACATTTTTTTTTTTTTTTTGCATTGCTACTTTCCATGTAGTTTTTCACACTCACAGTGGGTCATGTGACTGCATGGAAAAGCTGATGCAGGCAGACTGTGTGCTTAAGTCCTGTAATTGATTTAGTGTTACTGACCTCCAGATTTCACCTTCTTGCTGGCCTCCATTTGAAAAGGAATGGTAAAAAAAGTTGAGTGTTATGCCAAAGAACCCATGGCAAGTTATGGTAAAATGCATTGTTGAAGCTGTGAGTACTGGAGAAGTTGAGACTTGTGGTTATCATTCAAATCATCATGATTTCGAGAGGCGTATGGCCAAGGGCTGTGCATGGAATAGAATCTTCCTTCAAGTGTCATTCATACAGTAGTCCTGGTCAAGGACTAATTAGTTACAGTAATGGCCTTAAAAACCCTTCACATTGCACCCTACAGTAGGTGCCTTCAAGCAAAGATTTTTCTCCTTGGACCAACCTGTAACTTTGAACATGGGCACCATCAATTTTGATGTGGGATTTAGAGCTGTAATAAATCCCCCCTTTTTTGAGTTTTTGGCAAAATTTCTGGGTATGTAATTTTTTGATCATAAGAGTGATTAAATTATGATTTTCAGGCTCTCTTAAATATTGGGGTGCAATTTATAGATTTGGAATCTAACTTCTGTTCATGGAAAACCTATACTGTAGAAGGTAGAGGTAACTAACTGGCACTAAGATGGTTACTGGAACAACATTAACTCAGTTTGTTTTGTTTAAAAGCTGCAGAGATAAAAAATTTCATGATTTTCTTGTTAAGACTACTGTAAGACTACCATGACTCAAAGTTTTTGTGGTTTGTTTATTAATATGCTCCACATTCATGATAAAAATACACTTGTCAATGCTTGACACACCCTCTTTGGACAAGGTCGGTCAGTGTCTGTTATGGGCATCAAATATTTTTGGGCAAATTGGCCCTTTCTTCAAGCAGACTTTGTCCTACTGTAACTTACCGTAAAATATCTATGAAGCATGTTTTCTGATACTGATATTCTTTGCAGTTGAGAGATAGGGAGTTCTGGCCAGGTCAAAGAGAAGACTTGAAAAATGAAACCTACTGCCATTGTGCTTGGTGCTCAGCATAAGCAATGGAGAAGGAAAAATAAACCAATGAGCCAAAACTGGAAATCAAAACCACAGTTATGTACTTTTCCCGAAAGGATACTGTAGAGATCACTGTTGGTCCTTGAGGAATGATAGTGCAACGCAAGTTATGACCAAAATGTCCATGCATCTGAGTGGGGCATTACCAGGTTCAATATTGGATAGCTTTGCAATTCAAACATCCCCATGAAAAGCAATGCAATGAAGAAATTCTCCTTAAGGGTTATCTCAACGACACTTGACAACTTAAGATACTGCGGAAGAGTGTTTATTTTCTCCACAAAACCATTCCAGTATGTAATGAATAGGTTATGGTATTCATCTGTGGCAGTGACTGAGAATATTATACTAGCAAATTCTCTTACAGAGTCAATACAAAGAGTTCTCTCCAGTTAATAAGAAACATGTAGGCCTATGTTAGCAGATCCGTAGTCATGCAAGGGGTCACCAAAGAGGGCTAAGCCCCCATGATTTTCCTCAAATAGGCCTAATTTGATTATTTTCATTGACTTATTAATTGCAGTAGCCCACACACTTTGTCACCTTGAAAATTTTCCCGGGTTTTGCCTTCTTCTCACTCTGGCTGCAAGCGGGAACTAGGCTACAGTATATAGCATATTACAGTGACTGCCCTATATTCTGACAGCCGTATATGTTCCGACACCCATGTGCTCATCTACGATCAAATCTCGGAACATAAGGGGGTCGGAATATGAGGGTGTAGAGTATAGGGCTGTAACCACATATTACCGGAGGTATATAAAAATATTAAACCAATTCTGAACGTCCCTTACCAAGATTCTTGCAAAGGCACTCTTTAGGTTACTTTATTAAGTACAAGTAATTAGCATACCATGTAGGCCTACTGAAAATATAGAACTACAAAGAAGAAAGCCTATTAATTGGAGTCTAGACAGCCATTGTTCTTGGTGCTAAGCATAAGCCGGAAAACTGCTTGGTGTTCAGCATAAGCGGGAAAACATGTCAGTGAGCCACAACTGAAATATAGCTTTGGCCAGCCTGATTTAACCAACTTACATTAGCCATGAAAACCTCATCTAACCTGACCTTAACCTATATGAACCAAACTAATTGTGGCCGTTCCCTACAAGCAACATCAAGCTACCTCTACCAATGGTTATTACAGGTTTAAAACTAAGTTGGTTTGAAGTCTTCTTACAAACAAGACCAACTACTGCGGAACCTCCGCTAATTCAATCGCCTCTAAGCAGCAGCAACATTAATTACACAAGGAAAAATAAAGTTTGAAAACATCTCTGAAACAGAAGAAACGATTTCAAATCCACGAACTGCAAACACAGCCTTACACAGGCACACGATACTTCATGGCACTGACACCCTCACAATACCCTACAGCTCGTCTATCACAAAGAATCGACTGGTCAGTCTCTTAATTGTTTTATACACAGAATGTACTGTAAATCCTCATTGAGTTAACTGTATGTGGAGAAAGTTTACACAGTAAAACTCCATTGCGATTTTCACCAGATGAGAAGCATTTCGACTTGCTTGTAGTCGTAGTGCGTTACAGATATGTGAAATATGGAGTACAAAGCAGATGGGTTCAGCATTGCTATTTCATTAGTGGCTGTATATGTGTACATTGTTTTAGTCTGATCTAAGACAACAACGAGTGTGGCTTATAATCACAGGCTTAGAGGATTTTCTCCAAGAATGCAGTAAACTTCAAAGTTATTTACGACTTTTTAAATTATTAAACACTTGATGACCCTAAAGTCTTTAACTATTGTTTTGTAGAAACACCATGTCGAGCAATATATTGTAAAAGCATTCGGTATAAGAAATCCGAGTTGCTCATTTGTATGGATGACTTGTAATAGTCAATATCCACTTTGGTATCCATGGTCCCTCTCAAGGTTTTGCCTCGGTGAACTTAAAGACCGGCTCCATACAGTAGTTTTCCCTTTCGGGAAACCAAAAAGGCAGTGGCGGGCTTGACTTGAACCAACTGGTTGGAAAGTGGGCCATAAGACTAAATCTAACCTACAGTAACATTTTCCCTGAAGCAATAACCTACAGTAGGATTGTATCTAGATAGGGATGAGCTTAAGACAGCCATACAGAACTGCCAACCTTCAAATTAGGAAACCTTGAGATTCACATAAAGAAAACTAGAGATTTGTATAGGAACCTGGGAAATTTTAAATCTTTTTTGAAACAATTTGCATTCACATGCTTGGGTTGCCAAATCTAGGGGTGGTGGCCAAGGTTTACGTGACAGCTGGAGCAAGTTGCCTGAAAGCACCTGGAAGCCATGTTGAAGGCTCAAATTCTTCAAAGTAAGGATCCAAAAAAGAAGACACTTTCAGAAATATGCAAAATTTTTCCAGGTTTACTTGCTGTGTAAGGATATCACACATGCCCAGGCTACTATGTCATTAAAAGCAAAATTTAACATACTGGAATTTGGCTACTGCATGACAGACTTTGGAAATGGAAAAGGAAATCCCCAGGGTTTTGAGAGTTAAAACTGGAACTTTGAAGGGTGGAAATTAAGTCAGTGCCTCTTTGTATTCTGATAATAGCTGCCAGGCTGTGTGCCTTAGTGTTTGAATCTGTCTGTTTTGAATGGTATTTTACCCTTAGGCATGACAGTGAAATCTGAAATTTTGACTGTAAGATGATGCCTGAAACTGTGAGGCTCATGGTGAAACTGTGATAGTTGGCAGGTATGGCCATGTCAAGGGCTGGAATGTGTAGATAATTGTAACTGTCTGGGTTAATGAATATCAGTCAGGAATGAAAAAAAATTTATGTAAAACAAGTATAACAAGTATCCTGTTTATATATGTTTTCCAGAACTTGAAGTTTTCTCACCGTCTGTCCAACCTTGTAAAGGCATTTTGTATCTTCCTGTTCAGTTGCATCGCATTCCATGCTGTTACAGTTCTTTATGGAGCACCTGCATTTGAGTAAGTACTAATATGCAGGTAAGGTTTCCCTTTACAGTGTTTTGGTAAGGCATATATTTCTTGAAAATTAAGGCCATTGAAGTAAAAAGACATTTTCCTACATTTGGCATGTCAGTCAGTCTTCTTCAGATATCTTCTGTTCTCTCTTCAAATGAAGTATCATTCAATTAAAAGGGAAAATGCCATGCTGTGTTCTTGCTCATACTCATATGTCTGCCAATAGACCTATTTCCAAATAGCAATCACAATGAATTGTGGGATAGAGTTTTGGGTGTGTGTCAGTTTTCACCACAGTAGAATGCCATTGACAAAAATGACAAACACCAAAACTCTATCCCACAATCTTTTGTAATTTGCTATTTGGAAATACATGAAGGTCTATAGGTGGATGTTTTGCTCTACAAAAAACTACAAACTAAGATTAGAATTTCTCAAATTCACACTCTACAATCTTTTTCAAACAAATGCATCTGTTGTACAGAAAGACCCACAGTATGTTCAAGTGAGTAGGTTGCTGACCAGGCAGGATTTTCTGACAAAAAGTTATTGCTTCAGGGTGAGTAGAGAAAAGCCCTATGTGTATAATCAAAGCACTCTCAGTACAGTTCATTCTGTGTAACATAAGCTTTGATAATCTGCATTGTTTGAATTGACAGTAAATAGAAAAGCTGGGCCAATGGATTGTTTCTGTACCCCCTACAAGAGGTGAAGTTTGGGGTGAGAGGACTGGCCCTTTAAGGCCTGAGGTAAAATGAAAGTGACATGTCTTGCAAAAATAATACAGTAAAGTAGAAAGCTGTTAGATTTAGTTGTTTTCTCAAAAGAAGTTGGGAAGAATGTTTCAAATGTCCTTTAATATATAGTAGTATGCGTAACTTGGAAGTACAGACCAAATAGTACCTCCCTTACTGTACAGATGTACTGTAATGTCCTGTTTGTAATGATAATACAGTCTTGTAGTTGTTTTATACTTTGCAAATTCTGTAAAGTGCAAATACAGTACAATTATTATCCGACCTGTCAAATGGAAAGCAATTAATTCAAACAGAAAGTTTTTTTTTTAAAAAAAAAATAACATTTCAGTAGTTTTAACAAAACTGCACCCACCATTCACCAATCAAGTATTGTACATAAACAATAGACTGGTGTGGCAGAACAGTCAATGTATTGCAGTAATTTTTCTTTAGAAATACTGTACTGTAGCCTCTATCCATTTGTTGGTTTTAAGAAAAAATGCAGTCCCTGAGTTTAAATCAGCCTACTCCATCCAGACCTTGAGATTTGCTGTAGATTCACCAAATGTATTACAAATCACACTCCTCCAAAAATTAATGAGTATGGTGAAAAAGGATGTTTTATTTAAAATAGATTTATATAACCTGCAACTCTTCATCTGCAGGTGTGCAAAAAATCACACTCATCATAGTGATTTGATGTGTAGTAAATGATGGTGTCCAATCACACTTGCACACCTAAAAATTCAAGGCCTGCCCATCATACTAATTGAGAAATGGCTGCTTTTAATCATACAGGGACTGTACGATAATATTTTTACAACTTCTTTTGTTGAATTCTCGGAGATTTGCTTTTTGATTCCTTGCCGAAGGCAGGCAAGGAATCTATGCGATGGTGATGTCGCGTGTATGTGTGTGTGTGTGTGTGTATGTGTATGTGTGTGTGTGTATGTGACGCTTTGGTTTGTAAACACAATATCTCAAGAAGGGTAAGTGTGACTAACCTCGTATTTGGTGTGTAGGTTGGTCATATTGGATAGATGATCCCTATTGTTTTTGGTGGAGATCAAAGGTCATTTGGGGTCACCAGAGGTCAAAAGGTCAAAACCTTGTAAACACGATATCTCGAGAACGGTACATGTGACTATGCTCATATTTGGTGTGTGGATTGGCCATATTGAGTAGATGATCCCTATCGATTTTCGTGGAGGTCAAAGGTCATTTGGGGTCACAAGAGGTCAATAGGTAAATTCCTTACAAATTGCTTGTAAACACGGTATCTCAAGAAGGGTAAGTGTGACTAATCTCATATTTGGTGTGTGCATTGGCCATATTGAGTAGATGATGATCCCTATTGTTTTTGGTGGAGATCAAAGGTCATTTGGGGTCACCAGAGGTCAAAAGGTCAAAACGTCGTAAACACGATAACTCGAGAACGGTACATGTGACTATGCTCATATTTGGTGTGTGGGTTGGTCATATTAAGTAGATGATCCCTATGGATTTTGGTGGAGGTCAAAGGTCATTTGGGGTCACGAGAGGTCAATAGGCAAATTCCTTAGAAATTGCTTGTAAACATGGATTCTCAAGAAGAGTAAGTTCGACTAATCTCATATTTGGTGTGTGCATTTGCCATATTGAGTAGATGATTCCTATTGTTTTTGGTGGAGGTCAAAGGTCATTTGGGGTCATGAGAGGTCAAAAGGTCAAAACTTCGTAAACATGAAATCTCAAGAACGGTACATGTGATTGTGCTCATATTTGGCGAGTGTGTTGGCCATATTGAGTAGATGTTCATTACTGTTTTTGGTGAAGGTCAAAGGTCATTTGGGATCATGAGAGGTCAAAAGGTCAAAACTTCGTAAACATGGTATCTCAAGAACGGTACATGTGACTGTGCCCATATTTAGTGTGTGGATTGGTCATATTTAGTAGATGATCCCTATTGATATTCTCAAAGGTCAAAGTTCATTTGGAGTCAGCATGTTCAAAGCCTGACAAGCTTTCCTGCACAGTCTTTCAAGAAAGGTCACTTGTAGGGTCCTGTAACTTGTCATGTAGATGGCACATAGTGAATACATGGTCCCAGAAGTTTTTGGTGGAGGTCAAATGTCATTTGGGTTCCTGACGGGCAAGGGGGATCTCAATGTAGGAAGATTGGATGCCTTGCATGTGTACTTTGTGGGCACATTATGGAGCCCTGTTAATTGAACAACAGTGCAAGCAATGTCAATGTGAAAAAAGGCCTTACGTTTCAGCAGCAAGGAATCACTAAGCCTTTTGGCTTTCTGGTTTTCCTTTAACATGTAAAATTATGCTCATTATTGCACTCAGAGGTACATTTGTAAGGGAAAGGACATTCACTAAAATGCATGTTTTCTTAAAGTAGTTTTAGCATGACTGTATGTTTACCTTGCAGGACATGCTTGTTATTTTAATGCATGTGTTTGTAATGACATTTTATGAGCAGGCCTACTCTATCATTTCCTCCATAAAGACAGTTTTTTTTTATTTATTGACACATTCTTTTGTGTACATACTATATTGCTCGAATAGAATATTTAAGTTTACCTGTAGTATTGAAGTACAGTATTTTATGGTGTATTGAAGTAATTTCTTTTTGCCTTTTACTGTACATTTTTTCACCTCTAGAGCTGTTGAGGAGACCTTTCTATTTTCACTGCTGGTGTCAACTTTATCAATACTTCCCTGTCTGATGGTTATTGGTACAAGCTCATCGGCTTGGGGTAGACTATATTTTGATAGAAAGTAAGTATAAATTTTTTTCTGCAGAAATTCTTTGATTTCATCATTTATTCGATCATGCAAAATGGAAAGCTTACAGTACTTGTGTGGTATCTTTCAGGTCATTATAATATACACCAATGTGTCATGTTAACAGTGGTGTATTAAAGTAAAATGCATTTATCTAGTAGCTGATAACATTTCTTGCATAGAAAAAGCTTTGAAACAATTGTGGCCTAGTACCTCATCTTCAGTGTGGTCAAAGTATCCCAGTGAGTAGAGAAATCAACACTCAATTTTTGTATTCTTGTTCTACCCTTTTTCAAAATTTATCTTTTATCCTACATGTGCTATCTACAGTAAGCTGACTATGCCTTGCAGAAACATTTCCTATTACTTAACTTTGAAGAAAGGTACCCAAAGGTGATAGTGTTTTGTTTTCATGGTGAAAACTTTGCCATAGCCAAATCTCTGGGAATAATATTGATCTGATATCTTGAAGCAGAGAAGCCTTGTAGGGGTGGGAGGGCCATGGTGGGAAGACACTTAAGAAGTTGAGACAGTCAGACTTAGCAACCAAACAGGCAAGCTTTACTATAGTATGGTTCCCTGGCAACATTACCAACTCAATATTAAGATGAAAAAGTCAGCTCTATCTTTAGAAAAAACATGTTGGCAGAGATGTTCCACCTTCCCCTATATTATCCTTTTGAGGTGGTCCATGTCACCGTATCTCAAATAAGGAGTAGACTTTTAACCAGTGATTCATTTGCAGTCTTTGAGAATATCTGAAGGAAGTGTTAACAGCTTAAATTGCAAGGTTGGACTCCTGAGATGGGTAATCAAAAGCAATACTGTAATAAAGAAAGAACAGTATTAAAATGATAAATAGGCAGCCATCCAAATGCAGGGAGGCTATACTGTACAAGTTCTCCAAGATACATTAGCTGGGGAAAACAAATTTTTGATTCACATGCTTTTATAGAGTGTAGCTTGAAGTCCCCAACAACTTCAAGGGTTACTTTAGGACTTCAAACTTGGGCTTGATGTACTGGTTTTTTCTCAGGAGCAACTGAGATGCTCCAAATCAAATCTTGGCCAAAGGCCTGATAAGAAGGCACATACTTAAGGAACCCCAGTGGACACAGGTCTAGAGACCTCAGCAGTACAGTATGTTGATGTCTTCTCCACCCTCTGACAACTAATGCAACAATAGCAAGCTATGGGCAGCTGGGTATTGTCATTCTGGCCAATTACTTACCATATACTGTAGATTGAATTTAGTTATACACAATCCCCTAGCCAGCCTAAAATCTTTCCAAAGCTTTCTCAAACTGGAAAACAGTAGCAACTGAAACTACACTTACACAAAACCTATTCCAATTGTCAATAACTCTACAAACAAAACTAAATTTTCAGCAAACTTTACAAAACACTTTTAAGTAGCTTCCAACTCTGAATATGGGTATACGTAGGTGTAGGTAATTGTACTCAACTTAAGAAAACCCTTCCATTATATCTCTGTTATACGGCACACATCTAAAACAGTTTTGAACACTTCAAACATGTCACCTCTCAACCTATGATATAGTAAAGTTGGCAGTTTAAGTTTCTTTACCCTTTCCAGATAACTTACATTCTTTATTTGATGAAACCAACCTAGTTGCTCTCCTCGGAACATTTTCTGGGCATCAGTGTCTTGCTTATAATAAGACACATTGACATGTTGATAGTAACACATTCAGCACAGTAGGAGAACTCACAGATTGCTGCAACAGAGTGTCAGTTTGGTGAGGACTTATTTTCCCGTTCTCTTTTGTTTTATAGACCTGAGGATGAGGCAGAGACCTGCCTTCTGTGCCTTGTTGTCTGTACTTACCTTGGAGCCTGGTTTGGTGCTTTCCCAATCCCTTTAGACTGGGATAGACCTTGGCAGGTACAGTATTTTTGTTAAGTTCTTTCTTGTCAGGTGGCAATTTGTACATGATTTACCCCATACATCCCTCAAAATGTATGCTTGGTATAATTGAAGGCAAGTTAAGGAATTCTTTTTATGAATGAACAGTAACAACCCCTCTCTTTTTTTTTACTTTTTGACCTCCTAAAATACTGTAATGGAACAAAATTCAGCTTGAAATGATGTTAAATGTTGCACAGGGTTGCATCTGAGATTACTTAAAGCAGCTCATTGAGTTGGTTCATGAAATTCAACAATTTTTTCCAAACCTGTTAAGTTTTCTTCACACACCAATGATAAATGGTCAATCTTAGACAATCCCCATACCCTACATAGAAATAACTGTTTTATGAGTGAGTAGTTAACAGTTGAAGTCACTTTTCAAAAAACCGTGACCAGACAGTTTTTCAAATTATGTACAAAACCGTTAAAAGTCAGGACAATAGAAAATTCAAAATTTTTACATTTTCTGTGACTTTTGACTTGAAACTTGACTTGTTATGCTAACTATAAGTATTGTTTTGTGGTAGTGACCATTTGAGACTCTCATTAAGTTAGCAAGATCAGCTCAATGAGCCTCTTTAAATATTCCAAAATTACCCCCTCCCCCCCACACACCTGTGATCATACCCTGCAGTTTACCACCCCAAAACTAATTCTTGCCTAGATGCTAGAGGTAACAATACCATAACAGAAAGATTGTCACATGATTCAGCCTAACCAAACATGAAATAAACAGCTGATTTTTTATGTACAATTTTAAATTGTGAAACTGTTGTTCATCTCTAGCTTTTCTGAAAGACATACCATTATTTTGCCCAAACTTTAAAGAAACTTAATTTTGATGTTACTTCCCTAGAATGGGCAAAACTGTTCATGTAATTACTGAGTTAAAAGGCTAAATAGCAAACAGCAAGTAGAGAGTCAAATACTACATTTACACCTTAAGTGGTAGCATGAGAGATTGATCAATAAGTCACATCCTGTAGATCAGGGTTATTCAACCTTTTTCAGTTATGGACCACATGTAATGGTTATGATGGACAAGGGACCACATGTTTTACTCATTTTTTTCTTTGGGCCACATGTAGTGGTTATGATGGACAAGGGTGGCATGCCTTCCCCCCTTTTTTTTTAAGTTTTTTGTACAAAGTCCCTGGAAACAAAATGCAATCAGTTTGCATGGAAAACATCCGATTCATTTTTGGTTTGGATGTGATAGATAAAGCAAAACACTTGATATACACTGTAGCCTATTTGTAAGTCCATGTTTTCTACATATTAAAATGTAAAAGACTGCATGATAGCACACCAGGAGAATTTTACAGTTTGTTCATTTTCACAAGAAAAAACCCTTGGACATTACTAATGCTATTTTAATGGAAGTTACTGTATGCAGTTTCTTTGAAGATTGGACTGGTTGATTGCAGTAGCAAGCCTAAAGTTTTTATCAAAGAATGTGCTAAAAATTTTGCACTATTGATCATTCCTGATGGGACCCACTGCAGCCTTATGGTGGGCAGGACTGTCGTCCACAGACTGAAGGTTGGACAACCCCGCTATCAATGGAAGAACTGACAAGTGCTGTAAAGAAGTTTGATTACATTACAGATTTAATACTCAAAAAGAGATACACAATAAACGAACTGTAAATGTTAATGAGCAGTTTGCAAAACATAAGACTGGAGTGTCTTAGTCGTAGTGTGCATGTATAAAGCAAGGAAAAGATTTTCATGATTGTTTTTTTCTTTGGTTTGCAGGCATGGCCCATTACTGTTTGTGTTGGAGCTCTTTGGGGACATACAGTAGGAGTCTTTGTATCAATAAGTCAACTGCTGTATAAAATGAGTGACCAGAATCAACAAGGAAAGTTCAGCTGACATCTGAGATGTAATTTATATATTTGCTTTTATCAATTTACAATCAGATTCCCTTGGTTTTAATCAATTTAAAACCACCCAACAAAGTATATTTTGTTGTGGTATTTGCAGGAATCGTGAAATGGTTGGCCAGACTGTTACATTTTCCAACTGAAATAAGGAGGTCTCCTTCCCGTTTGGAAATTTTTGCCTTTTTTCAGGGTTGAAATGCAAAATGGTGTCTCCTAATGACCAATATGAAGCCAGTCACCTTTAAAATCAAAGAGAGTGCAAGGTCTCATTGACTGCTCATCTGTTAAAAGAGAAGGGGTGTCCCTCCCTTTTGGAAAATGCTTACCATTTTTTGAGGTCTGAGATATAAGATGATGCTGTACTTGAAGCATATTGAAGCTGTTGCTTGGTCAGACTCACTGAGACTGCTTCCATGATTTCCTTCAACATGCTGACTTTGGTCCTGACTATATTTAAAGGTGTCCCTCCCCCCCCCCAATTGCACAAACCACCCTCTATACCCATTAAAGTTTGTCATTATTGGCAGTTCAATTTGAATTTTTACTGTTACTGAGTAAATCTATGTCAAGATTCAAGGAATGGTTTTGTTTATGAGGGTTTTAGAGACCATAGAAACCTGGCAAAGTCATGAAAAATTTGAAAATCATTTCAAGGCTGGAAAAAGTTTTGAAATTCAGGGATATTGTGTGAAGACCTAAAAAAAATCATGGAAATTTGCAGTGATATTGTTCTACTCATTTGTATTCTCACTAGTAATGTCATAACTTTTCATTCTCCTTACTTTTAAATTGTCATGGAAATTCTTTCATTTTTGTAGGAAAAGTAATGGAATTCTCAAAAATTGATTCCCCAGAAAGTTGAGAAACCCTGGTAAATGCACATGAGAGTTAATGGTACTTTTACATTGTTGCATATATAAACTGTCATTTCTGTCAGTTTGGATATGTTATCCGTCAAGAATTTTATCAATTAGTAAGCACGTCACCATGCTTTTAAGCTTCTTGCTAATTTCATGTGAAATATCATTCTTTTAAACTGTCTAGAATAGAACATACTAATGGGGTAGATGCCCGAAGTCCAACAGGTTAGTCATGTCAAGTTTTTAAACACTTTTGGGATGTAGCTCCTGAGAGGAGCAGAATTCTTGTTTGATTGGTTTGCCTCATAGTGGCTCTTTACCAGAGAGTCTAGGAAACTTTGAAAAGTGTCTTAATGCTGTCTCACAAAGAATTGAGTAAAGTTATATCTGAGAAATCATTCCTTCTGTGTCCTCATGTAAGTTTATTCAGTGTAATTCTTACAAAGGAATTTGTGTGTGGAAAAATGTTTGGTTGTAATGGAACATTTTAGGAGCTTGTCAAAGTAGCCAATATGAAAGTAACATGTTAGGAACATTTAGAAAAGAGGTTCTCTTTCTGGAACGATACTACGAATAGATCTCCGCAAACAGGATATGAGGTCCTCCTTATATGAATGTTGGGAATTAGCTGGTAAGGTCCATACATATACATAGTAAATGTTGCTGCACCAACAGTCTATAGAAATTTGACAGAAGGGTCCTCAAAATAGGTACAGATAGATTTGTTAGTTAGATGGAGTTTTACGGCCCAGTTTCCAACCAATTGGTTCAAGTCGAGCTGGACACACCTTTTTTGTCAGTTGTGGCTCACTGGCTTGTCTTCCCTACTCTATCACTTATGCTGAGCACCAAGCACAATGACAGTAGGTTCCATTTTTAAAGTCTTCGGTATGACCCTGGCAGGACTCGAACTCCCAACCTCCCACATTGCAAATCTTATGCTATAATCACTTTACCAAGTAGTTGGTCCATTTAGAACTTCTGTTCGATTTGCAGATGGGGCAATGAATGAAAAGATAACTGGTAGAATTAAAAAGGTACAAGTGCATGCAAGGACAGGACAGTTGCCCAGGTTTGTGGGGCCAAGTTTTTGGTTTTGATGAAAAGAGAAACCTATGCATTCATGATGGCGTGTGTGTGTATGTGCGTGTGTGTGTGTGTGTGTATGTATGTGTGTATGTGACACTTTGCTTGTTTACACCATATCTTGAGAAGGGAAGATCTGACAGTTCTCAAACTTGGTACACAGATACCCCATACTGTGAGGAAGCTCCCTATTTATTTTGGTTGAGGTCAAAGGTCATCTGGGGTCACAGGGGGTCAAAAACCAAAATCCTTGTTTACACAATATCTCAAGATAGGAAACTTGGATTCCTTTCAAACTTGATATGTTGATGCGTTATGATGTAAGGAAGAACCCTATTGATTTTGATGGAGTTCAAAGGTCATTTGGGGCCACATGGGGTCAAACCCCAAAATCCTTGTTTACACTATATCTCATGGTAGGAAACATGGATTAATTTCAAACTTGATATGTTGATGCTTTATGATGTAAGAAAGAACCCTATTTATTTTCGTGGAAGGTCAAAGGTCATTTGGGGTCACATGGGGTCAAACCCCAAAATCCTTGTTTACACTATATCTCATGGTAGGAAACATGGATTAATTTCAAACTTGATATGTTGATGCCTTATGATGTAAGGAAAAACCCAATAAATTTTGGTGGCGGTCAAAGGTCATTTGGGGTCAAACCCTGAAATCCGTGTTTACATGATATCTCATGGTAGGAAACTTGGATTAATTTCAAACTTGATATGTTGATGCGTTATGATTTAAGGAAAAACCCAATAAATTCTGGTGGAGGTCAAAGGTCATTTGGGATCACATGGGGTCAAACCCCAAAATCCTTGTTTACATAATATCTCATGTTAGGAAACTGGATTAATTTCAAAC
This sequence comes from Holothuria scabra, assembly GCA_037179385.1. Classification (NCBI taxonomy): domain Eukaryota; kingdom Metazoa; phylum Echinodermata; class Holothuroidea; order Aspidochirotida; family Holothuriidae; genus Holothuria; species Holothuria scabra. Next base: position 17,555,248 of record CM074180.1, read on the forward strand.
CTGATATGTTGATGCGTTATTATGTAAGAAAGTACTCCATTTATTTTCGTGGAGGTCAAAGGTCATTTGGGGTCACATGGGATCAAACCCCGAAATCCTGGTTTACACTATATCTCAAGGTAGGAAACTTTGATTCATTTCAAACTTGATATGTTGATGCGTTATGATGTAAGGAAATTTTGGTGGAAGTCAAAGGTCATTTGGGGCCACAGGGGGTCAAACCCTGAAGTCCTTGTTTACGTGAAACATCATGGTAGGGAAGTTGGATTAATTTCAAACTTGATATGTTGATGCATTATGATGTAAGGATTCTTCCTATTGATTTTGGCAGAGATCAAAGGTCATTTGGGGTCTTAGGGGGTCAAACTCAGAAAACCTTGTTTAGGAGAGATCAAGGTACAAAACATGGATGGATTTCATAATTAGTATGTGGATGAGTTATGGTGAGAAGATGGTCTGTATAAGGTTTTTTTGTGGAGGTGAAAGGACATCAAGGTTCATGATCGGTCAAACTTTGAAAAACTTGTGAAAATGGGATATCTCAAGGTAAGAAACTCTCATGGATTTCCTAATAAGTATGTGGATGTGTTACAGTATGGTGAGTTGAAAGTACTGTACCTGTTGTTTTTGGTGGAGGTCAATGGTCATCTGGTATCACCTCGCATTAAACTCTGAAAACCTTGTTTGCAGAATATTTTAAGGCACAGTGTGAAATTTGGCTTTTTGAATATAGGAGTGTTTTCATTAAAAGAAAAACCAGTTACTTACTGTTGAAGTCAAAGGTCACTTTGGGTCACCAGGTGTTACAAGAAATGTAGCATTTTATTGAAAAGAACATGTATGCATCATCGAAACCTAAATGCATTTTTGCATTCTGGTTGTTTGAAGGGATTGAACCATGAATCATTACCAATTTATAATGATTGTACAGCTGTGGGAACATGGTTGCAGCTTAATATTGGGGAAAGGAATATGAATTTATAAATTAAAATTAAATTGATGATCAATATCAATAAATACATGAAGAAAGATATGAGTGTTTTTTTTTCTTTTATTAAAGTTCGTATGTTGATATCTATGACAGATTCACCCCCAATTAAAGATATCAGTTACTTTTGTTTTAAGAGTCGTGTCAGGCTTCACTGGAAGAATGAGAATATCATTCTCCAAACAGGAGATGCATTGTTACATGTTATGTGGTGGCAATCAATAGCAAACCCACTGAGTAGCATGCACTACACTATTTCTTATCTTAAAAGCATATGCCCTTTACTTTTTAACAAATATGTTGGATGGCAAATTTCATTGCACTATCTTTTCATTCCCAACCCTCCCACACTCACACTAGCAGTTCAAGTTGTAGTCACTGCCACTTGGACATTCAACCACTTCTCCTGAAAAGCTTTCCCTGCTTCCAGATCATCACATATGTTCACACAATATTGCACCCTTAGATCTGGCAAGTTGTCAAGGGAAACTTAAAGAACACAAAATAAACCTTTTCTTAATAGCATCTTAAACTTTTCACTCAGAATGTGAATATCTGATAAAGGCCTACTAAATTTTGCACCACACCTTGGAAATGCAATCACATTCCAAAGACACATACGGTATTTGCTGACTAGACAAATGATTGTACAGTTGGAGAGAAAAAAAGAGGCTGCTCATTAATATGAGGCTGTGATGTCATACTTACCTCTAGTTCACTTCATGTTATAAGTGTGACTAGCTATATAGCCGATTTTGAGAACCACATGTCGGATTTTAATACAAATTTCACCAGATTGCTAAGAAAGTAAGCACCACTCTAACATATCACAAGTCTTTTTGAAATTTTAACCATTCTTTCAATACCCTTTTTTCCCCTCCCACTTGACCACAAGCTTGACCTTTAATTACTGGCTTTTATATCACACAGCAAATTTCTCTGGATAGAGGAATAGAAAATCAAATCTGAAACTATTTTGTTAGTATTCACATCACTTTATACAAAATCATATTCATATCATTCACATCACTGGATTAAAAATTTAAAGGAATGTGCTAATTTAATACAAATCTAAAACAGTTTCCTAAACAAATTTCAATCAATTTCAGGAAGTCAAACAACACAGGAGGGCATACTGAACAATAAAATAGAAATGAGTTTCATGTCCCACTTCACTGATGTCAATGTCCAATATTCTTTAACTTGTAATGTATTTCATTATCTGCAGTACAAAAACTACTTCCAGCAACTTGGAAGAAACAAAATAAAAACAAACTTTTGAAAAACATATCATGTACTGCTGCATAGTTCTGAATACAATATCAATAATGAAAGAAGATGCAAGAAGCTGCCATTGCACTCTCACTATAAAAGTAAGAGATTTGGTATCAATTAAATTAAAAGGCATATTCCAGTGGTTTTCACTTGGGTCTTGCAACAAAAACAAAACTGAAATATTCCACACTGTGGCTTCCAAATTCCTTGGTACTGTACCCATTTCCTACCTCAAGAACTCTCACTTGAAAGACTGGTTATTTTTGTTGCAAAATATAACAACTTTTCATCAAAGGCAAAGAGAGTTATCAAATGTTGGCCCATAGTGTAAAAAGTTCTGTTTTTCTTTATCATTGATGTCCTTGTTTGTCCTTGAAATTTGATTTTGTTGGAATTGTTTGAATATCCCTTAGATCTAACATTACTTTGCACCATATATAAGGTATAGCAAAAAATTTCACTTAATAATATTTATGGCAAGAAGCATGAAAAATATACATTGAATGCAATGTCAAATTAATGTACCACAATGACATCACAGATTTCTCATAATGCACTAAATCTAAAGAAAAAGTTAAGTATCTTTGGAAAGCTTCATGCTATTGACTGACATTTTAACATTCTGAAAAAGAATTTTTTTTTTGCACATTTTCAAGTCAATGAATTTAACCTCTGAAAGATGCCTTCAATTAAAACTGGGTCCTCTTCTATCTAACTTCTCTTAGTAGTTAAAACTGGTAGTTGCAAGGTAAAGAAGTTGTACCCAGGCATTTTACAAGTTTTCTATTCATTTAATTAAAACTGGGTCTTCTTCTGTTTAACTTCTTTCAGAAGCTGAAGCTGGTAGTTGCAACATTAAAAAGTTGGACCGAAGCATTTTAAAAGTTTTCTATCCATCTTCTGAAAATCATTAAATAAAGATGCAAATCCAAATTCAGTTAGGATGTGGAATGAGCCACGCCTTTTCCTACTGATCAATTGATATAAATTAAATCCCTTTAACAAGCAAAATTAACAACTTGTGGCAATAATTCTCAAACTTATCCATGTTGGGGTCTTGGTAGATGTTTCATAAAAAATTCAGTCTTAACAAAGTGCATTGGTATGATCAGGATACAAGAGTCTCCCCTACTTCCAATTTAAAGCAATTGCCAAATCATGAATAATTGGCCAAATCAATAACTTACTGGCCAAGCAAAGCACCACAGGAGTATATATACAGTAGCCATCGCCATATATGCCATTATGGATGCTACATGCTACATACAATTATTTATGGATGATACATACACACAATAAACTGCAGTATAAACCAAGAGCTGGCCTAACAACAGTGACCATGAGGTCCAGCAGGGAAGCCAAAAAGAGGTGAAGGGAGCAACTGCCCCCTTCTTAAGAATATTTTGGTATTATTATTGTGTTTAATGATATTACCAGCATTCTGTGCCCTACTTATATGCTTAAATGCAACTTGAAAAGCCCGAAGAGTGCTGATTCCAGTGATTCGCGAGGTATGTTAGACTAATTTTTGGAAACTTTGTGCCAAATCACCCATCATGGTGGCATTACCCTTGGCACCACCCTGGCTAAGTGCCTGATGCAGCCAAAGTCAAAGCTTGCAATATTGTTGGTAATTTTACCCAATTTTAAATGCAGAGTATAGTAAAAAAGATAAAAAAGGCTCTTTTGTGCTGAAAAATTAGTTGCTGTTATTGGTATTTTAAAGGGGGACTGGAGTCACCCCATCTTAAAGTAGCAGACTGTCCTACTTCATGCATGATTAGATCTTTAGAGTAATGTCTATGTTTTTTCTCCTCAAATATGAAATTTACTAACATCAAATGCTTATTTACCATGAATCCAATATTGACATTCTCAAATACTATGGACAATGCCTTTAATGTTATTTGAATATTAAAACTCATTCTATAGTTAGTCACTTGGCTGTGATATGACCCACCCGGCCATGATCAAATTACCAGGTGCCAGTCTTTAAGTACCCACAGGCAGACCTTCACTAGTTCAAATCACAACAATGATCGTAATACAATCATTCTTTCAATTTCCAATGTTTTCAGTACATTTCAAAATGAGCAGGGGCCCGTTCCACAAAGAGTTACGCACAATCTTAAGTTTGATTCACCATACTTAGGCCAACAGTAAATCAAACTTAAGATCGTGCGTAACTCTTAGTGGAACAGGCCCCAGGCTGTTAAATACAGTATTTTAGTCATAAATTTTTATTACTTCACCAACTTTGCAGGTTTGCCATGGCAGTAACCACTGCCCCTTAGACCTGTGTCTATCAGCCAGTTATCAAATTCAATCAACTTTCATTTTTTTCCTTTGCTAAATTCAAAGCAGCACACTCTTGCTTTGTTTCTTAAGTGGACTCTAGAGAGGATTTTTTGCTCCTTAATCTAGCTCCTTGCATTCCAAAGTCTTCTTCAGCTTTACCATCCTCAAATGTTTCCAAGGCAAGTTCTGCTTCCCTGCGATCATCTATAGTTTCAAAGCTATCACTGGATCCACTTTTAGCAGTCACATCCGAGACTCTTGTTGGACTGTCTTTGGTTTGCCTCTCAGTGAAGTCACTGCAGAGTAGAATGTCATCATCAGAGTCATCGCTATCAAATTGCTTCTTTCTGGAAAACATGGATGACCAAGGTTTAGCTGCACCAGTTGATGACTTAAGCTCTTTTAGTAAATCTACGGAAAGAGGAAAGTATGGAGAGCATTCATTACTGTTTTGTTCATATCATGATGTTTTATAGCATGACTGATTCAACCATTATACTGATTGGGAAGAGCATTAGAGCAATCAATTCCAGCTAATGACAGAAATGGATAATATTTAAAGGCCAAATCCTCTCATCCCAAACTAGAATTTTTGTAGTTTGGGATGAGTCTACAGAAAATCTCAAGTGGCACAGCTCTTTGACTGACAGGAAGTTAAAAAAATACAGAGTACTGCAGCTCATATTACACAGCATGTACTGTGCTGTGAGTTTTGATTGCACATTGGGGTTTTGTATACTAACCTTGAAGCAATAAACTAAGATTGTGTCTGGATGAGGATAATTTTTTGAGAGTTGTAGGAGGGGCTTAAGAAAGTGAGTAAGGAGAATTGGAACTATGTGGGGAACTGGAACTATGAATTGGAACTATTAGGCCTTTAATCAGACTGACCGATAATGTGAGCTATGGATCTAAAATGACATTGCATTTTTAAGTTCACACAGTTTGGTACCGTATGCTGACACTTTCTCACTGTACAAACAACTAGACTTCCAATCAGTAAAAGTGTGGGCACATATTGTAGTTGAACCAGTCAATAGTGCAAAGTGGGTGATGATTCTGAGTGAAGTGATAATGAACAGACATCCCATTCCACTGTCTGCTTCTCCCCTACCCCACGAATGGATTCACTCTTGCTTTTGCTGGGAAATGTGTACTCAAAAATTATTTTCAGGAGCAGCCAACCTACAGTATATGACAGCAGTATCATTTCCCTTTTTTTCATCAGACAGGAGGTATCATTTTACTTCTAAATACAAGACTAAGGGAAGAGTCATTTATCTAACCAGCTAGTATGGGCAGCTGGGCACAGAAAGTAAGCGAATTGCCAATAACTGCCAGTTAGATAAATGTCTCTGCCATAAGAATAATACCAGAGTTTTAGTCGAGCTTCACCTTGGTGTCTGAATCCTCTGGGTACCTTGACATGTGAAGGCATCCATTCATGAAGTGTTCCTACAAGACTCTAGGTCTCAGCCTTGGCCTACCCTGGACCTCAACAAAAACATTAAACAGCAAAATCTTACAATAGATCAACTTATATCACCTTATGCTTTGAAAACTCTTCAATCATTTCTTCAATAATACCTTTCTGATTTTGTTCTACCTTCACATCACATGATTGTAGCCACTTTACTGAAATGAACTTATACTGGCATATTGTCTTTTCCAAATACTGATTCCTGCTGAAAAAAGAGTATCATCAAGAGGTGTGTGTGGAGGGGTGGAGGGGTGGAGGGATGGGGGTAAAAGATGGCACCCTTTTACTTTGGTCATAACACATAAAACTTATGATGTTTCATATGCTAAAGATAAACAGGTAATTAGCATTCTGTGAAACTTAAAATTCCATTCTGAGAAAAAAGCAACAAAAGTGAAACAAGCATGTGTGATTTCATGGATTCACACTATTGGTCAATGTCTTGCTTTCTTTGGTTTTTATCCTACTGTTTTGACGTTGGATTCAAAATGATGCTGTTATCTTGCAAAAAAACTTTTCAAAATTCCATCATTCAGGATACCATATTTGTGGTATCAATATATCAAAATTTTTTTGTATTTTATTGTTACTGGTGTGGATTTTAAAAAACAAAACATTGGCCATCAATGTAAATCCATGACATCAAACCTGCTTGCTTCAAGTTCACTTTTGGTTGGAAATATGATAGTTTCAATTGCTAATATCTTAAGAACCAAACATTGCTCTGTTAGTTAGATGGGAGTTATACTGCCCAGATAAATTGGTTTATGTCAATTCAATCACAGCCTTTTTCCAGTTGTGGCTCACATTGGAAATGAAGTGAATTTCACAAAATGCTGACGATAACTTTTTCTTTAACATATAAAACATAAAACTGGTCCTGGAATTTATTTTTTTAATCGATTGGCTGTACATACCAACATGTATAAAGGTAGTTTGCTTGGTTCTGTTTACTGTGAGGTAAGGTCAAGAATAAAAGAAGGTACCTTGCTCTAAGAGTCCCTGAAAACACATGCAACCACAAAATCGGTGCACACAGGTGCTTCTTCTTTCATAAAAACATAACAAATAAACGAAATTTATCATAACAAACAAATAGGCAGAACTACCTTCTCTATTTTCCTTTCTTCTCACAGCCTGCTCTTTATTTGCCCTCTCAGAAATTTTAAAGGTAACAATATCCATCTCATCCTCAATTTCCACAAATGGCTCATCTTCCATCACCCCTGCATCCTCCTTGAAGAAGAATGACCAGATCTGGTTCCAAGATAGGTATGAGATGATTGTCATTATGACAAAGTTAAAACAGATGATGAAGAAAGCTGTAATGATTGGCCAGTAGTACATCAGATACCTGGAAAATGGGACGATATTGTAGAGATGGGCATTATTTTGACTGTTAAATAGTGTTTAATATCTTTGCATGAATAGAACTACAGTAGCATGCTACAAAAACACTGATGAAAAACTCTCTAAAGCCAGATAAAGAAAAAAAAACATGTCTTGTTTTAAGCAGGGAAAGATAGTGAAGGCAAGACAGATGCTTCAACCTTCCTAGAGTGGGCAGCTATCACTCCTTTGCTTAAGGTCTTATACTAGAATTGCAGGCAAGTTAAGGAGCTTCCAAACTGTCAAATCTACAATGAAATGAAAATCTTGGCAAATCACTCCTTTTCACTGCTTTTTCAAGAGCAAATCAAGCTAATGCCCTTGACAGTTTGTACAAATTTGCCAATTTAACACCTCACTATCATGTAGAATATAGTGTTTGGGTACTATTGTGAACTATGGAAAAAAAACATACACTGCATGCACTGGTGATTTATACAACATGGTACAGGACTTGAAGCCAAAAGCAAAAGGTACTGTACAGTCCCACATAATTGGATGATTGGATGTATCTAGTTGCTCAGCTCTTGAACTTTTCCCAAAATGTTATGAATGATTTAATCTTTCTAGTACAATTTAATAAATGTGGTATGAAATAAATGTTACGATGATTTCAATGTTTTTAAAATTCTGCTTACCTTAACCCCGAGAATTGTGCTCTGATGAGGAAATTGGCTGAGTAGATTTCAACCTGTCTTGCTTGTACCTCAATATATGCTCCAAGCACTGGTTTATTCTGCAATAGTCAAGATAACGTAAATAACATTCATAAAAACCTGATGCATCAGCCAAAGTTCATAGACCTAGCATAGCTTAGCCAACAATTTGTTTGTCAATGCTAGTCATTATCTGTTCGACATTCAAAACGATGCTTGCAGGTAAGTTTATACATTCATACTTTAAGGGTAAGTGTGTGGCAATCCCTAAGATCCAATGGGTCCCCTTCCCCAGACAGCAAAGTATGTTCCGCAAAATGGTGTGTTCATAGTTTGATGTCGCATAGAAAGTATTTGGTATCTGGCCTGCATAAATGTACTTGACCCAGTGTATTTGCCTATCTTGACATACAGTACCATACTTACAGTTAGTTAGTTAGTTAGTAAGGAGTATTACGGCCCAGTTTCCAACATATTGGTTCAAGTTGAGCCCGGCACGGCCTTTTCTCCAGATGTGGCTCACAAGCAGTAAGTATCATACTTACAAGCAGTGTCACAAACATACACAACCACACATTTTTACACTTATTTACAGAATATCATACCATTCTTTGCATGTCTTAGATTATACTCTCTTCTTTACTTACTGGATGGTCAACAAAGTTGGTCATAAGAGGAACAGATAAATACTGACTCTCATCTCTGTATCCAAGAAGAAAAAATGGGGCAAACACTAGAGTATCAAATATCCTCAGCAAACTGGACCTGTACTTCAACATCACCTAACAAAGAAAGAAAAATACAATTTCATCAGAGTTATAACCAGATACACATCCAACATTGAATAATTTGTTTACTGCAAGACAGAACATATACAACTTGTTTTTCTCCTAATTTTGACAGTGCAGAACATACTGCACTTAATAAATAAACATGAAGTATAGTTGCAAACCACAGTAGCCTGCTGTTAGCAGGCTATTGTGTTTGCATTTCAACTACTACATTCATGAATCAAAAATCTTACTTTCGTTTCACTGCTGAGCAGTCAACATTTCCAACTAAGTTACATGGCATACAGTCCATACGATATACAATAGCTAGCCTACCGACTTTCTATCGAATCTCACTTAGGACCACCAAAAATGACATCACAACAAAAATTAAAATATTGAATTTTATCTCACGTAATAGGTAATGTATGTGCATCCAACATACCGCCTGGTACACATTTTCCACATACAAAAGCTAATAAGGTTGTTTGCCGTTTGTTGTATCAGTTGAATGTACGAAAACACACTATTCACACTTGTTTCGTACACCACGTGACCATCTCATGTTTACTAATTCGTCCCTCAAAATGCGGGATTCCTGTAAATGGAAACTGGCCAAAGGTTTGCAGACTCTGTATATTATACTGTTTAGAGACTGGGTGAATTATGATTTTGAGAGAGCACCATCTTTAGGATACTACAGAGTCTGCTCCGCAGGCTAAAACTACAGTAGACTGCAACTATTTCTCACTTGTCATTCTTTAAACACAGTTACTTTGAGAAACTCCATGAAAAATAAGGAGCAAAAATCAAACAAATTAGCATATGCAGTAGTTTTCAACTACTAATTAGTAAGTCAGTTCAGAGTTACAGCAATGTCTAACAGGTCAAAGGTAATAAGGTACTCTGGAAGCAAATGCTACATGCACTGTGCTGCACAGTGACACCAACAGTACATGTTACTATGGTATACTGTACACTATACAATATTCCACTTCAGTCTCCAGGCAGCCCCCACAAATAAGAAATCGGCTATTTTAAAAAAATTGATGAATTAGTACGGATTTACTGTACTTCATCAGAAATAAAATTCATCTCACAATATTTCCAATGATGGTAAATGCCGAAAATTTCACATGACCACGAGTGAAGGTGTGCCAGGCCTTTTTGCAGGTGGACTAGCAGCAGTGCACAGGGGTAATCGCTTCGCTTTTTCATTACTCAACCATTAGCCACACTTTAACTTTCACTATTCAAATTTTTGTTGTATCATGGGGATTTTGTTTATGCAGACAAAGTGATATACAGAAAAAACTTAAGTACTTTACCTTGCAATGTACAAGTCATAGTACAGACTTACTGAAATACGTACCATGGTGCGGAACTATGTGTGCATTGACCAGCCATCAACAGCTACTTGCATTGAAATTTGTATGATGATGCACACTGCTTGTGTATTGGTATTTTTACAATTTGGTAACTTTTAAGAACAGTTCGTTTCTTGTGAAAAAGAACCAATAATAGGATGATTAAGGCGGTCTTAAGATGTCATATTGTAAGATATCTGAGGGAGAGGATTGAAAGGCTTGTACTGCAATATTCGTAACCGACTTCCGTCGTGTACAGTTAGTAGGCTTCGCTATATGCGATTCCAGCTATTGCAGCACATGATGAGTTTCGTACTTACATAGCAATTGTACTGAAAGTTTAAATCAAGATTTTGTCAGAAAAATTAAAAGGGTAACTTAAATTTAAATGCAGGTAGCAATGCTCATGTCATACAATGTGAGGAGCTTCTGAAAGACATATGATACATATGTATCTATTAAAGCCCCCAATGGTACTTGCAACATTGTTTTTATGCCATAATTCAATATTTAAATGTTGAAATCTTTTCAGATACATAGGAAACATGTCACTCACAGGTTTGGCTGCTGTTGCTGTGACCTGACCATTCTCAGAGTACAGACTGAGCTCCACCATGAAGACACCTGGAGAAAAGATAAATATTCATACTATAGTTAGGTGAGAATGACACACCAACAAGAATGTGTTATATATTGTGAACTAGATAAATAAGGTTTAAGTCTGGTTTGTAATACAATGCACACCCTCCCTTTTATTCACCTCCTATGGAAGGTGGGTAATACTGTGAGCATATTTTGCAAACCATAGCCCACAGGGGGGGCCTGGAGAAAGGAAAACGCCAAAACATTTTAACGAAAATTTCTAAGCCTAAGTGATGTGTGGTTGTAATGTCAAGCCTACTACTCCTTAGGCAGACCACACAGTATCTCACAAACATGTTTGTACATTTTGAATTTTCCACCTACAGTTCAGGGTATACATGAATTATGACAGGCTGACTTGAGACGCGATACCAAGGACTCTACTACAACGCTGACTGTGCTGTAGCTCCAAGTCCCAACAGTCAAAAGTCTGCCTTTCCAAAATCTACAAAAATCTGAACCAATGTACTGGGCAGAATCCAATTCTGTGTTGAGCTCCTCTTTTGCACAAAATAAAATTGAGAAAAATTGAGAATAAAATTCTGCTCACCTTGTCTTTGGTTGACAGGAGACTGGGGGATCTCAAGATCAATTATTATATCATACTGCTGTCCTCTCATAAGAACCTGTAATAGTAAAGAAGACATTGTGAGAAAATGTTTCAAAATTGTTAGCACTTACAGGACAGCACTGTAAAGTACTTCTACAGTTCACATTTTGTAACTTATGGACTCAAACTGCTAGGCTTGTTGCTTCACAAGGCAAACAACCCTGCCTTTGAGTCCCACCCTGTCCTCATGAGGATGCAATTCTGCACTCTGCTCCTTTTCCTTTCCTTTCCTCTAGTTGGTTATTCACCATAACATGGAGAGAAGCTAGGAAGGAGGGCAGTGCTAAACTCTATAAATCATGCCTTGAATTTTGAGTGCAATTGCACACCATCACCATACCCAAATACAGTTTACTGTGAGGAATGTGATATTTTCCACACCTAGATAAAGATGGGAAGTCATATCTATTGAATTTTAATAAAACAGCACACCTATCACACTCCTTATTTCTTGAGGAGTGCAATTTGTAGCACTCCTGGAAAATCTAAAACTCAAGACATGATTAACCAGAATGCAAAAATGCATTGAGGTTTCGATGATACATACATGCTCTTTTCAATGAAATGCTACATTTCTTGTAAGAACTGGTGACCCGAAGTGACCTTTGACTTCACATGTTAGTAACTGGTTTTTTTCTTTTAACACAAACAATTCTACAAATTTCATACTGTGCCTTAAGATATTTCGCAAACAATCAGCTAACATCATACACATCAACATATCAAGTTTGAAATGAATCCCAAGTTTCCTACCTTAAGATATTGTGTTAAAGAGTTTTTCAGGATTTGTCCCCTTCTGACCCCAAATGACCTTTGACCTCTACCAAAATAAAAAGGATTCTTCTTTACATCATAATACATCTACATATCAAGTCTGAAATGAATCCAACTTTCCTATCATGATGTATCATGTAAACAAGGATTTCAGTGTTTGGACCCCATGTGACCCCAAATGACCTATGACCTCCACCAAAATTCTTGGGTTTTTCCTTACATCATTACGCATCAACATATCAAGTTTGAAATGGATCAAAGTTTCCTACCTTGAGGTATAGTGTAAACCAGGATTTCCCGGGTTTGACCCCACATGACCCAAAATGACCTTTGACCTCCACCAAAATATATCCAGTTCTTTCTCACATTATAACGCATCAACATATCAAGTTTGAAATGAATCCAAGTTTTCTATCTTGAGATATTGTGTAAACAAAGATTTTGGTCTTTGACCCCCTGTGACCCCAAATGACCTTTGACCTCCACCAAAATATATCCTGTTCTTTCCTACACCATTACGCATCAACATATCAAGTTTGAAATGGATCAAATTTCCTACCTTGAGGTATAGTGTAAACCAGGATTTCCGGGGTTTGACCCCACGTGACCCAAAATGACCTTTGACCTCCACCAAAATATATCCAGTTCTTCCTCACATTATAACGCATCAACATATCAAGTTTGAAATGAATCCAAGTTTTCTATCTTGAGATATTGTGTAAACAAAGATTTTGGTCTTTGACCCCTGTGACCCCAAAATGACCTTTGACCTCCACCAAAATATATCCCGTTCTTTCCTACATCTTAACGCATCAACATATCAAGTTTGAAATTAATCCAAGTTTCCTACCATGAGATATCGTGTAAATAAGGATTTCGGGGTTTGACCCCACATGACCCCAAATGACCTTTGACCTCCACCAAAATCAATAGGGTTCTTCCTTACATCATAACGCATCTACATATCAAGTTTGAAATTAATCCAAGTTTTCTATCTTGAGATATTGTGTAAACAAAGATTTTGGTTTTTGACCCCTGTGACCCTAGATGACCTTTTGACCTCCACCCAAAATATATCCCGTTCTTTCCTACATCTTAACGCATCAACATTATCAAGTTTGAAATTAATCTAAGTTTCCTACCATGAGATATCGTAAATATGATTTCGGGGTTTGACCCCACATGACCCCAAATGACCTTTGACCTCCACCAAAATCAATAGGGTTCTTCCTTACATCATAACGCATCTACATATCAAGTTTGAAATTAATCCAAGTTTTCTATCTTGAGATATTGTGCAAACAAAGATTTTGGTTTTTGACCCCCTGTGACCCCAAATGACCTTTGACCTCCACCAAAATATATCCCGTTCTTTCCTACATCTTAACGCATCAACATATCAAGTTTGAAATCAATCCAAGTTTTCAACCATGAGATATCGTGTAAACAAGGATTTTGGGGTTTGACCCCACGTGACCCCAAATGACCTTTGACCTCCACCAAAATCAATAGGGTTCTTCCTTACATCATATCGCATCTACATATCAAGTTTGAAATTAATCCAAGTTTTCTACCATGAGATATCGTGTAAACAAGGATTTTGGGGTTTGACCCCACGTGACCCCAAATGACCTTTGACCTCCACCAAAATCAATAGGGTTCTTCCTTACATCATAACGCATCTACATATCAAGTTTGAAATTAATCCAAGTTTTCTATCTTGAGATATTTTGCAAACAAAGATTTTGGTTTTTCACCCCCTGTGACCCCAAATGACCTTTGACCTCCACCAAAATCAATAGGGTTCTTCCTAACATCATAACGCATCAACATATCAAGTTTCAAATTAATCCAAGTTTTCTACCATGAGATATCGTGTGAACAAGGATTTTGGGGTTTGACCCCACGTGACCCCAAATGACCTTTGACCTCCACCAAAATCAATAGGGTTCTTCCTTACATCATAACGCATCTACATATCAAGTTTGAAATTAATCCAAGTTTTCTACCATGAGATATCGTGTAAACAAGGATTTTGGGGTTTGACCCCACGTGACCCCAAATGACCTTTGACCTCCACCAAAATCAATAGGGTTCTTCCTAACATCATAACGCATCAACATATCAAGTTTCAAATAATCCAAGTTTTCTACCATGAGATATCGTGTGAACAAGGATTTTGGGGTTTGACCCCACGTGACCCCAAATGACCTTTGACCTCCACCAAAATCAATAGGTTTCTTCCTTACATCATAACGCATCTACATATCAATTTTGAAATTAATCCAAGTTTTCTACCTTGAGATATTGTGTAAACAAAGATTTTGGTTTTTGACCCCCTGTGACCCCAAATGACCTTTGACCTCCACCAAAATAAATAGGGTTCTTCCTCTCAGTAAGGGGTATCTGTGTACCAAGTTTGAGAACTGTCGGACTTTCCCTTCTCAAGATATCGTGTAAACAAGCAAAGTGTCACAAACACACACACATACACACACACACATACACACACACATACACACGCACATACACACATACATACACACACACGCCATCATGAATGCATAGGTTTCTCTTTTCATCGAAACCAATAAACTACTGCGAACTGTAAATGCTATCCTTGTGTGTAAAGTGCTACAGAAACATCTCAGTACAATTCAAGAAAGAGTACAGTAAAACCTAGGAGTCTTCCCTGCTAAACAGTGTGCAGCTCTTTGCACATACTGCACCTATAGTGTTCCCTTCTGTGCTACAAGTAAAGAACATGCCAAGTTACAATACAGTACTGTACATCAATCTATGATCAACCAGTCCAATTCCATGCCTGCTGTTGCAACTTCAGAACTTAAGTATCAGATAGTGAGCATAATGTACTTCAAGTAAGCCTACTTTTGATCAATGTTACATTCAACAATGACTAAAAAAGTCAATGACCAACGTTAAACATGCTTGAAGATTATTGATTCCTGTCTGAGTTTTTTACACATGACTGTTAACACTAGCTCATTCAGCATGACAGTCATGCATTTCGGCACAATCTTACCCTCCACTATGAATCATTTGTTTGTCATGCAATAGCTGCATATGGTGTAACAACAGAAACAATGCACGGTTCACTACTGTGTCAGTACAGTACCATGTCACTTTATCTGAGTTCTTCACCTGATCTTAGCCTGAAGTGTAGCAACAACATGCCTTGAATTTCAAGACGTGCAAACGCACACCATCACTCTACCTAAATTCCTGTGAGGAGTGTGATTTTTTGCACAACTATAAGCAGAGATGAAAATGAGAGCTTAAGGTGTAAGTGCTGCAACACAGCACACCTACCACACCACACTTCTTAATTTCCTGGGGAGTGCGATTTCTACGTACAATAGCGTTCCTGGAAATCTAAAACTCAAGGTCTGCAGACAGGATAGATTTCCAGGTGAATCTTGCCATCACCAAGCTACTGTAGTAAGTAATATGATGCTGTTGAAATGATGTCATGTTCATCAATTGCCAATAATTTACATTTTAGTAGTAACAGGAATACATTACATGCTGTAATTTTCCCTCGATTGTAATAACTTTCATTAGGTTTAATTACACCTTCATTCATTACATAGAGTACAGTAGGATAAGTTATTCTAGACTCCTTGACTTCTACCAAGTCATGCAGTACCTGTAAAGACTACAGACACACTGTACTGTACAGGTCAATATTCTGGGAGGGGGATGCTAATGTTTGTCCAATTTTAAATTTTTGACCAGTTGCTGAAATTTTCTTACTGCTGTATCGCTTGTCATGATAAGTTGTTTAATATTCTGTGTACAGTAAACTAACTCTATACAGCACAGGGGGTTGATCCATACCCCCAAAAATATTACCATTTTGTAGAATTCATAAAACAACCCCCTTACATCCTACAAGCTTCCCCTTGGTATCAAATGATTGGGAACAAAAAGATCTGTCTAATAATAATAATTTTCTTGGGTAGTGTCCCCGAAGAATTTTTGGGAAAATCCTGCCGATTGTATGAGTCTCCTAAAGAAAAATGCGAAAAAATGGAAAAATATGTAAAATTTACAAAAAAAACGTGAGGGCACAAAAAAAATGAAAATCCTTCGACTATACTTTATGTAAATAGTTTACAGATCCAAGATACTAAAAAGTGAAAAGATTTTTTTGCATGTCAGGGTTTGTTTTTTTAAATTATTGAAAAATCCTTCAA
The DNA here is from genome assembly GCA_037179385.1 of Holothuria scabra. Lineage (NCBI taxonomy): Eukaryota > Metazoa > Echinodermata > Holothuroidea > Aspidochirotida > Holothuriidae > Holothuria > Holothuria scabra. The sequence continues at coordinate 17,571,714 of CM074180.1, forward strand.
AAAATCCTTCGAAAAACATCAAAAATTGCCCCCAAAACAGCCCTCAGAAACAAAATTTTATTTCCGTCATTTTACAGTCAATTTTTAAAAATTTTGCACCATTCAACTCAGCACAGGCTTGGGATCTCTGCCAGCCTAAGCAAAATGCGATTAGCACCATCTATCTGAAGGGAGAGCTAAAAGTAAAGTAACCCTGGAACAAATTTGTGGAACTGGTTCCACACATATGTATGACAATCATATGCAACAGCGTGATGACAAGATCATCTTCATAAGATGAGCTACAAATGGGGTAAACCAGAAAGCCAAAAGGCTTAGTGATTCCTTGCCGCTGAAATGTAAGGCCTTTTTTCACATTGACATTGCTTGGCAATGTTTTTCAATTAACAGGGCTCCATAATGTGCCCACAAAGTACACATGCAAGGCATCCAATTTTCCTACATTGAGATCCCCCTTGCCCGTTGTGAACCCAAATGACATTTGACCTCCACCAAAAAATTCTGGGACCATGTATTCACTATGTGCCATCTACAGGACAAGTTACAGGACCCTACAAGTGACATTTCTTGAAAGACTGTGCAGGAAAGCTTGTCAGGCTTTGAACATGCTGACTCCAAATGAACTTTGACCTTTCAGAAAATCAATAGGGATCATCTACTCAATATGACCAATCCACACACTAAATATGAGCACAGTCACATGTACCGTTCTTGAGATATCGTGTTTACGAAGTTTTGACGTTTTGACCTCTCATGACCCCAAATGACCTTTGACCTCCACCAAAAACAATAGGGATCATCTACTCAATATGGCCAACACACTCGCCAAATATGAGTATAGTCACATGTACCGTTCTCGAGATATCGTGTTTACGAAGTTTTGACCTTTTGACCTCTCGTGACCCCAAATGACCTTTGATCTCCACCAAAAACAGTAGGGATCATCTACTCAATACGGCCAATGCACACACCGAATATGAGATTAGTCACACTTACTCTTCTTGAGATACCGTGTTTAAAAGCAATTTTTAAGAAATTTACCTATTGACCTCTCGTGACCCCAAATGACCTTTGACCTCCACGAAAATCAATAGGGATTATCGACTCAATATGACCAACCCACACACCAAATATGAGCATAGTCACATGTACCATTCTTGAGATACCGTGTTTACGAAGTTTTGACCTTTTGACCTCTCGTGACCCCAAATGACCATTGACCTCCACGAAAATCGACAGGGATCATCTACTTAATATGACCAACCCACACACCAAATATGAGCATAGTCACATGTACCATTCTCGAGATATCATGTTTATGAAGTTTTGACCTTTTGACCCCTCGTGACCCCAAATGACCTTGACCTCCACCAAAAACAATATGGATTATCTACTCGATATGACCAACCTACACACCAAATATGAGTATAGTCACATGTACCGTTCTCCAGATATTGTGTTTACGAAGTTTTGACCTTTTGACCGCTCGTGACCCCAAATGACCTTTGACCTCCACCAAAAACAATATGGATCATCTACTCGATATGACCAACCTACACACCAAATATGAGTATAGTCACATGTACCGTTCTCCAGATATCATGTTTACGAAGTTTTGACCTTTTGACATCTCATGACCCCAAATGACCTTTAACCTCCACCAAAAACGATAGTGAACATCTACTCAATATGAGCAACCCACACACCAAATATGAGCATAGTCACATGTACCGTTCTCGAGATATCGTGTTTACGAAGTTTTGACGTTTTGACCTCTTGTGACCCAAAATGACCTTTGACCTCCACCAAAAACAATAGGGATCATCTACTCAATATGACCAACCCACACACCAAATATGAGCATAGTCACATGTACCGTTCTCGAGATATCGTGTTTACGAAGTTTTGACCTTTCGACCTCTCGTGACCCCAAATGACCTTTGATCTCCACCAAAAACAATAGGGATCATTCACCAATACGGCCAATGCACACACCAAATATGAGATTAGCCACACTTACCCTTCTTGAGATACTGTGTTTACAAGCAATTTCTAAGGAATTTACCTATTGACCTCTCGTGACCCCAAAATGACCTTTGACCTCCACAAAAATCAATAGGGATCATCTAATCAATATGACCAATCCACACACCAAATATGAGCATAGTCACATGTTCCGTTCTCGAGATATCGTGTTTACGAAGTTTTGACCTTTTGACCTCTAGTGACCCCAAATGACCTTTGATCTACACCAAAAACAATAGGGATCATCTACTCAATATGGCCAAAGCACACACCAAATATGAGATTAGTCACACTTACCCTTCTTGAGATACCGTGTTTACAAGCAATTTCTAAGGAATTTACCTATTGACCTCTCGTGACCCCAAATGACCTTTGACCTCCAAGAAAATCGATAGGGATCATCTACTCAATATGACCAACCCACACACCAAATATGAGCATAGTCACATGTACCGTTCTCGAGATATCGTGTTTACAAGATTTTGACCTTTTGACCTCTCGTGACCCCAAGTGACCTTTGACGTCCACCAAAAACAATAGGGATCATCTACTCAATATGGGCAATCCACATGCCAAGTATGAGATCCCTCGGACTTACCCTTCTTGAGATATCGTGTTTACAAGCCAAAGCGTCACATACGCACACACACACACACACACACACACGCACACACACACACACACACATACACACGACATCACCATCGCATAGATTCCTTGCCTGCCTACGGCAAGGAATCAAAAACCATTCCGAACAGGGTTTTAAACCTGTTTGGAACAAAACATGGCTAGGTAGTACTTCTGGGATGTTCTGAGTGAGTTTTTACAGATTGTTTTGTCAAATTTTTGATAATTTTGACAATTTGGTAACGTTTGGTGGTAACGTTTAGTGACGTTAGGCACATACAGAACAGAAGATAGGTTCCCATAGACTTAGTGTGGAGTGGGAAGTGAGTGTGCTGCAAAGAGCTATACATTAGCTGATCACACACAGAGTTTTCTGACATTAAGCCAGTTTACAATTTTTCAAGAATACTGTAGCACAGCAGGCATATGCCTACAGTACATGTACCTGCACATATAACAGAGAGAACAAAGTACATAACTCATAATTAACAATACGTGTATAATTCATTTTCTTGACTCTCATTAGTATGAGTCATACCATCACCACTCACTACAGTATATGTTGACATTCTTAATTTTCACATTGTAAGTTTAAAATTGGTGGAGATGGGTGGTAATATAGGTGTACAGTGGGGGGTTACAGTACTGTAGTGAACAGGTGAAATACAGTACAGTATGTCATTATTTTAGGCTGTACAATATTACGATTGTATTGTAAACATTTCTACTGAAATGAAGAATACTGTACTCTATGGGAAATCACATTCTGTTTGCAATCCTTTCAAGAAATTGAACTGTTTTTTCATGAAACTTACCCTGCTCTGACTGTAATCTGCTCTTAGAGTGATGTTACTTCCAGGAAATCTACAGCTGTTATCACCTGTAAACTGCTTGCAAGAACTGAAAAAAAAAATTGACAAACTTGTATTTTTAAAGCATTTTAAAGAAAAACACTTTTCAATAAGCATGTTGTAAAGAAAACCTCCACAAACAGTACTGCACTGCTGGGATCAATTTACTTGAGTGAACCATGCACACAGTTGCATGTAAAATTTCTTGTTCAGGTCAATATTAAAAACTCTGTGAATTCAAAACTAATATAAGGATACACACATGACACTGGAGGGAAGACAAAATACCTTCCTCAACACAGTGCAACTTGAATTTAAATTTATCCCCATGCTGTCTAGAATACAGTACACTAAGTAGGATTTAAATGCACCCTCCATAATAATGTAGGTTCCTTTTCTTCTTTCTAACAGATTGTTGAGGTCAATGGTTCAACCCCAGTGCACCATCCAGTCAAAGAAAGCTATGGGTGGGATTTTACTGTACATGTGACCAAAACACACTTTTTCATTGCTCACCATTGCAACAATGGTTTGAAGTGATCTTCAGAAATTGTAACAAAGTTTTTCTCCTTTTTGTTTCAAAGCTTATTTGGTGAAATATTGTAGTAGGAAAACATCTTACTCGCTGTTGAAGCAACTCTGCATGTACAGTACAGTATGCCTGTGAGTAGTTCTGCAATGATTTTGGAGAAAGATTCCATGTGCATGTGACATACCTATTTACAGTATTTCCAGTAAATTTCAAATTTGGAGAGCAAAATATTATCACATACAGTAAGTGTCAGACGTCATGAGTAATTCATGAAACACAAAAGTCCCCTTTCCTTTCAAGGGCCAACCATCTCAACTCAAACTACACTTCTTAAAGGGGTTACTGAAATTCTCCATTGGCCTAGCTTTTTGATTCACTGCTTATTCAAACAATGCAGTTTACCAAAGCTTATACTACACAGCATGAACTGAACTGAGAGACTGAGAGTTTTGATTATACACATAAAGTTTTTCTGTACTCACCCTGAAGCAATAAACTGAGAGTGTGTGGAAGCGGATGAATTTCAAACAATTTTTGGAGGGGCTTCTATTTAAGTTAGAACAATTGGTGCTGTTTGGGGTGAGAGAATTGGGCCTTTAAGTTGGGTTGACTGCATTTCTCTTTAAACTATCTGTGGAGACAGTACAAGTACAGTATGTTATCTGCACAGATATCATACTGTAATAAACACCATGACCCATTTGGCATTCCAAACTTAGCAATCCTTTGTTATGTTACAGTATGTTGTTATGTTTGAAGGGGTTCATTGATTTAATATCAAAAGCTTAATGACTGTACACATAACATGCCTGTAATTAGCATGATGAGTCAAGTTTCATATCCAATAATTATGGAAAAGGTTAACATTTTGAATTTTGTGGTGTCCTGACTTGTAGCGAGGTTTCCTATAATTGGGTCATTCCATGCCAAATTAACAAATATTTTGGAAAGTCCCCAGGTGACCCCCTCAGATTTTGATGAAACTCCCTCAAAATGTTGCACTACATACCAAATGCAATCACTGAAAATTGCAGCTCCATAGCTCAAGCGGTTTTCCAGTTACGGCCCTCTGAAGAGTATTGTGCAATACCATATTTTCCTGGGGAAAGCTCTGATTGCCATTTATAGTGATTTTGCAGGTCCATAACTTTTCATGGGGATAAGTTATGAAGCTGAAAATTTGTATGTGGGCAGTGTAGTGGCCAAATAAAGAGAATCTGGAGTCAAAATTGCCCTAGCTTCCTTTGTTTTAAAAATATGGACCACTGAAAATGGAATTTTTCACTTCCGGAAGTCATTTTTTCAAAATTGGGCCCATCTGGGCTCTACACTAAGTATCAGTGGGACTTGTTAATTGAGCACAGCATTATCTGGTCACAGGTCTTAAGGCAGAAACAACTGTAGCAACATAACATTTCTAATGATTGAAAGACTGGGGTTCAAACATGGTCCTATTGAGAAATTTTTAAAAATGGGGCCCCATATAGGGAGGTCGTTGACCCCTTTGGCAAATACCCACATGTTTGAAATTTTTTGAGAAGAAGGTTGCATGTCTGATAATTATATGTACAAAAATCATATACAAGTATGGACCTCCTTCATGGTTAGATAAGGGAAGTAAAATGAGTAGTATCCAACACTTTTTGGAAGAAACACTGCAAAAGGCACAAAGTCCCATATTGGAGAGCCCATAACTCTTGAATCATATATGCCCCAACTTCAAAACTTAGCAGCATGAGAACATTTATACTAGATATTAGACAGATGCAATCAAAACCATGATACTAGCATTAAATATGAAGATATGATCACATATGACTTGAATTTCTCATAAAATGTTATTTTATGGCCTATTCTTGGGCCCATCTCAGTGAGAGAGTTAACAAATTGCAATAGAGGGAAAATTGCTCCGGTGCAGTATGATATTGCTATGAGCACATACCAGTACATATCTTCAGTACTTATCTAACTTTGCAACTCATTTTCCCTGTGCCAATTAGACACAATTATGAATGTTTAACATATTAATTCACTCCTTGTTTGGCAAAAAAACTGCTGACCATGCATGCCTTGCACTGTACGTCGGGGCCCACCTGAACTGGGAATTGCTCTTTCTTCATATTTCAACTATTTTAGCTTATTTAGAAAATAGAATCTCCTTGCATACTATAATTAGGTCCTGTTAAACTTCATCCTCTTCTATGGAAAAGTGTTTTCTACTGTTTGTACAGTACCCAATAAAATGCTTTGAGTGCAAGCAACTATAGTACTGATACATTGCAAAGTTGCATCTTATCAAAGCTGGTGGGATAACCTGGGTAGACAGATAGTTCTTTTGTTAAAACTCTTGCTCCCCACATCCACAGGAAGTTATTTCCATTTGTCTCTAGAGCTGCAAACAGAATTTAGGCAAGAGATGAAATGCATGAGTGTACGCATGATTTGTGACTGCATGACACATGACACAACATCTGTGCATGCCTTCATGACACAACTACCGTAGTCTCACATTTGAAGGAGGACAAACCACACATTACAAAGCTGATTTATTTTAGTGATGGAGCTTCTAGTCAGTACAAGAACTACAAAAACTTTTTCAATCTTTGCCATCACAAAAGTGATCATGAAATCAATGCAGAATGGCATTTCTTTGCTACAAGTCATGGGAAGAGTCCATGTGATGGTATTGGTGGGACTGTTAAGCGTCTTGCATGGCTAGGGCTAGTCTGCAGGCAACTGAGCGAGGGCAAATACTTACTCCACAACAGATGAATTCTTGGGCTGTGAAGAACAGTGATGGTGTTAGGTATTTTACCTACATGTAAGCAATGAGGATGTTAAAACAAATACAGAGACTCAGCTCTTGGAAGAGAGATACAGAGCGTCCAAGACAATATCAGGGACACTGTCCCACCATAGTTTTGTTCCAATCTCAGAAAATACTATGCAAATACGGAAATTATCAGGAGACGACCTACGGACTACTGCTGTATCTTTAGGTGAAAATAGAAAGCTCACATAATGCAGTATCAGCACGACAAAGTAACCAGTACCAACCAACCAAATATGTTGCCTGTATGTATGATCGTGACTGGTACATTGGAAACATTGTAGGGCACTCAGAAGACAACACCGATGTGTATGTTAAATTCATGAAACGTTCCCAAAACAACACTCTATCCGGGCCACAAGGTTTACAAGATGAAAGTTGGGTTCCTTTCCAGGATGTCTTGTGTAGTATTGATACTCCAAAAGCACATTAGGATGATGAGGCCATCACTATTCACTGTTATCAGCAACTATAGATCAGATAACTTCTCTAGTACAAAATCTGAGCTAAATTGACCTTGGCGAGACTGCACTGCAGGCAGCATCAAATAACAGTGACATGTTATGATTAACTTTATTCTAGTTGTTCCTTTTGACATGTGAGTGAAAATTGCACAATGAACAATGGAAGAATTGAAAACAAAATCAAAGAACTGTATTTCTGTAGTCATGCTATGAACATATGTAACTTAAAAACAGATAATATTAGCCTACTAGAGCAATTTTCCCTCCATTGCACATTTTTAACTCTTTCGATGAGGTGGGCCAAAGAATGGGCCATAAAATTACACTTTATGAGAAATTCAATTTTAATGTGATCAGATCTTCATATTTAATGCTGGTATCATGGTTTTGATTGCATCTGTCCAATCTCTGGCATAAATATTCTCGTACTGCTAAGTTTTGAAGTCGTAGCATGTATGATTGAAGAGTTACGGGCCCTCCAATATGGGACTTTGTGCCTTTTGCAGAGTTTCTCCCAAAATGTGTTGGATATACTACTCATTTTATTTCCCTTATCTAACCATGAAGGAGATCCATACTTGTATATGATTTTTGTACATATAATTATCAGACGTGCAACCTTCTTCTCAAAAAATTTCAAACATGTGGGTATTTGCCCACGGGGTCAACGACCTCCCTAAATGGGACCCCATTTTAAAAAATTTTACAATAGGACCATGTTTGGACCCCAGTCATTCAATCATTAGAAATGTTATGTTGCTACAGTTGTTTCTGCCTTAAGACCTGTGACCAAATAATGCTGTGCTCAATTAAGAAGTCCCACTGATACTTTTTAGGGCCCAGATGGGCCCAAATTTTGAAAAAATGATTTCCACAAGTGAAAAATTCTATTTTCAATTCTGTTTATTTGGCCAATACACTGCCCACATAAAAATTTTCAGCTTTATATCTTATCCCCATAAAAAGTAATAGACCTTCAAACTCACCACAAATGGCAATCAGAGCTTTCTCCGAAAAACTATGGTATTGCGCATTACTTTTCAGAGGGCCGTAACTCGAAAACCGCTTGAGCTATGGAGCTGCAATTTTCAGTGATTCCGTTTAGTATATACTGCAACACTTTGAAGGAGTTTCATCAAAATCTGAGGGGGTCACCTGGGGACCATTTGTTGAATTGGCATGGAATGACCCAATTATAAGGCTTCACAGAGTTAAAGAACTGTTGGTTACGACAGAATGGCCTACCTATATATGGCCAACAACGTCTCATATTGATGATGTAACAGTTTTGTGTATAATTTAGTCTGGTCAATGAATTTTTGAAAACCAAATTGTTGCAATCTGTTTCTGCATGTTATGTTGTAATGTTTTTAAAAGACTAACTCTTTCATGATTAGGTGTTGAGAGTTAGCTTATGTTGGAACACACCTGGAAATTGGATATGCAATAATTAAAGGCCCAGTTCTCTCACCCCAAACAGTACCAATCCTCCTAACCCTCTTACTGAAGCCCCTCCCACATTTGTCTGAAATTCATCCTCATCCAGAGATAATCTCAGTTTATTGCCTTAAGGTGACTAAAGAAAAACTCAATTTATATAATCAAAACACTCTCGGTACAGTGCATGCGGTGTAATATAAGTTTTGGGAATCTGCATTGTTTGAATTAGCTGCCAATCAAAGAACTGAGCCAATTGAAAATTTTGGCACCCGGGTACCAAAATTGTAGTTTGGGATGAGAGGTTTGGCCCTTTAAGTCATAAAATATGATGAAAGTCTGAAAGATACTGTGAGATTAAGCTTTTGCTTCAAAATAAGTTTGGGGTAACTGCTCAACCTCAAGTTTAAGAGGTCCGCAAATTTAACTAAACAGTACTTTCAATCAAAGTGTAAAGTCTCTTGAAATTTATACAAACCTGTATTCTAAGAAAATTGGTTGTTCATACTTTTCCACTGGCATGTAAACATAGTAAAATGTTAAGTAGCCAAATACCGAGAGCCATACTTGTACTGACACAATGCTCACTAGTAATACTGTCGACACAATGATACTCCTGGTTTTATCCACAAGTCCTTGCTTTTCATATTCCATTTTTGTTGGTATTCCTTTGCTCCCTACAGGCACAAGTGCCAAGGCTGCATTAGTTTCAATTCAACTGTTAGGCTAGGCAAATAATCCTTCAGGCTATCTAGGGCCTTGGCTTGCAGTTGTACAGTAGTAATGATTAGCCCTAGCTTGCAATACCTTTTCCCCAAATAAAAACAGGGGGGAGGCAAAATGTAAAAGCAGTGGGTTGCATTAGCCTACAGTGTTCTATAGTATAGTCAATGTGCACACAAATTGATTACTGTAGCTACAGTACAAGCTGAAATTGAACTTGAAGTGGGTCAGTTTAATTCGCAGTTTGCTAGCCTACTAGGCCTATACAACCAAATGGACGGCCACGAAATCAACCAGTCTACTGAGTAGGCTCTCTTACTTTATATCTGCTGAGTGCCTAAATATGTCTACAATCAGACAAAAATATCCTCTGATAACGTCAGAACAATTAGTAGCTATGTAGGCTAGGCTACAGAAGAATGCCTAGCTAGCCGACTGTAGTGTATGTTTGTACGTCAGTTAGGCTAGAAGGCCTAACGTTAGGCTACGCAGTACTGTACACGGCGGGGCCATGGCAGAAAATTTCTCAGGCGAAGAAATTGAGGTGCCAATTCGATGTAACACTGGTGATCAAAAACTGACTTCCAGCTCTTCACGAATTGTTTAGTTTGCTTTTTCGAGAGAAGGCCAAACTGTCCCAAACAGCAAGTTGCTATACACACTGACACACCAGTCTGAAGCAGGCACAGGATTCGGCCTCACATTCAGCCCCACATTCTGAAGCTAGCACAGGATTCGGCCCCACATTCGCCCAGCACAGGATTTGACTTCGCACTATTCGCCGAATCCTAATCCTGTGCTAGGTGAATCTTGTGCTGGGCGAATCCTGTGCTGGACGAATCTTGTGCTAGGCGAATCCTGTGCACAGGATTCGTTTTTGATATGCTCAACATACTGTACGTACGTACAACGAATCCTGTGCTAGCTTCAGACACTGTTTTGCTCTTACAACTGCGTAACTGGCTGTGCGTTACTTATCCTCATTTACCAGTTGTGTCTTGGAAAGATCTTGCCCTCCGCCAACTTGCTTTTTCAGCTTGAAGCTAGCAGTGATATAGGAGTTAATTTTCAGCCCCTAAAGTTCAAGCGCCAGGATTTGCCCGACAGGGGAGCCAGCATTTCGAGTCCCCGACAAAGGCGATGAGTTTGTCCCAGTTGGACGTGACACGGTAGAATCTGGCGCGCGTGGCGCGCCGAAATTGGGGGTTTTTCAACAAATATTTAAAAATGTGGAGTTTGTTAAGAGAAAAAGTTTTTAAACAAAATTTGGCTTTTGTAAAGACCATTAAAAAGTTGGGGTGTTTATTGAAGAAGCTGTCCTTCATATGAGCAAAATTAAAAACGTTACATTGGCGACAGCTTGAATTCTTTAATTGGGGTTATGCATTTCATCATACTAGGCCTAGGTACCAAGGTCGACGAAGCTAGTGAAAATTTGCCCGAAAAAATTTTCCCTTTTTTGAACGAGGATTTGAAAATTAGTAAAAGCTTATCTTATTGGAAAAATTTAGAATTTTATGAAAAAACTTCGTTTTGGGGGTAAGGCTGCCATGAAAAATTTGGGCTTTCTATTCAGTGAATAGACAATGCCTGTCAAGAACAATTGTCACGGAGTGATAAAGACCGTTGGCTTGGGTGTTTTATTGTACGGAGTATCCGTCGAAAATGAAAAAGTATTGGTGGAACTTAGTATGACAGAAGTTACAGGGTTTATGGAAGAATCTGACCCTCTTATGAGAAAAATCAAGTAGGGGGTGATTTGTAGTTTTGTTGGGGTTTCTGAATAACATCCTGACTAATTGAAGGCCCTCGGAATTTTCCTCGCAGAAAAAGTTTGGCTTCTACATATTTCAAGTTTTATATTTTGTATACTGACTCATGCGTACGGGAGTGTTTTTCAATTTGGTAGGTGGCAGAATAGTCTGTTTTGTCTGAAAAATGTAATCCTGCCCGAAAAACTGACTAGAAGTGCACAGAAATTTTGAAAAATTGAAAACCCCAGACAGCCGGGAAAGGCATTTCTCACGCTCGTAATCAGAAACAAAGCAGTCTTTATTTTCAGCTTTTTTCGCTATAAAATTTTCACTTCATATTGCCCTCAAACGAAGAATACTTTGCAAGCATGCAATTGTTCTGTTGAGTAATCTGTTCGACTTTAACACTATCAAAGCGGAGCGCCACCAAGTTGGCGCGGAGCCGTACAGAAAATTTTTTAAAAAGTCTAACCCTCAGAGAGCCGGCATTTGCGTTTCCCAGACTTGTAACTAGAGATGGAAGCAGTCGTTATTTATGAAAGTTTCACATCAACAGAAAAAACCCAGCTTGCTATGTGATCAGAAAATAACCAGGTAAAAGGTATTGCTACAATTAAATGAAATGGTATTGTCTTTTTCTCGGGGGAAAACTGAAACTGAATTGAAAACATACAAATTTTCTTACTCTATTGAGACTCCTGGTTGTATTCAATTACGAACTCCACCAAATTTTATGAAGTTTTCTACGTGACTATCCGAACTCCCGACAATAAGTGATTTTACATCTGGCGTCTTTGAAAATATGTCACGTTACAACAAAGTGGCTTCAAATGAATGTTCAGTCAGTTTTATCTGGAGATAGCCTCACACTTCTGTTCATCATTTTTTATAACTGAAAACGGCCTGGCCGATTGCCATTACCTTGGCTCGAATTCGGCTGTCGGGGCAGGACAGATGGCAAGCCATTGGGTACTGCATGCACCTGAAAAACTTCTCGCCCGTTTTGCAAGGAAAACTAGTAAAGTAAAATCAAGAAGATCGTCCGGGGACTAACCTTTATCGGCCTTACATTTTTTTATCTTGGGCCTATAGATGAAGGCTCCCAGACAAAACTGGACCTTCTCAACGACGGGGGTATGGCCCCTTTTTTCCATTGGTTACGCCTGCACGTGGAATTTCCAGCTCCCTGGTCTGCAACAAAAGTGTTGGTTATGGGTGACCAAGTTGAGCGCACGCACTTAAGAAGGGACAAGTTACATGTAATGAACTTTGAGCTTTGAGAAGTAATTGGAAATCGATTCCAATGTGTATTAAAATAGTGTTATAAAAGAAAAAAAGTTCAAGGTCACCCATCCAGTAATTTCAGTTCTTGCGGGATTTTTTAAAATATTTTTTTTTTCATTTTTTTGGGCCTCCCCGACGAAACCGCCAACCTTCCCCGACCGGGGGGGGGGGGGCAATGTTCCCCGACGCGGGAGGGGGTGTCCCCCCCCCCCCGAGGCCGCCACCCCTGTTGTGATATCTTTTGCAATCCATAACAAGCGCGTCGCCACATGTTTACTCTATAAGCTGTTTGGTGGAGGTGCTTTTGAGAATACCCAGCATTCACCGTTGTTTCTGGATAACGGCATTTTGCACTAAAGGTGGAAACATTTAAACCCCAGTAATCGTTACAAAAATGCTCTTGCGCCACTAGCGTAGCCAGCGGGGGAAGGGGGCAGAGTGCCCACACAAAATTTTGGGGATGCGATGGGCGATGTTGAAAAACTGAAGGAGAGCCAAAATAAATAAATAAAAAAAGATAAACGGCAAGAGGAGGGAGAGAACCGGAGCCTTTTTTTTTTTACAGTTTTTTCGGGGGGGAGCTCTTAGTCGTTACCATAAAATATGCAGTCCCCGACGGCGACTAGTCTCCCCGAGGGTTTACCTGTTTTTTGCTCTCAAGGGAAAATTTTCCTAATAAGAACCCCAAATTTTCGGCGCGCTACGCGCGCTGTACATTCACTCCAGATTTTTTCAATACTTCCATTCCACATATGTAGAGAGCGTCAGTCCTGTCAACCTTACCAAGTAACAGGTAGGCAGAGTACACAGGTTATGTAGAGGTCGTAAATTTCATCCCATATCACAAAGCCTAGTTGCTGTTCTCATGTGTGACATGCGGTAGGTCAGTTGGTGAGCGACTCACGGAGCATAGTTTGGCTATTTTATCGGGTTTTCCAGGTGGTTTCGACACAATATATGTTATCCCCGATACGGTCTACAACCCTTATAGTTTCTATTTTTTCTTTTTGTTCTTAATGATTACATAGGCTTTGTTATTTTTGTAAGCCTACCAAAAATTTTCGTGCGCTTGGCGGGCTTTTACAATTTCACGATTCATACTCAAAAGAACACTATCAGTGCGCAACTAGGCTGCAATGACATGGTATATTAGGCTCCTTCATATCCCCTTCTCACCACCCCCTCGACATATGGGCTGTCGGAACTTTTGGTCGCTGGCATGGCCCGCCCCGTGACAAAATAACTTGTCGCCTTCCCATGGTCGGTTTAGTTATTTTGGCTTTCACAAGAGTCAGTATTTTTGCGGTAAAACCCAAAATAGCCCGGCTTCAGATTGAGGCAATTGCCACCTGAAATGGTCATTAATGCCACCATGTTTTTTCGATTCCCTCACATGTCTATAAACAGAAAAATTCATGTATATGGGTATCTTCGGGTTTGTTGGGAAAATAAAGCGGGGTATCTGCCAAGAGTCAGGGTGATGAAAAATAAAAAATTTAAGTGGTAGGGGAAAGTAAAATGGCTATTATTTTTTATCTAGAAACTCAAGAGTTGCAAACTTCCCCTAAAAATACTTGCAAAGAAATTGCCTTTTAGTTGATGTACAGATTTTGAGAATCACGTGCCATTTGAGGCCATTAAAAGTCAAAAAGGTACGAAATTTGACCTTTGACCTAAATCTTGACTATGCTATTTTAAAATGTAATTGTGTACAGTAAATCAATTCATGTGTCCTAGTTTGACCTTAAATGATAATATTTCATGTCTTCAGACAATTTTAGGCTACTAATGTTCCAGGGTCTGTACTTAGGAAGCACCAGTGTCGAACGAAACGTTTACAAGTAAAAAATCTGTTAGAAAAACATAGTTTTCCAACCGGAAATGACAATCTATTCATGGTTAGTGAGCGTTACAAGCTGTACACCATCTCGAAATGATTTTTACATCTATTTAAGCATCTATTTATAGACATGTCAGAGAATCGAAAAAATGGTGGCACTAATGACCATTCCATGTGGCACTTGCCTCAATCTGAAGCCGGGCTAAAATGTTCGGTACGTTTTGCCCTTTCTTCCTCAGTTCCTTTACCTAGAGCTAATAAAGTACAAACCCTTCCCATCTTTTAAAGTAAATTAGTAAGTAGAATAAATGGATTAATGAACATGTCGCGATTTCATCTCATTACGCTAAACTTAGTTAATAATCTCTTGTGTCAGTCGTGCAATACAAGTTGTGACCGATAAGGCCCAAATGCCGGGACAATCGACCTATATAAGCTTTAAATAAGTACAGATTCTTTTAAGTGTAGACTAACCCAAAAAATTTTCGTCCGCTTTTCCACGGTTAAATCAGTACGGAAATATCTTATCTATTTACAAATTTTACGTCGTATATGACTCGCAATGGCAGGTATAGTGAACAGGTTTTCTTCAAATCTCCCTCATTAACTCATCGACGGCATCCTGGCTGTCGGGGCTTGGGGTCGCTACCCACCCTTCCCCTTCCCCGTTAGGGGAGTGGCCCTCCGTTGGGAAAATCCTGGAGCCAAGCCTGGAGGGAAGAGACATTTTTTTCAGTTATGACTTTTGTAAAATGGAGCAATAAACTAAAAATGAAAGCTGCATTTTTTGGAGAGCGGCAACTATTTTGAAGGGGCGGCCAATTTCACTAGGAGGGCGTGTCGCCCCTCTAAAAACCCCTGTGGAGAACACTGGAATCTAGTATAAAAAGAACAAAATACAGCACTATATTGCATCTAAGCTCTTCGAGACGGCAAAAAAAAAAAACTCCAAAAGGGGAGGGGAACACCCAGGGAGACAGGCCCGTAGCCAGGGGGTTCAGGGATTCCCACTGACTCCCTCCCTGACCTAAAGTTTTTTATTTTTTTTATTTAATTGGAGCTTTGGCGTTTTTCAGGGAAATATGTCAATTCCGCTGGTTTAGCCAATGTAAGTCTTATGAGTAGATTTTTTGTTTCAGTGTAACACAAATCCCTAGGGCCCAATCGACTCCTACAGTAACCCTCATACAGCCACACAATAACTCTCGAGGAAATAAAGGGAAAAAAATGAAACAAGATTGAAAATGTCCAAAAATTCCAGCTTAGGTGTTCGACAGATCGCTCAATTTTGATGTAAAATTTGCAAAATCTCCTTGGGGCAGGAGGGGAAGAACCACACCCTCTCCCCGTTCGGTCGCTCGGCTCCTCACTTGGGCGCTTCGCTCCCTCAAGAAAATGCCGCACCCCAGTGGCGCCGATGAAAAATGAAAAAGTGTGGGCAAATGGTATGTTCAGCCCCTCAATATTTGTCAAGTGCTGCAATTAAGAAGCGGGAGAATTTCGAAGTGGGGCTGAACATATTCTTGCTTAGAACAATCGGGAAGTGCCGTTTCCGACCATCTGAAGGTTTGTTAGGCCAAACATTTCCTGGTCCGCTCGGCGCCAGTCGATGGTAGAGCTCCGCTTTGAGACATGTGTTAACATTTTTCATAGATTTATTTTTTTTAAATTAATTAAGAAACTTCAGAAATGAGATCCATATTTCCAAGCTGGATGCATGCAGCATAAAACACTCGAGAAGTGCCGTTTCCTGCCATCTGAGGGGTTCGTAAAGCCAAAAATTTTCTTGTACGCTCCGCGCCAACGGATGGTGGCGCTCCGCTTAGATAGTCCTGTCGGTCAAGATTGGGGACGATGGGTCGACTTTGCCCCCCCCCCCCACAAGAAAATCCTGGCTACGCCCCTGTCTTGCGCAATTAACAAATTATACCATTGTAGAAACTGGATTCAGTAGATCCGTAAACCATAAAATATAACGTTTTCAACGCAATAATTATGCGTTGAAAACGTTGAAAAGAAGCATTTTGTCGTCAAGACCTGGCATGTTCAGACGGTTCTAGGCGAATGTCAGAACATAGTCTATAGAGGGCGGATGGTCTGGCAAGCTATTGACAGTATCGAAGTGATGTTATTGTTCTCGAAAAACGAAGGTCACGTGGTATTCAGAGTGCACAGCTTTCGTTCAGTGTACACACGTCTACGCAGTCCTGTACACTTTCAATGGAAGAAACTGACGAAAATAGTGTTCTTGCAATATTTAATGATAGAATTTTAGTTTTGCCTTTCCCTTAAAACATATAAAATCCATGCTAGGCGATGATTTTGCAATAAACTAATGTGAAAATAGAAGACATCTCCATATACTGTAAGCTACGAAGTAACTACAACTATACCCACGTATGCACGTATGTGTATCTTGAGTCGGTCAGTACATTGAGTCGGTCATTGCATAAAAATGTATGGCACGTGCACAGAGTACAACGCTTATTGACTGACCGACTCATGGTATCACAATGCTATAGACAAATCCGATTAGCGCTTGTTTTAAGGGACTGCAAGCCGCCATTATTGGGGTCCATCAGCCTAAAATCGTCTTTATTTATTATTTACATGAATTTCAAACCCCCATATTTAGTGAAATTGGAGAATTCAAGATACAAATTCGTGTACAACCATCCATGATAGAGGTAAGCAAGGAAATCGAAAGATTTAAAGGTGACGGACCCCAGTTATGGCCGACTGAAATCAGACCATCACTTGCTGTCCGGATTTGTGTATACGCTCACATAGCCTGGGTAAGTGTACAAGGCGAACGGTGGCCAGTTAGCTTCAAGTTCAACGGCGCCGATACTGCAAGTTAGCCGAGAACTACAACCACAGTGAAAAATATATATCTACCGTGACCCTCTACAACAAACCGTCTTCGAATATTTAATTCCATTAGAGGCATTTTTTCTATAAAAAAAAAAATAACTGACAGACGATTGGCGAACATTCAGAATTCAGTGGGTCGTTCAACAGCGTAGGCTCGCATGCTGCACAGTGATCACCGACCGACCACGGTAAGTCAATCCAACCGGACCTTTACGGCTTGATCCACGTTGCCTATCGCGCCTAAACGTGAACTTTTAGTAAACAAGTTTCTCGCTCTACGCAGCTTCGATCTCGTCATTTTTCACAATTCCGTCACTCGACCATTTCAGTGGACATCTTTTGGGCCTATTAAGGAATATACCTCTAATTATAATTTCTCTTGATCTTCGTCAGGCCTCAACAATTTATGAAGTCTAATAAGCTTTTTCGAGTGATGAACTTCAAACACGATCCAGTATGCCTACATGTTTGTTTAGCCAGCTTTAGATGTTATGAATGCACAGTACACTGAGCGAATGAAAGTTCACAACAACACGGGCTACATTTAGGCTATAGACCTAGAAATGTAAAAATAAACATGATTTCACAACCAATTTCAGAGTGAAGAAGAAGAAGATTACATTAAAAAAATGCCCTTCCTTCAAGGATCGTCGAAGGGACGATGGAGGCAGGGCTTTGTGGGCTCACTGTATGATACGTTATGTACATACAGTAGGCTACTCTAGAACTACGGGGTGTTTTTGTCAGTTCTCGCCAGATTCAAGTAGAATTATAAGTGATACGAGGCGGCATATCGACTTACAACTCTTGTGAAACGTAAAATTATTGATTTGGTCTCTTACAAGCTCATATTTTAGTTGCATTTTTGGAAAAAGTCCCCTTTCAACATGTCAAGCCCTGAGGTTATCGTGCAGTCGTAGTCACTTCTCAGCGAAAGCTGTGCACCCTGAATACCACGTGACCACGGAAAACGTACTGCCTCAACATAAAACCATTAGCTGTTGTTACAGTACAATAGCTTGCCAGACCATCCGCCTATATTGACTATGGTCAGAAGTACGAATGATCTACGTTCAAATTTACACGCCAGCGTTACACTGTTACAGCAGGGAGGTGTAATTAGAGTTCTAGTTACACCTCCCTGGTTACAGTATTCATCATGTTTGTTGGGCTATCATGGCGTACGTACGTGGCAGTCGGACTCACACCAACTTTAGTACTAACGTTTGTACTAACTTTAGTGATTGATCCGAACCCATACATTTGGGGACAAAACTTTTACATGAATCTGTAGGCCTTTTTCTTAGTAACATTTTGTGATGTCGTATCATTTGGGTTTTTTTTTTAAGTTTACTCAAGTTGAAAACGAAAGAAGAGCTTACAAAGGCTAGCCCGTACAGTACAATTAACTCTGCTGTATAAGAACGTTACCACTTCACTAGCATGGGCTGGGCAGGTATAGCATGAAGCGAGTACTATAGCATTTTATGGTATTCACATAGTACATATGATCAAGCAGCCTAGGCATAGCTAGTCGAGTCTGAATACGTATGAAGTAGTGGACGAATACTGTGTAAGCCTGTAACGATAATGATAGCGTAAAGTCGCATTAGCCTAGGGTTTATTGGGTTCCTTCGCCAGTGATTCGTCCGTTCTTGATCCGTGAAGGATGAAGAACGGTTACTTGGGTTCTTATCTTGGGATATACGCCCGGTCACCGGGGAGGGGGCGCCAGGATATGCCCGACAGGGGGGCAGCATTGCAAAGTTCCGACAAAAGAGATGAGCTAGTCCCGGCGTGACGCAGAATTTCAGGCGCGCCGAAATTTTGGGTTTTCTTTTTAAGAAATACTTAAAATGCCATGGAGTTAATTTTGAAGAAAAAGTTTAAAATTTTTTGAAAGAAATTTGGTTTTTGTAAAGATCATTAAAAAGTTGGGGTGCTTATTGAAGAATCTGTCCTTAATATGGCAAAATCAAAAACTTTATATAGGCGACAGCTGAATTTCTTTTGGGGTTACATATTTAATCGTACTAGGCCTACGTACTAAGGCTTCAAGACGAGAATATTAGTTCGCTCAAAAAGTTTTTCACTTTTTTGAACGAAGGTTTGAAAATTGGGGGCTTATTTTATTGGAGAAATTTTCTAATTTAATAAGAGAAAATTTGGTTTTTCGGTAAGATTAGAATAAAAAAATTGGGTTTTTCATTAAGTGATATGCCTTTCAAGAGCAAAATTAGATAGAATGTTGGGGTTATTTACAGAATTGACTTTGATTATTTGTTGTATGGACTATCCATCGAAACTAGAAAATTTTGCCACTTTAACAAACTGGAGCTTATACTGGAGAAAATTGTAATTTTATGACAAATTTGGGGGTTTTCTGGAAGAATCTTTCATTCTTATAGAAAATATAAGTAGGGGTGATCTGTAGTTTGTTGAGAACAACCGAATATCATCATGCAGATTAAGGCTCTCGGACCATATTGAAAAATTTTCCCACGGAAAAAGTTTGGCTTCCCATATGTTTAAAGTTTTATATTTTATGTATTGGCATAGGCGCACGGGAACGTTTCAGTTGGCAAAGGGGGGGGGGCAGAATTGTCTTTCCAAAAATGTTATCCTGCTCGAAAGTCTATCTAAGTGGAGCGCACAGGAAATTTTGAAAATGAGAACCTCGAGACATCAGGAAATGACATTTCCCGGTCTCGTAACTAAAAACAAAGCGTTCATTATTTTGAGCTTTTTTCGCAATAAGATTTTCTCTTCATAATACTGCCCCAAAACGAAAAATAGTTTGCATGCATGCATTTTTCTGTTCAGCAATTTGTTCGACCAAAACCCTTTCCAATCGGAGCGCCACCACCAGTTGGCGCGGAGCGTACAAAAAATTGCTAAAAAAAGTCTGACCCCTCAGACAGCCGAAAATGGCATTCCCCAGACTTACAACTAGAAATGAAGCAGTCGTTATTTTGAACTTTCCTTTGAAATAAAATTTTCACTTCAATAGAAAAAACCCAACTTGCTAAGTGATCAGAAAATTTCCAGATAAAGGGTACTGCTACTTGCAATTAGAGGTAATGGTCTTGCCTCTTTTCGGAGGAACTATGCAACGGATTTGAAAACAAACTGTTTTTGACTCTGTTAAGAATCTAATTTGTTGTATTCAATTGCAAGGTCCACTGAGAAAGATGAAATTTTCTACGTGGCTGCCTGAACTGAAGAAAATGATTTTACTTCAAACGTATTGAAATATGTGACGTTACAAGGTGGCTTCAAATGAATTTTCAGTCAGACTTGTGCAGAGACATTCTCAAACTAACTGTTTATCATTATGTGTAGCTGAAAGCATGGCTGATTTTCATTACCGTTGCTAGAATTCGGCTGTCCAGGCAGACTAGATGACAGACCATTGGGCACTGCACATGAACAACCTCCCGTCCGATTTTGTAAGAAAAAGTCGGAATTTTGAGTTTCCTTGAAGAATCTGGTCTTTTAGTAAGCAAAATAGAAAAGATCGCCCGGTGACTGTAAGTTTATTAGGCCCACACCTTTTATAGAAGGTCGGTAGATGAAGGCTCCCCGACAAAATTGGATTTTCTCATCAACACGGTAGGGCAGCCTTCGCCGAGGAGGCATGGCATTGCGCCCAGGGATTGAAGATGGGATGAGGCAGTGTTTACCACTTGTTCATAGCAGAGTTAGTAAGAAGTGATTAAAACCGATTCTGATACGTATTAAAATAGCGTTTCAAAAGAAAAAAGTTCATAAAGAAGAAAAAAAAAGTTCATGATCCTCCTTTCAGTAACTTAGTTTTTCTTTTCTCAGGCCGCCCCGAAAAAATTTCCTTCCCCAGTCCTTCCCCGACGGGAGGAGATAGGACAAGGTACATGAAATAAGGTACAACAGAGCTTCAAAAAAGTGATTGAAAATCGATTCCGATATTTATTGAAATAGCATTTTAAAAAAAAATATATGTTCAAGATCGCTCATCCAGTAACTTTATTCATTGTAGGTTTATTTTATTATTTTATCATTTTAGGCCTCCCCGACGAAAACGGTGACCTTCCCCGACGGGGGGGGGGGGGGCGGCAGTGTTCCCAACGGGGGGGCTTCTTTCGAAATATTAAAGGTTGAAATTTATTCACAATGAAAATGGTACAATCTTTGTATTTCTTTGTTTTTTGAAGATTATTGCACCTTGTACCAATGCGTGATAGCACTGTTGCTGTAATGGGTGTATGTAATTAACTAAGTCCTCTCTGAGTAACATGCTAGGGCCTATGCAGTCACTAGTGCTCAAGGTCGTTACGTTTTAATTTTAAAGAGAAACAAGCAGGTAATGCGAGTTGTATAAAAAGAAGGTCACAGATAATCGCGCAATAAACTAATTTGTTTGAAAAGAATGAAAAAGAAAAACAAAGAAATACAAAGTTGGGGTAAATAAACTTCAACTTAAGGTACACTTTTAGGAAGCGTTATTCCCAAAAAGGAGGTCAGCTTGAGCGCTAGTCACTGATGAGGATACGCCCACAATATCCTTGGTTAACCATAAAGTATTCAAATCAAAACAGCGCCACCACAAAGACGTCTTGGACTTGCTTTCTGACCCCCAATATTAAGTTCATAAAATGTTGTGACGGTCAACCGTGATTGATTTTCGTTTTTGGCAAAGTCCAAAGCTATTTGATGAGTGTGTTGTCCACCTTCAGCTTCTCGCCATCGACCATAATAATTTAAAATTCATAACACACGACTGAAAAACTTACTACCGTATGTAAGTCCAACCCATTTGATAGAGAAAGGCGTCTAGACTCCACTGTCTGTAATTTGCGGACTTTGTAAGAAAAGAGAGGTGGTTTACTGTGTTCAATGTAAAGATTGTGAAGGTGACTTTAAATACACTGGAGTAACTCCAAGAAGTCTGGGAGATAGATTCGACGAACATTTTGCTAGTATGACAACCAATCAGTATTCTTTGACCATAAAACAAAATGCCACAGTGGGTTGGATTTCAAGTATACAGTCAGCATCCTTCACACCCATATTGGGGACCCTAGGCGTAGGCAGGTTTCAAAAGCTGTACCAAAGTTCGTGAAGTTTCATTTCATTTTCCCAAAAAGGTAAAGAAAAAAATGTTTGAGTAAATAAAATGTTTTCCTAAACACTTTTTGCCCCTACTTTGTTTGCACATTTAAATGTAAAATACACGCCTCTAACTAAGCTTTTCGCTTTTAACATTTATAACTGCTAATCATTTAGTGTTTACGTGTTGACAAATTGGGAGCAAATTAAGTGTTCAATGGAGAAATACCTTCTTAGAGAGGAAAACAAAACATAATAATAAGCTTGCTTATTAAACGCCCTTTGTCAGTTTGTCGTCATTTCTTGTTGACTTTCTATATTTAGGTGCACAGTCGTTCTAATGGGCCTTAGCGTCACGCCCCTCCACCTTGTAGGCAAATGGCGTTTGGTAGTTAAGATAAAGGTATGTGAGGTATTACTTTAGCATAGAATATAGGAATTGACGTCTGAATCAGAGGTAAGTTAAACGGCAAGTCCCCCAACTTGAAGAAGTGTAACGGAATGCCCTGTTTCGTTATTGGCTGTGGGGAGTCATGTGACAATATTTTCTCCTCAAATGTAAAATTTGTTAAGAGAAATTGCTTGGTTATGAAATATGCAATATTAAAGCCATAAAATTAATAAGTTATATTTTGAACTGAAATGAGTGGAAAATTGAGAGGTTTAGCGGAAGCTTAAAAAACAACTTGGGGCAAATGCTTTTGCCCTTTAAGTCACAGTTATATTTCGCCAGAGGTGATTCAGTTTTCATCAAACTGGGGTCGGAGTACATACACACCTTACTATAACCTGTACACCGGAAATAAGTGGTTTTGTTTGGATCA
This sequence comes from Holothuria scabra, assembly GCA_037179385.1. Lineage (NCBI taxonomy): Eukaryota > Metazoa > Echinodermata > Holothuroidea > Aspidochirotida > Holothuriidae > Holothuria > Holothuria scabra. Next base: position 17,594,864 of record CM074180.1, read on the forward strand.
GATTTCTCTTTCACTTTTTATGAGATATATATTTTTTTGTTGGTCAACCTAAGGACGTTCGCCCGCCTACCTCTGTTTCTGCTTTTGACAATCAGCTTGCAGTTTGAAAAGGAAAATCGAGGTGCTGGAGAAAAGGTTTTCACAGCTGGAGAAATTTTTCACTGGCGAACTGTGTGTGTTCCTTTGAAGATAAGCAGAATATTCAATCTCCAATAGTCTTCTCTCCTTACTGCTCTCCAGACGATCTGCGAATTCATAAAGTCCTGCCATAAATGTCATGATCATAAAGTTCATCAAATATGGCTTACTATATGTGGGTTAACCTTTGTGGACAATATTTCTATGTATCCAAATCCATGGGAAAATTGAGACAGGTCTTAACAAAGAAATTCCTGTATGAAAGTAATTGGTCAGTTGGTCTAAGCTTCACATGCACGTTATTTGACAGCCCTATCGCGCCCTTAAGTATTTAATTTTCATCAGAGCGATAAATACGACAAGTAGAAGCTTGATTAGTTTTGCCGCTGAAAGATTGTCTTGAGCGTGTGATCTCCCTAAGGGCAGTAGATCTCCGAACGGTTATTCCGGGTAGTATTTACATGCAGGCAAATGCTTTCAAAGCCTTTGGCAAATATGTGCTTTTTGACAGGAAGTTTCGTTCCTGGAAATGCCGAAGTCAGTGTGAAGGAAAGTATTGGTTTCATAAACATTATCTTTTGGATGGAAGTAGTGCGCAAAGGTTGAAAGAAAGGAAGCGGAATATGATGTCTCATATACTCAACAATTCATCACTTCATTTGGGAAAAAACATGGCTAGTACAGATGAAAACCTTGCATAATTTCATAGCTTCTAAAATAGTCTTGATGAAAGGGTCTGAACCCAAAATATTGGTATAAAATTTATTAACTGTTCTATCACGAGCTAAAACCTATTTTTTGCGTTGTAAAATAGTAGTATTGAAGCATTGAAGAATTGAAGAATTGAATCGAACGAATGAAAAAGAGAAATAATAAAAAGAAAAGAAAATGTCGTTCCTATATCACGTCTTAGATAAAACTACCAGGTAACAAGCAATGACGAGCCATGTATTTATTATTCGTCAGTCTAGTCTATCTCCTGAAGTGAGGCTGGTTTCGCCTAAGCTTCTCTTTTTGCTTTATATCTTTGTCCCATCTGCCCCAAAGACGTAATTTATTTAAAAAGATGCATGCAGGGAAGTAATCATCTTGAAAAGGATGCTGTCGGAACGATTTAAAAATAACAGCAAATAATGCAATAAGAGAAAGTCTAGTTAAAGGGGAACACTGCACTTGTTTAACAGATGTTATATGGTTTCATAAAACCAATGTTTATGAACCCTCACCTGTTAAAAATGCTTTATTTAAACTTCTGAAGTATAATAGATTTCTTTTCATCACAAATAGAAATGCAGATATTTGTTGTTCAACACCAATTCATTACTTTATGCCCACTTTTGTAACTCTTCTAATTCAATTCAATTCAATTTATTTCTCATATGTACAACAATCATCAACAGAGGTATTATTTAACAAATACTAAAAACAAAGTACATATGATGGACACTAGAAAAACAATGCAGTTTATCAAGGCTAGTGACCATACAAACATAGACAAAAAGATGACAAAAGGAAAAGAAAAAAAAATTTGACAAAGTGATGAGATTTGAGACTAATAACTAAAAAGTTGCTAATGGTAACTACTTATAAGGAAAGATTTCAAATTCCTTTGAAAAGAATGGAGTGAAGGGCTTGATCTAACACTAGGGGAAAGTTTGTGTCAAACATTATAACAATAATTTTGGAAAACTAATTTGCCGTGTAAAGTTTTGTGATTGGTTACTGAAAAGAGACAATTGTGGCGGGTCTGCACTGGGAACTGGGCTACATTAGGTGGCTTTATTACATTAGATAATACCTTCGGTAGCATATCATTACAATATTTAAAAACGATTACACCCATGCGAGACCTGTGAATATCCTTGATTTTTAATATGTTATAATCAAAATACAACTGATTTGTACTGAACCGTTTCGGTTTCTTTAAGAGAAGCTTAAGTATTCTATTTTGAAATGTCTGGAGAGGTTTAAGGACAGTAGCACAGGCTGTACCATAGACTTCAATAGCATAAGTAAGTCTAGAATAAATAAAAGAGTAGTAAATCTGAACTGCAATATCAACTGGAAGAATATCACTAATATGATAAAAAAAAATACCAATATATTTAAAGAGGGAATTGCGTAAGTCATTCACATGCTGTTTCCATGTTAAATTTTCGTCAATAACTAAACCTAAATACTTTGTAAAATTCGATTTCCTAATCCGGGTACCATTGAAGCAAAAGCTGTCAATGCAAGCATGATTACAGTTTTTTCTTGAATGAAAGATTGTAAAGGAGGTTTTATCGACATGGAGGGTAAGTTTATTTGACTCAAACCATATTTTTAATGGACTTAGTGTATCGGTAACCATTTCAATCAAATGTGAACAGTCTTTACTGGCTAGAAAAACGTTTGTATCGTCGGCAAAAAGACGAGTTGATACATTGGAGGCAGCATGGTGAATATCATTAACATAAATGAGAAAAATTAGAGGTCCTAAAACGGAACCTTGGGGTACTCCAGTGGTAATATCTGCATAGTGTGAATAGGAATCGTTAACAAAAGTACATTGCTTTCTATTCGATAAGTAACTCGAGAGAATATCGTAAGCTTTGCCACGAATACCGTAGTGTAGGAGTTTTTGTAATAGTATCACGTGGTCAACAGTGTCAAAAGCTTTCTTGAGGTCTAAATACAACCCTAGGACATTATAACCCTTATCTAAATTTACGCGGATGTTGTCTACAACTTCTAATAAAGCATGAGATGTTGAATGCCCCTCCCGAAAACCAAACTGAAATTTATAAAAAACATCGTGTCTATTAAGAAAAGATCGCACTCTTTTTTCAATTACACTTTCAAGAATCTTATCTAAACATGGAAGTAAACTAATGGGCCGATAATTTTCAGGTAACGAGGGATCACCCTTTTTGAATAATGGAATAACCTTTGCAATTTTAAGGGCATCGGGATATACACCAGAGGTAAAGACGTTATTAAAGATATATCTGAGTATGGGTGCTAATACATGAGAGATAGATTTCACGAGTACAGGGATTCCGTCGATTCCTGGGGCTTTACCATGTTTTAGTCCGTTGATGAGTTTAAGAGTTGCACACTCAGATACGGGTGTAAGAAATATTGAATCATTACAGGGATTTGCTAAGAACGTGGATGGGCGTACAGGTGAATCTAGTCTCTGGCTTAGCGTACGGCCTACTGATGAAAAGAAGTCATTCAAAGCATTACCTGTGTCACATTCATTTGAGTAGGTAGTTCCACTACAACGGATTAAGCTTATATGAAAACGGCGTTTCTGTTTTCCTTTAACCAGGGAATTAATAACTGACCAAGCATGCTTAGAACTGGTTTGTCTAGACGTCAAAATGTTTCTGAAATACGAGGCACGAGCAAATCGAATAATACGTTGGAGAACACGTCGATAAGATGATAACTTCAATTTGTTGCTAATAGTAGGATTATTCAGATACTTTGCATAATGCATAATGCGTAATGGTTCGGAAAAATTAATCTATTGTTGTCACTGAATATTTTTTGTGCATGATAAACGATTAGGGCTATTTTACACGTAATAGCTTTGCATAATAAAAACAGTATTTCCCTCTAAACTTATAGAATGAAATGATTTGTATGCAGTAACTAAACACGACGACCCCATAGTTTTCTTGCCAGGGAAAAAATACACAAAGATCTTATATAATGCTGTCAGCCTGCTTGCAGATTCTACGTCACATCCCAGACAACATAGGTACTCAAACGCAAGAAAGTATACAAAGAAACCAGTATCCAAAGACACGTTATGAGTTGACACACAACATACCTCCATAAATCGAATAGGCTTCTGTAAGGAGTCAGTTACTACATTTATTATTATTATTATTATTACTTTTATTATTATTATATTATATATTATAATTATTGAACTTTTATCATATATTTTTAAACAATACTGTAGCGAAAATGAATCTGAGAAGGGAATGTCGAGTAAGCAGGTCCACTCAGGGCCTCACATATTGTATCTCTTCTTACAATCAAAATTTACACTTCTGTTTACGTTATTCGGTGATCAAACGTGGCAAATCTTGATCAGGAGTAATTCTTTTCTAGATTTATTTGTCGGAATTTGTCCATACGTCTATAGACTTTCTTCTAGCTGCTTTGACGTCTATACAACACATTGCCACAGCAAGCAGTTTCCTTAAAATAGACTAGTTTGGGAAAGCAAAGCAATAACATGACAGAATTATCTTGGGTGCAATCTTAGTCAAAGAGTTGCAGAAATTGCTCATGTTTATTTAAAAATGGAGGACTGTAGGGGAGGTTTATAAAGTGACAACATAAATATTCCTTCGAAAGTGATATATAATTTCCTTCAGACAATTATTCCAACGTTTATGCTAGTTAGGCCTATATTTTTACATCAGTCCGTACTGCAAAATTACATTTAAGTCAGTGTGGTTTAGGTTTAAATGGTACAGAAGGTATTGAATATCAGCGAATAAAAACATCTTTCAGGGTTCTCTGGTAATAGGCGGTCGTCCTGTTAAATGGTGTTTTCATTGGAAGCCGCAAGAAATAATGAACTCTTTCTAAATATCGGGCACAATCCTAAACATGAAAAAGTTTTATAATTGTTGTTACAAAAATTGGCGTGATCAAAATTTTCGATGACGAAGTTAAATTTCATTTTACTGGCAATTACTTAGCTTGAAATCTATACCAATTTGGGAAGCCCATTAATTACCCAACCTTTTTCTCTTCTTCCTTCTGGCTTCAAAATGTCTTTTATTTCTGCGACCTTACTTTTTTCATTCAAGGTCGCTAGACGCGATAAACATATTTACTTTATCTAGCATCCCGTTTCCCTGTTTATAACTGTAAACATTCCACCGTTGCATTGCTACTTTTTTATAATATGAATGTATGTAAATGTATGTGCAAACGAAATATACTAAATTAAACCAAACTCAACTGAACTAACGATTTGAGCTGTGAAAGAGACGGGACTTCGAAAACCGTAACCGTGATTTCTTACTTCAGATATCATAATACTTAATCAAGAATTACCTCCTTACTGACTGGATCGGCGTCGTATTCCAAATTGCATTTTTTTAAGAAATCTCTCTTTCCCGAGAGTCCAACTTGTATTCGTCCAACTGTTTTGGAAATATGGATCAATTAGACAGATACGTTCCCCCATTTAAACATGCTATTTGGTGGTTCATATAATATATTTTATTCATGGATGAAAGGGTATGAGGCTACTTCTGGGTGTATCCTTAGGGTCTTTGTGGGTGCCACTTTACCTCATTTTTCCTGAGTGATGAGTTAAAGAAAAATATTATGTCCAATCCTCGGGGTTATGGAGGAGAAAAGCTTATATTACACTCTATCAAAAACTGTCAGCAAAATAGTTTCTTCCCTAAAGTTACGAAACTTTAAAACTCTTTCCTATGATACGAAAGCGCTGCACCCACTACTTTAAATCGGGATGCTTGTAATTCCCATGCGGTTCATAATCATTGTGAAAGGCACCTAAAATTCCAAAAGATGAGGTTATATGAAGCTCTCTAATTGTCCGCTCCAATAACAAGGGTCTCCGTTAGTTGCACGACAATTTATCAGATTAAACTGATGTTTGCAGCCTCACACTGTATAAAATGATTGTTTCCAGCCTTGCACTGTATAAAATGATTGTCTACAGAAACAAAAGTGCATGAAATGATTGCTTGCAGCCTTCATAAAATGATTATTTCCAACCTTACGCTGCATAAAATGATTGTTTCTAGACCCGCATTGCATATAGCCTTACAATGCATAGAATGATTGTTTCCAGCCTTGCACTGCATAAAATGATTGTCTACAGAAACAAAGTGCATGAAATGATTTTTGCAGTCATCATAAAATGATTGTTTCCAGCCTTACGCTGCATTAAATGGTTGTTTCCATCCTTGCACTGCATAAAATGATTGTCTACAGAAACAAAGTGCAATGCAATGAGCAATTGCAATGAGCTGCTCTTTATATAACAAATTCAAAGGGTTTTAATGAGATTTATTTTGCAGCCTATAAGATGCATTTTCTTAAAATTCTAGGCTTGAGATGTTTAGTTACACTTTAAAAAGCTGTTAACACTCAACTACTCCAGCTAGGCTGATGTACACGATAATCAACCTACTCGGACGCATCTCAAGTGAAGTATTCCCACATTTTACTTTTTGAGAGTTGCAAACTCAAGCCTCACTACGCAGGTCGACTGAACAGTATCATATGTTAAATGACCGGTGTTTCTTTTAGGCAATTATAGTCTTGGAATTGAACGTACTAATTAACGGTACTATAAAATTACTTCATTCATTTAGTCTCAAGCCATAAGGTTTCTCGGAGGCTTTCGAAAGGGCGCCGGATATTTATACAGGAAATTTACGTGAAAAGACATGCTCATTGAGTATTAGTTGGCGCATGGAACTAACACGTGTTTTTCCGTGTTTGCTCCCTGTTTAACGTAATAACTCTCTCACTTGACTATAGATTCCAATCACTTACATATTACGCCGCGAAAAATAAAACAAGTAAGTTTACCCAGCCAACATGCCCAGATGAAGCCCAGCTGGGCCCCGCTTCAGTAACTGAAGCCTAGCTGGGCTTCAGCTGGGAAAGGCTAGCCCAGTTGGACCCCACGTGGGAACACCTGACAAACACGAATGGACCCCAGCTGGAGCCCAGCAAGTAGCCCAGTTGTAACCCAGTTGGGGCTCAGATGGGCATGTTGGCTGGGTAGAGACGTCTTCACAGAGGTCATTATTGGAACGCATTGTTTTCTTTAAAGCAACATCTATAACGTCAAATTATTAGTTAAGTGGCCGCCACATGATACAAGTTTTATTTGTTACTCACTTTATGGTTAGGCCAATGAATTGAACAGGAATGTTTTTTTTAAGTATTTCAACCAAAGGAGCTGGACTCAGACTATCTAGTTGAGGAATGATATTGGTTGTCACGGAGCGTACAAGAGTTTAAATCGAAGAAAACCCCCAGATTGCAAAAACGGCTTCTCTCATTTCCCGATAGTGGAACCACGTGGTGTGAAACTAAACCAACGGTTTTATCATCAAAATACCCGGTTTCCCTGGAAGAAGATACCAAGGCTTTGAATTGCTGTCTTTCCATTAGGCACTGAGCCCTCGAAACCATGAAACAACACCAGGAGCGTATTTTTGTTTATAGACGAATCCGATCAGCGCTTGTTTTTAGTGACTGCAGGCAGCCATTAGTAGGTCCATCAGCCTTTAATCGTCTTCATTTATTGTCTACGTGAATTTCAAATCCTCATATTCAGTACCAGAATGCAAGGCATTCATACTCGCGAATGGAGGTGGTCTTTACCGGTTCTAGTGATATTGATAAAAAGTTGCTTAACTTAGCAACTTCCAGACTGCAGTAGTTTCCATCTTTAGATTCTTTGGTATGACTCGACATGGGAATCGAACCCAGGCCTTCCGCGTGCTATGGGATGTTCTACCGTATACCATTAAACCAAACGTGATTTTTTTTTTTTATATTGAGGAGGTTTGCGCATTTCAGAAAAATATATCAGTGTTGAAAATTTATACAGGTGAAACATTAGTGATGGGTGGTGAGGGAAAAAGAAGTGTTTATGATACAAGCTCGAGTTTTAGAAAAGTATATGTGAGTGATACGTATATAATGTTGTTAAAATTGACTGAATAAAACAAGTAGTCGCATTCAGAACTTTTTACTTAGTCTCATATTAGGTACGTAGCCAATTTTCACCTATCTGTATGCGTTAAATAAGGCTTGGAGAGTGCCAATTCCAGCGATCTGGGATGCTTTGGGCCCTTTTCGCGTCCCACTCCCACCCATGGGCAGCATACTCGCCAACTCCTCTCATACCGTAAGGGGAAAAATTTTAGGCTCATCATACCAGACACACATTTTATCTAGTGGTAAGTGTATGTACAAAAGCAATACTTCACACTTTTTGAAGCTAACGGTAAGTGATTCTGCATACTTTTAGAATGATAAATTACTTGCACCAATAAACGTGTTCTTTATTTCAAAATGGTTATTCCTACAAAATAATTCATAAAATGCATAATGATGTATCCTTATGCATACAAAGTACCGAGTAAAGTATGCACTAATCACATATTTTCACACTGAAAAACAAAAAAAGACATAGCCTGACAACTCCCTGCACCAAAGGACCCGACAGAAGGCACGGACAGAGTGTTCGAAGTTTCTCACGCACTGTATTCTATAACTTTTTGTAACCCACGTGGAAACTGAAATAATATAATACGAACTATACACATAAAGATCAGATATAAAAATAGACTATCGAAATAATACAAACAATACTACAAAATATACTTTGAGCATAATAGAAAAGAAAGCTGTATAACACAAACTGAACACTATAAAGCCATTCCTTCAAAGTCCATATGCCAATTATAGTTCCTTTGACAATAAATTACGGCTTTTGCCCAATTACCGACCCATGATACGAGAAATCCCAATACAATATTACACAAAACACATCTAAAGGAAAATACAGTAGAGCACCACAACGCATTCTCTCTCCCCAACACTTTCCCTCAACTTAGAAGTTAGGTCAGTTTGGAGGTGGAGTCACAGAAAAATGAATAATAACCATCTGCTGAGACTTAATTTTTCATCCAGAGATATGCTTAAACTTCAAAGCTTCCGAGGGCTACTCACTTAGACCCCCACCCAATGACCACAGACGGTTTGGGCTCGGTTACGTCTCGTTGCGTCCGAAAATTTTTGTCTCCAACATTTTCTTTTGCCCTTAGTTTGCCCCTTCCCTTCCATTAATTTTGACTCTCTGGCGTAGCCATTCACCCCCTCTTTTCTGATTTTTAGTGTTACGACAAATTATCTTTGATCTCCCGACATTATCGTATTGAACTGTGATAGAGTAACGAAAAGTGCATTACACTATAGAATCAACGATGATATTAACTATCCGCTATGTCTGATCCTAAGGAACCTAGTTACTAATTTTCGCCATAACGGAACTAGTCTGGCCGCCATTCCTATTGGCAACTGCGAGTCATTAGCTGAGATATTAATCTTTTTCCAATGAGATTCTAACAAGTCCCTGCTTCTTCCCAGCCTACATAACTTACTTGTACCATGTATGGAAGTATTACTTTCATGCTTGTGCGTCGAAAAACTTCTGTATTGTTTTTTTTTTTATACACTTACATACAACTATATTAGTTACATACCACCGTTGTATTGTTAAAGGTCCAATTCTCTCACCCAAACTTAACCAATTCTCCTAACCTTCTTACTTAAGCCCCTCCCACAATTGTCTGAAATTCATTTTCATCCACACAACCTAAGTGTAGGGTAGATGCGCACTGTTTAACATGTTTAACATGGTGTTTCTTGATTGATTATTGCCATTGTATTGTATCGATTGTATTCTCTGTTAGGGTTAGGGATTACATTAGGGATTAGGCAATCGTTGGCCAGTTAGGATTTTTTTTTTTGTTAAACAGTGAGCATTGCCCCTAATTTTATTGCTTCAGGGTGAGGGAAAGAAAGATGTGTATCATTAAAACACTCCCAGTGCATTTTATGTTGTGTAATATGAGTTTTGGTACTCTACATCATCATAGAATTAGCTGTCACTCAAAGAACTGAGCCAATTGTAAATTTCTGTAAACCCCAACAAGATTTGTAGTTTCAATGGTTGAGAGGATTGGCCCTTCAAGGTTAACACCCTCAGGATGCATTTACACTTGTCTCGTACTCTGATCCTCCTCTATGCTTAAGCGGAAGTCGCATTACGAAATACAGGCACACGCGCGTGCGCACCAAAGTGTTAACAAAAAATAGACCCTGTACATGTACCATGCATACCGTACCTTGCATTTACAAAGATCAGACCCCTGCCCGGGGTCTGATCATCCCCCCTTACTAGGATCAAAATCGGGCTATCAGATCCGGATCTGATCTGTGTTTACACTACAAATTTGACCTCGAGCAGTGGATCAGACCCCGCGCAGGCGATCAGATCCGGATCAAGTGTAAACGCACCCTCTTTTGTTCTTGTGTCACTTTAGTAGCTTGCTGTGCTGCTTATGATTGTAAATTTGATCAAAATTTAGTTGTGTGGGCTTGATATTTATCTATATTAACAAGTATTTTTGTCTTATTTCGCCCGTCATGCCTGCATCTGTATTTTATTTCATTTCAGTTTTATTTTTCAGAGGTCTGGTAATATTTCGAAAAATGACTCTGACTAAAATAAAATTCATAGTTCTTTAAAGCACCCTCTCATTTGCAATATGTTTTTTTTTTTACATTTTCCTTCTTTCTCTGTCGTATTCGTGGAAACATCAGACCGTAAATGATTGCTTTGTTTATTCTTCAAAATATACAAGGCCATGTTTCTACAACGTCAGCAAAACATCGCTTTATTTGAAGGAAATAACAGCTCTCATGTCTCATATCTGATTTGGCTTCAGGCTGTTATTGTCTGTGAAGACTTCAACATTACAATCGAAGAGTTGTCTATACTTTGGACCGGTTGTGGATATCAACTGAATATATCATTCTTCCGCACGTAGACGCTAACGTGCCTACTGATGTGGCATCATATTCCTGCTGCGCAATATTAAAAAAAATGAAAAAATATGTTAACTAGCCTATACATTGTTTGGCTGCTCTTCTCATCACTCCATTCAACTGCTCTCCAGGAAAAATATTCTTTTCGCATTTTTTGTTACTTCCGCTAAGAGCTATATGATATGGCACGCCAAAAGGCTCACCAAATATGATGATGTTCTAAAAATACACGTTCGTGTACTAAAATTACACGTCCATGTACTAAAATTACACGTTCATGTACCAAAAATATACGATGATGTACTAACTTCATATGATCATGATGTAAATTTACACCATCATGTACTAAAACCATAAGTTCATCATGTTAAATGTTACATTGTACATGTAAAATCACACGTTGTACATCTTAAAACACATGTTGTACAAGTAAAAACGTAAGATCATCATGTTATATTTGTATCTTCCGCACGCCATACAGAGTGAGCCTTTCGGCGTACCAGAAGTCCGCCAAAAGGCTCACCGAATTTGATGTAGTAAAAATACACGTTCATGTACTAACTGCTTACGATCATGTACTGAATTCATACGTTCATGTACTGATTTCATACGTACATGTACTGATTTCATACGATCATGTACTAAATGTCAGTACATGATCGTAAGAAATCAGTACATGATCGTATGAAATCAGTACATGAACGTATGAATTCAGTACATGAACGTATGAAATCTGTACATGATCGCCCACGTAACCACAAGATCCGCACCCCGGTCTTATACGTGCTACCTAAAATTCATAAAGCACCGCCAGCTAACTCAAAATTTGCTGGTAGACCTATTATTAGCGGGAACGGATCCCCCACCGAAAAAATATCGGAATTCGTGGACTATTTTCTGCTTCCAATTGTCTTGCAACAGAGCACTTACGTAAAAGACACAAGCCATATCTTAGAAATATTGGAGGCCACCCCCCTTCCGAAAGAAACGTTACTTGTAACACTTGATGTGGTATCCATGTATACAAATACTCCACAAAAGGAAGCATTAGATGCATCCCAAGAAGCTTTTGAAAAAGCGCCGAAAGATTGGTACGGGGTTAAAACTATACCCCCCACTTCCCTCCGCGCTCTCATCAAACTCGTCCTTGAAAGAAATTGTTTCGAGTTTAATGGCCAATTTTTCCTACAAAAAATTGGATGCGCTATGGGTAGCCAATCTTCACCTGAAATCTGCGATATTGTCATGCATAGACTTGAAAATAAAATCATACCAACAGATCCCAACATATTAAAATGGCTTCGGTACAGGGATGACATTCTACTGCTCTACAAGGGAACGGCACTTGAACTTTCGAGTTTAGTGGCCAAAATGAATGAAATTCATCCATCTCTGAAATTCACGATGGAAGTCTCTGGCGAGGAGATCACGTACCTAGATCTAAAAATCTTCAAGGGTACTAAATTCCAATCTAGCGGCATTCTGGACACGAAAGTCTACACAAAGCCCACTGAAACTTTTCAGTACCTAGATCGTAATTCTGCACACCCTTTAGCCACTTTTAAAGGCTTTATGATGGGTGAAGTCCTGAGATATGCTAGGCTTTGCAGTAACGAAAATGATTTCATAGAGAAAAAGAACTCCTTTACAGAGAAACTTCTTACGAGAAATTATTCACCAGAAGAGATCAGCGCAGCCACTAACGGCATTGATTATAAACAAAGAATGACTCATCTCTCTGTTGCTAAGAGCAAAACAGCGCCACCACTCGTTTTCAAAACAATCTACACTCCACACATCCAGACAAGGCACCTAAAGCAAGCTTTAATAAAGCACTGGAATTTAATTGCAGGTGACCCGCAACTGTCCCGTCTGTTTCCCGACCGTCCTATTATAGCCTATAAAAGGGCACCAAATCTTAAAGATTTACTTGTAAAATCAAGGTTAACCCCAGACCAGGAGTCGAACGAAACAGAAGAAAGCTATGACGATATTTTACTTGATGCGCTTATAGCTGCATTATAATACTTATGACAAACCCGGCCTATGCGTACAAAGCTTAACGGCTACTACTGATGACGTTCTGCCAACAGAGCGAAGAACAGAAACCGGTCTAGTTGGTTTATACAAAACCACCTAAATGTCAAGACGAAAACAACCCACATTCCTCCAAAAGAGTGGAATTATTAAAGCTTTTGATTACATCATATTAACATGATCGGGTATTTTTTCCCTAAAAAATACGACAGTTTACCGACTCGATAACGTCAGATAGTGAACCGCCTACCCCCCCCCCCCCCCCTTTTCTCTAATCTTGGTTTTTCGACCGATAATCTTGGTTTTTCGACCGATAATCTTGGTTTTTCGACCGATAAACTTGGTTTTTCGACCGATAAACTTGGTTTTTCGAAACAGTTTGTCCAGTGATTCGAAAAACCAAGTTTTTCGGCCGATATTTCATGTTGTTTGTTCAATAATTAGAAAAACCAAGATTATCAGTCGAAAAACCAAGTTTATCGGTCGAAAAACCAAGTTTATCGGTCGAAAAACCAAGATTATCGGTCGAAAAACCAAGTTTATCGGTCGAAAAACCAAGATTATCGGTCGAAAAACCAAGATTTTCGGTTGAAAGACCAAGTTTATCGGTCGAAAAACCAAGTTTATCGGCGGAACACATGGTTTTGATCGATAATCTTGGTTTTTCGACCGATAATCTTGGTTTTTCGACCGATAATCTTGGTTTTTCGACCGATAATCTTGGTTTTTCGACCGATAATCTTGGTTTTACGACCGATAATCTTGGTTTTTCGACCGATAATCTTGGTTTTTCGACCGATAAACTTGGTTTTTCGATCGAAAAACTTGGTTTTTCTAATTATTGGACATTTCGCTTGCCATAGACGGTAGTACCACGAGTCCATCATTCAAGGAAACTTTCGTTAAAACATAGGCTACACATGCGGAAGTATACCCATTGCTATGTTTGATTGGCCACTAAAACGTCATGAAAGCGCATAACAGTGATTACAAAATTATGCTCAAATGTTATCAATATTATCATGAACAGAAATAATATTTTTTTTGAAATTAGACCATTTTCAGTACTTTTGGAGAATTATTTTTAGTGCACGTTTGAAGAACTAGCTAGGTGACAATGTTGAGGTGACAATGTACGGTTGGTAAATCCCTCAATAGTAAAATCAAAACCTAAGTATGAAAAGTTTCCCGAAAGAAGGGAGAAATATTTCTTTAGATGTGAGCAGTCCAAAACAACCTTCAGTAGCCTAATTGCAAAGTTTTTCTTTGGGTTTAATTTCAGGCTGTGAAAATAGCACGCGAGACTCAGTATTAACCTATACACTTCTACGATCCTGTTGAAGTGACGCGACGAAATGATTCAACGAAAGTCACGCATGTGTTGTCACTGCGATAAAGAATAGAAAGGTCGACCGGATAAGTGACCTTTTAGGAGGTCCAGGTGTCTTCTACTTAAATCATAGGGAGTAAAGAGCGTATCTTGGCTAAAAAGTTCCTAACCATTTGTACCAAAGGTATTTTTGAAGTTTGCAAATGGGAGACAAATCTTTAAAAATGATTTAAAACAATATTTTGTGGAAGTATATTGATGTATAAATCAAAATAAATGTTAGTCCCCCATGCAAGAAACGCGGTAATATTTAACTTTGCTCTCTGTTGATATAAGGTAACAACCACTAACTGACCCGAATGCATGTATTGTGCATGCTATTACGTAAGTGCGGTCGAAAATCCAGCCGGACGTGTGACCTTTCAGACGGTACAATGCCTTTCACTTAAATAATAGGGAGTAAAGCTGTATCTTGAACTAAAAAAACCTCACAATTCTTTGTGAGAGCATCGAAGTACCTTTTACCATGCATAACAAGTTGTAAAATTATAGTTCTAAGCAAAAATGTTGACAAAGTAGTGATGTATAAATGTCAGTCACTTTGTGAAAACATGAAAATATTTGACTATGCCCTGCTATCAAGTAATGTACAACCACTTAGTAAAACACAGCTTCTTCAAGACTGCTACATTTTACAGAAGGTACAAATATTTCTGACGGGAAACCAAAAAGTTCTTTCAACAGATTTTGAAGTGCTGCTATCTCGCCCTAGAGGTCCGTTTGTAGGAAATGTACCATGAATGACTTAAAATTTCGTTTGCAGTTACCAGCTCAAGGTAACGACAAATTGCAAGGTACATGCACTACACATAAATGAGTAAGTCATGTTTCCACCAAAACTTTTGACATCTGCTATTTCTTGTCTTTTTTTTTTTTTTTTTTTTGTTGGCGACGGTCTTAATGATAAAACCTCAACCTTCCGTCACTCTTGAAAAACATCTTCGTGCATGTTTATTGCAGGCGGGCATTATTAAATGTTTGCTGAGATACGACGTCTATCCTACTCTGGCGATATCTCCCAGGTAAGCCAAACAAATTTATTCGCGCAATGGCCACCAGAGCACGAATTGTGGCAGACGTATTGAAGAACCTTGATCTAATAAAATAAAACGGTACCTCCATTCGGATTTCTTTTAAACGGTGGGCAACAGGGCAACTCGATGTTTTCATGAGAGCACGAGTTTTGAAATATATAACAGTATAAGGGATGCGTTGACTTGAACCGCACTGACGGGCACTAAAACTGATGCAGAGACTTCCAAAAAATCTAAGAAGTAGTGCAATCTTTATTCTTGAATATATTTATATTAAGCATATAGGTATAATATACTTTATTGTGTTTGATACATCAGTTTCTGATTACTAGTGGCACTGAAGAAGCTAGATGGTCACAGACTATTAGGTATTAGGATACGCTCGGTTACCCTTCATCACAACTCTCATTTTACATTGCAGATCAATTTTACCGACACTTATGACTCCAACTTGGCTGTCATTATGAGTTTACATTAATGCCTTTCACTTGATTTTGTTTTAAACCTTTCATAAAACAGATGACAAAATGAGAGTAGTACTATGACTACCCCCACCCTCTTGTTGTCACTCTGTCTGCTCAACAGTTACGGCTTGAGAAGTTTGACTTCACCTTGGGGCCTTAAAAGGACGCGGAGAAATGGGTTCGCAATAAAATACATTCTTATCCGACAAGTCTCTGCCCTGCTTCAAAAGTTGGAGTTCATTGACAGCTGCAACGCGTCACTGCTCCTTGGTACATTAATAGACCAGTAACCTCAAGAGCTATAGCAAGTTACGACGACTTATGAGAAAAAACAAGTGCCTTGATAAATGTTGTATATATTTTGTATCTGTGTCGCTTTATGTTAACTTAAATGACCTGAGTAGTTTTGCTTATAGGCATAATAGGCCTATATAGCCTTAGTATTATCATGTAACATATTAACCTGGTGGGGTCTGAAAGATAAATTCTGGTATAAAGGAGAAATTATTTTAACTTTTTATATCTAGTTCACACAGACAATTACCTAGAACAGCTTCTCAGCAACTGCGCGCACATTGTATATTTTGACAGATATTTCTCAAAAATTTGTTCAGTGAATCAAACAATTTATTCATTTTGGAAGCTTTTCAATGGTTTTTCGTGGTGCTTAATTGGGATAAGGAACTAGAGTTACTATGCTGCATTTAAACCTCATTCATTTTGTTTCTTTCATAACAGTAGTGAACGGGTATATGTACTTATTAATATGATGATAACCGTTTATGTAAGCTACTTTAAGTAATTTAACAATATCCAGACAGCCAGACTTGAGGTTTAGATTAATGATCGTTGCTGTAAAGTCAGTTTAAAATTGAAACATGGTACAAGAAAGAGGTTAATAGCCTATCATTTACTACTCCATTATCAAAACAACTTGAAAAGTTACGCACCTTTCTTTTAAAATCATAGGACGTTTTTGTTTGGAGTAATCGATTATCAGTCACAAAGTAACTTAATTTTTGTTAATTTGTGTTTTTTTTTTCTCAGTGCCTATTTTTCTGCTAAAAATGTTGAACCTAGAAACATTTCATTAAACAGTTAAAGTATTGACTTATGCAAGTTGTCCTATTGAAGGATCTCAATTAGGGACAAATCAGTAAATTTGATTGAAATATTTATCATAGATTGCAAGTTACTTACTTTCAACTTTTCAAATTTTGCAATCCACATTTTGATGATGTCACTGATCTAGCCATTTTAGAAAGGTTGCATGTGAAATTATCAAATCAATGTGAAAAAAATCTATCAGGTGTTAACCATGGCAATAAATGTTTGGTTCGGGACATTTCCATGATTTTTTCTGCCGTGAGGCAGAGGCAGCGCCAAAATGTCAAAATTGGGGAGTAAAAACAAAAGGCAAAGGAAAATTTTGAGACAAAACTTTTTCGCACACAGCGTAAATACCGAGTGCGAAGACCCCCGTATTCCCACAGGGTGGAGATCCAGGCAAAGTTTTCGGAAGCTCCGAGGCTTTAACGTATCTCTTGGTGGAAAATTAGTTTCGGGAGATGTTTATATATTATTTATTTTTCGGTTTAATTCACCCTTGACTGAACTAACTGGGGTGTGATGGGAACTGTTTAAAAGGAAGTTTCCTGAGTAACGATAGTCCAAATTCCTAACTTTATCCTTAACCCTAATAAAGAATACAATCGCTACAATACAATGGCAACAGCCAATCAAGAAACACCTTGTTAAACAGTGCCTATCAGCGGAACTTGGGGCTACTACGGGAGCAAGAAAGGAGGGGCCTACTCTTGCCCCATAGTAAGGCCCGCACTGGTTTTATGTCGATCAGTAAGATTAAACTGACTTGCCGTGCATGATGAAACGTTCCCTCTTACTTTTTGTTACATTCTTCCTCTCTGCATGATTACCTTTTACCACTTCAGGGAGGAAAAGAAGCTCACTACATGCACACTTGATTAAGCCAAGTTTCATATCTGATTTATTGATTGACAGTAAAAGATGTGTTTCAATACACAAAAAGTTACGTAACATTTGGGGTTAGCTAACAGGTCAGTCAGCATGTGTTTATTGCTTTTCACGCAGTGTGAACACAATGAAAGCATAGCTCAATTGAGGTCGCAGATCATAACGAACTCAGATATTGGCTACACCCCATACCGCCTTTGATGTACTGGGGTGTCTATGTTGCTTTTTCAAGAAGACGTCACAGCATGGATATGAAAACAGTAAAAAACAATATCTGAAGCCCGCATAAGTATCTAAACCTGACGTTTGTCGGGGTTCTTTCTCTCAGTCCAGTGTCTTTAAATGTATGGTGATCATATCTTTGAATGTATGGTGATCATAAACCCTTGATTTCATTGACTTTTCAAGAATTATAACATTTCCATGAAATATCCGATGTAATAATTTTTATATTTTCACCATCCTTACGATATAGAACAGTCTTCAAAGTTTTACTGTTTCTGGAGTAGGTAATCTCATTGTCTATTTTCACGCAAAGAGATATTGGCGAGGGTTCCACGGTGTTGACATTATGAATTATTCTCCGATTGTCCGATTAAGTGGCCGGGTCATATACCGAACAACTTTAAAAATGAAACGTGTCAATGTGCTTGGTGCTTAACGTAAACAGTAGTATGCGTAGCGCCTCTGTGACTGCCGCCCCCTTAGGTAGCCACCCTTCAGTTGGTTTTTGTTGCGATGAGTTGAACGGAAAAGACTTCGTCCGCCCCGAGGGCTACGTAAAGCCAATGAACCACAACTGAAAAAAGGCCCTGGACAGTCCTACTTAAACCAGTCAGTTAGAAATTAAGCAGTTGAACTCCATCTAACTAACTTAATATCTCATCAGAATATCAACGGTTTCATACCGTACATGTATCACTGGTGTTCCTCACGTTAAGGCTGTAAGGACACTTTTCTAATTTCCTATGTTAAACCTCGTGACTAAGGCTAGTTAGGTAGGTGAAATTTAACGACACACCAACACAAATGTGTTACATAGCGTCAACTCCTATGCTTAAAGTCCATTCGTTTAGTCGCCTTTAAATGAATTACAGATGGGACCCTCGTGACAATGATGGGTTTTTTTTCATAGGCTGCATATTCCGCTCTTGTTTACTTTGAAATGGAATGCACAGTAGACAGTGCACAGTAGACATTGACCTTTGAAATTATCATTTTGAGATGGATTTTGGCGGGAAGTATGGCTATTTTCTCTGTTTTTAATTCTTTTTGTCATATTCATTTTCCCAAAACTTGATCTGTTTGTATTTCAGTGAAGACCTGCGCGTCTTTGTGTGGCACAAGGAAGAGGCTTTGTTCTTACTATTGGGGGCATTTCATCATTTTTCAAAACAAAAAAACTATGTGAAAAATTTAAAGTCACTGAACGCTTTCTCAGATCGATTTGGATGTTCCCCCGACCCTCTGGAATCACCGCGCAAGTAAGTGCTTAGTGAGTAAGTGTTTAGGCAGCCTTTTGGGGAGTGTTGTATTTAGAAAGTAACGTTACGAAGGAGGAACAGTCAAAGATGATACTTTTCTCTTCAAATTTGCCGTGCTATTCCCTGCACCCATCAAGCATCCGTCCCACATTTGAGGCAAGAACACCATATGTCCATTTAAAACTCCGGAAAAAGTGTCAAGGATTCTTCCAAATAGCACTGAGTTTCTGAGCGTTCCTCGGATACGGTTTTTTGTGTACTTTGGCTAATTCCACCCACCTTTACAAATTGTAGATCCTAGGGATCGAGGGGTCCTTTTACTTTCTACCTCCGTCGTTTCTTGTTTCCATTTTTTCATAGCAGTTCATAACCATTTGGTTTGCCTTAACCTTCTTCGAAACGCTATAAAGAACAGTTGCACCGATATACTTTTGGGACTTTATCGGAAAACCTGATCACTGTGCAGAACTTGAAGTTGATTATCCACGAGGTTGCCACCGCAGGTCAAGTATGGAATTTCTCAGTCAATGAAGACAATAGTTGGCTTTCGGTTTAAGTCTGAAAATGAAAAGGAGGAAAGGGAAAAGTAGTTTTTCGTGTCAAGGAGGCTTAGATGCTTAAAATTTGAGGACGAACACCTTCTACCAACTTAAGGCAGCATGCATGAATGAAGCTTACCCAAGTAACACTGGACTCAAGTAGGTCGTTCGATCGCAGTAGACCCTACGCACTTACGTCACCGTTACCATAGCAATCACTGTTATTCGTATGAAAGCTGTTTCACTTGTTATGTACGCATATTGAACCATAAGAGTTTCCAGTCGCGTCCCCCATGCGGGCAACACTTTTACGTTGTATGTAAAACATTTGCCGATTTATTTGTGCGAAAAGGTAATTGGGCATATGCAAATATGAAATCAGTTCAAACGTCCCGATTGCCTACCTATTCATCTCAAATCAATGATCACAAAATATGTCAAAATTTCATGGCTGGTGAGTACTTAGCTTACAGTGAGCTTGTTGTACAAAGTAGAATGATCAATACCTAATGGTGGAATGTTTCCCGAAGGGATGTTGAAATAACTGATATAGGAAGGTTTCTTCAAATTCCTCAAACTGCATACGCACGTCATTTACTTGCAAGCCACGTATTATCCACTACGGTATGTACGTACCCTACTAAATTTTCTTTGAAACCATGGAGAACTGATATAGCAGGGACCGTGGACTCGCACGGGGCTGGGGCTTTATCCCTCCCCCACTTCCTCTGCCGAAGGCAGTTTGGGCCGCTTTTCATTGCTATAACATTATTGTACATATTGTGCCGCTTTGGTGATTAAATACCCCTACTTCCAAATTCGCTCGGTGGCCCCTGCATAGGCAATGGCGCCAGATATTTTCCATGAGAGCGGTGGGGACTGTCAAATTTCATGGGGCTGATATCTACTTTTTACTGACGAGAAGTTTCAAGTTTGTTCATGTGATTGCATGCACATTTACTTTATGATGTTCATTTGTCCAAGACCGTCGACTCTGAGATTCGTTGGGAGTTGACGACTGACGTGGAGTGAGGTCAAAAGGTTCCAGCGGAGCATGCCACCGGGTAGATTTTTGCCCAAAGCACCCAGAGTTGCTGGAACCGCCATTTCCCTTGTCATTTGACATTTTCTAGACGTTCCATGTTTCTTAACATTTTTTGGAGACAATGTTTTTTACATTAATATCCTAGGACAAATTGCGAATCGTAAATCGGTAACGGTATGTACTGTATATTGCTGACAATCTATAGTGGAATATAAATATACTATGATGACGTTGAGTTTGAACGAAGCCCGATGAAAATCTTTAAAAATAAGTTAATATTTTGTCCCTGTTGGATCATATGCAAAAAGTGGAAGACATGCAGTATGATTTATGGTCTCCCAAAGATTTTCTAAACGGAACGCCGCCATAAGTTGGCGCGGAGCGTCCAGAAAATTTGGAAAAATCGAGACCTATCAGACCACAAAAAGCATTTCCCAGTGCTATAAAAAAAATTACGCCGTTACGTCGTTACTTTCAGCTATCGTATGCAATAAAATCATTTCTTCAATAAGAAAGTGAGCAAACTTTACAGTAGTTACAAAATTACCATAAAAACTCTGGTACGCATTTAGGCATTTTTGATGTGTATGTAGTAAGGGGGGATGAGGTTGACTCATCATATTTTCATTTTGTTGAACATACATACTGAGAGTTAATAATCCCTGAGAACATACAAGTACTTCCATGTTCAGAGTAAGATACCAGTTAAGTGACGTTCAGCCCTGCCCCGCATTGTGGCCCTGAGGCTTTTGTCCTCCCACTTTTTTGTCATGGAATTTATATTTAATGCAAAATTTCAGCGTATTATTAACCCATTTTTCGGTTGTGCACGTTCTGTGACTATACTATCAAGGCAATGATACGACTACAAACATGACACCGGTCACATTCACCCCGGTGCCACGTTTGCAGTGGGAAAGAGACTGAGTATTGGGTAGCAAGCTTCCAGTTGGAAGTAATGCAGCGATGGACTGATGCAGGGCAACGTACAACATTTATATAGTAGACGTAAAATTGCTGCCACTGAACGGAGAAACAATCACAAACCAGTCCACCGCCCTCTTCTCCAAAAATTATCCTCCGACATTCCTGATACTCCAAACATAAAAATCATTACGACGGGCTGTCGGAGATTGGTGGAAACTCCTCTCTTTATCGTCAAAACAGATAGTATGAAAACGAATATTTTTGCTGTGCAAGTCTGATTAAATACAGACTGCTTCCGTTCCACTATTCCAGTGGCCATGAGTAGGGCCTATTGTTTATAATTGAAACTTAACCTTGTTTTTTCTCAGAATTTTCAATCATCAGAGCAAAAATCGAGAAAGATCAAATATCTAAAGTAATTACTCTCTGCCGGATAGTGTCTCTTGATACGTGAGCATCAAGCTAACTTCCCGTATAAAATATCCTTAAAATATGTCTCACTGGCGCTCAAGCTAATGACACAGCCTGTAAGCATGCGCAGTTTACATTTTTTATCTATTTTTAGCCACCTCTGCAAATATGATAAACTTGCAATTCTATATAGCCTGTCTAACTGTGATGGTTCACACTCAGCTGTCGCTTCTTAGTGCGAAAGCTTCCGTCTGCAACTTAAACTTTTTTTGTAATAATCACATATCATTATGTGTTGCCATGGAATCCTTCCCGACCGACTGTTAGAATATATTACCTAGTGTTTGATAGAGGTATAAACCGAGATCCCATAATTTGAAGACCGTGATACATAGGAGGTCGTAAATTAGAAAAGTAAACAGATCACTCTAAAAATAAATATAAACAGAAATGAATTTTTTAAACAGGAAACAAGAGAAAAAGGACACGGATGTTTGTAGCATATGAAAACAGTTAGCCTACGCAACGTACTTTACGTTATTGGCCCACTGCATACGCTTCATTTGAGACAATACGAAAACTCAGAAAAGTCGGCCTTCAATGACTTAAGCATACATGTTTAACGTTTTGAAACCAAATTATATTCTTTTCAAAATGAGCGTTGTGCAGTGACTGTACTTTGCTGCAATATGGGGGTTTATCATGAAATATATATCATATGGGATGTAACACAAAAACAACATTTTGGGGCAGTTGGATGCTGTTAATGTCTGGTATGAATCATAACATTACCTTATCTCAAGTGAATCATGTGAAAAAAAAATCAACATATTAGTTGAAACATTTGATTTGATGTACATTGTTTAAAAAATACAAAAAAAGAAAGAAATACATAAGAACCTCTGCTACAGATGCAGCAGGGACTCACATGTATTTCTTTAATTTGTTACACTGTAATTTCACAGGCATTTTTAACAGTGTATATACATTTAACCGGTCTTTGCATTAAAAGATCTTTCATCTTTCCAATGAATTTTAAGGAAAATGAAATTTCTTTATCAGGATCTAACGTTTCAATGGATTATGTGGTTTTTTGTAGTAAGGGTAGGACACGACAACTTCTACAAAAATTTGTCTGTTCAAACTAACCTGTTGTTCCAACGTTTTATGGTCACTTAATAAATTTACGTAATGCACTCGCGTTACCGAGTGGTATCATTTGCCTGAAAATTTATTCAGGTTTATTGTAGTAGGGCGGCTTTGTAGGATTTGGTGGCGTTTCAAGTCACAGTGTAGACTCATTAACGAAATGTCAGAGTTGTACCAAATTACCAATTCTACAGCCCGACACATACGCTACTTTGAATGTGCTTCGAATCTAGTCTTTGACCCGAGTTACTGTGCTGTTTCAAGTGAGGAAATTTATGATACTACGTTTTTAAAGATATTTGCTGTTCGAAAATTGGTGACTTAAGTATTGACTCGTTACGTATACTTGAAAAACGTTATCTGCAGCTGGTGGAGTTTGTATCGAAAGAGACGAACAGTTGGTATGGCATGTTCGATCCGCGTTATTTATTAACGTTTTTTTCTTCACGCTTCACATACACCACAAACAAGCTCAAACAACCGATCAAAGATTGAGAATTATTATTTATGTACGATCCAACAATCCAAATTGAAAACTTTTTGGTAGTCGTAATGCTTGGAAATTTCTCACAACAGCTACAGACACTAATTTTTAATTTCAAAACTGGAAGAGTCATTGGTAAAACGTTACTATTTTACTTTAATTAACGATCAATTTACTGCGGTATGTTGTCAGTATGTGATACCTTATCGGTCAATTTTCATGACTTTATCGATCAATGATTACTTTCTCGATTCATGGTTTTAATATTGTCCAATTGCTACATTACAACACAAAGCATGAAAACCTGGACACTTCTCTTACACGAAATCACCGTCTTCGAGCTCGGATTTGCAATTTAAAAGAAATGAGCAGTCACCCCAACTTGATGTAGTGTAGTAAACTGTCCCCTTTTTTGATTGCCTATTAGGAGTCATGTGACAATGTTTTCTCTTCAAATGTGGAATGTACGGGGAGTTACTGCTTGATTCACCTTAAATATGAAATATCGAAGTCCTAAAATATTATGAAAGATATCGTGAACAGAAATAATAAGGAAATTGTGAGATTTAGCTACTGGTCTTGACCTTTAAGCGAACAAAATCATATACATTACACCGCACTTTGAAACGGACACGCTATCATGTGATTACGAACATACAACATCATATAGGTCGTCAATCTTTACTCGAATGTGTGGGGGAGAACTTCGGTCCTAACTTTTCGTTGTAAAAATTTTACTTCAAAGGGTGCATTTGCCTAAATGGTCGTCAATGGTTCCCCGCCGAGCAGACTCGGTTTGTTCAGTCCCAATCTTAAAAAGTTGGTCAAAAAAAATTCACAAACACTGGTCACGTATGTCAAATACTGGAAATTGGGCAAATTTTCCCCAATATGTGTTGTTTATTTGGTTACCCCACAAGCTGGTTACCCAATTAAGTGGTAAAAACCTCTGGGATAACCCATTAATCAACAATTATTGGGTAAGATTTAACCAATTTCAGGTATTTGACATACGTGACCAGTGTTGGTGAAATATTTTAACCAACTTTTTAAGAGTGATAGTTTGGGAATATGACTGATCAAGATAAATGTCCACAGACCGCTACACAGGCAACCAGTGGATCGAATCTTTACCTCACTATTGAAGTCCCACATGTTTGAGCTGAATTTGGTTTCGAATGTTATGGCTCATGTAGTATACTCGCTCATGAACAGTTGCAAAACTGACGTCGCTTACATGGTCAGACTTCACGACCATCTTTGCAGGGTAGTCCAATATTGGACAAAACTTATTGGAATACTCCTGCTTCCAATAACCCACAGAATGAATTCTCTGAAGATAATAAGGTTTATTTAGGACATACTATATTCCCCGGAACAAAATTTTTGTACTGGTGATCATGAAGTCATGAACCATAAATAATATTTATGACATGACATAGGGATGTATAACGGTTTGAACAAGATTACAGCACTGTTCGATACCGCCGCTGTTTCCTCAATCGGCAAGGTTGATCGTTTTATATCCGACACAACTGACATTGGTGTACACTCAGCTTTCTTCCTTGATAGACGACTGTTTGCCGGTTCGATTTGGTTCAGTAAAAAAGTCTTAAGAATCATTAACCTGTTGAAGAGACAAAAACACTTAGTTTTGCAATCTCCCTAAGGCAAAATCCGTCAAGGGTCGTTACCAATACTAATAAGGTGCTCATTATATCATTTGTCAATAGCTATAAAGGTTGACATTTGATAGCAACTTTATTTCAGATTAAAGGAAAGGTTATTTTACTAAAAGAATCTAGGCATTCGTCGATTTGAGCTTTTGTTTGAATTTGTTTTGGGGATTGTGAAGGATAAACAAAAATACCAAATTGAATTTAACAATAGCGCTACAATACCGGAAAATTTTGAGCATTTTGTACGTCTCTACATTCTTCCCTTGGTGGTTGTTATCGTTTTCGACAATCGAACTTAACTTGATGCATCTCTTACTGAATGGAATCATCTACCATTTCGGGCAAAGTGTCACCGTCCACTATACCTAAGCGGGGTTTTACCATCAATTGACGTGGAACGTGCAGAAAATTTTGGAAAATCTAACCTCTCAGACAAAGGGAAATGGCATTTCACGGGCCTGTGAGAAGTGCCTTGACATTCGTATTTTGAACTTTAGTTTGCAATAAAATGTTCACTTCTATAAGAAATATAAGTACAATTGTAGCAAAACGTTGGACATTACATGTGGTCGAAAACAACTTTTATTAATGACCGTCTTTTTTTCTAGAACTGCGGTAAAGGTGACAAATTTCAGCAATAGAAAAAGGTCCAGTCTGAGGGGAGAAAAAATCCCTCAAATATTAATCTACCTAGATACTTTAGTTCGTTTCCAATCATAAAATATAAATCTTGCCCCAAAATTTTCCGACAATTCACGCAAGTTGTATAAAAACATGATCGTGAATGCCTACCTGAACAGAAGAACCTCCGGAAACGAATCGCTGTTCACTGTTTGATTTAAAATGGGAGGGTGGTTTGTCAACCGTCGCACTACCGGCAATCCTGTGCAGTATGACGTATGATGAACGAATAAATTTTGTTCAATAAAACGGAAAAGTCAGAACTTAAAAACGACTCGTCAGCATTTGATTTCTAACTGAAATGTGTTTTTGTTGATCAGATGGTGACTTTGTTGACAAACAGGTCGGGCCCCTTTTCATGGAGTTACATCATTTTAAGCAAACGTATAGCTAACGTTGGTACACTAATAGTAAAAGAGTGAACTCATTAACTCTTTGATAGAGTGAAAAGTGTAAATTCACTCTATCAGAGTGATAACTCACTCCGAGAGGAGTGAATATCACTCCAAAAAGAGTGAAATTCACTACAGGAAGAGGGAAAATTCACTCTTCCACGAGTGCCTGCAAGGATCACTCTTTTTAAAAGAGCGATCACTGTAGGCACTCCATCAAGAGTGAAACTTCGCTCGTTTTAAGGAAATTTCGCTCTTTTTGGAGTGAATTTCAATCTTCTTGGAGTGAATTATCACTCTAATGGAGTGAATTCACACTTTTCACTCTATCAAAGAGTGACTAAGTTTACTCTTTTGATTTTAGAGTGTACAAGGGGCTAAACCGCCCTCTCCTTGAGCTTATCTCCTGGTTTTTCATTGTTTGTAACAACGTCGCAAAAATTTCCATTTTCAGATGCAGTGAATGCTTAATCCCGGAAAGTGTAATTTCCAGCAATCTGGGAGACATTTCGGTCGAACTTTTTTTTTTTGCGCTTCGTCCGGTCATTTAAAAGTGGTGCTACGCTGAGATCATCTGTTAAAGAGGTTTCGTCCCCTCCTCGACAACCCCCCCCCCCCTGCTCTCCTGAATGAAGTCACACAAAATTCCCATGAACGTGTTTTATTTTCTAAAACTGTTAAACAGACCAGAAACAATTTCGGAAAGAAAATCTTGCAATGAGTATAGGTTAAATCAATACATCTCTAGATAAATAAGCACTGTCGGTAAGGTATCTGTACAGCTGCAAATCTATGACGGTTTCCCTAAAATCCTCTTTCGTGCCCTATGTTTGGTTTAACTTTTTTGTCAAAAATGAACCCATGATGATCCATGTATATGCACAGCTCTTAAAGGCATGTTCTGGAGACAAAATTCGTTAACTTCAAAATAAACAGAAAAATTTTCTCTTTCAAAATTTGAAAACTGCATTCCAATAGCTTATAGCATTTGGAAGATACAAATTTTTAAAATATTGCAAATTTTTCTTGGGATTTCATGCATCATGGGAAATCTGTGATGTCATTGTGGCACATTAATTTGACGCTGCATTCAATTTATTTATAATTATGATGCCGCTGCAGACAATATCAAGGAACATTGCTGGTTGCTCTCTACATATGTTGAAGGGTAATGCTAGATCTACAGGAAAAGATATTCAAACATTCCAACAGTATCAAATTTCAAGGACAAACAGGATGTTCAATTATAAAGAAAAACAAAAGGAATTTGAAGCAATGTGCCCACATTACATAACTTTCTGTGGCTTTGTTGAAGAGCAGAGGTATTTTTTAACAGAAATAACCAATCTTTAAAGTGAGATATCTTGAGTTAGGAAAATGGTATTGTGATAGGTTTTGAAGGACATGGTGTGGAATATTTTTGTTTTTCTTTCATGACAAAGGCAAATAGCCACCAGAACATGCCTTTAAAGGGAAATTTCTTTGCACATTTAAAAGGGAAAACTGATGAAACCTCACTCAGATCGGATATGTATTCCTTGAGATATCAAAAAAGAAGTTACCATATTTGTGTTCCAAACTCATCTTGACCTTGAAATAGACCTATTTCCAAATAGCAATTACAAAGGATTGTGGGACAGAGTTTTGGTGTTTGTTATTTTTGTCAATGGCATTTTACTGTGGTGAAAATTGACGCACACCTAAAACTATATCCCACAATTCATTGTAATTGCTATTTGGAAATGGGTCTATTGATAGATTGGACTTCCCGGTGGGAAAATAAAGTTCGTAACGTTCTCATGCATCTTATGCAACTGCAATCAGATAACATAAGAATGTCGCGGAGAAAATTGGTGGTTAAGTTTAATGAAAAACAAAAGACTATTCATTAATATGAGTGTATAATGTAATATCTGCTGACTTCAATTTCGCTTTTCATTGAAATTGTGATCATTTTACGTTATATCTGGGAATCACCCCTGACCCCCTCGAACTTCAATGCTTACTTCACCATAATGCTTAAGTACCCTTTTAACATATCGAGGCTTGATTTGACCTTAGACCTTTCCTTTACAAAGACCGTGAAACTCCATAATATAGTAAACAGACGTCAATTAAAAGGGAAACGACAAGTGATGCTGAGGCTCCCAGACTAATTTAAAATAGTTGGGGGAGTGAGTCTATTATTTTGAACAAACTTAATTTGGGACATAAGTTTAGTAAATTACCGGTCTAAGGAGACGACTTACGGTATCCAATCAGTATCCAGCTGCACAAGGAGGCATATTGGCAATTTCGGCAGGATGCGATGGTATTGCCGGGCAGAGGGTTAATTAAGCAAGTAAGAGACCCCTATCCAGGTGTTCGGCGACGTCTTTTCCAACCATGACCATAGGAAAACGACCTCAGTAAACGCATATGTCTTCTGAAGCTACTCTTTCAGTAAACTCATGGTCGACTAGTTAGAGCATCCGACTTGCAGTCGGGAGGTCTGGACTTCGAGCCATGACCAGGTCAGACCGAAGACATGGAAAATGGAGTCTGGTGATAAGCAATGGAGTAGGGAAAACAAGCCGGCTACAACTTGAAACGAGGCTGTAGCCGGCTCAATAGACTAGAACCCATTGGTTAGACACTGTCCTGTAAGACTCCATTTAATTAACCAACTAACTAACCTAACTTTAACTCATTGATCAATTTTTATGAGGAGTTAGCTGTGAAACGCTTTTTGTATCAAGGGAGCTTATACCTTTAACTGTACATGTAAAAAGATGTATCTGTTTCACTAACTAAAGACAGTAGTGATGTATAAATGAAGGCAAAATATTTATCAAATTCACTGAGCGTGAACAGCCCTCGCTTACAATGACTTTCATGACAACAGTTTATTCACATCGTTATACATAGAGGCTATGGTGTCCATGTTAAATAATGCCAGCCTACTGTAAGCAATAGAATATTTTAGTCAAACGTATGCAATACAGGCATTTGGAAAATGGGGCGCTTGAATTGGTTTACATGAACTAAAATGTCATCTGTTGTGAAAAAGTTTACTTAGTCACTACTCTGGTTCATCACCTTTGCTAATTGATAAGGTATATTATCAACTATTTTCAGATCTGTAGGTTAGTGTTTGTGGTTTTTATTTCTTTTACAACTCATCTGCTTATCATTGACAACCGCTTATCACTGATTTCGGAGCATTTGATTTTTTCATACATACAAAAGATGTCTGGTTAATAGCGACTAAGCAGGAACCTGTATCCAGGACGTGCTTGTATATGGCACGGAAATTTTGGTGTTTCGCGTTTTTTTTATCTGCTCTGGAGGTTTAATAGTCTTTATCATATGTGACTTCATTTGAGAGAAGAGTTCATTAACTTAGGGATAATTTGTTCTAGTTTGGTTAAGGCAATTCTTCGGCTTAAATTTATTAAACCTGCACTTCATTTATTCGTCTACCGGGCTTCCGTCGAATTAACATAATGTCACATCATTTGAGCGTTATGGCTAGGTTAGATGGCATTTCACGGCACAGTTTCTAACCAATTGGTTCAAGCCTGGCCGGCCACGGTCTTTGTCGAGTTGTGGCTCACTGGATTGTTTTCCCTACTACATTGCTCCATATAAGCGTTGAATGAACACCGGTATCGAAAAATCTTTCCAGCATCAAGGAGATGACTAGCAAAATTGCCACAATGGTAAGCTACACTGCCAACTCTTACTAAAATCGCCGGCGACCTTTTCATTGAATTTGTCATGAAAAAGAACAAACGCTCTTAAGAAAACGCCCCCTACTCCAGCCTTGCTCATTTATTGGCGTTTCCCCTTTGACAGCTAGTCAAGAAGTGAAAAGTCATTTTGAACTCGTGTTCTTTCTTTGAAGTTTGCCTTGTATATTTAATATACAACGTACTGATTTACAGCAGTGTACATCCAGACATCACTCGAGGATCGGGGTCACTAGCAATTTCGCAAGAAGTTTCTTAAGTCAAAATATTTTTAAAGTAAGTATAAACTTTCTGAAGTGTTATTCACGAAAACAAATTACACGGTTCGCAAAAGTGCGCAACGTAGAATAAAATGAATATATATTAGCTATATGGTGTGGGGAATTCGCCTTTGTCGTGATGCATGTCTTTGTACTGGAGAGATTTCACAATCAAATTTCAGTGTTCTTGTCGAGTTCAGAATATGGCAATTAAATTTTAATTTGTTCTTTTACCTTGAAAATGAAAACATATTTGAATGCTATCACCTGCTGTAGGAAGTCGTAACGCAGTGAGGAAACAGTCAGAAGCACTGACTCCAAATTCAAAGTTACAGATTGCCACTTGAGATATTGATGTGTGAATGTAAGATAATTCAGAATTTCAAAGTTAGAAGAGACCACTCCAGTAGCTCGCTTCTAGATTGGATTTTGACCTAGTTAATTTTAAAGTACACATTAAGGTGGTTTTGGGAAAGCAGATGTAACTTTGCGATAATTGTAAATTTGGAACAAGCAATTAGAAGAATTTGGAAATTGGCTCATTTTCGATTAAAGCATGGAAGGGTGCTGACTGTAATTGTTTGTTTTTCTTTAATGCCTCAATTAAAGGCATGTTCTGGTGGCTTTTTGCCTTTGTCTTGTAAGAAAAACAAAAATATTCCACACCATGTCCTTCAAACCCTATCACAATACCATTTTCCTAACTCAAGATATCTCACTTTAAAGATTGGTTATTTCTTTTAAAAAATACCTCTGCTCTTCAACAAAGCCACAGGAAGTTATGTAATGTGGGCACATTTCTTCGAATTCCTTTTGTTTTCTTTATAATTGAACATCCTGTTTGTCCTTGAAATTTGATACTGTTGGAATGTTTGAATATCTTTTCCTGTAGATCTAGCATTACCCTTCAACATATGTAGAGCGCAACCAACAATGTTCCTTGATATTGTCTGCAGCGGCATCATAATTATAAATAAATTGAATGCAGCGTCAAATTAATGTGCCACAATGACATCACAGATTTCCCATGATGCATCAGATCCCAAGAAAAATTTGCAGTATTTTAAAAAATCTGTATCTTCCAAATGCTATAAGCTATTGAAATGCAGTTTTCACCTTTTGAAAGAGAAAATTTTTCTGTTTACTTTGAAGTTAACAAATTTTGTGCCCAGAACATGCCTTTAAGAGATAAAAACTCAAATAACAGGAAACACAAATTGTTGGATTGGCTTTGGAAGTAAAGGTATTTCAAGCCCATCGTTAGGAACTTCAAAGTAAGTGATTCATTTGAAAATATATATTTACATGACGGAATGATATAGGAAACTCAAACGTGGTGAATATTACTCTTTTCAAGAAATAAGACTTCAAAACAGGGTTAGAAATAAATATGGCCTTATGGATATTCTGATCGGGAACTGAAGCAATATTTTGGGTCGAATTGTCTGGATGAAATTGACCCCGGTGTTTAAACAGTGTAAGATTGTGAAAACAAGAATGATTCAGATGTATATATTAATAAAGTAACAATATTAAGCTATCACATCATTCGGGGGAGCTGCACATTCACTTTTTAGTAATCTTAATTTTTTTATTCTACCGCCTCATCACAGACGTTGGCATCCTGAGATTGCCCAATTGACCATTCAGCATCAGTGTTCATCATTCGTGGGTGCTGAAAATTCACTTTTTCTTCATCTTTATTTTTTTAATCACATTTCCTTTACGCCTTAATTTTCCTGTTGAAATTCTCGAAATCCCCAATGAAAAATAACCTTTCCGCCACCCCCCCCCCCCTCAAAAAATTTGACTGAGGGTCCCAACCCAGCCCGGTACTTCTCCATGAACACCAATAGGTCTCTATTCACTAGTCTACTTTACCATGACTTGGCTCCCTCTGATGACTGAATTCTGACCACCCACTCTTCGCCTTCGCCCTCCCCCGATCTGCAAACTCCTGTAACCGCCGTCTGAATCAAAATGGCTTAGAACAGGGAGTTGCAACAGTCTGTTGCAACTCCCTGCTTAAAAGCACCTCAATCATGAAATTCTTACGGTAGGTCTACTTTTGTACTACTTTTGTATTATTTGCCATCTGATTACTTCCATATTGTAAATATTTTGCACCGTTAGGTGGTATACTTTTTCCAAATTTCTATCGACTTTCTGACGAGGAGCGAAGAGGACGAGGCCAAATTTTATTTCCCGAAGGAGTTCTGTTTCCGCTAGGGGCCACATTTCCAATTATTTGGTTAAGAGAAATTACACTTCCTGAAACAGGGAGATGCCTCTCTGAGTGGCAGCTCACTGCCTGAACGGAGAAGCGTAAAGGAAAATTTAAGTCTTTGGCCTTCAAGGAATCTTTAACATGATTCATCATTATTTTCTTAACTTACTCTTTTAAACACAATCGATGATATTGCAAATAACATGGGAATAAACATGGAAATTTGATATTTTCATATAGTGTGGGAGGCGCTTCCGACCAGTTTGTGCTGAGTCTTTGCTCAGGGAGTTGCAACAGTCTGTTGCAAGTTGCAACAGTCTGTTGCAACTCCCTGCTCTGCTACATCCTCCAATATTTGACGTATTCAGCTCAAATCTCCCGCGGTTGCAATCATTCCAACGTTGCAGTGTACGTAACACTATAGCACTACTAGTATTATTAGCGGTATATTATTTTGTATGGTATGTAGTACATAAAGCTGTCATAAATTACGTTGAAATAAAAAGTTTTTGATTGATCAGTAAATATGTTGTATGAATTAGTCAGTCAGTCAGTCAGTCAGTCAGTCAGTCAGTCAGTCAGTCAGTCAGTCAGTCAGTCAGTCAGTCAGTCAGTCAGTCAGTCAGTCAGTCAGTCAGTCAGTCAGTCAGTCAGTCAGTCAGTCAGTCAGCCAGTCAGTCAGTCGGTCGGTCATTTAGATAATATTTAACGATGATACACCAACAGGAATGTGTTATATAGTGTCAGTCAACTCAATAAAAAGTTTAGGTGTAAATTTATTTTCAGAAATGGTTCAAGTGCAAGTTTGATTTCCCTTTACTCTTTAGACGCCTCTTACGACATGCAGGAAATACCGTGGGCATATTCTACAACCTCCAGCCCACAGGGGGGGGGGGGGACCTATATGAAAGCCAGTCCTGGAATGAAAGTCTTCTGGCAGCAGAAGTCACCAAGGAGAAAGTTGGAAGGAAAAGATTTTTCACCATTCCGAATCCTCGCAAACATCAGTTGTAGCTAGCCTGAGGTGACATGTGGCGAGGGGCGTCACTATTAGAGTGTGGGATTGCTACATACCTCCAGAAGTGAAGTCTATCGGGAAAATTCAAGGCCTGTCGGGGTAAAAATCCACTCTCTTTCAGAAATTTACTTCGTCGGAAAAGATTAAAAAAATTCCTAATTAGTGAACATGTGAAAAATGTTCCAAAATTTGCAATTTGGTGGTACCATCTTGCATTCGGAATATAAAACTATATCCTGTATGATGATGCTTTTGATGTTTTGAATTGTGTCTGGAAACTATTTTTTTTGTACAAAAATTATTTCTCCTTCAGAAGCTAATAACATATTAAAGCAGGTACCGTAACGCAGGTAACGTTATAGGCTATAGGCCTACCTAGGCTTTTCGGAAAAACATTTACTTTGACTAAAGAAACCAGAACTGTCGTTGCATTTCTTAAAGTAACAAACTTCGGCCGGAATGCCAGATGCAACAAGCTCTACTGATCTGCCAAATTTGGTCAAGACGTAGAAAGAATGTAGAATCATAGTTTAGTCCGACTGTTGGCCGAATGATTTTCGCTTTTGCGTCAATACCGGGTTGCTGTACCATATACCAACTTTAACGTGCCGTTTCCACATACATATTGTACATTTGAATTAACTCGACCGATAACGCTATGGCTGCCAAGAGTAGAAGACG
Source organism: Holothuria scabra (assembly GCA_037179385.1). NCBI lineage: Eukaryota > Metazoa > Echinodermata > Holothuroidea > Aspidochirotida > Holothuriidae > Holothuria > Holothuria scabra. The sequence continues at coordinate 17,629,256 of CM074180.1, forward strand.
TTTCGATGGGATGGTGGGCAAATGTAACAGAGATATAAAAGGTGGATATCAGAGCAATGCAGGCAGAGTAAATGAAAAAAGGATGTATAATATACGATTTTTGTACTATCTCAACTCATATGATATCTATTACCCACGGACTTCCTGTACATGGACAGAACCGTCTGCACGGTAGATTGTTGCTACCGTAGTGTGAAGAAAAGCGCACCAAGATGGCCGTATGCTATGGTTTTGTGTGAAAGTTTTGACTTGCTCAAGTATCTCAACAGATTTTGCCAGAAAGTTGAAATATTTTTAAAATATGGCAAGGTATGGTCAAAATCACTTCACGCATTGCAGGAATATGACATTGTTTCCCATTCAACTTTAAATTTTGCTTTAACTTTAACATAGTCGTCGTCAAATCAGACGATTTATAGCTTCACGGCGGCCATCTTGGTGCGCCTATTTTGTCCCAGTCGGTGGCGACCATCTACAGATAGGACGTATTCGTTACATGCTGTGTCCATGTATATAAGTCCGTGGTATTACCATTCCCATACTGGTCACTATTTTGCCCTTCATTGAGAAATTGCAGACATGAAATGCATATTTTAAATCTACCGGGTACACGCAGACTAGCACACTCCTTTTCCGGCCATCTGGAGGGTTTGTTCAGTCGAAAATTCTCAAGTACGCTCGGCGCCAACAGATACTGGGGCTCTGCTTAGACAGTCTACCACACACTCTTAAAACCACCTCTAGTCAACTTAACGCACGAACCGCAATCTTTTCAAATTTTTGAGAAAATAGAAATGGTTCAAAAAATGAAACTATCCTTTTATTTTTTAGTCGAACCTAGACAAAGATTTGAGAAGATTCCGGTTCGTGACCCAATAGATTAGATTCTAGTCAAATCTGACTAGAAGTTATATTTTTTTAGTGCACATGCATGAACTCTGATCTTCTCTCCATCGCTGACATATTAACGCATAGCCTATGGTATATTTGCGCCGGACTTGTCACATATTTCCAACATGAGACTTTAATTCCTCTTTAAACGTCAAAAACTGAATCTAATAATGGTTAAAAGAATGTTTCACCAATGTTATGGCACGCTTCCTATTGAAACGTAAACAAAAATTTGTGTCTGGAATATTACTTAAAAAAAATGCGTGCGTGTTTTCCTTTATGGTTAAGTCCACGCACTGCCTAAACTTGGACAGAAAAATACTATCCGTAGATTGTTGCTACCGTACGTGTCGGTAAAGGCGTAGCACAATGGTTTTCTGCTTGTGTGTCAAAGCTGAAATATTTTCGAAATAATGCAAGGTGGGTCAAAATCACACCACCTATTATAGGAATATGATATTGTTTCTCATTCAAGTTTAGGTTTTGGTGAAAATATTACAGATCCTTCGTCAAAACTTACAAATTATAACTTCACGGCCGCCTTCTTACTGCGCCTTTTTGTCGCAGTCGGTGGCGACAATCTTTGGACAGGACGTAAAGGTTACATTCTCTGCCCATCTGCCCATGTATATATTGGAAGTCCGTGTTAAGTATATATTTTGGAGCTGAAGCTCTCTCCTCGTAACGACACTTTCGCTTTTCCATCCAGTGCTTGAAATCTATTATGATCGCAAACCCCTGACTTTGTTGGCTTTTTGAATTTCTTGCCTGTATATTTTCCATTTCGTTGATAGGATATCCTTTAAATGGTTTGGAAACGTACCTTGGAATGATATGAGAAACGGGTGTCAATTTTTGTACTTTGGATGTATTTTGCTTTTTCTTTTCCTCGAATTTCTCAAGCTTATAATCTTCTGAGGCTGTCGGCTATTGGAGGAAACATTGAAAGTCTGATTGTAATGAATCCAGAGCGACAGTTTGCATTCTGCGGCAATAACTGGCCTATGGATAGATCTATGCCAGGCTCACAAGTATCAACCCTCATCCTTCTCAAAATCATGAATTCCTTTGACCCGCTTTTCTCAAGACAAGTCTTAAGTTTCTTAATGTAAAAAAATAAAAAGGAAGCACATTGGAGTGTGCAATCGAATGAGAAGAAACCACCTCTGTAGCTGACAACCGTCTAACTAATCATGATCCCTTTTTTGCTTCGGGGTAGACTGCTTAACTTATCGTCTTAGTAGAGAGGTGCCTTGTGCAAAGGCTGCAAATCAAGCCCGGCCTCCCGAGTTCCCTCACACTTCAACAAGCAAGCTCTGTATATGTACATTTTAATTACGTTGCTACGGGGCACGATCAAAATGAGTTTATTGAACCTCTCAAACTTTGTAAGACGCAAGTCTCCACAAGTGTATTGTCGCTATCGAGCTCCTAGTTATGCTAAATATATTAAAGATTCGTGATGTAACCGTTAGGTACTGAGGAGGTTGGAAAACAGGAAAATTTAACACGTTTGAGATGAAACAGAATCAACATCTTCATGGTTAAGTTGTTATCTACCCAATGGCGTATCCAATATATTAATCTCGGATGAGAGGAGACGACGGAATCGAGTATGTTTCATACATGTTTTTCATTGCTTCATTCTTAGACACTTGTTGCTATGTGATTGTCTAACAGAACCGTATGTTTTAATTATGATTTCTATCTGCTACGATGCGATAAGATGTGTAAGGACATTAGAGTATCGAACCCCTTCATACGGTCTTGACATGGGCATATGAAATGAAGGTTTCCGATTGTTGGTATACTTCATCTTCACACTGTGAGAAAAAATTTACAGAACAACAAAATTAAGAGATAAATAAAGATTGCACAAAAGTTTTGTAATCTTGTTATTGAAACTTTTCTCTAATTTTTACGTTTCTCTTTATTTTTGTTCTGTAAATTAGCAGCGACTTTGAACCATATTACAGTGCATAGGATGTCCGCAGTGTTGTCCCCCTATGGAAAATCAAAATTTTAAAGCAAAAAAAAAAAAAAAAAACCGAAAAAAAACCCAGCAGCAAGCACTTTTTTCATTTTATTGCTAGAAAATCTGAAGAACGTTTCAGGAGTGAAATGATCACATGCAAGTCACATGACCTTTCAAGTTTCATTTTCAGCAATGCGGAAAGTATTTTTAGTCGAAATTCTTTGGACTCTTCAAACTATGATGACTAGTATGACAGGTTAATTCAGTCACTTGGTAAGTTCCAGGCTACTAACTGGTAAAAACGGCACAATTTGCGAGTGGTAGCAAGGAATTCCTCCTTATTTGGTCAATCAATGATTTGAAGGTGTCTTCTCCGGTCCTCCCCCTTTGAAATATTTTGGCAATTGAATGCTATGTAAGCTACCTTTTGATTAAAATAGATACTTCAATTCTGCTACTACAGTTCTTGCGTACATTCAGGAACTTAAAAAAATGGCATTAGGGAAGGGGATCCGACAATTTTTTTGACAATTTTTGAGAAATTGGGTGTCCTTACATGGATTCTGGTTTCACATATGCTACCTTTTGAAGTAAAATTTCCGTCAGTTTTGAATCACTAAATTTTAGGATCTACCAAAATGGCATTCTAAAGAGGGGCATGAACCAATGTCACCCCCTGCGTACGCCACTGATCTAGACTTGAAAATCTTGCCTTGGTCTACTGAGATTATTTCCCAAATTCAAACCCTAAAAAGTTTTGTGAGGAGTAGAAAAGAAGAGACAAATGTAGCATGCTACCACATGTTTGGTCTAACGGTGGAGCATCCGCCTCTCACGCGGAAGGCCCGGGTTCAATTCCCAGGTCGAGTCATACCAAAGACTGTAAACGTCATGGAACCTACTGTCGTTGTGCGTGAATGCTCCGCATAAGTAATGGAGTGGTGAAAACAAGCCAGTGAGCTACAACTGGAAAAGGGGGAGGTGGCCGGTTTGACTTGAACCAATAGATTGAAAACTGAACTGTAAAATTCTATCTAACTATCTAACCATTAAAAGCAACATGAGTAACAATACTAACATACAAAGTACCATCCAATTACCATTCAGGTATTCCAATATAAAATCGAACCGGAACGGAGTCATGATCATCTCGCTAATCAATAAATTCCCGCTGTCGTTCTTGGCTACATATGAATTCCAAAATTTGGTATACTGTATATGCAGTACTACAAATTTCCCCAACATGTATTTCAATTGGAGGTTTAAAGAAAGAACGGAGAGATGATGACAGAAATGTTAACATCTCTGCAGATTTCACTACAATACATCTAATGTATTTTTATCATGGTATCACACAAATGGTGACCTAAATGTGTTTTGTAATTTATTTTATCTTCTAAACTATCATAACGATTAATCCAATTCATACTTAACTGTCAACTTCAGAAAATTAACAAAATTTCACCCAGACCCAATATTTACCAGCTTTCAGTTATTCCAAACGAAGTCTTATGATGTATTTGTGATGATAAAACTTCATAAGCTTGTAACATTCGATTTATGTAAGTTTGGTAAGATTGCTTAATCAGTTTTAATCAATCTCTATACTCTCTTTTACAATAGTTGAAACTGATCCGTTGCGTAAGGTGAATATATGATAAATACAACAGATGTAATAATCATGTCCATGTTTTTTAATTTATCAAATTTATCAAATGAGCCTGAAACAAACGATCCTGGAAAATCGTCCTCATCTTCATATATTACATTCTGGTAGTGAAATTGCATGCCATATAATGTCAAACACCTGAAAATGATATTAGCAGAGACCATAGACTGCAGAGACATAGTCTCGTGGGGATTATTTGGTAAGAGGGAATAAACTTTTCAAAGTATCGCAAAAAATGAGAACTTGTACAGGAGATTCGACCATGTCCCCGGGTGTACATAAAAAATTATGCATTAAATTAATTTATTTTATAATTTAATGAAAAAATTGAACAAGTCCATGACAAGTATAAACAGTATACATTCGATCTTGAATTGAAGCCAACCATAGAAAGAGGAGCGTAGCCCTTAGCAAATAAGAAAAAGCTGAAAGAAAAGGCACATGAGAGAATGTTACAGGTCTGAAATATGAACCCGTGTTAGCTACATGCATTCTATATTCCTACTGTAAGAGGGAAGTTCACTTCCTTAACATTTGGCTAGGGGGTCATTCCCCCTACCCAAATGTTGATGAGATTTATCCCCTCCACAATAGTCAGCCTCTAGTGTAGCCAGTAAGTTCTGATGCATATTTTCGTGGGGTTGCTGGATCTTTGACATGGAGTGTTAGAATCGGTTGGCGCGGAGCGACCAGAAACTTTGGAAAATCGTGACCGGAAATGGCATTTCCCGGTTCTGTGGGTATAACCTAAGCAGTCGCTATTTTGAGCTTTCGTTTTAAAATGTTAACTTCAATGAAATATGATGAAATTGCAAAATGATAAAAATTACCGGATTAAATTTACCCCTACCAGACTACAGTACCCATTTTTCTGGCATAATGTGAGTGACTTAACACGCATATACATCATTTCATCTGTCTGACCGTACTACCTGGCAATTGGCAATACGGCAGAGCATTTTGCAACTTTTTTCACAGCTCAATATTTTACCATTTCGGACAAAGTGTTGGGCAAGACTATAATGAAGAAAACTTGTATAAGCTGAACGAATGTGTGTCTGATTTCATTTTTACCTTTGACTTGTCATGAAATTTTACTAGCTGAGAACTTGTTGCAGCTATTTACCTTTAGATTGCAGAAAATGATACTTCCATGATCTTGATAGCTGAATTTATAAAGTTTTGATACTGAAACTTTTATTTGAAAATGTTTCTTTCATCAAGTGAAAAATTACTGTCGAACCGACAAACCTGGCAACATGTCCGTACGGTACGGAGGGCTGGGGGACTGCACCCCCCCCCCCCCCCCATTGACCAAAACTTGGGTGAATCGGGCAGAATTCGGAACTCCAGCATGTAAAATTACCTCCTGACAAACTTGCGAGATTTGAACGTCTTTGGTGTTCATTATTGGCTGTCAGGTGTTTTGGAGCCTGGTCACATTGTAATTTTGCAAAGTGTTCTCCCATGGACCATGCCACGCACATGCTTTGCAATACAGAAAGAATTCTCGTTTGACGTTCCACGCATCTATACACTCAGTGTATGCATGTGACACAACTCGAAATTTTCGAAACTCATTATCCTGCATAAATATGCATTTCACATTTCTTTGGTAGTGTTTAAATTAGCTATTTGTAACACATGAACATGTAAATTCTGCTAAAAAATTGACCATTGTCATATCATTAAATAGTCGAAAGATCGTGTCACGGCCAACAACCCAAAATCTGAATTATAGAGTTCGTCATTTAATTCAAGTCTAGGCTACAGTGATGATACAATGTGCCAACCCAACGAGTTTGTAAGTTTAGTTAAATGATGTCGTATTTTTATTTTTTAACATGTATTTTTACTTTCGTATTTCTATTTAATTTTGTTTTAAGGTAATGTTTTTATCTCCTATATTCAGTGGGGCGGTCGTTAGGTTGGTCAATTCCAAGGAGGCTCCACCCATCAAGAACACCACCCCTCGTTGTTACGCCAATGCCCCTTTTCGGCTGGATCTATATCCATGATGACAGTGTATAGTTGAAATGGCTTTGAGAAGGTTTTCATATTTTTCCCCTTTTCATTTCATTCTTGAAATGTATAGTCTTTGTTTTTTTTTTACATTTAACACTGATTCGTGTGAGTTTTGGTCATTCGTCATTGTCAGAAGAATCACGACACATACTGATCATTGAAGGAAAGTAGCATTAGAAATAATTTTATTTTCCTGAATGTATTTCAGAAGTTAGTTCACATCTACATATTACTGCTTTTGATTGTAAATAACATAATCTACTTTTTCGTTATATACCGTATAACTGTGACTGTACACCGTACTGTGGGTGGCACCATGCAAAAGGGTGCCCTTCCGAGATGTCGTTCTCTGATCGATTTTTCTTTTAATCATCCGTGGACTAATTTTATATACTCTGATAAAGTGCAAAATAAGACCGTTTACCCTATTGCTCGCTAGTTCATACTTCTAGAAAGGAAGTTGATTCTTTTCTCAAGAAAAAGTTCAAATCAAAATATTTTTAGGTTCCCTTTAAAAATAGCAGAAAAATCTTTACCATTAAATATTCGATTTATTAACATTCTGAAAAAAAACAAACGAAATTGTCAAATTTTGTCATTGAAAACTTAAGAATTTGGCCAACAAATGAAGAAAAGTGTCATTGCCTGCAACTCGGCCCAGCTCCCCGTTTTTAAAGCTCTTAGTTTTTCCCTCCCTCTTCTCGGAAAATGAAACCCTTTCCATCACTACTCCATCCCAGATCCACATCCAAATAATGTCACCACTGAAAAGTTGACTGAAATTTGCTCACGGAAACTGTTCATTACGAAAATTTAAGGATGCTCAGTTAGCGATTGAAAATGTTTATAGGAGTGTCTGATTGAAACAGTGCCTGTCGACGTCCGGAAGTTCTCACGTGATTTAAATGAGTGCATTCGCTCTCACGTCGTTACTTGGGTATGGAAGCAAACACGTTGATATATTCGCGTTAGAAATAATCTAAAAAAACATATTTATTTTACATATACTTAAAATCATGCCTGTATTCTTTAGCAGTTCATCAATACCGTCGTTGAAGTACATAGTCATTTTTCCGTCATATGGAACAATTCCTACAAGTTGTTTTTCATCAATACGCAAGTCACGTGTAAACATGGCCATGACATATCTGACATATGGAGGGAAGCATGGTGATAAATGATGTTGGAAGCAAATTTTGATAGAAAAGGGTACCTCGTAGAGGAGAACTTAGCACGAATTGACAGAAACGGAAAGCTTCTGAGATTTTTCTTCTTCTTTTTCTTTTTCTGGCATGATATATGAACGACCAGTAGAAGGACGAAAAAGATCTGAGGGCATTGTATTGCAAGAGAATTTATGCAAGAAGACACTCTCCTTCTTCGGCCTCCAGTCTCCCTGTCGCTGGACTGACGTACAGAAGAGGAAAAGCCGATTCTAGAATTTCCCCTCAAGTTTAAATCATATAAAAGACTCTCCATCTAGTCACTTTTCTTATCTCAATTGTGTTTCAAGGGCCTCTCGTTAAAGAAGGTTGCATGCCTCGCTGAGGGTGCAGCCCTGTGTATTAGGCTAGTTGTGAATCCGAGGTGTTAGATGTTAATTCGTCAGTCTGTCAGTGAGTAATAATTACTCCTCATGGATCTGGATGTGAGACGATATTTTCATTCTTATTGCTGAGCTTTTGTTCTTTAGTTCTATTGCTGTTGTTATAGTTCTTTTGCTGTCTATAGAGGCTTTGCAATTACGTCACGGAACCGCCATGCTGGAGGACATTCATGCCAAATACACGTGGTTTTGTGCCGAACGCACTGCACAGTGTGCACTGTGACATGCACGGTGTATACAAATTCAACGAGCAAGCGCGTCCCGTATGGTTTACTACGTAGTTACTTGTACTCCAACATGGCCGCCGGAGAGTATTATGACGTCATGTGAAAAGCCTCTATTGCTGTAGAAGAACATGAAGATATAAAAAAAAAATTGATAAATTGCAAACCTTTTCAGACTTCTCATGCAAAACTTTTGAATTTTATATTTGTTATTCACCGCCCTCTGTTTCGAATTAGTCGCGAAAAATCACCCTTTCTATTGACTATTGTTATTGTATGTCTAGTTTTTGGTGGAAAGATATTTGTTCGTTTTTAACGTTTTTAAAATTTCAAAGTAAAACATTGTCCACGCGCAAAAAGATACAAGGCAAAGTGCTCTAAACGTAATGAAGATGCAGATTATTTTATATCACAAGGGAATCGACTTTTTTCGATCTTGTATCCTTGTTTCGTAGTTTCTTCATTAATTTAAAGATAACCAACTGACTTTTGCGTATAACCCCCTGCACGCTCGGACGGTAAGCATGGGTCGAGGGGCAAAACCACCCCCTCCCAAAGTAAATTGTAGCCTATAGTCAGCTAAACGTTTAGCAAAGTTGCATCTTTTTTGCAACAGCCTTTTAACTGACAGACAATCGAAAACACACGCACATGGTCTGGTATGGAAATATATAGACTCCCCTCGTATATTTCAAGCTTTCATAAAATATCAATGCACGTCTGCGAAGTCACTGAAGAACAAATTTCACCTAAAGGCTATTAGTGTATACAAATGGATCATTTGTCAATTCGATGTAAATGCTTTGAAAACGTTGGTAAGACATAATTCTCAGAAAAATCCATTAAATATTGACCATTTGAAAAGGGCATTTTGTGCTGCCACCGGCATCATGAGTGAACGTTATTAGCTGCATGTTCAGTTCTTGAGATCTAATGTTTCTTTCTCACGTTCATACACATTGCCGGACAAATTACTGACAGGGCGAGATTTTTACCTCGGGGAAATTTAACGAGGGCTGTAATAGCCAAATGTGTAAAAACTTATTTGCCTCCATGGCAACTCTAAGCTCTGTAGGAGGCGAAAAAATAAGGGTGTCTTCGCTCATGTCCTTGTTCACGTAGGGAACCTTTAGAAATTTTACAACCAACCTGATTATTGTATCCAAAAGCAGCTTTGTTTAGTGAGAATACCACAATATACGTATCTGAGATAGCTTTTGCAGATGAAACAAATATAACAGAGCCGTTTTAAGATTTCTACTGTTGGTGTAGGATTGGACCTATATTGGTATTTTCTTACTATTGTTGAACGTCATCAGACACACCTAGAGAAGGTATGCTGCAACTCAACTCTGAGAAACAACCTGCTATAAGTCTATTCGAAAGTATCTTATTACAGGCGTCTAATTGTGTCATTTAAATTTGGACTACTGACTAAACCCTCTAAAGTTAATGATAAGTTTGATAGCTCTTCTCTACGGATCACGACAAGATATACCCAACTGCATAAACTTAAAATTTTCCGTCGAAATTTTCGTGAATCAAATCATTGTTTGATATCACTCTTCTAGACAGCACAGAAATTCAATATAATTATTCCAAGCAATGTGGCATCATTAAAGACCAATTTTATCCCAAGTCAAACGTAGTATGAATTTTTCCCAGGCAAGTCTGGAAGGCAGTTGGGCAAAGCAGTGCAAAGCACCATATTTCTCCGAAATTACCCATATTGCAACAGAACAGTGACGTAAAACCTGCACCTAATGTATACTTTCGTGTGCAATTGCGGAATATCATACATACTATACTGCACAAACGTTCGTAACACCACTGAAGACTAGCACAACTGCCCATCGTTTCATTCATTTTACAAATGTTTCAACGGTTGAGTTTGAGATAAAGGTTCAGAAATCAAAAGATTAACTCCTTAAAAGCATATGCCTCTTCCGGGCCAAGTGCATATGATTTTGAGCCAGTTCGACCAAGGAAAACTCGAGCACCTGCGAGCGATGTAACCAGCACACGCAACGAACCAGCCGTACAGTCTATACAAGCTAACGTTAGACCAAGGGTCAGTACGTTACGTATAGGCTTATACTAGTATAGCAATACGTAGCCTATGCCGTATATCAATAACACCGATTGATGTGTATGGTGTCTTAGCCGATTTCTCTTCGCGATTGCCTTCTTTTAACGTTTAAGTGTTCACAAATATCCTACATTACTTACGAGAATTACAAAAGGTTCGACTAAATCGAATCTTTGCGAAAATGAGTGAAAACGAACCTAACTGTTGCACCGAAAGCATGCTAAAATACGGTCTCGCTAGTCCCAGCTTGTTGTTGTTACCGCTTGTAGTTTCAGGGTCTACCGGAAGTAACTTATCTTGGTTTGTACAAAAGCAGTCAGAAATAACGAGTATTTTTTATTTGAGGGATGAAACAAAATGAAGAACACAAAATTATTGGGTTATCAAAATTTTTTATCAGTAAAGCAAAAGCAACTATGAAGTTTTTTAAGCTTCGTAAAGGGTAATTATAAATTCAGCTGTAAGTGTACGTAAGTTGGTAACCATTTTTGTGAAATCTGATCAGGTGCAGGTTTTACGTCATCATTCAGCTGATCCATGGTCGTGTTTCTTCGAGTATGGCGATACTCATGTCTTGAAGAGCGGGAGATTTGAAACTTTTTTTTCGGTATGAGGTTTTTGTGGAAAAACAACACAGTAGTGTAAATATCTAATGTTTATATATGTACTACACATATGTGGGGAGTCAAATGGCCACTGTTGCTCCCCTTTAAAACGCAACTGCCGGTACATGGTAACATTAGTGGGGCGTAGAATAACGATGAACCGTAGGCTATCACAGGATAATTTTACTATCGGGTCAAAGCAAGCAATGCACGATGGCACAGTTCATCCAACGATAGCATTGACCCCAGCGAGGGCATTATCCTGCCATAATCCCGGCCACCTTTTAGAGCTGTTCATACATACACAGCAAGATTTTTATGAAAAAGATTGAAAAGAGAGAAAACGAGGATTCTTATAATAACCGCATCTTGCTATTAAAAGTTTAAAAATTACTCCTTGTAACCGTTGGAAGAGATGTTCTTGCGCAATTAAGATTGTACAAATTACCGTAACTGTTCCATTGTTTAAACTCGATTGAGTAGCAATATTCATGAACCAAAGAATATATCCCAGTTTTGTTACTAGATTTGGGAAACATTGCTATTTCTTAATAAGTCTAAACAAGGAAAAAATGAAAACTTCGGGTGGTTACAAGAACGAGATGACGCTAGGCCAGCCATCTTCTTGAAACGAATTTCAAATGCACCGGCCCGGCCTAGTCTTGAAAAATGCGTGCACAAACGTATAGCTGTTCACGTTAGAGCGCACTTATTGGTTGCTAAGTCATTTTGGAAATTTGATGTACCGGAGCTTAATCTTTTGAATCGTGTGCTATGAATTTTAAATTCTACAAATTTGGGCATTTTTCAGCTTTCATAATCAGTTTCATGAAAGAAAAAATCAACTATTTGAACCGTCAAATACTGTTATTTTAGAGTGCCTACAAAAATTGCGACTATAAGTAAAATTTTTAGATGTGTAAAAGATGCTTTAACAACAAATATCATCAATTAACAACTGTTTCATTTCTGAGCATTTTTTAAAATAACTTTAACCTGGCTACCAGAAATTGAAATAAAAAAAACCCCAAAACACTACAATGCAGAATATTGTATTCATAAGTACCGCAGACAGATCGTGCTGTGTATGGAAATTGCGCAGTCCCTTTAGCTGGCCAATGTTCCGGACATCACCATTTAATGGCTTGAATTGTACAAAATGAAGGAAAATGTACATACGAATTTGATATTGTACAGCGAGACTTAAACGAGAGTTGATAACATGGGCGTCCGCAGAAATTTTTACAAGGGGAGGGGGGGCAAGGTCATTCATGGATGATTAAATTGTGTACACTATCTAAAGGGAGCGCCACGATCGGTTGGCGTGGAGCGTACAAGAAAATTTTGGGTCTTACAAACCCTCCAGATGGCCGAAAACGACACTTGGCGAGTGTTATAAGCTGCATGTACACAGTCCTGAAACAGGAATTTCATGTCTGTAATTTTTAGATTTTTAGAATTTTCAGTGCAAAAAATTGTTAAAGGGAAATCTGCCTCTCGGTCACGGCCTCGCACGCCTGTGCACTATAAAACTTACCACCGTCAAAAAGCCTATATAGGCCTATATCCCTTACCCAATTATGAACCATACCCCCCCCCCCCCCCATTCAACTTGTATATCCCAGTTACATCCGCGCGTCGCCACTTGAGATCAGCACGGGACCAAACCATGACCAACGCATTCATCAATAGTCGGATGCCATATGCACACTGCATACCTGACAACTAGTACAATTTTGGCATAGTTTTTACAATTACAAATTTCCAATAGATATCACGAATGATGGTCCCCAAATTACGATTTCATTATTCAGCATACCATCTTCTCTTTTGCTATTCCTGGTGCGCATATGTCCGCATATTTCAGTAGAAACTGACGCTGTGAGTGAAGATATTTTGATGATTTATTTTTTATTTTAGTTTTATTTTAACTTTTAATTAATTTTTTCACAAATTTGATTTTCCGGGGGGCAAGTGTCCCCCCCCCTCTTGCGGACGCCCATGGTTGATAATAATTTGTGAATTTAGGAAACGATGAACAGTGGTGTGCAAAAGAACTGTGAGAGGGAGAACATCGGGCCAATTCTCATGGAGAAATGCGGTTTTAGCATACGTCAGAGCGAAATACGGCTCAATCAGACAGTCAGAGTGTGCCCCGACATGATTTGCAATTCGAAAGTGGGTAAAAACCCAGCGTGGGTACAGAAGTCTGCAGGGGTCCAGAGGCAAAACCCTACAGCAATTACACTCCCAAAAGCTCTGTACAAATTATGTGCTAAATTGTAGTCATTAAAATGATGACTCTTATAGAGTTCAATTAAAATTAGGAAGTAACAGTAAGCACACTTCAAAAATAGTAGGTTGATATTTTTGGTTCCAATTATTTCAATTGGGGTAACTGCATTTTGAAGGTTGCTCCCCGATCTGGGTCTAGTACAATCATTTAATAGCGGCACCAATAGGCTGGAAACTGGAGCGTAAAACTCTATCTTACTAACCAATCAACGGTGGCACTAGCACTCGGGGGGGGGGGGCATATAAAGAGCAGGGAAGGGAGAAACTGCAAATTTAGCCTTTTCATGGATATGGGTATAAAACAGTTAAAAGTATCCTCAGAAGAGGACCAGATCAGGGGGGATTTATTCCCCTCCAGTTTGATAAGGGCTTATCTTATAACAGTATTTGTAAATGGTACTTTGAATACCTGACAAGTTTCTGAGAAGCAATCTTGCTTGGTAAATTCCGTAGCCTGCTAGGAGGGGGCTAAACTGTTCCTAATCTTCATGAGGTCATATAGGACATTGGGTGAAATAAATAGTAACAATTCAGTATAATAGAAGACCGTGTATAAAGAGCTCTTTGGCAAACGACATGTCCTATAGGAAGTGATCTTCGATCCTATAAACTTTGTTTTAGACATATCGTTTTTCCTTATATATTAAAAGTGGCTCTCTTCGGAACAGGATCTTTTCGCACCGGACTGGGACAATTTAGAAATGCGCCAGCATGACATTGCACTGCTGATTGATGGGCCTGTATACTATTCTGTCTGTGATTTGTATAGTGGTTTATCCCTGCAGGATAATCAACAGTCACCTGAATGTTATCGCGGGATAATCCACAGTCATCCGACCGTATTGGACCAACAGGAGTCGAGGGTTACATTGCAATGTATTGATGGGCACATGTAAACGCAGGTCGAGAGTTATTCAACCTTGCTTATTCACACACAACAATATTTTAAGGCAAAAGACGAACAGAAATCCAACTTCGTTTTCAAATGTAAACAATGAAAACAGCAAAACCCCGAGTTTTTGAGTAGCCGAAGATGAGTGCCTTTATCCATAGGCCTATTCCTAACTTTATTCTGGGATGGCAAATGATCACCTCACCGTAGAAATGGATCCATAGAAAGTGGGGACATCACACAGTTGGAATAATACGACAGACGATCAACACGTACATTCCAAGAGTTTCTACGAAAACAGGTCTTATCCGTCTGGATGGAAATTTTCATTCTTCTATTAAGATTTTGATTTTGATGTTTGATCTGAAGCATTGAGATCTGAATTGTCGTTTTTAAATGTAACATTTAAGAACTTTACACAAACAGGCTCAACTCCACGATTACTGTATTGCCATTCGTATTTATATTGTTTTGTCTTCTTTTTTTTGGCATTTCTTTATTTTGAAAAGGGTTTTTTTTTTAATTTAGATAAATATTATCACCTTTTTGAAAAAAAATGATATCATGTTCATACTTAAGATAGACAAAAATTTAATTCCACATAATGGGCTGAAAGGATGTGTCAGTAAACAAGCTTTTGTGACGACTGAAGTGCAGAGGTGTTGACTGAAGATTCGTCATCGATTTATTCAAGTTTATTTCAAATGATTTTGTTCATGGAATACTTATGACGTGAATGTCATATCCAGCGTCATTTTTCGACAAGTTAAGTATCCTTACACTGAGGGAAGCATCTTTCTAGCGTCGGATAAGGGTTTTGTTTTTTACTTCCGTGCGGAAGTCATTTTAGGAATACATCGATCAATAAGAGTCACAGTATACACCGGTTAGTTCCTTTGGTTTTTTTAGTCGTTCCAGCACACATTTATTTTTCAGTTTGTTGCTGAATTTGTTTCTTTTGTCAACTTTGCTCTATCGCTGTAATTTTAAAAATATCCAATACCTCTCGTGTAAATCTCCGCCAGACAAGTTTGGGGGGGGGGGGGATTCTAACGAAAGCTAACTTAGGTGATTTAGAAAGGCAGTCGTTTTTTCTTTTTGTTTTGTTTTGTTGTTGTTGTTGTTGTTGTGTTGTTGTGTTGTTGTGTTGTTGTAGGTAATGACGAATGAAAATTATCAATAGAGACTAGTGGGAGCTAAATGTATTTCCTGGCTTACATTGACAGTTACCAGAGACGATCAGGGTTCATTCCATCAATCGAATTCTTAAAAATGTACTTTGTAATGGAACGAGAAATACTTCAAATGATGGACAATTTTGCATCAAATTACCTCTGAGAGTACTTAAAAATATTCAAATTTCTCAAAAGGGACGGGAATATCGTTCTCTTTCAATCTTTACCCCATGAGGGCAATCAAGACTAGAAACCAAAACTCCTGGCTAAGCCGGTGCTGGCTCAGTACTCTTTAAGACCAATGTTAGGATTTACTTACAACTTACCTCTTATAACTCATTGCAAAAGTTATGGAAATGTTATTAAATTGAAAAATTAGATACACATTAATTGTTCATCATTTCTGAGTGACTTAAAGTCGTTCTTGCTTGCAACGAGCTTACCTTCAGGCAAAGATAAAACTTAATCATTTCCGAGAACGATGGTGGGAACTACATGAAAAGTCTGCGTTACACATGATTTTATAAACTTTTGTTCAATGTTCACAAAATAAATTTGGATGAAGAATTTTCTTTTCAAAAATATAAGTCAGAATCACAAGACAGGCATAGACACTTAATTTCAACGCGGGTTAGCTTTTAGAGAATACGAAAATAGAAACTAGTTTGTTGTTTTCAGTGAACTTGGCGTTGGTTTTTCTCTGTAAGACCAAATTTAATCTTTTCTACGATCATACGAGCAGCCCAGTGCATGCACCAAAGGAATATTAGCAATTGACGACCGAATCTCTTGTACACATCACTCCCACAGTTTATTGACTTTGTAATGTATTACAGCCAAAATGCAATGCATAAATATTACAAAAAATTTCCCTCAGGAGTTGCATGGGCAGGTTGGCAGTCGCGTCTCATTTTAACATTGGTATGAATTTTTATCATTGAGCTTTAGTTAAATAAATTCTCATTAAAATAGAAGAAATATGAAGTGACAAGATTCTCTTTGAACCGTCTTTTCATTTGAAGAACTTATTGATAAAATGTTAAAGTCAGAGAAATTATGGATGTTGTAGCGCTAATGTTATTTTATTTTACAAGTCACGTTCTTTTATACTTATCAGACAAACTCGTCATTGAAATTATGCATGTAGGCAACGTGGCCTCTAACGAAAGTTTCATTCAACGTTGCAGTAATGTAATGGTTATTTTTTTAATTGCGTGAGTCCTGGTTACAGCAAGTTAAAACTGGGACTTGCTACTTGCATGATAATCCACTGGTTAGACTGTTAGAACAGACAACGCAACTGAGCTATATTTGTTCCATGGGATGAACGACATTGAGAGTGAGTTTTTATTTATAAACCAAATTATGCTGGATAAGTTTAGACTGCTTAAACTCTTCGATACGCCTTTAATGGAGGTATTCGAGCTAAGACCTGTTGCTAGGCAACAAAAGCCTTGCTTGCGTCCTTACCCGAGTAAAATATCTCGTCTTGTTTCCCCTAGGGGTTACTTCGTTACAGAGGAAGGTTGTCTTCTAGGGGCCTTTATTTTGCTTAGTGGATCAATAATGAATTGGTTATAGCACGGACTACTAACAGATTTAAAGTTAGTACCTACAGAGAGAGGGTAAAGGCATATTGAGGCAGACGCGTACACTTAATAAAACAGGAAATACATCGTAGTTTGACCTAAACTCAACCCTTAATGCTAGGAACGTCGTATTGCTTTTTACTGTGATGTTCCATGTGAATTTAACTTGATCCTCGTTAAGCACTAAACAATTGGGAAATTAGCAGCAATACATTACAAGCCTTGAAGGTGAAAGTTTAAATCTGTAGTAAACGATAAAGGAATGAAGGAAGAATTTAATCCACCAATCTAGGTGACATTCAAACAAAAACAGTTTCTTTGCCTAGGTACGGTATTTTAAATTCCTTTCACCTACATTTTTCAAGGTCTATTTCTGTTTAACATTTTTAAGTATCTCGCAACAGCGATGACTCATCGTGTCTGAATTCTAAACCCCGTTTGAGACATTGACATTTTCCTACTTACTACAACTTTCCAAGACCATGCAAGTTTTTAGTTCTTCAAAATTTTAGTTCATGTACTTACGTTTCCGGTTCTTGAAAGTCACCACGTCATGTAAGCTCAAACTATGCTCATGTAAGTTTCTCGTTCAGCCTCTACTTTTGTTTTAACTTACTCACCCCAGTAAAAAAATCAGGCTGACCAGCGGGAGTCTTCAGTTCATATTTAAGTTTTTATTTCCATAAGTCGCTATGAGATTGTTGACATCATTAGACCATAACAGGATTACTTCCGAAATAGACCAACTCCAGAAGATGCATGGATACGTTCCTACTTGTAAGTTGCAAATTACTTTTGTTGAACCCACTTTCTCTTGCTCCTTCACTGATTCAAATGAATTATTTTGTCTTTTCGGGGTTCTGTGTGTGTGAAAGTAGCTTAAAGGGGCTTTAAAAAGTTCGGAAAAGGTTAACTGGTCATCAAGGAGGCATTTATAGCCCAAAAGGTGTAATTACAAACTTATATGTAGATTAGCGTCGCGTAAGAAGTGCGTAGTGCGACCGAAATACCTATCACCGTTACTAAATGAAATACTACATAAAATATGATGCTGCGATCTGTTAACATTTCTAATCGTTTGGGTACATATTTTACACACAAACATGCTTTCCCATTATATGGCCAAATGGTGATGAATTTTAATGGTTCTGTGGGTGTTTTTTTCAATTTCCGTCGCAATTAAAATAATCTATGATATAAATACATGTGGATGAGAGATATTTTTGTCACCTGACCAATCACTTGTAAAACGTCCATTTGAGGATGATGAAAAATTTCTTTCTGTAATTACTTTTCAGTTTCAGATCCACGTCGGCACTGTCTGGTTATGAGCGATGAATTAAATCCTCCAACAGGAGTAATGAACTCAGCTAAGCTGGCTCACTATTGGTGACTCCAAACGTGAGCATTTCCTCTTCATCTAGACATAATATCAGAATATAGGAACAGGACAGCAATCACGTGGAGAGCGGCTGGATTGTATCGCATGGCTATAAAGACTTGTGTAATTGCCAGTCGTAATATTAGTTTAGAAATTTAAGAGCGTCAGATCGATACATCTTCGAAGGGAAAGTAATCCAGCCGAGAGCTTTAGCAATCCAGAATTATAACGTTCACATTTTTATTGGAACTTCAGTTTAATGGTCGCATAAGGGTATTCTTGCCACTTACCAGTTTTCAAAAATTTATGCGAATGCGATGTGTAACGCATCATCACCAAATTAAACCAGTCAGTCTAAAATTGTACAAAATTAATATTATTCTGGAGCTTTCAGAATTGATAACCTGATGTATTAAATAGATAAGTTGTGCCGTCAAATAATCATGCATACACATAAACCTATTGCAAATGCAAACGATCTATTATAACCTGTGTCCATTTACTTGCACATAACTTTGAACATAAATTTCAAAATGCCTCCATCAAGTTTCTCTTAAGTTGAACCAGAGTGAAAGTTGGACGAATTAACACCTTATTGGAATTTTGATACAACCTTGTCAATCATCTCATGTAATTGTTTTATTATATCTGGGTTTTTTGTTTTTGTTTTTATTACTTCGTTATTCATAAAATTTACATTTTTCTATTTGCCTATATTGATTCTTTAAGTTCGGTAAAACCAATAGATATTACACTTGCTGACGATTTAAAGGCTGCAACTTGTCCATTGTCAATCAGTTGGAAGGCTCCACGCTTTCAAAGCTCCCGCGGTGAGAGAGTTTGGATATCAGAATTTTGTTATTTTGGGTGTCAAATATACAGGAAGACACCTGTCAAAAGTTTATACCACATATACATACGAGGAACTACTTAATGGGGTGATCAGAGTACCAGAAAACCTTACGAGGTCTCATAAGGGACCAACTCTTCTATAGGTCTCCTCATGAATTGTAGTGGTCTTAGGAAAATCAGTTTATAGACCCTAGTTGGCTCTCGTCCATCAGCCTCCGAGGTTAATGCCAACGCTACCGAGATGAACGGGTATTGACATTTAAGAGTTATTAATATTTTTCACTTTAATTTATTAATGCCAATTATTACCAAAACAATCTAATAAGCAAACCACCAGTCTGCCCATAATTCAATAGAGACGTGGACACAATCACGTATAATATCTAGTCCGTGCAGTGGAGTATAGCCACGGGGTAGTTTTAACACCTAAAATAGCGGTTTCTTAGACTATCCTTAGACTTTTTCCTCATGGCGTGCCCCCTCCCCCACCATCCCCCAAAACACAGTTCTGGCTACGCCACTAAGTCTGTGTGGTTAATCTTGTGAGACTATATAGCAGCCTTTGTTAACCTACAAATGTAAAACTGCATGGAGAACCAACAAATGGAAAATTGAACCCCGAATCGTCACCAACCAGAGAGCTTCCGCTGAACCCGCAATGTGTTCTATATGGCCCAAGCAAAGTGTAAAGTTAAAAATAAATAGATAGATAGATAGATAGATAGATAGACGGACAGACGGACAGACGGACAGACGGACAGACGGACAGACGGACAGACGGACAGACGGACAGACGGACAGACGGACAGACGGACAGACGGACAGACGGACAGACGGATAGACGGATAGATCGATATATGGATAGATGGATAGATAGACAGATAGACAGACAGACAGACAGACAGACAGACAGACAGACAGATAGATAGATAGATAGCTAAATATTTCAATTCTCCTATACCCCACGTGTATTTATCACTGACATTTTCAGCATTTGCTCAAAAATGCAGATGATATGTGTGATATAGTACATTAACAGCTATCCATTTTGGGATAGAAAATCCATTTTGAAAATGGAATTTGTTTATACGTTGCAGAACGCATATTTTGCAACTATAGTTATATGTATTTCGTGAAGTTGCTGTGACGTTAAAACTTCCAGTATACAGATGGAAGTATGCGCACAGTGTGTTTATGAAAAAGAGTTTCAACTTTTCATGAAAAATTTTTTCTACGAACTGTTGGTGTAGCGTAGGGGTGTAAGGGATTATTGCCCTGGCTTTAAACTATGAAAAATCGAAAAATTTGCTGAGGTGCATAGCCAAGGGCGGAAACAAAATAAGTCTTCCCTCCACAAGAACACCATACCTTTCATGTTTACTTTTACAATGGTGCTTACGTTTCCCCTCTCTACATGCGTGTTTGGTCAAACGGGAGCATTCGCCTCCACGCGGAAGACCAGGGTTCGCTTCCCAGGGTCGAGTCATACCACAGACTCTACAGAACCTACTGCCGTTTTGCGTGATGCTCCGCATTAGCCACAACTGGCAAAAAGGCAGTGGCCGTTTCGACTTGACTTGAACCAATAGGTTGGAAACTGGGTCTCAAACTCTCGGTTAATAAAGCTGAAGGGAATTGACCATTTCGAGCGATCTGGGAGTCAACCCACGGAGTGCTGAGACCCTGTTGATGGGTTTCGGCCTCTGCTT
Source organism: Holothuria scabra (assembly GCA_037179385.1). Taxonomy (NCBI): domain Eukaryota; kingdom Metazoa; phylum Echinodermata; class Holothuroidea; order Aspidochirotida; family Holothuriidae; genus Holothuria; species Holothuria scabra. Next base: position 17,650,233 of record CM074180.1, read on the forward strand.
CTTTGGCTACGTTAATGAGTTTGCGATAAGAGACACCAGATCATCAAATGACGAAGTTTATCCAAAAACAGCATCATTTTTTAAATATATATTTTTTTTTAAATTAAATACCGTTTCCCAATGCATTTATGGTAAAACTTCAAAAAAAAAAATGGAAATTTAGGTGCATGCCTCCCCCTTATCGGAAAAAATCTTGTTATATACGCAACTAACCATGATCTGATGATACTAGTAAGCAACGCATTTAAAGGATTCAAGTTAGTAAAACCCACCTATACCCGATTAAATCACAGACTTTCCCCTCAAGTGTTCGGTTTATACGATTCGAATCACTCCTTTCCTGAATTTACAGTACATCGATGATTCCAAAAAATATTTCCGTTTTAGGTCGGTTAATTCGATAAGATAAATACTGCACATTATTATTATCATTGAACTGATATTATTTTGACGTTTAAACAGCTTAATTGTTCAATAATTTATCGATACATCCACTATAAATGTACTAGCTTGTACAACTATATTTGTCAAACTACGGAGAAATCATATAAATGACACGAGATAACGTCCTTATGCAACGAGATACATTGCCTCTAGTGTTTATCAAATCAGTTTCATAGCTTAATCTGTACTGGATTCGTGCGATCCAGATAAATCTTGTTAATTAGTCTTGTTTCAAGTCTTATAAGTTCTGGCTTCCCTCCCACTGTGCTCATGCAAACATCTCGCCTCTTATTGAGCTGAATTGACACTCCCCGTATCTACGAGAGAGCCGATACACAGACCACTCAAGTATTTCTGATGATACGACTTCGTCAACAGTAGATGGACTCTTAGAGCTTTTGAATTTTGACGAGATATTTCATTAAAGTGCCTAGCCTAGAAGTTGCATCTGTAAGAGTGTAACGCTAACACTACAAAATTCTAATCACGAAAATTTTCATAAGATGGACTCTTTGTGGTTGGTATTCTTAAATGGAAAAGTCTCGTCACGTTCTGTATTGACGAGCTTAAGGTAGAAAGGCGCTGTTAGCATAAAAACCGAAACGCACGAAAAGGTACACACAATCAAATGCACGCATACTTATTGCACTTATTGCTTCCGCAAGATATCAATAAAGATGTAAAAAGGTACACACAATGGAGTATACACGCATACTCATAATTGATTATGATACACAGAACTCGAGATGGCTTCTAACGTTTCGTTTTTTTATGTTTTCTTCTTCTTCTTCTTCTTCTTCTTCTTCTTCTTCTTCTTCTTCTTCTTCTTCTTCTTCTTCTTCTTCTTCTTCTTCTTCTTCTTCTTCTTCTTCTTCTTCTTCTTCTTCTTCTTCTTCTTCTTCTTCTTCTTCTTCTTCTTCTTCTTCTTCTTCTTCTTCTTCTTCTTCTTCTTCTTCTTCTTCTTCTTCTTCTTCTTCTTCTTCTTCTTCTTCTTCTTCTTCTTCTTCTTCTTCTTCTTCTTCTTCTTCTTCTTCTTCTTCTTCTTCTTCTTCTTCTTCTTCTTCTTCTTCTTCTTCTTCTTCTTCTTCTTCTTCTTCTTCTTCTTCTTCTTCTTCTTCTTCTTCTTCTTCTTCTTCTTCTTCTTCTTCTTCTTCTTCTTCTTCTTCTTCTTCTTCTTCTTCTTCTTCTTCTTCTTCTTCTTCTTCTTCTTCTTCTTCTTCTTCTTCTTCTTCTTCTTCTTCTTCTTCTTCTTCTTCTTCTTCTTCTTCTTCTTCTTCTTCTTCTTCTTCTTCTTCTTCTTCTTCTTCTTCTTCTTCTTCTTCTTCTTCTTCTTCTTCTTCTTCTTCTTCTTCTTCTTCTTCTTCTTCTTCTTCTTCTTCTTCTTCTTCTTCTTCTTCTTCTTCTTCTTCTTCTTCTTCTTCTTCTTCTTCTTCTTCTTCTTCTTCTTCTTCTTCTTCTTCTTCTTCTTCTTCTTCTTCTTCTTCTTCTTCTTCTTCTTCTTCTTCTTCTTCTTCTTCTTCTTCTTCTTCTTCTTCTTCTTCTTCTTCTTCTTCTTCTTCTTCTTCTTCTTCTTCTTCTTCTTCTTCTTCTTCTTCTTCTTCTTCTTCTTCTTCTTCTTCTTCTTCTTCTTCTTCTTCTTCTTCTTCTTCTTCTTCTTCTTCTTCTTCTTCTTCTTCTTCTTCTTCTTCTTCTTCTTCTTCTTCTTCTTCTTCTTCTTCTTCTTGTAATACATGCAGCAGAGACGGCTCGAAGAAAAAAAAAACGAAAAAAAAATTTTACTTACACAATGATCCGGCAAATGCCTCTGTGAATGTATTCGTACAGCGCAACGTGAGTACGACGCATATACTGCTTCAACATGACGTCAATGAAGACTTTGCCATAAGTATCCCCTTTTGGGTGAAGAAGTCTACGACCCACCCAAGAATTGGGAATTCACTTTACTCAGCAGACGAATAAACTGATAAAATGGGAAATTATTTAAAACAAAATGCGATTTGTATTAAGAAAAGCTTCAATTCGAGTTTCTCTGAAGAAAAAAGCTTCAAATGGTGCTGTTTATTGATCAAAAAATTCCGTGTGATTTTTATACGACTGCAGCTCAATATCAACTATTCGGTGTTACAATGCTTAGCTGAGTCAGATGGAGGTGACATTTCTATCAACTACACAGTAGAACAGTGTAATCTACGGTTATTATACCTCTATTTGCAGTTTATGACAAACCAAATTTGATTTAAGTCGTTAAAATGGTAACAAACCGACGTGAAGGTGTAATTTATAAGCTCCGGCTACATCCAAAGTCATCGTCGTTTAATATCGTAAAACAGATGCCCTGAAGATCTTCTAGACAAAACATTCTCATTTCCTTACTATACGTATTCAAAATCATGGCGTAAGAAAACAAGTTGCATATCACACGGTTAAGTTACGTGATCATTTCACCTGAGGTGTGTCATTTTTAAAATTTAAATTTCATCTTTTCTTTATCTGTTTATAGCACGGACTTCCTATATATGGATAGAGCATAATGCACGGTAGATTGTCGCTACTGTACGTGTGAGAAGTAGTGCATAAGATGGCCGTCTGCTATGGTTTTGTGTGAAAGTTTGGACTTGCTCAAGTAAATCAACAGATTTTGCAAGAAAGGTGAAATATTTTCGAAAATGTACAAGGTAAGGGCACTATATTAGTACACGTTTTGCAGGAATGTGATATTGTCCTTCAAGTTTAACTTTTGTTTAAAATGTAACAAAGTCGTCGTCAAATGAGACGATTTACAGCTTCACGGCGGCCATAGTGGTGGGCCTTTTTTTTTGCCTCAGTCGGTGGCGACAAACCACTGATAGGACGTACTCGCTGCATGCCCTGTCCATGTTTATATAGGAAGTCCGTGGTTTATAGCATTTCATGTACATTGCATAAACAAACTTGTCCTTATACCTGTCACAATACAATGCGGACCAAATATTTGATTTTGATTCATTTAAAGATAATTGATATAAATTTGTATAAAATTTTTCCAGGAAACGTCTCTGTCTTGGGGGAGTGACTGAAAGGGGGGTCATGACTGTCCCTGTACTCATGAAATATAAGCTCTGATCATAACTACACGAAAATGGTGGTATTTACATGGAAAAGTGACTCTAACACAGGACTCAACAGCTCAATAAATTTTCCGATTTTTCAAAATCTTAAACTAACTTTGGCTGAACGATACGGACGCCATTTCCAATGTTTATTGGATTAATGAATTCTGCTAAACTCTTTTGCTCGAAGTGTTTCTAAAATACACACACTTCATAAAACGAGTTTTCACTTGTTTAAACCTTTCTATTAAAAATAAAATGTTGTAATGGTCGTTAATTTTTCATGTTATACTTTCATATTTTCATCGTAAGCATAGAGAAATGTTTAATCACTGTTAGAAATCGTTTCTTCAACCTAATGATTAAAGCTCTGCATTATGTTCTTGTTTGAAAGACAGGTTTTCTGGCAGCTGTCATGTTTAAGTGTCAAAACATAATATATCATTCAATTTTCATGCACACTTGCTTGGAGTCTAAATTTGTTGCATGATATCATTGGGCACGAACATGGGCTTGCGTTGGGATCAACACTCGAAATGAAGTATCTTGCGAAGCACGTACACGCTTTGTGTAAGCAATCATTTTTTTTTGTATAAAATTCCCTTTCCGTTGAGTTGTGAAATTACGATCAGTCGTAAAAAATACCTAACATGTGATCATGTTCACTCAAAATCCCCATTGTTCTCAGGAGAAATTAAAGACGAAGTTAACATGACATGGGTACGATACGACGAATCAAGTCTCTTGAATTGAACTGAATTAATTGAAATAAAGATTTACAACTTTTGAAATGTTTTGTATATTGTGCAAATTAGTATAAACGTCTCCTCTATGACCTTAATTACTGAAACTAGTCGGCCTTTTCCTATAGTTTTTAGAGTTTTGTAAGAGGATTTTCCCTTTTTAAAATTTTTAAAGCTCTTGCCCCTGAACTTTATCTTACATTTATACGACAACAGCTGACAATACTAGATGAATTTATTTAAATTTAGCATGAGAAACATTGAAAAAATGCCCCCTGGATGACCTCTTTTAATACCATATTAACAAATGGAATTCCTTGTATTCGCGGCCACAATTCAGTCTTTGCACTTTCCCTCGGGTGAGATTTGTTATATCCAACCAAGCTGTTTGTTTATTTTGTGTTTCAGGTCTTCTCATACACAGTATCATTAACAGCTCGAAAACGATATTACACAAGCTGAACAGGGAGGCGGTTGTATTCGTCGTGACTGTCTACCGCTGATGCTTAGCTTTAAGCTTCACGTTGGTGAGACAAAAGACACAAAAATATTGGTCCAGTATTGTGTGTAACGACCACTACATCAATTTAATTCCCATACGAAGACCGACCGCTTTTTTAGAAATATAGAAATCAACCCGCTTTTCTTATCTGTACGGCGGACGCCAGGCTAAAGTGTCTGTGATTAAAAAGTTGTCACGTGCAGCTGGAGACAGTATTATTACTCCCTGGGAATTTGTGGAAATGGTTTCCAGCGGGTGTTTGTCTGTACAGTATATGTGTAGTTTTTGCATGTGCTTAGTATGTTGGAGAGTACAATGTCAGGATGCATCGAATCTGGACTTAAATCAAATGTATAGATGTATAAAAATCATTTTGCACTCTTTTGTTTAACAATGGGGCTAATACGTTGTTCTGGTACAGATTCCACAGATGAAGTGTTTATCGTTTGTTTCATTGTTTAATACGTGAATCATTATGTGCAGTGCTTCTTTGTTTTTTGTTTTGTTTATTTTTTTCAAATATTTGGCCAGATTCAGTATGGGAATCGAACACTCTGTAAGTAGAAAAACAGTTCTAATTGTATGTGCAGAAAACGAATAGAATGTTCAAAATGTTCATCTGACCTACGTGCCCAGAAAACGCAAACATATTTCTATGATGGTGTCTAAAATGTTTTGGGAATTATAACATGTTAAGTTACAAAAATATCCTTACATTTTTCTGAGCCTTTTAAAATTTAATGATATTTTAAAAGCCAGTTTTGCAATCCTGAACACTTTAGGAGGATACCTTAAAAATATTTTTAAAACTCATCAATAAACATCGCCAACAATTATGTTTGCCATATTTATGAAATACTTCATGTTGACTGGATTATATTCGTTACAATGTGTCAATTCATCATTTGTGAGAAGGATATTTTGGTATAGTACATCCGTTTTGCCCACAAAAAACCCAAGTGTGAACACCCCGTAGACAGAGAAGGTACTAAAGGGAGCAAAATGGTTTCCAGTGGGGAGGAATAGTTTGCATGCTGGTCGAATTTGTATAAATGTAGTAAGTGAACGGCAACTTGAAACTTTATGAAGACGAGAGTTTTGCCTCCTTCCTCGTCCCCTTGGCTACTGACATGGCAAAGTGACATTTCCTTTTCACGGTGTGGTTTAGTAACCGACTGGAGAAGAATTTGTTTCTTTTTACCCCATTTTTATCTCCACCCTTTAACCTATAACTACAAGTTTTAAAAGGCATAAGCCAAAATTCTGTTTGTCATTTTAAAACAACAGCTCAAACTCAAAAGTTTCTTCTCATTTATTTCGCAGTATCTTCCATGTATTAGAACCACGGACTTAAATACATGGACATAGCATGCAACGTGTACGTCCTATCCGTAGCTGGTCGACTCTGAGAAAAAAGGCGCACCAAGATGGCCACCGTGAATCTATAAATCGTCTCATTTGACTACGACTCCGTAACATTTTAAGCAAAAGTTAAACTTGGATGGATAAAAATATCATATTCCTGCCATAACTGAAGGGATTTTAATCTTACCTTGCCATATTACAAAAATATTTCAACTTTCTTGCAAAATATGGTGATATACTTGAGCAAGTCCAAGCTTTCACACGAAACCATAGCAGACTGCCATTTTGGTGCGCTTTTTTTCACACGTACGGTAGCGACAATCTACCGTGCAGTATCCTCTGTCCGTGTATAGGAGGTCCGTGATTAGAGCATAATATTGAATGTAAAAATTAACTCAAAAACTGATGCCTCGTTCATTTCTGATTTGGTTTAGAAAATACTCTCACAATATTCGCAAAAGTCTTTTCATGAAATGCAACAGCCTACTGAGTATACTATAATTCAAATTACGGTAACTGCATCTCACCTTTGACTCACTTCTATAAACCTTCGATATCCTATCACACTGAATACACTGTTAAAAATCGCTGTGTCTTTACAAACCAACAAGTAAAGAAATACATAAAGATTACAGTATATTTCCGGCAAATATATTTCGTTCTTTCAATTTACAGATATTTTAAACAGTGTAACCATGGTTGAGAAATATGAGAATATAACTATTTTTCTGATAGGTCCAGAATTTACATATTTTGACAGTAGAGTGGAATTGTAAAAAAGGGGAAAAACTGTACTTCAAGATTTTGGGGTAGATGCACACTGTTTAACCAGGGATCAGGCTATCGTTAGCCAGTAAGGAAATTTCTTGTTACACAGTGCGCATCGCCCCAGATTTTGAGTTTTCCCCCGACTGACATGGAGAGTACAAAAGGAGGGTGCACTTAAAACTTTCATCAAGGAAAATGACTTGACAAAATGGTGCCTCCAAATGATAAATATGAAGTTAGTGACCCTTTTTATGAACAAATAATGTATCCTGCTGGTTTCAGGCAAGGATATTCTTTCAGCTTTAACCCATGGGAGGGAAAGTATTCAGGATTTTTCAATAAAGGGGCATGTTTTGATTGATCAATTTTTGTGGGAGATTTTAAGGAGGAAATTGTTGTTTTTTGAACAGGAAAAGGACATTAAACTTGCTTTATTTGGATATTTTCAATCAGGTATTTTTAAAGGCAAGATGCCGGGCAATACGGGAGGGGGCGGGGGTGTGCTGCTCGGTCAGACTCGGCCCACATCCTTTCGAGTGACTTCCATTAACTAGCAAATCGCCCCCCATGTCCTCATAGATTTGGGGAGTATGCCCTTTCCCATTACCCACACCGATAGTTCTATTACGCGTTGTGTTAAAACTTATCAGTGTTGTAGTACTCGAGACATGTTTCCCCGGTCTCGGTCTCGGTCTCGGCCTAGGTCCCAGCCCTGCGGTTTTGGAAATTCTTCGGTTCTCGCTTCGAGACCGGCCCAAAATTGCAAGAAAGGTGAAAAAGGGGCTAAATCGAAAGATGCATAGATAACTTACTTTATATTTATTCATGTTTTGGGTGGGGTGCATGTTGTACATTGTTTTAATGATGGATATCAATAAATTTTATGTAACCTCGCCTTACCTTTGTTAAATCATTATGCAATTTTCAAAGACTAATTCCGAAATAGGCTTATCATTGAGGAAAAAAGTGTTGATCCATTGAGTCCACACACTAGATCTATAAGTGTTGAACTTTCTGTTGTAAGTTGATGAGTGGGTCTGAGTGGGACAGAGTAATGCAATGAACTATCACACAGGTTATGACAAGTTATTTTGGCTAAATTGAAAAAAAAGGATTAGCAAATATGCCAGTTCCAAATCAAAATTTCTCAAATTACCCTACATCGTGCACGCGTCTATGCAAACATGCTTTCAATAGTAATGCTCCTCAAGTGCAATGAAGGCATTCTGTGATGCTGCGAGTATTCCATGTCCATGTTTGGTCCACCGGAAAACTTGGCATTAACTATGTACATTTCTGCGACTCATTTTTCTGTGGGTTGGACAAACTCACTTACATGTATCAATAGACATCATATGATGAATGAAACATGTACAGATCAATGGCACTGTACCCTTGGTACTATATATCGTTTTAGAGCCTAAGGTAATAAAGCCAAGCAAAAAGTATTCAGAACTTTCGACAATTTATTTTCCTATGCCAGATGTACATTCGGTCTCTATCAACAGTCTCGGTCTCGGCCTCGGGTATGTTGGTCTCAGCTACAAAATAGTAACTTATTTATATGTATTAACTTTTCAATCAGCCGCTATTTCACAATTTCATCTCGACCCATTGTGGTTACCGTCTGCCTTTAAATTTTTTTCGTCAAAATTGCAAGTGTGACACCTTCAGGTCAACATTCAGTACAACCTACATTTATACCGCATAATCTTATCCTGTAAGTAGGTTGGTTGGGGCTGTAGAATATACTCGTAGAATTCCACGTCTGCAAAAAAGGGATAAGAAGGAGGATTTGAACCCATGCTGCGACGGATTTGAAACCAATTTTAATTTGAACTGTACTTGAAATCCAACTTGATCTTGTTATCTAGCTAACCCTTTATGTAAAACATTCGTGTTTGTTTTTGACCATCCTATCTAATTAAATACCTTACCGCAAACTCTTTCCCACAACTCGATTTGCAAAGTGGATCGCATGTGTGTTTTTTTTTTTTTTTTTTTTTTTTGTAGATCTCAAAGGAGTAGAACCTTAAAAGAAGGCTTGAATATAATACAGGCGATCTGGTTTGTGGATTGGGAGGTACAAATTTTCCATAAGGCGGTCGAACTCTGAATTTTTCCCAAACAGGAATCGTCTGTTAGCATACCACACACACAAATACGCTCTGATTGCCGTCCTTCCAAACCCCTAGGTCGTCTGTTTTTCTTTTCTTTTCTTTTCTTTTTGTTTTGTTTATCCTGCCCGTTGTTTTTTAATTTGCCTGAATTATTGGGGGGAGGGGGAAAAACTATATGTCTTCCCCTCCCCCCAACATTTTCATTGAGGTGGCAATTGTTCCCCTCCCTGTTCCCTGTCCCTTAGGATTGTCGCCAGTGGGATTAAATGTGACTCAGTCGTGACTCAGTTGAGAACGTTCACTGCATGCGGTATCTCTTCTGAGTACAAAACACTCTTAAAAATAGTTGATGGAGTATTCGCCATTTGACTTCAGCCTCTTGGAGGGAGGTCTAATCAGCTCCCTGTTCTGACAAAACCTCCCCTAGTTCTTATATTTCAGAAAAATCGTAGATTAAAGTTAAATACTGTTTTTGAAATGCAGAAGAAGCATTCGCTTAAAAAAATATGACATTTGGTTTCTGCGTGTGTTTCGGATATGTTAAAATAAGTCGTGTGTATTTTATTTTAAGAAAATTTTGCAACCATGGGAGATGTTATCTTGCACTGTTTTGTTGCACTTGTTCCGACCTTGACACGATTACTAATGAAAGTTTTCCTCACGCTCTTGCGAATATTTTAAAATCCCGATGCCTCTCACGTATTCACATATAGGAAAAATGAGCTATTGGAGTAGAAAATTTGTGTGGCATTTAAAATGAGAAAATGTGCCATCAAAAAAGGGCTTTTCTTAAGGTATAGTTGCGTCTATAACTAGGTAGGATGAGACATTTTACATTTGGAAAAAGCAATTCGACAAGGTTACATGCTGACCTATCACAGCAAGGATTGCTTTAACTATTTACAAAGAAGCTGCCATACAATCGTACCTAAATACGTACGTGCGCAGCATATTTTATCTGCGGAAAGGAAGTTCACTTTGCTTATGTATGGGACAAGTCAATACACTCGGATTTTGTGTGAATAAATTTAGAAAGTTGTGGGAGGGGCTAGAATTATGTGGCTTGGACTGAAGGAATACGATTTTTATGGTGGTAGAGGAATTCTGTAAACAGATGAGAATAAACCAACAAATTGAAAAAGCGAATTAATTTGCTAGCGATTTTTTAAGGTCTTTACTATGAAAGTTGTCTGAAAAATGCATTTCTAGACGGGAGTGTCTGCTTTTGTATGTCTGTTATCACAAAATGGCTAGTTCATTTGACTTTATTCGAAACGTATATGATAATACATAACATTGCATGCTAATTATAATGTCGAATAAGAATAGGTCATATTCACTAATCGTTTGGTTTTCGCACCTTGGCTATTCGCCAGAGAGCCGTGGGGACTTTTAGAAAAAAGGTCATATTCACTAATGGCAAAAGAGACGAGTACAAATAGAGCGATTATGAACAAATTGTACTCTGACGACATTTGAGGGCACACAAGGGACAGAGGAAAATGATAGGAGTAAAAAAAATTTTTCGAAAAACAGTAAAGAAAAGTACTGATTTAGAAGGAGAAGGTAGCGATAGCTCCAAGGTTTTATCATACCTCTAGGTGAGAATTAAGTCTCAGGAGATGGTGTGTTGTTTATTTTGTCGGTGGAACTAGCTCTCAACAGACCTGACCTGGGAGACCAACTGGGAAGGGGCACGGATAAATTCTGAGGGGCATTACCCACAGCGTAGCGCCACCGGCATACTGTTGTTCTTTAGTACTATAAACTAGTCTGTGATACCATCCGCAATGGATCACGTCTGCAGCGAAGATTTTCATGTGTGGCAATGATTAATTTAAACTTTTTAAAAATTTAAAAAAAAAAACCTAAAAGCTTTAATTTTTCATTTAGAGGAAGGAAGTCCTTTCTGGTTTTTTATGTCCCATGCTCAGTCCGCATTCCTATTGGAAAGAAAATCGATGTACAGAACTGTTGAGAAACAATAACTGTTATTCTTGACAATTTGTCAGCTTTCATTTTCTTGGTAAATCACTTCATACTGTGTTTTTATTATAATTTTTATTAATTTTGGGATGGGAGTTAAAATGGGCAATTAGAGTTTGACAGCGAATACTAATCTTTGTCTCAAGCACTTCATTTTTTCCTTTTTATCTGATCTTTTTCAGATTCAACAGACATTGAAGAGACCATTTCAATGTGAGGAAACGGGTAGTGATGTGTTTATTACTGTTGAATTGGAATTTTGTGATTTTGCCGGACAGCCTAATCCATACATTTACCATTCGTCAGACTATGATGAGAGATCATTTTTGTTCAAGTTGGTTTTAACACCACGAATGATTGTGGTTCAAAATTGAAGTCAAAGAAAAACTAAGTTCTGCTTGGTCCTTTCAAACACGAGTTCGACTCATTGGGTCTCTTCCAAATGTTTTACAAGACAGAAGATAGATGTACTCGAAAAAAAAAAGATCAGTAAGGAAATGTAGCTGGAACTGTTTCGATTGACTTTTCTTTGGACTTGCACTAGGCGGTTGCTATTGAAAAAAAACGCTCTGGTCATACACTGACTTTGTTAACTTATCTTAACTTTTGAATATTTATGACTGTGACGGAAATAGTTGTGACTTTTCTTTTAATGACATTATTTGCCCACTGATAGACATTTTTATGTCAAACTTGATTTTGCTTTGAATTAGGTGTTGCAATGTGTTGGTAAATTTACTTAACTACAGATTGTTTGCAGGGCTATGTGTTGTTGTACATATGCGTAAACGACTGGGATTTTCTCTCAGATATCAGGTGGACCATTCACGGAACGAACAATATGCGACATCTCATCGGTAGGGAGGGATAGGAAAGTCCAACTAAATTTTATGCCACAGGAACATCTTAACAAAATATTAAGAATTGAATATAATCGTTTTACGGGGATTCTATCCTGCGTGGGCGCGGTCGCTTCATTATCTACCTTCAGTTTTGTTAATAACCGCGAACGAGAATGGTGTTATTACTAAACTTATTACTTACTGTTCCAGACAAGTATTTACTAAACTTATTACTTGCTGTTCCAGACAAGTAGATTTCATACCAACGTAAATGTGCCGCGGTCTATTAGCTTACCTCTACCGTTAAATGGTTGTAAACAATCATTCATAGATGAGATTCGCAAAATCGTACCCATGCTGTACGCGTTTAATTGCGTCAAATATAATGGGTTGTTGCTGGTTAAATAAGTAGGCGTATATCTGTTCGTCATCATGGTGTACAATTTGGTTATTAAACATTTCACGATGATATTGTTCACTTCACGGTTTTTCTTTAATACTCTCAGTACAACAGGTCAAGAGAAGTTCTTCCGCAAAGACCGAGCTTTTTGGAGTTCTAACCATATAATTTAAGATGTTAGTTTCTCGGTGAACCTTTTGCATATTTTATCTCGACTATTCCTATGTAAGCCATAAGTAAATTTTTCGTGGACAATAAACGGAATATTTTTGTCTTTTATATAAGAAAGTTAACTGGTCATTTCTTGCGTAGCTAAAAATGTGTTATAGGCCTATAATCCGATGACTGTATATGCATTCGTAATGCGCAATTACTGAATTCGATGTTGATGTTTCTTGTCAGTGATGACGTCCACTGCATCCATTAGTGGGAATAGTGAACTAGACGGGAAACGTATATCAAAGCAACGATTACACTCTTAAAACTTGTTTAGCAATTAAACTCACTTCTTTGGCCCCACTTTTTAAACTCGTTTAAGCTATTAAACAATGAATGTTTAGAAATTGAACGTGTTAAAAAGCGAAATGTTTAGGAAGTAGACTTTTACGGTATAAACGTATTTACAAAGTGTGGGCAAAAAGTGTTCAGAAAAATGTTTCATGTTTTCATGAGTTCATTGGGTTGATATCGCTAACTTTATGAAAGTGTTTAAAAGCACTAAAAGATGAAAATTTTTATAATAGGCCCAAGTTAGTCCGGTAATTCGATGGCGAATCGAATTGTAAGGAATGTACAAACCAAGCTTAACACATGGTGTGCGGCGTTCCCTTACGTGCATACAGCACTGTACGTGCATACCACAATAGGCATAAAATCTGAATAGCCATCCCGAACGAAAATACTTCAAGTTACAGCTTTTTTCCAAAAGTCCCCGACTCTCTGGGGTAAAGAGCCAGGGGCGAAAACCAAGCAATACTCCCGAAGGAGTTCTGCTCCCAAAAGGAGCTACGTCCCCAAGGGACAACTCAACATGACCAACTGAAAGAACTGGCGTGCAGAGTCTCGTTCTAGACTAGCTGAATAGAACAGCAGATTAGTTACAGCAGATTAAAATATATTTTCTCACCAAAAACGAAGTTTAGGCCAAGTTCACTGCACAGAACCACATTTATAATTCCTCCCTATGTAATTGTTGGATCATGGAAGTACTTCCATGGTTGGATTAAGAAAGAACGATGTTATTAAATTTTCATGTAAACTCAGTTTTTGGAAAGCTCGTTGTAGGTGCGGGATTGGTTTGTTCATGCTGACGATTTAGAGGATGGGAACATGTGCATAGCTGCCAAAACAAATTACCGACTTAGTTTATAAACACAACTGGTCCAGTTTTATATCCAATAGTTTTGATTTGCACATAATAATTAATAAACATGAGCTCAATATGCAAATCTTGTGATGTCATGAGAGAAACATGCCATATATGGCTAATGTTATCCTTTGTTTTTTTGTAAGACAAACAAAAATATTCCACACCATTCCCTTCAAACCCTATCACAATACCATTTTCCTAACTCAAAATATCTCACTTTCAAGATTGGTTATTTTTGTTAAAAAATGCCTCTGCTTTTCAACAAAGCCACAAAAAAGTTATGTAATATGGGCACATTGCTTCAAATTTCTTTTGTTTTTCTTTATAATTGAATATCCTGTTTGTCCTTGAAACTCTTTTCCTGTAGATCTAGCATTACCCTTGACCATACATAGAGTACAACCAACAGTATTTTTTAATATTGCCTGCAGCGGCCTATTAAATTGAATGCAATGTAAAATTAATGTGCCACAGTGACATCACAGATTTCCCATGATACATGAAATCCCAAGAAAAATTTGAAATACTCTAAAAATTTGTTTCTTCCGAACGCTAAAAGCTATGGAGATGCCGTTTTGACCTTCTGAAAGAAAAAATAAACTGCTTATTTTGAAGTTAATGAATTTTGCCTCCAGAATATGCCTTTCGTGGACAGTTGCAACATTAGTTTCTTCTGGGATTTTATTTGTTGATTTTGAAAGTTTAAATTTTGTCCTTAAAAATCATCAGTATCAATTATCAAAGCATAAGCTATATGATGAATAATAGGTAATGCTAATTAATAAAGGGTTAAAAAAGAACAACACTGTGGGAACTTGAGAACCGTAAAAGATTTTAAAATAACTCCAATGGATTGTTTCTTAGAAAAGTTTACTCTCTAAATGCCAAATGAAGTCAGGTCATTTTGCCCACGTGTCGTAATACCTTTAAGGGGCCAATAGGTTGCCTGCAGGGGCGTCGATTTCAGTGGAACAGGGGAGACATCCCCCCCCCCCGACTTTTGATTGGAGGGGACACTAACGTAAAGTCCCCCCCCCCACACACACACACACACACTTTTTGTGACGTGAAACTTAAAAATTAGGTACTACCAAAAAGATATACATGTACGTTATGAAAGGTGTCCTCTACCGGTTAGGATCGACTAGCTTTCTGTAACAATAATTCCACATGTTTACTCTGCAAATCCCCAGAATTTGGCAGTTTCATCAGAATGTTGCAACTCCCTGGTCTCATCAAAGTTCTTTTTTTTTCATTTGAATATCAAACATACGTAATTCATAGGTCCCTATGATTAAGTCGATTGTTCGTGTCCATAGGGTAGCAGATGTGGTTAGGAAGGAGCACAAGGTTTAGAAATATGAAGAAGATGAATCGTCCCCTAATATGTTTTAATGAAATCTCTGGTATTTTGTGAATGACCACCCTGGCAAACTAAAATTGGCAAACACATTTTAAGGAAACTGAAAATGTCTCCGTGCACAGTCTGCATGCAACTTTTTTAGAAAAACGTATGATTTCTAATACAAAATTTCGACACGCTCACCTCATTCCTTCGGATATAGCGATTCGACCATTTCGTATTTAGCCCATTATCAGAGAAGTAAAATCACACTGACGTTTGCTAGCTAAGAGGCTTCAATCAGGAATTAGAGGCACACCCCATCCTTTGTATGCAGATAGTGTATAATTAGGTGTAGTTCGAAAAAACATATTTAAATGTTTTTTGTAGCAACCATCTTACACTTGTAGGCCTATGCAACTGTGTCTAAGTAGCACCGTACCATTCCCCTCCCCTCGATCTGTGATTTTCCTGTAGTTTGAAGTGCGCTTTTCATCGAGTCATGGATTTATTTTCCCTTCTTTCCATTAAAAATGGTTCCTTACTATTAGAACTTTTGCACAAATCTTTCGCAAACTATGACAATTTTCGTTGTGATTTAATTACTTACACCCGGTATTTAAATTGACCGTATAGTCCGTTGAATTAATATACCCACACTTTCAAGATCACATTTTGAAAACTTTGGAGTTTCCTAGTAACTCAAAATATTGAAACATTTAACACCACTCTACATCTGGTCCCCTTCTCTTAGTCACCCAGCTACAGGAGGCAGTCGGCTCTGAAAAATGAAGAATTAGAAATTTGCTCTTTGTGAAACCAGTCTACTGTGTGGTTTTGACAACCCATGAAATTCCGAAATCTCCCCCTTTAAAGCTCCACATTCGTCATTATTTGTCTCAAAAAAGCAAAATCTTCCGCGCGCTGCGCGCGCCACAAATAGCTATTCACACTAAAAAAATCGTAAACTCTGAATGCCTGCCCCCCCCCCCCCTTCTCGAAAAAATGTCTGGCTGCACCGCTGTACACACCTTACCAGGACAGGAAAAAACATTTAGGCCAGATGCCTCTTCCCCCTCCCACTTTAAAAACCAAATCGACGCCCCTGGTTGCCTGCTGAACCTCTTCCCTTTATCTACCGTTGATATGTGTAAGTCATGGTAATCTAAAAAAAAATCGTTCCCTTAAAAACAGTTATGTTTACATTTACAGATTGGCTAGCGAAGACAATTTCTATGAGCGTATCTCTTCAGGGAAGAAACCGTGGCAGCCATCGAGCAGCAGTTACTTGCCCTGACATCATGCAAAAGGGACTGCAAAGATGTAATGATGACAGGGCAGAGGGTTTGACATGGTGTTAAAGAGCGACAGCAAACGGACTTGTTAATCTTTGTACTAAAATTGTACTTAGCCTTAACTTGAAGATTAAGGAAACTTTTAAGCCCATGTATTACTGCTCTTGGTTCTAATGAACCGAGCAGCCCACACACCGCCGCTCGTTGGGCCGACCGATTTTTTCCCGAACATGCATACAGGACGTTCAAATGGGATCTTTCCCCAAAAGTCAAAAGACATTTAAAAGTTAATGTTTTATTCAAAAATTGTAAACAAAATAGTCAAATTGCATCTGATTCCAACTGTTTCTGCGGGTACATTACAACAGTACCAAACCAAATACAAGCAAACGATCTCATCTCATTTTCTTGCGTGTAATGATTTGTCACAAAAATTATGAAAATCTCGAGCCTCGGATGGCCCGAAATGTGATTTCCCAGGCTTGTAAGTAAAATTCAAGAAATTTGAGTTTTCATTTGCAATAGCTTAACATGTTCACTTCCACAATGCGGAAATTGCAAAGTTACCAGAATTAACCTGATAAAATGAATATGATTAGCTATTGGTTTAGTGTAGAAGAGGGGCAAAATCAACTCATCGTCTTTAACTGAGAGCACTGTAAACAAAAATTAGTCAAAGTGGTGTCTAAAATGATAAAATGACTACCCACTTTAATCACTCATATTTGACTAATTTATGATGATATCTGACTAATTTCTTGGTAATATATGAAACAGTATCAGTCGAAATTTAGTCAAGAAGCCTTTAGTTAATTAATATTTGTCAGAAACTAATTCAACTGGGTCAAATATTGGTCAATATTGTTGACTAACATGATTAGTCAGTTAGACACTAATAGACTAATTCCAACTTGTTTATGCAAAAATAATGGTGTGGCGTGTTGCACAGTGATAATATATCTTTTGCTAACCCTACATTTGTTATCTTATTTCTCATCAGGTAATGTATAGTTTGGTAAATAAAACTGATGGTTTTCAAGGACGCAATTTAAACTTACAAAATAAAACCCCAAGGACAAACTAGTCTAACCACTTTCTTTGAAATTATTATTAATAATTAAGTGCAAATCAGAACTTACTCTGTACCATGGTCAATTTTTGATGAAGTTTTGGGAATTGTGGCTATTTTCTTGGTTTTAATGCTTTTTACATCGGATACCAAACTTTCTTATTTGCGTGTCACATGACCTTCAACACTACGTCTTCCACATCGAATGGGCTACATATTTCGAATGAGATGTAACCAGTTTACTTTCTCGAAATATGCACCAAGTAACAACATTTTTTGTAGGAAGAAGTTTGAGGAGATATACAAGGACACAAACTCTTCCTCTTAGAGTTATGTCTTAAATTTAGCTGGTCTGATATGCGAAAAGGTGCTAGCTTTGCAAAATTTTGCAAAACTTTGTTTTTTCTGTAATGATGCGGTCGAGAGATGGATCAAGGCAATCATAACGGAATCGAGCGAAGCGAACTAAAATTTTGCACCCCATATCCTTTCCATGACAAAAATTGCATCCACAGTAGACAATTTTAATTCCTCAACAAAACCTTTCACAGTGCAAACGGAAAGGAGAATATTTGTGTGTATTCTTAGCATTTAGCTTTTACTGCTGTATTTTTACAGGAGTTGTTTTCAGAAGATAATGGTAATAAGGTCTAAAGCACGTCGACCACGAAAGGTTTGGTAACTTAAGGAGTGATTTGCCTATGTTGGCTAAACATGATTAAAATGATCCATGAATCAGTAAGGCAATTCTCACATGACTTCTAATACAGGAATCAAAGGAAAACGTGTGGATGGTTTTAAGCTCCGATCGTTTCAACTACTTCAATGACTTTAGGCTAGATCCAGTGTAGGACTACGGAGTACGTTTTACCGACAAGCGGCGTAATATATTTCACGTTATGTGTAGGAAACGCATGCTAACGTTGTATCGCTTGGAAAACCCGGGAAAACTATGAGGTTCAAAGCCTTCATGGGCCGAGTTCGCTGAATTTTTTATTGTTTTATGCCATCTCCAAAAATATACGAGAAAAATTCAGGGTTATTTGTCTGAATACATTTCCGCCTTTTGTCGTCCTGTCTAAAAGTGTGGAATATCTTTAATTCCGCTTAGTAGACTGTAGATTGTTTATTTGAACAGCGTGGAATGCAATAAATTGAATTGAATTGAATTGAATAGGAAGTAGATGCGCGTACTGTTATTACGCCACAACATGACCTGCTGACTGGAGGTATTTCGGTTTCGACTTACAAGAGGTGCGTGCAAGTAACTAGTTCCATCTCGTCTACGATTCCTGTTCCATAGAAGGCACAGTGCACCCAATTTAAACCAAAGCGGGCAACATGTATGTCTGTCAATACTAGAGATGTACAGCGACATTTGTCGCGTCGGGGTCGTGGCCCGTTCATTGCAGTTTCAAAAGTTGAGCAACAACCCTAGTCTACAGTTTTGTGGATCGAACCCAAAAGCTTAAAGGTATATTCTGGAGCGTTTACCTGGGTGCTGTAAGAAAAGCAAAAAATGTTCCACACCATGTCCTTTAAACTCTGTCTCAATACCATTTTCCAAACTCAAGGTATCTCACTTTAAAGATTGGGTATTTTTTGTTAAAAATTACCTCTGCTTTTCAGCAAAGCACCTGGAAGTTATGTAATGTGGGCACATTGCCTCAAATTCCTTTTGTTTTTCTTTATAATCAATATTTGTCCTTGAAATTCGATACTGTTGGAATGTTTGAATATCTTTTCTAGACTTGCAGATCTAGCATTACCCTTCATCATATATAGAGTACAACCAACAATGTTGTTTAACATTGCCTGCAGCAGAATCAATATTATAAACAAATTGAATACAATGTCAAATTAATGTGCCACGATTACATCACAGATTACCCATGATGCACCAAATCTCAAGAAAAGTTACATTACTTCAAAAGTCTGTATCTTCTGAATTCTATATGCTTTTTAAATGCAGTTTTCACATATTGAAAGATATTTTTTTTTTATATTTTGAAGTTAATGAATTTTACATCCAGAATATGCCTTTAAACGAGATCTCGGAAAATTGGAAATAGCTGCCATGGGTGGGGATATGACCACCCTTGTACTTCCCGATACCAATGCCAATGGAGTATGGGGTGTAGTAGGAAGTAAACGGACGGAAAATGTTGTCACTGTAACAGTTTTAAAACTCCCCTTGACATCCAAATGCAACTAATGTGGTATGAGACCGGGGAAACAGAAGGACCGAAGATTGAAATGTCTTATGAGCAAAAATGGTAATTCGGGAAGGAGTACAAGTGAACAAAACAAGAAAAAATTAAATTTATCTTTTTTTTATTTCGAACGATAATTTTTCCCTCATTAGAAGAAAGTTGGGAATGTTACTCAAATTTTCGCCAGCTTGTCATGACCTAAAAACTGTACTTTTATCCCCTAATACTGGTTGCGAATGCAAGACTGTCTAGTCAAAATTTTGCATTAGAAATCATTATCATTTCTATGAAAATGTTGTATGAGTACCTTGTACCTAGAAACCATTAGTTTCCTTCAATGCATTTGAATTTGGTTTCATTGTCTAATCTGTAATGAGCTTTTCTATTCCCATGAATGATAAATTTTCAGAAGAAGGAGAGAGCAAAACTGATGTGCCCTATTTCCCATTCCTAAATGATGTGCTCCTTTAATGACGCTCATTAAACAATAAAAGCAATGCACACGAATAATCAACCTAATCCTACCGATCGATAATTAAGATACATTCGAGACTGACAGCAAACACATTACTAAGAGTGATAGTGCACGAGAAAATTGCTTCTTTCAACCGCAAAGGCCAAACAGAAAGAGGAAAATGTGCTCTGGGATGAAAAGGACGCAAAAACGGCCAAAAAGAGATAAAAATGGCCCAGCTTGAGTTCAGGAGATATTTCGTTTCGCGTAGGTAAGTTCGGAAGAGCCCATCCCCCCAACCCAACCCCTCCCCTCCACCTTCATACTGGCCTGCGTTAGGGTTCGCTACTTCAAGTGCCGTAATCTTACTAGTGGGGCTATAATAAAATTTAAAATGTAGGAGTAAATCCATATGTGAACAGTTGAAAAAATCTCTTTCCAAGAAAATCCCTCCCAACCGACTTTAAAAAGCTTCCCGTTGCCCAATATTGACACATGTTGTAATTGCTTAGTTTTCGCTTACATCTCTTATTTACGTCATTAGGGTGAAAAATAACAAGAAAGAATTTTGTCGGTTGAGAGATATTTCTGTTTCCCGCCCACTCTCTGAATCCATTATTTGTTTTTGATAAAATTCCGACAGATATATTCCACAATGTATGAAATCTGTGAAGTAGAAGTAACTTAAAGGTGAATAAGCAACCTAGGTTGTGTGTATTGACGTTCACACACATATCTATTATTCTGACTCACTCTTACACCCAAGACAGCCGGATGTAGATTAGTAAGAGGTTTCATGAAAGCAGAAAAAACGAAATGGTTAGCCAAAATATCTTTTTGTTGAAAGATCACGATTAATATATGCAATGCTGTTAGTGTTGAACATGATTAGATATTTTTACTTTTGAACAAAATGAGAGCTGAGTCACCAGTGTTTTGCAGAATAGCTTCAAAAATAGCACAAACTACAAGGGATGTCCAAGGGATGTTCACTTGGCAAGAATACAATACATCTGCACCTATAAAAGTTTTGAATAAGTAAAGATTTAGGAAATAAATAAAGTGTGTATTTAAGATCACACTTTCTCATCCCAGAGAGTTTTAACATACCTCTAAAGTCCTTCCTTTCTCCTTCCAAAACTGGTCATCTCCATGGACGAATACGAATAGTCGAGTCATCGTCTGATTCAGTCTGACATAACTGGGGTCCTACGGCCCTAATCTTTCCAATTCTTTGCTCATCTGAATTATGGATGATTGTACGCTAAAAGAAGCCAAAGATTCACTGAATTTCATTGAATATGGGAGTTTAAAATTGCATGCAGGCAATAAAATTAAGACGACTTAAGGCGAATAGACCCCACTAAGGCTAATAGATTCATCTATATCGATATACAAGGCCCCTTTACTTATTCTGGTAATCAGAAGATTCTCTCTGCACTGTGTGATATTGAAAAAGATGCTCCGCATCTTTTGAATTTTCATGTTTTGATGGATATCAAAGAGACGTCATCTGCATTGCTCTTGAGGTAACAAGAGTCTGCCTCTCATTCAAATATTTTTCATTAAGGCATATATACTTCTTGCATTGTGTATTAACCATCGCATGCGGTAATGTAATTAAGTAGATGAGAATACACGGAGATGGCTTAGTTTCATTTGTTTAATGGTTATGGACGTTAAGTTATAATGACATAGTTTACTTTTGATGTAAACAGTTGAAAGGATGATGTACTTTCAGGTTCATGTTTCATAATAAAATATAACACAAACTAAAGAGAATTCGAGATGATAAAGTATGTAAATTGCTTGTAGGTGCACTAATCACTTTTATGTCAGATGCTTCCTTGTTTATTAATCAACCAATTGTGGAAAGGATGAAACGCTTGCATCTATAGTCCAAGGACCTGGTCAGCTTGAGTGAAGCACACAGCAAGGGGAATTTGTTCCGATCACTAGAGCCCCGAACATTTCTCCTCGCCTTCTTGTTTCTCATAAATTATGTGTCTCATAATAGTGCATGCTGTCCATTCAATTTAAATTGACCATGTGTGAAAATTATGAAATTCTTTCTCACTCATAATCATTCTGAGTTTAACGGGTAGCACTATCTTTTCACTTGCGAAACTTCCATGGGTACTGCGATGGCTCACAGTACCCATGTGATTTGCTTTTGTAATATTTTTATCTACTGATTTCAGAAAACGACGCAAACATTTGACCAATAGGGTGAAACTTGGAGGAAAGCAGAATTTGTTATGCATATCATTTCAAATAGTCATGTTATCAGTTTCTATAAACCAGAGAAAGCACGTTACAGTGATTCACGTATTTTTTAACCGGATTGCATTATTCAGACCTACAGCCGATGGAGTGTTCCTATTTTGACACTTTTCTTGCATTATTGAAGTTAAAAATAAAGGAAAACTCGGTGTTTCTTTTCTTTTTTCGTTTCGTTTGTTAATACATCTGCCTGTCTTTTTTATTCTCGAGGAGTCGAAAGTCTACATTTTGTTGTTATTCCGGTAATTTTATCCCTTATTCAGAATGCAGTAACGATCCCGTAAGGTGAGGAGCACAAGGATAATTCGCATGCAATGTTCAAAGATATGGTCTTTATCGATTACTCTTGCCACTCCTCACAATAAAATCTAGACTTCCGTTTCAAGCCGTCTCACACTCATCCATAGAAAACCGAGTTATGTACTGGAATATATCCTCATGTGATAGGATAGGAAAATTTTGACAATTGTGTAAGCTATTCTTTGTCCAACATAAAACAAATGCAGAAACTTCATTTAGACCTTGAATTTGCTAGCTCCGGTTCTTTGATTAAATTTCATTAATGAGAGAATATGCACTTCATCAAAATTCAGTAATTTCTAAAGAGGCAGCGAAACCCTTCGTGAGTCAGTTTCACAAAAGGTTCTCAGGTAAGAACCAATGCGATGTTTAAAATTATTAATTCTCTTCACATAATTAGACAGGCACATACTTGCCAAATGAATCTAATCTGTGGAGACACAAAACTTCACATTTTGCAATGAAAAGGGGAAGAATTACACTTGTTGAAGCATTTACAGCCTTCATTTCTGCCTGAAAGGCACATTTCCGGGGAACATGGGATTTAAAGGTAATTTTTAATGATCGGCTTTGTGCAGTTAAGTAGTTAGACAGATCATAAACTTTCCATTTCCCACCCAATGCCTCATTTCACGCTTTTAGCTAATGATTGATTATATATTCTGCCGAATTGTGACGGAAGTTTCATATATTATGCCCAAGAAAATGACAGACTGATCGACTCTTTATCACGTCTATTGCGGCAAGTAATAAGGTATGGTATCTTATCGAAAACTGGCTTGCGAAAAATGCTGTGTAATCAGGGTTCATTACCACGCAGTGGCTGAACGATAATGAAGAACACAATAATTGATCGAACCAGATGGTATTGACATCACTTATCTTCTTATATCACTTCACGTTTGTTACATTATGACTATTTTTCCTGTATAGCAGAATCATGATATGCCTAAAATAGTTATATAGACTCTAAATCTTAACTTACTATTTTTACGTTTTAAACATGCAAATTATTATGTATTTTGTCATGTAAAATGCGATCGTTCCACCGTAATTGTAACAGAGGTGTCTTTGAGCAATAAAAAGGCAAAATGAACTTGAAGTAATAGAAAACACATTGCACATCAGGCACCTTGAGCTTATCTTAGCAGCTACGCTGTGGTTTATTCCATAAAGCTTTCATGCAATACGCACTATAAGTAGCATGGGAAATTCAATCAATATTCCAAGGACAACAGAGGAGAAAGAAATAATTGTTTATTACCGTCTGTTGGCATTTCTCCCTATTTGTTATCGTGGTAATTAATTTTCCCTTGATTGGTGTCTGGTATAGACCTTATGCATTGACGACATACCGACGTCATCCTTGGGGCAAAACAATTGAACACGTGGTCACACGCAAAAGAATTCGTCCCGCTCGTGTGACAGACTGTGCGCGTTTTCGACTGGTTGGCAAACCAGCTCTCTGCATTTATCGGTGTTGGTTTGTTTTTCCCCTAAGAAAGGAAACAAGCTTCTAGCTCTGTGACATCATATACATAAGGTCTATGTTCATGGCTGTAAGATATTTTATTAAATGTCATGAGATATTAAAAAAAAATCTACCAGACTGTCGTAACAAACCGAAGGACATGTAACGTTACGTTTGCCTCGTATGTATTATCTGATATAATAGCTTAATGAAAAAATAAACAAACCTTACATGCTGATTAACATTTTCTATTGTTTATTGCAAAGTGCGAGCTATAGCTTTTCGTGAATCAAAAGTGGTGATGTATGCATGGAGGACAACCAAGAAATGTGGCCTTCAACAGGTTCATTGTCTAATATTTGAAAGATTTGATGATGAGAGTTAATACTTTGTACCATAAGGGCACCAAACACATCTAATTTGAGATTGAAAACGGTTTTCTGAGATACACATTAAGAAAAATACAACGTTGGTGAATGTTTATTCCTTAAAGTTGTATATGTAAGCGCCTTTGTAAATCTCATGTTTCTAACAACACCGATTTACCGAAGCATCTAAAGTAATAAGGTTCTGTAGCTAAATTCATAACTTTTCATTTGCTTATAAATCAGATGTCGATTACAGCCAGTTTTAAAACAAAGTTAAAGGTTCTCCCATTTTTAACACAACCTGCCATGTAATGTATGGAATAGGGTTTGGTCTGATTTGTTGGACTTGGAGTTTTAAAACTTCAAATCCTAATACTCATTGTTTTATTTAACGGCGCCAACCAACTTTTTGGGGTTATGTTATTCGGAGCATCAAACAAAATGACAGCAGCGCTCATTTTTGGCTCCCTAAGAAAGTGGTTTGCATACATTCTAAAAAATATTTAAACGATTTTGTTTAAAAATTAGGATACTCACGAAAATGAGTATTTCTACTCGAAATAAGTGAGTACTTCAGCTCAATTTGTGTAAAATTTTGCACAAATTCAGCAATTTGTGTAAACTTTTGCACAAATTCAGTTGAAGTACTCACTTATTTCGAGTAGAAATACTCATCTTCGTGAGTATCCTAATTTTTAAACAAAATCGTTTAAATATTTTTTAGAGTGTATGACACGACCTCTTATTCGTTGGTTATGTTTTTAAAGCGTGACCGTTTGTCCAGTTTGGTCCTTCCACACATGTTGTCTTCGATGTGTGAATACACCACATGAATTAGGATATACGACCAGGTATTTTTTTCTCACAACCTTAATGTAAGTATTCATTCTTAACCAGTGCAAGGTCAAATCAATAATGGAACGAAAGGCAAAAGTAAATTTAAAATGTTTAACTATCTCAGGATACTACTTGGAGTCAAATTTAGTTTGGGTAAGAAATTAAACTCTAAAGGTACAGGTAACTCAATGTGAGGTGTTTTCATGAAGTTATTAATTTTCTTCTTGTTTTTATTGTTTTTAGCAATATTGTATTCAGAGCGTAACGAATACACAAATGAGCTCTTTATACCTATGATTTTAAATTGCGTTTGTCTGTTCTCAAGTCAATAACTTAGATGACCCTGTAAAATGATAATTTTCTTTCTTGAACCGTCCTACAATTTACACATGGGTGCAGGAAACAGGGAGTTACGACTATGTGGCGGGTGATTGTCCAGGTCAAGTCAGGAACATGGAGACAAGTGTATGTTTCCCATTTATCCAGTGCTATTCAAGTATGACGCCCGCTATTTGTTTCACTATAAATGCATCACATACTGCAAATTCCACCAAGCGTTTATAAATATGTGTACTTTAAAATAAAGACAAACGTAGCATCAAGATACAAACGAAAGCTGAAAAACCTTTTACGACTTCATTGTTCTTATGCTAAAGTATAAGCCCAAATGTTGAATGCACGACCGATACGTAAATCAGACTTGAAGCTTTTTTCGTGGGCTTTAGAACTACGTTACCCAAAACCAAATGTGAGAGAGATGTTCAAATCGAATTTGTTACACTGTCACATTCAAGTAGGAGCTAACCATTCCAAATTTTTTGCTTACTTCCAAATATCCCCATTGATGTCCATTGACATAGAAGTGACATGGTAAAGGCCCATTGAACGCTTTAAATTTACAGTGACAAACATAACGTGTTTCTCACCACTAAAAATAAAACCTAAAATGGGGTAAGGATACAACGATGCAAAAACAACCAACCGATATGAAGATATTCCCCTGTAAAACACGCAGGTGATTCAAACTAAAAACTTTACTTTCACTACCAAGCCCACGCATTGTCAAGCTTAAACAGGATTTGGCCATCTAGGGGTAACTGAAGTCTGATCATATATTTGAAAAGATTTTGTTCAGAAATGATAGACATTCATTCAATCCTTTAGAGATTTTTTTAAAATTTGACCGCATTTACATTTTCGGCTGATCAGACCTTTATAGAGTGTATGTAGAGAAAATTTATCCCCATCGATCTTCCACAACTTATTTCCAAATAAGTGTCCTGTAATTACGTACGTATAATTGAGTTCCCATATGCTTGTAAAAGCAAACGGTAAGACGCACTGCATTCAGTAGAGTATATGAAGATAACCATCACATTTACAGGTCTTCAACCATTCATTCATGCTTCTTCCTGGAGTCTGAACAGCCTCTTGAAAGTCAGCTGTGTCTATAATTTGCCTATAAAACGTGAAGCTTTTTTTTTCAAATAACAGGCAATGTGTTTACAGGAAGTAAATCGCAAAATATATTCCGTGTAGAAAAGCTGCAAATGCGAAATTTCAGACCGGCAAGTTGAGCATATACGTGCCTTTAATTGGGTATTTAGTGGAACTTACATTCCTCTTTCTTGTTCTTGTAAAGGAGCATGATTTTGAATAAAAATAAGATATCTTACTAATGAAATCGTTCCATCTTTCAAGATTCAAACCAAAATTAATTACGATAGACCATGGTGGTTAGTAGGACAACGGAATTGGCGGAAGCAACAGTGAAGCGATTGATAGCTCAGTGACGTATTTCCTGATAAAGCTTCTGACCATTCAAAAGAAAATCTTTCTACGTTTTCCTATGAAAAATATTAAGGCTATATACAACATAATACAGTGAAATTCTTTGACTTCTTCAGAAAAAAATTACCTAGAACTTATTTCCCGAATTTGGGTCCTTTTTTGGTGATACTTATAACAGATTAATCAAAAACCCAATGGCTATTATGGTCTCCTGTCTGCTCTAATGCACTGAAGTTTTACACGCTACAATTGACGATCTCCTATCCATATTCAGTATACAAATTTCGCTTTACTAACATAAAAAGAATCATCCGACATGTGGTTCATTATTTGCTCTCAAATTAAATCTTGTTCCTTTTAACGGGAAAACGTAAGGAGGGAAGTAGTCTTCAATTCCCTGCGTCTTGAAGGTACTCAAACCTTTACATGTTACATTGTAAACAGTTCAAATACTCTGCTCGAATTCTGGGTTCTGATAAAATGCAAACAAGATGTACTTCTTCTTTGCGTTATATTGACAATCTCTTCCCCCAAAAACAAAGGAGAAAGAGACATGTAGATTGAAAACAATTGTATAAATAAGCAGACGACGAGCTGAAGATATGTTCTCGGCCAGAAAAATTGAAGTTCGTTAATTTAGACTGGATGACGTTGCATTTCTACCAAAACACAGCTAGAATATAAAGATCAACAAATGAAGAGACATGTCACGTCAAATCATCATTTTATCTGTAACAGTGCTACACTTGAAGTTTGTGTCTGCATGCGATATATTCAAAAGTAAAGTGAAACTGCCGTTTTGTAAAACAGAAGTGATTTGTTCACACAATCCCACAGTGAATATGATTCGTTTACCCGTTATGGAAAACCTTCAGGTTACATGCAACTCTTTCCTCAACAAGCCGACAACATTCAGAGAGCTTTCTTCACCACATAACTGTCTTTTATCTGGAAGAGTCCTTAAACTAATTGTCAATATAAGCATTAAGACCATGTAAGTATCAATACTTCCATGGTAAGACTCGTTAGCCTGAATATCATCTGTCGTAAGTAGTCATTTTGTCAAGCAAAGGACCCACTGCTGTAGCAATAGCTGAACTTTCATCTGGCATTTGTTTAAGTCTGACTGAAAGGTAGGGTACATTAACATGGACTACTTTGGAACAATTTCAGCTGCACTGTAAAAATGGCTTCCAATAGCTGAAAATTTACAGAACAAAAAATTAAAAGTAACATAATGAGTACAGATATGTTCTGGTAATAAGATTCCAGGTCCTTTTTGTAATCTTTATTTATCATTTCATTTTATTGTTCCATAAATCGAAGGTATTCTTACAGTGATGTTTGGTGTAATTATTAAAAGGCTGGTCAAAATCCTGCTTTGAAAATGGCTTTATTAAGAAAAGGGGAGTGGCTTTTACTTCAATGCAGGACAGCATATACCCACTAAAAGTAGTTGGGTAAGCGTAAAGATTTGGTCCGTATACCACCACATAAATTTTTAGGCTGTAAGGTAAGGAACCAACTAACGTTTTCAAAAGGTATCCATGTTATATAAATTGTCCCTACGAAAAAGGTAATCTTGTGACCATCTTGGCAAGTTCCTTACCCAACAGTTAATGTGGTGAAATAACGATCCCAACCATGGGTGAAAGCTTTAAGACTGCAGAGAAAATCATGCATGGCACTCAACCGAGCGCCGATACAGGCACCCTAATAACCTCACAGGAACGGGGTCTTTCTACAGAAGTAGATTATGTCTATGTTATGGAGTTCGCAACTCGATGCTTTCTTCAGCCGTGTTCACACTATGCGACTCGATGCGACGAAAGTCATATCAATGAGTTTGTTCAGACGCGTTCCAAAGTGTGGAACACTTTGCAACTAGTTTTAGGCAGACGCACAACCCAGTTATATGCGACCGAACTGGTTCGGTCGCATAAGACTGAAATCCGAACTGGCAGCAATGGAATGAAGCCACCGAGGATCAGTTATCGAAATGGAAAAAACACATTCTTGTCTTTTCAACATAATAATTAAAGAGTTTACTTTAAATGTTAGAATTTCTCGTGAATCGCTTGGTGAACCTGCATCATGTGGTCACTATACCCTTAAAAATAGTGAGTCGTCAGTCGCTCATCATGACAAGACAGTCTTGTTGCAATAAGTCGCGTCACATAGTGGGGATGGGACTTTATACCTACTGGGAATGTGAAAAGTTGCAATTTCAAACCAAGGGTTTGTTTAAAGATTACGTCAGCCTGGAAGGCATTTTAAATCCCCTTCCTGAAATCATCTCACATCAATCAAATTTATTACATAGTGTTTTATTAGCACCTCTCCCTCACTGCCCGAAGAAACACATTCCTGAACCCCTTGACCTACTCTCGATCGAATCAGGAAGGTGCTACGAGGTAGATACAACGACCTACTTAGTCCAACAATACGAATTTGAAAATGGTTTTGCCTCTTTTTGCGTGTTGTAGTATCTTGATATCATGCGGCGCTCACCTAGTGTTCTGCACTATACTCGAGGACTGCTTACATGGATGCAAGACGTCGGTTAGATTTGGAAATAATAGCCTATCTAAAATAAATTATATAGGATGCATCGAAGTGTATAGTGAGACCAGGGATTTCCTATATACATGGACAGAGCATACTGCGTGCGTAGATTGTCGCTCCCATACGTGTAATTATATGCGTAGAAAGATGACTGTCTTCTATGGGTATGTGTGTAAAAGTTCGGACTTGTCCAGGTACTTAAAATCAACAGATTTTGCTTGAAAGTTGAAATATTTCCGTTTTAAATAATGCGAGATAAGATCAAAATTACTACACGTATTGCAAAAATATGATATTTTTCTCCATTCAAGTTTAAAGTTTCTTTAAAATATGAAAGTGTCGTCGTCAAATCATGCAAATAAAAGCTTCATGGCGGCCATCGTGGTGCGCCTTTCTTCCCTTAGCGCTGGCGACATAATACGCATAGAACGTACGGTATTACCAAAGTGCGGTCATATTTGCAAACACAAAGAAAAGGCATTTAATATTGGCAGTGCGAGACATGATCAAACTATTGTGATTGGGAAACTTATCTAGTAACTTAGGGAAGTCTATTGAATCTCAACACGGAATTGAGAAATTGAGGCAATAAATCTTGCACTCTATCTTCCAAATTTGTCACTGACCCTAAAAGCTGATACCTCCTTGCAGTATGTATTGCTGAAATAAGGTAGGAATTAAGCTTGTAACGCAGCAAAAGAATAGTGCAAAACAGTCACTTAAAATAACACTCAAGATACGATGGATTTTTTCAAATGTATCTGCATCTAATGTTGCTGAGAAGCTAATTACCTCAACATCCACACTTGTAATATGCACGTAAAGTGTAAACAACGTGGCTTAATTCCCATTATCCATTTTGCTGAAAGGAACATTCTTTGAGATTCACATAGTCTAGGTTGTTAAGATGTGAATAACATCAATTAATAGTGTAAGGAAATATCTTACATAAAGTGCAAACCTTACGCGATATTAAACCATTTAGTGAGTGGTCAGATACGAAGTAAATAATATTTAAGAGCTGCATTGTAAATTGATTCCCTCAATTTCACCGAATATGAGGGTTTGAAATTCATGTATCCAATAAATGAAGATGACTCAAGGCTGGACCGCTTCAATGACTGCCTAAAGTACATAAACACAAACGCTGATAGGATTCGTCTGTCTGAAGACCATGTTTTGCAAAGTTGGCGTGCCTTCAGAGCAAGCCGCTAATCGACCTTAATAGCTACAAGGGTCTGGATAGTGTTAAGGTACTGTATCCTCGACATATTTTAGCAACTGTCAGATATGCGAAGACTTTCCAGTAGTAAGATATCTGACTGAGATATTTGAAACTGGCATGCAAAATTGTTCTAAGCTAGCGGAAATGCTAGTTGGGTATAAAGATGGACTTTGTCCCACAATTAAATTTTCCAAACGTAATGAAGTTGTTACTAAAGCATTAACCAGTTATATATACTTTGCACACATGAAGTCTGAGCGCTTTTTCGAAAAGCCGGTCGGCCGGCTAGACTTGAACCAATAGGTTGGAAACTGAGCCGCAAAACTCCATCTAACGAACTAACTAACTAACGAAAAGATGTGACGTATTTTCAATAAAATGGATTCATGCTGAAAAATTCTCAAAAAGGTATAGAAAGCCGAAGTTAAAAAAAAAAACCGTTATTATATCTTGTCAGGATTTAAATGATAAAAATGTATTTTTACAGGCACAAAGGGATCATCTTGATCCCCATAAGTAAGTGTCCTACGGGTGAAATTGTAAAGAGGAGCATTAGGGAGCAATAATGTTGCTGTCAAATCATTAGCAGCATTACATTGTTCTGAAAAAAAAATCTCATTTTCAATCTTCATTCTGTATTCTACTTCTATCAAAAGTAAACTTCCTCGTCAGGAAGTGATGAATCTATACAAATCTATAAATTTTAACCCCTTCTCTCTTGTCGTTCTTGCTGCTGAAAATCGCATCATATTATCAAGGAGTTGCCACACTTGCAAGTCCTGATTGAACCCTTGTATACCACAGCCCATAGAAAATCTCTAATAAAGACAAAGATCTGGAACGAGAAGGTTCCTAACTTCCTACCACAAATATGAATGAATTTTAGTCACAAAAGCTTCTTTGTAAGTGCTTTCCTAAATACATATCCAAATATTGCATGTTTAACCATAAAATTACTCTTCCAATAAAAATTATAACTATAATCCGCATTGCAGTTACGTCCCTGAATATTTTCTCAAGCCTGTTTAATAATAATTTAAATGTTTATAATGCAATTTAACGGCTCTAAAGCTAGGCAGTTTACATAAAACTCTATTTTTGTACATGTTAAGAGATGCCCGCTTTAGCCTTCATCAAGCAACTCTGCCATCACAATGGAAGACAACGAAAACAGCAAACGGAATAAGTGTTGACCAGATAATTGGCCCCTGTTATAGATACCGATATACCGTTTTATCAATATATGTATGTACATATGTGCGTGTGTGTGTTTATAGATAGAAATATATACATCCGTATCAAATTAGCTATAATTAAAGGAAACATTCATCACACCATATCTCATTCGTTTCTGCAATGTTTCTTTCAATATCTCTAAAAAGGTGACGTTTACTTTTGTGCCTCATCATGAATTTTTTTGAACAAGGTCATCAAGTGACGCCCATAGTTGGTTTGTAAACAGGTCAATCTTCCATAGATCCCGTCTGTGTTAGCGATACTAAACTGATGGTATGGATCTTATGTCAGATATGCCTCAAAAAAATACCAACCTAATCGATTTATCACTTGGCAGTACACTCCTCGTGAAATTCAAACTAAAGGTGGAAGTTTGGGGGTCGCCGACCTGCTCCTACCTGTAGGCTCCTCCCAATCTCCAAAGGGTTCTATTCCTCGAGTTGATACAAATTCTGCATCGAAAGAGTCGGAGCTGCTGTGATAACCTGTACTCTCTTTCTTGAGGTTCGTGTACCGAGGAAGAGAATCCGAACTCTTGCTTAGTGGAATCATTGCCAACAATTGTTTGGTATCGGCTGAGAGTAAATATTTTTGTTTTTTCCCATTGATACCATCTGCTCCTTTTTCACAGCAGAGTTCTTCCAATGAACTAGAATCCCTACCAATGGCACTGTCAAAGCTCTTTGACTGCCGAGGAGGCTTTGATATTGCTGAGAAGGGTCGCATCTTAAACTGTTTTTTGTGAGTGCGTTTCACGAACATCCCATTGGTATTGACACCATGTGATAAATTGGTATCTACATTTTCTGCTGCGATGTCATCTTTTTTTCTAACCGTCGATGATAAAATAAAGTCTGGCAAACTTGCTCGCTTACCATCCAAGTCGTAATTATTATTTTTACCCTTCTCGTTTAACACTTTGCCACCCTCAACCATATCTCCACTGTGCTCACGAGGGGCAGAGTTCGACCTCACCCTAGACTCTAGCTCCTGCTTAACGGTTAGAAAGTCCCTGTGGTCAGCTTTCTTGTAATTTATCTTGGGTAGATTATTGATTTGTTCTGAGGAGCTCTCGTTGCTAGACACCCCGCTCGAAATTAGCACGTGATCAATCTTCGACGTTCTTCTTGTTTTTATCTTTAGATCATTTATGTCTGAGGGGTTCCATCCCGAATCTCTCGCCCAGTCGATAGCAGTCATGTTATGGACCGAATCTTTCTTGTCAATCGACGCTCGCCCTTCTTGCACAAGGTATAAGGCACATTGCTCGTTCTTTTTCTTGGCTGCCATGATCAATGGCGTCACGCCATCCGCGTTCATTTTATCTACTTCCAAACCAAGCCTTCTAAACGACTTTGTAATGATTTCGATTGCCTCTGCATTTCCGAACATTGCACAATACATTAAGGGTGTGTTCCCGTTGTTGTCTTCCAAGTTTGGGTCCACGTTATTTTTGACAAGCAAGGATACCACATCGTTGTGAAAGAGCTCACAAGCGTAACTGAGAGCTGTTCTACCCATATTGTCCCGAGCGTTAACGTCTGCCGCATGTTTTATCAATAAATTCATTACGTTTTTCCTCACTTGCTCATTTTCTATTCGAACTGCTCGAAGTAAAGGGGTCTTACCGTGCTTATCCTGTGAATTGACCGGTCCTTCGCCGTCAACAGCATCCAAAATAAAACGGGCAAGATGCAGTTTGCCTTTTGCCACCGCGTCATGAAGGGCGGAAGCCCCTGAAAGCTGACCCATACTCATTCTTCTGGGCTCCTTTTGAGCAGAGGGTGTCCTTCGGAACAGAGATTGCATTGTCACTTTTCATACAGACCTTCACAATCGTAAAAATATTATGTCCATTAAAACAATGCATTTGGCATTGAATTATTTTCAAAAGCTAGTCTGCATGATACTAAATTTCTTCACACGAAAGCCACCTCGAGAAAAATCCGTCTATGGTGATGAATTTCGTCAAAGTGAAGTGATCTTCAAATCTCCATTATTTGACAACCTGTTAACCAAAATGTCGCAGTTTCTATCGAATCTTGGTGGAAGCACTTTACGGATATTACTTAGAATCTGTATATGGCACTATCCACAGTCCATATTTGCACAGAGAGAGATAAAGTGAAACGGTTCTGCCCATGTAATTACTTCCAGTAGCTTGCTCAAATGGAGAAACGACACTCCAAACATTCCCTTAGTCAGAATTAATGTTAAGAGGCTTTCTATTGAGTAGGAAATTTGGCAATTGGAACCAAATAAATGAGGGAGCTCTTCGCATTTTGAAAGAACACTCCCGTGCATTTCATTTACGTTATCATAATTATTTACAGAAAGTTAACAATAGAAAGTGAGGGAAAATTTTCCTAAACGCGGACATTCAAACGTATAAGACTAGAAGGGCAGAAAGTAAGAACCACCTTGCCGTTGCGAAGGAAAGCCGAAAGAGGAATAAGTTCGAAAAAAATCACTAATACTTCTTTGGGAGAAATCGCTGGGGATAAAAACATTTAAGCCTGTAGGCAGTTGTATTTCACGACTCTGGGGACCACAAATGTGGCAGAACAACTTCGTTGGCGATACTTTAGATTAACCCTTTACCGTTGTGCTCCGATCGGGGCATATTTGCACGCCTCGGGAGTGGGCGGGGGGTTGGGGGTTAGAACCCCCATGACCCAATCTTTCAAAGCAGAAATCACCTACAATATCGATTTTTTCTCTCTATCCTTAGAATTTTCCTTCATGTCGTGCCCCAACCGCCCCTTCACTCATGACGCAATACTGGCTACGCGCCTGAGCCAGAGTATGTCAAAGAATGACTGATTTTGTTGAACACCTATCCTTATGTACTATTTTTCACAGATATTAAAAAAATAAAGAAATAATTGTAGTTGAACGAGAATAAGTAAAGTGTGATTATCACTACTTTGCAAAATAGGAGTGTCTTTAAGAAAATATAAATTTATCAGAAAAAATACCTATGAGCGCAAGTTAAGAAAAAAATTAAAGGTTCAAAAATGAAACAAGCCAGTCTAAGAAAAACATGAAAAGGGAAAACTCTCATAGTCTTCAACTTAGGCACTCAAGTGTAGTCAAAACTTATTCCCTACCACCTATTGACAGCTGATATAAAATACAGTAGGATTACTAACACCCTACCAGTTAACAAATTTGTTCAGGGAGAGAAATCTTACTAAAATTTTGCCCCCATAGATAGTTACCGGTACAAAGTAGTAGTTTAAGATCTGGGAAAAAGAGGGTGTTTACATAAGAATAAGTGGTCATTGGTTTAAAATAATTTGCAAATTTTCTCCACCTCTGAAAATGCATTAGCCCTGCTTAGCCTCCTCTTTCCCTACATATATGTCTGTCTACGGGTCTGTTAATCAGACGAAAAGAAATGCCATTTAGTTTTTTGTTCTGAGTGCTGTAGTTAAATATCTTGTCGGGAACGCTAGGTATTCTTGAATGGCGTGTCCTTATTTTGTGATAGACAAGGAAACAGCTGCATGGATGTAATCCACGACTTTTCCATTTTTTTTTTCGGTTGAATTCGACAAGCGGAGTCCGTCCCAGTAGATGTTTCTTATTTCAAAAGCGTTAAAAGCTAAGTTGTGTCTTTTTAAACATGCGCACGTTACCCCAACTTGTAATGTCTTTTAGCAAAGTCATTCGTGAATTTGCCACATTTTACGAAAATATAACGTGAACCCTTGTTAAACAAATTGTTTCGCTGCAACTGGTAGATACCCGAAATCTGCTGGGTTTTGCCGGTGGAGACGAAAAGATTCTAAGTGCAAAAAATTATCGGTTTTTGAAATTTCTCGTGAAAGAAACACCCTCTATTTTCCCTAACATAACAGTTTCACATCCCGCACTCAAACCGCAGCATATTTTGGTTTTCGTGTGAAGGCACCGGAAGCCTGTTTTTGTGATATCTGCTCAATCAAAGGGAGTTATCAAACTAAATGCATCGTAGTACATATCTTAAAAGGGACTGTCATGAATTAACGGAGATATTTTCCAGACAGTAGGAATATATAGAGCTGATAAAAAACAACAGGGAACCTTACTTGTGGACTAAATTAGACCACATGTACAAGTATCCCTTATAGTACTCGTTCATGGAAGAGACAAACATGCAATCTCATACAGCTCTTACGGCGTTAACAAACAGTTTCATCATCTTGGCTGAATTTGGAAGGTTATTTAGGGCAAACCGCATCATCATGGACTGAAACTCTACTTTCAAAACACATTAACAAATTACAAATATCACCCGCAATGAAAAATGAAAAAAAAAATGACAAAGACTCTTCGTTACGAGTTTCAAAAGAAAACAAGTAACTGACGGGCTGTTAGAGTTGCACATCGTACCATGTAATTTAGATTATTCCTTTACGATTCCTGTGGCATCTACGCAAAGTGGTAACAATTAATCACATTTTCTCTCAATAGCTCAATTATTGAAAGAAAAATGTATTACTCCAAAAACGTTAGGCAGGACAGCTTATATTTAGAACATGTGCTTAATCCTTATTTTCACAAAAGAGACATTTTGCAAGGGCGGTGATTTGTTCTCCATATAAGGGATATCAACACATTTTCAAATAATTACTGTGTCAAAAATCAAAAGTCAATGGGAAATTTCTCAGATATTGGGGCCATGTCCCCAATCCACCACCAGGATCGCCGCTCATGCATGGACACATTGGTTGTCTTTCAGCCGGCCAATAAAAGAAAGTTAATGTTACACCAGTCTTGCCAAAAGTATCTTTAAAAATAACGCCAAATTTAATGAAAATGTGTTTTTCGTGAAAAGGGAAATTAATAGTTGAATAAATTTGAATTCAACGCTTTGCACAAAGGGATAACTCTATCAAGGTCGATATTGATATGTACACAGTTACATCTAGGGACTTCATAAACGGCATTGTAATACAACACTAAAAATGTGTTTACGTACAGTAACCACAATGGACATGACCATGTACTCTGGTTGCCTATGCAGGGCGAGGATGAACTGCCTGGTTAATCCGACAACACAGGGACGTAGAACTGCCATTGGTATATGAACGGGGGGTACATATTTTGCAAAATCCAACATCCAGCCGAGCCCTGGATCGTTTTCAGGACCGGAATCATCTATAAGCAATCCACCCCACGAAAGCCAGCGCACACGTACACACACACAACCAAAAATAAACACACTCTCACATTGACAAGCACATACACTCCAAGTGACCTGTTTTGGAACCCCTCCCTATCTCAAAATGTTATTATATTTTGTTTATTCTGCTTGCTGCTTTTTATTTTAAATCTGCCTAAATTATTGGAGGTCCCTGGTATTTCCAATGGTGGCAATTACCCACCCCCAACCCCGGGCTGCAACGCCCCTGTCCTACAGGCAGCGGCGTAGCCACGGGGCCTGGAGGGTCTAGCTCCCCCCCACCCCACTGTAGGGCGACTTTTTTCGACAAATCCTCTTTTTACTAGTTGGCACTGGCGTCCGGGCGGATTTGTAAAATGTCCACAAGGTCCGGATTTCTTGTGTTTCCCACATGATCCATACTTCTGCTTTGCGGTTCAAATATTTTGAGAGATATATTTGTAGTATTTTAGTTTTGACTACTTAATGTACCGATGAACAAATACTGCACCATTTTGCATCCTGACACCACTGAAAACCGGAAAACATTGTTTCTTTGATAGTATGTATGTCACTTGTAAAATCTCTACAAAAACTACAAATGAGTATTTTGATATTTTTCATGCTCCCCAAAAAGGGAAAATCCTAAAACTTAGGCCTATAATCAGTTCAAAGTTTTACCAAACAAAGCACCATTTTGCATCAAGAAAAACTAACGCAAAGAAAGTTTCTCAGAGGGGGGCACAACAACTAACTACTAAAAAAGTTTCGAGAGTTTTTTCATGTCGTCCAGAAGCCTTGATCCGCACTAGTAGATAACACGATCTTCTTTCGACATGCTATCTCAGATATATGCTAGTAGGAAACGCAGAGCCTTCGATAGTCCTCCAAATATGCAAATTTCCGTACAGGAAACCCTAAATCTAATCTATTTTCTGCAATACAAGCTCCATAATTACAAATGTGTAAAAGAATCCAAATTTTCGGTATATATCCTATACAGTAGTGTTCACACTTAAGAAAAAATCAGATTTATTTAAAAAAATTGTTCTTGCTCGTAGAAAAAGCAAAAAAAAAAAAAAAAACCGCATTAAAATGTACCGTTTGGTCAATGGGGTAGGGTGAGTTGCATGGTCCAAAATTGCCCCCCCCCCAACACTTCCCTTAAGGATCTAAGACACCCACAAATTAACACAGCTCAACTAGTACGAAATCGGCAACCCTCTATGCTATTGCCCCCCGGACAGTCAGGTCTGGTTACGCCACTGATTGATAACACCTCCCTGCACTCACTCTCTTGTTAATAAGTATGCTGCCACCTGCTCATATTTATGTTGGCTCATGACGTTGCAAGGCTTAAGACTTATCTGCCCTTCAGGTAGTTCTACTGCCGTTACTCTTAGGCTGAGAAATAACTT
Organism: Holothuria scabra; assembly: GCA_037179385.1. Taxonomy (NCBI): domain Eukaryota; kingdom Metazoa; phylum Echinodermata; class Holothuroidea; order Aspidochirotida; family Holothuriidae; genus Holothuria; species Holothuria scabra. Next base: position 17,688,877 of record CM074180.1, read on the forward strand.
CAGTGATCAGGTGATCGATTTTAGGGTTAAAAAGACGGTAAAAATTCAAACATCCCTGTTGAAGTTCCTATTTGTCTCCGATATTGACAAAAGTGAACATGCCTGAACATTGCCTTACGACCGAATTGAGAGTTTCAAAAGTAATGTTGTTGCAAATTTAAATACGCGAATCCCAAACCCATTAGCAAACTGCCCTTGAATAATCGTCACTGGCAGTCGCCTTTGAATCCAAACGAATGAAGTTGCCTTCGAACATGTCCTGCAGTATCACATTGGCCTTTTCATACTTTTCCTATCTTGTAATTACTTCGGTTTCCAGAAGGCGGTATGGCACCTGCGATCATTGGAAGTATGTAAAATTTATTGAACTTTTCTTACGAACACGTATTGTGTCTATTTTTCGACGTTGTCATAACCAACATATACAACCGCGTGGATAGAATAAGCAAACATGTTCACAATAATCATGTTCAAAATATACCTACGTTTGGGTTCATGCATGCGATCAAGGGACGAAGCCAGGTGATTCCCAGACAAGTGCCAGCTCTTAGACCAGTGGGAAATTAACCAAATTCACTGAAAAGGGCTTCTTGGAACTGATTGCACGGAACTTTGCAGATCGGGGGTTTGAAGCAAGAATAGTTCAAAAACGGGGTTTTTATTGAAAGTTTTGGCTTTTAGCGATCAAACCACCTTTCTGGAGGGTAACTCTTTTCTTTTCTTCGACCATGGGTGTAGTGGAGTCCGAACTCTGACTCGTGATTTCATGAATTGAACTTGAGACTAAGTTGGGGGTTAATTGATTCTTCATTGAGAAAGTACAGGTATTCGAGTCCGAGTCAGTTCGAATTTGTGGCTCTCAAATTTGCATGCATAAAAAGTACAGCTTGGTTAGCCGCGCAATTGCCTGTACCATACGCAGAGCGGTTTGTCGACAGACAAGCTTGTATTGTATTATGAACATGCAGACAATCAAGATGTAGTTCATGTATATGTACGTGGCGTCATAGCGTGGTTTGGAAGAGATCGTGTTTCTATCTTTCATTAAGCATTGAGCTCTCGCTAGGCTAAATTAAAGAGAAAGCATACCAGTGGTTTTTGGCAATGTTGTAGTCGAGACCGGGATATCCGAGACTGAGACCAAGACCGAGACCAGAAGGTGTCGGGACCGAGACCAGAGGTAAAATTCGAGACCGAGACCGACAAGCGAGACCGAGACCGAATGTACATTTTGCATAGGAAAATCAACTGTCCAAAATTTTGAATACCATTTTACTTACCGCAACCTTGGTGACTTCATGCTCTAAAATGTTGGTGCCTTAGTGGGGCAGAAATTGTTCCCTAGTTGGGGATCTGGATAAGTGCAAAAGGTCCCCGGCCTTGAGAAATGGAGTCCCTAGTGGTTATGGTTATATACCAAAACATGGAGCTTCCAGGTATAGTCCTGCTAATCAAATGAGAGCCAGTGAGTTGTACAGCTCTTAACTCACAGAATAAAGATAAAGGGCCAGTCCTCTTACCCCAACCTACAGATATAGTAGTAGTCTACAAAAATTACCTATTGGCTCAGTTCTTTGATTGGCAGGTAGTTCAAACCATGCAGAGTATTAACGTTTATATTACACGGCATGAACTCTACTGTGAGTGTTTTGATTTATACATATTGCTCTTTTACAGTCACCTTGAACCAATGAACTGAGATTGCGACTGGAAAAGGATGAATTTAATACAATTGTGGGAGGTGCATAAATAAGAAGTTTAAGAGAATTGATGAGAGATTTGGGCCTTTAAGCCCTTATAGATGGAGTGTGTGGACTTATGAATACTTTTTTCTTCAATGATTAGTCGTTTTTCTAAGCAATTGGCGCTTTTGAAAAGTAAACTCACTGTATAGTTTATTAAGGTAAGGTCACAATTTGAGCAATTTTTCTGTGAAGGGGGAGGGATGCAGTTTGTTTAGTGATTGCCGTTACAGGGAGGGGTCTAAGGGAGAGGGTTTCCCTTTCCCCTTTGAAAATTCTTGGCCTTTTCAAGGAGCTTAAATGGAAAATGGTGCAAGATCTTTAATTTTACAAGAATAGTTCTGAAAGTTAAAATGTGGTGGTTAATGGGGTAAAACTGAACATTTTGTGTCTTTATATACAATCAGATGTCATGAATCCTATCGGTGCGAAGTAAAATTTGTTTTTAAATTTGCATAATTTTAGGAGTCAAAATGAAAATAGCACCAGTAATAGGCTTAATGGCACTGGAGCATGTCAGGTTTTTATTTTTATGCACGAAAAAAGTAATTCTACCATAAAAACAATACTATCTACTTTTAGCGCTACCAGAAGTTGGTGTGGAGAAAAAAAAATGAAAAATCTCTACCCCTCAGATGGCCAAAAATTGTGTTATCATGCTTTCATAAGTGTAAATAAACAGTATTTATTTTTGGCTTTCCTTTTCAATAATAAAAAACTGGCAACTTGCTGAGAAATCAGAAATTTATCACAAAATGTACCATAAATTACATTAGATGAAATGGTATTTAATCATCTGGGGGAAACTACAAAGGAATTAAAAAAAAGTGCTAATGTTTTCCTATTGCAACTCTTGGCTAAATTCAAGATCCGCTGAATTGATGCAATCGTGTATGTAACTGTCCGAACTCCCGACTATAATTTTTTTTTACTCCTAACACCTGTTGCACGATAAATGCAAAACTATTGCTGACCGCACCTGAACATCCTCCACTCCCTGCCATTTTCTCGTACTTCTTTACCAGCTGCGGAATAAGCCTAAGGGATGGCCCCTTCCCCTTTGATTTTTTTTGAAAAGTTAGTGTCCTTACATGCAATCTGGTGCCATATATGCTACCTTCTGTGACGAAGAAGGTGGGGTGGCATGGCCCAATGTGCCTCCCTGGGTACTTCACTGGTGGGGTTAGATAAAAATTTATTGATGTCCATCATAAAATAACAATGGACAAAAAAACACTTAAAAAATGAATATTTACTTAGGTAAAGTTATCTATGCATCCTACATTGTAGGTAACACTTCAATTTTTTATTTTTAAATATTATTTATCTTATTTAAATAAAAAATAAAACAACAATTTTTTGGCCCGCCTCCAAGCGAGACCAGGACAATTTTCGAGACCACAAGGGTCTGAGACCGAGACCGAGACCACAGGGTGTCGAGATCGAGATCGTGACCAGGAAACACCGAGACAGGTCTCGAGCACTACACCACTGGTTTTTGGGAACAATACTCAGCCACCTCAGTGTGATCGACCATCGGAAAAATAGGCTGCGGATGGGAACGGGGCAAAGCAGTATTTTCAATATGTGCATTACACAGCCTCGGACATTTTTTGGGGGGTCGGAGCAAACTCTAGGGACTTGAGTCCTCAAGGCCCCCTCCCGTAGAATCGCACCTGTAAAGTTCTTCCTGTGTCCTTATCTGTGTACAGAGGTTAATACTTGCGATAGGCGACAGTCTCGTTTCATTTCTTGTTCGTAGTCTACCCTGTCCAAAACTCACGTTGTAGTCGATAAAATAGTATTTCCATAAATCCCTTGCCTTATGCCACTTCTGCTGGTAAAATAAAGCAAATTAGCAATAGTTGTGAATGTCAGCTTTTAAATTGCAAGGGCAAATTATCTCTCGGACCAGATCAATTAGTCTTGTCAAAGGCAGGGGTCATATCCCCTGTGTACTCCTTTTATTTTTTTTTTCTTGGATGTGAAAAGGAAAAATCATGCCGATGGGAGAATCAGTTTTCTAGACATTTGTTCCAACCCTAATTGCAAAATGACAGATTCTGAACCCTTTTTTGATAAGGGACGTTAGAAAGAGGATGTCAAATAATCGTAACTGACATTTGCAGCTCTTCTTGGTAATAATTTTAAACATTTCGGTCACTGCAGTCGACCTTCCTCAGTTCCTCAGTATAAAGAACACCTAAACTGAGAACCTCATATTCAAAGTCGACTTCTTTTACAGCCAAGCTCATTTCTTTGCATATCGCTGCGATTCTTGACTTATTTTTCTCTTAGTTCAAAGTTTGGGTTTGTTTTTCTCTAGAAGGTCTTTTTATGGTTAGGCCTGCTTCTTTTTCCTTTCAGCCTTCCAGCCTTCCCCATAATGAGCCGTGCATTTTATTTGGTAAATTACTGAACTTTGTGCAATTTGCTCATTTTTCTCTCTTTTACTTTAATTGGAGCATATTTTTTATTGCGAAATTGTTCAAAAAAAAAAAGACTGCTAAAAAGCCTTCCACAAAATTTCATTTTTGGCTGCCAAAATTTCGCGATTTTTCAAACGTTTCCGAAAATAACACTTATGGTGAGTTGTATTACAGAAAGGACATCATATATGAAGGAGCAATGGAGCTGTCATTGTTTTCTAACCAAGTCACTAACCGAACAAGCTAAGAGAGTGGGGTTTGGATAAACAACATTCATTTTCATCCTCACAACTACATGTTTTTGCATAATATGTAAGACTTTATATACGATACATTTTAAACACGAGATTTCCTCTGTTTGAAATCTTTTCAGGGTCGTTGGACTTTCAACAAAAACTACATGGTTCATAAACTTAATGCGGAGCATCTTCTTGCTAGCCTGAGTGCAGTTGCGTAGCTAGGGTGTGTGGTGCCTGGGACAAGAAACCAACTTGGCGCCCCGAAACTCATCTTCCGAGGGGTAAACTTGTTCATACTTTCACAACTCAAAAAGATGAAATTTGCTACATAATCATCATGTTCATGGCAAAAAGGGATGTCCAAATGTTTGAAATGATCATCAATTTGACGCCCCCTATGGCGCCCTGGACAACATTCCCCCTTGCCCTCCCCTAGCTAAGCCACTACCCGAGAAAACAATCAGAGTAATCCCTTTTGAAAAAAGACATGTAAATTTGTAGACTCCGGTGACCTCAAATGACCTTTAGCGTCCACCAAAACTAAAAGCTCTTTGAACCAGAGAGCTGCTCTTTGCCTGCTCCAATCTGCTGCATGTAAAGGGAACTTCTGTGTTCTAAGCGTATCTGTCTCAAAGTAACATTTTTAAGACAGTATGTTCGCGACTTTCCTCAAAACTTGACTTCCTGATATTTTTATATCCAGCAAGAGCAACAAGGGCATAGAATCTAATATGTTTCATCTACAGATACACTAATAGGCATGCACACAGTTCTCTTAAATTTACCTTCATTGAAGTACCATGTTAACAAGTTGTTCACAGCATGCTGTTCAGTGACTTCTTACGACTTTAATTATTTATTCTATTAATCTTTTCGAGATGTTAACGGAAATTCGTCTTTAAACTGTAGTGACCCCATATTTATGTCGTACATCATTGGATAAACAACTAAAAAAATAAATCTTCCTGCAATACATTTTCCATCCCCACCCACCCCGTGCCTTTGCTTGGCTACCGGTCAATTAAACATACGAGACGCATTGAAAATTAAAAAAGGGTCAATATCATAAAATATCTCCTGGAATTATTTTTTACTGATTTACAAATGCACCATCGTTTGCGACACAAATCATAATCTTCTATACTGAGATATTTTCTTCGGTTGCATAACATCAAAAACTACAGTAAATTTGTATGTAGTTGCTGGCCACTGGGCATTTGCAAGTGTAACTTACAAGATGAAAATCGCTGAGAACCGTTCATACTAACGTTAAAACATTTCAGTCCTTCTCGAAAGAAAGGGTTATGAAGGACAACAACATGCAAGATTATCTTGTGAGTTTTATTTTAGTTTACATATTTATACACTTATAGAGAGTGCTCATTGATCATGCAAATCACACATAAGCCTAAATACAACGGGTTTTGTCATGGTCAGTATATGTATTTAATACTATTTTCACACTTTCAACGTTATTTTTGGCATCTTATGAAAGTATTTTCATGTTGTTTTTGAACAAACTTGATAATGTGCCCTCGGCCTGTATTCTGTCACACAATATATCTCTATCATTTGATTGTTCGCTGAATGAGTGTTTTTTCTTTACGTATTGCAATCTTTTTGAGTAAACCTGACTCAAGGGTGTGTTATATCATATTATCCTCGGTCAAGGTGCTTTGCATAAAAGTCTAAGTGTCTTAACATTTATCATTCGTTCTCTATATTTCAGTAAGGTCAATGATGCTTTATGCGGTCTTACATAAGGAAACAAAACGCCACAATGGGGACGTTCGTCAAAAGCATATAAACACATTACTAAAATAATTCGATACCGTAAACATTCCAAGATAAAATTATGAAAATAACGCATTCACATGACAAATTTCATCGTCCTTGTCTATTCATTGATGCATAAAATGCATCTACTTTGCCCATGTAAAGATTTTACTTAAAAACCAGAAAATTAACGCAGCTGTTTGTGCCAGTGCGGAAGAGAGACCGACGAAACATGATCTACGTCTCCACGCATAATCGTAATTGAACTGACGTCATGAAATATCTCTGGGGATCCATACTTTGCTGAAATTTCATATCTATGCCTTATACTTGTATGTGATTAGATTCACTTGCATGTTACTTTAAATATATCTCTCAAAATATGTTACCATAAACGCATCATTTTTATTAATCCCGATATTAACCCGGACCTGCATTCTTAAATCTTGTAATTGGTATCCATTCCACGAGACGTAAGTGAAAATTAAACCCTTCCCATTTTATGGAGACCATGAGTACACTTTGACAACTTTTCGAAAAGAGGAAATGTGGGCAGTAGTACACTGTCTAACCACCAGGTCCGCATACCTCAAGTCAAAAAAAATTCAAATATATATATTAAACAGCATGAAAATTCTAACAGTCCAACTCCTATCTTCATGTGACATTCTTGAGCCGAGATATAAAATCTTAAAGTTTATACATTCAAATAAAGATACTACATTGCGCAACAATTTGTGTTGTCATTGTTGTACTATACTCAAATTACATTCTTTGATTTTCTTTATTTTCTAAAAGTTACTGCACCTTCCACCAAGGTGTGGCAGCACTCTTATGAGGTGATGTAATTTATTAAGCCCTCCCATTTTTCATTTTAAAAGGGAAACAAAGCAGGCAATGTGACTTGTACAGCAAGAAAGTCACAAATGGACTTATTTGCTTTAAGTAAGTACATTTCAACATTTCGGCTCAAGAATGTCCTATGCAGATGGGAACTGAACTGTTGTAATTCATTCATTTCATGCTGTGTAATATTCATTTTCGATTTGTTTTACTAGAGTTACACTTTAATTCCATACTAACAGATAATAATACCAGGGGGCCGTTCCACAAAGAGTTACGCACAATCTTAAGTTTGATTCACCATACTTAAGCCAACGGTAAATCATACTTAAGATCGTGCGTAACTCTTTGTGGAACGGGCCCCAGACAATACTCTCCCCTCCTATCATACTTTTTTGGATAATTTTCCTTCTCAATTTGAGGTTGAAGTGCTTGAATGTTTTATGTCTTTGCATGACTCAGGTGTGTTCTACAGTACACTGTAAAAAATGTCTGTACATTTACAGAAAATAAAATAAAGAAAAACAAAAGATTACATAAAAAGTGCTGTCAACTCATTGACAGCACTTTTGATGTATTCTTTTTGTATTTCTTTATTTTTTCTTCTGTAATTGTACAAAAGTTCTGTAACATTACAGACATTTTTTACAGTGTAGTTTGCATTAAAATTCAACAAATAGTTTTTGTCCAATATTTCAGGAAGAGACTATTCGTCGGATAGGACGAACTTCTTACATAACATCTTCCGCAGATAACTTCGGGGAGATACGGAAGACAGAAGCCCCTACATGCATGTCGGTGGTTCTGTTGGCTTTAAAACCTAATTGTGACTATCAAATGACATAGTCAGCAAAAAACCAAGGAAACTTGACAGTAATATTTTGTTATGTCTTCCTCATTGTGCTACATTTTGCATTTTGGTGTTGTTTGGATTGAGTTAATCTGTAGAAAATGAATCTTGAAATGTAGGTGGCACTAAAAGTAGCAATGTTTATGAAGTAATCTTGAGTCAATCACCTGATAAAACAAAATCCAATAAATCACCACATTTAAGACGTGTTTTTCAAGTAATAATACAGAATAATCTCTTTTCTTGCAGACTTCTTATTTGAAACTTCATAAAAGACGTTCTCATCATCATTTTAAAAAGTTTCCATTTATTATTAATATATTTTAGAGTAAACCTTTTCTTCTAAAAAAAACCTTGAATGAAATATTTTGACAATTTAATTGAAGGTGCGAAGTTGTCGAAATATGTTGCTCTAAAAGCATTCATTCGACCAAACTTGTTTTGAAGCAAACTGACAAATCTATCAATTTTCCTCCTATTTCTCTCCCCCCTTCAAAGAATCTTTCTGATAAAAAATATTTAAGGACTTCAATATTGTATTCAAGAGCAGTTACAGTACTTCCAGTAACTTCCACACTTTAGGAGAAAAGATCCGACCACGAAACAGGGCAGTCCACTAAACTACTTCAAGTTGCCAGTGGGGTGACTGCATCTCCTTTAAGGACATAGCTCCATACAGCTGACTACACTGAAACTGATCTGGATCATTCCAAGTGCAAAGAGGAAAAAAGAAAGAAACAGAAAAGACAGTACAAATGTGTAAAGTGGAGGGGACTACGGCAGACTTAGAAAGTTCAGGTAATATTGGGGCCGATGCACACTGTTTAGAAAGATATTTCCTTACTTTCCAAGTGGAATTCCCTAACTTTATTTCTAACCGTAACAAAGAATTTAATTGATACCAATTGATACAGCACAATACCAACAGTCAAGTGGGAAATTCCGTGTTAACCAGTGAGAAGCAGCATATTTTTCAGATAAGTACATACATAAATGTATAAGATTCCAGTTACCAAACTGTTAAAGGTTTGTTCTTCTCATTTTTAAATTTTGTTTATAATTTGTTTCGTAAAAGCCAATTGTTTCAGATATTCGCTTTCCTTGTGTAATCATTCAATTTCTTCCTCCCACCATCAGGACCCCTGGCTAGAGCAATTTTCTATGCAAACACTGCTGGACGGTGAAAGCCTCCGTGGAAGTCTTGCGCGTAAAATCTTGAAACTATTTCGTCAGTGACATATCTAATTCAATGTTCCAATACTAGTTTACGTATATGAATGAAAAGATGTATATCAAAAATTAAATATTAGCTCTAGAATCAAGTTCGTTCTTAATTATATTAAGCCCATAGCCTGAAGCAACAGTGTCGATTTGACCTTCCGCGGGAATGGATTCCATGCATAAAAAGTAGGGCTTGCAATCTGTACGATCAAAAGTAAAGAAAATACACATCCTGTTATGAGAAGATGAAATTAAATACGTGCTACATTGGGCAATTTTTTGGGTGATGACATTGTAATCGATTGTTGATTACTATTTCCATGTGAAAATGTGAATGCAAGAATTAATTGCACACGACTTGTCGTAGGAGTAAGCAGGTAGAACAGGAAATGAATTCGTCATAGCTCTGACAATGTTTTATGGCAATTGACTTGAAAAACCTCGACTCTTCCAGCTTGTCGACGTCACAGTATGAATTGAAGCAGTCTTTCAATCACTGTCAGATTAGTGCATCATTTAAGTTCTTGTGGATCAACAGCACAAGTCTGGCAGCATGCCAAAGATAGCTGGCTTTCGCACTCCTACATATTCATTGTTCAGTCGGTGGCTTGTGAATTCTTTGGTAGTAATATCTAAACCTTTGAAGTAAAAAAAAAACTCTTTAAGAGTTTAAAAGGAACAAGGCTAAATTTTGAGTGAAAAAATGCGATCGTAAAAATTCATTCTCACTCTTTTAAGGTGAATATTCATTCTTATTTTTAAATCCGTCCCTTATAATGATTTTTTCAGCTCCCTGGTCGGATTTAAAGGTTAGGCCACTATTGCACAATACGATTCTGCTTCGGGGGGTATGAGACCGAAAGGACCGGGAAGGACCGGGTTTTAATCCCGGGTCGAGTCATACCAAAGACCCTAAAAATGAAGCCTACGTTGTGCGTGATGCTCCGCAAAAGCAATGGAGTGGGTAGCCCGCGGTGCGGACGAATTTATTCGTCCAGCTCATCGCTACGAAAAAATGGGGGCTGCAGCCACAGAGGCGCTACGCAGGCTATGGAGTGGGAAGAACAAGCCAGTGAGCCACAACTGGAAAAAAGGCCGTGGCCGGCTCGAATTGATCCAAAAGGTTGAAAACTGGGCCGTAAAACTCTATCTAACTAACAAAAATATTCTTTTATCGATATCGCCAACATTTCCACGACGATACCACAACATTGTGTAGCTAACACTACATTTGCTGCGATCACACAATTGACCATATTTTCTAATGCATAGATAAAAAGTATCGTTCGTACGTTGAACAGAACCCCAATCAACCATGTAAAGAAATGCATTGGCCTCATAAGTCGTGCTTCTTGGACGTTTGCGATATGCATTACTGTTCATAACCTGTATATTTAGATCAACTGCAGGCGAAGTGAAAGAAGAAACAGAAATTTGAGAAACGATTTTTTTAGCTGTTGTTCATTTTCATACTGAGGAGATATCTTATCATGAAAAGTCGATATTGTCTTATTAAAGTATATGTTTGGACGATATCGCAACATGGCAGTCATCGTGGCATCCCTTCTACTGTTTTAGCTCTCCCTCTGTAGTACAATTCCAACGTGGTTTTATTTGTAGTCGTAGTTTACAATATTTCGAAAAAATAAAATGGCAGTACCCTTTTTAACGCATGCCCAAAATTTCTCCTGAAACATTATATCCTACGGAATTCCTTTTTAGTGATCAGTGGTGTAAAACTTTGGACTAGTGTAGGTAATGACATCAAGGCTGCAAAAAATGGGTAAGGATCGTGTACTAAAAGACGAATATAACTGCTTCTAAGTTGTTTATTTCTTTTGTTTTTGCACCACTGCTTTTCTTTTTTGTAGTTATTTTGACTGTATGTATATATATATATATATATATATATATATATATATATATATATATATATATATATATATATATATATATATATATATATATATATATATATATATATATATATAGGCTAATGTAGTTTATATTTTAGCATGTGGGAGATGTAACTCGTTGTATGTGGAAGAGACCAAGCGCCGCCTCGCGGATCGAGTCACCGAGCACCTTAGGTCCATCAAACAGAATCTCCATGGATACCCGGTGGCTGCACATTTTAATCCCCCTTAACCTTGTTCTACACAGCATTTAACTGTTACGGCAGCTGTAATGTGCCGAGGCTCCGATCCTGACCGAGTTAGTGCTGAAAACCGACTGATCATGAGGCTAGGTACTCTCGCTCCACACGGCCTTAATGTAAGAATTGACCTTTTGTAATATTCAACTCTTTTTGAGCCAGTTTTTACTCCTTTTACACTTACCCGTTCGTGCTCATTTTTTACTGTGTAGCCCTAATTATAATTTTTTCCGGACCTAGTTTTTGTCTACTTTTTTCCCCTTTTTTCCGACCATGTTCGATTTGTACGTGCACTTTTTTATCCAGAACGCTCTTTTTCTTTTTTTGATTTGTGTTTCATCCTTCGCACTCATGTTTTCTGACAGTCACTTTCGTTCGGTTCTGTTTTTACAGCGATCGCTTCGGATTTGATGTTTGTCGTATTCAATTGTTACTGTTGGTTGTTCAGTTTGGTTTTTGCCACCTGATGAAGGGTTTATACCCGAAATGTCGTGGAGTTTTCCGCAAACTTTCAAGCACCTTTTACTACCTCTTTTCGACCTACACATTTCAACAGTGCTCCGCAGCATTTTGACCTTATATATATATATATATGTATATATACATATATGTGTATATATATATGTATATATATATATATGTATATATATATATGTATACACATATATATATATATATATATATATATATATATATATATATATATATATATATATATGTATTATATATATATATATATAAGCAGGATTCGAACCAGCGACCTCCCGCTTACAAGGCGGATGCTCTGACCACTGAGCCATTGAGGCCTATGTGATTTAGCGCGGTCAACTAATTATAAATACTGTTGGGCTAAGTTCTCCATTGTTACGTCAGAGGAATGTCATAGGAACGCGTCCCCTGTAATATTAAGTGAGTCGAGTGATGTAGCGACCTTATATGAATAAGTGAACCAGTGCGGTATTGAAAAGTCGCATGAAGACCTTAGGCCATTTTTCCTCAAACAAAAAAAAAAATCCTCTTTCAGAATAAGGCAATGCCTATGTTTGAGGAAAAATATATATATATATATATATATTTATATTTATATATATATATATATACATATATATATACATATATATATATATATGTATATATAACCGTAATAGTAAAAATTAATTAGTAATGTCAACCAGGCAATAATAAAGTGCTCATCCCTCTGAAGGGAGCTGAAATATTGAAAAGGTTGCAATAAGTTCTTACAACATAGCTTTACAGAACTGTTTCGTAAGGGCCAATAATGTAGGTCCTCACTCCTCAGAAGCCTGAAGTAGAATCTACTTCAGGCGTCTGAGGAGTGAGGACCTACATTATTGGCCCTTACGAAACAGTTCTGTAAAGCTATGTTTTAAGAACTTATTGCAACCTTTTCAATATATATATATATATATATATATATATATATAACGCTGGATCCTACCTTAGGCCGACATCGTCTAAAACATGACCTTAAGTCGACATATAAATATTTCACATATTTGAATGTATCTGCACATACAGACACTAAAAAAATCAAAAAAAATACCACCATAAACTTCAACAACGCCAACAATAATATGTATGGTATATTTATAATGTATGACGTACGCACAAGTTATAATAAAATAAACAAAGTATTAAAGGTATTTTGCAATACTTACGTGCTAACTTAATGTATATTTTTAGACAACGCAAGATATAATACCCCTTTTTTCACGTGCAAATCTACATACTATACATTGTGTTTATTACGTCTATATGAAGACACAATAAAGAGGGCGCCATGAAGGTATTATACATGCACTTATTTTATTAAGAATGTATGCAGAAGGGGTTGAAATCGTGAACCAAACATTAGGTCGACACGAAAATGTTGACCTATCGTAAATGTCGACCTAATGTACATTTTTAGACGAAGGAATGTCGACCAAAGGTAGGATCCAGGTAAATATATATATATATATATATATATATATATATATATATATGTATATATATATATATATGTATGCATATGTATATATATAATATATACATATATATATGTATGTATTAATTTGATTAATCCCTCTATAGAATTTGTAGTCAGATCTTCAGAATCCATACTTGAAATTCTCTATGTTTTAGTACATTTAAATGAGGGAGAGATTTTTACTGACGTTTATTCCAAACCCACAGACGGGCACCTTTATCTTCGCACATGGTGCTTATCCGTCTCGCTGTAAGCGGAGCATCCCACATAGTATTGCTCTTCGACTCAAACGCATTTGTTCAAAGCTCCAATTACTAGAGAATCGACTAGCCGAATATAAACAGAATTTAGTTCAAATAGGTTACAATGAGAACTTCGTGCAAGCCCAGTTTTAAAAGGTCCAACTTATTCCTTGTACCCAACTACTACAAAATCACGAAAGGACTAAGGTCAAAGTTCCCAGAGGAATTACCCCCTCATTTTGGACTACCACCCGGGCTTACGCCATATATCCAATATTTTGCACGATACCTTTCATCTGCTTTACAGTTCGCCGAAGATGAAGGATATTTTCCCAGACAAATCCATTTTTCCCGCCTGTGTAGAAATAAACTGCAAGTACTGGTGCTTCAAAAGTTACATGGTAACTTAATTGAGCTGAATTCTAGTCAATGTGGAGCAATGCAAGCACAACAACAAGCGATCACTAAACAGCAATACATCCAACAGAAATATAAGAACTTGCATGAAATTTTCATAGAAATCATAATGCCTTGCACTCTTTGCGAGAGCAAAACAGACAGTTGGGAGACTAGGAGCAAGACTGGGGGAGTTGCTACTTTTGGGTGTGAAAGAATTAGGCCTGTCGTAGGAGTTAGACATGTTTCCGCACTCACATCTCTTCCTGAAGCATCATATTTACGGTAGTGCGAGTAATATTAAAAAAATGACCAGTTTTTCTTTAATCTCTTTGTATGACCAGACTGATTAGCTTCTACAGATACTCTCTGCAACTGATCCAGAAACATAACAAGAACGTGGGGAACGATGATTTCTTATGGAAGATTTTTATGGGCTTGGAGATGAAAGGGAAGGGACTGGTTGTCAAAACACATTTCTTTGTCGAAAATCGCAGTCTTATGCCCCTTACACCTTTGAACCCCCATCGGAACGTTGTTTCTGGACACAACCTGTTGGGGCCATACGTACGGTGTCACACTGGGTCTCATCACCCTTAGCGTTGTGCATACGTAACCACGACCCCTCCAGCAACGCCCAGTCCTTCACTTTGGTTAACCAAAAGAAACTACCATAGTGGCCTACCCCACCCCCTCCCACACGCACCGCTTCTAAAAGTCCGGCAACTACCCATGACGATGAAGGCGACTTCCTGAGGACCTCATTAGTGGAACCAGGCTGCTGCCATTGTGCTTGGTGCTCAGCATATAAACAATGGAGTAGGGGAAACAAGCCAGTGAGCCGCAGTTGGAAATCAATAATTTATAAAACTGACCTGTGAAAAATCTAACTTAACTATCTGGCTGACTAACTGACTGACTAATAGCTAACTAACTGAATGTTATCCTCTCCTCTAAATTTGGCAACCATGTCGACTTACAACTTGTCGTCTTGGTCAGATAACTTTGAGTTACTATCATTATGACAAGTCGGATTAAGGTGAGGGCGCTCTATTTTTTAATATTGCATGTGCATTAGGGACATGCCTTTAAACGTAAAGGTAGGCAGGTAGCGGGCCACTGATTATGTCCAAATGACTTACTTACTAAATAAGGCTTCTCCCGTGCCCTCTAGCTCGCAGTAGAAGTTTTCAACCAGGACAAGCCACCTCTCTGATCGAAGCTCACAATCTGGGCTTTCATGGCACTTTCAGAGCATGACCATTGAAATTTTGAGCTAGAGAGCGGCCTTGAATGATAGGCATGTGTTCCCCCCGTAATAGCTACTCGAAAACGGCATTTTACAGAGCGGAGTAATACAATAAAAATGGCTTTAATATTGGTCAAATTGTCTTGAATTTTGCACAACTCATTGTACAAATGCAAAAAAGATCATATTTAACAACTAACACAGTCAGAAACAACATCCTATAAAATTTTTAAGGCACTTTGTCCGTAAATATTTTCACCGACATGCACGAGTATTGGAGTTAGTGGTCCGCTACCTAAAGACTACCACCAAACTCAGGTGCTTGAATAAGAGTTCTCAATTAGAGCCCTCAGTAGGATTATCGCGTGTTAATTTCCTCAGAATAACTATACAATGAAGTATGGGATGTTTTATTATCAAGGTAGGATATGGAAAAATACCGTAGCACTGAAAAAAACAGATTAGTTAACCTGGCTATGAACTCCTGTAGTAGACACCATAAAAGTTGGAGAGCAAACGTTTTACTACTTTTTGTAACAGGGGTCACATTCCTAAGATCGTGCGGGCAAACCATGAATATGTCTCATGTTATCATACCATAACAGGCTGGCATCTCATTCACTGATAATTCTGTGTAAGTTCCCTCACCAACCGACTAGGTTACTTCCAAAGGAGTTTCTGCTTCCCAACGGATAGTAGCTATACGGTGCGTCACTTACAGTGGCGTATCTAGTAATTCATAATTTGGGACAGAACACATTTTGAGGGGTCCAAACTCAGGGTGAAACTGGCATTTAACAGTTATCTTTGATTGTTCTTCCTTTTGGGGGTTGGGGAGAATTGCCGAAATTAGGGCCTAGGCCCCCAAGTCTATGTGGCTACGCCACTGATCACCTGATCAAAGGGATACCAAGATTTCATGACCTATAAATTCACGATTCAGATCTCCACGAGTCCACCATGGCTCTGTACTGTGACCCCGTTGTATACTGGCTGAAAAGACAGAAATGTAACGAGTCCTGACTCGAGTCAACATTGTTCAAAAATCAAATGAATCGAGGGACTGTGTCATGGTGGCCTCATAGATATAGTAGCTTACTGTAACAGTGATACGAGTCACTAGACTTGAGTCATATTAAAAGTCACATTCTATACTGTATGACTCAACTCGATTGCAAAATCCAGTGACTCGCTACATTCGACATTCAACCCCCTCCAAATGTGGAGTTCATCATTTTCTGGTTGTACATAGCCTACTTTAGTACTAACTTTAGGGTATAATGAGACGTTTGGTAAATATTTTGTCAAGCAGACGACAATGTCGTTCAAAAACACTTGATAACCTTAATTAGTATCAATGTTAAGTTATATTATACATTTTCGTAACCATATGCTACTCATTTCCAAACTTTTCAAAGTTTCTGTCGTTACTTCATTTTTCTCCCATTTAAACTGCAGATTATGGAATATTTGAAAAAGTCGAAAACGTGAGGTAAATTTTTCAATTTCGTTGGATAGCCTTAATCAGGATAAAATATGAAACTCTTAAAA
Organism: Holothuria scabra; assembly: GCA_037179385.1. NCBI lineage: Eukaryota > Metazoa > Echinodermata > Holothuroidea > Aspidochirotida > Holothuriidae > Holothuria > Holothuria scabra. The sequence continues at coordinate 17,705,560 of CM074180.1, forward strand.
ACTCAAGTCGCCCGGAATTCTAAATTGAATACTTTCGAATTTGACAATGGTGCACTCGAGGACAGGGCTCAGGGGTTTGAACCCCCTCCTAGGTTTGTCAGTGTTATTTGTATAAGATGAAAATGTAAATAGCCTGTTTACATTTAATCAGTCTGTAGTATTGGGCAAGACAATTTGGTTTTATTTTAGAACTTAACCAAATTAGAAACATGTGCAAGTTTTATCACAGGTTTGAAGGCCTATGGTCAAAGACTTAGGGACTGAGGGAAGTTTCCACAGGCAGAAGAGTTTCTGTTCAAGGAAATACTGAGAGTATAAGGGCATAAGGGCAATTTTCTTCGATTGAGGATTAAATTTTTTCAAAAAAGTTCTGCTCACCAAGTGAAGGTGGCGATCAGCTATAGTTCCGCTTCTTGGTGCGCAACTGGCTCCTGGGAAGCAGATTCTTCCGATTTTCCCAATTTCGAATTCTTTATTTCACTTATGAAAAACATACAATTCTTTCATTTAATTCCAATGTGCGTGTTTCCACAGAAATACCGGTCAAATACAGGATTCGCTTGTTTCCAGTAAATTCCGCATCGGGCGCAGACCTGGCACATTTCCACAGAATACAAGATCCGGAATCTTCATTCAGCACACGGCAGTTTGTCGTGTTCACCGGATGTACAGAAAGTGACCTTTCACCGTTTCCTTGGTACCCGTAATGTAAACTATTTGTGCCTAACTCGTTATTTTGTACCCGGCACGTTTCTCCAGAAATACAAACAAGGAATTTTTATGTTTCCACATCTCAGATCCCCCCCCCCCCCTAAAGTGGATCTGAGATGCGGAATCTGTCGATATTCGGATTCTCACTTATCCGGTTCCCGTGTGTTTCCACAGGGCCTCTTTTCGGGGTTTGGCGTGTCCAATCCGGAATGACCCGAAAACTCAGTTCTGTGGAAACACGCTTATCATTATGACTCTCCTAATCTTCAATTCTCAAATATTTGTCCAAAGGGAAAAAACTTCTCAGCGGAATACTTCCCATTAGCCAATGTATGAACTAAGAGAGTATCAGTCGCCCCTGCAGTCTGATTTTGGTAATTGGAGGTTAAGTTGGTCCGGGCTAAGTCAGTCATAATCTGAATTTCTTTTAAATGCCATCACAAAACCAATTTTTTTCTTGGACAAAAATCCCGAATTTTCCTCAATACAAGCTACATAGTTTCAAATATTTGACGGTTAAAACTGAGGCAAAAATTCCTGCGCGCTTCTCGGTGTGTGCTTCATTGTTTCTGCCTCCTCCATTCCTGTTAGGGATTGCATAATTGTCCCTCCGGCAGATCAAATCCTAGAGCCCCTGCCTAAAAGTTTAAAGTCTTGTCTTGACAGGAAGCAGGGTAGTAGCTGGGGTCTCATGCTTGTTGGATAAGCTGGGTCCAAAATTCCGATTGGCTGGATATTTTTGCCAACTGAGTGGAGATGCCTCCTGACCAGTTTCGGAAAACACGAATGCTTGATACATATATCATGTTATTCTAAAGTTAAATTTGGTCTATAAATCGGATTGTCGTTTCCACCAATAACACTTTTTAAGTTTACTTAGCCATTTCTCCTCAACAAGCAATGCAGGACTGTCTCCGGGAAATATAAGGGAATTCCAGTTTACTTAATCTCTGTCCTGGTGGATGTGCCCTTTAAAAAAGTTTGCACTTTGAAATGGGACAGGATGCAAAATGGTGCTCTGTTTGACACAATCTGAAGCGTACTTAAACACACACGCCCAAGATTTACCAGTGGGATCTGGACACAAATAGGTTGTTGGCCCGAACTACAGCATCATATACCTCAAGACTATAGTGGTACAGCTGCAAAAGGACTCAAGGAGGACAAAGTTTGTGGTAATTGCCTTCCGTCATCCACTCGAAATGAACTTCGTAAATGAACAGTGGTGGACCGGCCCGATTTGTACTAGGGTGGGGGCTGAAAATTCTTGGAAGACTTTCTCTACCCGTTCCCTTCAATTTAAATCTTATCGTTTCATCTTTAGGTCAAAGATCAAAATAAAACCTCAGGCAGATTAGAGTAAACAAAGCGCAAGAAAAATCCTGTAATATTGGATACAGTTTTGTCAGAAAGCAATAAAACTGCTCCTGTATTTATTCGAGCGACACCTCGCCCTTCCCCGTGTAGGCAGAGAATGGAGATGTGAATCTGATTTTCAGATACGTGTCTTGTTCCTTCAGCTTTCGTTTTCCTTTCCTTAAAATTGCGCAAGGTTAAAAGAGCGAACCAGAACGAATGCTCGGCAGGCGTGCTCTTTATTGCGCTAGTGATCATTTATTTCTCTGACAAACTTTGCAAACAGACCTGCAAACACATCCTCAGTTCCCTAGAACGTGTAAGCCCAAGTAGGGCGACTCATTTGTGTTCGACCCGAATTTGTGATTAGTGGCGGCCCCAGAATGTGAAACTGTGGTAAATAAGGGCAAAGGAAACTGTTACGGCAAACATTTTCGCGTGCAGAGCAAAACCTAACACGGAGCACTAATTCCTGCGGATTGTCCAAGGGCAGATCCCCGGTGTCCAGGGGGAAAAACCATTGAAAGCTCTGCAGGTTTAACTAGCATATCTCTGAGTGGAAGCTATCAGGTGATGTATAGTCTCTTAAATATTTTTTTTTCGGTTGACCTAACTTCTAACTCAGGCTAAATTCGGGAGACTTCCAAATATCTTTTTTCTGTTTCGAGACAAAAATAGTGAAAGGTCCCTATGCAAGATCTTACAAAAGCCAGTTCGATCGCGTTTCGGGGAAAGCGGGACTGGTTTATCAAAGGAGTGAAAATATCTCAACCGTCTTAGGTGCATTATGCTGTACTAATGCCGTGTAACAACCGGTAATGTAAAAAGTAAAACGACCAATTATGTCAAAAAAATATCGATAAGTCTTAAGTTCTTTGAACCGATGATGTAGATCCCGGGTCCTATTGAAGTGAAGGAAATGGAATAATTAAACGAAATGCATTGATTACGCCGTATAACTGTAACGATCGGATTCTATCGTAAAGCTTAAAAAGTGGTATTGAATGATGTGTCTGAAGTGAGCAAAAGGCCAGGAAACAAGAATGACTTGGTTAACATCTCCCTCTATACTGAAAACAGCTGGTCATGGCTGTTCATACAACTAACCATCAATGGATAGCACTATCATTAGAGTTTCTTTTAGAGCAAGTTCAGAGGAGAGCCACTCGCCTTATACCTGAGGTGAGAAATTAACCTTATCATTCTAGGCTTAAACATCTTGGGCTTACCACTTTGGAGCTGAGAAGGATTAGGGGAGACATGCTCCAGGTTTACAAGTTTCTTTGTAAAAGGAATCTCCTTCTGATGTAGTTATTTAAGGGTTCAAAGTAATTCTCGGGTGCGTGGGCATTGTGAAAAGCTGGAAAAGCCTTTTGCAAGGCTTGACATTAGGAAGTGTAGTTTCTCCCATAGAGTTGTCAACGAATGGAATTATCTGCCAGATTGGGTAGTTAACTCCCCGTCAGTTCCCTGCTTTAAGGTTAACATTGACAAGTTTTTCCATGGCTGTGGTAGAATCTGATTTGGGCCTGTTACGGTCAAGCTTTGGTGGTTTGACTTTTGATTAGGGCTTGGACTTCAGGGCATCTTATGGGGCCTTGGCCCTCCTTTGCCCTTCAACCTGTTATGTTATGCTATGTTATTAGGAGCAGTGGCGGAGCTACCATATAGTCAGAGGGGGCGGTCGCCCCCCCCCCCCCTTGACGGACTCAAATTGCCTGTCAGCGCCCTTTTTACTATTTTTACCGTATTGAAGCATAGTATCTACCTTCATAAAAGCGCCCCTACAGCCTGTTTTTCTCTCCCTCTGACCAAATATTCTTGCCCTACAAACTTTGAAGCGCCCTACGGGCCATTCTTGCCCCTTCTGACTGAATTCCCTTCCTCCGCCTCTGGTGTGATGGAATTAATGGGGTTGACTTGAAAAGCCCAAATAAAGGCCTATATAGCTGCTATCTTAGTTGAGACTGTCGCAACGCTGTACATATTGTGGAATCACGTATATTGACCTTTAGTATGTAGGCCTATTACTTAAGGTTTGTAAAAACAAACACACCGATCCAGTGGCCTAAGCTAGCTAGACATTTTCCAGGGGTGGGAAAAGCACACCAGTTTTCTGATTTTTTTAAATTGTGACCATTTCTCGGGGCACGTAACTAAGTTCGCTTCGCCAGCCGAAATTTTTGCCCTTTTACGGCACATTTTTGAAAGCATGGAGCTTGAATGTTAAAAATATTTGGGGATTTTGGTTTATATGTAGGGAAATGTGAAAAGTTCGGGAATAACGTAAAAATCTGTATTTCGCATTGGCAAATCTGACATTGCACGATAATCAAAGATTGCCGTGGCTACTACACAATGTTATCTAAGGCTGCAACGAATTGGGGTATCTGACTACATTTTAAGAGTCCGTCAAGACCTTTGATTGGACAAAATTTGGAATTTAATGAAGGAAAAGTCATAAAAATAGCACTGTAGCTGCCGATATCACTTGATGATCTGGTGATTTTGTCATTTTCAGATTTCGGAAAAGTTTACACAGGCTTATTTATGAACGAACACGACTGCATTAGTGACCGCAAATTGCTGTGCGCGAAGCGGGATGACTAAAATTTTGCATTTCCGAAACAAATTGGAAAATGGAGTTTTTATTGGAAAGAATTCGGAATGATGTCATGAGAGATGAGTTAGAAAAACCACACTGTATTTAATTGACTGGTGTCAAAATGGCAAATATCCGATTTTTTCGCTTTTCAGAGCCGCCGGGAGGGCAATCAACCGACACTGTCGCCTGTATAGCTACGCCATTGTGCCGATCAACACTATAGCTTGGCCAGTGAAATACCGTGCGCAATGCACGCTAATTATGACAGGTGTTTTATTGGCCTCATACTTTAGGTCAAAGTTAATCTTTTCCTTGTTTTGCATTTCTCACAGGGAGTGCTCTGCTCCATAAGCTTACCCTTAAGATTTTTTAGTACTTCTTTCCGTAACTTTCAACAAATCATTTGGTTGGGGCTTAAACACTACATGATACGTTAACATTGTTAATGTTTTTCTTTACGTAAACAAAAAAAGAAATAACCAGTAATGAAAAGAAATAAAATAAAATAAAATGAAATAGTTCCCCTTTCCACCCATTGCAAGTGCGAAACTTTTCACTTACCACTTTTCATTTATCCGTCGTAAAAAAGAAAATTTGAAGACACTTCTGAATATTTCAAATCAGGGCGACTTTGTTAAGGGCGATTTTGTCGTGGGACTGGGAGGCTTTTTTAAAAGGGTAACTTGTTGGTCGAAGGGGCGACCGTTGTGGTGGACGACTTTTTGGTGGGCGATTTGACTAGCGGCTAAACTACAGGCTACACACCCATAGGATGTACGTCGGATAGCATGAAATTGTCGAACAGCTTTTACATGATCGGTATTTTTAACATTAGTTACCATCGAGTTTCTAAATTATCGGGATTTTTTTTTGTTTTTACATGTTATCGATTCAGTACTGGTAGGTCCTATTTTATTTTTACATGATCGGTTGTTTTAACATTATCGGTATTTTTTTTATCGGTGGTTTTAACATTCATCGGTAAACTTTTACTATATCGGTTGTATCGAAGGTCCCTGAAAATTATCTGACTAGAGGAGCGCCACCAACAGCTGGCGGAGCGTACAGAAAACAGAAAACTGAAAATACCAGACAACATAAGTAGCAATATCATTTCCCATATAGCTGCCTGAATTTCCGTTTGCAATGAGACGTTCCCGTCAAGAAAGCACGGAACAAACTCTTTCTTTCAATTCAGTGGAATCGAGAACTAATTGCATATTTGGGAAAATTAGACCAGGGAGCTGAATCAGTGCCACTCACTAGCCTATATTTAGCTATAGCCTATACTAGCCAGAAAAGAAGTTATCGTTCTTTCCCTCGGAAGGCAATGGAATCTCCTTCTTAGAATGTGAGAACGCCCCTTGACCCATGTGACCTCGAACAATAAACTTTAAAGAGGATGGAGATAAACAACACCGACCACAACCTCGCGCACAATAGAACGGTCGTACAGGTGCAGACAAACAGCGCACACGCACTTATTACGTACAATACGCGTACGAGAGGCTCACACGGACAGTTGACGTAACTTTTGAAAGAAGTTAACTTCAAGTCTAGACGTACCCGTTTTCATCCTTTAAGTTTTCTCAGTTTTCAATCATTCGGGTTAAAGTCCGATTGAATATGAAGATTTTATGTTTTGTTTCTTTGCTTTGCTTAGTTACGGGTGAGTAGTTGTTTTATTGATTCAACTTTTTTCACTTAAAAATGCGTGATTTTCTTCAAGAACTAGGGACAAGTGCATGGTGTTCACATCGAAAGACAGGTGCATAACTTCATGGAGTTAGCCAACGCCTGGCATTGCCGTACTCGACTCATGAATGGCGTGATATGTTTGCCAGTATTGCCGCTGTTCTAACTTTCACAACATAACCTAGAGCCTAGGTTAAATTTTAATGGGCGAAGGAGGGCTAAGAATGTCATGCAGTCCAAACCCCCAACACAAGCAACTACTGTGTAACCTAGTCAATTATTGACAGTAACTTAAGGAAACCGGTTGAATTATAATCTACCACAATGTCATGGAAGAACCATATTGCACAGATGCATGGGGAATAACTACTTACCCACTCTTGCAGATTATTCCACTCAGTGACAACTCTATAGGATAACAAGAACTTTCTAACCAAGCCTTGCCAAACGGTTTTATAACTGTTAACAAGTTTTTTTTTACTGTGGGCAGAGAATTTCTTTGGAATGTCTGTTGATGAAAACTTTGTCATGAGGATCATGAAAAGATACTGATTGTAACATTAATTTTCTTTTTTATTGCAACTTGCAAGCTTGTGTGGCTCTTAATCTTATTTAGATTTTACAACCAGTCAGAGGTGTTAAAAGTACAGTCAATTAGCGATAATTTTTCATGCATGATCACTATGGATATGTGCGCTATATAAATGGGAGGTATTATTATTATTTAACTGGGTAATGTTTTGTAATTTGAACAAAAGTGCACTTTTGCATGGTATTTTACGGTGTTTTTGTAAATTGTAGGAAATGAATGCAATGAAATGAATTTAGGCATTTGCAGGTGCATAAGCTACCCTTTCAGAACTTTGTGATTTAAGAATTGACGTAGACTTTAGCCATGTGTTTGCTACAGTATGTGACCAGGTCAATTTAGCTGTAAATTTGTTTGAACACAACTGTATCAAGAGTTTAGTCAACAGTGCTCTACACCACCTTGAAAATACCTGCTTGTATAGGCATTGATGGTTCTTAGCCTCTTAGGCCTATATTTTTATGTATTTATTTATTTTTATTTTTTTTTTTGTTAGGTCACAATAAGCACAACCTCACTTTGTTTTCCAAGTGTCCTGCTTGTATAGTTTAAAATGTTGTTAAAAGTGGAAGTTGTGTATGTTGATATGTAAACAAAATAGAATGCAGTGAGAATGAAATGGAACCTAAAAGGGCAGGAGCAGTCGTCCCAAATTGAAGAAGTGTAGTAGACTGTCCAGTTTCATGATTGGCTCTTGGGAGTCATGTGACTGTTTTTTCTCTTCAAATGTGAAATTTACCAGAAATAACTGCTTGGTTTATATGCAATGGTAAAGTCATAAAATGTAATGAAAGATACTTTGAAGAGATAAGATCAAAACTGTTATTTAGCTTTTTCTTCAAAATAAGTTTGGGGGGACTGCTCTTTACCTGAGGCTCTGGTACGTACAGTAGCTTGAAAATATCAAGGAGTTTTGTGGATAGAATTAAAGGGAAAGGTCAGTCCCTTCAAATTGTACTGATAGTTTAGTAGTATACAGTATCTTGAGAAGGGTGTGACATTTGTTTCATTAAAAATGTGAAAAATATGAGGTAAAATTAATTCATTTCTTTACCAAAGATGCAATACTGTATGCATAGTGTTGTAACTTGTATTGAAATCAACAGAAGGGTATGGTACTGTATGTGGAAAAAAAAAAAGGTGTCTCTTGATTGCCTGTTGTCGTTGTATGGAATCCATTGTATCCTTTGTTAGGGTAGGGATTATAGGGCTATCATTAGCCAGTTACGAAATTTCTTGTTAACAGTGCGCATCGCCCCAGAAAAATAGGGGGATACTGTGTTAGACTGTTAGTAAGAATGGTCTGTAATTGTTTCAAAATAAGTTCAGGAGGGAACGAGCTGCTCTTGCTCTGTAAACTTTTATCCCAAACATATTTGCAGACTGCAAATGTTGCCAGCTATACCATGGATCCCAACCTTTTTCCCCAAGGTGACCTGTTTCAGTTAAAAGCAGATAATGTAGGTGCATTTACCTAAAAAATCACACATTTATTTACATCAGCACTTTATCACTGTACATTTCTATGGTGATGGCAAAAGTTATGCAGATGACACTGATGTGATTAGTTCTGAATTAACAGAGTTGTACACTATGCTTACTGTGTTTACAGTCAGTTTCTGCATGGTTAAATCAGTCAATTGTCTACAGAATTGCTGGATAAATGAGTTTTGATGTTTTCATGAGGGAGTTGCAAATTATCAAATTTTTTTGGAACAAGTTCACCTCACAACAATTGCTTTGCAACCCCAACTGGGGTTGGGAACCCAGGATTGGAAAACCATGAGCTACTCTACAGTGTAGCACATGAGCACTGCATCTTTCACGTTCACCCACAGGCATAGGACTCCAGGAACTATTGCGCCCAACATGGTCTCAGATGGTAATCTTTCACGATAAACCAATTATTGTATGGATACCCATTTTTAACCAGTTTCCACTTGATTTGATCATTTGCATGAGAAGAAAATAAAAAAATTTGAATTGTGAAAATCGAACTAATCATGACATGAAGTAATAATTGAAAAAATAGTGGAAACTCAAGCAAATTTGTGGAGCATTTATGGAGCTCTTGCAGGGAGCTGATGGGTAATCTGAATGTGTAAGCAATGTTTTATTTTCATTTTTAATTCTCATTCTCCATCATGGGGAAGTCTGGTCTGTTTTTTTATTTTTTTATTTTTCATAATCATTTTAGCGAGAGAATATAATAGTGTCATACTAAAAAGCTAAAGATTTTCCAACAGTTTGTATCTGATTTAGAGCTCTAGGCTCTATACTGCAGGTCACATTTACAAACTGTTTGGTGATGCTGATATGGGTAATATTAAGCAATTAAAGTATCAGGGGAAAAACTGATCATAATTGAATTAATATTTTTAGGGATCTAATTTTATGGATTATCTTTTGTGGAATAAAATTTATCAGATAGTAATTTATTGATACGAAATCATTTCTTCTCTGTTGTACCTGTGCTTAGCATAAGCAATAGAACAGGGGAAATAAGCCATCCAGTGAGTCACAGCTGGAAAAAGGCAGTGGCCAGCCAAACCTAAAGCCAATTGGTTGGAAACTCCATCTAACTATTTAATTATAACCTTCTTTTTTTTAAATTATTCTGAATGAAGCAGTTGTCTCTGGAGTCAGACGCTGGAATAAGAATGTGAACTTTGACAACAAAAACAACTGGAACCTAGGAAGGGTACCATGTGCATCAGACAAAGTCATCATTCCAGAAGAGGTGAGTGCTGCAGCTGTTGTGTAATAAACTGTGGAATTACCACCTATGAGGTTATTACCCCATGCTTAACTGCAGTTGGGTGATCAAACTACAGGCTACTGTAGTTGTACAGTACAGTACTGTCGATTAAAAAAAGGCTCCCAAGCATTTTGTCCCTCTGTTAAAAAGTCTTGTTGTAGTGTACCCTGGCAACACAGTACACTGTATGGAACAAATGTGTCAAATCTTCCTCTAGATCAGGGTTCCTCAATTAATTTTTCTGAAGCACCACATTGCTTCGTAATCCTGATATAATGCTCCACTGATTGCAGTCCTGGGGGGAGGGGGTGTTCCCCTCCCCATTTGAAAATTTTTGTGTTTCAGAAGGGGCTAACATGCAAAGTGGTGCAAAATTTGTTCCATTTCCCAGCCAAATTTTTTCACAAACCTTACAGTTTTTGCCAATTTACCGGAAACCATGAATCCACAAAGCCCTGACTCTAATAAATGTAAACAGTGACCGTGATTTACTTCCACGTGAGAACAAACAGGACTTTATTATATCTTTGTCGGCATGTGACGTCAGTTTGTGGGAAGTATTAGATTTATTTACAGTACAGTACCTATTTTTGAGACATAATTTTCTTGTCAAAAAGGTTTTTAAAAGTTAAATTTTTCACTAATCTCCCAGTAATTTTTTGCGCCACTCCAAACCAAGTCGCGCGCTACAAGTGGCGTGCACGCCACTATTTGAGGATATTAGATGTTAATATATTAGATATTCTTAGATATATCCTTAATCAATTCCTGCCCAAAAAATTAATTTATGCTCTAATACAAGACTAACAGTAAGACTACTGTACAATACATGTACTGTAGTAAGGTACCAGAATACAGTCTGTCAGTTCTTGCACTTCTGCACATTTACCCAGTATAGTGGAAACTGTTTTTTCAAACAGTGAGTACAGAATGTAGTTTTAGACTCAAACATGGGTTAAGAGAACAGTGTAGGGTTGCAAGAAAAATGCTGGAAAGTAAAAAACTAGTGCATTTTTCAGTTTTCATTCATAGAACTAACATACTGTATGTGCCTTAATTGCAGTGCCTTAAAACATTAAAACCATGTACAGTAGTTAGCTGGACATGAAAAGCATAAAAATATCTATGAAATATCTATAAAGGAGTTTCAATTAATGTGAAACAAAATGCATCAAATATTGACCATACAGTATTTCAGAGGGTGAAATCTATCATGACCATACACATCGGCTTTATAATAAGCAAACAAAGGTAATTGTGATGTTCAAGGAAGTACTGGCCATACAGTAGGCATAATGTTTTCTTTTGTTTTTTCAACCTTTTTGTGGCATTCAGCCCCTGTGGGTACTAGTCTGTGAATCGTACAATTCAATTGTTGTCCACTTAGTTTTTGTTAGTGGACGTTCAGCATTTATCATTCATGCTTTCTTCATAAAGTGGTGCGTTGAGTTGGTTCATGAAATTCAGCAAATTTTTCCAAAGCTGTGAAGTTTTCTTCATGTGTACAGTACAGTAGGCCAATGACAAATGGCCAAACTCAGACAGTCCCCATGACTTAAACTGTTTTATGAGTGAGTACTCAATGGCTCAACTCAGTTTTCAAAATTTGTGACCAGACACTTTTTACTTTTTCAAATTACAGTATGCACAAAAGTGTTGCATTGTAAAATTTTCACTTTTTCTGTAACTTCAAGTATTGGATATAAAACTTGACTACTCACATTAATTAGAAGCATTTTGTTGTTGTAGTCCCTGGAACATTTTCATTAAATTTAATCAGCTGATTAGCCCCTTTAGCAGGGATGTACAATCAAATGTTACTTTTGTGAGTGCTGCAATACATGGAACATTGTGGTCTCAGAGGTTTGAAAATAATTTGAACATATTTTCTTTTGCTTTCCTTTCCTTAAAGTCTACTTCAGTTTTCCTGCAAACAAATGGCACTCTGAAGGAATTGATCTTGCCAATGGAAGGGGAAATAATTTTAGCTAGTAACGTACAATTGGCTTTCTCTGATGACCCTCAAGTGGACCCAGGATGTGCAGGTCAAGGTACACTTTTCTCTATCTCAATCCAACCACATTATGATTATGTGAGCAAACAATTGGGTGAACTTATGTGCCATGGCAGGTAGAAAAGTTAGAGAACTGTGAGGCTCCTCTGGAGGAGAATTTTTGCAGTTAGACCAAATTTTATTTTTCTGTACATGAAAATTAAGGTAAGATCACCTGGATTTTAGTCCCTTCATAAAGTTAATAGAAAATAATTATGATATCATCCCTGGAAACAAACATGTTTTTCAGGTCTGGCTACCATGCTTTTATGGACCTCACATGGAGAAAAATTTTCCCCTAAACATGTACCATACGTAAGCCAACATGGAGCAAGCACTGGCCACTGGAGGTAGCCTATGCATGAAGTAGGCCCACAAAGTAACCACGTTCCCATGCAAACATGCAAGTGCAATCACACCACCACCACTCACCTCAAATCACTGTGAGGAGTGATTATTTTTTTTTTTTTTTTGCACACCTCTGTAAAGAATGTAGAGAGTGTGAATTACAGTATACTCAAAATCTATGAAAGTTAAACAAAACAGCACACCTAGAGTACCTTACTATTAATGTTTCTGATAGGACACCTGGAAAATCTAAAAATCAAGGGATCCATGTGCAGGGCTGAAAAAGGTGTCATTTCCCAGAAAAAAGTAAAATTTCCCACGATTCTCTCTTTATTTTCTTGTATAGAAAAAAGAATTACTGTATCCCCAATTGTCAAAATTTCCCACCAGATTCCCAAATTTCCCTGAAAGGAGTCTCCCAGCTTCCCAACTTTTCCACCCATATCCATGTGTTTAACAAGATGTGTCAGTAAAACATGTGTACAGGTTGCAGTATCAATTCTAAAAGAATGAGGTTTGCATAACCAGGACAAACACTTACTGTTGTATTAACCTAACAGTTTACACTTAGAATAATAGAATAGTGGCATATTTTGGTAATAAAAATAATTTGAAAGTGTTCAATTTAGAGATAGCAATAATGCTTCTCAACATTTTTGCTGTAACATCATGTGTGTACTGTAGTACTGTATGTATTTGCTCCTTTCAGCCAGTCTAGAATAAGGCCACACTTGACAAACCCAGTAGAGTACAGTAGAGGCCTGAATGTCAAAAGTTAATCGGTAAAGTTGACTTCATCATTTTGAGTAAATTTGTAATGTACCTGTGCAGTAGCTACCATATCTTATGGTACATAGCAAGCCATTGGGCCCAGAGTACCAGTTTGGTTTTGCCACTTGTGGCTTTGCTAGAGAGAACAAGGTACAGTAGGGTTGGGTCAGACTTTGCTGGTGACTCCAAATATTTTTGTTGGATAACACTAAGACTGCGTGCGGAATGTGATGCTCAGGAGCACTGTTTCTTTAAAAAATTATACATGAGGTCAATACACTAAGCACAGTATGAGAAAATAAGACTCATTGGAAATTTCAGTTTTGTGGATCTGTACACACACCAAATGTGCAAAACAATTGAACCTTCTTTTTTCAAGCCAATTTGACTAGCCGTGAAATTACATCATATCAGCTTATCGTAAACACTGCTCAGGAGATAAAAAGTTGCATATAGCATGTTATAATTGTTTTCCTAATTTTCGATTCCTTACTGTAAGCCAAGGAATCTATGCAATGGTGATGTCGTGCGTGTGTATGTGTGTGTGTGTGAGGGTGTGTGTATGTATGTGTTTATGTACAGTATGTGACGCGTGGCTTGTAAACATGATATCTAAAGAAGGGTGACTAACCTCATATTTGGTGTGTAGGTTGGTCATATTGAGTAGATGATACCTATTGTTTTTGGTGGAGATCAAAGGTCATTTGGGGTCACGATCGGTCAAAAGGTCAAAACTTCGTAAACACGATATCTTGAGAACAGAACATGTGACTATGCTCATATGTGGTGTGTGGGTTGGTCATATTGAGTAGATGAACCCTATCGATTTTCGTGGAGGTCAAAGTTCATTTGGGGTCACGAGAGGTCAATAGGTAAATTCCTTAGAAATTGCTTGTAAACACGGTATCTCAAGAAGAGTAAGAGTGACTAATCTCATATTTGGTGTGTGCATAGGCCATATTGAGTAGATGGTCCCTATTGTTTTTGGTGGAGATCAAAGGTCATTTGGGGTCACGATCGGTCAAAAGGTCAAAACTTCGTGAACACGATATCTTGAGAACAGAACATGTGACTATGCTCATATGTGGTGTGTGGGTTGGTCATATTGAGTAGATGAACCCTATCGATTTTCGTGGAGGTCAAAGTTCATTTGGGGTCACGAGAGGTCAATAGGTAAATTCCTTAGAAATTGCTTGTAAACACGGTATCTCAAGAAGAGTAAGAGTGACTAATCTCATATTGTGTGTGTGGATTGGCCATATTGAGTAGATGATTCCTATTGTTTTTGGTGGAGGTCAAAGGTCATTGGGGGTCATGAGAGGTCAAAAGGTCGAAACTTCGTAAACATGATATCTCAAGAACGGTACATGTGACTGTGCTCATATTTGGCGAGTGTGTCGGCATGTTGAGTAGATGATCCCTATTGTTTTTGGTGGAGTTCAAAGGTCATTTGGGGTTATGAGAGGTCAAAAGGTCAAAACTTCATAAACACGATATCCTAAGAACGGTACATGTGACTATGCTCATATTTGATGTGTGGATTGGTCATATTGAGTAGATGATCCCTATTGATTTTCCCAAAGGTCAAAGTTCATTTGAACTCAGCATGTTCAAAGCCTGACAAGCTTTCTTGCACAGTCTTTCAAGAAAGGTCACTTGTAGGGAGAAAGATCACTTGTAGGGTCCTGTAACTTGTCATGTAGATGACACATATAGTGAATACATGCTCCCAGAAGTTTTTGGTGGAGGTCAAATGTCATTTGGGTTCACAACGGGCAAGGGGGATCTCAATGTAGGAAGATTGGATGCCTTGCATGTGTACTTTGTGGGCACATTATGGAACCGTGTTAATTGAAAAACATTGCAAAGCAATGTCAATGTGAAAAAACGCCTTACATTTCAGCTTCAAGGAATCACTAAGCCTTTTGGCTTTCTGGTACATTTACCTTTCAGACATATCCTTCAGTAGGAACAGTCCTGAATACTGGTTGAATCCTCTCAATTGGGATAGTGACATGTCAATTCCAGTAGAAAGTGACCAAGTACCATGTGAATATGATGATGTTGTGTTTCCTAATGCTAAACAGTTCTATGTTGGCCTAGATGAAAGTGTTTCTGCCAGTACCATGGCTATTGGTGGACAGGTAAGATCTGTTCTAAGTTCCAAAACTTGTGTTTTTAAACAGGAATTATCTGATATCCAAGCCCTCTGCACCCAAAAGAACAATTTTTACTTTGTGTATTCCATGAAATTGCCGAAAAGAATCAACTATCAAGAATTCAGCGAGGTAAGCTAAGGTGGGTAAACTTGTTTCTCTTCTGATTGAGACAAAATTTGTCATTGGTGTCCCCAAACAGGTGATTGTTTGCCAAGCAATTCATGCCAAACAATACTGTTCATTTATTCCCCGTGGTTAATGGAAAAGGTGAATGATGTAGCACCCAGTCACAGGTAAAAACTTTAGAAGGGGATTTCAATTTAGTTGTTAGCTGAAGGAAGGTCACACATCAAGTATGGAATTTCAGAGATGAATGGTATTAATAAAATCATGGTGAAAATTTCTCTAAAGGATTTTGAAATCCTGAAAGCTGTTATAGTGTTCTGTTGGGACAGTGTGTCAAAAATTTTGAAATAGTTACATGTTTATCAAGAATAGACTGTCACCATCCAAAACACGGACGAAATAGGGTCATAATCTACATTTTGTTTGTTTACCGCCATCTTCCCATTTTGCAGTTGTTATCCACCTCCTCGCAAGCCAGTGCCTTCTTGAGCTCTCCTAGTGGACAGTCGCAATTTGATATCACAAACAGAGCCTACATCAGTTTAAGTGGTGTACCTTGTGGAGATACTACAGGGTGTGAATGTGGAAACAGTGTTGAACAGGTATGCAGCAAAGTTAATTTTTGAAAAAATATTCAATTGCAGTTGTCAGGGAGATAGATAAAACAAATGTGCAGACTGTGAATGGTAGATCCTTAAAGGGCAATCATGTTCATCCCCGATCATTAAAGCATTTGTGACTAGCAAGTCTCTTCCTTTGAGGATTACAGTATTATCAAAGGATTATACTCTCATTAGGAAGGCTGAGTCAAACAAATTTTAAAGCAACTGAAGGTACCTGTTAAGCAAAGTTTCTTCCCATAAAAAGGACTCACAACAGGTACTCTATGATAAAATCTGTCACAGCTACATGATCTAACTAACCAACCAAAGATATACTTGGAGTGTCTAACATGAAGCTAGCTGTGTGTAGAATGTCAACTCCACTTATTATTGGAACTGTACTTCTCCCTATGCTAGGAATACAGAAGTTAAAGCCAGTGTTAGTGTGGTGTTCCCTCAGCCAAGTCAATGTCCTTTTTCTTGAAAAACAAAAGACTGTATGGGGGGGGGGACATAATTAGTAGACTGCACCAGCGTAGCAGGACAAAAGCAGAAGGTGATATAACAGCAAGTAAGTGATATCCTGAGATGAAAATTTAACTGCACTTACAGTGATCCATGCCGTCACTGTCAGATATTAACAATGTAATATTGTCATGAATTTATGTAGTCTTCATCAACTCTTCACATACATGACTTGAAGATGTTACAGTGTTAATCTCTTTATTTGCTTATTGTTTTCAGACATTGCAAAAGATTTGTGGATATATTGAATCTTGTCCTCAAATAGCATGTGAAAGTCCTGTGAAACCTGTGGGTTCTTGTTGCTCTATATGTGGTAAGATCTCAAGTATTAGAAAATATTGGCAATTTTACAAAAGTGTTCTTGTTGATTGTGTTTCTTAGATGAGTCTGCATGCTTTTGATACTATGAGATATGTTTCTAGGAATGTTCTTTAATTCCACTTTCTGCACATGGAATGAATAATGAAATATTTTCAATCTGAAGACTGGTTTCCTGTCTTTGCCTATATACAAAGCTCTTCTATCCTGTGCTGTATATGATGTAAGCTTGAAATATCTTGAAATGGCCAAGGTAATCTTCATGAAGAGGGTCTTTTAGGATGTACATCCAAATTAACAACTAATACAGTATATAGGAAAGATCTTTGGGCCATTGGATCCAAGAGAGTGTCCTTTTCCCCCATCCCTTTCACACCCACTTCCCTTGTAGGAGTGTACAGTAGTAACATATTACAGCATTGATGTTGGTTAAAGCAGCAGGTGTTTGGAGAATGTGTACCCATTATGGCCCACCCACTTCCACCTGTTCAAGCATGAAATACTTCTTCTTTTTAGAGGAAATTTCCTCTTTTTTTCTGTCAAATACCCCAAAAGTTTCTTTTATAAATGTATCATAAATCTCAGCTATTAAACTTATACAAACAGCCCTCAGAGTTCTATCCAATCAGAAGTCGGTATTAAAATGATATCAGTGCCCTTAGGGGCCCTTAAGCTCCCCCCTGGCTCCCCAGCCTCAGTGCCTGCCTCTCAGTTTCCTCTTTCTTTAGAAGTCTCGGCCCATTTCGTCTTTTTTTTCTTTTTTGAAGTCTCAGGCTCATCCCTGACCAGTTGGAAATTACAGTAGATCATATTACAGCCTTGATGTAAGTAAAAATTGCAGTTAATACACCCCACCCTCTCCAGTTTTGTTTGACAGTCAGTATCACTTGTAGTTTATGTAAACCCTGTTTATTTGATTTTTTATTCTGTCAGCTGATATTTGATATTTTACTTAGTGAAAAGAGTTCTATGGTATCCATAAAATTTGTAGGTGGCTTTCTTACCATGGACTATGATGCCAGAACCTTCAGCTTTGAACAAATAAAAGAAAAACTATCATCTGATTACAACTTGGATTCAGGTCAAACCACAAATTCAGGGACTAGGGTAAGTTCTTTGACCAAGTTATATGATTCTGGCAAGCTGTAAGAATGATAATGTAGGTAAGCTTGTATCCGTATCTGTAATGAAAATTATCCAAGTTATAATTGCTACACTCACAACTTTATATCAAATATGTGCAGTCCTTTCTACTTTCACCATTTTGTTGTGATTGGATACTCCAAAGTGCAACGTAACCAGGAGAGCAACATGAAATACTGAAGGGGAGAAGAGGAATGGTACCTCCAAACTTGTGTACTTGTTTAAGATTTTGAATAATTGGAAATACTACTAATGAAATTTCATTTTAAGCTCATCGAGCTGAGTTACAATATTTTCATGGCAATGTGTCTGTTTGTTTGTCTGTCTGTCTACAATGGAAAATAGGCTGCTGTCTGCAGCTTCTTCCATTGCTCTTTGTCAAAGTTGGTAAGGTGATTTCACATACTGCATGAGGGCTTGTAAATTATGGTAATATTGTCAAGTAGGAGTATTGAGCTTGTTTTATCAAAGGTGGCCTGTTTGAAGGTGGTGATGGATCATCGAACTGTTTCTTTTGGCAGTATGTGAAAAGTCAAAAAAAGGTCAAACAGTGAAATTATTCTCAAGCCCTCATTAATTCAGACCTTTTCTTTCTGAAGGCCAAAGGTCATTTGCACAATGGAATTGTGCAGAAGCTGTCAGCTTCCAGGAAACGTGTCTGAATCTAATCTTGTTGGAAGCAGTACCAGGTCTTATTTTGGGTCATCAAAGTGCACATTTGAAAAGGTCAAATGTTGTTTGAGTAGTTAAACACTGAAGTAAAGCCTGTAACTAGCAGGAGTATAGTGCCAGATTGTATGAATGTTATCCATAGTATTCTGTGCGTTATGGATCAGCTGTACATTGTGCTGATGTGAAATGTCATTTGAGGTTACAAAGTGTCTGGTGGTGACACATGTGAAAATTTCCATCAGAAAAGTTGCTTTTGTATGGAATCATTTATTGATTGGCCTGACATACTTGTTGGTAGAAATACTGTACTTGCGATATTGTGCCCAACTGTCCTAAGCTTGGCAACTCTGATTTGTCGTTGCTGTAACAATTGATATCTACAGCATTGAAGATGTTTGTGTGAACTTTCCACAGCTCTTTGTTTCTGATGACTTAATACTGCAAAGCAGTAACTTTGTGTTAGGGAACTGATAGTTGAGCTATGGCATTACTGATACTCTTTTCCTGATTGCAAGTTAATAACTCTTTCATTACAATTTTTGTTTTTTGTGAGTCAAACAGCATAAAGATAGGAAAAATTTTGATTCATACTTGAACAGTCATGGAAAGTTCTGTACTAATACGTAATTATAATATTCAACTATCATACTTCAGAATTCACAGATAGTCCTTGTTTGAATGAAGTAGTCACAAAATGAAACTCTAGTAGAGATTTGAACATCATGTAGTTAAAAGTTGACAGTTTAAGGAACATCAACTCTGGTTAAGATTTGATTTCTAAATGGCAGTGATTGTTTGCTCCTCTCAGCAAGTCTTATGTCAGTCAAAGGTCTCCAGGGTTTTAATACCCCTCCTCTCTGCATTGCGTTCAATTCTGTACTAAGTATTATGGTTCCCAGCTGAAGTCAAATCCCTGTAACCTTGCCACAAAGGATAGCTCCATTATCCACTTTACTTTTCAGGAGAAACGACAGTCTGACAATCCAACTGTGTCTATGTATATGTCAAAAACAGAGCCTGGCAAAGTTCAAGTTGTGCTTACTGATAATGTACCTGGAGCTGAGAATGGCAAACAAGCCAGCATGATGGCCCAACAAATAAATGCAGACATTGAAAATGGTAAGTTCTAAGGCTGTCATGTTTAAACGTATAAACGAACGATCGGTCGTTTAAACGGCCCTTTCATAGCCCAAACATTTAAACGATATGAGCGACAAGTTCTAACACTATAACGTTAGTGTTACTAGTCAGTGTAGCACACTGCACAATAACTAACGTTAGGCCTAATGCCTAACTGCATGCATAGGCCTAGGCCTACAAGTCCAATCTGCGAAGTTGATTTCACTTTCAATCTTCCTAAAAACTAATTCCTAAAGTCTACAATTACAGCGCCGAACTTTCGGTAATAATATGCCTGTTAATGTATGTATACTGTTAGTGTCGTGATATCAGTGGCTTAACGTTGCACGAGCCACAGTTTAGCTCGGCAAGGTATGTAATCTGTTTAGTGAAGAAGCCTGCGCGGCAGCAGTTAGCTGGCCGTGGTATAGCGGCAAAGCCGCCTATTCAGCCTTGCATTTCCTGTACTACATAATACATATCAGGTATGCAGGTACCCAAATAGCCAGCAACGCAAGTCCCGGATGTTTTGTGATGGATAGAGGGCAGCATGTCAAAAATATTGTCTCAAAGCCAGTACTTCAACATATCATCGTGTTTACGGTAGATTCTAAGAGAAATCAAGGGCGGTTATATTTGGACATCGTTTAAACGGTAAACGAACGTTGATTTTGACCATTTAAACATTTAGGCTATTAAACGGAAACTGACAGCCCTAGAAAGTTCCCATGGCTTCTCTGTAGGAGATTCCAGAAACTTTTCCTGTTTCCTGTCTTTTCAAATGACATATTTCAGTAATTCCCAAACATTAAGGTATTGTTGGTGATATGTGGCATTAGTAGTAGACCTACTGCCATTGTGCATGGTGCACAACATGAGTAATTAAGGAGGGGCAAAAAGGCAGTGAGCCACAACTGGATAATGCCGTGGCCCAACTTAAACCAATTGGTTAAAAACTGAGCTGTAAAACCCTCATTTAAATAACCCTGTAATGCTTATCTCCAATGTGGGAAGTTCAATTCTTTTGGGGCTTGTGGAAGACTAGGAATACCATGCACTGAAATGGCATATGTAGACTCTGAAGAACTTGACTAAGGATAAAGACCTCTCTCCTTTTTGTGGTGGAATTTTTGCGTAGCTGCCTGCAGTTTTGAGCTAGCTTGGCTTGAAGACAAAGACGAGCAAGTTGTACAATCTCCTGTTGTATCAGAAGTACTACAATGGGCACAAGAAAGTTTAATAAAGATATAAGTATTAAAAGTGGTGAAACGTTGGAAGTAGAAAGCATTTAGAAACACTTGACTGACAGAAGATTTAAAATCAGAATCACTAGTGGAATAATTGTATTTCCCTTGCTTTTATGTTTCAGATCCAGCAGCCTTTGGACTGACCAGTGCTGATGTTACTTACTCAGGAGACACAGCAAAATGTAAGTTTTGTTAAAAGTTTAATCCTCTTACCCCAGACAGTTGCAAATCTCCTAACCTACTCACTTAATAATCCCCTACGACAACTGTCTAAAACTCATCCTGATCCAGACACAGTCTCAATTATTTTGCTTCAGGGTGAGTATGCAAGACCCCAATGTGTAATCAAAACTCAGTAATATGCTGTACATGCTGTATAATGTGAGCTACAGTACTCCGCATTTTTTGAACTTGAATTGCTGTCGTCAATCAGAGTGCTGCAGGCATCAGTCTGGAATTTCTGTCAATTACTACAAAAATTGTAGTTTGGGGGTGGGATTTGACAGCCTTTAAACATGAGACAAATCATTCAATGTTATACAAATGGTGCTTATTAAATTGTGAAACAAATAGGTGCTTGAAAATTGGGAAATCTATAACTTAGGGAAAGTTTTAATCCTGTGTGTGACAATTTTTGTCATGGTTTTCATAAAATCCATATAAGTAGTAAGCCTCACTTTAGAATAAATGTGTATTTGTTACCAGTGAAGCCCATGAACATAAAAGCTAAAAAAAAAGCAGAGTGTCATTTAGAGCATTGAGTTTGCCTGTCTGCTTTAAGTAAAAAAGTGGTTGTTGTACCTGTTAAGTGGAGAAAAGAGGTAAAGTGTCTCTGAGACAAAGCTCTGCTTTTTAATCATTCTACATGATAGGTTCATTTTAATACTGGGAAGATAAATGGTACTGTTTATTGATAGTGATCAAATGCCATCTTGGTCAGCAGAGGTCAAATTTTGTTCCCTTGTGTGTGTAATATATGGAACGCCAAAACCGCCATCGCATATGACGATGTACTTCCATTTGGTGGCGTTATTTTACATGACAATGTTAGTTCAAATGACCATCTATCCAGGAATGATGACGTTCTCCCGTTTTTCGACGTTACCAACTCAAAAGGCATTCAATCACATATTTCCATTTGGTGGCGTTATGTTACATTACGATGTTAGTTCAAATGGCCATCTATCCCAGGAAAAATGGTGTTCTTCCGTTTTTCTATGTTACCATCTTAAACGGCGTTCGATCAAACGGCGATGTGTATCCAAGACGTGAATCTAAGGGGTGTATCCAAGGGGAGTTACCAAATGGCCATCTATCCCAGGAAAAATGGTGTTCTTCCGTTTTTCTATGTTACCATCTTAAACGGCGTTCGATCAAACGGCGATGTGTATCCAAGACGTGAATCTAAGGGGTGTATCCAAGGGGAGTTACCAATGATGACTATTCATACCTAAAGGATGGCTTTGTAAAAGATGCAGCCAATCACAGAACGTGTTTTATAAAACTTGCCAAAATGCGCCAAATCCCAAATAAGAGGATTGTATTTGAGCTGGAATAGCAGTCCTAGTTTCGCTAACGTTACACGGACGGCATCATGGCTTGCGAACTGAATGCCAGTGTGGAAGAGATGGTCCAAATGGGATTAACAAACCGGCAAATGGCAGAAATGTTGAACGTCAGTAAGAGGACGATAGAGAGAAAAAGAAGAGAACTAAATTTGAGAAAGCGGGACGTAAGTTCGCGCACAACGGGTGAGTAACCAGGCAGTAGCCTAGGCCTAGATCTCTTTATATGACAACCATTGTGATTGGTTTGCTGAATATGTACATTTGAGAACAGGAACTCCCCGTGGATACACGCCTTGGATACACGCCTTAGATACACGCCTTCGATACACATCGCCGTTTGATCGAACGCCGTTTAAGATGGTAACATAGAAAAATGGAAGAACGCCATTATTCCTGGGATAGATGGCCATTTGAACTAACATCGTCATGTAAAATAACGCCACTAAATGGAAATACATCGTTATATGTGATCGAATGCCGTTTGAGTTGGTAATGTCGAAAAACGGAAGAACGTCACCATTCCTGGATAGATGGCCATTTGAACTAACATCGTCATGTCAAATAATGCCACCAAATGGAAGTACATTGTCATATGCGATGGCGGTTTTGGCGTTCCATAGTAATAAAGTCTGCAAATAAATGCATCTCTGCATTCTAGTTTTAAACTAGAAAGGGGGGTTACAAATTCCATAGTAGAGTACAAAGTTTCAAACGGAGAAATAAATGGTATAGGAACGGATGTTAGAAACACATATCGCAGGAATTACTTGTTTCTGGAAAAGTGCAATTTAACAAAAGCACGTTACTGAAACAAACAATTTAAGCAACTTCATTTCAAATAATTGTGAATGAGATGTGGGTTAATACATTTGTTACTTTCAATAACCATGTTATTTTGCGAAGATCAAAAAGATATCACAGAAACACGCCACCTGGGTAATAATTTTCTACCCCAGTAGCAAGAACATCAGTCGGGTACCCGGGTACCCGGTGCAAACACTATTAATTTTATTGTCTGCATGCAATTTCAAGCCCTCATTTACAGAGAAATTGAGGGAATCAAGAGATCTTTTAGTGTATAACAATCCATGATACAGGTAACCAAAGATTAAAGGTGATAGACCCAAGATATGGATAGTCAGACCATCACTTAACTGCTTGCATTTTTCTGTTTCTGAAAATATAATCAATGCTATTGTTCACTATGTGGATACATATACAGAATACTTTTTTCTTTTTTTTGCAGTGTCTGGAGGTGGAATAAGTGGTGGTGTTACGGCAGGCATCATCATTGTCATAGTGATATTAATTAGTCTGGTGGTGTCAATTGTCTTCATAATGGTCAGGAGAAGGTAAGTAATTGTATAGCTAATGAAAAGTATGCAGTATCTGTCCATGGAACCTATTTAAAATGTACCTCAAGTCAACAAGTTCAAAAATATATATTAGACAACATCAAAAATGAATTCTTACAGTCCCATTTTCATGGGACATTCTTGAGCCAAGATACAAAATGTTGAAGTATATTTACTTAATTAATCTCTCAAAGTGCAACATGCCATGCAAGCAAACAGAAAGTGTCCAAGGTCATGAAAACATTTTTAATTTTAGAAGGAAACAAACCAGGTAATGTGAGTTGTGCAACAAGAAAGTCACAAGTTATTGCTCAATGGAATAATTTGTTTTAAGTGAATGAATTTCTACATTTTATATCTCGGCTCAAGATTGTGCTATGAAGATGGGAGATGGATTGTTAGAATTTATTTTTCATACTCTTTAAATGGGCTATATATTTTTTAATTTTTTGACTCGAGGTGCACTTTACTTTTCCTGCTTGTAAATCGAGTATAAAGATACTCCAAAAGTGTACATGCTACCATTCAGTCTTTGCCACATTCATACAAATGGTTGAACTAGTTACTCTTTCTCCCCCACCCCCTCTCTTTCTCTCTCTTTTCTTTTCTTCTCTGTTTCCTCTTCTTTACAAGTCCAAGTTATTTTTTTTTTCCAGTAAGGTTGCTAGCTTGTTAGACATGTACAGTTTGTGTCTGTCCTACTGTCCTGTCCATGTTTTCAAGGTATCTCTTTTGTAATGTGATTTTTGGATCTGTGAAGTCCCATAAATTTTGAATGAATAAGTAGTTGCAAACCAATCTTGAAATTTGCGAGAACTTTAGTTATAAATCTGAGAGAGTAACAGCAAATTGCATGGTGGAAATTAATTTCGGTGTTAATTGTCATCACTGCTTTGTATGAAAGAGTAAAAATTGTAAAGGTTCCTCACTAAAGCCTCACTTCTGCAGAAGTGGTGTAAGGGCATAGGGTGGAGAATTTAAACGACATAATTTGGTAGGTTTGAGTGCGTATGTTTTTGGTGTAAAACGGGGACATGAGCCTTTTTTTCTCCGGGCAAGTGTGGATACACCTGCAAGTGGGGATATCCCCACTTGCCAAATGCAAAATTAGCCATGAAATTGAATTTCTCACGTTTCAAGGATGTACCACAGCAAGTTTGAAGCATTTTGGAGTTTTCCCCAATTTCCATGTGATGGACCTAACATTAGGTGACAAACCGTGGGCTGGTGCATGGGTGTATGTGTATCTGTGTAGTACCAGTAAATTGGGGACATGAGCATTTTTTCCCCTAGTCAAGTGTCGATACATCCAAAGTGGGGATATCCACATTTTCATGGTTAAAAAAATGTGTCCCCGATTGACGGTCAAAACATGTATGTGTGTATAAGAGCTTCGAAGTTTGCATAGTGCATGGTTATTCTTGTTTCATGTTCATATTCACTATTGCTGTTGAACATGCAAGTGTACGATCATTATAGATGTGTGTATTATCGGTCAGGAATTTTTTGTGTTGGAGATGAAATTTTACTTTTTAGAGATCCAGAGCCTAACATGCAATCTATGCACTGTGAAAGGATAAAAAATTTTGTCTTAATATCTGCACAAAAGTTTAAATATCAGACTGTGCTTTAGGATCATTCAGCAAAGCCAGCACAAGAAAGCCTGAATCGACAGACTGTATCAGATGAATAATGTTTATCCTGTTTAACTATTTAAACAAAAGGAGCATTAAGGATTGTTTGTAGTTTCCTGCATTCATGCATTTGTATGGCTAAAGTCTGATAGCTGGATTACTTATGTTTGATGAAGGTGTTTACAAATAGGACAAGATAAGAAATTTTACCTTTCAATGAAAAGAAGTCCTTACTTATCTAGGACTTTGAAATTGTCTCTCTTCTTGTTCTTTACCTTACATGTGACCAGTGGTCAAAACTATTGGTTGTAATATATCTAGAAAGCTTGGTTGTAATGTAGCTAGATAGCTTAGGGAGCTACTAAGAGTCTGAGTGTCCCAAACTTCCATTACAGTCAGAACCGTTAAGATTTATGTTTTTTGCTTGGCAAAAGATCTATTTTTGGCAACACACTTACAACATCAAGTCAATCTTGACTTTTTCAATGGCAAGTGGAGATAAGTGATTTTCCTGTGTGATATTGTTGAGTTGGCTGTATACTAGACTAAGATTCTGACACTCTTAATGGTGTTGAATTGATTGAAAAAGTGTATAAGTTGCTGGGGTTTCTTGGTTTAAATCATGATGAGCTGTGGGGAATGTAAAGTTTCCATGGGAGATGAAGAAGAGAGAAAGTTTTGAAGGTTGGGGAAGGGGTCTTAAAATAAAATTTTGTGGGAACATTTGAACACTTGAATGTAGCTAGGTGATTAGCTTTAACTAAGTTTAAGTTCAAAGACATCTGCTATTACCATTTAAATAGTGCAATGTATTAAGCAGAGAACTGACTCCCAATATGCTTTGCCTTGCTTAGAGGGAAGGTTGATCACATGATCTACATAGAAACTTAATATGAGGCAGTGGTGCACTCACAGGGGTGTATAGTGACTACCTTTTGACACATTCCTGCAGCCTCACCCCAAATGTGTCAGTGACATTGTTTAATTATTACAGCTGAATCCATTATAGAGGAAGTTTTTGCACTGCCAACTGTTTTTGATTCCTTGCCGAAGGCAGGCAAGGAATCTATGCGATGGTGATGTCGTGTGTGTGTGTGTGTGTGTGTGTGTGTATGTGACGCTTTGGCTTGTAAACACGATATCTCAAGAAGGGTAAGTGAGACTAACCTCATATTTGGTGTGTAGGTTGGTCATATTGAGTAGATGATCCCTAGTGTTTTTGGTAGAGATCAAAGGTCATTTGGGGTCACGAGAGGTCAAAAGGTCAAAACCTTGTAAACATGATATCTGGAGAACGGTACATGTGACTATGCTCATATTTGGTGTGTGGATTGGTCATATTGAGTAGATGATCCCTATCGATTTTCGTGGAGGTCAAAGGTCATTTGGGGTCACGAGAGGTTAATAGGTAAATTCCTTAGAAATTGCTTGTAAACACGGTATCTCAAGAAGGGTAAGTGTGACTAATCTCCTATTTGGTGTGTGCATTGGCCATATTGAGTAGATGATCCCTATTGTTTTTGGTGGAGATCAAAGGTCATTTGGGGTCACCAGAGGTCAAAAGGTCAAAACCTTGTAAACACGATATCTGGAGAACGGTACATGTGACTGTGCTCATATTTAGTGTGTGGATTGGTCATATTTAGTAGATGATCCCTGTTGATTTTCCCAAAGGTCAAAGTTCATTTGGAGTCAGCATGTTCAAAGCCTGACAAGCTTTCCTGCACAGTCTTTCAAGAAAGGTCACTTGTAGGGTCCTGTAACTTGTCATGTAGATGGCACATAGTGAATACATTGTTCCAGAAGTTTTTGGTGGAGGTCAAATGTCATTTGGGTTCACGACGGGCAAGGGGGATCTGAATGTAGGAAGACTGGATGCCTTGCATGTGTACTTTGTGGGCACATTATGGAGCCCTGTTTTAATTGAAAAACATTGCAAAGCAATGTCAGTGTGAAAAAAGGCCTTACATTTCAGCAGCAAGGAATCACTATGCCTTTTGGCTTTCTGGTTTAAAATACATGCTAATGGACAAGAGGAGATTGATTTTAGAGAGGGCAGTTGTCAATTCTGGATTGTGCTACATAGTAGCAGATCAATTGCATCACTTTAGGGACAATGTTTTCAGTTCATAGTTTTATACTTAATAACAACTTCTCATTCCCATCTTAGACCATTCATGTTTACAAAGGATGAACCATTAGATGCAGACATTGAGATGCCCAGCATGAACAAGAAGTATAAGGAAGAGCTGCCCCCACCAGAAGTTCTGTCAGCAGGCTTTGATAATCCTATGTATGATAAGCCAATTCAGGTAAGACTAAAAATACATTGTGGACAATAGTCATTTTCAAGGGAAATCTACTAGAATCAGCTACTGATAATCCTAACTCACAATTGAATATTGTACTCTTCTTTCCATGTGTTGAAATTGGTTCAAACAATATGATAAAGTGCACAATTTTTGGCCGTATATCAGTACAACCAATAAAACAATGTAAAATAAAACAAAGAATATTGTACTTGATAGCCCAAAATAAGTTTGTGAGCCATATGTAAAAATTTTTAATTTTTTATTTGTAATTTGCTTCATTAAATTACAGTTTTAAACATTCGCATGTTTAACTGGAACCAACTTTTTTTCAATTTTGAAAGATTTTGTGAAATGTCTTGTTTTTTCTCTTAGGTACAAAAGTCACATTGAATCAATCAGGTCTAGTAATAGTCTTATGGATATAAAACAGCAGGTATTCAATCCTAGTGGACAGTTTATCATCTTCAAAACATTTTATCCCCTTGCAACATTATGTAATGACTTTAAGATCGAAAGTCAATGGATTCAATTTATTTTTTATTTGAATAGGACAATTTGTATGCTGATCCGACCAAGGCAACCCATGCAAATGGTGTTGAAGACAAGGGACCAACCTATGATGTAGAAGGTGGTTTCTCAAACCCAATGTCTATGACTGCTGACTGCTGATCACTGATGACAAATTTTTGCCATGCTGCCTTCTGCCAAAGCTGATAAAAATATTTTTAAACAATCATGCATAGATTTTAAAATGATGTATTTTTGTATTGTAGCATTTTTATCCATCACTGGTAAAGAGAATTTTACAGCCTAGGAACCCCTAGAGCTATTTGTAGCAAGGTATTTCAGATCTTGAAGAAAATTTTGTGAAAATAAGCTTAATGCAAATTTTTGTACTTTTCAAAGACTTTTTAATAAGTAACAAATTTTTGGTAATTAACCTTTTTGCAGTTGAAGCCCAGGTATGAAATTGAATGTTTCTTTATCCATTCTGTTTTCTTCAATAGCTACATTTATATATAGAGGCACTGATTAAAACAGTGTAAAAGGTATATTTCAGTTTTACCCATTGCTTCGTTATACCACTACTGCTTTTGTTTTCATACCTTAAACTTCAAATCAACAAAGTCAAATGGACATTCCCACAGACCAGTTGATATCTGTTTGTTTCATTGCCAAAGTGTAATTGTTAATTCGAAATGTCCTAATGACATAAGCATCGTAGTAAAGAGTGTACCCTGAATTCCAGCAGTCTTCTTGTTCATTTGGGTTTTGTTTCACAAAGTATAGTACATACATTTCAAAATTTCTTAGCCAAATAAAATTGTCAAGGTTCATCTGGGAAGTCATAACACAATGGGAGATTATAATCTTTATAATCAAAGAGAATTTGCTTAGTACACATGTTATGGAAGAGACCTTTCACTGTTTTGTGGAACAAACTACTGTAAGCAAATTAAAACTGAGACTATTTGTACAGGGCGCATTTCTGAATATATTCATTCATATAAAGTATTTCAGTCATGTAGTTTATCCAACAGGATGCTTGGATTTTCACTTACTCATACCCCATGGATTTCTATGGGTCTTTTCTTGCAGGAAAGCTAAGTGCCAAGTCTCAGATCCAGAAACACTTTAAAACCCATAATTTTCTATGAAAATATGCAATTTAAGATGTTTCAAATTTTCTACAAATTTGGGATATTTCAAATTTGTAACACTTACAACTGTCAATGTCTTCATGGCTCAGAAATGTGAAAGGACAATCAGAATTCGACAAAGAATATTAACCTTTTGTTCCAATACCTCATTTTCCAACTACTGAAGTGGCAGAGCTGTTAAGTCTTCCTGATTCTGCAGAAGACTTCCTGAAAATTTTACCTCCAAACATGCAAAATATAAAACCTTCCTGATTGAGAACAGAATTTCCCCCATTGAAATACATGCAAATCCCTGAAATCTTCCTGATGTATAGGGTAAATCTTCCTGATTTCAAGACCTCAGTGTTGGCAGCTCTGGAACTGGTTGTCTACCAGAATAAGAAACATTGAAACATAATTCTGTGTTGGTTTCTGTCGAGTGTGTGTTGGGTAAAATATTCCACACAGATGTAAGACAAGATAGCGTCTTCTACACTGTAACCAATTGCTATGTTATACAAACATCACAGATCATTCTTGGCTAGTTTTTGATTCCTTGCCAAAGGCAGGCAAGGAATCTATGCCATGGTGATGTCGTGTGTATGTATGGGTGTGTGTGTGTGTGTGTGTGTGCGTATGTGACGCCTGCTTGTAAACACGATATCTCTAGAAGGGTATTTCCGAGGGCTCTCATATTTGGCATGTAGATTGCCCTTATTGAGTAGATGGTCCCTATTCTTTTTGGTAGAGGTCAAAGGTCATTTGGGGTCAACAGAGGTCAAATTGTAAATACCTTGGAAATTGCTTGTAAACACGATATCTCCAGAAGGAAAGATGTGAGCAATCTCATACTTACCATGCGGATTGCCCATATTCAGTAGATGGTCCCTATTGTTTTTGATGGAGGTCAAAGGTCATTTGGGGTCACCAGAGGTAAAAAGGTCAAAATCTTGTAAACACTGTATCTCAAGAAGGGTAAACGTGAGGGATCTCAAACATAGCATGTGGATTGCCCATATTAAGTAGAAGATCACTATTGTTTTTGGTGGAGGTCAAAGGTCATTTGGGGTCATCGGAGATGAAAAGCTCAAAAACTTGTAAACACCATATGTCAAGAAAGGTAACTGCCAGGAATCTCATACTTACCAAGTGAATTATCCATATGGAGTAGATGACCCCTATTGTTTTTATTGGATGTCAAAGGTCATTTGGGGTCATCAGAGTTCAAAATATCTAAACCTTGCAAACACTACATCGCAAAAGAGTATATAACTGTTGAAGTTAATATCCATGAGCGGATTGGGTGAAAGGGTAAGACTAATTTGGCATGGGTAATGTAATAGGCATAGGTATATAATTTTTTCGGAACAGTTTATTAACTTCACTATGTAAATTCTTTAGTGAGGTTATTTTGAAAATGTATTTGTAAAGTACTGAAGCAAACTCATAGGAAAAATAGGCACATGGTAGTTACTGTACAGTATGTTGATTCTGGCATGAAATTGTGCCCTGTTATTACATTAAGTTCCAAGTATTAATACATGAACAAGTGGGCAGAGCAAAATAATCTTAAAAAGCAAAGTCTGTTCATCAGGCTGACATACATGCTTTAGTGCTCATGGGTATGCTGATCTTGCAGCCACAAGTAAATAGATATTCATGAAACTGATTTTCCACTGTTAAATGAAAGTTCCTAGCAGAGTGTGGAACATGTGAGTTTAAACAGTCTGTATGAGGGTCATTTGTGGACATAGTCTGAAAATATTAGAAGATGCTTCTATGCACACTAAGTAGATGACTGATGTGGAACTTCATAAGTGTAAACTTTGAACAGAGAGTACTCTGTGTGATGCACAAGAATCTCTTCTATGTCATACTAACATTGCTTTTTCAATAACCTTAAAGAAAACCTGAAGAAAACATTAAATTTAGTGGCAAAAATTGCTAATATTTGGCAAACCTTGTGCCCATTGTCCTCATGAGGACATGTGCATGCAAGCATGCATGAATTGGAAATGGGAATTGATTAATTAGATATACCACAGTTAATTAGTTTTACAAAAAAGAACCTAATTTATACTGATCATTTGGTATCAAATACCCTTCAGCGCACATGAACTGTCATTGCCTAATAGAGTGGACCAAATTGTGACTGACCCATTCTTTGCCATTTGGTCACAGTTATCTGGCATAATTTTTCACAGTTGACTGCCAGTTATCCCCACAGTGTCCTGAAGGATTACCTCATACAAACATACAGCTCAATTGAGTTAAGCTTTTTACTATATAAGTGTTGTTAATTGACTCTCCTCTGAAGAAGGCTTATTTTTATCTCAGTACACAACAACAATGACAGCCCATTGTTTGTAAATACTCCTATTTCCTGCAGGCATTCAGCACTTTATTTGTGGTCAAAATGTCAGATATCCATGAAAGTCACACCTCTGCTAAATCAAGCACATTATCTTGTCTCATCTGACCACAAATAAAAGTTGTTTGCCTAGCTGGTGTCTGGAGATGGAGAAGTTCATGTACTCTTGATCAAGTTTCTAAACTGAAAGTCATCTTAAAAAGAAATACTGTAGCTTGACACCATTCAGAAATAGTGTCCTTTACATAGAAGCTGGTGGAATTGAACAAATAGTGTGTTTGTATTAGGATTTTTGTTGAACACAACTTTAAACATTGGTGTCAATCTAGGTTGGTGTTTCTGCTTTACAGTTTCAATATGCTGTACAGTGATTATTTATCACTTAGTTTCATTCTAGAATTTGTTGTTTTAAATTTGTAATAGCATAAAATGTATCAGCATACTACTTGCCTCATCTCTGCAAATATCTGGATATAACCACACCAAAAAAGTAACCCCTGTATGAAGAATTATAGTTATGTCAAATATCATCACCGAGTGGGAAGTTTTGTCTCACATTTCATTTTTATCCACGTCACTACCCCCCCCCCCCAAAAAAAAAAAAAGTGTATCATTAAGCTTAATGCATAGAACCATTGCTTCAAGATTACCCTTAATGACACTTTTCAAAAGTATTAAGATTTTTTTTTTGCATTGCTGCTGTTGTTTAAAAGTAGTTCAGGTAATAAGAGCAAGCATAATGTTGTATACTGTGTATCAAACAAGGAAAACTTGTACTGTGTGTTATGCTGTGCCTACAGTATAAGTAGACAAAAGGCAAATTAAAAGTCTTGTTAAATTATGGATTAATAGGGATATCAGCTTTTGTTAATTTGCAAGGATACCATAGACAATGGGTGGGGCATTTCCCCCATAAAGCAAAAGTTGCTGCCACTAATAGCAAAGGTTACACATCTGTGTTCAGATGTCTCTTTGATCCAATGCATGTAGGAGAGTGTTTGGATGAGGGTTTGTTTTAATACTAACCTTAATGCATACTTATGGAAACATAGAGGCATCGGAACATAGAGACTTCAGAACGGAGATCTGTCCCCATTATCCAAACTTTTGATTATAATGGTTTAAAATACTGCTTTATCAAGTAATGAGACAAAACATAGTTTTCTGACATATTGAAGCTGTGTGAGAAATTCCTCTTGTTTGTGGAGATCAAAGGGTTGGGGTGACAAAAGATCAAACCTTGTAGATATAATATTTTTAGGGGGATAACTGTGAGGGATCTCATACCATGGAGGTAGTACTTCTATGCTCATACTGTACTAAGCTTTTGAATTGCTCATGTTGATGGATGTGTTGGTGAGGTGATCACTATTGTTTTAAATGGGGTCAAAAGGTCATTTTGGGTCACATGAGGTCAAAAAGTTTTGACCTTACTTAGTATGGTATCTCAATTAAGTAGGATAATTGCATGGGATCTCATGCATGTCATGTTTGTTTCCGTGTTTGCTAGTGTTTGCACGGGTACTAAAAATTAGGACCCGGGTACCCGATCGCCATACCCGTCGGGTACCCGGGTTACCCGGTGTTACATACGGTGACTAAAAGATATGAGCATTTTGTAAGGCATACTCCATAAGACATGCATGGTAACATTAACATCTGTATTGGATAGGTGTAGCGATCACAGCTCCCAAGTTCAAAAACATTTGATTTGTTAAAAGGTTTAATCGTCTCGTTTTGTTATAGATCAAAATGACAAGTAAAAAAAAAAAAAAAACGTAACAGAAAACAGTCAAATAAGAAAATAATACTTCTCAAGGCCTATATCAATTTGATATTGAATTTTGGGACGCTTTCCTACTCGAAAAGCCAGCATACTAAGAGCTCGAAGCTTCTCCTTTTAAACCACTGATTTAAAAATATCAACTAATCAGAGCCTTGTATTATGGTATTCTCTTGCACGTCAAAAATTACTGGTTGTAAACAAACGACGTCATGTTTGTGAACTTCCCTCATACTACTTTGCAATGTGCGTTGGAATTATCGCTAATGGGGTATGTACGTTCTTACGTAGCTAGTCTCGTGTCGACATCCAGGCACGGTAACATAACTTTCACACATAAACTTCGTAGTCTGCTCGAGCGCCATTTTGGGGCAAAAAAAAAAAAAAAATGTGAATGTGAATGTTTATGGTGTTATTACATTGATGTCTTTTTACATTGCAGATAGCGGCAAAGTGTTGATTTGCGTAAAACTGACACCTTTAACCATTAAGAAATATTCGAGGATTATACTCGAGGTGGCATACTGTATTGATAATAAGATCGTATATACATGCAAGGCTCAGTTTACCTAGCATGCTGAACGTTACAGGCACTGTCTTTGCGAGCTGGGCGGGGGTGATACAGTATGTCTTGCTGTGTCTGCGTGAAACAGTACAATGTGATTTTGAATCGGCCGTCAGATAGCTTGCTTGCGAGTAAGTTTATAAGCGATATACATGTGATGTGTGAGAAGTAACCCACTACGTGACGATAGCGCGATCGGGCCGCACGCTGATAGAAATTTCAACTTCAGAAACGAAGTACAGACAACTATCAAACTTACACATAATTTCTAGGGGCTCTCTTCATTCTCAGTCTCGGAGAATGTTTACCAAATTGGCAAAATATTTAAGTCCATTACCGTGGGCAATGGCGTAAATGGGATGATCCTTTTGCATGCATTTTTTTTTTAAGATTCGGGTAGTAGATTTGGAACCGGGTAATACGATGGCGGGCGGGTACCCGTGTACCCGGGTTACCCGTGCAAACACTAGTGTTTGCTATGATATATCATATGGCAAGGAATCACTAAGCCTGTTGGCTTTCTAGTAAAGGCAAGGAGCAGTCCCCCCAAACTTATTTTGGAGAAAAAGCTAAATAACACAATTTTTGTCCTATTTCTCTTTAAAATATCTTTCATTACATTTGATGACTTTACTATTGCATATTCAAGGTAAACCAAGCAGTTATTTCAAGTAAATTTCACATTTGAAGAGTAAAACATTGTCACATGACTCCCAACGGCCAGTCATGAAACTGGACAGTCTACTACACTTCTTCAATTTGGGATGACTGCTCTTGCCCTTTAAGTCAATATACAATTATCTTGCAGAATTTTAAGTTGTGAAAAAATTGTTGAAACAAATTCTTATTCCCACTTTTCTTCTCACCTTTGAGTGATAAAATAAACCCCTGGGTAAACATTGCTGTATTTAGAAACATCCATCCCATTTAAAGGAGATTTCCCCATAAATAGAGCCAAAAATAAGGCATCATGTCTAAAGAAAATTTTGTCCCATGTTTGTCACAGTAACAAATACCATAGTCTGTAGCTAATGTTTTGGTATTTTTAGTGCGAATTTGATATGGAACTAACCTCCATTTGATCACAAAATGACTTACACATTAGTTCGATTAGTTGTAAATATTGCACCACTGATCAATAAATCTTTTGGGGAAAAAATTAAAGTATCATCCCCCAAACTCTTCTCCACAGCAACATTTTGTACTAGGTTTACCTTGGACAAAGACAGGCACGCAGCCAGGAATTTGCTAAAGAGGGAGCAAAACCAGGGGACAGATCATATAAGTACAGGGCAACAATGAAATTTTAGCTTGAAAATTACTGAGAAATGCCACATCTTCTGTCTTTAGAACTGTTTACAAAGTACCCCAAAGTTACATCTCAAATTTAAAGGGTCCAAGTTGTGGCATTATCACATTTTTCATGTGCATTCATTGTGAATTTAACAGAGACAAATGTAACTAAAGATTAGAACACCATAATCTGCATGTTACACATATATATTTACATCACTCTCAAAAGAATACAAAAATTGCAGAAAATAAAATTCCCTGTATTTAATCCTTTATTTCCCATCAGGCAATGTGTTCTTTTGGGTGTGACTGTTTTGTTTTGAATTACCTTTCAAATCAAATGCATAATGGTTTGAAGATGTGGTTGTCACTGATAAATCCCTCCTGATTTGTAAAGCCTCTTAGGTAATTTCAGGAATGTTCTCTTAAATCAAAGCAACTCTTTTCCCCCTTATAACAAATTATCAACATTTTTCCTATGAAACTACCTTTTAAAACTTAGGCTTAGCTTCATGATCTTAAAGGAATGAAACATTTTTGATCATGTACACTTCTCAAATTACAAGATTCATGTAGGATCTTATCCTCACAAGATGTTAAGATCTGCAAGTAACATCACCAATGCTGTTTCATGGACCATGCATGTTCAGAATAGTCATCCAAAACAGGTCACTTCCCAAAATTCTAAAAATAATTCATGTTTTCATTCTAAATCAAATGTGAACAAACCAAGCAACTTTGCACAAAAGAAGCATACATACCTATTCAAGCAAAAAGGGTGTCACAATGTGATAAAAATGTATTTTGAATATGAAATACATCAAGCTCAATATACTGCTTACTGAAACAAGATGTTTGATAATCTGAAGTTATAGCATGTCTGTTCTGCTTAAATCAGTGTGGTATCTGATACTAGAGCTAAATTTTCTACTTCTGAAAAATGAATTCCATCTTGGATAAATGAGATGTAGTGAAATGATGAAAGCATCCTAAAGTTTTTTGGAAGAGTAAAACCAGAAATGTTCAGTTCCAGGAACATGACCTATTGTGATGAACCACAAGGAATGAGTTGTAATATAAAGCTTTGTACAATGTGTGACTGACATATAATTGGCAGTCTGAGGTTCTGAAGATGAGGAGCTTCAAACATGGACAGCGCAACTTTTATAGACAGTTTGTTTGCTTCCCCAGTAAAGAGTGGAAAATACTGTAGGATGGGTACAACAATGCACAGGGGTAGTTTGAGAGAGCCTAAAGGACTGCAGCCCCCCACCACCCACTGCCCTACCTCCCATCTCGTTCAAAAAAAAGAACCTTACCTGGACATACACATTTTCATCTAAACATAAATACTTCCATCTATTAGCAGTGTGTACAAAGTACTTTTCCAGCATGTTTTGAACTGAGCATACATGAAAGCACCCATTTGGCTACAAAGCTAGTTTATACTCATCCTTCCTCACAATGCTGTACACATGTTTTTGGTCCTTTTTTGCCAAGGGCTTCCTTAGAAAATGGGGAAATTATTCAGAAATTGAAATAGACACTGGAAGAACTTTGTTGTCAGGAAGCAGTATATGTTATACATATTTCTGAATCAACTTGTACAATGTCAATGCCAATGTCATTGTCAATGTACAAGAAGTTTTCTCTGGTCAGCTATGGACAAAATTTTTAGCACACCTCCAGACAGTATCTATGATATCCATAGTTTTATGTGTATCTAATTCCTTAAATATTCCTTTCATATCAACTTCATCATTGCAGTGTACATTACCCATCAATAAACTTCTCAGACGCTTGCAGTAGTCCAATATTTTAGGATCATCAACTGTGTCAATTGTTTAAAGGGCAAGAAGCAGTCATTCCAAATTGCAATTCTCTGGTAGGCTATCGTACATTATGAACGACTCTTGGAATTCGTGTGACAAGACTTTTCTCACCGAGCTGTGAAATTTCTGGGGTGGATCCCATTGTTTTACCATGGAAATGCCACATTTTATTCCTGTAACATAAAGAAAGGTACTTGGAAGAGAAAGAAGGAGATTGTGATAGTGAGTCCCAGTTGTTATTTCAAAATAAGTTTGGGGAGACTACCGTTGCTCTTTAACCCTTTCACAGCCAGTGTCCATTACTGTAACAGCACCCTCATCAGCCAAGAGGTCAAAAAAAACATAGCAACTTTACGTTATAGAACATACGTGGCCGTGAAGGCAAACTTTTCAGGATATGGCATGTTATGTTATAAAGTGGCTGTGAAAGGGTTAATTAAAGCAATAAGAAACAGCTTCACACAAAGTCTTACAAAATGTTGTGACCAGTCATCTCACAGTTGGATGATTTGATTCCTTTCAAACACACTTAACTGACATTACAATACAAAGGGGGCATTTTCCTTCTTAGAGCTGTGTAAGACAACCATTTGTAGTTGGAGGAAAAGTTTATGGTGATTTGTGTTTAGTCTCACCAGGAGTGTTTAGCCTTTGCCCCTTTAAATGCATCATGACCACTACAGCTGCTCTACATGTGTGAGGACCTTCACACCAGATTGATTGATTTAG
Source organism: Holothuria scabra (assembly GCA_037179385.1). Taxonomy (NCBI): domain Eukaryota; kingdom Metazoa; phylum Echinodermata; class Holothuroidea; order Aspidochirotida; family Holothuriidae; genus Holothuria; species Holothuria scabra. Next base: position 17,743,439 of record CM074180.1, read on the forward strand.
ATACTGTAAATTAGAAAGCATGAATTGATTTCATTTACACACATTTAACCTTTGGATCAAAACCAATTTAAATTGGTTTCCAAGAAGTTATCCATTTTATGAAACCTCTAGAGGAAACTGGATTGGCAAGAATGGACAATGCATCTTTCATTACATTTCTGACAATTAGGATACAAGGAGTCTTTCCCAGGACCAGTGTCAGATGGCCCATCACTGGACTGTGGCCTTTCAACTTTCTTCATTCCTCTTGAGCAAACTGCTCTCTGTAAGATCCAAGACGTGACAAAGGCAAATTCTTCATCATACCTCAGACTACTTGCTGCCTCTGAATAAAGTCCATGATGTCAAATCGTGAAATTTTGTCAGGATCGCTGTCAGTTTGACTGCTGTGTATTTGCACTCCTTCATCCCAAACCCATTTGAAGCATTTGCCCAAAGATGCTCTGTAAGAGAAAAAATAAAAAAAAAATTATTTTGAGATAGGTTACACACAATTGATACCTGATTTTAGATGTATAGTTATATCACATAGTTACCCCATGACAAAAATGCACACAAAGTGAAATAAATAATTTGTATTAATGCCGTGCAATAACAGCTGAAATTCTTAAAATTCTCATGAGGGGTACTTTTCCGCAAATACAGTTTGATGTAGAGACTTATTATTCCATTGTTCAAGTCCTTAAAGAGGAAATGCAGTTCAACCCAACTGAATTGATGTAATAGACTTTCCTGTCTCATGATTGGCTGCTGAGGTTCATGTGACAATTTTTTCTTCTCGATTTTGAAAATGGGTAACTGCTTGGTTAACCTTGAAATTCAAACCAAAGCCATTAACTATCATGAAGATATTTTGAAGAGATATAAGAAGAAAACTGTGAAATTTAGATCATGCTTCAAAATAAGTCTTGCCCTTCAAGGAAAAGTTAATCATCAGCAGATGACAAAATGTAAATGTGACGAGAAGCCGCACCTGCTTCAACAACAGACAAAATATGTTTTTATGAAGTAGGTGAGGTCATGTCCTCCAGATCTAATAAGCATGAATGCAATACTTCTTATTTTAGCTTCAGAGACTGTGTTTGTCATTCTTCACTCAATACATAAAAAGTTTTGAGCTCCTAAGAACATGAAAAGCTATGAACAATAATCCCCCCCGTAAAGTTAATTTGCAAATGTGACATCTCAAGACCTCCTCAATCAACTACTTGTTTGTTGATGCACATGGTCCTCTAAACACGAACTTACTTCTGGAGATATTGTATGCAGAAGGTCTGTACTGTCCCTCATATCTTTACAGCTGCCTGGGGTGAGCTTACAATAATTAAGAACGCAATTGACTGTAAAGGCCTTTGCTGACCAAATGTAGTAAAAGCCTGTTGTTTGAATGAATGTCAGTCACATCTGTGTTTAGAAATCTAGGACCATGCTCAAATATGACTGGACAGAAAGCTGCAAGGAACTTTCATGGCTTGGGAACATACCTTATCCCTTTAAAAGGACAAAGAATCTAGAAAGAATGACAGAATTACATTAAAGTACGATAAAAGAAATGGTAAGGGGTGAACTGCCACCTGTTTCATTATCAGTGTGATAATTTAGTATTAAAATATGCAACTTGGTAATTTTTACCTTTAAGAGGGGAGGGCATTATTGCAGTTTTCCATATAATTGTTACTTCCACCATCATTAACCAATTATTTGTTTTCACTGTGGGAACACAGAAATAATAGGACTTTTCATCAAAGGTCAATGCACTTACTCAAAAGAAGCTATTGCTTCTGGTGGACATGTAAAAGTTGATTCATTTTTAACTTGATTGAAGAAATATTTCATGTGTCGAGATCTGCTCATTCTCATAGTCCAGGGATCTGCAAGAAATTCAGGATAACAATAATCAAGTTTTGAAAAGATCCTGTGAATCTTATAAAGATAAACCATATTTTAAAAATTGTTGTAAAACTGAGATTTTAACTTTTTACAATAAGAAGGTAGCAATTTACACTCATGAAAGACGTAAGTCTTTTACAGAACACTCTTACAGTTGCATTTAATACACTAAGTCAGCTGTGAGTGTGACATCATGGCCATTAAAAGCAAATTATTGTAATACAGAACAACTAGCAAAAAAGAAGAAATCATGCCAGCAAGAATATCAGCAGGTAAGCTAAAAGTCTTAAAATTTGCATTTCACATTGGAACAAAATACTGTTACACTCAGGGCTCGAAATAACCAACAGCACCAATAGTCATAGCTATCTTGCCCATACTGATGGCCGCGGTGCCCCTAAAAAATGTCTCACTGGAATAGCTTAGACCAATAGCCACTTTGCTGATTTTGGCTATACTCTTTTTGACTCTTATTTTGAGCCTGTTTTCTTATTTTGCATAATATTCTAATATTATGATACACATGTCTTTTTAAAATTCAAGGAGAGGGGGTGAAGATTTCTGAGTAATCACAAACATGTCGAAAAAAAGTCCATTAGCCAAGTGCAGCACTATCTGTGGCTCTCTCCACCTATCTCCAGAGTTGTTATTTCTGCTCAATCTATTGAGCAAACAAGCTCCCAAATAGTCTCCATTGACCACAACTTCCTCACCAACAAGATACTGGAACTACTTGCTGCTAACTGTTTATTGAATCTATTGTTTGAGATTATGCACTACTGATCAGCCTTCAGGATTAGTACAAGATGGAGAGGAGTGAGGAAGCAAGGTGTGAGATGATGACTCATGTTCTAATAAACAATGTCCAAAATCCCATCGAGACAGCCATTCGACGGGATTTTGAGTTTTCAGGGGGTGCAGCATTTCAGTAATGGGCTCTGTAACGGCATGAAATGGCTCATTCTGATTCAAAGAAGTTTTAGCAAAAAAGTATTTTCTCTGAGCTAAAGATGAAGAACCATATAATGCAATTTCTCCTCCATTTAAGGATGTTTCAGTAAACGATGGCAATACATAAAAGAAACATGGAATAACAACAATAAGAGGATTACCTTTTGTGGTTTTTCTTAAGTACAGTCCACTTGGAATGAAGTGCCTTTGTTCATTTTCCATACAGTAACAAAGTCTACGTCTTTGACCAGATCCTTTTACCTGTTTGATCTGAAATCTGTGGGATCACAAAAACAAACCTTTAGTTCTTAGGAATACTAAGCCAAGGAAAAACCCTGCTGCAAATAATTGGGAACAATAAATATTACCAAGAAATAAGAAAATATATATATTGTATATATTATATATGTATGTATTATGTATGTATGTTGTATATATGTATATTATATTTAAATCTGTTATCTAATAGGCCTCGAATTTTGAGAAATGCCAGTACAAATGCACACCATCACTTGCCTAAAATCACAGAGGGGAGTGTGATTTTTGGACACGAAGATGAAGATTTGGAGCTCACATAAGTCTATTTAAAGGGAAAGATCAGTCACCCCAACTTGAAGTAGTGTAGTAGACTGTCCTGTTCCATAATAGGCTGTTGAGAATCCTGTGAACAGCAACTTTCTCTTCAAATATGAAATTTACCAGAAGAAAATGCACACATCATTTTACATTGCACATTGAATATGCAATATTGAAGTTACAAAATATGATTAAAGATCTTTTGAAGGGGAATAAGAGCAAAATTGTGATGTTTAGCTGTTGGTTCAAGTAAGTTTGGGGGGACTGCTTTTGACCTTAAAGTTCAATAAAACAGCACACCAACCACACTGCTTAATTTTCTGAGGAGTGTGGTTTGTAAAACATCTGGAAAATCTAGAACTCAATATCTGTATCAATTTTCCCCAACAACAAAGACTGCATTACAGAGTCCAAATTACTAAGTTGATACCACTTCACACAGGCTGAGAACAACATGTCTGACAACTGAAAGGTGAAAAATGAAAACTTGTGCTACCAGGACGTGAACTCTTTTAATGTCTCAGTGCATTTATAAACCTTTCACACAGACAGTTCTATGTAACATAACCACCTAGATGACAACTAACTGACAAATAAGAGTAAGGCTTATTTTGAGTTACTCAAAACAGATGCTAGATAACAAGCACACTCCGTCTCTCTCAATCACAACAAGATGGCAATTAATATCATTCATTCATTCCTTTTTCAGTGAAATATTTGCATTCAACTGGTGTATAATTTTGTTTCAATTTGGCCACATTGACACTGCATAACACTGAGTGGACGGAACAAGGTCAGATTGGCATATAACAGACCAACCACTCATGACTTAATGAATTTTGCTATAAATGGATTTCTAAAAATATCGCAATATATTGCTTGTCTCTGAATGGCCATTGAACAGTAGAATTTCAGCTCAATCATGTTTTGAGGTTTGTCTTTGCTGACATTGAACTGACTTCAAATGTATCTGCAAATGGAAACACATTGGCTGTCAGTACAATGCAGAAAATGTTCCAAAACCAGCAATCAGGATGGACATGCTATACGGTGAATTTGCTGCATATTGACTATGGAGAGGGTTACAGTATGTGTAACTAAAACTTCAAAATGGTGCAGTTTTTAAATTAGCATACTATCATATACACAAATCCAGTTTGCTACATCACCTTGAGATTTGTGGGGTCCATCTTCTTATTTCTTTTATCTACATGTACTGTGAGTAGTTGTATTCACTTTAAAATCTAAACTTTATCTGATTATTATAGGATTTGGGGTTGTTTGCCATCACATGTGACACTGGTAATTACAATGATGAGTAAAACTAATACCAATGGATCCCAGCAATTTCTCACCATTACCTGACTACCAGATTCATCTATAAAACAGGTACATAACCCCAACCAAGCATGTGCAACAATTTCCTATTGATGGATATTGTAAGAAAATCAGGAAAAAAAACAATTATTACCACATGTTGGCTCACCTGTTGATTCTTTAAACTTTAAAGAGTTTCTTTCACTGAAATATCTACTAACATATGCTTAAGGTTCCACCGCAACTTACCTTAATGTGACCAAGCTCACACACTATCAACCTCAATTAAAACATTCACTTAAAATGCTGTCACACTATTCACCAAAAAAAATCCAAATATTGATCAAATGGGGGAAGTGGTAATGCAGTAATAGGTTTTAAGTTACCTGTCAAACACTTTATCTAATTCTTCCATTCGAAAAACTTCTTTTGCTCTAAGGGGTGACAAGTCTTGGCGTGTGGGCTTCTGCAAGGCTTTCACAAATAGAGCAGCTTTTTGCATCCTGCAAAAAAACAAATTTTACCACATAATTTTACATATAATTAACTTTGCAAATTTCTTCCTCATCCTCAAAGATTAAAAGCCCACACCAAATCCACTACAACCACTCTCAACATGACATGGAAAGTTGTCAAATTGGTGCAGTTGCAGCAGTTTTTCCACATAGTTTCCAGTTTCATCTTGTCAAAAACTCTTAGCCTGAATGAACATGCTGTAGTTAGATGCGGTCAGTACAGAAGGGTGTCTACAATTGATGCAAATTGTAAAGGAAAGTCTTCACAGGTAGTCGTTTCAGTGTGACTTGGGCTAAATTTTGACTAAAAACTTTCCAACAAACCAACTTAAAGAGAAATCAAACAAGCAAAATCTACAAGGAGCACATTGTTAAAATCTCAAGCCCTACTCTCCACTATTTGCTCACAGTCCCTCCACCCCAAAATAGAACACCCATGCATGCACCATTAATTATACTTTTGGTACCTATCCAAAAATAGGGTACGTGTGTGGCCTAGATGAACAGCTTCTACAGTAACTGCTCAATATGCCCACTTAAAAGCCTCTTTCAACCATTTGGAAGGCCCACAAGGTCATAAAGAGTGGAAAGACTCTTAGAGGCATGAAAAAAATTATCACCTGTTTCAGTTTGTAATCAATACCATTTTTTACCCTACAGAATGTAAAGCACATAATTTAGCATTTACGTGTAATTTGTTTAAAGGAGGGGGAGAGGAGTTGTGTTAACAGAGCTGAATAGTAATAACTTTCACTATAGGCACTGGCAAAGCCTCTCAATCACAATGTAAAAGAAATAAAACAAAGATTTCATGCTGGATTACCATTCTTATGGAAACCAACAAGGGTTAAAGCATGGTTTAAACACAGGACAATAATTGCACCACCTTGTAAAAATACAAATAAAACAGTAACCTCTCAGTAAAATGAAGATTTCTGACATCTTCTCCTCCAAGAACCATTGCATCCATTATATGTACTGCTGAAATTTTTCGTTGACCTGCACCCTACAAGAGAGAAAAGAAAACTTACTCTGTCAGTACCTGCAAATATTCCAAGCCTAATCACACACACACACACACACACACATCAAGTATAACATATTTAAGCCATTCTAAGGAAAAATAAGTGTAACCATAAGAAACTCAAAACTATTCTAAGAATTCAGACCTTTTCCCCCTACAAATCAATCATGTTAAAAAGTTAGTTCATTAGTCAAAGGGATTATATTGCCCAGTTTCTAACCAATTGGTTTAAGTCAGATCGGTTATGGCATGTTTTTCACTTGGGTCTTGCTGGCTTGTTTTCCCTACTCCATTGATTATGCTGATGAGCACCAAGCACAATGACAGCAGGTTCCATTTTTAAAGCCTGTGGTGCGACCCTGCCGGGATTTGTACTCAAGACCTCCCTTCTGCAAGTCCGATGCTATAACCACTTGACCATGCAGCCAGCCTAATTATGTTACAAAAGTTTCATCCATCTAGGACCATATATCACACATACTGTAAAAAGCATTCACCTTTTGAGTTAAATCATCATCCATCTAAATAAAACATATCTCATACAGAGTAATCAGTGGAATGTCTTTTGATACTGCTTTCAAGAAAGCGACATAACTCCTAATTTATCTTCACAAAAGCCTACCTCTCCCCTTAATTCTTCCAAAATCTCAACTTCACACAAAGTATCAGCTGGCAGGTTGATGTGGCAACGGTCAAGCTTCTTCCACTTAGAATAAATCCCTGAACTCCAACAGAAAACATGAGATCCCTAACATGCAGAAGAGAAATTTTCAGGAGATATTATTTGCAGGGTATTAGCCATGCTAGGGTTGAGGTGTGTAACTAAAAGATTAGACACTGAAGGCAAACCCATGGCTAGCCAGTCAGCTTGTAGAAGCCAAGTTCCTTTTTCAAAGTGCACTTGCATTCCCATCAACCTCTGTATCAAAAATCACTGGTGTGATGAAATTGTGATACAGCATAATTCACATCTGGAAGAATTTCCTAGTATTTATACTCCAATCCAAAAATTGCACCCATTGACAATGAACTTCTGAATAAACTTTTACTTTTTCCAGGTGGTTTTACAAGCTTTAGAATGTAAGGATGAACAAGTGATGGAATTGAACTTCTATATCTTTTATCAGGTTTGGAAATTCACAAAAAAGTCTAGAAAGCAAAATTGACTTAAATGCACAGCTGACCAACAGCTACCTTGGTACTGGGTCAGGTAAGCCTGACTAAGTTTTGCGTTGAGAAATATTTTTAACATTAAAGATGAAAAGAGGGATCTGGGAAAGATATTGGCTGCCGCGGTTTAATTTGCTTCAGTTAGAATTTATGTGATTGCTTTTTGGTTCCTATTTAAGTTAAATACTTCAAAAGAATTTATTTGCTATTCGTTTGTGTGTACTATGAGACCCTTGTTTTGTGCTGTTTTGTTATATGAATACTAGAATTTTTCTTTGAATTGTTTTATGCTATATAGAGAGAGAAATAAACAATAAATGAAAAAAAAAAAGGTTTCTTGTAGAGACAAATTCTACAGATGAAGAGGGAACATAAATGCATTACAGCGTGGCAACTTTACCAGGGTTCTTTTAAGAACAATACCAGAATTTATTTTCCATTGTCCTTTAGTCTGATCCAAACCAGGTAATGATACAGTAACAGACAAAAAATAATTTAGTTTACCAGGTATATTCAAAAATTTTGCAGAACTGGTATTTCACATATTAATTACTCTCTCAAACATTAGCTTACATTACCCATGCCAAGGCGAAGAAATCTATTTCCCATTTTGTGACCCCAATTATTTTCCCCATCTGTTTTCTCTTCTTTGCAGCAAAATATTTTGAAGATTTGAATACATATTTGAAAAGTTCTTGCTCTGTTTTGACATTAAATTCAACCTCAGAATGACCATTTTCTAAAAAACATTGTACTGATGTATTTCCCTTTACCTTCTGTACTGTTTGCTAACACATAGGATCATATCCTTGAGAAATTTGTTGCTAGCTTGGGAAGTACCATTGCATTGCATGGTTTATGTATGCACTTCTTCAATAATTTTTTGGACAGTGAGTCAATTGACCCTTTTCCAAATAGCAATTTCAAAGGATTATGGGATATAGTTTTGGTACATGTTATTTTTGTCAATGGCATTTTACTGTGGCCAAAAACATCTTGTACCAAAATTCCTTCCCACAATCCTTTGCAATTACTGTTTGGAAAAGGTTCTATGGGACTTCTTCATTCCCATTTTTATAATAAAGGACAGGGTCTGTAGCAGTTACCTGGTATGGTGGGTGTTCCTTCAACAAATTACACTGTAAATCTATGGAACTTAAACTCACCAAGGCACTGACTCTATATAAGTGAGAGAAATCGCACAGTAAAATTCCATTGACACATTGTCAATGTGGTCGCTAAGAATCATACCTACTTTAGTCAATTAAAGTTTCCACACACCGTACCTGTTGATCATTGTGTCTAACAGAGCTCCTGCCAACAACATCACTGCACAAGACACATTAATGGTTGCAATGTAAATAAGAGGGACTACAGTACATGAGAGTACACTGTATTTAATGTTTTGGTATGCCACTCGTGTACTGTGGAAATACACTGAAGTATCTTTTCCATGCTGTGATTTATTTTGTGCACAGTTAACACAGTCTTTAGCCATTTACAAAGTTTAAAGAGGGAAGAAAAATATTCTTATGAGATGCAGTTTCCCCTTAAACACACCTTACAAACGAGTGTTGGGTTCATTCTTTAGATCATTTGGGTATGGCTGTGGAAAACATCTTTCAAAATCTCAGAAATTGAAGTAGTCCTGTTGACAAAGCAAGGAAAATGATACAAAATTTGGGGGTTTAGTTACTGCTGAGAAGTAATGCTAAGGAATCTAAAAACTATTGTGAAAGACAACTCTTATGAAAGACTTACTCCTGCAGCAAGAAGGAATACTTTTTCTCCTGATGCTACCATACATCTGTAGTCGTAGATACTTTCAATTCTGTCTGACAAATTTTGTTTGGTTAGGTCTACAACCTTTGAGTTGACAAGTCCTGTATTACCATCCTGTAGATGAAAACAAAACTTGTAGTAGCACATAAAGGTTGGTGGAGGGAGGGTTGCTATCACCATGTGTGCAAAATCACACTGGGCCATCCACATAGGACAGATACTTTAAATTGAAGATTTGTCAGTCTAAGGGGTTTTGGGTATCAACCTTTCATAGCATGGCTAAGACCAGATTGTCAAGCACCCATTTGGGGAAACCACCTGTCTAAGCTTTCACGGTATTCCAAAAAAACATAACCGGTATAATCGGACGTCTAATAATCGTACTTCAATTATAAACGGTTTTTTCCCCACGCATATTACATAAAGTTCCTAAGTTGACATATGTGCTGTAGCAAGCAAGTTACATACATCTTTGTATCCGTAAGCCAGCGGAACTGGATGCCTTAGTTGCAGTACTTGACTGGTAATTATACTACAATTTATCAAAAGCAAAGAACCCTTTTTATTTATGCTCTCGGGCTCAGCTATATAAACTTCAAACAATGTTCATAAAATATGTGCCCGCAATGTATGGAAATCAGGAAGGGAAACTGAATTTTTTGTTTATAATCCCCGCCCTGGCCCTCCCGCTGGCTAGCTCTTCATCAGTGCTTAACCCGCCAACAATCCGACTGCGCTTATTGTCCGTGTTTTTCCCCTACGTGCGCGGGCCTGGTCTACTACAAACTGAGCCCTAAAAGCATTGAACTTTTACGGTAGAACCTACTGTACACTAAAGTGTTATATCCCTTCATTATTAGTTTGTAGTCCTAAAATTATGCTTGCTTTCATTCAACGATCATTCTAAAACTTTTCAATGAGAGTTACATGGACCATCAGGATTTACACGGGTCGCCCGATTTCAACATCAGGGATTGACGAAACTACGCATGTCCGTAGGGACGGTAGTATAAGCCATACTAAAATAACGCAAGTGGTGCACTCCAGTTAGCCATGAATGTAATGCAAATAAGTACATAAATTTATGTACAGCTTGCTTCCACGTGGCTTTTGGCCACGTGGCAACTTCCTGTATAATGTACTACCGTAAGCCACACATTCACCCTCGATCTTTTCGCGAAGCTATCGCGAGCGATTATGAGAGATGTTGTGTACGTACTACCGTTTATAAACGAGGATTGCTACCAAACAGAGAATACTATTGCACTTGTGTTCTGACTGGTTAATTTCGTGTCAGTTGATGTGACCTCTTTACACTGAGCGTTCTTCTAGGCGATCGATGTAGGGATTCCCAAATCTTTGTCCTTTTTATAAATATTAGAATTTTGTTAATGAAACAGCCCGGTGTGCTTCCTTAATAAATAAATGGCGGGGACTTCAAGGTAGAAAATATATGTTAAAATCAATCAAATTACTGTGATATGCCCGATGGTATTTGAGTTATAACGAATTACCCTTACAAAAATTCCCAGTACATTTCTTGTAGGAATCCTGTAGGAAAAACACATTTCCTAAAGGAAGTAAGCCATTTCCAGTAAGAATTTTAAGATTCCTACAAGAATTTCAATTTTCCTATGTAGGAATTAGCTATTCCCTACGTAGGAAAGACCATTTCCTGTAGGAATTGTCAAATTCTTACAGGAATTTCAACTTTCCTACGTAGGAATTGGAGAGTATTCCTAATACACTGACCATTGCTTTCATTGGCACATGAAAGGAAGTCCATTGTCATTGGTCAGTAAAGCCTACCGAGTGACAACAAAGAGCTTTTCAAATCTGTCCTTTGTATGTGTTTTGGGCTGTGCAAAGCTATGGACTTGACCATATGTTGTAGTATAGCAGCACAGTGTATTGCTTCAGTGCAGTAACAGGCTTCAGGGCTTCAAGGAGCAAATAATGAATGTTAAGTGGTTCTAGCAATGTTCAGAATATTACTGTTGCCTACATGGTGGACACTCATGGATAATCGAGAAACACATTTGCTTAGGACTATGCAGTACAGATATATCCATGCATGAGTTCAGGTCATGGCATATTCAGATTCTTGATATTGGACATTTCTTTTGGATAAGAAGCTGGGATAACTGCAGTTATCTGGACATATCAACGAGTGAATAACCTGGTTTAGCTAAACTGCATTGCTCTGTCTGAAAAGGCCATAACAAACACAGGGAACTTAATTGTTCTTTTTCCTTCTATTTCAAAGTTTTGGAGATAATTTAGCTATGTTCCTTTTAATCGGAGCAAAGGCATTGAGCGCAGCAATTAATGATGAAGTTCTGGATATTCATCCTCTCATAAAGCCTATACCACATATTTGCGTGGAGGATTGCTGACCTGTTTCAGTAATTGCAAAATGCATTCAACTACGGGCATGGCACTATCGCCTATGCACAAGTCCCCAGCAATCAGCACCATGATGCTCATAGCCTCAAATGTTTATTTATGAACAGAGATGCAAAAGACACCCCACAATATAAATGGAATGACCCATGTGGGAAGTGATTTCCTACGTAGGAAAGCCATTTCCTATGTGGGAAGCATTTCTTACAGGAAATTTAATTTTCTACAGGAAGATGCCCAAAATCCTATACATTTCCTACATACCAATTTCCTGTAGGAAATCATGTGGGGAATTTTTGTAAGGGTAGAAAAAGCATTATGTATGGATAATTTCGAGACGGCTTGTTGACAGAAACTTCGGCTGTACCAGCGAACAAAGATGACTTTGAGCCCCCAAAAATACTGTAAGGTAAAATAGCCAATAAATGCAGACAGTAGATTTTGGAGCACCCTATCTGCACAGTACAGATTCGCTTGACCGAAAACTTGGAAGCTGCGCATTACAGCTCATATTGTATAAACTGTATTAGTATTTGCACGGGCACAAAAATAGGAACTAGGTACCTAATCGCCATACCCGGTGTTATGGTGACTAAAACATGACAACATTTTGTTAGGCATGTTCCATAGTACATCCATAATATTTTCCGAAATCACATTCACAAGTTCAATAACACTTCACATGTCACAAGGTTGTATCGTCTCGTTTTGTTTCAAATAAAAAATGACAATCTTAACAGACAAGAGTCACTAGAGCCAAGTAAGAAAAATTCTACTCTCCAATGCCTATATCACTAAAGGGCTATGAACGTTCTTACGCAGCTAGTCTCGTGTTGACATCCGGGCATGCTGACATAGCTTTCATTCGTAAAATTCGTAGTATGCACGAATGACACTCTGGGCCTACCAAACGTGTATGTAATGGCCTGTCTAAAAAATCGTGAATATTTTCCGTGTCATTACAGTGATATCTTAGTACTTTACACATAGCGGCAAAGTGTTGATTTGGGTAAAAGTGACACGCTTAATCATTGTGTAATTTTCGAGTTGTGTGTTTTTTTTTACATTTTATTCGAGGTTGCATACCGTATGAAATGAAAGACCGCACACATGTGCATGATGCAAGGCTCAGTTTACGTACCGTGTCGAACGTTACGGGCACTGTCTTTGCTAGCTGGGCGGGGTGATATCTGCAAGTTTCTGCGTAAAACGTTACTATTAATCACTGTCAGACAGCTTGCGTGCAAGAAGTGATGTACATATTGCTGCGAACACATATGTGAGCAGTACTGTAGCACACTACGTGACGATAGCAAATTCGGGCCGATGAAAATTTCAACTTCAGAAAACGAAGTGCAAACAACTCTCCAACTTGAACATAATTTCTAAGGACTCTCTTCATTCTCAGACTAGGAGAACGCTTACCAAATTGGCCAAAAAATATTAGCCCATTATCGGGGGCAATCATGTAAGTGAAGTGATTCTTTTTGCATACGATATTTTCAAAGATTTGGGTAGTAGATTTGGGACAGGTAATATGATGGCGCGCGAGCACCCCGGTAACCCTGCAAAACACATCGCAAATGACCTACTCTCATGGAAACACAAAGGATCCCGCCGCCGATGAGTTGTACTGTCAACTAGGACGAGATAGTGCTTTAACTTCCTTTTTTACAATTATTTCACAATTATTCACGATTATTTTCGATTCTTACGATATTACCAATTTTTTCCATTATTCTTCAAGGCAATAATCGAACCAAACCGTAACCGGTTATTACCGGTAGCGGTAATATAACCGGTTTACCGTGAAAGCTTACACCTGTCCCCAGTCCACCTTATTCCCACTTCCATTACATTCCTGGGTCTACCATTAATTATTCAAGATTACTCAGGCTTGGGTTCCTGCATGACATCATGAATTTACATGACTTCCCTACTGACATATCCTACAAAGTTTTTACTTATTAAAGCACAATTTAAGGTGAAGAGTATTAATTTTGACATAACCTGAGAGAAATTCACATTTTGGTGGTACAAGTAAGAATATGACATGGTCACCATGTACATATTTCTATGACTGTTTCAGGACATTACACAATTTTATGGAATATCTGGAATTTTACTGGAATATAAACCAGAAAGCCAAAAGGCTTCGTGATTCCTTGCCACTGAAATGTAAGGCCTTTTTTCACATTGACATTGCTTTGCAATGTTTTTCAATTAACAGGGCTCCATAATGTGCCCACAAAGTACACATGCAAGGCATCCAATCTTCCTACATAGAGATCCCTCTTGCCCGTTGTGAACCCAAATAACATTTGACCTCCACCCAAAACTTCTGGGACCATGTATTCACTATGTGCTATCTACATGAAAAGTTACCCTGGTAGCATTCCCATGTGGGCCCCATATAGGCCCCATATCGACAAACATATGGGGCCCATATACCTTTTGCACCCAAGACCCATATGGGACCCATATGGGCCAGCCCAGAAAACCCATATGATGCATATGGGATAGTGCTGGGACCCATTTGGGCAATTGCCCCATATGGGCCCCAGTACTATCCCATATGGGCATAAGGGCATACCGGGCTGGCCCATATGGGCCCCATATGGGTCTTGGGTGCAAAATAATATGGGGCCCATACGGTTTGACTTATATGGGGCCCACATGGGAATGCTACCTGGGTTACAGGACCCTACAAGTGACCTTTCTTGAAAGACTGTGCAGGAAAGCTTGTCAGGCTTTGAACTTGCTGACAAATGAACTTTGACCTTTGAGAAAATCAATAGGGATCATCTACTCAATATGACCAATCCACACTCTAAATATGAGCACAGTCACCTGTACCGTTCTTGAGATATTGGGTTTACGAAGTTTTGACCTTTTGACCTCTCGTGACCCCAAATGACCTTTGACCTCCACGAAAATCAATAGGGATCATCTACTCAATACAACCAACCCACACACCAAATATGAGCATAGTCACATGTACCGTTCTCGAGATATCGTGTTTACTAAGTTTCGACCTATTGACCTCTCGTGACCCCAAATGACCTTTAACCACCACCAAAAACAGTAGGGATCATCTACTCAATATGGCCAATGCACACACCAAATATGAGCATAGTCACACTTACTCTTCTTGAGATACCGTGTTTATAGTGTTGAGCCAATAACAGAGATATCGGAACTTGCCGATAACAGATAACTCAAAGTTAATATCGGCCCGATACCGATACCAAAAAAAAAAATCTTCCGTAATCACACGTTTTGTTATCATTGAAAAATTATAATTTTATCACTACTGCACCTTAAACTTATTTTGAACTAAGTCTTCATGTTTCTGTTACTTTGTCTCCCTGAAAAATTTTCCGTTTTTCTGACGAAGTGTTTTAAGCAATTAATCACGATGTATTTGGTGTAAAACACGCGCCAGCCAAGAAACCCCGTTCGTAACAAACACATTTCGTCACCTACAGCCAGACTGTAAAGTTTTTTTTTTTTTGTGCGCCTAAACATATATGCCGTGACGCAAGTACAGTATGCCACATTTATAGGTATGTGTATGGACTGTACAGTGTAATTCCCCAAGCTTTACTACGAAAAAAAACTTGCGAGCGGCATACGTATCTACATTATACCACAGGTGTTCTCAGCATATACATACACACTACAGTATAGAGAATGTGTTTGTACATGGATACTGCTGATAATGATAAGACTCCCTTACACAGCGATGATCGTTCGCTGGTTAGGACAGTTCATAGTTTTTGTCTTCATCCGGTCCGGTATGGGTTTTTTCATTTGTTTGTCTGTGCCCGTTTCTACGCGCGTAAAAAGCGTTTACGATACTTCATGAGATCGTACATTTTGTCTCAGGCATTGGTCTCCTGAGTTAGCTCTTTCAATCGAACGTTCGCGATCCTGAACATTGAGCATGCCGCTCTGCTGTACACAGTGGTGGAAATCCCCATTGAGTTACTGTTACTGCACGTGGCGAAATTCACACAGTGAAACTCCATTGAGATTTGTCGCGGGATTCGGAAGAATTTGACTAGCGTAAACGGACAACAGATTTGTATAGCGAATTGGCTATAGATTGCACATTACGGTGCGTGCACTCTGCTATTAGACCATGGGACAGAGTCCAAAAAAGGCTTTAAATCTTGACTTCCGTGGCAACATCAAGGGGACTACGCAAAACTGTGACCAATTGGGAGAAAATTGATCAAATTTAGTGAAAAGAATGATTCCCACGTTCAAAAGTTGCACATTAATGATTAATGAGACAAAATGGCCGATTCATTCCCATATACTTGTGTACAAAACAAAACAATTTCTCCTGTGTTCAAAGTAGACTCAAAAATTGGGTTTTGCAGATATGGGATCATCAAGATAGTTCTCTTCATTTGATCTGCATACTTTTTTTCAACCAGATGTCATCTGAGACAACGATATAAGAGGATAATTGAAATAGAGGGCGCTGTCCAAATGATCTATAGACAACAATAATACAGTTTTAAATGCAGATAAACCATCATACATCTCTATGACAAGTTCAGTTGTGTATTTGGTGGCACGTTGCTTACTCAGCCATCTTGACCTTAATCACAAGACCCCACCCCACCCCACCACACCCCGTAGGGGCCCCATAGCGAATAATAACAAACGGTTAAACTTCTTGGGTTGAACGTAGTAGATGCTAGTTGGACTTGCCTGGTTATTCTTCAGTTCTCAGGCTGGGTTGTTTTATTTGGATATCACATAACAGTGGCACATGCAGGGAAGGGGCGCAGACCCCCTCCCCCATTTGCTGTCATGTGTAATTTATTTATGCTTCACAATGTGTCATATATGAAGTACCATAATGTATCTTAGGTCCAGCACACTTCCAAAAGCAAATATTTCCAAAGTGAACAGGAAAACCCTTCCCTTAGACCCCACCCATGTAAGCAACTACTCAAACCTTGTACCCCCTCTACTTCAGCTTCCTTTTTACACCAGGTTGGTGTAACAATTCATGTTCATGGAAGTAAATGAATCAACACCCCGTATTGCTACCCTAAATCAATACTGTATATGGAGGTGACGGGTCAACGCGAAAGAAAAATTTGAGGTGCCAGAGGCATGGGCAGTCATGCCCCTCCCCCATGTTAAAACATTCGTGCCCCAATCACCTCCCAAACTAAATACACTTAACCTTAGATTTCAATTTTCACCCAGGGATGTGCTAAAACCTAAGCCTCCAACAGGTCCATAGCCAGACAAGGCATTGAAAGTGGGCTAAAACCTTTCCAGAGGCAAAATATTTAAGGGGGGGGAGGGCACATTTGCACAGATGTATTAATTCATTGGCAAACTTTAAAGTTTTTAGGGGTGAGGAATTTTAAGGGGGCTATGGGTCTGGCTTCCAAGGCCTTTGCACCCTGGACACCACAGCTAGGGGACCTGAAACAGGCACTTTACCTGTCCCGCAGATCCCGCTCAGTTTCTGCATGGAAATTTTATGCTCCAAACATTCTTTTTTGTCCCCCCCCCCAAACACTTTTGATATCCTTGCACCACCACTTAGGAGAGTGGGCAGTAGGTACAGATACAATGATAATGTCCGGAATCTGTATTCATTCATGTAGGATGAGGATGCAACAACAACTGTGGAACACTTGCAACTTGGTTTGTCATATCAGATAAATAAACAAATATTCCGTAAGTGACTGGGGGTCAAGCAATGTGCACCACAGCTCTTGATTCCTAGTTCACCTATGCAAATGATTAACAAGAAAAAGTTTATTAGTTTTCTGGAATACCGAAATTCTCCTCCTGTATTAATACATTCCATTTATATAGTGCTTTCTACAAAAGTGTTAAATTAAAAATCTGTTATTGTGAACTCATGGACACAGGCAACTGTTAGAACAGGCCTATATCCATAAAAATGCCTTGATTGGGAACTTGCCTTGCAGACTTGCCTTGTGGCTAATAAACCATGAAAAATTATCAAAATGGCCAAACAGTACCAATTCTCTTGGTCTATCATGTTGCTAGGAAGGAAATCTGTTGCCATCCTAAAATGGCACATGCACAGAAAATTTCAAAAAAATCCACTGGCAATTACAGAGGCTGAAACCTTTCGAAAAGTGAGACAGACATTTTCAGTGGGACAGACATTTTGCCCTGTACAGTATAACGTAAGTTCTACTCTCGCTTTGTGGGTTGAGCTAAGAGCTAAAAATACACTGTTTTTGAAAATACTATCCACAAAAAAGTTGGAAAATACAATACTGTAAGCTTAAAAACCTCATTTCATTTTTCTTGATCCTGTAGAAGGCAAAGCCACATTTTCTTTTGGAATTCCTTTACTAATATCAATCCTTATCCCTTGGCTTCGAGGTGAAATAACTCATTGATTTTGCAAGAAAAAAAAAAAAAACATGCAACGAAAGGAACATGTAACAGGGTATAAAAATCTCTGGTAAACACTTCCACTACAATTCTGATTAACATTACAGTTTTTAAACAGCAAGTCAAAGAGCATCTATGCGATTTCAGTGATAAATTTCCTTATAATTTACCACAGAATCACATCCAGGAATGTCTTCATTTCATTTACCTAACCCATCACAGCATTATCAAGGCCTGTCTTTGCAGTTGGAAAAGTCAGTTCAAGCAAATATGGGTACACAAACAAGTTTTTTGCAAATGCTGATGAATTTTTTTTGCAGTTTTCCTACAAATACTCCAGTTCACACTGTTGTTGTATTTGTTTGACGTATGATGCAGACTGAAGGAGACAAATGACATTGCAGATGAAAACCCGCATAAATCAACAGGTGTTGTTCGGACTGTGTCAGCTTTGGTCCTGTGTCTGTGGGTTCTGAAAGAAAAAAAAGAATAGAATAAAACTGAAGTAAATGCTTGAACCTCATTGTATCTCTTTGTTTACTTTCTGTACACATCAAGTTGTGAATAATGTAAAATTCAAACTCCTGTGTTACAGTACTGTAATTTCACTGCCAGAACCTACAACTTTCCTTGGAGGGGTCTAATGAGAGAGATGCCCCCTACCCCTTTGATCTTCAACAAAAACTATTATTATCTATTGTTTAAAAGATCTCATTGACCACCGAGATACCAGGAGCCTTGCCATGACATCATTCTTGGACACTAATACATCATTCAGCCAAACATTGCAACATATAATCATGAACACAAATTTAATGCAGTGATGGTTTCTGTATTGGCAATTTACTCAACTAAAGAAATTGCAATAAGGAAAAATATCTGACAGATCACAATTTAAATATAATTTAAATATAATTTCGCAGTGTTTTTGACTTGGCAATTTGAATGGTCGAGAATCCAAGTTAAACGAGCATATTGAAACTGACCTTGACCCACATTAGGAAGTCTGTTATATGACCTCCAGAAACATACTGCACCTTTCAGCCTAAAATTTTTTTGATAAGGTTGCATGTGACTGTTGTGGTAATTTTCAGCCAATTCTCTAGCTATCTACCCTGCAAATTGAAACCGACTAGCTCAAATGCAAAGCGAGTCTTTGGTAGCTGTTTGTTGCTCGAAACCTGACTCCTGCAGCATCATTGGCAAAGATTGAACATTTACCTTCATAAATGAATCATTCATCACAGCAGTGAAAAACTTAAGCTGAGTCATACTATCAACAGCATCAAGTGAAGAAAAGACATCCCCTCAGCTACAGTATACACTGCCACCACTTCTTGAAGTATAACAGTGTATGGAAATGGTCAATGAAGCAAAGTCCTAGGTAATTTGTCATTTTGCGCCAACTTTAAAATAAAACTTACCAGACAAGTCCTTGCTGGATTCTCATCTGAGGTTGCCATCCCATCATGCCTTTCTAGCCCTTCTTTCAAAAAGACTGAAATATGAAGTAGAAAGCAAAACATAAATATGGCTAAGCTATTGTGGCAAATTTAAATGAGATCGTCTGAAATCTGTGACGACTCAGTGATGTGACGTATGTGACCAAGGTTAAAATCTGTGATGATGACCAAAATCAGTGACGGTACCATGATAACTTTGACAACACATTGGCTTAAAATGATTTCAAAACTTGCATGCATTTACATTTTTTACACACTGGCAATGGAAAATCAACTTGTGCGTTTGTTTTCCAAACATGCCGAAATTTGCGTCTATTACCTTGATCCACACAGTATACACCGAGAAATGTATTGTGTGCGTTAAGAATGCCTTTTAAAAATGAATGCATGCTGACACAGCAAATCTAACAGTGTGCAGAAAAGGAGTTTGGGACCTATGTTTATAAATAAAATATTATCCTTGCAACTAGGCCGCAAATTTATACCCTGGTGATTTGACGTCAAGTTATTGGTTTGATGGAGCCTGTGACAGCAAAATTTAAGGTAAAGTTCCATGGATTAATTTACAGTCTAAACTGATCCATGAGTGTGCACCTAATGTTAAGAATTTACACACAACATTGAAAAAGTACAGCAGGACCCAATTCCAGGACGTGACATGATGGTGAGCCATGACGGTAAATTCAATGCATCGCTGCCGTGATGTTATCACAGGTTTTAGAATACCCCCCAACACTTACTTTACTATGGCCCAGTAAAAATTGAGCTCTTCGACAAGCACAGTAACTCCTGGTTTATCAATCAGTCCATCAATTCCTAACTGTGACTTGTGAGCATTAATTTAAAATCTCATGCCTAGCTTATTCCATTTTCAATCATCACACATGTATGTGACACAGATTACCACCCTGTTTCTAACTAAGCTAGTACTTTGCTGGGTACTTGCAGAATTAGTGTAGTCCTAGCCTAGTAGGGGCTATTTGTTAGTTGCTCGTGATTTAGTAACTTTAATTGTGCATTGAGACTGCCTTCGAACGATCATCATTGATGCTGTTTGTATACACACACTTATTTGCTAATAAGTAAGGATAACGTTATGCCTTAATAAAAAACGGTTAGAAAGGGATTATACACTAGGCCTATGATTCTGAGGTCTATGGCAATTCTGTGTTGTAACGTGCTTAGGCCTAGGCTAGGTTTGCACAGTTTCACTGTCTTACGACCATCGAAACTGGTAATTCAACCAAGTTTTCATGATTTATGTTATACAGTAATTTAATTCGGCCCTTACCTGTGTTCTGTACCTTGGTTCTTGCTCTGATCATCCTAAAACACGTCGGTAAATCGCTTGACTTCTCAAGTTGTGGTAACTAACAGTAGGCCTAACACTAACAATAGGGAATTGTGCTTGGAAATTCACATTGGTTCAGTTCACCGTCTCCGATCATCTAAATGCGCACACAAAATCTCTCTTGTCAGCAAACAATTCAAAGAGTTCTTTGGTACAGGATAAATGTTAAGATTCCGTCATTCTTATGAATGATAACAGATCCCATGAAGAGTTTCACAGACAATGAATTAAGCACCTGAAACGTTTTTGTTTTGGTGTTAAGACCTTCTTGTTTGTTAACGACATTATACTTTGTGAGGTACCTGGCAGATCTTGTCATGTGATCCTCATGTGACCTGAATGAAGATCTGTGATTGGGCAGTAACTACGTCATAAGTATTTTGTAAACGAAATACTTTCTTTTTTTTTGGCGAAAAATGTGATTGAATTTTAATCCTTTTCTCAATAAAGTGCAATTATCACGATTGGGAATCACCCTTTCATCAATGTAAATATTTTAAAGAACATTTTCAGGGACATTTGGTGTAGACCCCCGATGCTTGCCACGGAATGAAAGAATTTTGGACTCTGTCCCACGGTCTATATGGGTGTGTACGTTAATTGTTGAAAGAACACAACAAGCAAGCGTTGTTTGTTAAGAACTGCTTCCAAAATGAAAAACATCGGGATTGCCATGGGCGTCCTCAGGTAAGGGCATGGGGGCTTTTGCCCCTGAAAAATCAAAAATTTGAAAAAACATATAAAAATCAAAGCAAAAACCCGAACAAAACGTTTTTTCCAAGTTTCTATGCCAAAAATAGGCTTTGGAAATGCCATTTCCGGAGATCTGGGAGGCATTTTGGGCTGAAATTTTCGCACATTTCATGTCAATTCATGATGACTGGGAGGTTTTGCCCCCGTCTAAAAATTTTGCCCCCCCTGACTTTTTTTCTGCAGACGCCCATGGGGATTGCACTAAATATTCTATAGACTACGAACTGCGGGCTTGCGGCGTAGTTGATCTACTTTGTGTACGTTCACTGCAATGAATTTGTTGAATATTTTATGTTCAACAAAATGATCTGTATTTTATTTAAGTGCATACAGAGAACTTTTACCTCTTAACTGTTGAAATGATGAAATACTTGTTATCGGTTGCCATTATCGGAGACAGCCTTCATTTGTGCCGATACCGATATCTTACCCATAACGCCATTATGGGCCGATACCGATAACACCTATCGGTTATCGGCTCAACACTACATGTTTACAAGCAATTTGTAAGGAATTTACGTATTGACCTCTCGTGACCCCAAATGACCTTTGACCTCCACCAAAAAACAATAGGGATCATCTACTCAATATGACCAACCCACACACCACATATGAGCATAATCACAAGTACCATTCTCGAGATATCGTGTTTACAAGGTTTTGGCCTTTTGAACTCTCGTGACCCCAAATGACCTTTGATCTCCACCAAAAACAATAGGGATCATCTACTCAATATGGCCAATGCACACACCAAATATGAGATTAGTTACACGTACTCTTCTTGAGATACCCTGTTTACAAGCAATTTCTAAGGAATTTACCTATTGACCTCTCGTGACCCCAAATGACCTTTGACCAACACCAAAGAACAATAGGGATCATCTACTTAATATGACCAACTCACACACCACATATGAGCATAATCACAAGTACCATTCTCGAGATATCGTGTTTACAAGGTTTTGACCTTCTGACCTCTCGTGACCTCAAATGACCTTTGATCTCCACCAAAAACAATAGGGATCATCTACTCAATATGGCCAATGCACACACCAAATATGAGATTAGTCACACTTACTCTTCTTGAGATACCATGTTTACGAGCAATTTCTAAGGAATTTACCTATTGACCTCTCATGACTCCAAATGACCATTGACCTCCACAAAAATTGATACGGATCATCTACTCAATATGACCAACCCACACACAAAATATGAGCATAGTCACATGTACCGTTCTCAAGATATCGTGTTTACAAGGTTTTGACCTTTTGACCTCTTGTGACCCCAAATGACCTTTGATCTCCACCAAAAACAATAGGGATCATCTACTCAATATGGCCAATGCACACACCAAATATGAGGATAGTCACACTTACTCTTCTTGAGATACCGTGTTTACAAGCAATTTCTAAGGAATTTACCTATTGACCTCTCGTAACCCCAAATGACCTTTGACCTAATAGGAAATTGATAGGGATCATCTACTTAATATGAATAACCCACACACAAAATATGAGCATAGTCACATGTACCGTTCTCAAGATATCGTGTTTACAAGGTTTTGACCTTTTGACCTCTTGTGACCCCAAATGACCTTTGATCTCCACCAAAAACAATAGGGATCATCTACTTAATATGACCATCCCACACACCAAATATGAGGTTAGTCACACTTACCCTTCTTGAGATATCGTGTTTACAAGCCAAAGCGTCACATACATACACACACACACACATACACACACACGACATCACCATCGCATAGATTCCTTGGCCTACGGCAAGGAATCGAAAACTTTTCCAGGCCTTACAACAATCTTCCAAACCATGACTTTTCCAATTTTTCCATGACAGCAGTAAACTTTTATGTTGTTTCAAGTCCATATATTTCCTTCTTAGACTTTTTGTACTACTCCTGTGTGCTTCTTTCTCCCCTTTTTGAAGAGTATATCTGATACATATGCATGTTTGATACTTTTTAAGGCATCTGATGTTGGAACTGCCAAAAAGAAATTTATTTTCTGTATATTTAAATTAAGTGAACAACATATTGATCTTTCTACCTATCTATCAATCTATGACTCTCTGTTCTCTTACCTTGCATAATTCCTTAAATTTGACCTTCGGATCAGGAACCTTGGGAGCAGAACGGGTCTTCTCTGGAACCTACAACATGAAACAGGTAAAAGCTATACATGAGATAGTTACTTCCCTGACTTCCTTTGGCCATAAAGTAATTACAACCTTTTACAGAATATAGGCACAATATGTTGAGATGCTTAACACTATCCATTTCAACAAATACAGTAGCCCTGAAGGGTCATGCACCATTTTACTGCTGTCATGCTCACAAAAAGTACAAACTTTTTTCTACTTTTGTTAAGATAAAAAGAGTTCCATTAACTTCCTATGATCACAGTGCTACAGTTTACTCATAATCAACTAAACATTAAAAACTTTAAAGAGCAATCACCACAAATTTGGAAACCTCTAAGTCTTACAAGTTCCATCTTATTTTGACTACAGATATCCTTCATGATTGCTGCACCAAAATATTTTATACTACTCGTAAATTCAAGACTTACTTTGTATGAATTGGACAATTCATTGGCAAAGACATTGTCACATGATCTGAAGAGCTATTCATGAATTCAGATGTTGGAAAACACTTACTCAAATTGGACTGACTACATCTACATCCTCTCTCTAGAGGTTACCAAATATTTCTTTAAAATCCCTCTTACTTCTGAATGCAATGATTACAAAATGTGCTCAATAAGACAGCTCCTGCAAATCAATTCTTATTTCATATTGTCATCTAATTTTACCGATAATCAACAAATCCAGGTTGATCATTCAAAGCATCCCTAGTTTGTTGTCAATAGATAAAATTCATTGACTTACTTTCCACAACTTCAAGGATTGTTCTCTCATCTCTGCCTGGAGGGGTTCTATCAAGGATGAATTTCTGACATAGACCTGTATTTTAGCCAGGGCTTTCACCTGGGTGACAGCTTGTCTAGAATGAGGAAAACAATGCTGCATTAAAAACATTATAAAAAGAATGTCACTAAAAGCAACTGTCTGAGAATGCATCACACTTAAGAATAGAAAGCTTCTATTCATGCTGAGGCATAGACTAAGAGGCCCACAGTGGAAATGCTAACTGTTCCAGAAATTTTACTGTTATCGTGACCCAGAATTTCACCTCCATTGAGCTGAACTTGAGATGAACTAAGACATACTTGGGTGATATGTATGGTCGTTTGTATGTCTTTTTCAAATCAGAAAAATATGTTATATGTTTGTGTTTAAATTGTCAGCTTAATGTTATTTATCAGATTGAACTGAATTCTAAATGGCAAATGTTGCTCAACATCACATGAATCTACTTAATGTGCTGTTGTTGTACAGTTTTTGTTTTATTTTCTGCATGATTTTTTTGTATTCCTTGGAGAGCACAGTATTTGACAAGCCCTCTGGGATTTTTAGAATGCTTCCTTTCACAATATTTTGATGTGCATCAGCCCTCAAAAGTAGCCTTGGCATTCGGCAATGCCTGAAGTAAATGCTGAGGGAAATCAATTCAACATCGTCAAGAATTTTTCAGAGCAGATAGAATGTATGAGCAATACATGGCTCAAAATTAGGCCTTAGCTTCAAGTAATGATTTGAAGAGAAGTTTTTTATGATAAAAATTTCCTCTGTGATAAAAAATTTGGGCAAATGTATTCAGTATTATAACTTTACAAACAAATCATAGCTGCAATTTTCCAAGTTTTAACAGAAATTCTTGATTGAAAAGGTTCACTACGATCAGTATTTATGGAACGTACATAACTCACCACTTGCTATCAAGAAGTGGTCACTGCACACACATGAAAGTGACACAGCAGAGAATGACCTTTAGTTTTAAGAACCAGCTGTTTTAACTTTTTGATACGTTATTATATGGGAACAATTCTCAAAGCAGCTGTACTGGTTTTATCAATGGAATTCCAGAACTTGTGAAACAAACTACCTTTACGTACAGTACAGTACAGTACCAAGTGTGTAAACAATTTAAACTTGCCATACACATATAATTGCATGACTTTTACCGACGCTTGCATTAATAAGTTACCTAGTAATAATAATGCCGAGGTAAAGTGTATTTTTGCCGAAGTCAGACAGCAAATTTTTTTGCTGTAGCCAATATCTTATTTGCGAGGGCTGTGCATACTGTTTCAATTGTAATCAAATATTGTGAAGGGATCAAATCAATGATATGAAATGAAAATTGTAGGTAGAACATCAGAGAATAAATTTATGTGACTAGAGTAGTAAAATACATAACATTTTCAGATTGGAGATTAAAAGATAAATCACCCCCCGGAACTGACCTATGTACTAAATCAACAATACTCCTGGTCAGGGTCACACATTGCCAAACAACTGTTTGGCAATATGGTATCATAATATTTTTTATTTTGCCCACTTCTATTGAATAGTGGCATGAGACATCATTTTCCAAGGTGAAATCTCTTGCCACCACCAATGCTCATCTATATTCATACAATACATACCATGATGAAAATGACACTTACTGCATTCCATTCAACCTCTTCAAAACACTAGTAGCGAAATTGCATTTTTATGACAATCACTGCAGAGCCTCATTCCTAAAACCTCTCTTGCACTGACCCATTTTAACTGACCTAGTGATCTTACTTGTCTCAACATTTACCCTTATATGACAGACCTGGTGGCTTTCCTTGACTGACCACATGACATTCAAGTCAGACTGAGGCCTTACTTGACTGACCAAGTCATCTCCCTTGACTGACCATATGATATTTCAGCCAGAGTGAGCCCTTACTTGACTTACTAAGTCTGTTCCCTTGACTGACTGCATCAAAAGTAAGGAAAATCTCACCTTTCATTTTGAATTCTAATGTAATTTGAAAACTCTTCATTTTCAAGGAGAACGGAAAGGGGTAGTATGTGTAAAATATCAGTGTTGGTAGATTTAAGACGGTTCAGTTCTTTGTTCAAGTCAAACAGGAAGTCGTGGCACAATTCTGCTCCTGGTTTCAGATGTTTGGCAATTACGTATCTGGATGAAGAAAGTACAAAACATATTAACATACTATGTGTGGAAACTTGCATTGTTTGATTAAACCTATACATCAATGAAAAAAGTAGTTCCTCATGCAGCTACAATGCCCATTACTGAAACACAGCTCCTTCTGAAAAATACAAAATCCCACCATATGGCTGTCTCAGAAGGCTTTTTGACTAAGTTAATTTGGAATGTTTATTCTGAAAGGTTGTGCAGGAGTGCATATAATCTCTCATACTAGACTCAATTGAAAGTTAGCAGCAAGTAGCTCTGGCAACCTTTGATTGATAAGGAAGTTGTGAACAGTGGAGACTAATTTGGTGCTTGTTTGCCCAAGAGATTATGTAGGGATAACAACTCTGTGGCTACAGTAGGTGGAGAAAGCTGCATAGGTGCTGCATTTGGCTAATGGGTCCTGTTTCGACATGTTTCTAGTCATCTGTGACCACAACAATGTAATAAATATTATGACAGCGAGGAGGGCTGACACTTATCCAGTGTAAGGCAAACTCACAAAAGTTACAAGCAAGTTAAACATCAATCTACATTGTAAATAGAGAGACCAGATAGCTTGAAAACTTTGTTACAATACTGTATTTCACAGACCTGCAATTTAAAACTTCACAAAAGTAAATGTGCATTTTGCCTACAAACCTTTCAGAGTTAGCAGGTCTGCTTGTGTTTGGTTTCACAATTGATATTTCCTCAAAGCTTCTGTACAAGATGTAGATTAGACCCACAGAAAATGGTGTAAAAAGGTCAAAAGTTTTACAGACAAAATGGCCACCTGTCAAACAGAAAACATGAAATTCATGATGACTTGGCACAATTTATTCTCACCCAGGTACCCAGGTCTCTCCAACACATAAAGGTCCCTTCAAAACTTGAGAAAATACCTGTGCATCCATGAAATGCACAAGCACCAAGCTATTCCTCACTGCATGATGTCAAATAGCCCTTACTAAAACTGACCACCACCAAACAGTCTAAAACCCGACTTTCATGTGGTAAGTTGGGTTTTTAATTGATATTTACACCTAAAGTTTACAGCCACTCCAATGCTTACTGGGTTTTATAAATTTTTTGTGATATTAGGATCGGACTGGCCATAAAACTGTTAGAGTGAACATCAAATCAAAACCCAACTTAACTCCCGAAAAGTCAGATTTTAGACTGTTTAGTGGTAGGCAGTTTGAGTAAGGGTTATTTCAGGTAATGTGATGTATTACTCTAAATCTTACAAAACTAGGAGATACCCCTGGTTATGTGAATCTTCATGTTGAATATATTTACATCTCTACCCCCTTATACTCTACAGAACTTGAGAAAAAAATTGTGGGACCCTTTAAATTTTCCTTAGACTCTTGAGAAAATGTCAGAGATCCTATCCACTTATGTTTTGAGCCAATATGAAATCACTGGTTTGAAAAGATTGCTTGTCACACTTGTGTGTGTGTTTTTTTTTTATTTACTAAGACCTGATCAACATGAAAGTTGTAGCAGTCACTTCCTTCATACATGAGAGCTTTCACTACGTAAAACCTCAGAATGTTATTTTGATTTGAGTCCAAATGTGAGAGTAATCTGGATCACCTTTTTCTTAAGCCAGGCACTTCCTAACAAGACATATAATTGCAAAACAACTGGATACAAAATGCAACTTTTGATCGGAGTGTTGCTGTTTTGCTATTCCATACTTTCAAAACATGATCTTCTTGAGCTAAATGCTGTATCTCCATGGCCCATCTCCACCTAAGAGTTAGTTACATAGGTACTTGTCAGTGTACCTGGAAGCGACTTTTAATTTGAGTTCAGCATAGTGACCACAGCCACCAGAAGAGATTATCTCTTAACAACTATCAGCCAAAATTAGTATGTACTATGTTTTCAAGAATTGCTTTGATATCAGTGCATTTTACATTTAAACTACAACTAAGAAATGATACTTGACAAAAGTGTTAGGTACTGGTATGAATATGTAAAATTGTATTTAAAATACTATAAAACAGTCTAACCTTCTCTGAGCACAGACATTGCACAAAGAAACTGACAGAGTAACAGCTGTTTGGTCAAAATCTCTTGAATATTCTCCTGTCCTGCGACTGAAAAACCCTAGGCAAAAATGAGACAAGGAATTAATAGTTTAAAAGAGATGTAAATTCTTCAGGCTGTGAATATCAGAGACTCCGGTACCATTACCTATAAACACCAAATGCAAAAAACAACCCAGTGACTGAAACAAAATATGACACAATAATACACAACCAGGCAGAAAGCACCCTACACTGTTATAGTATATGCTAGTTCATTCAAGTTCAAGTTCAAGAAATTTATATGGCGCATTATTTAAAATAATTATTCTAATGCGCCTTACAAGACACAGTGGAAAACAAAAGACTAAGTTGGACTATCAGATACCATCAAAGGCACAGCTAAATAGGTGGGTTTTTAATAAGGACTGAAAATGTTCCAGAGAGCGTGCTGTCTTAACTGAAAGGGGCAGATCACTCCATAACTTAGGGCCTTGGACAGCTAGTGCGCGCTCACCAAATATGGATCTATATCTAGGAACAACCAGATTGAGAGTGGTCTCAGATCTAAGTTCATATTTTGTTTTCTTAAAGGAGAACATGTTGGAAAGGTAGAGTGGTGCCATATTGTGTAGGGATTTGTAAACAAGATGCAAGATCTTGAATCGATTCCTGTAAAACACTGGGAGCCAATGCAAGTCCTTCAGCTAAGGATGGGAATAACCTGTTCTTGTTAGCAACTAGTCTGGCAGCGTAATTTTGCACACGCTGTATCTTGTACAGCATACATTTCGGAATACCAGTTAGCAAAATATTGCAATAGTCGATACAGCTATGAACCAGTGCATTCACAAGAGCAATGATAGCGGTCTTGCTTAGGAATTTAGCACACTGTCTAATGTTATACAGATGGTAAAAAGCAGTTTTACACTTACTATTGACATGATCAGACATAGAAAGACCATGATCTAACCAAGCTCCTAAGTACTTCACAGACGACGAGACTTTAACAGGGGTGTTGCCAACAATAATATTTTCAATGTTAAGTTTGGACAAGTGTTGGTTGGAACCAAATATAATTACTTCCGTTTTACTGTCATTCATTCACCTTCACTCCACACAGGAAACATAAAATTCCATCTAATCAACTAACTAGCACACAGGAACTAACAAATAAATAGTATGGCAAGTTAAAATCAAACTTAAGACACAATTTGTAATTTTTTTTAACTGAATTGTGTAAATTGCTGTGGAGTCCTGTATTTCCAACAATATTTGACCTATCCTGTCTGCCATCAAACAGGTCAGATATGTGAACACAGTATATCTATATATCTAGACAGTAGGGTGAGTTGGGTAGGTTGCTAATTATTTTCAACTAAAACCAAACAAATACTAGCACTTTAGTTTAAAGCCTACTTATGCCTGCACAACATGGTCATGAATGCTACGCTTTGCACAGTGCAAGTTGCTCTTGTATGCCAATTTCCATGCACATTACCATATGTGGTAACTGTATCAAATATAGACAGCATGTCTGGTCTAGCTGTAGAGCATCTGCCTCTTACACAGAAAATGTTATTTTCTAACATACCAACAGTTACTTTCAAACATACCAAAATGACGTTTTTGGTGGTAGGTTGCTGGCTCATAAGCTGCCTCTACTTCAAATTTGGCAAATAACATACCCAGTCAATATGTTGCCAAATATGGAGCTTGAATGGCTTATTCTTCAGCAATTGTCAGTCAATTGCTGATTAATCCTTAAATAACCAGTACGACAAACAAATCAGGATTATGGAACAATCTGCAATTCTTTTGACCTGAATTGACAATTGCTGTGGAGTTAATATTTTCAATTCTATTGACGTACCCCATCTGCCATCACAAAGTGAACACCTTTCCCATCAGTGTTATCCAACACAAATTCTCTGAATGCTTCAAGGTTGTCCCCTCTAGTAATGTCTCCATCTCCATTGTTTCCACCAACACCTGTCAGGATGTCAAAAATTTTCAAAATATATGAGACAGGTCTTTCTCTTTAAGCCATGCAGAGACTGCAGAGACTTCTCTGCTATAGGCATTTTCAGCTACCTTTCCTTGCTGTTAAATAACTGACCATATTGGGCTGCTTTGGTGATTAGTTCCCCCTGCCCCCCACTTCAAAATCTGCTTGGCAGGCCCTGCCACAATGCATTTTAATGCACTGCCACTATTAAATAGCATGTTTTCTAAAAGTGGGGTTTGATTGTAGACTACAGAAGTTATCAGTTTACTACATCCATGCTACAATTGGCAACAAAGTACCCCTCACTACCTTGTCAACTCAACTGCAATCAGTGGTGCGACTAGCCAGGAAAATGGAGGAATGCCACATTAAGATTCCTCCTTATATGAAGTGTGACCAGTCCTTCATCAATGCGCATGATGCTCTGCATTGGCAGTGGGTTAGGGATAACAATCCAGTGCCGTATGACGGGAAGGAAGCTTAACTACTTTTAACACTGCGTACATTACAAAAGCTTTGGAAAAAAGCAATGTTTGATTTCATGTGCAATGGACCAAAAGCCTCAACAGTACTCATGGTAAAATTACTTTGATTCAAACCATGTGACCATGATGTGGTTATAGGCTGTTTTAGTTGTAAGACAGTACAGTTGAAGGATGTTCTATCATGATAATAGGTACAACCAACAACCATAACATGGTTCTAAGTTAGCTGTAGGACAGGAGATAGAGTTGAAAAAGTTACTTTCATATGAGACTAACCAATCACATTGAGGATTTAGGTTACTGTAGTTGAAGGATAGTACTGTATATAGTTGAAGGAGGTTCTATCATTAACCACTTTGAGGCTCTAGGTTTATTACAAGATAGTATAGTTGCATTGGGTTCTATCACAGAAGGTTTATTCACCAACAAGGTTCCAGGTCAGTTGCAGGATAGTTTAGTTGAAGGAGGTTGGGAGGTTCAACTCACCATAAAGATTCAAAGTTACTGCAGTTGTGGGATATTATAGTATAGTTGAAGGTTTTATCATAATATCATCATAATTTGTTCAACTAAGCAAACTGAGGTTCAACATTTGATCGTTCTAGTCTATAGAGGCTTTGCAATTACGTCACGGAACCGCCATGCTGGAGGACATTCTTGCCAAATACACGTGGCTTTGTGCCGAACGCACTGCACAGAGTGCATTGTGGTGGGCACGGTGTGTACACATTCAACGAGCAAGCGCACCCAGTGTGGTTTACTACGTAGTTTCATGTACTCCAACATGGCCGCCGGAGAGTATTATGACGTCATGTGAAAAGCCTCTATAGCTGAAGGAGAATCTATCCAAAGAGGTTTAAGTCACCTTAATGAGGGTCTAGGTTTGTTGCAGGATAGTATAGCAGAAGAAGACTCCATCATTATAATTGTTCATCTAACCAAAATAAAATTCTATGTTAGTTATAGGATAGTAGATATAGTTGAAAGAGGATCTATCCTTAGAGGTTCTACTCACCATAATGAGGTTCAAAGTACTCAGCTGATGCAGCAAAGAATTCTTCCAACTTAAAATCATTGGGTCCTTTCAGGGTGAACCCAAAGCCTTTGGTTCGATACTTCCTTCTCCACAGAACATATTCTGAAAATCCACCTGGTCCAGCACAAATGTCAGCAAAATAAAGGAGCTCATTTGATGAAACTGCTGGTTCCTAATGAAGATTTGAGAAAATCACAGGAATACATGAATTTTGAAGTAACATTTCATATTCACAATATAATATTTATTAGTTCAGTACAGGAATAATATTGGCCAAGAAATATGAGCATCAAAATGATGAATCTTTTAACACTACAGCAAAATGCAAACACACACTGTAATAAGCCTTCAAGGGGTTGAGTTAAAGAATCATTGACCGTTTGAGTACTAAAACAAGGTTTCAATGACATCACACTACAATAAATATGCATGGCTGCGTAAGTATACACACACACACAAATACACAGACCTTTTTTCATACAACCTGAGGACCTGAGCACTGAGTTTTTCTTTGTTCCTGCTTCCTTAACCCTTACCTTAACAATAGACTGTCTATTACTCTGACAGGAGAGGACTCCAGAAATCTACTGAATTTCCACCAGAGGGCCTAAAATCCATTGTTCCGGTCCTCTGTTTGAATACAAAACAAGTTTACACTATCTTGGCAATACACATATTACTAAGATGTGTGTGCATCCACCATCACAACAGTCACTAGCAGTTGTGGGTTATTCTGGTGCAATACTGGTCTGCATAATCATGAAAAATTTAAGTCAAACAATACAGCACTCACACATGACTTATATCAAACAGCAGCAAGGGTATTGGAATCTTTTGAAATAGGCAAAAGCCATGGTAGCCAGTAACAAAAATTTTTGCCCATCACCTCAATAAATACTTACACCTGTAATTTTCCGAGGGGACGTGAACATCATATCACACAACACATCCATGTTTGCCATCTTTACAGCTGCACGATTCAAGAATATTGCATTTCGAATTGTTTCAAAAGGGTTAGATCGGGTTCTTGCTTGTCTCATTTCTTCTCCTTCAAGGTTGTCAAATGTGGTCTGACAAGAAATGAAGATATTTCAGTTGTTTTTACAATGTAACTTCCAACAAACTGATTACTAGACCTAGAAGGAGCATGCTACTGTATAAAAACACCCCTAGCAGATTCCAATTGGTATATTGAATCAAATACAGTAAGGACATGATTTCAGTCCCTGCCCCACCACAAGAAATATATGTGTCCTCCCCCACGTCAAAAAAATAAAAAAGAAAAGGTGGTCACGCTTACCTGCCACTTGGAAAGGAGCCTCTTACAAATGTGATGTAAGCCCCTTAGTCAAGCATGCATAATTAATTCGGTTCATTGCATTGATCAGTTCAGTAGGGGAACATATCACTCTAGATCATTTATGTATCGATCATGCAATACAAGCGGAGCAACATAGCACAGGAAATACCCCTTCAATGGTTGTGTAAGAGGAACTGCATTACAAAAAGAATATTATGGATCTTATCTCCATAGGGATATTGCCATAACTATAAACCTGGGCATTAAGTATAAAGAAGCAGCAAAATATATATCACCTTAGATTCTCAAAATCAGAGCGAACAGGAGGCAGTCTAGTTTTGCTTGATATGTTTAAAATATGATAAGTGTGAATGCTTTCAAAACTGGATTTTATAATTACTTTTACTACACTTTACACAGCACTGTTCAATAATAAAAGCATGCCAAAGCCTCTAGTCCTGGGATTTACTTCACTTAAATTATAAGTGGAGGTAGCTGACATAGGCCCATTTCAAAAAAACAATTACAAAGGATTGCAGGATAACCTTTTATTAAATATTGTTCTTTTCCGTAGCATTTGACTGTGGTAAAGAATGGCAAACACCAAGTCCCTCCCCCAAAAGTCCCTCCCCCATTCCTTTGCAGTTGTTATTTGGGAAGGGGTCCATGGGGGCAACAAATAATTGTTCTTTGCTGATTTGACAGAAGTCTCAAAGACTATTTTTCTTTAACCCCTTTGCTACGCATGGTTTCGCTGCGAAACTATAATTTACCATCACTTTATATGCATGGTTTCACTCCGAAACCATAGCACTCAGCTGCGATCTAGCATGGCTAATTATAAATCTGTGGCATTAAATTGTGTTTTGGACATGGAATAGACTTGAAGGGGAGAGGTTTAACACACATGCATCCTCTTGGGGCAAAGCGAGCCCAAACATGGTGGCATCTATACAAAAAACGTAGCACTTCAGGCAACTGGTACGTACGTACTGTGTATACATATTATAACACATGGTGCCCGTCCCGCATCGGCTTCCATAGGCCATTGACCCCGTGACCTTCAACTATTGTCTCTCTCGCTCTTGTGGCCAAATTTTCGGGTAGCTACTCGCAGTTTTGAGCTCCGCGTGAAACAGTAAAGATGTGTCACAGCCGAGCTCTCCGCATGGGTCCAAAAGGACCCAAACAACAGTAAAGGGTTAAACTAAGCCTGTGGACTGTGTTTACTGCAAAGCTGATGCCAATGTCTCTGCGTGTGTGCACGCAAACCTTTAGCCGAGTGGTGCAGATATTTTAGCTTAACCCTTTACCGTTGTGCTCCGATCGGGGCATATTTGCGCGCCCCGGGATTGGGCGGAAAAGCGGACGTAGCCCGTCCCGCATCGGCTTCCGTAGGCCATTGACCCCGTGACCTTCAACTATTGTCTCTCTTGCTCTTGTGGCCGAATTTTCGGGTAGCTACTCGCAGTTTCGAGCTCCGCGTGAAACAGTAAAGATGTGTCACAGCCGAGCTCTCCGCATGGGTCCAAAAGGACCCAAACATCGGTAAAGGGTTAAACAATTGCCATGTACAAGAATATGCAAATCTATTGACTTAACTGTTATGACTCTTTCCTTTTACCCAATCCTCCAACAGCTATGCTGACACATAGCTTCCGTAAAAATTGAGTTATTATCAATAACTTAATGAAAGTGTTTAAAGGTCAAGGGCAGTCGCCCCAACTTATTTTGAAGCAGCAGCTAAATGTAACAGTTTTCATCTTACTTCTCTTCAAAGTATCACCCATTATATTTTAAGACTTCAATATTGCATTTCCAAGATAAACCAAGCACTTACTTCTAGTAAATTTCACGTTTGAAGTGGAAAATTGTTGTCACATGACTCTGGACAGCCAATCATGAAACAGGACAGTCTACTACACTGCTTCAAGTTGGGGTGACTGATCTTGCCCTTTAAGGGTATTATTACCTTATATAAATGCTAACAGTTAGCATGATTAGTCAAGTTTCACATCCAATAGATACAGAAAAGGTAAATTTTGAACTTGTTATTCCACCCAATGGAGAATTGTTGGAAGAAGTAATCCCTACTCAAATTCGACCAAAACCTGTAATCTCTGCCTGAAAGAAAAATACTTCATTATCTACAAGCCAGACATGGCCAGTCTGAACAATAGGAATGAGCTAGGATCTGCTTGCAGACACAGAAAGAAATACCTATTGAGCAACTTTAATCCGGGCTAAATCTGAAATAAAAGGAGCTGACTCTGCCCTTCCAGCTAATACAACGTTTTATCCTGAAGAGTGATGTTCTTATGAACCTCATGAAACAAGCTTGTAGATATGACATTTTAACTTTTAGATTGACTTTTAGCATTTTATAGTTATTTTGTATTAAGGATATGGGGTTTGACCATTTGTCACGGGTATGTGAAAAAACTTAATAGCTTTGGAAAAATTTGTTGAATTTCTTGAACCAACTCAATGAGACACTTAAAAGTTTACTTCACTTCTATTTAGTCTAACCAAGGTGCAATTTTACCCAACAAACCCATACATAAAGGCAAGATGTTCTCCCAGCTCATTCTCCAGTGTTCAATCAACAGGGTCTAGTGGCTGATGATTCATGACCTAGAAATCAAAAAATTCTTTGAAATATGCAGCAAAAGAAGGTTGATTCAGATTGTAAGAGGGTTGTGTGAGAAAAGGATGTATAAGAGCCCCCTAATTCCACATTTCATTCATTTCTATAGGATTTTCAAAGAGCTTACCTTTTGAATAAGGAGGTTTTCCAGGAGTTTCTCATCACAAAAGTGGGTTTCATCATCAATTGTTAACTTTTTCTGTAACAAACAAGCAGATAATTTGGAAATAAATTAAAAGGTTGTTCAACTTTCAACAAGGAACATAAGTCAACATGTACTAGTTAATAATACTTAAAATAGGCATAAACAGAAACACTGCATCAACCAAATTATCAAAGGAAAAATTGAATTGTACTGGGAAAAAAAGAGATGTTACAACATGACATAATCCATGGTACTACTCACTGTACTCCATCCTGAGTACACAGTGCTACTCCATCCTGAGTACACAGTGCTACTCCATCCTGAGTACACAGTGCTACTCCATCCTGAGTACACAGTGCTATGCAGTGAACTGAGAGCTTCCTTGCAGTTTACCTCATTGCAAGCCTTCTTCCGTCCCCATCACCCACACACAAGTTCAGGTGTCCCAAATGTAGCCAGGGGGGCTGACGAATTTTTTTGTCCAGCTCATCACTACGAAAAAATCAACGTCCGCTGGCGTTGGACACTGAATCTGTTCTACTGGGTAGAAATCTTACGGAAACTTCATTTACATAACTCTACATGGATTGGTTGGAGCAAGGCTGTCAATGTTTCTTTAACAGGCAAACACTTGTACCATTGTACAACAGTGCACGGACTCACTGTGATCGATGTTATTTGACACTGGTATTGTATGGTTCCGTGCAAGCATACACACACAGCACAGCGGTTAATTAAGAACAACAGATCCCACAGCCACGGGAAAAGATAGTTCGATACCTTTCAGCAAAAGATAACTGTTTTTAAATCCATTCTTTGATGAAAGTTGTTATTGTTTGAAAGAGGCTGTCCATGATCAAGACTTCCATCTAAATTATAAGCTTTTAACGGACGTAATAAACCTATGTTTTTGTTTAGTTTAAATGTCTTTGTGTTCAACGTAGCATTGCCAAGATTTAGTCGCTGAGCACCGCCTACCCCAGGAATAGACCAATTGTGGTGAGTGCTCATGAATATTAAGACGATCAACTTTTGGACTCATTGAATGGAATTTCTGGCCATCGCCAGCAGGCTCTGTGGGGCGGCAGCCTAAAGGGGGCTGCAGCCACAGAGGCGCTACGCAGGCTATCCCAAATGGGGATTGGCCCCTAGTTTTGAGGTATAGTATAACTGATAACGTCTATAGAAGGTATCATATGTCTTTCACCGTTGGATGAGACCAACCTGCACCTCTAGCAATCCACAACTCATTAAACAAATTCTGTCAACCTTTCTATTTACAGTAAGTCTGTATGGATTAGTTGAGGATTGAGTACTGGCAAAAGACAATGGATCTCCTAGCTTTTCAAAATATGTTTTTCTATTGTGGGAGAAGAGCTATTTCAAATTTTCAAGCAATATTTCCAAGTATCATTACCCTACATATACAACCATGTAAATTATGTTTTTTAAAGATGAGAGGAAATAGCCACACAAAAACGTTTATCCCCTGAGACTCTAAATGGTGTGGATAGTCAATAACCCAATATTCAAAAGCAAAGAATAAATAGGGCCTTTATTTGTAGTTTCTGGGTTTTCTTTCATTTCAGCAAAAACAAGAGCTTTCAATGGCATTCTTCCATGAGGCATACACCTTACTTCCATTAGTCACCACCTCACACAAAATAAATCCTCAACTTATGTATGAAGGCTTGGGAAATTTGGTACTGAACTGTTCACCGACATTCTAGTGACATCTGTAATACATAACTATCTTTAGTGTTAACACTTAGTTCTTCCTGGTTGCTGCTGACAAAGGAGTACTTTTCCCTCATAATCTAATACTTTAGACCACCTCATGCTCAAGCCCAAAAGATTTCCTGGAATCTATTCCAACATGCAACATCAACACATCCTCCACAATCTGATGTAATTCATGATCATTGCCCTACACCCTTTCAGTGTTCTATCGAACAATGTAAAGTCCCTTTTTTTATACTATTTCCTTGACAGGTTGTGTGGTCAAGTGACTACAACATCTTACTTGCAGTCTGCCATTGTGCTTGATGCTCAGCATAAGAAATGGAGAAGGGAAAACAAGCTGGTGAGCCACAACTGGAAAAATGCTGTGCCAACCTGACAAACCAATTGGTTTGAAACTGAGCCATAAAATCATTACCTTTCACTTGTCAAAATACCACAGTTTTATACAATTTGGTTACCTCAGTAGGATTCCAACATGCATCCTTCCAGCTTGTAAGCTCTTCCTCATCAGGAACTTCTTCTCTTGATGAAACCCATTCCAGGATTTCCTCCAGAGATACCTACAAAGGAAGCATTTATTGTAAGTAAAATTAATTCCCTTTCACTGACAATTTTCCCAAATATAACATTTTCATGACTCCCATAAAAGAGCAAGTGAATAAGTAAGCCACACATTCCCTCAATAGAGGCTTTGCAATTACGTCACAGAACCGCCATGCTGGAGGACAATCATGCCAATACACGTGGCTTTGTGCTGAACGCGCTGCACAGTGTTCACTTTGGTATGCACGGTGTGTACACATTCAACGAGCAAGCGCTTCCAGTGTGGTTTACTACGCAGTTACATGTACTCCAACATGGCCGCCGGAGAGTATTATGACGTCATGTGAAAAGCCTCTATAGCTGCCACCTTAGGCAGATCCTGAAACTCTTGGGGCTGTGCTTTGTTTCCTGGCCTATTTCAGCATAACGTTGCAATACCAGCTGATATACCCCTGAAAAGAACCCCATATTCTCAATTCCTTATTTACCTCTGCACTTACCTAATGCATAAGCACTGTATTTAATTAATGCCTGTTAAGTTGTAGTCTTTTGGGTAGAGAACTTGGGATGAAGCATGGTTTCAGGCAAGGAGAAGAGTATTTTGGAGAAAGAGCGTGGAGGCCTTATGTGCCAATCAGCACGAAGAGGATAGGTAAGGTAAGGTAAGTTGTAGTCTGTCGATTCCAGCAGTTCAAATTTGCTAGATGAGTGATATTTACTTTTTGATTTTGCAAATTACAAACTTGTAATAAAAATAATTTGGGAATAGTTTGTGACCCCACAATATGTACTTTGCAACCCAACATGGGTAAGCAACCACAAGGTTGGGATACCATGATGTAGAGTTTGGTTCTGACCTAATCAAGCACTCTTGTACAAAGATGTAGCTCTTGGTGATTAAACACAGGGCTGGAATTAAATGACGGCCACGACGACCTTGGCCGTCGTGCCCAAGGGGATGGCCGTGGTGCCCTACAAAAACAGCCACTTCTCACGGCCACGTAG
Organism: Holothuria scabra; assembly: GCA_037179385.1. Taxonomy (NCBI): domain Eukaryota; kingdom Metazoa; phylum Echinodermata; class Holothuroidea; order Aspidochirotida; family Holothuriidae; genus Holothuria; species Holothuria scabra. The sequence continues at coordinate 17,783,091 of CM074180.1, forward strand.
GCCGTCATGCCCGCAAGTACGTGGCCGTCGTGCCTTCCCATCTGAATGAAAAAATTTCATCAGGATTCCAATAAAATATCCTAAATACCATAACAAAAAGGATACTAAATGAACTCGATACGCAACTTGCGCGATCGAATCAGACTGCTGGAAACTGACCGCATTTTGCTTCCCCTTGTTAATACGCGACTTTGAAGTATGAGATACGCCCAATCCATCAATGTGCCGCGCACAGTATACAGGGTTTTCCCTGGGCCTTTTGAACGTCGCCGACGTTCAAGCTTCAAAATCAAGGAGGCCGTGGTCGACGTTCAAAAAATGGCCGCGATGTTCAAAATTGCTGCCAGCCGGCCTCCATATTTTTTCTTCTTTCTGTCAACGATTGCTTTTGTTGTTAATACAATAAACGACAAAATCATTGACTTATTTGTAAAACTGCAACTAACTTTAACTAGCCTGCACTTGCATGCCCTCGTAAGCTCCCATCAGGAAACTGTTGTACTCACTCCGGAGCGCAGTAGCTACGTGGCACAACACGACTTGCACGACCAAAACACAAATGTCCATTTTGCAGGTTAGAGGCAGGGCTAATGTCTCAGATTTGGGAAATTATCAATCAAACAAACGAACCATGTCATTGTATCTTTACGATGAAACCCCACATATTTCCTGTTACTTCGTTCTTAAAACTTACGCCACAATTCAGAAAATCGGAAAATGAAGTTGTGCGAACGTACACTGCAGTCTACCCCCTCCCCTCCCCCAGTAATCACTCCATCTCTGGATTGTTTTGCCCGACTACACCCAAAGTTTGGGAAATTTGATCGCAGTACAAATGCAATGGGAATATTAGAATTCGCTAAGACGGTCTCTACACATTATTCCTACACAGTAAAACTGCATTGACGATGTTGCGAGTATGATTGGCTGATTAAAAGCAATTATGTACCAATTACGATGTTAGGATGATTCTTACGTAGAGGTAACTAAGTTAAAATAAGTGCAATGATGGACCTTATGTGTATGATGTCATAAAACCCTTGTTTTCTCAACATGTTTTCATAAAAAGATCGGTACCCACACAATCTGTGATTGCTTGCAGCCATGTGCTCCATTGCATTTATAAATGCTGGCATTCACTTGATCATGACCACCGATTACTTGCAAACTGAAAAAGGGGCTAAAATATACTTGAAACTTGCCCTTAGTTTCTTAAAACTCTCGTTAACTCAATCCTTTAACTTCCCGCCAAAACGGGGTGCATTGATAACCACAAATGTAAAATTTTACCCCCGCCGTGGAAGTGATCATTTGATATTTTCCGCTATAACGATCTAGTATTACATGGAATTAGATTTAGAATTGCTTTCAATGTGTTTTCCTTGCTTTCTCACAGAAAGCGCCGCGTAAGTTGTTGTACAAACTGTTCTGCACAAAACACATTGTACAGACAACAGACTATCAAGCTGCAGTGTTTCACCTTTTTCAAATCCCCAAGCTTAGCATACATATCTGTGCACGTTTTGTACACATAGCTTCTAGAATCTTGTGAAGTTCCATGGTTACTTTCTTGCATAAATTAAGTCATTTCTAGCATTCCTTCCGTAATGTTTTTTACAGTAGGACTTAAGCAATGTTGTCATGCGACGTCATTGCAAACAAAAATAGTGATGCACGTGGTCTCATGCAGCAAAATTCTTGGCCCACGCGTGCAGTAGACTTTCGTGCATGTCCGTTTTTTCCACCAAACAAAGCATCATGTTTTGCTTGGTGACATCATATGTATAGAATCCATTTCAAAATTTAAATTGGTCCCTGCATCGTGATTGGTTCAATTGCATTGATTCTAGCCAGCCAATCACAACTCGCGCCTTCACCTATGTGATTTAGTGTGTGAAAATACTCGGTCTCGAGACAAGCTTCCCTGTTGAGTTTGTGTTACGACTATCGCACTTCCCATGCTTATATAGCCGGCTATCGCAGCGGGGCGAGCCCCGTGCCAAATTCACCATGAAACGGTATCACAAATCTCTGCGTACGTGGATTTTTGGGGGATCTGACTTACGTGCATTTCAGTTGCAGATTCTTTTTAAACAAGACGTAAGTTTTGGACAAGAACTGCTTAAAATATACGGGATATTTATATCCGAAAGGAACCATAAGATACGTTAACCGGGTGCAATTGTTGGCTGCCCAGAACTGCTAAGATTATCATGAACTGAATGATTGTTCTACATGGGGTTCGTTAAAGCAGGAGAGTAGCTACATTACATGACGCCACTACTACCCAGTGCAGTAAAAGAATGCAAATGTTCCCACATGATTGGGGGATGAAAAACAGAATGAGCATGATGTTGGCCTAAGAACTAAATTATTAAAGAGCATGTGACATCGACTGCAAACAAATCTACAGTACTGTATTAACGGTGACTTGTATCTCCACTTTTGAAGTGAAAATATTACGCCTACAAAAGTGATACCCCGTTCGTGAAACGAATGGAAATATTCCCGATATTTTCTATCCTGAACTGGTAATATTGCAAGCCTACCCAATCATGGCAATTTTGGCAAGCAACGGGCGCGAAATAACAGCCAACCGAGGGTAAAAATCGTCCGGTGCCATCGCTTTATAAAAGCCATGCCGATGAACCAAAACTTTTGAAGCAGAAATTAGGTGATATAAAGCCAATGTTAACGCTATCAGTACATCAAAATTAATACGAATGTGACTTTTAGTGCTAATATTTTGGTGTCAACTTACAGAAGTTGTGTTGACTAATTTGCCTCAAAAGTGTCACCATTTTGCGTCTAGGGACTTGCATACGTCCCAAAATTTCCAGGGGGACACCCCCTCCCCTCATACTCCGCCAGGCCAGCGATCCAGTCATGGACGCATTAGATGCGCGACGTTTAATTCTAAATCCAGGGAAAACCCTGGTATACCGCTGTGCTATGCAACACTCCGATAAAAACAGCCCCTCCAAAAATGGCCTTGGTGCCCTGCCATTCAAAAATATTTGGCCTTGGTGCCCTACCTGATGGCCGTGGTGCCCTCCAAAATTAATGAATGACCAAGGCCAAATGGCCTTGCCCTCCTTCAACCTTAATTTCAGCCCTGTAAACATATCACTTCCAACATGCGACTCCTTTTCCAACCCCTCTGGGATTGATGTCAGTCATTATTGTACCATATAAGGTATTTCATATTATATGACAACAACCTTTGCAACAAGTAGGCCTTTTTAACATGCATGCAAAATTGTGTATGTCACTGTCAAGAACTGAATTGTTGATGATTTGCAACTAGTTGTAACTTAGGTCTCTTCATATGGACCATAAAACTGACAGCACTGTGTACTTACAGTACATCATTTCTTTGGCAGTAACCTCACAAAAAATAACTAAAATGTCTGGTTGAAGTTCTACTAACTTCACTGCAGGCACATCTCATGAGCAGGATCTTCCATTGCAACCTAAATTTAAGCCACGAAAGACAGTTTTATCTTTCAATCTCTGAATTTCACGGAAAAGTCTTGCAGGTATGAAATATTACCACACTATCAAACCTCCTTTGCCTTCAACATCTAAAGAATCAGTTTTAAATGGCAAATACTGTATTTATAACCACAGGCAGAACCAATTCTCCAAACCTACTTCCTTCTAGCCCCTCCTGTAGCTAATCCAGACACAGTTCTACTTTACTGCATCAGGGAATACCCTGAACTCCATAATGAGTAATCAGAACACTCACAAAGCATGCTGTGTAATATCAGCTACTCAGAACTCTGCGTTCTTTGAATTTGATGTCAATCAAACAGTTGTATCAACAGAAAGTTTTTGTATACTCTGATGAAAATGATAGTTTTCGGTTATGAGTGACTGCCTTTAAAGACAACATGGCTACATACAGTACTTTGCATAAATAGTACAACTGCAAATCCCTTGACCAATACCTGTTCTTCTCCATCCCATTCTATGGCATCACTTGGTTCAAAAGCTGAATCCACCTTCATACCCAAACCTCTTCTTCCTCGTTGTTTTGAAGCTTCTATGATATCCACTCTGCCTTTTTCCATTTTACCCAGACCTTTACCTTCCTTGTAGCCCATATTTGCCTGGAAAAGAAAGAAAAACCTTCTGTTTAGATTTACCTTCTTCAGAATCAAAATGGTACCTTCGCAAAACACACAGAGGGACAGACCTTTGTAAGACACAACTAGAGCAGCTATACTGCAGAATCTCAATATTTTTATGTATGATCATTGGTATATCATGAAGCTATGGAATACTGTTATGTGTTTAAGTTTTTCTTGACACAACAGAAGAGAGCAAACATCCTTTTGGCACATGATCAGGAACAATAAAAATGAAATATGAAACAAACTTCCCATATCACACAGAGTACAGGTTGGTTAAAGGCCCAATTCTCTCACAAACAGTACCAATTTTCCTAACCTTACTTAAGCCCCTCCCAAAATTGTCTGAAATACTGTACATCCTCATCCAGACACAACTTCAGTTTATTGCTTCAGAATGAGTATAAAAAGTTCAATGTGAAAAATCAAAACACTCTCAGTACCATTCATGCTGTGTAATATAAGCTTTGGTACTCATCTGCTGTGTTTGATTAAGCTTTCAATCAAAGAGCTGAGCCAATTGAGAATTTTGGTAAACCCTTTACAAGAATTGTACAGTAGTTTTGGTGAGAGAACAGGCCCTTTAAGCTATTGTGGTGCAAATATTTATAGCAGAGATTTATAATATCCGGCTACTAGACATCTTATGCTAAAAATTGAAATGATTATCAAATATTTAACAGAAAAATTCAATGATGTTACATTTATACTAAATAAATAATCATTGTAAAGCATATATTGAAACTACAAAGCACAAGCAATTATCCAGCTAGATGGAGCTTTTTCTTTTAAAACCAGAAAGCCAAAAGGCTTAGTGATTCCTTGCTGCTGAAATGTAAGGCCTTTTTTCACATTGACATTGCTTTGCAATGTTTTTCAATTAACAGGGCTCCATAATGTGCCCACAAAGTACACATGCAAGGCATCCAATCTTCCTACATTGAGATCCCCCTTGCCCGTTGTGAACCCAAATGACATTTGACCTCCACCAAAAACTTCTGGGACCAGGTACAGTATTCACTATGTGCCATCTACATGACAAGTTACAGGACCCTACAAGTGACCTTTCTTGAAAGACTGTGAAGGGAAGCTGCTTGTCAGGCTTTGAACTTGCGGACTCCAAATGAACTTTGACCTTTGGGAAAATCAATAGGGATCATCTACTAAATATGACCAATCCACACACTAAATGTGAGCACAGTCACATGTACCATTCTTGAGATACCGTGTTTACAAAGTTTTGACCTTCTGACCTCTCATGACCCTAAATGACCTTTGACCTCCACGAAAAACAATAGGGAATATCTACTCAATATGGCCAACACACTTGCCAAATATGAGCATAGTCACATGTACCGTTCTTGAGATATCGTGTTTACGAATTTTTCACCTTTTGACCTCTGGTGACCCCAAATGACCTTTGATCTCAACGAAAATCGAGAGGGATCATCTACTCAATATGGCCAATGTACAAACCAAATATGAGATTAGTCACACTTACCCTTCTTGAGATACCGTGTTTACAAGCAATTTCTAAGGAATTTACCTATTGACCTCTTGTGACCCCAAATGACCTTTGACCTCCACGAAAATCGACATGGATCATCTACTCAATATGACCAATACGCACTCCATATATGAGCAGAGTCACATGTTCTGTTCTCGAGTTATCATGTTTACAAAGTTTTCACCTTTTGACCTCTGGTGACCCCAAATGACCTTTGATCTCCACCAAAGACAATAGGGATCATCTACTCAATATGGCCAATGCACACACCAAATATGAGATAAGTCACATTTACCCTTCTTGAGATACTGTGTTTACAAGCAATTTCTAAGGAATTAACCTATTGACCTCACATGACCCCAAATGACCTTGACCTCCACGAAAATCGATACGGATCATCTACACAATATGACCAATATACACACCAAATATGAGCATAGTCACATGTACCGTTCTCGAGATATTGTGTTTACGAAGTTTTGACCTTTTGACCTCTCGTGACCCCAAATTACCTTTGATCTCCACCAAAAACAATAGGGATCATCTATTCAATATGAACAACCTACACACCAAATACGAGGTTAGTCACACTTACCCTCCTTGAGATATTGTGTTTACAAGCCAAAGCATCACATACACACACACACACATACACACACACACACACACACACACACAAGACATCACCATCGCATAGATTCCTTGCCTGCCTTCGGCAAGGAATCAATAAAAACTGCTTCTAACCAATTCCAACAAAACTAGTTTTCCTACTACTACTTTCCTACCTACAGTAGTTTTTCCTAATACAACAGTAACCTCCTACAGCTTATTATCTCATGTGAAGAGCACAACTTTTGAAGCTGTAAGAGCTACTGTAACCATGGAAGTACATCCATGCTACTGTATAACATCCTCTTTTGAATGTCAGTCAACTGTAAATGAACTTCTCCATCATGAGACAATGGAGCTGGGCAAACATCTTTGTTAGACCAGACAAGATCATCTTTAACAGTTACCTTTATGTTTGATTTAGAAGAGGCTTGAAGACAAAGACAAAATAGCAGACTTATTACACACAATAGAACTATGGGAAAAAAGGCGTATCAGCAATGGGCTGAAATGACGCTTTTCTTCTGTACAACTTTTTGACCACTTTTTGTAGAGAAAATAACTAAGGTATCAACCTATCAGATTATAAAGTTACAATTTTGACTGCATCGATAATTATACAATGGTATGCTTTACAAGATATTATGATAAAAATGTAAAACCCACCAAACATGGGCATGTTGAAAAGGATTACAGCTACCGCTAGCAACCGGCTAGCATGACAATATATCTCAATACATGTTATGCATTGAGATAAAAAAGCAGAAATTCCATTAATTACCATGAGAATACTAGGAACAATACTTATCTGGCATACTAGTTTTGTCTAACTTAAGTTTGAATTTTATATCTTTTTCGATGTGCACATGAACATGAATACTGAAGGTGAAAGTATGCAAGTGATCAAATAATGACACCAAAACTACAGTGTAAATACAGTAACAAGAAATTTACATCAAATACTGCTTGTTGACCCCCTTCCACCCAATAATCTCCCTATCACACCCACGGCATCCATTCTACCATCTATGCCTTGAGTTTTAGATGATTCAGGTGTGCTACAAATCGCACTCTTTGAGAAATGAAGGAGTGTGGTACTGTATGTGTGCTGTTTTATGAAACTTTGATACTGTATATGTGCTGTAGTAACCATTCTTTATCTAGGTGTCCAAAAACTCTCACTTCTCACAGTAATTTGAGGTGACTGATGGTGTGTGATCACACTTACACACCTCAAATTTCAAAATGGAAAGGTTTTTTCTCCATCTTGCTCTTGACCTTCCCTTCATTTCATCTCTAACTACTCCTACACATACTCTAATCTTGCAAAATACTTTATTTAACTCTTTGAGACTTTTCAGCTCCCCCTCTTCATTACTTTGGAGGAAGGATACTAGCTGTAAAGTCAATAAAGGCTTTATAATTTACCATCATTCTCTGGGCAGCAGAGCTGTACATTCCATCACTAAAACCTGCACTGCTGCTACCAGCCTCTTCCTCATTGTCTTCTGATCCATGGTAACTGAAATCAAGATGAAACCCTCCATCTAAATTCAAAGGGAAAAATAAAGGATTTCTTTTAAAAATATGTTCAGCAGAGGTAATCATTTTTAAAACCAATCAGTGATCAATTTCATATGGAGCTTTGTGGAACTGAAGTAAGCCTTTATGCTGTACAATGGAAATAGATCTATACACTCATGGAAAATTTTAGGGGTTCATTTTAACTGTTGTGCTAGATGTAAAACAGGATATCTACAAATGAGTATCAAAACATTCTGCACTTTATGTACAGTTATAACCACCCACTTTAATTTCCTTTATTGGTACTGTATCTTGAACATCAAACTTAGTGAAAGCACAAGAAATAATTTCCACATGCACAACCTTACAGTCTGGCTCTAGGCCTGAGGCCATGGCTAATTTCTGTATGTATTTGGGCAGGGAGTTGTACCATGAACCTGGATGAGGGACTGAGGAAGTACACCCTGCACCAACTGAGTAAACTAGTGTGATAGTGTTTCTGGCAGAGGGGAGAAAGGGGGGTTGCCCCCCTTTCCAAAAGTTTCCAAAAGAAGGTTCAAGGTGTTAAAAATCCCCCTCCCTTTCATTTCCATAAAAATTTAAAAATTGTCAATATCTTGGTTTCTTTTTTAAAGAGACGACACTTTTTCAGCAGTACTTGAACTTACGTACACAAAAAAGTGGCCTTTAAAACCCTTCAAATTGAACTTTACAGTACAAGGGCATTTCAAGAAGCAAGCTTTTGTTGAACCCAATTGTAGAGTAACATTAACCCAAGACAGAATCCATTTGGACTTAGGGTTTCGCAGTAATCAATCGCCCCCTCCCCCTTTTGTGTTTCTGATGGAATCCCTGTCGGTATGGCTACACCCGTTACACTAATTTATTTTGAATGTTCCTACAGTCCTTGAGCAGGACTGTGTACTTAGATTGACAGTGCAGTACAGGACTTACTCTTCATTCACAGTCCTTGACCATACCACTTAAAACATTCCACCAGTCCACACAATGAAAACGACCCAGGGTTCCTCACAATTTCACACTAGGAAAACAGTTGCTTTAGAACTATTAATCACATACCTGGCAAATCAGGCTTTGGACATGGCACCTGCAGATCATCAAATTCAGCCCCATAAGATAACTTAAACGTACATTATGTAAATTGTGAAATGTTCTTAACATCAAAAACAAAGGTTGCTTGGGACAAATAGGACTACTGTTGTACGTAATTGATCATAAACAAATTTATTTTATATTAAGCCTATGCGTCAAATTGTTCTTATCTCTATGATTTTCTGTATTAGTAAGAGAATATAAATCTTGTCAAAAGCTACGTCAATTATCCAACCCTAGTGCTATATTTTCCCTACACAGTGCATGTAATCATCCTATAACAATAGACTCATCTTGATTCTCGCTGTTTCTAATTACAGAGATCAATTACAATTTAATTCATGTAAGCAATTGTCATGCTTGAATTGACAATTCCTAATCCATCCTTTCACCTAGGCTATATTCCTTTTTCTAATTCATCTCTTCGTCTCACCTTTCCATCTGTTATGTTAGGCCTAGGCCTACTGCTTACTTTCAATTGGACATAGGCTAGGCCTACGAACTCCTTATGCAGGGACGTTTTGGTACACCACATCACGGGCCGGGGACGTTTTGGTAAAAAGCAGGGATGTTTTGGTAGCAAAAAAATGGGGACGTTTCCACTGGATACCATTTGGCCTACCTTATCTGTTATGGAAAAAGTCTCTCAACCATAGGCCCCCTAGGCCTTACATTATACCTAGCCTAGGCCTAGCCTAGCCTAATTGTTTCTTACAGTAGGCATTCGGAAGACCAACTCCACACATTCTGCAATTAGGCTACAGCTGGGAGTCAGTTGCTAGAAACCTAGCAACCTCAGTCCTAGCTACAGTAAGTTTTAGGCCTAGGCTATGTAGTAATGTACTGTATTCTGTGTTAAACTTACAGTACAAGAACTTGGACCTATTGCTAGCCTAGGTACTGAGCTCTCCTCGGCCTAACGGGGTAACGCTATGTTAACGTAACGTTAGGCCTAACACAGTAACGGTAAAAACGAAGTGGTTCAGCTGGTTATAGCCAACGTAAGCTGTATGGTAACGTTAGACTACTTACATGTCTCTCTAAAATCAACTTACCAGCTGGGGGAGGACCTCTTTTCTTTTTCCTGTCAGGAGAATTTTCTCTAGAATGGTACCTTTTCGACATTTTTATTTTTTTAACCGTCCACTTTACCTGGAAAGTCTTCAATAGGAGTCATATACATAAAATGCCGTTGCCCAGGCAGAACTAATGAGTATATTTTGATTCGGTCAGTTACAAATGGTATAGCAAGTTCACAATTTACAGCATTTATTAATTGACCGACTCATGGTAGAAAGACATTGATATTACAGGGAATTCCCAGTTTGCTCGTGTGTTGTTCACACACACTGCACATGCATGATCGACAGTGGCCAAACTCTATAGCCAGCGTAACCCTCTCAAAGTCTTAGTACAAATATTTTCTACAATGGATGATTTTTCATCACACCCTTTGTAACAAGCTAACCATAACTACAAACACGGAATTCCCCTTTCCGTCATTGACATACCGTGCCATGGAACAACAATTGCCGCCCGGCTAGCTATGATCAGTGTACTTCAGCCAAAATGCACTAGAGTATCCTTTCTTTTTCAAAGAATTCTTGATTTCAGCAAGGCTAACTTTACTCGTGCTAAGGAGCTTTTAACCATAGATTGGGCAGCCCGTTTGTCTCACTTGGGCCCTGCTGAGGCATGGAGTGTTTTCCGGGATGTTGTTTCTGACACAACAAAGTTGTGTATCCCACTTAAGAAAGCTGTGGTTAAAAATAGGCCAATTTGGATTTCTAGAGAAGTTCTTAGAGCAACTAGGAAGAAACGTAAGTGTTGGCGTCGCTATAGGGCCAGTAAAAGTCCAGAAAACTTAGCAGCTTACAAGAAGCAGGAATTCTTAGTTAAAAATTTGGTAAATGGAACTAAAACTAGGTTTGAAAAGCAGTTGGCAAAGGAGGTTAAGATAAACCCCAAAACTTTTCATGCCTATGTGAGGTCTAAGCAGAAGCTTAAGGAGGGTGTGGGGCCTCTCAAAGGTGATGATAATACTTTGGTTAGTAACCATCAGGATATGGCTAATTTGTTAAATGACTATTTTGTATCTGTTTTTACTGAGGAATCATCTTTGTTGGGGACATGTAATGGTTCTGATGTCTCTTCTTCAATCAGTTATGTCATTTTCTCAGAGGAACAAGTTTGTAAAAAGTTAAAGAGTTTGAAAGCTAGTAAGGCCCCTGGGCCAGATGGGGTCCACCCAGCCATTTTACGCGAATGCTCTGAGATTTTGTCAGTTCCTCTTTCCATCATTTTTCAGAAGTGTCTGGATTCGAGTTTTGTTCCTACTGACTGGCGGGTAGCAAATGTTACTCCAATTTTTAAGAAGGGGGATCGAAGTAATCCTTGCAATTACAGGCCTGTTAGTTTAACCAGTGTTGTGTGCAAAGTTATGGAATCTTTGATTAAGGATAGTTTACTTAAGTATCTTTTAGATAATGAGTTACTTAATCTGTCACAGCATGGTTTCCTGCCAAGCAGATCTTGTGTTACTAACTTACTGAGCTTTCTTGAAGATGTCTCTTCATCTCTTGATTCCGGGTATGGCGTTGATGTCATTTACCTTGACTTTTCAAAGGCTTTTGATAAAGTTCCATTAGGTAGGCTAATGGTTAAACTGCATAGGTTAGGGGTTCAGGGCAATTGTGCTGATTGGATAAATTCGTGGCTTCATGGTAGATCTCAGAGAGTTGCTGTCAATGGTAACTTCTCCTCTTGGAAAGAAGTCACAAGTGGAGTACCACAGGGTTCTGTCCTTGGCCCACTTCTTTTCTTAATTTTCATCAATGATATTGATAGTTCTCTTACATCTCGTATAAGTAAGTTTGCAGATGATACTAAGCTTTATAGGAAAATTAGCATTTTGGATGATGCCTTACTGCTACAGAAAGATCTAGATAGGTTATTTTCTTGGTCTCAGACCTGGCAAATGTCTTTTAATGCAGATAAGTGTAAGGTCCTTCATTTTGGTCCCAAAAGTTTTAGCTATGATTATAACATGAATGGTTGTGTTTTAAGTAATGTCACCTCTGAGAAAGATCTGGGTGTTGTAATTACTGGGGACTTAAAGTCATCAAAGCAGTGTGCAGCCACTGCTGTAAAGGCTAATAGAGTGCTTGGATTGATCAAGAGGAATTTCATCAATTTTAGTAAGGATATTGTACTTAATTTGTATAAGCAGTTGGTAAGACCCCATCTTGACTATGCAGCTCAGGCTTGGAGTCCCTTCTATGAAAAGGACAAGTTTGTTTTAGAGCAGGTTCAGAGGAGAGCCACTCGCCTCATTCCTGAGGTGAGAAATTTGCCTTATCATGCTAGGCTTAAACATCTTGGGCTTACCACCTTGGAGCTGAGAAGGATTAGGGGAGACATGCTCCAGGTTTTCAAGTTCCTTTGTGAAAGGAATCCCCTTCTGACTTGTAGTTATTTAAGGGTTCAAGGTAATTCTCGGGTGCGTGGGCATTGTAAAAAGCTTGAAAAGCCTTTTGCAAGGCTTGACATTAGGAAGTTTAGTTTCTCCCATAGAGTTGTCAACGAGTGGAATTGTCTACCAGATTGGGTAGTAAACTCCCCCTCAGTTCACTGCTTTAAGGTTAACATTGACAGGTTTTTCCATGACTATGGTAGAATCTGATTGTTTGGGGCTGTAGTCAAGCTTTGGTGGTTAGACTTTTGATTAGGGCTTGGTCTTCAGGGCATCTTATGGGGCCTTGGCCCTCCTTTGCCCTTCAACTTGTTATGTTATGTTATGTTTTACTGAAACTAGTAGAAGCCTGCAGGGCATGGGAAGACCATTGATGTTTACAAATAAGAAATTCGGCAGGGGATTTGGAAGTGTTCGGGCGAATGACTCATATACGGTTCAATCCATAAACTAGGGGTCCAATAGTGTGACATGAGGTCAACTTGTACAAATCATTTTTTCTGACTGAAGTTTACACTCATGATAGAGTATCAACAGCAGTTGTAAAAAATGCAAATATTTTTTATTATGTATGCATGAGGGGACTCATTCAAATATTAACTTGGCCAGTAAATTGACCAGCTCACGGGGACACCAAAGCAATCCTTAACCTTCTCCCACAAGAATGACGAAAATTTTAGATGGTTGAAAATTCCTATTTCAATGTGTTTTAGTACCGGCATTGTGATACTAATGGTAAAAGTTTGAAATAATTCTCCTAAAATTAGAAAAGTCAGTTTCATTTTTCTCAAAAATTTTCAGGGATCAAAATGTCTACACACTTACATATTTTTTGTACAATATTGACCGATTTTTACCTTGTAATGATGTTTAAGTATTCAAATTTTCCTCGTTGACACCCTAAGATTGTTAGACATAACATTTAAAATCTGATTTATTGTCCCTTCATGCATTATGTGTGGTTTCTTCTTTTCACCAAGTCTAAAATGGAGGCTTTACATAACCAAACAATGATGTAAATGGTCTGAAGACCATGAGGTTGGTCATTCAAGTGTTGTCCTTTAGTGGACGTAGCTTCCTTGGGAAGCAGTTCCGTAGCTTGGTTTCGCCAAACGGAGGCTAGGGAGTCGGGGGTCTTTAGGAAAAGGTTTCGAAAGTTGGAAAATGAGATGTAACATAATTAAAAGTCAAGTCAAAGACTTATTTGGGAATGCCATGCAGGGCAGATTTGGGAGGTAGGGCTCCCCTTTCAAATTAAGGAGGTTGAACTTTCTTTACTTCATAAAACAATTAATAAGTCCTGCACCAACTTTAATAGGTTTAAGTGATGTGTAAAATCTGCTTAACGGCACACCTCCCTTTTTATCTTACGACTTTGTCTATTTTCCACATCTTCCACCTCTCTCTTTCTGGGGGATGATTTATTGCCCGAGGCAGATCCCCAACCAGGGCATGATCTCTGCCATATGCGTGTGGAAGCATTTCAGTTTTGGAACAGAGGATCGCTACTTGGAGTTTTCGCAGAATTTCAAACTAAATTTGAGCCATGCCGAAGGACTGGCGGAGCGCCACCATCAGGTGACGCGAAGCGTACAGAAAATTTTAAAAATCGACTCTCGGGCAGCCGGAAATGGCATTTTCCAGGCTTATAAGAAGGATCTAAGCAGTCGCTATATTTCATGTTCGTTTGCAATAATATAAAAGAAAATCAGCGACTTGCTGAGGGATCAGAAAATTATTAGTTAGTTAGATTAGTTAGATGAGGTGGGTTTAAATGATTTTTACTAGGCAGATGCATGGGAAGAAATTTACACACTGCATCATTATAGTGTAAAAAAAAACAAATTACCCAATTTTCATAACTATTACCCGAATTTAGCTATAGGGGCAAACAGTGGCTTAGCTAGGAATTTCTGGGGCCAATCACGTGGAGTGAGATTGATCCGGGAGACTATTCAAGCGGAGCGCCACCATCAGTTGGCGCGGAGGGGAAAGAAAATTTTGAAAAATCGTGATCCCTCAGACAGCCGGAAATGGCATTTCCCAGGCTTTTAGGTTGAATCTAAACAATCGCTTTTCGAGCTTTCACTTGAAATTAAATGTTCACCTCAATAAAATACCAGCATATACAAAGTGATCAGAAATTACCATATAAAATTAACATGATATGGTTTCTCCAATGTAACGTAATCATTGTAAGATGAGTTTGTATGCGCAACCCCGACCTCCTTTTTACCGTTGGCCGAATTTCGGGTCCACGGCACTGTAGGCTAACTAAGTCTAGCACGTTTCACCACTTTTGGAGAATCATATCGAAGACTGCACAGTTGTGATCATTAGACTGCCCGAATACGTCCCAGTCGACTTTCAATGACTACTGGTGTTATTGTCATCAAGAAATATGACACAAAATGGTTTTGATTGATTTTTATGTCAAAATTTTGTACACCTTTAAGCCTTCCCGTCTGCCCATTAATTTAGCGAATGAAAACATCCCAGATTTTTTCTTTGGAAACTTTTGCCCCAATATTCAGTGCCGTAGCCAGGATATGTGTTACGGAGGCCAGTGAGTTCTGTGATCGCCAGCATAGGGGTGGGTTCTAAGGGAAGAGGCTGTCCCCTGGAAATTCTTGAATAATTTTTGAATAATTGCATGGAATGTGGTGGTACATACGACAAAGTAAAAATAATGTTCAAAAATTGACATAATTTAGGTTATTAAACTTCGATAAACACTCGCTCGCGTCACACCTTTTAAATTATTTAGTGAAAAAACCCGGCACCAGAGAGAGGGGGGCCATGGCCCAATGTCCCCGCCCCTAAATACGCCACTGATGGCAAACTATTGGGCACTGCACCTGAACAACCTCCCGTCTGTCCGTTGCCAGTCGCGGATTCAAACATTCCAAAAGGGAAGCTAACTTAAGAGAAAGCAAGGGTGTGAGGGAGTTGCACTGCTAATTTTCCGTATGTTTTATTGTTAATGTGGCAAAAAGGGAGGGCTGAGGCCGTAAAAGCCCTCTCCACCCTTGGATTCCGCGCCTGGTTGCATTAATTTGGGAATTGAAAACGTTCAAGCATTTTCAATCGTTGCCAGAATATTTCACCATTTCGGACATAGTTTTTGCAAGACTAGAGTATGAAGTGTGGCTGAGAAACATTTTGTCACAAGCTATACCCGAATCGTAAATCTTTCCTATTTTATTTTCCAAGAGAGTTTTACTATGAGTAGATATCGTTTTTCTGTTTTACGGACAAATATTTGAGAATATTAAAATAATCGGCCATTTAGAGCATTATATTGCACAAGGTTTAGAAACATGCCGAAAAATTATTGTTTCTTTTAAACCACAAGTTTCCCAAAATTGCCTCGATTTTTATCTCAGTCTTTCATGTTACATAAATGTTACCCTGACTATGATACTTTTCTATTTTTCAAGCAAACGCTTGAAAAAATATAGATATTTAACCATTGCGTTGTCAAAATCCCACGAACAATGGCTTTTAACGCTGCCCAAATGTGTATCGAATATCTGGAATTTTGTCGATTTTCCATAAAAATTTGAACGCGACTATGACGTTTCTTCAGGGAGATGTTATTGGTAAGACCTTCGTGGTTTCTTTCCGTTTTGCGGGCATAATATCAGTTTAAGATTCTGGAACACTTAGGAGTTTCCTGAAAACCATGCCATCTTTTGAAGCTCAAGTGGCTGTCCAAATTTTTTCCAAAGTCCCGCCGGAATTTTAAATTTTGCAGATTTCTTTAGGGGGCAATCCGCCCCTGCCCCGCCTCGGACTCCTATGATCTCTGCTCGTCTGAGGATAATTTTTCATTTTGCACAACTCTTGAGCATAGACCAGGTGGAGAAAGGGGGGGGGGGGTATCGTCACCCGAAAGCGAAATTTATGAGACCAAGTGGATTTGGTCAATTTTGGGTCACTGTTTCCGAAAATCGAGTGTATACGGGCCACATCCGGGCTTTTTCTGAGCAATTTTGACGTTTAACGTTCAAAGAGCGCCCTCTATTTATCAAAAATCTCTTTTGCTTCATATATTTACGGTCCACTCATTAACTGATGTGAGATTTGGTTCTAATATTCTGTAAATAAAATGTCAACTGATAAATACTGGGAAATATTAGTATTCATATTAATATACTAATTAGACAAGGTTAAAGGTCAAGTTATAATGCTAGCAGAGAAATATGCCGAGGGTTTGAGTCATGGGGAATTACATCAAAATAGACCTGCCTTACACCCTACAAACACAATAGATACTTCTTTTAGAGCAAGCGGCAGGGTTGGCGCTATCTGACGACCCCCTGCCTCCCCCACCTGGGAACAATAGACCCCTTTTGAAG
This sequence comes from Holothuria scabra, assembly GCA_037179385.1. Lineage (NCBI taxonomy): Eukaryota > Metazoa > Echinodermata > Holothuroidea > Aspidochirotida > Holothuriidae > Holothuria > Holothuria scabra. Next base: position 17,799,813 of record CM074180.1, read on the forward strand.
AATTAAATTGTATAAGTGTAATGCCGACAACTAGGGCTGTGTTGGTCATCGCACGATCGTGGTTTGTAAGTTGACTTCTTTCTCCAGTTTTTAATTATATACAATATATACCATTGCAGTTATGGGGAACAAATATAGTACCAGTGTTGTCCAATCAAGGCTTGACATAAATTGCATGAAATCATTTGGAGAGAACTTTTAAAGTAATTTCATTTGCCGAGTCTTAATCGGCACGTTTCGAAGAATCGGTCCCCGCTCTATGGCATAGAGAGGTTTATGTGCATTTACATGGATGTGTACGAAGGCGTGATCGAGGGAATAGCTCAACTGCCTGTGGTCTCAGCATAGGCCCAGGAGCGAATTTTTAAGTGCGCGACTATTCATTTAAGTGGGTCATTTGCAGGGATGGTGTTACCTGGAACCGGAAGTTCGGATTTACTTGGGAAATCTCGATCCATTGTGGGACAATGATATTACTACTTCGGATAGCATTGTTACGGGAAGTATACGAAAAAATAAACATAAAAATTCGCAAGATATATGCTTTCAAATTATAACATGTGCAATTTATGTCATAGCCTTCAATTAGCTATCCGCCTCTCACTAAAGCCCCCCATGGGAAAAAAGTCCCATTGCCATCTCCAGATCTCCCCCCTTTTTAGTCAAATTAAAGCGACACAAATAACATTTTGAAGCAGACCAAAATGCTCTTAGCAGAAATGTGTGCATACGTGTATGGAGGGGAGAGGGCTATAGACACGTCTCGAACATCTTCCCACCTACGGTGCCTCCTCAATCGGCAGATTTGGAAAAGACTTGAACGAAAGGGAAGGAAGTGGAGTGGAGATCAACTAGGAATTTTGATGCTACCCCAATAGCCTACGTAAGTAATATGTCAATAATATTGGTTTTAAAGGTGCGATTGTGATAGAATATCTCATTGATTTATTACAAAGGTCAGTCTTACGTGTATTTCATATGAAGGCATAGGAGTTTGAGACGAGTTCCAGAAAAAAAACGTAATTTAGGGAATAAATTCCAAATTTTGGGTAGCGAAAATTAAGTTGTGGTCAGAAGTCCATCAGAGTAAACTTGAAGCCAAAGTTGAAGAAGTAGCCTATGACACATGTTTACATCAATCTTTAAATGCTTGACATATTAATTTCCTACCCAAACATGAGATGATGGAGTAAAAGTTCACTTGACCTTTCTTTCAGTGACCAAACAAAATACTTGGCTTTCATGGAACAATGGCAGAAAGTACCACAAGGGCCAAGCAAACTGCAAAAGTGCTTATATCATTCCTTAGCAAAACGTGACAATTTTTATACATACATTATATGTATTTACCGGAACAAAGCTATCCGAAGAAGTAATCACTGTCCCACAAGCGATCGAGATTTCCCAAGTAAATCCGAACTTGCGGCCCCAGGTAATACCACCCCTGAAAATGAGCCACTTAGATGAATAGTTGCCGACTTAAAAATTCTCTCCTGAGCCTATTCTGAGCCCACGTACCGGGCAGTTGAGCAATTCCTCGACCACGCCTTCGTACACATCCACTGTGAATGGCACTTTTATGCTCATATTCCTCCCTATGCCATAGAGCGGGAACCGATTCTGAGAACCGTGCCGACTAAGGCTCGGTAAATGAAATCACTTTAATGTTCTCTCCGAAAGATGTCATAGAATATATGTCAAGCCTTGATTGGACAACCATATCGAAAGTTTTTTTTACAAAAACGATCATTTGCTCATTTTACACCAAAATTTCTAATTATGCTTCGAAATGATATGTCTAGGTGAAAGCAACCCATGAAACACCAATTTTCATTCGAAATACATGATTTTTGACGATTTCAAAATTTTGTGACGTCATAATTTTGGGGAATTTCCCCCAAATAAAGCGTCATTTTATGTCACACAGGTGCGGTTTATGACAAAATTATAGACCCAAATAACACCAACTCTTTTCCTCCTGCTACCTATGACATGCAGAAACGCGTTTAGCCATTTCGATATATTTGTGGTTAGAAGTATTAATTCTTTCAAATTATAAATTTGGGGTGAATAGCAAAGTTTTGCTTAAAGACATCAGTTCCCGTAAATAAATGTTTTACGACAAAATTAAAAGGTGTGCCCAAGCAAAAAAGCATTCACTGTGTGTGTAATAGCATGTACATCACAAATTAAAATTTGCCAGACCTTAAATCACAACCCCGAGCACAACATTAAGCGAAAAACCGAACAATAACAAACGCCCATACACTTTAACGCATTTGTGAGGTTAATAATCGAAACTTTTCGATATGACTAGTACTACATCTGTCCCCCATAACTAAAATTGTATGTATTGTATATAATTAATAACTGGAGAAAGAAGTCAACTCACAAGCCACGATCATGCGATGACCAACACAACCCTAGTTGTCGGCATTACACTTATGCAACTAAAGTCTTCAAAAGGGGTCCATTGTTCCCAGATGAGGAAGGGGGGTCGTCAGATAGCGCCATCCCTGCCGCTTGCTCTAAAATGAGCATCTATGGTGTTTGTAGGGTGTAAGGCAGGTCTATTATGATGTAATTTTCCTTGACTAAAACTCTCGGCCTATTTCTCTCCTAACATTATAACTTGACCTTTAACCTTATCTAATTAGCACATTAATATGAATACTAATATTTCCCCGTATTTATCAGTTGACATTATATTTACAGAATATAAGAACCAAATCTCACATCAGTTAATGACTGGACCGTAAATAGGCTATATGGAGAAAACGAGATTTTTGATAAATAGAGGCGCTCTTTGAACTTTAAACGTCAAAATGGCGCAGAAAAGCCCGGATATGGCCCGTATACGCTCGATTTTCGAAATCAGCGACCCAAAATTGACGAAAATCAATTGGTCTCATAAATTTCGTTTTCGGGTGACGATACCCCCTCCTCTTCTCCGTCTATTGGTGCTTTGCAAAGGATCCGTGACAACGGGAGATCATTTATATTGGGGCATGCGCATCCATGAAATTCCTGATACTGGTGACACTGAAGAACTTTGAGGTGCAGTTAGGCCGCCGAAATTTTGCATTATAACAGTTGCAAAACCCAATAAAATATCTGAATGTAATGGAAACGGTACGAAAGAATAAAACAACATGCAGAGGAACGGAGCCGCGAGTCTCGCAGTAAAATTTTGGTTATTTGGGAAAGGCTCTTGATAAAGAAGATTATTGAAATACATTCATTATTCTAACGAAAGACACCCAGCTTCCCCAATCGAAAAGGAAAGGACATGTTCCTGTAATTATTTAATGAGTGCCGTGATTTGAACTGGACTACTGCACTGTCTTATTTTGATTTTTTTTAATATTAATTCATCCAGCATTCTGTGGCCATAAATATTGGCTTTTTAAAAATGATTTTTTTCCTGTAAAATAAACTCAACATTTCCAAGTGAATTCAGTTTTTCATCACCCCAAACAAATCTAATTATCATAATCTACTTCATTATATAGTCCCTTTCAAAATCATTACAGTACATATATCTTACGCATCCTTATCCAGACACAATCTAGGGCATATCATATTATCATTCATGAGAATATATACCGCTGATATGTAATAAAAACACTCAGTGCATCATGTGTTGGCCTCTTATATGAGAAACTCTGCATTTTTTGAATTTGATGTCAATCAAAGAGCTGCGCCAATAGAATGTAGACGTCCATAGCTTGGGGTGTTTGTAATTGCTTTCTCAAATGGGAGACAACAATGCTTCTTATGTGATTCATACAAATAGTCGGCCCAACCCGATGCCGACAACGGGACACGGTGATATGATGACGCACTTTTTTCAAATAGAGGAATGAAAAATCCGACGCATCCTGTAGTGGTCTCTTATTTTTCTCATCCAGGAAGCCACATCATTGTAAGGTCCTTTTAACAAGAATTGTAAAGCGTAGAGGCGTGTACAGGTTAGTTACAACACAAGAAGCAAGGCGACTGACAATCTGTCCAAATGTAAGCCTAACTCACCACATTAATTATTTATTTCATGGGCGTACGAATTACTAACTGCCCGTCTATTCTGTTCATACATAGCGCCGTAGTTATTATACCTTAATGGATCAGCACTCGCATACAAACACTGACCAATTTTCATGGGGTAAAATTACGGTGGCTCGTAGGGGCCATCGGTGCGTAACAATAGTGATCGTATATCTTGTGGTTTCAATTATCAAAGATACTTATATCAGACTGTAATTACTTTAACAGTAATCCGATCTTCTGTGTCAATTAATAATTGTGATGGACTTACAACCCCTACATTTGAGGTGTCAGATGGACGAATAGATATTTTGCATTCCCAATAATGTACTAGACCAATTTCTCCCTTAATATGGCTATAAATTTTTCCGTTTCATAAATCACAAAATTCACTTTTTGTCATTTTCAAAATTCCCATTTCAAGCACAAGCAGAGTCAGAAATTTTTGATTTTGACAACAATTGAAAGTAGCCTACTGCATTGCATGTGCCTCACAATGTAACGCTACTGAGATTTTTCTTATTTTTGGTTAAGTTACCTAAATTCTTGAAAGAGTTTTGTTAAACATATAGGCGTGACTTTGCACCATTATCAGATTCAGGGGTGGATCCACGGTTTTTTTTACAGAGGGGGTCCAAAGTGTGCTCGTCGGCCTGGGGAAGGGGTATGAGGGGAGGGGTCCCATCCCTTCTTCAAATGTCCCCTTATAGTCCTTGGGCTGTAGGGGCCCACCTAGCACCCTCTAGAATTGATGAAATAGGGATAGGGATGTAGTTTGAAGTGTAAATTTTCAGATATTTAATGTAAACGTTGATTTCTTAGGGATGAACTATGGTTTCTGTAGGTTCAAATTTTAATAGTGCACGACAGCTGATAGCAATAACTGGAAAATGTTGTTACTTTTTGATGAATGACCAGTCAAAATGTTTGCCTTGAAGAACTCTACAAAACAAAAAAGGTAAAAATGCAAATTATGTGCAATATGAGGTCATCAAAAGTCCAAAGTTCACCAATTTTGAACGGTGCCCAAAATGTGATACACCCATTTTGATACAGCCATTTCTACCCTGGGTTTGCACAAAAACACTAGTTACATGGAACGTGTTGTTTAGACGTCACTTTGCATATGAAAAATAATCATTTTAAGTATTTTAAACATATAGCTGCCCTTAAAATCTGGTCATATTTTATGGAAAATAAATTTAAATTGTACTTCGATAACAATTTTTTCTTTTTGAGGTCAAGATGGAGGAAAAGTCAAATGGCCGCAAATGCGATAATTATGTCAATTTACAATAAATTACAAAAAATAATCATAAAAAATAAATTTCGATCAAAACTACTAGATATTTTGATATGAGATTGTGAAGTCTTAAAGGGAGACTGAACAAACCGAGCCCACTCCGCGAGGTATTCACTGACTGGAATATGACGTCTGCTCGAAAGACTGCCCTCAATTGGCGTGGAGGGTAAAAAGTTAATTGAAAAATTGCGACCCTACAGGCAGCGGAAAATGGCATGTCTCGGGCCTGTAAGTAGTAGCTAAGTTTTCCGATTTTTCCTTCAATTGTGAACACCACTGTATTAGGGAGTATTGCGGCGCGCAAAGCGCCCCGAAATTTTCACCCTTTTAAACAAATATATGTGGATATGAAGCTTGTATTGCAGAACGCTTTGGATTCTGGGTTTCCTGTGAGGAAATCTTAAGAGTTCGGGGATTACTGAAGAATCTTCCTTCATATATTGGTGGCCGCTATGAGGATGACTGCCTTTTGTAAAGTCCTCCCGACTCTCTGGCAAGCGGAGCCGTTCGGCGAAACCAAAACTTTCACTGCTCCCCAAGAAGCTTGTACGTCTGACTGAAGAACAATAAATGACCAACCTCACGGCCCTCTGACCATTTACATTATTGGTCTGTCATGTATGGCGCCATTCTAGACTGGATGAAAAGAACAGATACTACACATGATCTTATCTCAGGCCTCGGAACTGACACTCTCCGATGACTTTTCAAGGAAACTTGAACTAACTAACTAACTTTAAGTTTCCCAAACTTTGTTGTCCTTTTGAGACAAAATATTTCAAAATCAAGAGCTTTCATTGAAGAAATTTGGACAGTTTACAAAAACAGCAATATAGACGCCAGTGTCTCTCGATGATGCGGTGTCACATATGGTAAATATCCGATTTTGTCATTTCCAGCGCTCGGAAAAGTTTACCAACTGATTGCATTTTAAAAGCTAATCTTTAAACTAATGCATTTAATATCTTACTTTGCGGCACGCGCAGCGCGTCGGAAATTTTGCTTCCCTTGAAGTTTGGAAAAATTAAAACAGGCGTTTTTAGACCCGGGAAATGGGAGGGGGATGCATGCGTCCTCCCCCTCATTTTTCACCGGGGCTGTCTCCAGTCCATCTGGAGTTAATATTATTTGAGTGACTGTTTTGTTTCATGATTGAAGAATCATGTGACAATATTTTTCTCAAACTGCATTAGATGCTACTTTGCTGTCTTCACAAAACACTATTTTTTTTAAAACGTGTAATGGTATAAACGTCTTATAACACCGCATGGCACGTTTTTAAAAAAGTTTTGTGTTGAAGGGGTAGGAGATACTTTGAAAGAGAAATAAGAAAAAATGCTAGATTGGCTGTTGTGGCTTCAAAATAAGTTTGGTGACTGCTCTTGCTACTTCATAGATAAGGAGAATTACACTATTAGGTGAAAAAACATTAGAGAATTCTACTCCTTGAAAAATGGGCGTCATGACCTGGCCGATGTCATCACTTGCCCGATTTTTTGAACAATACCTACCAGTAAACAACAAAAGGTGATCACTGGACCATGTAATCACCAACAATGTGGCATTTTGTCAGTAGCTTAACAAGCAAAGATTTCAAGCACACTATCAGTTTGTCCACGTTTCACTAGTCTGAGGGAGCTAAATCTGTAATGATAAATTTATCGACCCAGACCTATTGCTTAGATGATTACTAAAATGAAGACACCCAAGTTTCAAGTTATCATGTATACCGTGACACTTTGAGGCAGCGAGGATCACTCCAGCTTTCCACGTTAGACAGGCAAGGTTTGACTGAACTACTGCTCAAGTATATTTAAATATACTTACCATGGGACAAATAAATATTTACCTTAATGCAATTCAACGCAAAGAGAGCTGCCCGTCTCCCGTTTGTAGTGACCAAAGACGTATGAAAGAAGCGTGTACTCTATGCTGGCCTTTTTATGAGGAACTCCGGTGCTCAGGCTGAGTTTACCGTGTATACGTACTTCAGTCTCAGTCTTCACCACTTGATTTGCTTGCAGTGTAAACGGATATGTTTTTATGCCCCATAGTGATGGAATCGTTACTCCCATGTTGTCATCATTTTCCTTTCATCATATTTGTCCAATGTTATAGGTTCCAACTAGTTCCAAGCAGCCTGGACAATGGTCGACGGAGTGAAATTGTCGGTATTTTCAGGCGTTTTGGGACACCCCTTTGTTGAATCTAGGGATATCTTTTTCTAAAGCCCTCCCGACCCTCTGGCAAAGGGCCGTTCGGCGAAACCAAACTTGATACTGCTTCCCGAAGAAGCTATTACGTCCACTGAAGGACAACGCTTAACGACCAACCTCGCGGCCTTCAGACCATTTTCATCATTGGTCTGTCATCTAGGGATAAACTGCGTAAACTGAGGAGAACTGCATTTAGGGCCTACCAGAGCCAGAACCTCAGTAGGTTCACCGCCTAATTTTTCCCAAATTCCTGCGCACTTCGCTACGTTTCCTGGTTCATTTTTTTTTTCTCGACTGCTACTATAAGTAGTTCGGCCTGGGGCTAATTCAAAACAAGAAATACTGTTGCCGGTACAACTTTAAAGTTTAAGTCATGATTACCTACGCATTCTGTAACACTTAGCATTAATAGTTTACTACATTTGATATGAAGCGACAGTCTATGACTATGAGGTAAATTATGGGGCTATTCCAATGTTCTCAAGGTTCGCTGTTCCAGATGTTCACTTCATTGTTCCCGAATCTTTGGAACATTCGCACGTCTGGGAACATCGAACCCCGGGAATAACTAACCTTATAATCATTATGACTACATCGTCGACATGTACGAAAACGGGTAACATCGATCTCTGGGAACATTTGAGCCCCGGGATCATCGGATACACCCCTAAATCAAAGTAAAATCAGGCTATACATAATGTTAATTCATCAAAGGGATGTGCGGCGTTACTTGTGATGTCCTTTCAGTACCACCGTACGTTAGAAACTTTTTGGCTTTGAGGTCAAACCTATTTTAACACATAACGTAATTTCCAATAATAACTTGTAACAACATCTCTAATAAACACGATGCAACCTGTTAGACTTCCCACATGCGTACGTAAAGCCTGAGTTTACAGGATTAGCTTGCTTCACGGAGCCTGGTTAGGCAGCATCGCAAAGTTTAGCGCAGTAAACAGTTTTGTGCACTAACGTTATAGCCTACTATTTACAAACAGCATAAGTGGATCAGAAGGCAACAGGGAAGTTCTCCAGGTTTTCAAATCGGTATAGCGCTCTTAATTTTTACCTTATGATTCAGTTAACAATCAAGTTACCTAGCTTAGCCTATAAAAATCGAATGGTTTAGACCGTTTTCCAACCTGCGACTCACAATTGCAATAGGCTTATCCTACGTATCCTACTGATCCTGATTTAGGCCTAACAGTTAGGCCTTAGGCCTAGGCCTATATTCTAACGTAGGACTGGAGGCTAAGTTAGGGCCTGTTAGGCATAGCCTAAGTCGTTACAACCTTTAATGTAAAAATTACCCGGTAGTGTGAAAACAACTGATAATGTAAAAAAATTACCGATAATGGAAAAACAACCAAGGCCAATATGAAAAAAAAAATTAGTGATAGTGTGAAAAACTCTTTCCTTGAACAGATAACGTAAAAAAAATTACCAATGTACCGGCTTCAAGGATTTTACATCCAGATGTCACATTTTTTCGGTTAAGTCACTTGCAGTGGACATCAAGTGGCTTAAAGCTCAATGACGTAATTTTTGCAGTTGTACAACATTATTCGCTGAAACTGAACTTCATGGATAAATTGATGTTAAAACAAATTTTTAACCAGAAAAATTGGTCTAGGAATTATAGATAATTTTTAGCATGCAAACTGCAACAGAACAATGGTCAGTTCCTGGCTCTCGTACAGGGTAAATATTTGCTCTGACTAAGTAAATCGTTGTTGTTAAATGACGTCAAAATATTGGCCATTTCGTGCCCTGGACGGCCACTTCATTCCGCAGAAGTTCAACGGGAGAGATTTTCTCATGTAGCATTTATCAACATGCATAGGCTAGTCAATTAAACACTCTAATGATGGGCAAACAATTAACCAATGTTGAGGAAACATAGTTTAGCTCATATGAAGCATTTTTAGCAAACTTGGTTAAATTTATTGGACAAAATTCATGTAATAATAAGGCAAAATTGTGATGTTTTGCCCAACCTTTAGCAATTTTCTTCCCCAACAGTGAAGTATATGCTATGTTGCCCAACTGTGTTTAGAGTGTGTACACAATAAATTCACACAGGGTACATTACATGAGCACATGTACACAAGCACCCACCCACGTACCTACAGTATTTGTTAGCCCGCCTGCCGCACCTGTCAGCTTACCTGCCTACCTATATAAACCCCACGTGTACAGGTATACACACCTTTAGGTAGGACAATATGAAACCCTGGTTAGAATAGTTTTTACATGGTAAATTTTTTTTTATAGGTTTTAACAGGGCTAAGCCTAACTTGGGCTGTTCCAAATCAAGTGCCAATTCAAGGGGACCTTTTACAGCATCACCCCTCCTTTTTTTGCTACAGACTAGAGAGACTGACCAACTGTGTCTTGAGGGTTCAAAGCAAGGGTTCAAAGCATTTGCTTTGAGGGTTCAAAGCATTTGAGGGTTCAAAGCATTGTGTATGTTGGTGAAGCATTTCACTAGACAAAAAGACAATCCAAAGTTTTTTTGGTTGTTGCTCTTCGTAAGGAACATGTTGGTTTACCCACTCAAAGTACCACTTCTGGCATTCAAGCGGCTTTTGACCTTGCAAAAGCTGATGCATTGAATGACCAGTTCTGTTCTGCCTTTACTCATGAGGATACTACTAACTTACCCCCTTGAATGCCTACTAATGGTTTCCCGGATATGTTTCGTATCGTTTCGTTTCGTTTATTTGATTTATCACTTCATGCATAAAAAGAAAATAATAACAAACGTTAGATGAAACTTAATAGAGGCATATATGCATGAGGTGAAGGGAAGTACATGAAAAACCCTGTTGGGCTTCGAGTATGGACTCCTTAGCAAAACAAAAAAACAAAGCAACGTACAAAAGCAGTAACAAAAAATCAACAACAAAGAGACAGAGAAAATAACAGACCAACCCTCGAAGAACCACTAAAACAAAGAGGGTAACGAAAAAAAAAAACACCATACCCCACCCCTGACTAACCCCCTCCCCCAACCCACCTGAGTAACAGCAGAATAACATGGTTTCAGTCCAGTGCAGCACAAGATCAAGCATCACAATTAAAATATGTCTGATATGATGAGTGATATCAGCTTTAGTGTTGCAGGTATTATCAAGCAGTTCAAAAATATTCATCCCAACAAAGCTTGTGGTCCTGATCACATCCCTGCCAGGTTACTCAACCAATCAACTGTGGAATGTGGTGATATGTTCCATCATTTACTTATTCAGCCTTATCATGCAGTGTGGTACACTGCCAACATCCTGGAAATGTGTTCTTTTATGCCCAGTATTCAAAATGGGTGATGAGTCTTCGCCTGTCAACTATAGGCTAGTCTCCTTGACCCCTATCACTTGTAAGATTATGGAACATTGTGTTGTTTCTAGGATGTGGGCTCATGTGAATCATTATCATATTATAACCACTGAGCAGCATGGCTTTAGAAGTGTTATTTCTTGTAAAACTCAGTTGATTGAGGCAATGAATTATTGGACCAGCACATTAAACAAGGGAAAGGGACAAATTGGTGTTATTCTTCTAGATTTTAAAAAGGCGTTTGATGTTGTCCCATGCACACCAGTGCCTTCTTTTTAAACTATGCACTTATGGGATTACTGGGAAAACAAAAGCTTGAATTAATGGATTCTTTATAGGCAGATCCGAGGAAGTTGTTGTAAATGGGACTCATTCTACCCTGAAGCCTGTCAGGTCAGGAGTGCCCCAAGGCACCGATCTGGGTCCACTCTTGTTCCTCATCTATATCAAGGAACATGAAAAAACCTCTCCAGCTCTATTCGTCTCTTTGCTAATGACATTGCACTTTGTAGGCCTATTTCATCCCTGAAGGATGCTGTACTACTCAAGGAAGACTTGTTCAAGTAACAAAATTTGGCTGTCACTTGGCAAATGGCCTTGATGCTTCCGAGTATGAAGTACTGCTTATAACATACCGTAAATCTTGTAGATGTAATTTTAGTCAGCAAAATGTACCACCAAAATGTTTCTTCTTCTACTTTTATGTCGCTGGATTTGCTTGTACTTACTTGTTAAAAATAATATTAGTATCCCTATGATGGCGTCTGAATTTTGTGATCTGGAGGAAGTCACTTCAGACAGGTACAGTATCTTGGTGTTACTGTAGACAACATTACAAACTGAATTTCAATAGACAAATGGAAGAGATCACAAATAAGGCCACCATGTAAGCTTTTGAATTTTTGTTGCCGTAATCTTCACGTGTTCTAGAGAAATCAAAAGTACTGCTTTACTATTATCCGTCCTCTTTGATTAATATTATGCCTCCTTGTGTTGGAATCCTTACACTAAACTGAATATAGATAAAATTGACGCAGTTCAAAGACACACAGCACAGTTTTTACTTCTTTATGGTTATAGCTCATGTGCGGATCTTTTCACAAAAATCTCCCAGCCTCTAAAGTGGCAGTCCTTGCAGCATCATAGGGCCTTACCTGATCTTTGTATGTTTTACAAAATTATGAACAACCTTGTGAACTTTTTATTCCCACCTATTAATACCCCTTTAATACCCCTTCTATCAGGCATGCAAACTGTTGTAATCATATACAGGTCCTGCATTCTTAGGCATTCAAATACCAGTTCTTGGGTAGAAGTGCTGGCCTTTGGAATACTATCCCAGTATCCCCTATGAAATCAAAATAAAACTGTCTGTTTCATCCTTTTGTACTGCTACCTCTGACTGGATCCTCCACTTAAGATGGATGTCAGAGACCCATCAACAAACACATGGGTCTTCACCCAGCTACAGTAGCTCTTTAGGGCTCTTATGTTGTTTGTGTTAACTTACTTTGTTGCTCTATGATTTTGTCTCTGTAAGACTGTATATCAATTAAGCTCCTGTTGCACTTTTTTGTTTTTGGTTGTGTGGCCATTGTTGGCTTCTATTTACTGTTACTGTATGCTCTGTGATGGCTCTCTTGGCCTTTTGGAGCTTTTGACTGAAGACTGAAGATTATACTAGCCTTACCATTAGGAAGTGATCCCAAAGAATAGGCAGTGAGTCTATGGGTGTGGTCTTCAGACCATCTTTAAGGGTATTGATCAGCCCTTTGCCCTAGTTAACCTGTAGTATTATATGTTAAATACTGGATGTTACTGTTGTTGCTCAAGTCAGATGGAAAGCATGAAAGCAATTATTGTAGGTGCTTACTTTTCAAACCTTAAGGCCCAGCTACACTACTGTAGTAGCATACAGTATTTAGTCATCTCGAGTACCCGTACAGAATTAGTGCGTACCCAACTGTCAATAACTCAAGACTTCCGGTTTTTGGCTGCATCAGCCAGCACTGCTATCTCCCAAGTACGCAAGCAAAAATAAAACATCCAAAAGTACAGTACTGTACTTAAATACTGGAAACTGGAACACCTAAAGTCCCCATTTTGAGAGTTTGTGGTGGGTTTTGGCTGTAAATTGTCCTTTATCTTTTGTTGCTGTTTTATGAAGTCATGTTGCCCAAATTTGTCATGACTTTTTGTAAGAGGAGAGTCATTTATCTAACCGGCCAGTACGTGCAGGTCGGCAAAGGTACCATAACCGCCAGTAAGATAAGACTCTCTCTGAAAGATTTTAATAATTTGACATGAAAATTTTACTGTGGGTTTGTGACTGTGATACTGTTACCGTTTTATTGTTTGGACAAATTAATCATTTGAATTGAGGTTAATACGCTTTGCAGTACTTATGTATCATTCACCAGGCTCAAATGGCTACATGCTCTGATTTTTAAGGCCCTGTCTATCAGGAGTACTGGGCTATGCACTTGATTTCCACCTTTTTTGAGCACACAGATCCTTGAACCTTATTTTGATTTGGGGACGTCTCAGGGAAAGTAAACCTTTGAAGAAATTTTTGACACGATTCCCACATTTGCTTGGACATTTTTGTGGAATTTCACCCCACTTTCAATTTTTGGTTTTGATGGTAAGAGCTCAGAATGCAATTCAGCCATGTTGTTGTGTGTGTGTTTGTATGATTTGTAATGCTTTGTTCCTTAACACAATACCTTTTTGGTGGCAGTCAAATGAAATTTGGGTCATTAGGGGTCAAGGTCTGAAAACCATGTTAACATTATCTCAAGGTAGGATTTAACTTTGGATAGATTTCATACTTGTAATGTGGATGTGTTATAGTGAGGACATGGCCCCTATTGTTTTTTGCGGGGTTTATCTCGGTTCACACAAAGTAAGTTGATGGTCCCTATCATTTTTGGTAGAGGTTTAAGGTTACCTCTGGTCACTAGGTCAAACTCTGGAATCTTTTTGAACACGATATTTCATGGTAGGAAAATTGGACAGATTTCATTGGTATGTGAATGCTTTATGGTAAGAAGATGGTCCCTATTTTTGTTGGTAGAGGTCAAAGGTCATCTGCAGTAACACAAAATGATTTTTCCAACATGGTAGAATAGTATTTGACTGGAGATTCGGGATATCTTAGCATATGTTTGGAATGTAACATGTTGATCATTGAAGCCTAATACGTCTCAATAATTTGAAAAACGTGGATTTTTGACCAAGAAATCATCTTTATAAAGCCCTGTCACTATCCCAGGCAAGCTCTGCATGCAACTTGCGGGTGACATTTTATGCTGCCCTCAGCTCCCCGCAGATACTGTAGCATGGACCTGACTGTATCTCACCCGTGTCTTGCACGTACTTACCCCAAGTGCGCACGGAAGTGAAATTTGCCTGCAGCCAAGTTTTGAACCTGCTCAAAGAACGTAGGTTGATCGTGGACCGTGTGGCAGTTTCGCACAATCGCTTGTCAGATGTGGGCATGGAGCGTGCATTTTGCAGTCAAGGAACGGTGTTGGTACTGCCAACTTGGGTTCACAGGGTCAATTCTGCGGGTATGGAGTGTGGAAAGTGAGGATACGTATGTTGCGGGCAAGTTGCTGTCTCTCTGGTAATCCAAGGGCTTTCTGCGTGTAAGTTGCTGGTGTTCTGGTACTCCCTCTTCAAGATAAATATGCCGGCCATCAGCACGCATAAACCTCGCATGTTTCAGGCAACTCCAACGCAGGTGACACGTAACTGGCATGCAGGTAATCCGCAGAGCCCGTAGGTGTCCCTGAGCTAACACACATGTCACATGGAGAACACGCAATACCCCCTCAATGATCACGCATCAAACACACAATTTCTAGGCAAAGCTCTCCCAAATCTTAACCTGCCCGCAGAAATTTTCTTGTGTGCAACAATATCCTTGCCCGCAACAAGCCCGTGTAGTCCGCCCAGAATAGTGTGACACGGACTTAAGTGATGAGCCATGCCTATCAACTGAAAAAAATGGACTTTTAGATGAAAATTTGGATTGCCAATTGAGTATCAATTTTTTCTCCGAAAAACCAAGTCTTTGAACAGAAAAACCAAGTTTATCGGTGATAAATCATTTTTACTGGTGATAAACAACATTTATCCCCAGCAAAACCATGCTTATTGCTGCTATACCTTGGTTATCACCAATAAATCATGGTTTTCAGTTTGGTAATTCAAATATACAGTACAGTATGGCAATATAGCATGTTTATCAAGCCATGTTTAGCACAATAAACATGGTGTATCGCTGATTAGCTTAAACTATCGACTGTTATACGTGATTTAATATCGCACACAGATAAGCTTGTATTGTCTCTCAAAAACCATGTTCATTGGTCAATAATCAGAACACATCAGTGATAAGCCATGGAGATTTTGGTAGAAAAATGTGGGACTTTGAAAGTAAACATAGATTTTCAGTTGAAATTTATTTAAATTGGGCTGTTGAAAAGCCCTTGAATTTTGAGGCATGTGGGTGTCATTGCATACCACCATTTGCCAGTGCCTCAAATCACTGTGAGGAATGCAATCTTTTTGTACACCTACTGTAGATAAAGAATGGGAGCTCAGATGAAATCACACAGCACACCTATTTCACCTAATACACCCTTCTTTTTCCTGACTGTGATTTGTAGCACACCTGGAAAATCAAAAACCCAAGGACTGTAAACAATGTACTTTGGTCTATAAACATGGTGTTTTGGTTGGTTATCCGTGTTTTTCAAATTATAGAGCATTTGCTGTAGTAATGCATTAGTATAAATTTGTGAGATGCTAAACACCAGATTTATCACTGAAGCATGGTCAGTGCTGGGGGATAAGAACTACAGGGTATATCTCTACTATCTTCACAATTTTATCACCTCCATTGCATCAGTTATACCAAGTTATGCTGAAAGTTGACCTTTTAATTAGTTACAGTAGTTGCTCACTCCTTTTTAATATTGAACTAGCAATATTGCTAAAAACAGACCAGTTTCAACTGTCATTACATGCATCAATAATAAAATAGATAGAATGACCCACTGATATTGAGCAACAACAATGATGTCATATGCAATGATTCATAGTTTGTACAATGTGTGTGTCAACACTAAACAATCGAATGAGGTCATTGCTATGCAGCCTTTCAAATTGCCTGGGAAATTTTCATTTTGTTAGCATGGCAAAAAAAAAAATAATAATTTTCAAAGTATTGTGTACATTGTGTACAGTATTGTGCATATTTGTGTTGCAAACTGTAGTATTTGAAAGGACAGTCCAAACTATCTGCACTTTGTACAGGAAGATCTGCTGTACATGTACAGTGAGGTCCGTGTAGGGCATACAGTACATCGTGCATGTGATTAAGTGTTTAGTTTTAAATTCTCTGTGCATGCGACAAATTGAGTCTTCCTAGCTTACCTAGAACAAATGATCACAGTTCAGCATTAGAAATTGTGGATATTACAGTATGCAAGAAATAGAGAATTAACAAGGACTGCTATATCTGAGTAGTACTAGTTACTGTACTGTACTGCATGCCTACAAAAAGGACATCACAAAGTATTATACTGTCTGCGCTTCTAAATTGAAAAAATAAAAAATAAAAGTAATCATCAGTTCCAAAAATATTCAGTGAAAATGTCGGGATTCATTTTGAAAATTTTTTATTTTTTAAAAATGACAGGCAGAGGTACACATTGTTTTGGTTTCATTGTTTAATCATGAATTGTTTGAGCTGGTTAAGGATGTACTGAAGTTAGGCACAAAAACAGAATTTCAGTCCCAGTGCATGATGAAATCTACTGTAGGTAATGCAGGCAATTAAAAAAATTTAACAATGAAAAGTAGGTGAAGCATAACGAGTTAAAAAACCCTGCTTTATTGGATGTTTTGGGAGTTCTCAGACATCCTAAATGCATACTGGTTTGAAAAACTCAGAAATGAGGATGTTCAGATGCAAACATTCAGAAGAAGATACTAAGTCATACAATAAAAGTCACAGGTTAACCCTTGAATTATGCCAATTTAGGTATATATCTTACTTATTTCATTATGTTAAAAAGGAAAATCAAGTTTGTTTTGGTCACCATATCCTTTACATTGTTGAATTAAGCATATACTCAGGCCTTATATTTTGAGGCTTTCGAGTGTGGTTGCACACTGTCACTTGCCTCAAATCACTGGAAAGTGTGATTTTTTTGCACACTTACAGTAGATGGAGACTGGAGTGTATATAGGCCTAAATCTATTGAAGTTTAATAAAACAACACACCTGCCACACTCTTCAATTTCCAGAGGAGTGTGTTTTGTAGCACACCTTGAAAAACTAATACTCAGGTCTTGTTTACACAAGCTAATATGGTAGAAGTTCAAGATTTACTTGATGTACTGTACTGTATGGTGGAGATGGAGTCAAGAGTTGAGATATGCCATCAGCTTTAATGTTATCAAGATGTCAGAGTTGCAAAAATTGGAGATCCATCACTTTCAAACTCATGTCAACTTTTTTGTTTACAGAAACTGAAAGACATTAGATTCGAAAATGGAATTTGGTAGTAAGTATGTGTACATGAAAACAGCTGACGAAGAGGATGAGATTGAGGTAGATGACGGGGCTATGACAAAGCTTACTCTGGACATCAAAAGCAAAAATGAAGATGTGAGTTGCACAGTAGCATGAATTAAGGATATTATCAAACTACTGTATCACCATTCATGTGGAGTAATTATTGACTTTTTGGCAGTATTGCTGAAATTACTCATCTCTGCATGCTCTGCATACTGTAGGTCATAGCTTAGGTACAATTTCTTTTCTTAGTGTAAATTGCTCTAGAAATTCAAGGCATCCTTACACAGACTTTGTGTGAGTTTAGCTGTTATTATGAATTGGGTGTTCCTATGTGATTCTATATTAAGCACAAGACATTACTGACCGAAGAGAGTAACACTGTTATTTCTAACGCAGTCACCAGTTGGTAATGGAGCATGCATTGTATGGGAGTTTTCCTAACATTTGTGGGGTGATGGAACAGCCCCTTTTACAGTACAGTATTACAACCATAATTTTTTAAGGTAAAGAAAGTTTAAATTGGGAGCATGTTAACTTTTGCAGTATTGTGGCTGTTAATTTGAAAAAGAGCCTTGTTGGAAAAGCTCAGTCCAGAATTTTTTTTTTTTTTTTTTTTTTTTTTTTTTTTTGTCTTTTGTTTTAAAGTAGATAATGTTGATTTTGCACTCACCTGTATAGAATCTCCATGAAGTATTCTAAACAGTGTTTTTGACCTACGTGAGTTATATCTATAACTGCTTTTTAGCTTGTGATTCTTTGAAACTAATGATTCAAACATTTCAGAGTAAACATTTTTTTTACAGGAACAAGTGTGTCTACTTGATATTCTGGACACTGCAGGACAAGCAGAGTTTTCTGCCTTGAGGGAACAGGTATGTGAACAAATATTTACTTTGCAAAACTGACATCACAAATGTAAACAAAATCAGTTCAGGTCAACAGACATGTCAACCTCCAAAATAGCAAACCTTGAGATTTTTGTTACAAAACCTGGAGATTGGTACATCAAACCTGGAGATTCGAAATTTGTCCTGTACTACACCATGACAAGTTTTTTTTTATCACTGGGAATATAGCAGATGATGAGGTGGGGGTTCTGGTCATGGGAAATACTGACTCCACACTCTCTTTACATGGCCTTTTCCCCTGACCACCAAACTTATTTTGGAGAACAGGGTTACAGTCTTTCTTGCACAGAAGCTGTTCTAGGGACATTACTTGGGGGGGGGCTAATTCACATTTTACCATCTACGTGGAACGCCACCATCAGTTGGCGTGTAGGGTACCAAGAAAATTTTTGCAAAAAATGCCTCCCAGATTGGAGGAAATGGCGCTTGTCAGGCCTTGCTAAATGCATCCAGTCATTCTTTATTTTGAGATCTCGTGTTCCAAAAACTTACTCTTCCGAAAAGAAAGATGAATCAGAAAATTTTATCTGGTTAAATTGTTGCAGGCCAGGAAAGTTGGGGCTCAATTTGTTCCTATTACTTTACAAGGTGTTCTCTCTTTGCATTGTTTGCTTTCAAACTCAGTTTTCCACTGGGCTGGGGCTGAGGTTATAAAATTTTCAAACTTTTTTGCCATCTTGGCAGCAGAAAATGAACTCGTAATCTATGTTCACACTTAATATAATAAACAGATATGCTTATAACTGTGTAGTACTGGTGCAAAGAGCGCACTTCTGTCATGTGTTGTTGGTACGTTAATTGATTGCATATGTGTTCCATGTCACATCAGACCAACTTGAGACATTGAGTGTAAAATTACCTCCGGTAATTTAGCAACACGCCTATACAGGAATATAATATATTTTGCAATGCCATGAAACAGAGTTCTACTCCATGTAGTACCATGAATAATATTTTAAAAGCTTATCTTTGTCTTTGTTAAATGATAGTTTTATTTAATCATTTGAGCAATTTTTGGGGGGCTAAATTCCCCCACTCCCTCGTTGAATCGCCACTGTTATTGTGGGGGGGGGAGGGGGGCTGCCATGCCTTCATCCTCCCTATAAAGCAAAAAGCCACAGTTCTAGAGGACATTATTACTCACATGTAATGATATTTCTTGAAATTAAGCTGGACAAACACTTTTCTGTAGTAAATGTTAAATGCAAAAGGGAGTTTTATATTCTTACATAAATTAAAGAGGACAATTTATTTTATGCTTGTTATATGTTCAAAATAAAAACATCATGAATGTTATATCCCTCGATGTATTCTAAAATTTACACTCATTGGAATTGCATGCACAGTGTTTATGCACCTTACTTTTTATTGCAGGACAGATAGGAAGACAGGGATTTGAACTATTCCCACTGCAGAAAAAATTCGCGATCCGCACTGCTCAATGGACCGTCGTGTGTATTAGTCTAGATGCAAAGTTATATGCACTGTATGCACAACTGAAAAAGTTGCATGCGCAGGCTAGGGTAGTATGTAGCAGCCGGCCTGCACCTACATTATATCGCTGTACGATGACATGGCAATTCCGTTTTACGAGTAAGCGGGACAAGTAAAGCTGTTATTTCCTATGTGGTTCAGCATCTGTTTTTTTTTGAACGATATTATTTTTCCCTGAGATTTGAAAATTTTACCGTGAGATGATGCCTAAAACTGTGAGACTCACTGTGAAACCATCAGAGTTGGCAAGTATGTTGGGATGAAAACAAACTTCTACTGTGGTATGCATATCTTGTATGATACACCAAAAAGAGTGTTGTTGTGGCACATGTGATAGCCTATAAATTTACCAGGGTTGCACTAACAACCCATAAATCAATTAAAGGCAATGTTCTGCCACATGTAGTTGTTTATGTGATCAAATTAAAGTTGTAAAGATTAGTTCATCTCACTTCAATTCATTTCTCACATGTACAAAATGCGCTGACTAAGGTACAGTATCAACACAGAATTCAGATTTCAGTAGATATGAAGGACACTAGAAAATTCTCTTCATCAATGCTAGTGACCTTTAAACAAAAAACAAAACACTAAGTGTGTGGTGAATGCATACAGATTGAAGAGGGCATAGAGATCATGATACCCACTCTATTCTTTTTTTGACACTTTCATATATTTGAGTATTAATGCAAATTCATGTATGCCTCATTTTTTATTTTTTGATCTTCTGTACATCACAGTTTCCAGTTGCCATGGATACTACTTTAATAAACTACTTTCAAGACTGATCTCTGCACAAAAGTGTGTAAAGCATCATGCTATGAAAATGCAAATACTGTAAGCCTACACAATCCCAATCAGTCTGGCAAAGCTTGGAAAAGTTGTATTACTGTAGTGATGGTCAGTAATCTGCAAATTCTGTGGTTCTAATCAAGCCAGTTGAGATTACGATACAACTGTCTGGAGCATCTGAACTTAAAACATTGAATGTGCAAGTTACTGACCATCTCTAGTACAACTTCCAGGGTTGTGCAGGACTGCATGGGATTGTAGGCCCATGGGCATTTTAATATCATGGTAATATTCATGATGATTTAATGTGAGAATGGTTTTGTACCAGTTATTTTTTGTGTTGTGAAGTAAAAGTTTAGTTTTTGAAGCGTAAAGATATACTGTAGCCAGAACATGATGTAATGGTTGCGGTTAAAAATTGCAATTGATTTCCTTCCTTGCCCAGTTACACAATTTGATGATTGACAGACATTAATACTCCATGCAAAGACATTTAATTCAAGTCAAGAAACCCTAGCCACAGTATACAGAGCACATAGAGGGGGTTTTGATTACAATCCTGCCCAAAGAACTGTGAAATTTTTTGCAACCTAAGTGGACTAGGAGCTCGGTGAAGTGGTAATAATAGACCTCCAGCAGTAGGTTTGGAAACTTGATATACCTCAGTTGAACAATAGATTACTGAGGTTAGAAAATCAACTTTTTTACCGCAATAGAAACAGCATGATGTCATGTGTGCAGTAGTTTGGCCCTAAAAACTATTGTTTCTTCATTTAATTCCTTTAGTATATGAGGCAGAGTCAAGCATTTGTCATTGTGTATGCAATCAATAACAAGAGCAGTTTTCAGGAAGCATTGGATATTCATACCTTGGCTCTAAGAATGCAGCAAACATCAAGTGTACCAGCAGTAAGTAGTTTTACTTTGCTACATTTTAAAATCCTTTACATTCTATTGTACAACAAAAGTATCATGCAGTAATGGAAAAATCAGTCGGCCTACTGTAACATAATTACCCTTATTGTAGTTCAGCCAATTTCAACAATATCAAATACTTTTGCCTCCACAATTGTGTGAATGGTGTTGAATAAAACGAAATGAGTGGTTGCACTAAACTTTTTTTAAAGAAAACCTTAAAAATCTCTTTTAGCTCCCCCTGTAAGTGAATTTTTTTCATATTCAGAATATGCATATTGTTTATTAGAAGACAATGGAGATACTGTAACCTCTTTCAATAAATCAATCTGAACATCATGGTTCTCATAGTCATGAAAAACCTGAAAAAGTTGTAGTAAGGTTTTGGAAAAAATTCAAGGCCTGTAGAAGGTTTCAGTTCAGGGAAACTGTGTGAAACCCTTAATAAGTCATGGAAATTATCACAAAGTGATATTTTTCCATTCTCACTCTAACATTTGTAAAATTAAAATGGTATGCTCACTCAGATTATTAAAATTAAGTGTTCCCTCTGAGACCACTTCAAATTTTATGTCATGAAAGAAGTCAAGAGAAAGGTCATGGGAATTCTTTATTCGTTCTTGGGAAAGTTTTGGAAAAGTCATGGAGATTAATTCCTCAGAAAGTGCAAGAAGCCTAGTATACTGTATATACTCTCATGTTTGAAGAGGTCATATATGCAGGAGTGCAAAGAGTCACATATACTGTCATTAATTTGAAATGAGCCTTCATCTTCAGATTCTTGATATGTACAGTATATGTATGCATTTGTTGCTTTCTACATTCAGGTGGATAAGTAGCTAGGATTAATAGAGTATCCTGTGTTCAATACGGTATCAAATTTTTCTTCAGATGCTGCATATCTACTTGCTTTATGGTTTTTCTTTAAACTTAAATAAAAAATAGTTAAAACAAATGCTTTTAACTATATTTGGCTTTTATATTAGTCCCAACTAGTTGATTAAATTGCTTTTCAAATGGAAAAATTTGTTGCAATATCTGTGCTTTAACCTCAATGTAAGGATTTAATTTGAAAAAGGTAGTCATTCCTGATGCAGTTGTGTGCATTATTCTATTTAGGATGCATCATTCTCAGGGTTTTAAAACATTGTTGAGAAGGTTTATGGCAGTTGTACAGTAACTTTATGAGATCTGGTCTCTCTTTCACATTAACTGCCCCATTTTACCCATTCTTTAACCTTGGATTTTCCAAGAAGCAGTGTTGCAATGTTTGATTTACCTCAATAGAGTCATCATCCTTGCTTTAGCTATGTTAATTTTTAATAGACTATCACCCTCTGTGATACCAAGCAGCTATTTGTGTCCAAACAGAGCCAGTAATAACAAACCCAATATTAATGCCTTAAAAGCATGCTACAAAGTATGATACAGGTTTTGCTATGTACTGGAGCATTGGTTCTGCATTAGATAACCTACAGTAAACTGGGGAATTGACATGAAATTAATCTCTTTGTGGTTCTGCAGTTTTTCATGTTTTAAAGCATGAAGGCTGAGAACAAATCTAACTGTATATACAGTAAATAATTGACCAACTGGGTGCCAACTTACACTACAATAGTTGGTCATATGCAACAAAACAGGAAAGAAGGAAGTTGTTGCATTGCACAGTTTGGGGGAATTGAGGGGAATTTCTGTTTTTCATTTATCTATTTACACTGTACACATGTTGAATACAGACTGTAGTAATGGAGGTTGCATAACCATCATAAAAGTGGCTATTCTTGGCAAAAATACTCTTAGTTTGGTGCAGAATAACTCCAGCCCACTTCCTTACAAAGTTGTTTTCAAGATAAAATGTGGTTGGAATCTTAGAAGACGACAGGAATTTGCTTTATTGATACAGCATTTGAAGGAGCAGGAGGGAAAGGAATGTACCTGGAAATCTACTCCCTTTTTTGTCCAAGACTAAACCATCATAGGTTTGATTGGGTGATGAAAATGTACTGTACATAGAAATTAAACCTGGGAATAAATGCCAGCTTCATACTGACTTTTATCTGGATATAATAAGTTCCCAAAAAGTTAAAGGGGGATAATGCAGATAGCCTGCTTTAAAAAGGAATTATGTCTTTTAGATAGCAAGACTGAAGTTGGTCAAATGATAGTTTCTTGCTTCTTTTTTTTTCCATAAGTCCTAAACAATGTGTTGCAATATTTAAGAACATTGTAGTCATCACATGCAGGTGATTTCTTTTTTCCCCTTTATATTCTGTTTCAAGTTGGCAAGAGGATAGGATAGTTAAATTTACCAATGAGCACTGATTATTTTGCTGGTGATGCCCCTGATAAATGTGATTATTGTAATAAATAGAGGTCTCTAACATCACCTGAACTTTGTTTCCATCTTTTCAGATTCTTTGTGGAAACAAATGTGACCTTGACAGTGAACGACAAGTACCAACTGATGAGGCTGAGAAAGAAGCAACTGCTCGTGGTATGGCATTTTTGGAAACTTCAGCAAAGACAGGTGTAAACATACAGGAAGCCTTTGAAGCGTTGATTAAAAGAACTCCGCGATCTGGTTTGGAGTACAAAGTAAGTTTTTTTGTCAAACCAATAGAATTATTTCAAAATAGAATTAAGTGACAAAGGATTATGGGATAGGGACATTGTGTGTCTGACTGTTTTTGCCAATGTTAGAAGACACATACCAATAGCTAGTGTGCCCCACAATGGTTTGAAATTGATATCAATAGATGAGACTATTAAATGACAATTCAACTGTGTTAAAGATGTAATCAAAATGACTTTCTTGTGCATGATGAAACTTCCCCTCTTACTTTTTGTTACATACTCCTCCTCTGCATGATTACCTCTTATCAATTCAGGGAGGAAATGAAGCTCACTACATGCACACTTGATATGGTCAATTTCCACATCTGATTAATTGATTGACAGTAACAGATATATTAAAATGCACAAAAAGTTATGTAACATTTGGGGTTAGCTAACAGGCCAGTCAAGCACGTGTTAATTACTTTTCACGCAGTGTGAACAGTGCTGAACACAATGAAAACATAGCTCATTTGAGGGCACAGATCATGTAACAAACTCAGATACCAGTTACACCCCACACCGCCTTTGATCTACTGGGGTGTTGCATTTTCAAGAAGCGACGTCACAGCATGTGTGTTACAGGGACATCATATATAGAGGCAGATCCCGGTGTGGGGACAACAGAATCTACTTTGCGCCTACTTACTTCACCTGTTTCACAAATGGCAGTCCTTGGTGTGGGCACAGGAGATTCTCCACTCTATTGGCTGTCAACCATGTTTAAATATGCTTCAAAATGTGTAAAATGTAGCAATGACTGCAACTTATCAAAGCTTATTAGGCCCCCTCTTATAAAAATTTCTGGAAAAAGCCCCTACGATGCCTTGTTTTGACCTGCTCCATTGTGAAGGACATCAATAGCTGTCCAAGGTGTACCACTAAAGATTAAAGATGGTGGAAAAGGCTAAGTGATCAGGGCAACAAAATAGTGTCCTCAAGTCTAAATGTTCTCATACATTTGTACAAGACATTCTTTTGCAGAGATATGCAATTTTGAAGTTTATCCACTCAATATAATGTGGTAAGTTTAAGGTTGTATGGCTCATTTTCAAACCAGTTGGTTAGTCTGTCTGGCCAGAGCCATTTTCATTGCAATACATAACATGTATTGAGATATTGTCACACTAGCCAGTGGATGAAGTTTCTTTAGAGCAAGGTAATGTGACTTAATTGATCAGTGGTCAATGTCTTTGAGAATTTGAGAGCATGCTCTTTGGCGGGGAGGCAGAAGATGTTGCATTTTTCACATTAAAAAAGTGATGGCTGCTAAGTTATTTTTGCAAATTTTATGGTTAAACTCTTCAGTTGGCATGGAAACTTCAATCTTCTTTACACACAGCACTTTGGTTGCTAGGCACAGATACCTATTGACTGAGAATGTTTACATATTTTGTTGTTAAACTTTCAGATGTTAGAGGCTCTCCAAGCTTATTTACAATATATGGAGTTTCATTGTTGTTCACAAAATGTGTCTAGGAGGCATGATCAAAATGTCTCTAAGTTGATTGAAGTGTATTTGAGTATCTGTAACAAACTGTATTTAATGGGTGTTTTTTCTGTGCAATTGTCGTACATTGTAACAATGCAAACACTCAAGATATCAGCAGAGAAATAGCTCTCACTCCTTCAGAAGTTGTGAAATACCACAATATTTGAATGAGACAGTGAAAATAGCATTAGGGAGAGTGATTTGAGAGAAAATAGTGTGGAATGCAGAAGGAAAACAGCTGTCATTGGTATTACGCGTGCTGCTCTGTTACTTGTCGTTTGATCTACCCCTGGAAAATAAAACGATACTCTGGTTGTCATGGATAGAAGAGGCAGATTTGGTGTCTTCATTGATCACGTGACACCCAGAATTTCGTTTTCTTTTCTGGGGGTAGACCAAATGGCAAGTAACCGAGCCGCACACGTCATGGGACTGTTTGATTTATTAGAAGATGTCACGGATCTGCATATCTGGTTAATTATTTCTACTTAAGTTTCAGTATGGTGCACAATATTGCGTACCTCACTTAGTGTTACAGTATTATTGTAAAAATTTTTCTCTATGAATTTGATCATTTTTGAGCATGAAATGCATCAGGATATTAACAATAGATGGATAATCTTTTAAATGCAAAGCACCAAAAGTAGTACTGCATTTATATCAAATATCATCAGCAACAATATGGAAACTTTGGCTCCTTAATGTCCACATAGTATTGAGATTCTGCAGCATTGCTGCTCTAGTTCCAGGTGTGCCTCACTGGCTGCTTTTTTCACACTCCAAGTCAAGTATAAACCAGCCAGGAGAGGAACTCCAGACCTTACTGCTGCAATTGGGATGCCCTAACCACTTGATCATGGAGTTAGCATTTAGTTGGTCAGGAATGTAATTATAAAAATGAGATTAATGATTCATCTTTTCATATAAAATATGTTTACAAAAATTAGGTGTCCTCAAATCAAATTGCATGAGAGCTGGCTTGAGAGATAATCTTATTGTAAGTTGATAAAACACCCTTGCAGAAAAACTTCCATCCAGAACAAATTCCATAAAGGTTTGTCTTATTGCAAAGTGAACTGACAAAGCACAATAAATGTTGGAACTGATTGTAACTGTGAGTGATGACTCATCCCTGCAATATACAACACAAAAATTTAAAAGTATGCCATGATGGCTGGACCTTGCCCTCAAATTCAATGGGGATGTGTCATTTGATAATACTCTGTACCTATCTAATTTACTGTGCCATTATATAATTTCAGATCTATACATCAATACTGATCAACTAACTTTTTGTAGGCTGCTGGGTATCTTTGCATTTCAATAACTACTGCACCCTATTAGTCTCCATTTTCTCTTGAAAGCTTATTTGCAGTTGTTTCAGAAAGATTGCTTCAATACTGTATTTGCAACATCAGCCTTATTGGTGAGCAGAATTACCCAAATAAACACTAAAGAAACTGCAGTGTAGATGTTGAACTAAAAGACTAAAACAACATTTCGAGCAAAGGTGAATAGATATAATAGTTCTCCACCTTCCCCCTACTTATCTTTTTTGCGTGTATGGATAGAACTCATTATGAAAGGATATCAGAATGTGACTTAATTTTGTCAATTTTTTTTTGATAGATGTTCTCAATCAGAGATTCTTTGAAGCATATGATTTTCCCATTTGTCTTTTATCCTTACATTCTTTCCTTTCTGTAGATGGCTGTCTTAGGGTCTGGTGGAGTTGGCAAGTCTTCTATTATCATTCGTTTCACACAAGACATGTTTGTGTCAGATTATGACCCGACCATTGAGGACTCATTCCGCAAGACGGTCAACGTGAAGGGTATTCCAAAGGAAATGATGTCTCCTGGAGCAAGACAAAAAGTGCTCCCTACATCTAAATCATCAAAGAGTGCAGGTCAGACTCAAAAAAGAAATTAAAAAATTAGTTGACCAGCCATACTGATATTCATGAAAATGAATTGAACACATCAGGAGGCAAGTCATGATTTTGTTGGCTTTTTGTTGTGAGAG
Source organism: Holothuria scabra (assembly GCA_037179385.1). NCBI lineage: Eukaryota > Metazoa > Echinodermata > Holothuroidea > Aspidochirotida > Holothuriidae > Holothuria > Holothuria scabra. Next base: position 17,827,546 of record CM074180.1, read on the forward strand.
GAAACAAGGGGGGAGGGTCCAAATAATCCATAAACCATTGGGACTCATAAACATAAAAAATAATAATAATTACAAAATCATGGAATAAACTGCATTTGTTGGTGAATAAACCATTGGGACTCCAAATATGAGAAAATAACAGATGAAGTGAAACAATAATCGAGCAAATGCTATAAATTCTCTTTTTACCACCACAACGTTTAGTGGGTTTTCTTTCTCTAACCTTGTGCCTGGTTTGTAGGTCTTGTAGGGGAGAGTGATTTGTCTAACCAGCCAGTACGGGCAGGTAGGCAAAGGTAACTCATAAATGACTTGGCCATAACTGCCAGTTAGATTGAAATGACTCTGCCCTTAGGCTTAGTGTATGTCGTGCACACACTGCTATATTGTGCATCTAATAAAAATAGTAAAAAAGGGACGCTCATGTCTTTGTGTCCATGATCTTTTTGCAAAAAGAATGCAGGCCTTACTCCTTTCATGTAGGCATGCCAGACATGTCTGTTATCAGTTCACATGTTAATCAAATGCATCTTTCACAAAGTTTTATCAATCACACCAGTTGAAAGTGTGTGCACACATGTGCTTACAAAAAAAATTTTGAATGAGCGCATGTACGTGCTATCATTATATGCCTGCCTGGCAAAAATGCAGATGTATGCCTGTCCATGGTTGTTGTGGTTTCTGCATATCAATATAACTGCCTGTGTGTCCAAGAATAACTGGTCAGAATGATAGGCTATTAAATAACCAGTGCTAAGATAATGGTAGAATTGAAAGTAATAAGTGCCTGGTCTAGTATTAAAAATTTAAAAAGGCAGACAAAACATTAACCTGTGTTTAAAAACCTAAAATTATAAAGTTGAGTTACATTTGAGAGGAGTAGCTTCTTTGTGAACAATTGCATAATGGTCCTGATGTATCGCACCCCAGCCATTTTATTTTTGCTTTGAAAAGAAGAAGCCGTTTTCCAACAGTTGAGATTATCTCTTGTGGCATATACCTGGTATAAACTTATAATTGAATAAGTAAGAACAGGTTCAGTTCCTCATCGCACAAACCTTATGTGGACAAAGCCAGAAACTACAAGTAGTTATGTACCGTAGCATAGACCAGTAATTGATAGATGTAACCTGTTTCTTTAGTCTTACGAAAGAAAGGTTTAATATTCATTTGTTGACTTGGTTGTACTTCCTCTTATAAGTACAAAAGCAAAAAAAGAGATTTTTTTAAGATCCCTCACATTTTTGTGCTTTCCAATTATTTCCTTCAGCAATAGAAAAAATCTGTCTGTATACACATTAAAACTATAATATGAATTTCACCTTTAATAAGCAATTTTAAGCCATACTGGTAATAAACAGGATAAGACCAAAGAACATTTATTCTGTGGTGCAATACCAGTGGTACATTTTTTCTGTTGTAGACATGGAGTCACCAAGGGTTCTTGTCTTTAGTACTTTTAAAGCAAAATTTCTGATATTATCGTCTCTATTTTTTCTACTGTTCCTTTTACACACATTATGACTGACACACTGAAAGAAGAATTAAGGGCTAGTCTTAAACCTAGAAATTGGGCGCGCACCAGCATTTACTGTACATGAATCAGCCTTTTCTCATATCACCTAGTACCATCGAAAAGTCTACAACCAGACCTTAGGACAGACAGTCATTTTAAGCTCAAACCAGCTCAAAGAGCTTTTTGCGCTACTGTGATCTGCCACAGTCACTCTGTCTATCTGTCTATCCATCTACCTGTCTATCTATCATTTCTGTTCATAATTACCTTTCAGGGATGCTCTCAGGGATCCATGTATTGATAAATTGTAATAAAACTTGGAAACATTTATCATTGAACATAGAGCCACATGTTGTGTTCAAAAAGTTGAGGTCAAAGGTCATCTGGGGGTCAATACTGGCTGTTTTGTGAATATTTTTCCATCCATAGGCCATGTTTTAAGGCCATAGAAGAAGATATTTTGAAATGCATTTTTCCCCTAGATGCATTGCAAAATTGTCATCATAATTTCTCAGAAGGATGACTAGCATGTGCGAATTACAAATTTCTTGTCCAATTCAGGATGGATAATGATTGTCACACCTTTTTGACCATTTTTGTGTCATCCCTCTATTTTTACAAGTCAAAAAAATTCAGTTTACTAGTTTTCCATTGAACATGCACTACCTCTAAAACTGTCACTGCTTCTAAAACTAGCCTGGCTTGTGGAAGGGATGAAGAGGGTCAAGTTTCTTTAATTGTGTTCAGGGAGGAAGATTTAACTTACTATTGCATTATCACAGCCCATTTAACTTGCCTTCTGCCTTGCTGATTACTAACTTAACTTATTGTTTTTCATAAAAGTAGTAAGCAATTGGCAGTAGGGGGTCACCATTTTACCTGAGGCTCCATTTTAAACCAAAAGGTTACAAGTTGATTTGTATTAAAAACACTATCTGACCTAACCTACCAACTCCAACTTTGCAAAAAGACCCCTTACTCCAGCTTAAGCCAGAAGGTTATGTTGATTTTTTAAACCCTATCTAATCTAACCACAGACTTATATACATGGACAGAGCATGTAACCTATATGTCCTATCCGTAGATGGTCGCCACCGGCTGAGACAAAAAAGGCGCACCAAGATGGCCGCCATGAAGTTATAAATCGTCTGATTTGAGGACGACACTGTAATATTTTAAACAAAAGTTAAACTTGAATGGGGAGGAATATCATATTCCTGTGATACGTGAAGTGATTTTGACCCTAGCTTGCCATATTTTGAAATTATTTCAACCTTGTTGCAAAATATGGGAGTATACTTGAGCAAGTCCAAGCTTTCACACAAAACCCACAGCAGACATCCATCTTGTTGCGCCTTTTCTCATAAGTACGGTACCGACAATGTACAGTGGAGTATGCTCTGTCCATGTATAGGAAGTCTGTGAATCTAACCTACCAACTCCAACTTTTACTGTCTACTTGATGTCTTTTGATTAGCATTGATTTAGATGTCAAATATCTCAACAGCTGAGATGTCATCAGGGAGTAATTTATCCAGTATCACATCGCAATTTGCTACACAAACAGGCCAAGTTGCTACACAAATGAAAAATTGTGTAGCAATTTTTGTGTGCATAAACCTTGTATTTTCACAAACAATGTGTGAAAGACTGCAAAAATCTGCAAAGTGCTACACAAAATTTGATTTCTAAATTATTCCCTGGTCATTTCACTCATTTTTCACAGGTTTTTTCAAGAATCCTTTTGGATCTTTAAGAGGACGAGGTCCTGCAGCTGCAGCTCCATCACCACCACCACCACCACTACCAGCTTCTTATAGACCTACCAATTTTCACACACCAAGAATACAAAAAGCAAAGAAAGCAGATGGCAATGTCATACTTGTTTCCTTGGGAACTTTGGAAAATGATCCCCAAATTATGACTGGTGATGCTGTAAAATGTACTAACTGCCCAGCTATCTTATCTCATGTGTCAGAAGTTTGCCCAGGGGAGGACTCAAATAAGAGGACTTGGAAATGGTCAGTGCAAATTATGCTTTGAAATAGTACCAGAAAATGGAAATTAGGGGTCTTGATCCTGTGGGGGGGGGGAGGGGGCCAATTAGCCCACCAATGAAAATATGCAGGGACAGACATCATTTTGCACCCCAATAATCTGGCAGATTTAAAAATCAACAGGCAGAAAAAGATCAAAATGTAACATTGTGGTGTATAGGTTAGGATTTCTAGAAATTAACAATTTAAGCCTGTTTTAAAGTAGTAATATTGCACTGAATTTACCCTCTTTTTGAACATATGAGTGCCAATGTGAGTGTGTGTGAGTGTGTGTGTGCATAGCAGGTGTGTGCTCCCTTTGGTGTGAACAGATTGCTTATAGCTGAGTCTTGTCACACACACAATTTGAGGCACCCCATTTTGGGAATTTTTGCCCCTCCCCCCATTCACAAACCAGATGAACGCCGTGATGGAAAATGTGTGGGAAAATAGAGAAGGCAAGGTACTGTTTGTGCAGAGCAAAAATTGAGTTAATTTTTCTATAGTGGAAACGTTTGGTGGGTAGAATTTGTTTGCATCTTTTAAATTTTGGTCCATTTAAAGTATGAGATGAATGCTGAACCCAAAAATAATACTTCAGGTGCCTTTGATTAACGTAGTAACAAACTATATTACAGAATGTAAAATCCCCAAAGACGGAACGGCCTCTAAAATCCTTCAAATTGCATCTTACAGGGCCTTGAATCAAGCTTTTGTCCGCCCTGAACCCTCTTGTAACTTAAGCCTTGGACAGTGTCAATTTAGATTTGGGGTTAAGCAGTAATAAAGCCCCCCATTTTTGTGTTTTTGCCAGAATCCCTGGAATCAAATACAGATCTCAAGAAGTAATACATGGTCCAGTTAGAAATTCTTTTGAGTTTTGAGTTATGGTAAATGCAAGTGACACATGACTTACCTTACCAGGGGCTGATTTCATTAATGTTTGGCAATCATTACTAATGTCTAAATCCATTGTTAAATCTTAAATCGATCGCAATTTAGCGACCAATTTTCCAAACTCTAGGGATCATTGTTTCATTGCTAAGTTGTGTCCTTTGTCAAAGGTTTACTGAAACCCAAATTTCATCACGATAGCTATGAGTTAAAATTTCTACTCAGTGAGCTGGTCAGCGATGATGGCTAAAATTATTGTAAGTGAAATCAGTCCCATATGTAACAAACAATGGTGCTTACTGTCCTTAGGAATTGTTTTCACATGGTTTTCTTTGTAACTTTCTATTGAGAGAACTTGTTGCACTTCGAAAATTTTGCAGCTTTTTCATGATTTCAATATTATGGTGCTGTAATTAAATTTTCTCTTGTGTTATGTTGTTTTGCAGTGAATTTTGTGATCACGTAAATGAAGTTGACGTGACAGATGAAGAGGTAAACTGTCTCTATATGTATTTACTATATTTTATATGCAAGCACAGGGTTCTATCTACTCTGGCTGGTGACACTAGGCTGCACCAGAAACTGTCACTTGCTGGTAGGCAGGAAGGTCAAATAGCCAGACTTCTGATCGGTAAAAAATTCAATGACTATTCAATGAAAAATGTCCTAAAATTCAGGGCATTAATGAATAAATGATGGAAGTACAACCAGGTTGGGTGTGGCATTCACAACATGCATACTTACTCAACTTGCTACCTAAAGAAAAGATTCCCTTCTGTGGAATAAATGATATTATTATTCCTTTATGTGTTTCAGAGAATGTAACATCCCATTAAAGGTTGGCAAAAATTATGCAAACTGTAAGTTCAGATCGCTTTAAAGTAGTAATTGATGACCAAAAATTATCAGCATTAAAACATGTAAAAGACTAGATGTGGGTTGACCACTCCATATTTTGTCATCAATCAAACAGGTGAGAAAATAATGGTTTATTTTCCTCTTCAGATCCCCAAAGAGTCTCAAGTGGACTTTTTGGTAGATGCTGCACCAGAGGCTAGTTCAGAATCAGAATTCACCATGGCAACGGACAAGCCACAGTCTCAGGCATCTGTTGTTTTATACTGCATTGATGTAAGCTCATCTATGGGAGCACAAACAGCCCTGCCCCAGCTTCAAGGTACAAATTTAGATGGTGTCACAAGCCAGACATGTACCCAAAGAGAGGATGAGTAGTTTACATAGAACCCCATTGGTTAACTCTTTATTAAAACTCTTGCCTTTTTCATCACATGGCAGGGACAATATCTATATGTAATATGACTTTAAAATTTAGCCCTTACATAAGGATTCAGAGAGTGCCTGCCTCATATCTCCCTTCCTTCCCCTAAAAGTCCTGGTACATATTCCTATCTGTCTGTACCATTGCATCACCATCAAGAATTATGACCCACACTTTAGGTTGCTTAGGCCCCATAAAACTACTGGTCCCATTTGAAATGATTACTTATTCCATTAAATTGTGGGTCAGTGAATTCTTATCATTATGAGAAGGAGTGTAATAAACTGACCAAGTGAAAGTAAAGAGTGGGTTGTTGGGGAACCAAAGAAATGAAAGTAGAGAGTGGAGTGTTGGGTAAAACCAAGTGAAAGTGAAGGAGTGGTTTATGAGTAGAATCAAGTGAGAACAGAGTGAGGAGAAAACCGAGTGAAAATAAAGGAGTGGTTTATGGGTAGAATCAAGTGAGAACGGAGTGAGGAGAAAACCGAGTGAAAATAAAGGAGTGGTTTATGGGTAGAATCAAGTGAGAACGGAGTGAGGGGAAAACCGAGTGAAAATAAAGGAGTGGTTTATGGGTAGAATCAAGTGAGAACAGAGTGAGGAGAAAACCAAGTGAAAATAAAGGAGTGGTTTATGGGTAGAATCAAGTAAGAACTGAGTGAAGGGAAAACTGAGTGAAAGTAATTAGGAAGTGGTTTGTGGGTAGAATCAAGTGAGAACAGAGTGAGGAGAAAACCAAGTGAAAGTAAAGATGTGGTTTGTGGGTAGAATCAAGTGAGAAGGGAGTGAGGGGAAACCAAGTGAAAGTAAAGATGTGGTTTGTGGGTAGAATCAAGGGAGAACGGAGTGAGGGGAAACCAAGTGAAAGTGAAGAAGTGGTTCATGGGTAGAATCAAGTAAGAACGGAGTGAGGGGAAACCAAGTGAAAGTAAAGATGTGGTTTGTGGGTAGAATCAAGTGAGAACGGAGTGAAGGGACAACTGAGTGAAAGTAATTAGGAAGTGGTTTGTGGGTAGAATCAAGTGAGAACAGAGTGAGGAGAAAACCGAGTGAAAATAAAGGAGTGGTTTATGGGTAGAATCAAGTGAGAAGGGAGTGACAGGAAACCAAGTGAAAGTAAAGGAGTGGTTTGTGGGTAGAATCAAGTGAGAACGGAGTGAGGGGAAACCAAGTGAAAATAAAAGGAGTGGTTTGTGGGTAGAATCAAGTGAGAAGGGAGTGAGGGGAAACCAAGTGAAAGTAAAGGAGTGGTTTGTGGGTAGAATCAAGTGAGAATGGAGTGAGGGGAAACCAAGTGAAAATAAAAGGAGTGGTTTGTGGGTAGAATCAAGTGAGAAGGGAGTGAGGGGAAACCAAGTGAAAGTAAAGGAGTGGTTTGTGGGTAGGATCAAGTGAGAACGGAGTGAGGGGAAACCAAGTGAAAATAAAAGGAGTGGTTTGTGGGTAGAATCAAGTTAGAACGGAGTGAGGGGAAACCAAGTGAAAGTAAAGATGTGGTTTGTGGGTAGAATCAAGTGAGAACGGAGTGAGGGGGAAACCGAGTGAAAATAAAAAAGTTGTTTATGGGTAGAATCAAGTGAGAAGGGAGTGACAGGAAACCAAGTGAAAGTAAAGGAGTGGTTTGTGGGTAGAATCAAGTAAGAACGGAGTGAAGGGAAAACTGAGTGAAAGTAATTAGGAAGTGGTTTGTGGGTAGAATCAAGTAAGAACGCAGTGAGGGGAAACCAAGTGAAAGTAAAGATGTGGTTTGTGGGTAGAATCAAGTCAGAACTGAGTGAGGGGAAACCAAGTGAAAATAAAAGGAGTGGTTTGTGGGTAGAATCAAGTGAGAACGGAGTGAGGGGAAACCAAGTGAAAGTAAAGGAGTGGTTTGTGGGTAGAATCAAGTGAGAACGGAGTGAGGGGAAACCAAGTGAAAGTAAAGGAGTGGTTTGTGGGTAGAATCAAGTGAGAACGGAGTGAGGGGAAACCAAGTGAAAGTAAAGGAGTGGTTTGTGGGTAGAATCAAGTGAGAACGGAGTGAGGGGAAACCAAGTGAAAGTAGAGAGTATAGAGTTTTGGGAAAGGGAGAGGTTTCAGATAAGATTGTCAGATTTTTAATTTTCATTTTTAACTTTATGTTCTCAAGCTAATGCTAATTCTCTCATCCCCCTTCCCTTCTTCTTCATACCTTTGATAAGCTAGTTCAGTATTTCCTTCTTGCAAAGAGTTGTTGGGGACAGTGTGGGATATACAAACCAAGCTCACCATTAAATGTACAGCATTCCCCTTTTTGTCAGTTCGTGTATACAACATTACCTAGCCAACTTGAACAAAAATAAGGGTCTCAGTCCTACTATATATGGGATATTAAAATTCAAATTTTTAAGAAAGAATAATTCCACAAACTTTTTGTGTAAACTCAAATTTTGGAGTATGTGTTTTAGGTGCGGGATTGGCATGATCCCAGCAATTTCAAGGAAGTGCACATGTACATAGCCATCAAAACAAATCAAGGAACTGGCTTATCAGTGTAGTAATAAAGTCAAGCTGTGCCCTTCGTTTATTGTACATACTAAAATGAGCAAAAGAGAAGTTTGCACTGAAGTAAATATTTCAACTCAAGTCAGATCAAAAATTGTACTTTTCTGCTTTCTCAATGTAAAAACTCTCTATTATTAAGTTCATGCAAAAAGAAACTTTCAGGAGAACTTTGACCCATTTGATTGAAAGTATATTTATTGAAAGGTATTTGCATCTTTTAAATGTTCTTTCTTAAACAGCTGAATGGTATGCATTGCGTCAAAATAATATTACATCAGTAAGCAGACTGGATTGTATTAAACAGGCTGTTCAGAGGTGAGTTTTTCTTCTTGTTTAATGGTTTGTTGGAAATGTTCTGCCTATCTTGTATTTCTAACAGTTTTACATTCTTTTGTCTAAGCTTTGGGAGTTCACACGTGCTAGAATATTGCACTTGTTATTATGCCATTTGAAGAGGTTGCTTCCCTTCTCCTAGGACGGTGACCATTTTTCTTGGATTTTCTGAAATGTCTGCAGTACTTTGGCAGCCTTGCGTATAATTGAACTGTACTAGACACTGGACATTGATTGGTCTATTTTGACGATCTGTAACTTGCAATGTCACAAATGACAACAGGCTTTGGCAAATTTTTGGTAGTTAAGAAATGTCCTTGCTATCTCATGGAAACAATTAACTTCATAAAAAAAATTGGTCATCACAATTTGAACAGGTATATTTATGAGGGTATCTTAATTAAATAATAGTTAATTTGAATCATGTAAATATTACTTTTGCTAAATATTTTATTCTTGCAACCTTACTTCTTCAGATCATCTTTAGTACGCCAAAATTATGTTCTGAACAGTCATGAAAGGTACAATGTGTTACCGAAGGCTTGAGGTACCTACCTTGTATCAAAGCCCTATGATTGCTGTACTGGATCTGGAAGTGAATTTAGTTAAAAGAATGGTCCAAAGTCAAATTTATATTTAATATGTTAGGGAGGGTAGTATTCTAAGCATTCTGGGTAAATTGGTTTTTCATTTCCCATGTTCAGTTAGAGAGATATCCTCAATTGAATGAGGCAACTTTCCTATGTAGAATCAACTTGAAACAAACAGGCTTAATATCTTGAATTCACATACATTGTTGGGCAATGTTTTGTGTTTATTTATAATTTACTGCCAATTTTATGCAACTAAACATTGATACATTGACACCATATGTGCATCCTGAGCAATGGAATTTCAAAAACTTTATGTGTCTTGGGGGCAAAACAGCATCCCTTATTCAAGGTCAAACAACTTGTATGAAATATGGAGAGAAAAAAAACATTGGCCCATAATGTGAGTTCATGACATCATACCTGTTTGCTTCAAGTTCACTTTTTAGACAAAATTTGTCAACTGCAGTTGCTAATTTATCCCAAAAACTGAACATGGGAAATGAATTAAACTTTCACAAATGCTAAGAATTTTTTTATCTTTAAAAGAGAAAATTTGACTCTAGACTATTCTTTCAAAGGATTTAAAAAAAAACTATTTATTGCAGCAAACATGGGGAAAGACAGTTTGCTTTAACTGTATGGTCCAATCCACCAAATTAGTTGTTCCCCAGTACTGAATTGATTGTCATACAATTTGCTTATAAAGACACCCCTTTGCAAAGATTTGTAATAATAATTATCATGTAGAAGTCCTGATTCACAATTTATATGTCAGTAGCAGATGCATATAGACCAATATATATATGGATATGTCAATGTGTGTGTATATGCACAAATGTGTACATGCACTCAGAAGGCATCTCATTTTAACTGTTTGTTGTCATTGTCCAACACAATAAATTAGCATCAGATGCAGATGTGATGTCAACATTTGTAATCTTCCACTTTAATATGAGAGTTGATGCCTCACAGAACTATAAGGGTAGTATAAACCAGCAATCTGTGTTTCTTTCAAAGGCAACTGGATTTCCATGAAATCGAAACTCCAGAGAAAAAGGCAGGTCTTGTTCCCTTTGGATCAGTCATCAAATTCCTCTTTGAAAGGACATCGGATGTTAACTTCAAAAGTGTTGCCCACAATGTTGATGAGCTGTTGAAACTTGGTAAAGAGTTTGCCCAGACAGAAACTCTTAAACCATTGAGTGAAAATGCCGAGTAAGTATATCATTTACTATTGTCAAATATAGACGAATCCGATTAGCGCTTGTTTTCAGTGACTGTAGGCCACCATTAGTGGGGTCCATCAGCCTAAAATTGTCTTTATTTATTGTTTATATGAATTTCAAACCCTCATATTTAGTGAAATTGGAGAATTCAAGATAAAAATTAGTGTACAGCCATCCATGATAGCGGTAAGTAAGGAAATCTAAAGATATAAAGGTGATGGACCCCAGCTATGGCCGACTGAAATCAGTCCTTCACTTGCTGTCCGGATTCATGCATATGATTTAAATTAAAATGAAAGCACCTCAAACACAGTAGGTTTCATCAAATTTCCTAATCAGTGACTGCTGTTTGATTACCATTTTGTTAAAGGGGAAGTTGTAGGAAAAATTCAATTTTCAAATTTGAAAGAAGAACCAAATCTATACAGTTTGGTGAAGTTTCCATTCAAATCAGTTGTTAATTTCTCGAGATACCAGTAAATGAAGTCACCAGATTTGTGTTCCAAAGTGAGCTTGAGGGTAGCAGAGGTTGAATCACTTGCTCACATTTACAAGGAATGCCATGTTTTCCTTTGTTCTCTTGGACTGTTATGTTGACTTTTACATGAATTTAATAGGAATAGGACCTCCCTGTGCAGTGGGAATGCAAAGTTTGTTTAGTTCTCATGCCACTCATGCAATTTACTTTCGGATAATATGGGGTTGTTGAGGAGAAAAACAAAACACTATCCATTAATGTGAGGATATGATGTCATATGTATTAGCTGTGAGGTTCACCTTGTTGAAAATGTAAGATATTTACCTGCTATTTTCTTTAGAACCACACATTGTATTTCAATGTTAATTTTACCAGAATGATCATAAAAAAGTATTCCTTTCACATATCAGAACTTGATATGACCTTAAACCATTCTTTTAAATAAGATGCAGAATAGCTCATTTTGCACAGACTTGCAGTGGCATTGGCACTGCTGTCTAATCACCATCACCAGACAAGATGAAGAACATGACCAGCAATTATAGTAATAAAAGTCCAAGAGTATTCTGATTGTATAGTTGGCCTGAGCGTTGTTTTCTCAAGAGTATCAATAAACTAGGTTTGTGTTTACACAAGGAGGAGCCTGTCAGTTTTAGGAGGGGCTAGTGACTAAAAGTAAGATAGTTTGGTGAATTTTAATTGCCTGAGATGAGTGGATTTACCTTTCAGCTTCAACATTAGTTACATAGACTGAGCTATGTTTGAAAATATCACATTTAATTTCCTTCAAAACTTCAGAAAAAGTGGACATCTTCTAAAATGACCTTCAAAATGGTATTTTCTCTTGCAGAACACTGAAGGGTCAGGTGAAGAGCTTGGGTCTGGCTGGTTGCACAGCTTTGGGTCCTGCTCTCACCCTAGCAGTGGGCTTCTTGAGCAAGCTACCTGGTTCTGAGATTGTACTCTGTACAGATGGACTCCCAAATGAAGGTGTTGGAAGCCTTCCACGTGATCCAGGCTTCTATGACAAGGTACATTTAGTATTGTTCTGTGCATTTAGTCTGTCAGATGCCAATATGTATTGTAAAGTAGTGGAAAGTTTGTGTAAAAAATACTCAGAGAGGTAATCCTCCGATCCCAAACTACAATTTTTGTTGTAGTCCCCAGAAATTCTCAATTAGCTTAGCTCTTTGATTGACAGCTAGTTCAAACAATGCAGAGTACCAAAGTTCATATTACACAACATACTGTCATGTACTGAGAGTGTTTAGACTACACATTGGGGTCATGTATACTCACCCTGAAGCAATAAACTGACATTATGTCTGGATGGAGATGAATTTTAGACATTTGTGGGAGGACTTAAAGGGCAGGAGCAGTCATCCCAAATTGAAGTAGTGTAGTAGACTGTCCAGTTTCATGATTGGCTGTTGAAAGTCAGGTGACAATGTTTTTTCTCTTCAAATTTGAAATTTACTGGAAATAATTACTGCTTGGTTTACCTTGAATACGCAATAGTTAAATCATAAAATGTAATGAAAGATACTTTGAAGAGAAATAAGACAAAAATTGTGCTATTTAGCTTTTTCTTCAAAATAAATTTGGAGGGACTGCTCTTTACCTTTAAGTAAGTAAGAAGGTTAGGAGAATAGACCATATGCATATGATGTCACAGAGCGAAGAGTATGCCCTCCTTTGGGGGTAGAACAAACCATAACACAAACAAATGCAGACAGCTGATTTGACAACCAGCCGAATACCCACATAGTCTGCTACATGTGCAGGGTGAATTCTTATGTGTGTGCATGGTCACCTGTTAAATTGTTCTGTTTAAAGGATGATGTCAGTATGTGGTTAATGCACAAGGTCTATTGGAACTGTTTGGGATGAGAGGATAGGCCTTTCGTGTATAAATGGTGAAAGGAGCATGTGATTAATGAATAAGTATTTTTCACCTTTCTACTGTTAACTAATCTGTGAAAGTTATTCAGAGATTTGAAAAATAAAATTTCCTAGGTTTGATTTTAGTCTGTTCTGTCATCATGTTTGTTGTCACACTGTCGATTGCAAAGTTGGTCTCAAGGGGAAGGGTGGGGGGTGTTATGTTGACTCACTGTTATGTTAATTTGACCTGATGGTCGTTGAAGTAAAGACATGCATGTGAACATTCAGTGTTCACAATTAAAGAGGTAGGTAAATACCATTCTCTTTATCCACCTGTTTGCATCACCTTTTATTGCAGGAAAGCGAAAAAAGTTTAATCAGTCAGCTGTGCTACTTTTGTAAATTCACAGATTGGAGAAATAGCCAAGAATCAACAGACAACCATTTCTGTAATTGGTATTCAAACTGGACAGGAATATGAGATAGAGACAGTTAGCAAGGCTGCTGCCATCACTGGGGGCAACATCAACCTTCTGAATCCTCATGAACTCAGTGCCAAGATGAGAGAGATTACCCAGGATGTTGTGGTGGCCACAAATGTAGAAGTGACTGCATTGCTCCACCCATATCTTTGCTTTGTCAGTGTAAAGGTAAAGTTGTAATGTTTGTATAGATGAATCCAAGCAGGTATTGAAGTTGACCATTAGTGGAATCCATTTTCCCAAAATATTCTTCATTTAATTTCATTTTTTGTCTACATGCAATTTTATGCCCTCATATTCTGTGAAGTAGGAGATATTTCTAGTATGCAAACAGTCCTGATTCAGGTTAAAGACCATAGTGGGAGTTTGCAAAAAGAAATACTTAACATTCAAAAATTGTGATAGCATAATAGCTAGATAGATGAAATTGGAAACTGTCTATTAAAGGAAGTTTTTATACACGAATCCGGACAGCAAGTGATGGTCTGATATCAGGCCATAACTGGGGTCCATCACTTTTAAATCTTTCGATTTCCTTGCTTACCTCTATCATAGATGGTTGTACACTAGTTTGTCTCTTAAATTCTCCAATTTCACTAAATATGAGGGTTTGAAATTCGTTTAAACAATAAATGAAGACATTTTTAGGCTGATGAACCCCACTAATGGGGGCTTACAGTCACTAAAAACAAGCGTTATTTGGATTCGTCTATACACTATTAAAAAGAAAGGTCTTAGCTCTATCAGGAGAAATCATTGTTTGAAATGCAGATGTTGAATATGGCAGGGTTCTTGTGGCCTGGAAAAGTCATGAAATTTTATTTTTCCTAAGGTGCAGGAACCCTGATATGCTTTGCAATTGACAATCTAGTTCTTTCCTTGTAATGAGCCCATCAATTAGGGGTATGAGCTAAGAAAGTGTGTTTGTTTATGAAATTCATTGTTTAACAACTGTAGGTGTCATGCCTCCATGCTCAGTCAACTGAAAGTGAAATGATCATACAGTGTAGAGCATATGCTCATATATTTGATGGATGGTTATTGACAAGTATCCTAGGACTTACTATGCTCAGGCTTAGAACTGAATTGTAGAGAGACGCATTGTCCATCTCAATAAAATGTTTTCCCAATAACATGAGAAGGAAGGAAATCTTCACCTGAAATCATGAGTGGAATAAGAGGATATTGACTTGCACAGCAAGGTAACATACTGTAGGTGTATACTACCGATATGAACATGCATGGTAAGGCTCTGTACCTATACATTTTTGTGAATCAAACATTTAGTTGCCTAAAATTCGTTATCAGTTATATGAGTGTGCAATGAAATTATCATACACCAGTGCATATCCATGCTGTTTATACTGGCTGCATCTCGATGGTGTGGACAGTAGTCAACATGATGTGATCTTGCAAGAAGCTGGTTAATGAATATTCATGAAGTGCCAATAACTGCTTACAGAGGAAACAAATTGCATATCCTATAGTAGTTGGAGAATATTCTGTTTTTAACTGCTTTTGTTTTATACTTTTTTGATAGATCTTTTTCACTGAAAAATGTTCTTCTGATTATATTTTTGTATGACGAAAACACAGCCTGTTCTTTGCCATTAAATGTGGTGCAGCCTGCAGGATATCAAAATGGAGCTTCAAAACACAATGGCTTTTATTGTTGTTGGTGTTGTGAGCTTTCATTTATTCACCTCTTCTTCTTCATCTCAGGCTGATGTAAACAACAAGAGTGTTGCCAAGTGCACATTGGGTAACGTCCACAAGAACACAGAGCTAACTTTCCGTTTCCAGAGGAAGGCAGAGTATAAAGATGTTGAAGTGCCCTCTTTGCCCTTCCAGGTAAGAAAGTTTCATAAACAGGATCAGAAACTAGTTAGGGTTGTGTGGGGTGTGTCAGTTACTATATATATTCAAAATTCAAGAAGACTGTCAATATTTTTGAGCTGCTGTAGAATGATTAGAAAGGGAGGAAGCTCAATAAAAGGACTTTGCTTTCCAGGTTGCTGTGCAACTACAGGGTGAGGTGCAACTACATTTTACCTCTTTACTCAAATCATGGGGTACAATTGAACTTGTGCTATTCCAAATAACAAAGCTGTACCCCCCTTTTTACCCCTTGTGGAAGATTTTGGAATGTATAGTTATTACCATCTAAAGAGAAAGATACAGAAAAGCTGCCCTCAATAAAAGATTTGACCCCTGCCATTGCTCCCTGCTTAAAAAGTCCTTGCTATGCCACTTTTATTAATGGTGAAAGATATTATGTATTAAAGTTTATGAAGATAGGTAAATCAAATGTGTGTGAAGAAAGTGTAAAAAGAAAAGTGTGAATTTGAACCATTAAAAGAAATTTTTTAGAGAAATAGCTGGAAACCCCCAGGTAACCATAGAAATTGAAGGAAATGAATCTGCCAATCTGTATGAATAAGTCGTGTTTACCTGTCCTAAAATTTAGAGACAAGTTACGTTGCACTTAATGAATTCTGAAATCATGAATGTTGGAGATGTTTTCCTCCTTGAAAATTTTTTTTGATAAACTCTTAAATTTCATATGATTGACTTTGAAATTATGTTAAAAGAATATGGAATTTGTTTTTTTTCGACCCACTGTTTTACATTTGTATTGAAGACAATTTCAAGTATAAATGACCTTCATGAGGAGTTTATATACCAGTGTTTATTAACTTACAGATTCAAGTACACTACACAACAAAAGATGGGAGGAGATTACTTAGAGTCCTCACAGAAAAGCGTGAGACCACTGTAGATCGTGATCAAATGGAAACGGTAAGGTTATCCTAGGTTTGGTACCATAGCCCCTGAAATGTATAGATAATGAAAAGATATGCTGTAATAGGCATATTTCAGGGTAGGCATTTTCTCAAGATTGATCTTTTTTCCAGGGGGGTTGAACTTAGTTGGAATGTTCAACTTTTTATCAAGGTAAGGTTAGGTTAGATGGAGTTTGACTGCCCAGTTTCCAACCAATTGGTTCATGTCATCACCATGAAACAAAGGTGACTTTGAAATGGGATTATTTCAAGTTTCAAAATTGGTTTATTGAATAGCTTTTTAGCCTATTTTGTGAATTCCTGCAATGGAGAGTGATATGAGCAAGCAAATTTTTGTATTTTTCAGTTCAACTTAACACTAGCCCCACAACATACAAATGAGATAAAAATGGATGAATATTTTTCCTACAGAATGCTGCTATATTGTCTTTGAAAAAAGTGGTTAAAGACTACATAAATTTGTTTCAGTAAAAGTTCAACAATTGTCTGCGTGGAAACATCTTTATCTCTCTATTCATCCATTAGAATCTAAACATCCCAGTTGTGGGGGCCACAGCAATGAAGGAATCTGCAGCGTTAGCACAGCGTGGTGATCTTCTGGGAGCCAAGGTGTTTTTGTAAGTATCACAAAATGTTACGCTGTTAGTAAAGAGAATTATTTTATCTGGGAGAAGTTACTGTAGTTAATGATAATCATTTGTATAAGAAATGTCAAAATGGTCACTAGGAGAAACTTATGATGTGTATGTGTAGTTGATTGGTCTATCCACCTGTCGGTTGGTTTTTCAGTTGAGCGGAGTTCAAAGTTGTGTAGTGTGGGACTAGCTTTAGATATGACCCAGTCAGGAGTGAAAAGACAGGCCTCTCACCCATGAGTCAGATGCTTTGACCACTTGACCAAAACTCTCTTTAACTAATTAACTGTCATCAGTTTCTGAAACTATAGTAAGTATATATAGTAATGGTAAATCATGGTTTTTGCAGTGAAACTGTGTAGCGAAGGGCTTAAAAATAATGACTTTTCCAGAAAAGCACAATCTCCATTGTACATGCCAATTTTGGATATTCGATAGAGATTGTAAAAGGGAAATTACAGCATGTGAATGGGAAATTATTGCAAAGTTACCAAATATATCTCCAACTGGTTGTCCTCAAGGAAGATGTCATTTCAGCTGCAAAATTGATTTTTTTTTTTAAATTTCATTTGTCCTTCTAAATGCTGTATTAAAACATTAATAAAATTTTAAGTGAAAGCAACAGTACACCAAAAGCGAATCTATATATTAAACATAGTGTGTATTAAAGTGCCACTGTGTGTTATCTGCATTATTATACTGTTTCGTATCATGCTGTGTAGGTAAACAAAATTAGTGCTTTCATAGAGAGATGCCAACATGATTGCGACCATGAAAATGTGAAACTTTGAACACCAGCAAAACCTTTTGTAAAGGCCAAAGACTTTGGTGCTTCTCCACTTGAGAGTTGAGACCCAAAGCTTGACACAATTCTCCCAAGTTGATAATGAAAGTTATACCACTCTTTATGCTTTTTATTTTATTGTGGGATTAGGTGCCTTTAAAGGGGCTCTTTGAGTTGATATGGATAAACTAATGGAAGTGTTTCAAGGGTACTAACACTTTAAATTTTAATTTGAATGAATAGTCAAGTATCATATCCAATAGTTACAGAAAAGTTTAAAATTTTGAATTTTGCGATGCACTGTCTTGTAATGGTTTTGTGCATAGTTTAAAAAAGTGTCTGGTCACAGATTTTTGAAAACCAAATTTACCTATGAGGTACTCACTTGTAAAACAGTAATTTGTATGTAGAATAATAGGAATTGTCCTAGTCTGACCATCTGTCATTGGTATATTAAGAAAACTTGACAGCCTTGAAAGATGTGTTGAATTTCATGAACCAACTCAATAGCAGCTAAGTAACAGCCTTGAAGTAAAGCAGATGCCAACTGGGAAACTGCCTTCTAATTTGTTGCTGTATGTAAACACATTTCTGAATCAGGTTATCAATTATATAGGGATATTTGCAGCACCCTTTTTTAAGATTGTTGTAGAGTTGGATGGTTCACAAAATGCCAAAATATAATATAGATTTTCTCTCTTGATAAGAAGGTATTTTTTTTTTCAAATTCTTAGGAAGCAAAACCAAATGTTGTCAAGGAATTGTATACTAAAAGCACCTTGTCGTGAGGAATCAAGCTCTGCTTACCTGAATTATGAACAGGAAGCTATGGAGATGTATGATGATTTGGTGAGTTTTAAATGGCATCAATGAATTATTTCCTATGTACTTAGTGATTTTGCAGACATAGTGGGACATTATGTCGGGATCACCTTGTTTATAAATATATGTATATACACTGAAAATTTATACAAAATATCAAGATAAGCTTAAACAGCACCTGCAACAATATATATATGGTATTTTCAATATGTACAAAATATGCACAAGGTTTAGTTAAATATTAATTTGTTCAATGGTATTGCGCAACAACTTTGTGTCAACTTAAAGTACATTTTTTTAGCATGCTGATATAGGCTAACACGCAATTTTTCTCACACACCTGAATATTCATACTATGCATTCAAAGTATGGTACCCATACAAAGGCACTAAAGAGTATTGTGTCATAAAGATATTATACATGGCATTGCCTTATTTGGAATGTGTTCTGAAAGTGGTGTAAAAAGTTGACAGACTTTTGGTCTTTATGTCGTCCTAATTTAAGGTGAAAAAAATAATAAAATACATAAGCTTTTATTTTCCCTATACATCTCCAAAATATAATCATGGATATTTCAATTGCCTGCCATCCGTAAATATAACAGATACATGTCCATAAATTGGTTGACTGTGAGGTAATTGCATGGAGATTGTGTGTTTGAAAGGACGTTTCCATATGATTTCGTATTCCTATATAAAAGTGTGTAAAAAGGTTGTGAGAAATCCACTTTTTCGTCATATTTTTTTGTTTGCTCTATGGTCAACACTTTTTTGTCCCCAGTCCTAAATGGGGAATTAGTGAAATATAAAGGTATATATAAATGCTATAGCTAAATGCAGACTATTGTGTACATTGCGCATGTAAAATTGAAACAAATGGTGGACTGACATTAAGTGGACATTTTTGTGTTTCTTCAGGCCTCTTGGAAGAGTATTTTCTGGAGAGTGAGTGACTCCAAAGTATGACTTCTAATAATACAGAGCACCATCTATTTTGTGTCAACAAATGAACTCCATTCAACCACTCCCTCAGTAGGCATCAGTAGTTGAAATCAGCATGATTAATATGTTGCCTGTTTCATATTGGGTCAATTTGTGGACTTCAAATAAAGGTGACACACCTTAAGTGGACACGATTTTATGTGAAGCCAACATTATATCTCAAATACAACATTGGACTTAAAAGCAGCCTCACTGGAGTACTGGAGACATGCCAAAGTGGTACTTAACACCATGCAGTATCACTCTTACATGCCTGAATGGTGCATAATACATCTACCAAAGGACCGTAATAATATGTCAACCAAAGTACCCTTTTTAAAGCATGTCCACCTTAGCCCACATGTAGCAGTATATATAACAAACACCATTCTACTTCAGGCTTCTGAGGAGTGAGGACCTACATTATTGGCCCTAATGAAACAATTCTGTAAAGCTATGTTGCAAAAACCTATTGCAACCTTTTCAATATTACAGCTCCCTTCACAGGGTTGAGCACTTTACCATTGCCTGGTTGACGTTATTAATTACTTTTTACTATTACGGTTATTTAGCTCCAGTTTTCTGTTGAGCACTTTGTAAACCATAATGGACAATAGGTTCGACCGAGTCAGTTTTGGATATTCCACAAAGAACATACCTATACCGTCAAACAAGAGCTATTTGAAAAGATCCATTTCTAAAACTGAATTATTTCTAAGGAACGTAAGATGGAGAACTCATTTCTTTCCCAACCCCCAAGCCAGTGTTAACAAAAAAGAACATTACAGCTTCCGATCAACAAAGGCTCCGCCCCAGATACCTGAACTAAAAGAGTTGGAGGACTTCATGATGAGTCTTGTACAGAATATTAAGTTTAGCAACAATGACAAGCCCTTCCAAGCACAATGAAAAACTGACACGACCAAATTCAAAGTGGACAGGAAAGTATACACTGCGGCGGACAAAACCAACAACTTTTACAAATTAGAACCTGAACGGTACATACAAAAAAAAGCACTGCCCAACACACGCAATCAAATCACTGCAGCTGACAAAATTATAGCTTCAAAACTTGAAATTAGTGGCAGTGTCGACATCACAAGCAAAAAACAAGCATTTATTACACTGAAAGACCACAAACCGAACTTCAGCAACAAACACACATGCAGATGCTAATCAACCCATCAAAATCAGAACTAGGGAAGATGAGCAAACAAATACATGAAAGAATAAACTCAGAAATCAAACAATCTACAGGTTACAACCAATGGAAGAACACAAGTGAAGTCATAGACTGGTTTAGCAAAATACACAACAAACACCAACAATCTTTTGTTGCTTTTGACATTTGTGAGTTTTAGCCCTGAATTACTGCTGACCTCTTCAACAAGGCTTTAGACTTTGCATCAAACTGCACAGACATACCAGCATTCAAAAGGCATATTATCTTCCACACAAAGAAAACGTTGAACTGCTGTTCAACGTTGAAACACTATGGTGCAAGCATACCAAATCTTTATTCGATATCACCATGGGTAGTTTCGACGGTGCTGAAACTTATGAACTAATAGGGTTGTACCTCCTATCACAACTTCAACACATTAACATGAATGATGGTGTATACAGAGATGAGGGTTTGGCTGTTTGCAAAGGAACACCAAGGCAAACAGAAAAAATAAAGAAAGAAATATACAAGATATTCTCAAATAACAAGCTAAGAATAGAAATCGAAGCAAACAAAAATTTAATAAACTTTTTAGACCTGACCCTTGATCTCAGCACAAGCACATACAAGCCATACATGAAACCCAAAAACATCCCTCTCTATGTGCACAAACAGAGCAACCACCCCCCACTTATCATAAAGAACATTCCAGAAAGCATCAACAGAAGACTATATATCCAACATCTCCTCCGATGAAAACACATTCAAAACATCATCGCCTGTATATCAAGAAGCATTACAAAGAAGTGGCTATGGGTACAACCTAAAGTACAAAACCCAATCGCCTAACATCAGTCATTCCAAGGGAGCCCCAAAACAAAGACAAAATAGGAACATAACCTGCTTCAATCCTTCGTTTAGTGACAGTGTCACCACCAACATTGGCAAGAAATTCTTTAACCTCTTGAACAGCTGCTTCCCACCTGGGGGTACAACTATAGAATACCCGGCCTCATCAACTAATAGCACTAAGCATCTGGATGCTGAGTCGCAGTCATCAACTACATGACGTCATACCTATACGTAACTCCCGAATGACAACTTCTAATTGACTAATTAGCATCCAGCTCCAGATGGATGCTAAGTTGATGTGGAGAGAACAATGTTACAGACTATAAATACTCCCCCTCACTGGGACTACGACTCAGCATCCAGCTCCAGGTGGATGCCAAGTGCAGGCTATAAATAACTCCCCCTCACTGCGACTTCGACTCAGCATCCAGCTCCAGATGGATGCTCAGTGAATTTGCTAAGCATTATGTAACAGACTATAAATAACTCCCCCTCACTGCGACTTCCACTCAGCATCCAGCTCCAGATGGATGCTAAGTTGATGTGGAAAGAATTGTGTAACAGGCTATAAAAAACTCTCCTCACTACAGTACGACTTCGACTCAGCATCCAGCTCCAGATGGATGCTAAGTGAAATTGCTTAGCATTATGTTACAGCCTATAAATAACTCCCCCTCACTGCGACTTGGACTCAGCATCCAGCTCCAGATGGATGCTAAGTGGATGTGGAAAGAATTGTGTAAAAGACTATAAATAACTCCCCCTCACTACAACTTCGACTCAGCATCCAGCTCCCGATGGATGCTAAGTCGATGTGGAAAGAATTGTGTAACAGGCTACAAATAACTCCCCTCACTACGACTTCGACTCAGCATTCAGCTCCAGATGGATGCTAAGTGAATTTGCTAAGCATTATGTAACAGACTATAATTAACTCCCCCTCACTGCGACTTCGACTCAGCATCCAGCTCCAGGTGGATGCTAAGTGGATGTGGAAAGAATTGTGTAACAGACTGTAAATAACTCCCCTCACTACGACTTCAAGTCAGCATCCAGCTCCAGATGGATGCTAAGTGAATTTGCTAAGCATTATGTAACAGACTATAAATAACTCCCCCTCACTGCGACTTCGACTCAGCATCCAGCTCCCGATGGATGCTAAGTGGATGTGGAAAGAATTGTGTAACAGGCTATAAATAACTCCCCTCACTACGATTTCAACTCAGCATCCAGCTCCAGATGGATGCTAAGTGAATTTGCTAAGCATTATGTAACAGACTATAATTAACTCCCCCTCACTGCGACTTCGACTCAGCATCCAGCTCCAGGTGGATGCTAAGTGGATGTGGAAAGAATTGTGTAACAGACTGTAAATAACTCCCCTCACTACGATTTCAACTCAGCATCCAGCTCCAGATGGATGCTAAGTGAATTTGCTAAGCATTATGTAACAGACTATAAATAACTCCCCCTCACTGCGACTTCGACTCAGCATCCAGCTCCCGATGGATGCTAAGTGGATGTGGAAAGAATTGTGTAACAGGCTATAAATAACTCCCCTCACTACGATTTCAACTCAGCATCCAGCTCCAGATGGATGCTAAGTGAATTTGCTAAGCATTATGTAACAGACTATAAATAACTCCCCCTCACTGCGACTTCGACTCAGCATCCAGCTCTAGATGGATGCTAAGTGGATGTTGAAAGAATCGTGTAACGGGCTATAAATAACTCCCTCTCACTGCGACTTCGACTCAGCATCCAACAGCAGATGGATGCCAAGTCGATGTGGAAATAATAATGTTACAGGCTATGAATAACTCCGGATGGGATTTAAAATATTTCAGATGATTGGAAGTACATTATATTAGCCTGTGCAAGTGTCGTTCTCAAGATAATAGACTGTAGGGTTCCTATATCCCTATATAGGAACCCTAATAGACTGCCGAGCCGTATATCTCTATAAACGGCCCTGATAGACTGTATGAGTCAACTCACTGCGACTCCCCATCCATGATTTTCAAGGTACATATTTCTTTTGTGGTGGGGTATTCTATAGTAACTCCCACCTGGGCACAAACTACATACTCTACTCAACAGAAACACAGTGAAAGTGAGTTACAGCTGCATGGCAAACATAGACCAATCAGCACACAACAAATACATACTGGCCAAACAGGAAGCACAACCAGCAATGCAAAGCAACTGCAATTGCAGAAGGCAAAGCGAGTGCCCATTGGAATCCAACTGCCTTACGAACAACATTGTGTACCAAGCAACTGTAAAACCCCACAATAACCACAACGAAGAAACATACATTGGTCTAACAGAGAACACATTCAAAACAAGATGTACCGCCCACAAGTCTAGCTTCAAACACAAAGACAAAAGAAACGCAACTGCACTCAGGGAATAAATCTTGGAGCTAAAGGATTCAAATGTACAACACTCCGTAAAATGGAAACTCATGGAGAAAGCTCGAGCATACTCCGCATCATTATTGTAGTGCGCCGCACTACAATATTGGCATTTACTGGCCGACTGACAATTTCTTTTGTAAAGCCTGTTATGGCCCACAACTCATTTCCCTGCGCGTACCGTAACTTAGTTCGTACAAATATCCATGCTCTACCCTTTAACAATAGCAGAAAGTGCAATCTGTGGCCGTCTTTAAACAAAAATCAACTTCAGAAAAGCAAATACTACACTTACAAGGCTGATTTAAGGAGTTAGCTTCATGAAAGAGCATTGCGGATAAATTTCCAGAAAACGCGATGTAATGTGGTTCGGCCTTTTCACACTGAAGTGATAAGCCTGGAGAATCAATCGCTGCTTCCAAATTGGTATACGTAACACGGCGCCATTGCGTCCACTATCGTTGAACAGTATCAAGACGTTATTGTACAGTATCTTCATCTAGCTACTACGGAGCAGGGTATTGCCAATTCCCTGTACGGAACGAATTGGCTTTACTGCATTGGATTAAGCGACTTGTGCTGTAGTTCTATTATCATGCTTTATTTCAGTGGTAAAAGCAGAAGCTATTTTGACAGCAGTCTGACCGAAACGTTTTGACAGCATGCATGTAGCATGCATTGCGAATTAACGAAACACGGATGTTAAAACACACAGCGTCAACAGTTGTTATTCGGCCTTCCACGAGACAGTTGTCATATGCATGCAGCGGTGCAGTCAGAGAGCTTGAGAGGGCGTCATTATTTAACATAAAGAACGGTGAAAGGGGAGTCGAGAACCGATAAAACCATTTCAGGCAGGAGTAAACAACACGACAGAGCATAACGTATGGCTAAGTAGGCTACTCAGCACGAGTCCTTGAACGGGACTATGCCTCGTCCACTTCATTTTACTCCACACTAGACTGTATACTGAGTAGGTCCTACCGTTAAGCGCAGTACACGGTCTTGTTCAAGGACTACTCAGCACTTGCTTCATTGTTGGCAAATATGCTTCAAAATAAAGCTAGTGACTGACTATTAGCATAGAAGGTCCGGATTTACTCCATCATTGGTTACTCTTCTATGATTTCTTTATGCGTCCAGCCAAGGAGCTGGGAGACAAGTGGTCCATCTTTGTACTATCAGGAAATAGGGTTGAAAGGAGTGGCCAAAAAGAAACAACAACCCCTCTTCCCGCCATGAACAAATCCTAAAGTTCAAATAAAAACTGGGCTACTGTACTTACTGAAAAGACATCTCTAACACGCACTACAATTCTGCGTATTTGCAAGCAAATGCAGTTCTAGTCTTAAACTTGTAATCTCTGTCTAGAAGAAAAGTTCTTCATTATACTCAAACCATCCTTAGCAACTCTAAAAAAAGAAACGAACTGAGAAGCTCTTGCAGACACGGGAACAAACATGTGCTGTGTAATTATTCTAATAGTTAATGTATCTTGGCTCTCTGTACACCATTCTTGCCTGTTCACAACGAACACAGAACGAACACATGCTTTAAAAGGGGCACATTCAAAAGCAGCGAACACATACGTTTCACTTTATTGACACCGTTCTACATCAGGCTTCTGAGGAGTGAGGACCTACATTACTGGCAATTACAAAACAGTTCTGTAAAGCTCTGTTGTAAAAACCTATTGCAACCCTTTCAATATATATATATATGTATATATATATTCAGTTTCAACAGAAGAAGAGCGGTGTATACCACACCACAAATATTTTGTTTTATTATATCTCACTTGCAGGCGTACAGAGTTGGAAATGAAAGTATAATTTTTTGTCCTATGATGTTTCTTCTTGTATTATTATTTCCAACACACACCAACCACCCTGTATAATATTATATATAACATATATGGTATAATAATAATGGAAATTTATAATGCGCACACATCCGCAAAAAGTGCTCATGGCGCATGCAGGGCTCAAAGAGAAACAAAACAAATCACAAAAAAAAAAAAACAACACAAAACAAAAACTAAAAGAATTCCTACTGTAAGGAAAAGCAATGTCCATCAAATGAGTTTTAAGTCTTGATTTAAATGTCTGTAAAGTTGAACTAAAACGAATATGTTCAGGAAGCTTGTTCCAAAGGTGAGGAGCAGCAGCAGAGAAAGATCTGTCACCCCAGGACCTCAAAGTTTTCAGTTCAGCCAAGAGATGTTGGGATGCTGATCTCAAACTGGGGCATGTTTAGGAGAAAAAAAGCAGTTCAGTTATGTATGGTGAAGCTACAATCCTCAACAAAAATACATGGGACAAACCCCGCTCCCCGTATCAATGTTGAAGTTTCAGGACGCCTTGGGCTGCCGCAACATTGAATGGGGGAGTGGGGGGATTGTGTTCCGTTCATTGCTTGTTTTGCTTGTTTTGTCCCATCATTTTTGTCGAGGATTGTCGGAAGCCTGTACAAATGTATATGAAGAAGTTTTCGGTCATGGGCAACGTAATGACAGTTGGTGAATAAAGGTTGTGTACTTTGAAAGGAGTGATTCGCAGACAAATGTCACGGTGTTAGCATTATGAAGAACAATTGCTGCATGACAAGATAATAAAAGCGGCTTTTAAATATTTCACGGGGAAGAAATGTGACTTATTACGCATTACGGATTTCTGTCCATATTCGGTTTTTCTAATTAGGACCGGGAAGTGATCAAATAAAGTACCCATGAGTGGTTAAACGTCGTTTATTTTGTCATTAACCTATTCAGAGGACCCGTTGCCGCAGTGTACAGAAAGGGGGGGGGGGAGGGGTCGCTTTCAAGCGAGAAATATATCAGGGGAGGGGGGCAGATCAAAACGACCTTCAGGGGATGGGGGAACAGATATTCAACAAACGCAGCGTTTTCAATTTTTGAAACTGAACTGCTACAGAAAGTTCCGAAAGTAGGCTTTATAACGCTTAATTTTTTCGTTACCCCGATGCAGAACTCGTCACTTCTCCCTATTACTAAGAATATTTAATTAGCGCCACGGTTCACCATTGACCTCACCACGATTAACCATTGACCTACACACTATTTCAATGACTGTCGAGGGTTAATCGTGCAAATAGAAGATCTCTCTATTTATAGGGAACTTTCATTGTGCAGAAATGGTTAACCGTGTCATTTTCGAGAAATCTTTACGTAAATTGTCACGTTCACTACCCCTAATGCTTACATATAATTTCGTCTTTAACCAGATTGTAGTTTGAATCATCATTCAATGTTTATTTATGTGAAAAAAGAGAGAATTTTGTGGTTAACTGTTGGGTATATTGTGAAATATGTTACCCCCAACCCCTAACACGAAAAATAAGATGGAAAAATTCCTTGTTTTTTCCCCATTACAGTACATGAAATTTTTAAAGTAAATTAAACCTCTCACCACCCGGAGAACTATTTCCCCCTCCCCCTTCCTCGTATGAGCTACTTGAGGAAGACAAATCTTTATTCAAGCGCCCAGCGCTAATCTGACACGGCAGTATACTGGTCGGACAAATTCAACTGTTACTACTTTCCTGTAGCTTGAAAAATGAAAAGGCAACAACACTCGTTTCAGAGCATTTAAAACGAAAATTTGGAAATTCCTATACCTTTGTACAGGCTTCCGACAATCCTCGACAAAAATACATGGGACAAACCCCGCTCCCCGTATCAATGTTGAAGTTTCAGGACGCCTTGGGCTGCCGCAACATTGAATGGGGGAGTGGGGGGATTGTGTTCCGTTCATTGCTTGTTTTGCTTGTTTTGTCCCATCATTTTTGTCGAGGATTGTAGGTTGTTTATGGCATGATAAGTAAGGAGAAGTATTTTAAACTGAATCCTGAAACGATAATGGTATGGACTACAATTCATCATTGAAACTGATAGAAATGGAAAACTACAAAATTAAAATCAAGTCTTTGTTTCCTATGGCAAAGACATAAAATACAACTCTTTATATGGTACATCATGTTCACTTTCATTTGCCCTACCCAAAATTTTGTCAGACAACCTCAATTTGGCTCCAGCTTGTCCAATGGATTTCCTTAAAAATAAGGCCTGATCATGGTCATAAGTAATACACAAGCCTTTTGTCTGCCCAAGGTGAAGATAAGACAATTTTGGGAGGTTACAAGGAACAGTGTTGGGAGATTTAGAGCTGCAGGGGAGATGGAAAGTTGTTCTTTGATTACATAGCTACAGAATTATTTTAGCTTGAAAACACTTCTACGTCTTTGTGTGTTGTCTCCAGTTGATGTTTAAGCTTGCACTCATTTTGCCTCTTGTAGGATGATGAAGCTCTACCCAGGATGAACCTTCAAGCGAACATGGCAATGTACCAAAAAAGCAAGGGTCTTAAGAAGTTGAAAGCAGGTTCTGCAAAGAAAGGTATTATCAAGGCAAGGTCTAAACCAATGTCGAGTGAACACCAAGCCAAGTACTACAGCTATGAGTAAACTTTATGTCTTCTTTTAAATGTAAATTTTGTTGTCATTAACATTTTCACAAATTTTGCCCATGTATTTTCATACCTTGGAGTTTACAGAACAGTTGCAAACTAAAAATTACACTTTTAATATGCTGTTAGTATGTGTTGGGTACTTCCAACATTTTTAGAATTAAACCCCTGTATGTCTATTGTAAGTAATACTACAATCAGTTTAACTGTGTTCATCCTGAAGCCATGTCTGGACCATCTATTGAAAAACAGAGATGTCAACCCTCTCTGATTTTTCAGGGAGGCTCTCTGGAAATTGTAGGATTTCTGTCCTTTCAGACAAACAAATATGACAACATTTCTGATTCAAAAAGATTTCTTTCCCAATAAATTTCATGTAGTTCTAAAAACCTCCCAGATTCCTGTGTGAAACCTCCCTGATTTCTAGATGAAAATGTTGGCATTTCTGATAAATAAAGCATTGTTAATGTTATTCCAGTATAGACCATACAAATGAAGGACATTTCCCTTTCTCAATGTAAAGTTTTTCTCATTCTGCTGGAGAATTGCATATTCCTAGGACAAGGGACGGTGAATACCTTAGGCTGTCACATTCTCAAATAATAACATCAAATTTGTGATCTAGCGAGGGGCCCATTCCACAAAGAGTTACGCACAATCTTAAGTTTGATTCCCCATACATAAGTCAACAGTAAATCATACTTAAGATCGTGCGTAACTCTTTGTGGAACGGGCCCCAGGTGTCACAAAATGGCACATGTCAGTTGCAAGAGGAAGCAAGGCCACCTGTTGAAAACTTTCTGAAAGTTTTTAAATTCTAATGAAAATCAAGACAGAAAGAAAAAGTGGTGTGAAATGTTTCTTTAATCCTCTTTACTTACATATTGTAAGTTAACAATAGTTCCATCCCTTTTTTTCCTTGATACATTTATTTCCCAAATAAAATATTCTCTGTGTAGAACTGTTAGATGGAATATTCCTGTCAACCTTATTAAAATTAGGTAGAAATAAAACATGTTCCCAAGGAATGCTGGTTTAAGAAACGTAGCATTTAATATTTTAATGTCCAAGTCAGTAAATTTCCTTGAAAAATTAAACTAGTATCTTTCACAATTTTAGTTCATACATAGCTTTATATTGCATTGATGCAAAAAAGTGAGATATTTTCCTGGACAAGAAAAACTGGATGGAAAGGTAGAAAATGTTGAGTCAGAAAAGAATCATTTTAACATACAGAATTTACCCCAGGTCAATGGGTACTGTGTTTCCTGCTTAATTTTATGTCTTAGTTTAAAATGAATGCAAAAAGTAGAACTAGTCCAAAAGTCTTTCATTCAGCTACAAATTATAGGCCTACATTGTTTTCTTAAAATAATGTCTTTCTCATCTGTGTTTTTCCTGTTATCATCAAGTCAGTAAATTTTTTTTTATCTTTGTAAGTGCAAATTTCTCAAAGTTTTTAGGATGGATTAAAGTAAAGTTTCTACTCAAGAACAATTTTCTATAATATTTGCTGGTATTTTTGTCTTTCATGATACAGTTCATTATAATGAACTGCCTTGGAAATGTAAATACTTTAGTAGTTGCCATTAGTATCCAGTGTTAAGTTAATAAGTGCACACAGTTATCTGGTTGTCTGTAGGGATATGTATTTTGATAAGCAGCTGCTGTACAAAATAATGCATTGCTGTAAGTATCTGATTTCCAGAGTGTGTGTGTATGCAAGCACCGGCTAAGTTTTACGAGTATGAAAAATGCAATATCAATTAATATTACAAACACTCACTAGATTCTAGTTTGTTTTTATTTTGGTCATCTTCAATTCTGAACTTCTTTGTTAGTTCAAGATCTCTAGTGTAATGAGTAGAGAAATGTAATCTTTTGTTAGCTCAACTTGGACTAAGATATTCTAAAAGGGAAAGAGTAACTGAAATGTTTCTCATTGTAAAGATTCTTTAGCTTCAAAACTTGTAGCATGTTCAAAAACTCATTTTGCCAGAGTTCACTTTTATTTATCTTTGTTTTATATTTGAGACATTTGTCCTGTTATGTATTACAGAAGGTATAATACAAACTTAGAGTTTGTGTTAGACGTTAGTTTTATGACAAATGAAGAGATGTTTTGATGAATTTTTTTGTGATGACTGTTTTTGGTTCCTTGTGTCAACAAAGGAACCTATGTAGTCAAGTTGGCGTATGTATGTATGTGTGTTTGTGACAAATTGGAATGCGAGGTATGTGACACGATAACTCAATAACCGAGTACACAATTTTTCTAAAACTTGGTGTGTACATGTATCATATTCAGGAGATGTGCCCTATTGTTTTTGGTGCCCATGTCTTGCATAATAATGAGTGTGCAGGGGTTAATGTGTGCATTGGAATGTGAGGTATGTGACAAGATAACTCAATAACCGAGAGTTCAATTTTCATCAAACTTGGTTGGTACATTTATTATATTGAGTAGATGTGCCCTATTGTTTTTGGTGGTCATATGTTGCATATTAATGAGTGGGCGGGGCTTAATGTAAAAATTCTTAAAATGACATCTTGCCACTGAAACATTTTAGAGGGGTGGTGTAATGGATATTTGTGTTCGTCTAAGTGAAGTAAATGTGATGACCCAGATTGACCTCACTTGACCTCATTTGACCTTGTGACCTTTGTAAATTTTTTGGGGGACGCCTGGATTCATCTTGATCAGAAAAACCAAAAAGGCAATTACACTACCCTCCTAGGATGTTCCTAACTTGAGTTATTGACAATTAAGTGATAAGAAAGTGACAAGTGTGTAGGTCATATATATGCAAGGTATGGAGTGCAATAACTCAATAACCAAGCAACACAGGGGGATGGCTTAATGGAAAGTTGAGTTCATCTGAGGAAAGTGCACATGTTGACCTACTTTGTGACCTCATTTGACCTTTGGACCTTTGTGACTTTTTGTGATGCCTGGATTTGCCTTGTTGAGACGAACAACAAAGGTACTTATACTACCCTCCTATGATGTTGCTAACTTGAGTTACTGTCATTTTTGTGAAAAGTTAGTGGTGTGTGTGTATGTTTGCGTGTTATATGCTTTGGAATGCGAGGCATAAAGTGTGATAATTCAATAACCAAATGATAAAGGGAGGTCACACAAGCAGGGATGATTCTTTAGCAAATACATCTGGTTGTCCAGAGGACAACCTGCATTGGAAATTGGTTGTCCTTCCCAAAACTTGGTTGTCCCCCACGACAAATGCAAAATACGTTTGCAAGCTATAGCAGTATTTTGTAGTAATTACGAAAGAAAAATAAAAAGCTCTGCTCTAAGATGTTGTACTATAGGAACTTAAAACTCAAGAGAAAAAGCAAAAGAGGCTGATCTGGATGTTTTCATGCCTTATGGCACACATGTCACTTAGATTTTTTGGGTGAAATGTCTTTGTTTGATTGGTATAAAATCCAACTGAAGTTTAATGCTTTTTAACAAATGCAGTGTATAAAAGAAAAGAAGATTTATAACCCCCTCTCAGTCTTAAAGCAGTTTAGTTAGCAATCATGCCAGTAATGCAATTTTTATTTTAAAAAACCTTTTCCTCATATAGTATTTAATAAAGTTATTTACAATGCAAGTTTTGACTCCCAATTTTTATAATCTTGTGTGCATATCACAATACTAAAATATAAAAGCAGTTTCTCTTCTTTACCTCTGCTTTCACACTACTGGTACTACTTTGCCTTTTTGAACACCCTCTTCAGGTTGAAAGTTCAAGTTGAAAGTCATTTATTAGATAAAATTACAAAGCTATGTGTGTTTCTTGTTCTCTGGCAAAATTGTGAAATAGAAATTGTAGCAGACTTTTGAGTCTTTGCTTATTTTTCCTTTTGAGGCAAACACATAGGTAGTCGAAATGACAACCATGGCATAATTTCTAGTTCTCCATCATAATTTTTGGTTGTCAGGGATGACGAGATGACTGTTACATTTCTTCCTTGTTCAAGGGACAGTCGTGCTTGTAAAATACAATTTTGACCTACTTTGACTATGTTTGACCTTTTTGACTTCTTTGTAAGGTCTGGATTTGAATTATTGAGATGGACCAAAGGGGCAATTCTAATTAACTCCCCCCATATACTTCCCCAAACTCAAGTAAATGACAATTTAGTGAAGGCAGTGTGTGTATTTATTTGTCACATGGAAATGGGAGGTATGCAGTGTGATAACTTGAAAAATCCAAGTGTTAAATTTCTCTCAGACTGCAAGTGTTTGATTTGAAATTTCATGTGCCCATATGTTTTGGGGTGAAGGCCAAAAGTCATTGGGGCTAAAGGTGCCAATTATGCCTTACCTTGCAACTCCCTAAATGAAAAAAAAAAATCATGTTAAATGCAAGGAACCATAGTGCCCTTGGGCTCTTGTTATCTATAATCTTATGCTGCGTTCCATTGAGGTTGTGAAGTGGAGAAGTCGTGCATTGCACCAGTTCACAACTTGTGAGAAGCGTTCCATTGGTAAAAACGGATGGCTATACACCATTAAACAGTAGCAATTATACGTAGACGGTACGTTCGACGTATGCGTAAAATGAGACTGTTCGACGAACAGGCAAATGGACGATCGAGAATTGCGGCAAAGCCGTCTCTGTGGGTAATATTCAACAGTATCAGTCACCGAATTATAATTGCCTTGATCGCATTTACAACTTACACCAACTGAA
Source organism: Holothuria scabra (assembly GCA_037179385.1). Lineage (NCBI taxonomy): Eukaryota > Metazoa > Echinodermata > Holothuroidea > Aspidochirotida > Holothuriidae > Holothuria > Holothuria scabra. The sequence goes on from CM074180.1 coordinate 17,860,436, forward strand.
TATCGTTTTTGCAGGTTTAGGGGTCAAATACGAAGGTACCTTGATTGTTTATCGCCTTTCGCTCTGTCCGCCATTTTGAACTCGAGCTGCTTCAAAAATTCCCAGTTCCCTGCACGACTTCACGAGTTCACCACTTCACGAGTTGCAATGGAACGCTTCTCACCGCACGAGTTCACGACTTCACAACCTCAATGGAACGCAGTATTATCTAACCTCCTCTTGTATCTCAGTAACTCCATAATTAGCCTGCGGGCAGACTTTATAGTAGCCGAAAGATGGCGCTCTCTCAAAATCATTATACATGACACCCAGGTCTCTACACAAAATACAGAGTCTGCAAACCTTTGTCCAGTTTCCATTTACAGGAATCCCGTGAGGGACGAATTAGTAGACATGAGAAGGTCACGTGGTACACGAAACAAGTATGAATAGCATATTTGCATACATACAACTGATACAACAAACGGCAAACAACCTAATTGGCTTTTGCATGTGGAAAATGTGTACCAGGCCGTATGTTCAATGCACATATATTTTCATTTTTGTCTTTACATCATTTTTGGTGGTTGCAAATGAGATTCGGAAGTTGGCAGACTATTGTATACCATAGGTATGCCATGTAACCAGCTATGGAACGCCAAAACCGCCATCGCATATGACGATGTACTTCCGTTTGGTGGCGTTATTTTACATGACGATGTTAGTTCAAATGGCCATCTATCCAGGAATAATGGCGTTCTTCCGTTTTTCGATGTTATCATCTTAAACGGCGTTCGATCAAACGGCGATGTGTATCCAAGACGTGTATCTAAGGCGTGTATCCAAGGGGAGTTCCTGTTCTCAAATGTACATATTCAGCAAAGTAAAATCAAACCAATCACAATGGCTGTCATATAAAGAGATCAAGGCCTAGGTCTCGCGCGCGTGCACGCGGTCTTATACTATACTCAATATACTGTACTAGGCTAGTTACCCATATGGCCACATGCCCATGCATCCCATATGCATGCTTAATAACCTCATACAACCACCTGTGTGCCCTACGGAAAACGTTCAAGTTCAACGATCAGACGATAGATGAAATAATTCAATCGCAAATGAAGACGAGGTGAAGGAAAACTTTCGTAGGGAAGCAGTAAGTTTGATCACTCATTGCAATGATAATGCTCGCCTTTACATAGCCCAGGCCAAACGTAGTCCTCAGTAAAGGACTGTGTATGGACGGTCGCGCAAGCATCTTTTACAAAGCCATCCTTTAGGTATGAATAGTCAGCATTGGTAACTCCCCTTGGATACACGCCTTGGATACACGCCTTAGATACACGTCTTGGATACACATCGCCGTTTGATCGAACGCCGTTAAAGATGGTAACATCGAAAAACGGAAGAACGCCACTATTCCTGGGATAGATGGCTATTTGAACTAACATCTTCATGTAAAATAACGCCACCAAATGGAAATACTTCGTTATATCTGTTGCAACTCCCTGATGTGATCGAATGCCGTTTGAGTTGGTAACGTTGAAAACGGAAGAACGTCATCATTCCTGGATAGATGGCCATTTGAACTAACATCGTCATGTAAAATAACGCCATCAAATGGGAGTACATCGTCATATGCGATGGCGGTTTTGGCGTTCCATAACTAACTCAGTTGGAAACATTGACTACTCAGCAGTGAAGCCGTTTTAAGACTCGTATAGTATTACTTATAGTAGCGAAAGTGGGATTTTTGATTTTTGAATGAAGTAGAATCTACTGAAACGCACACACAATAGCCTGCTTACAACAGACTATTCCATAATTGCATCATGCACTATTTCTTTACATGTTCTCTCCGAAGACCACTGATTTGCACCTTCCGCTTGTCTTCACTAAACCATCTAATCAAGCATGTGCTATCAGTTAGATGATCCTATTTCATTAGCCCACGGTTCACCTGGTAATGAGTAAGCAGTTTTGCTGCCTCAGTCTGTCTCAGAACAGTCCAGAACAGTGCTTGAATTCTAGGTGATTTTCTGAGAACTTTTTTTCCACAGATTTGGGTAAAATACAAAATTATTTGCAAATGAAAGCGTATTGCTAGAGGATATGCCAGTATTAATTTGCGTTATTGGCATACAAGTAGCATACCCAGTTCCAATCAAAATTTCTTCCGCATATTTCTCTTTGTTCCAGAATCTTGAAAATGGCCATCAGAGCTGTGAAGTTCATTTGACATTGAGTTAAGCGTTTGCTGTTAAATCATGGATGAACCCCTTATCATGCGGCACGTTTCAAAATTTCTTTGAGCTTGCTACGAAGCGGAGAAAAGTTTTTGGGACATGCAAATTCCAAACCAGTAGTAGGAAACTTGATATTTCATGGTTGGCAGTGGCGTAGCTAGGATTTTTTTCCGGGGGGCAAAGGTATGAAATTCCCCCCAAATTTTTCCCGGTCAATGTGTATGTATTTCATATAAAAATGCAAATTTACGAGTATAACAACATAACCATGTCATTATGTAATATTACCTGCATTTTTAATCTTATAACATAGAGCAATTGGAAATAACAGCTTTTAGTAGCCTATATTATTTTGGTCAACAACATCTGGTTTATTTGTATGTACTAACGCAGTGGCGTATGCAGGATTTCTCTGAAGGGGGGGGGGGCATGCCGTATGGCCAAGGGAAGGGGTGTCCGAAAATTTTTTGACGTTTTCAAGGAGCCTAGATGCAAAATAGTGCAAGATTTTCGACTTTGACAGGAACAGTGTGAAAAAGTTGAATCGTGGTGGTTCATGAGGATAAAACTGAATCTTTTGTGTCTTTACATGCATTCTTATGCCATTTATGCTACCTTACGAAGTAAAACTTGTCATTAAATTTGCACACTTTTAGGAGTCAAAATAAAAGAGCATTAATCGGTATAGGATTCGTGGTATTTCTTGGCCACAAAACGTTATTTTGTCATAAAGATTATCTAAGCGGAGCGCCACCATTTGTTGGCGCGGAGCGTAGAGAAAATTTCGAAAAAGCAGAACCCTCAGGTGGCCGGAAATAGCATTTTCCAGACTTACACGAAGAATCTTCCCAGTCACTACCTTCTTTTGTCGTTTGCAAATAAAATCTTTCCTTCAAAATATGTTCGCAAAGTGCAAGGTGATCAGAGAGTTAAGGGGTTATCTGACCCAAAAATGTAATTTTGCCCAAAAGACTGAGCGAAACGCCACCATTGGTTGGCCCGGAGCGTAAAAATAATTTCGAAAAATCAGACCCCTCAGATGGTCAAAAATAGCGTATTCATGCTTGTAAAGAGAATCTAACCATGTAGTCTTTATTTTTATCGATGCCACCAGTGGGAAACAGAGTCTACCTTTTAAAGTGAAAATTGGAATTTGACAGAATTTGCTTATTTGTAGGAATTAAAATATTGGCATCACTGAGGGACGTACTTGCAGAGACAATCCTTCTCCTTTGAAAATTTTTGAAAAATTGGGTGTCCTTATATGCAACCTGGTGACACATATGCTATCTTTTGAAGTAAAATCTGCGTTACTAGAGTTTAATTACTTATTTTTAAGAACAAAGAAAAAATGACATCTGTTAGGGGGCATGGCCAAGCTGGAGACCAGCTGAAGCCAAGCTGGAGTCCAGCTGGGCTTCAGTTGTTGAAGCAGGGCTTCAACTGGGGAAGGCTAGCCCAGTTGAGCCCACGTGGGAACACCTGACAAACTTGAACAGGTCCCAGCTGGTCCAGCAAGCAGGGAGTTGTGACAACTCCCTGCAGCAGTAGCCCAGCTGGAGCCCAGTCAGGAACCAACTGGGCATATTGGATGGGCAGGGGTCAAAGTCTGAAGACTTTGTTAACATGGCATTCCAAGGAAAGAAAGTTACATAGATTTCTCATTTGGTGTGTGGATACATTGATGTAAGATGGTCTCTATCATTTTAAGTGGAGGTCAAATGTCGCCTGTGGTCACTAGGGGTCAAAGTCTGAAAGCATCAACACATCATTTTAAGGCAGGAAACTAAGATATATTAGGTACTTGGTGTGTGGATGCTTTATAGTGTGAGGATAGTCCCTTTTGTTTTGGTGGAGGTGGCAGGTCATCTGGTGTTGCTAGGGGTCAAAGTCTGGGATCCTTGTAAGCATTTTACTTTAAAGGTCAAGAGCAACAACTAAATATCACAATTCTCATCTCATTTCTGTTCAAAGAATCTTTCATAATATTACTTCAATATAACATATCAAAGATGAACCAAGCAATTACTTCTAGTAAATTTCACATTTGAGGAGTGAAAATGTCACATGACTCTCAACAGCCAATCATGAAACTGGACAGTCTACTACACTACTTCAAGTTGGGGTGACTGCTCCTGCCCTTTAAAGTAGGAAACTTGGATAGATTCATACTTAGGATGTGGATACGTTATAGTGGAAAGAGGGTCGCTTTTGCTTCTTGGTGGAGGTCAAAGGTTATCGGGGTCACCAGGGGTCAAAGTCCGAAAATTTGTAAACACGTTATTGCAAGGTAGGAAAGTTGAACAGCTTCATTTCATTTCTTTGGTATGTGAATGCGTATATTGGGAAGATGGTCCCTTTTGTTTCTGGAGTGGGTCACCGGTCACGTGAGGTCACCAAGGTTCGAAAACTTTGTCGGCACGTCATTTCAAGGTAGGATTCTTGAAGATTTCATACATAGTTGTGTGAATGCGTAATAGTGAGAGAGGAGGGACTATGTCAATGTTCCCAAGGTTCGGTCCTCCCGAGGTTCAGTGTTCCCGAATCTTAGGAACATCCGCACTTCTGGGAACATCGAACCTCGGGAATAACGAACCTTGTTATCATCACCAAGTCATCGAGATATATGAAAACGGGGAACATCGAACCTTGGGAACATTGGACCCCGGGGACATCGGGTAGACCCCAGAGAGGATGGTTCCCATCATTTTTGGTTGAGGTCAAAGGTCATCTGGGTTCACCCGAGGTGGAAATCCTCTTGTTAACTCGATATGTCAAGGTAGGAAAATTGGATAGATTTCATATTTGGCATGTGGATGCATTATGGTCAAAAGGATGCGAAGAGTATGGAATGCAGCCAAGAGGCTTGAGAGCCATGGTTAAAATCAGCTATTTCATACGCCCTCAAGCTTGTCTCTCGGGCTAACTTGGAAAGGGTCCTGTTCAGCCCTGGCATAGTCCAGCTTGAGTACCGCCAAAGAAGACCTTTTTGTTGCTATCTTTACATCTGCACGACAAAGTGACCAATTTCTGTACATGATGTCTACAATTTTTAATTAGCCTACAGATAATCAGGATAAGGTGATTACAGTTTTAATCTTTAGTGATGGCTACTTCTAGATACTTATCAACTTCGAGTTCATTTAAAACATACTTAAAATAGGGGGTTTTTCGAGCAAAGATAATGATACTACAGTTTTAGGTTGAAAACGTATCTCATCAGAAAATTCCCTTCGAGACCCTTTGTCCAATTTCTATAAACCGAAGGGTTTTAATGGGTTTTTTAATGGGCTTAAGGGTACAGTAATTATCTTTTTCTCTTAGTCATTTTTCCAATTTCCATCAACAACAAAGGAATCCTATGAATTTAAAGGGTTTTCCAAAAGGTTAACCATTTGAAACCTTTTGGTTCAAAGGGCTTCATCCCAAATGGTTCTAACGGGAATTTTCAGCTGATATACCCTGTGCAAGACCAATGGGCCGACGTGTTCAATATCATGATGATTTTCATCATCAGACTCAATACCACGTACACAGACGCGGTTACCAGTAAAAAGGAAGACCTTATAACGTGCAAAGAAAAAGACTCATGCATTATCAAACAATTCATTCTCAACAACAAATTCGAGAAAAGCATTTTGAGCGCCATCCATTTTTGCTGTGCAAGCTCAATCTACAGATTCCACGATTGAATACTTTAAATCAGGGTAAACCTTCAACAAAGAGATTCCCGTTTGGCGGCATTTACAAGTATGGATATCTATAGTGTATGTGTGTGTGTAGGTTAGTTGGATGGAGTTTTATGGCCCAGTTTCCACCCAATTGGTTCAAGTCGAGCCGGCTAGGGTCTTTTTCCTGCAGTGGCTCACTGACTTGTTCTCCCTACTTCAATTGATTGTGCTGGGCACCAAGCACAATGGCAGTAAGTTCCAATTTTGATTCCTTGTTAACACTATCCCTCAAGTTAGAAATGGCCGACACCTTTCATGCGCGGATCCAAGGGGACGGCCCCGGCCCCCGCCCCCCCCCCCCCATTTTTCGGCTACCAAAGATTTTTCAGGCCTAATATTAGCATCAGCGGACACTGCAACCTCCTGTCCCATAGCACACCCTTCTAGAACAGCCAGGTTAAGAGACTGAGCGCTGTCCTAGGTTGGGAGGTATATATGATTTTGTTGATGAATGATGATTTGATTTTGTAATTGTAGAGTTTTGCCCATCACCTGATATAGGTCTGCATCATGTATACCGCTTATGTGAGACTGTTTCCAGCCTAACTAAATGAAAATCTGCATCCAAACTTCGTTTATTTATAAAAAAAAAAAAAAAAATCGCCGGATTTTGCAAGGCATAATGTAACCCTCAGATGTTCGGAAATGGCCTCTAAGCCCTTCTCAATTCCAAAACTAAACAAAAAGCCCCCCGGACTCCCCGCCGTGGCTTCGCGCCTTCGGCCGATGTTTCCGCCCCCTTTCTCCAAACCCTAGATCCACCCCTACCTTTCGTACTTAAATTCGTCACGTTGAGAGAAAGCAGCCCATTGTTTTTGTTGGAGGTTAAACGTTATACCATATACCATGATTGACCAAAAACCGAAAGCCTTGTAAAACACGATCTCAAGTTAAAATTGGCCCACCGTTTTACATTTGGTGTACAGATGTGCCATGTCGAGATCATTCTGTCATTTGTAGGGGCGGTAAAATGTCGTTACAGGTCACCAGAGCTAACAATATACCGGAGAACCTCGAAAATGGCTCATTAACACAATTTCTTATGATTGCAATGACCAGTACGTTTCATTCGGTTTATCGACTCATCATGCTAACTAGGAAGAACCTAATCTACATGGTGGGGGTCAGAGCTCCGAGTAATTTGAGGTCACCAGAGGTTAAAATGCTATAACCTGAAATGGCTTTGATTTTTAATTTCCAGCATGTTGCTATTTTCTCCATATATTTTTTTACACATTTAGACTCCTTGAAAGACTTCTTCCTCCTCCCCCGAATAAAGTTTACTTAAATTTTGGTGGAGGTCAAAGGTTACTTTACGTCAACAGAGATAAAACCGCAGAAACCTCTGAAATGGCTTGAAAACATGATTTTTGGTGTAGATTGGAGGTCAAAGAGGACACCATGGGTTGAAAAACTTGTTTTTAAACTAGCTTCAAATACAAAAGACTTGGGTAAATTTTATATTTTGTACGTGAATGGGTTAGCCTATGGTTGAGAAGAAAACCACTTTGATGAACGTCAACGCTCATATGGAGTCACCAACCGCACCGTCAAGGAGCAAACTCCTGATAATTTCCAAGAACATCATCTAGAGTCATTAAAGATCAAAACGCCAAATTTTTCTGGTTTTTTTTTTTAGCAAGGAATCACTCCGTTTTGGGCCAAACCCAATGACCTTCCTCTTCTGAAATCACGGGTCCTAGCCCGGACTCGGCTACATCACTGCAATTTATAGGTTCCCCTCCATAAGTCGAGCTCTAGCAAAGCATTGAATTCAATGTCATTTCCTTAAAACGTGCCTGGGAATTTTTCATTTGTTAGCTTGACAACACAAACTTAGTTGTGGCGAGTTAACAGGAACAAGCAGCATTTGCGTTTAGAGTTCCGTGTTTCGCACGAGTATTTACTGTGTGGTCCACTAGCTGCGAGCCTTCATCCCGAGATTTAAAATGTAAGTCTATCTTATTTGCCATGATGCACCGGTAGACCCAGTTTGCTTTAATTAGATGGAGTTTAACGGTCCAGTTTTCAATCTATTGGTTCAAGTCGAACCGGCCACGGCTTTTATCCAGTTGTGGCTCACTGGCTTGTTTTCCCTACTCCATTACTTATGCGGAGCATCACGCACAGCGGCAGTAGGTTCCATTTTCAGAGTCTTTAGTATGACTCGACCTGGGAATAGAACCCGGGCCTTCCGCGTGAGAGGCGGATGCTCTTACCGTTAGATCAAACAAGCTTGCCTTAGTACCCTACTCCTGTGTATTGCTGGTACCATAGCCAGATAGGTATTGTCTTATTAGCTCAGTGTTACAATCACACTCATCATAGACTTAGAAGGTGGAAGTTCTATGAATAGTGTTAAGTGAGAATACGTAAAAAAGTATAAGCCTGCATTTTATTTCACGTTCCCTTTTCTTTTTCCCATGGGTGCATAACTTAAAAAATTATTTGGGCCTAATAAAAGTGGCCTTAAAATTTAACATTTATACGTCAAAGGCTTTAATATCACTTTTAAATGGTACGCTACCTATAAGCTTACTTTGAACGAATGTTTGGATACCCCAGTTCTATTCCACAGAGAAAACCTTTTCAAATACCTTTGCTGTTTATGTGTGTATTATAAATCTGAGACTAAATTTTAAGTTTACAAGGTGACAATTAAGTTCAATAGTAAGAAGTTACTAGGCTATCATGGAGCTATATTACGTACAAGTTCTATGGTAAATGATCATTGCTAAATGATAAACTTCATCATCTTTATGGATGGTTCAGTAGAATGTGGACATCATGTCAGATATATAAAAAGTCATTTGACAGTTTGAGCTCATCTTACTAGTTTAATTTTATCACTTCGTGAACAGTGCATATAGTTTAGCACTCCGCCGTTGTTGCTTTAGTAATGTATATACCAAATACATGAGCATTTCAAACAATAAATACTAAAATGTTAAGTTAAATTATTACTTTATAACTCTCATGATTAATTTGAAAAATATCAAGGATGTATCTTTGCACAGGGTGTTTAGCTGGATCGGAATGCCCTTCTACATTATGAATAATGGTCGTTCTCTTCAATTAATGCATGTTTTTCATTGGTTGCTGATTCCTTTTTTCCATAATACAACAAACAAGTTTGAATAAAACCCTATATTTGCAACATGGACCAACCAAAATAGCAGTTCACTGATTAAATTTGTTCATGCTATAAGTCTTTGGGTCATGTGACAATTCATAGGTGGACTGAAGGAAGAAAATTGTAAGTAGTCAAGAATTCGAGTTTAACTTACAAGGGTACCCTTATAAAAAAAAAATCCCACATAATTCCTACAGGGAATCAGCATGTGGGATTTATGTGGGGTTTTGGGCATTTGGGAAACAAAATTTGGCATGTGGGGGAAAATTCCCACATAAATCCCACATGCATGTGATCCCTTCCAATATTGGATTCTACCATTTTCTTGGAGGGAGATTTTTTCAATGTACTCAAGCCTTCATCATTTTTTCATTCATCATTCTCTCCAGGCACACAATTCCGTAGAGATATTTGCAGCCGTACAGTCCACAGTATTTTGTTCCTATGAAAACCAATGACTCGAACCAATTGGTTGGAAACTGGGCCGTAAAACTACATAACTAACTAATTTATGAATTAAAGTGTGTCCAAAAGAATATTATGGCTGATGTACGTTAAATGTAACTTCACCTAAAGTTCTCACCAAACTGGATACTCGATCATGCATGCTGTCTCTTCTTCAAAATATTTTAGGCATATACATGCAAAATCCTAATGAATGTCCATCAGAAAAGTCCACTAGATGCAGCTGGTTGTTTGAGAATTATCATATGTTTGAAATTGGTCCAAATTTGTCTGCAACACAATAACTGATTCCTTTTACAGTACATCCCATTGCCTGCATGTGTTCTGAATATGACAGTCCAATTGCTGAGGCTATACTCCATATGGATATCTCCATACAACAAAACAACACTCAAAGCCACTACTGAACAGTTTTCAGCACATACTGTAGTCCGCAGTCTCTCTACTCACACAACTGCACAGTGTGCAGTGCATCCTCTCTCACTGCTTGCTAACTGTTAACTGCTAACTGCTGTACGCAACACAATGATAAACTGGTACACAACTTGCTTTTCATTACAGCTCTACACTCTGCATGTACCATACAGAGACTCTTTTGAAAAGGACTTTGTTGTGACAGATCCTTTGAATAAGCCAATCACAATAGACTTCCTTCAAAGCTGTTCACTGCACAAGCCACACTGCCATTTTTTGCCTTCCCATATGGGGAATTTGACTTCCAATATGGGAAATTTAACTTCCCATACCAAAAGTTGACTTCCCATATGAAGAGTTGGCTTCCTATATGGGAAACTGGACTCCTCATATGGGAATTTAACTTCCCATATGGGGTCCATGTGGGAATTTGAATTCTCATGTGGGAATTCAACTTTTTGATGTGGGAAGCTGGCACGGGGCTAATATTATCCCACGTAATTCCTGTAGGAAGTTGTAACTTCCTATAGGACAATTGCAAATTCCTGTAGGAAGTTTTCGTTTTCCTACAGGAATTATGTGGGAATTATGTGGGTTTTTTTTATAAGGGATAGTCAATAGGCGGATGTGTGTCTCTTTTTACGGCTTGAATTACTAAACCTGACATAAATCTCCAGTGGTCGTAAAAGTCCGGCATAGCCACAGGGGAAGCTTTCCCTTTAGAAACTAATTTATATTTACTCCCTCTAGAAATACGAAATTACCATTCCTTCCATTTATTTTGATATGCTGAGCTTTTGGAAATATATTTACGCTCACCTTAAAGCTCTTTTGTACCTATTCAGTGTCAAGACATTATATACAAATCTGGTCAGGACTTGTGTTTATAGTGCAGTCATTTAATGGGGTCCATCAGCCTTAAATCGTCTTCATTCTTGTCTGCTTGAGTTTCAAACCCTCATATTCATTGAAATTGGGGGATCAAAATGCAATTTAGTGTACAAACATCCATGATACAGGTATAAGCAAGGAAAGTGAAAGACTAAAGGTAATGGACCCCAGTTATGTCCGACTAAAATCAGACCATCACTTGACTGTCCGGATTCGTCTATGCAGATGAAAGATTACTCTAGGTTTTCTTAGACTGTGCAGCCTACATATTACCAACATATTTAGATGAAGTAGCGTAGGCTATGGACAGTGACTGAAAAACGGAATATGCCGGCATCAGGACATTAATCATCGAAACCACAATGAATTTTTACGTTCAAGTGTAGGCTTATAAGAAGTTCAAATTACTACCTTCAGTAAAATGTTTTGACTGGGTTTACTAAATTTATTGACATTTCATCAGTGCTAACAAAACAAAGAAAAACAAACCCAAACACCTTCACGATAGAGCCTTGTGAACACCATTATTTGTTTGCTTTATGTAATAAAAAGTAAAAATGTAAAATAATCATTTGTGGCTATTATTCTCATTTTGTTGTAACCAAATTAAAAATCAGAACAAGACGAAAGCTTTGAAAGAGTTGCTAAAGATTGCTACTAAAACGTTAACATAAGTAAAGTCCCAAATGCAAACTTCACTTTTAGGGAGTAGGGCTGTTTTCAACAGTAGCGTGCGAGGTAATTCGGAGGTGGAGGGCCAGTTTTTCAAATCCTCCGATTGAAATGAGGAGTGGTCAGGAAATTCCTCTTCCCTTTTGAAAATTTTGCTTTTTGAAAAGTGCTAAGATGTACAATGGTGACTCCTAATGCCCAATATGAAGGTATGGCCCACTCTAAATAAAAACGGCGCAAAATGTTTGCTTTTTGGCATTTTGTGCAAATATTTGAAGTATTTCGAAGCATCTTTTAATTTGCATTTCATTCAATGCGAGCACGCACCTGTTGCTCTGTCAAGCTCGCTCAGACCGCTTCTGAGTGAATCCCCCCGAACTGGATGTTTTCCCAGAATACTTGTAGAGGTGAGGGATATATCCCATTCGCCTCGCCCTCCCCACTGCCCACGCTGCTGCTTGTCAAACATTTCAAGGAAAACATTGGTCTTTCCCCCCTAAAGCATTTATTGTGGCTACTTTGGTGTTTCAATATATTTATTTTGTGTGTGTGTCTGTGCGCTCCTAGTTGCCTACATTGCCGCGTTAAATCATGAGAAGTGGTAATGGTGTCAGTGGTAGCTTAAAACTAAGTCGTATGGATCATTGTATGGGGTGATAACGTCATTATTTGATTGTTGCTTACAGCACTGGTTGGTTTTCAATCCATGCAGACTCATGACTTGCAGGCAAATATTTGTACATTTTTATCCCTGACCGAATTAACAACAATCACATTTGGTCTGCGTTCATATTTGTAAACAGGGTGGTAGGCATATTCTCTGACACATAATTAAAACAAAATAAAAGGAACTTTTTTCGTTCCCCTCGTGGCTCTTCTAACTACTTTTTTATGAAGAAAACCAATTGGTCATTCAGCCTATGCTTATACGGGCTATTGCAAAATCGAAACACTCGGGTTCTCTTTTTCATTACTGTTCGTTACAGTACACTATAAAAATCATCTAGGCATTTGGATCAAGCACCGAAATATTGTCATTTGTTTGACAAGATTCCGGTTTGTGTCCCTATTGATTAGATTCTATCCAAATTTGACTAGGACATTTTTATATTGTACAAGTACACAGGCCTATTTTAACAGTACTAGTGCAACTGATTAGTGTTTCATTTCACTATGTCAAGGTTAAGTATAACAATGAGTTCATGTATGTGGCCCAGTTCCTCTAAAAAATGTTTGGGATTTATGTCAAAATATTTGTTTGTTTTATACCATAATCAAAGATGTATCAATTATTGACGTCATATTGGACGAACATTTTAGTGAACTATTCTATTCAAAGCTTTAGGGAAAGGTCCGAATTTAGTTGCATTTCATTATCACGGGATTTTCATGTAGCAGGCTACAGTCCTTGAATAACATGCAAATCTTGATGACTATACATAAACCCGAAGCTGACTTTACTCATACCAAGAATTTCTTACAATGATGTAGCTAGCTTATCCCACAATAGACTTTTTTCCAACTAAAATGGTGTAATTGCAAATAAATTGCAGGTGCGCTCTCGCTGTCATTCCAAGTCCAGCTAAATCTCCGTGATAGTGTTACATTCGGGGAATTCTTGATCTTTCCAAAATTTTACACTCAAAAAATATTTAAAAATTCTGTTTGAAAGATCGGACAGTCGTGAAAATGAGTACTTTTCCTCGATATAAATGGAAAATTCAACTCCGAATTTGTTTAAAATATTCCACAAATTCAGTTGAGGGGCTCACCTTTTTCGAGTAGGAATACTAATTTTCGTGAGTATCCCATTTTTTAAACAAAATTGTTTAAATAATTTTTCAGTGTACTAGGCCACAATAAACCTGCCTTATGCATGGAGGCACCTGGTCCTCGCATGATCGCCCGCTTTGCAAAATACTCATCTCCCCACCTGTCTGCATATTTTTACGTCGATGAAGAAGTATTATCGTGCTCATGGTTTTTTTTTCACCTTTGGGTATTTTCAAATCTCTGTATCAACAGAAGGGGGGAAACCGATGCCAAAAGAGGGAAATACTTTACGTGCTTTCGTCGCATTTTCATGCACACATAGAATAGAACTACACTGGACGTGGTTCCCGCAAATTGTTTATTATGTGTTATCACTACCGACAGACTTACAACAACATCAAACCCCTCGTAACCCCTACCTCCTTAAAGTGCGGTGCAAGTGACGGTGAACTGAATTTCTCTCTTTACAACCCTGCTGGGATGGGTGGAGGGGGAGGAGTCACGGCCTCAAGGGTCTTGTTAAGTGATCACCTTTGACAAAGTATCGGTGTATTGATTATATCCTTAATGTCGATACATTTACCTTGCTTTCATTCCTGTCCCACCTACCCACTCACTTCTAACACCTCGTTATGCTCATGATCGTATGGCCATGGACGAGAACATGTACAGCAAGAAAAAGCATCATTTCGGTTTTAAGTAACTCCCTATCAGCCCCCCCCCCCCAAAAAAAATGCACCCGTAATATTTGCACCAAAAGTTGTTCAGGTATAAATAGAAAACACATTCCATACTTTCATAAGCTAGTAACTAAGGTCATAGGCTTACGGGGATAATTTTTGTGGGGGGCCGCGGGGTAAGAGCAAGTTTTGCCCGAATAATGCCACCCTTTTTCACAGTGGCGTAGGAAGCAAAATGAAAGTGGGGCGGAACCATTTTGGATCACACACCTCACCCTAACCCATTGAGAAAAAGGTATATTATGTGCTAAATATTTTCGCTTTCTTCCAGTGCAAAAACAATTTTTAAATAAAAAAAATATGATTTTTCTTTAGTGTTAACACTGTTAGGAAGTAATTTTCCGCCCGCTGAAAATTTGGGTCCTATTACACATTTGTAAATATGGTTCTTGTATTGCAGAAAACAGCTTAGATTCAGGGTTTCCTGTAAAGAAACTAAAAAAATTCCGGGGACCATCGAAGAGTCTGCGTTTCTTATTAGAATTTATCTGAGACAGCATGTCGACTGAAGATCGTTGTTGTTACATAATGTTATCTATAGGAGTGCGGATTGAGGCTTCTCAGCGACATTCAAAAAGCTCCCGAAACTTTGCCTTTTTTAGACAAAATTTTTAAAACTTAAAAGCCTCTTTTAAAGAAACTTTAGTAGGAAAACGGCACTGTAGCGGCTCGGTAAAGCTTACCGCTGTCTGTTTTATTAGCGATCCATTATACTCCATGAAGGGTTGCAATAAAGAGTGCGCGAATCGCGCGGGAAATTTTGCTTTTTTTAACGCATAATTACAAATACGGAGCTTTTATTAGGAAGAATTCGGAACTTTATGAAGGAAAAGTTGGGAAAACTGCACTGTATTTGACTGGTGTCTCTAATGGCAAATTTCCGACTTTTTCACTTTTTCGAGCCAGGTGACAAATCGCCCCCTGCCTCCTGTAGCTACGTCACTGCTCAGCAACATTGAACATTGATAACATTTTGACACTTCAGTAACTAAAGAATCCATCTACACAGACTACTCAACCGACAGGGTTGAAAGGTATCTGATGATAGGTTTTTATGAGAGCATTTGGGTACGGTAAGATAATGTTTCCCTGACTGGAATATGAAGTCTTGCTCGAAAGACTGTCTTCAGGTGGCGCGGGGCGTACAGAAAATTGTGAAAAATCGCGGCACATCAGAACGCCGGAAATGACATGTCTCGGGCCTATAAGTAGTAGCCTAGTTTTCCGATTTTTCTTTCAAGTGTGATCACTACTGTATCATGGGCGTATCGCGCCGAAATCTTTCTCCCTTTTAAACAAATATACGTAGATATGGAGCTTGTATTGCCGAAAGCTTTGGATTCCTAATTTCCTTAAAGGAAATTTAAAGAGTTGGGGAATTACTGAAGAATCTGCACTTACTTCATATATTGGTGGGAAATCTGAGAATGATTGCTTTTTCTAAAGTCGTCCCAACTCTCTGGCAAAGAGCCGTTCGGCGATTCCAAACTACGTATAAACTGCTTCCCAAAGAAGCTAGATTGCACGACGACTGAATCGTTGTTGCTGCATTTGTTATCAGAGGCCTAAGAACTGGCACTCTTCGATGAATTTGCGAAAGTTTCTCAAATTTTTATGTCCTTTTTAGACAAAATATTTTAAAATCAAGAGCCAGTTTCATTGAAGAAAATTTGGAATTCTGTGAAAGACAGTTCACAAAATAGCACAATAGCTGCCGGTGTCTCTTGATAATGTGGTGTCACATATATGGTAAATATCCGATTTTGTCATTTCCAGAGGTAGGAAAAGTATACCAAATGGATATTTGAGCGAGAACTATTGCATCTCATGTTGATTTTGCGCGCGCCGGAAATTCTCCTTATCTGAAATTTGGAAAAATGAAATAAGATGTTTTCTTAGTAGGGAAGTGGGGCGGCATGCTTTCCCCTCATTTTTCACTAGGGGAGACAGCCCCTGGCAACCCCGCTTCATACGTCTAAGCTTTATTATGTTTTGCCCTTTATGACTAGGATACAATAAAAGAAAGGTAAAGTTTTGAGTACAGCGCAACTGCATGCGTACTTCCTTCTTTGCACCGACTCGATCAACGCCATCTAACAAATAATACCTGGTTTGTTTTGAGGGGAAAGAGAAACCGTAACTAAATAAAAATCAGTGAAAATTGATTATCCCCATAAAGGCCTTATTTATTTGTTCTCACTTTGTAACACTAAAGTAATGAAAGCTGTGCGCAACTACCGCACACATCTAGAGAGAAAGGCACGCATTGTCGCTATTCAGCAAACACAGAATTGTGTCTTGTAAGGTCGACAGGTTGTCAGCATGGGCGTCCGCAGGTATGGGCAAGGAGGGGGGCACTTGAACAAAACGTGTTTTCCAAGTTTCTATGCGAGAAATAGGCTTTAGAAATGCCATTTCCGGCGATCTGGGAGGCATTTGGGGCTGAAATTTTTGCATGATTTGTGTCAATTCATGGTGACTTGGAGGTTTTGCCCCTCCCTAGAAATTTTGCCCCCCCCCCACTTTTTTTCTGCGGACGCCCATGGTTGTCAGGCCGTTTAGAGGTTGTGAAATTAGGGGCTACCCTTAACCGATCTGTTTTCATAAGAAGTTCCACTTTGGGTGGCGACATTGTTTTTCTTTGTTTACTCTCGTTTGGGTTTGCTTGCTTGCTTTATGTATATATCTTTTGGGGCCCAATTTTCTCATCCCAAACAGTACCAATTCTCCTAACCTTCT
The DNA here is from genome assembly GCA_037179385.1 of Holothuria scabra. NCBI lineage: Eukaryota > Metazoa > Echinodermata > Holothuroidea > Aspidochirotida > Holothuriidae > Holothuria > Holothuria scabra. The sequence goes on from CM074180.1 coordinate 17,877,219, forward strand.
TAATTAAGCCCCTCCCACAATTGTCTGAAATTCACCCTCCTCCAGACACAATCTCATTTTATTGCTTCAGGGTGAATATAGAAAGCTCAATGTGTATAATCAAAACACTATCAGAACAGTTTGTGCTGTGTAATATAAGTTTTGGTACTCTGCATTATTTGAATTAGCAGTCAATCAAAAAGCTGAGCCAATTGAGAGTTTCTGTTATCTATACTAGAAGTGTAGTTTGGGGTGAGAGGATTGTCCCTTTAAGTTTGTTACATTTCTTAAATTCGAAATTTTGTCAAGATTTCAGATCCATTTTGAAATTTGCAATACGCGTGACGATGTTTTCCAGTTGGAAGAAAAAGATTTCAAATATCTCAATTCAAGTTATCCCAGTGCGATATAACAATATTGTACCAACCTGTGTTAAATAAAATTTTATTACAGTCAGCATATGCTCGCCGAGTAAAATTTACTTTATGAAATCTTCATGCAAGATTTTGAAACTGATGGCGGTTTTTTTTTTTAAATTGGCAACGTAGCTTTGGTTTTAGTAATAAGAGAACGCTTTTCACTCACAGTGACTTGCGTGAGTGTGGTGTGGAAGATATAAGTACATGGTGTATTCGTTTGTGTGTGTGTATGTTTGCATGCTTCTGTGAGTTTGTGACACCTTGATTGCGAATACAATACTGTAGGCTATATCAAAGGGGATACTCTGACAGTTTTCGAACTAATATTAAGGAGAGAAACCGTGTTTCTGTTTTCTTCTTGGTGGGGATCCGGGGTCATTTGGGATCACCAATAGTCAAACTCTAAAAATTTCCTTCATACGATATGTGAAGATAAGACTAAGGCTTTGATAAATTTCATACTCTGTAAGCGGATGTGTTGTTACAAAACATCCTACCATTTTTTATGAAGGTTAAAGGTCATGTGGGGTCAATAGGGGTCAGAATTTGAACTTGTATTAATACTTGATTTTGAAGGGGAAAGTTTTGATAGATTTCATACTAGAAAATACGAATTTGTTATGTTTAGAATAACCTGATTGGTATTAGTGGATACCAAAGGTCAGTCTGAGATCTCCCTGTAGGGGTAAAATCAAATTCTGAATACACGAAATCTGAACGTAGAAAACGTGAAGCAACTTTCATACTTTGTAGGTACGTAGATGCATTACAAAAGAGTACGTTATGTTTTGAAAATTTAAAAAACGATGTTCAGGGCTACCAGGGGTCAAATTTGGTAAGCCAGCATGAATTTCAAAGTTGGGGAGCTTGCTGTAAATATGTTAGATGCGTAGCAGACTTTACGGCGTATTCCTTGTCCAGTCATCTAAAAAAAATCTGATATGCCACGTCTTAATTAAACAGAAAATTTTTAAGATGTGCCTGAATATTTTTTAAAAGTTCTTGAATGTGTGCTGCTTCATAATTCCACATATCTCTATTAATTTAACAAATCTCTATTGCCAATAGAATAGTAATGCATCGATACAATTAAGATGTGTGTATTGACATTAAACTGATCAGAAAGCACGAGAAACGCTTGGTGCTTTGCAAATGAGGATTCGTGAAAACGTGAGATCATTCATAGAGGGGCATGCGCTTCCATAAAATTCCTATCACCGGTGACACTGAAAAATGGGGTGCAGTTTGGGACGCTGATATTTTGTAGTAACAATTGTTAAACCCAATAAAACATCTGAATGCATAATGGAGACGGTAAAGTATAAATCACCATGAATAGGAACGGAGCTGCGAGCCTCGTAATAACATTTTGATTATTTGGGAAAGACTTTTGATAAAGAAAATAATTGAAATACATTCCTTATTCATACGAATGACACCTAGCGTCTATAAAGAAAGGGCAACGTCATGTTCCTGTAATTTTCAGAGTACCGTGGCTTGAACTGGACTACTGCACTTCCGCAATTTTTGAATTCATCCAGCATTCTGTGGCTATAAAGATTGGTTTTAAAAATTGATTTTTCCTGTAAAATAAAATCAACATTAACATTTCTATTTTAGGCAGTTTTTGGTTTCAATGATAATAGAAACCTTTGCATTCATGATGACGTGTGTGTGTGTGTGTGAGTGCGTGTGTGTGTGGGGGGGTTGTGACACTGCTTGTTAACACGATATATCAAAATTGGAATCTCGGACAGTTCTCAAACTTGGTAGATAGATGCGCCATATTGAGAGGAAGAACCCTATCGTTTTTGTGGAGGTCAACGGTCATTTAGGGGTCACTAGAGGTCAAAGTCTGAAAATCTGTTTAACGCGATTTTTCAATATAGAGAACTTGGATAGATTTCATGTTTGGTATGTGGATGGGTATGGTCAATGGATGGTCCCTATTAATTTTGGTGGAGGTCAAAGTTCATGTGGGATCACTAGGCCGTAGTTTGAAAACCCTTTTAAATGGAATATTTCAAGATAGCTGTCTGTCTGTCTGACTGTCTGTCAATCTGTCTCTCTGTCTGTATGTATGTATGTAAGTTTTTCCATCTATCTATCTTTCTATCTATCTATGGCTTTTATGGAGGTGAAAGGTCATCTTGGGTCACTGGTGGTCAAAATGTTAAAGAAAACCTTGTTAGGTGTTAACTCATTTTAAGGTGGGAAACTTAAATATATTTCACATGTGGTATGTGGATGCACTTTTTGGTAGGAAGATGATTCTTATTTTTGTTGGTGAAGGTCAAAGGTCATGTGGGATAACAAATTTGATCATGCTAGTATAACATTTGAGTGAGAAGATAATGGTGCAAGATGGGATTATTTGAAATGGAACATTTATATAACATCGAAACCTCAATGCATTTTTGCATTCTGGTTTCATCACCTAGACAAATCTAGTTATCATAATCTACTTCATTCACCTGTAGTAGTCCCTTCCAAAACTATCTAACTCATCCTTCCAGACACAATCTCAGTTCCCGTTATTGCTTGAGCATATACGCCTATGATAGGCCTACCTAATAAAAGGACTCAATGCATCATGAGTAGGCCTAGCTAGTACATGAGGTACTCGCATTTTTTGAATTTGGTATCAATCAAAGAGCTCTGCCAGTTGAGAGGCTGTAGAAGCCATAGACTGGGGTGTTTGTAATTAGGCCCACTTTCTCAAATGGGGACCCCAGTGCTTCTTGTTTGGTTCATACAAAGAGTCGGTCCAGCCCGTTGCCGACAACGGGACACGGTGACGTACATGATGACGCACTCTTGACAAATATAGGATTGTCAAAACCGACGCATCCTGTAGTGGTCACTTATTTTCTCGTCCACGTCATTTTAAGCTCCTTTTAATAAGAATTGTAAAGCGTAGAGGCGTGTACAGGTTAGTTAGAGCACAATATGCAAGGCGACTGACAATCTGTCCAAATGCAGGCCTAACTTACAACATTTATTATTTATTTCATGGGCGTACGAATTACTAACTTCTCTCCTATTCTGTCCATACATAGAAGACAATGGATAAATACTCTCACACTCTCATGTTCATGAAAAATTACGGTGGTTCCGTAGAGGCCATCGATGTCTAACAATAGTGATAATATATGGAGCCATACATGACAGACCGATAATGTAAATTTCTGAGGGCCGTGAGGTTGATCAAGTGTTCTCCTTGAGTGGACGTAATATATCTTGGGGTTTTATTTTTCAAAGACACTTTTATCAAACGGTAATTACTTTAACAGTAATCCGATCTTCTGTGTCAATATATTGCGTCGGACTACAAACCCCCTGTATTTGGGGTGTCAGATGGATAAAAAGATAAATTTGTCATACTCAATAATGTACTAAACAAATTAGGAAGAAATTATAACAGAATTACCCTCAAAAGTAAGAAATGTCTACAACTTTTTCCGCTTTATAAATCACAAAATTCCTTTTTTCATTTTCTAAATTCCATTTAAGTTCAAGCACGGGAAATTTTCGGTTTTACAACAACTGAAAGTAGCCCACGGTAGCGCATGTCCTCATTATGTAACGCTATCCAGAAGATTTTTTTTTATATTTGGTAGGTTTCCTACGTTCTTGCAAGAATTTTGTGAACTCGGCACTTTTCACAATTATCAGATTCCGGGGTGGATCTAGCCCAAAGGGAGATCGCCGGCCTAGGAGAGGGGTTTGGGGGGGGGAGGGAATTTCCCTCCCCTCTTGAAATGTAACTCCCATCTGGAAAATTTTTGCCTTTCTCAAAGGTCCTTAAATGCAATTTGGGTACACTTTAGCGTATAAAAAAACAGAATTTTCTGCAATGAAAATTGATAGGAGTTGAAGAAATTTTGACCCTGAAATGCAAAAGGGCATGGCGAACTCAAACTGAAGCGCGAAGAGCTTAACGGGTGGGGTCGAGGGGGCAAAGCCCCGGTGGGGTTTCTGTGGGTAAATTTCCCGGACTGGAGCTTAGGTTTAACGTCTTAGAGGTAACTGGAAGATTGTTACAAGGGGTAAACATCAGAGGCTATATTCAGGAAGGGTATGAAGCGCGAGAAAGTTTTCGTAGCCTGATAGTTAGAAAACCATTCGTGGTGGACCAAGATTAAACTAAAATAACATTAATTTAAGCTTGGTAGAAGACATTCCTCTGCCTGCCCATAGAGGAATACAGCTTAAAGACCTTTGGGCAGTGTTGGAAATTTGATTAAAATCGAAAATTGATGGGAATGCCCACCCATTCATCCTTCATGCACCCTTGCGCCAATGAGACCATGGGGTGTTAACAGTCAATGGCGCCTGAAGCACAAAGAAGTTTTGCATTAGAACTATTGTAAAATTCTATACCGTTGAACACTCTAGCTAGATACCATTGAGGTGAATTTTAATGGATAAGCAGCAGAAGCAAAAATTAGATTCATCTCAGGAAAAGTGGTAAATGGGGAAAACATTAGAAACTGACAAAGCCTCATCCATTATTCGTTCTAGCAATATGAACCTTAAAGGCCCTGTTCTCTCACCCCAAACAGTACCAATTCTCCTAACCTTCTTACTGAAGCCCCTCCCACAATTGTCTGAAATTCATCCTCATCCAGACACAACCTCAGTTTATTGCTTCAGGGTGAGTATAGAAAAACTCAATTCATGTAATCAAAACACTGTCAGTATCGTACATGCTGTGAAATATAAGCTTTGACATTCTGCATTGTTTGAAGTAGCTGTCAGTCAAAGAGCTGAGCCAATTGAGAATTTTGGTACCCGTGTACCAAAACTGCAGTTAGGGGTGAGAGGTTTGGCCCTTTGAAGAACTCCTGAAGAGAGTATAAAGAATTTTTTCTCTGGGAATATTAATCTGACACAAATTGATGAATGCGATCACAAGCATGCCGAAATTATGTGGTAAAAACCATTTATTTCCATGACGGACTCTGCTCCTAAAAATCTTACTAGGAGAAGTTGCTACCTGGACACCGATAAAACTTTTAACTTTTAGTTAAGATGATTTAAAAAACTAGAAAGGCAAAAATAAACCCTTTCGTTGCATTCTTTAATGCTGTTCTCTCCCATAAAGAAACCATTAGCATATGCACGGAAGCAACCAACCTTATTGGGGTCAATGACTAATGTGAATATGTTTGATACGCTATTGATAATAAAAGGGTCAATGAAACTAGCAGGAGACGGGAGCCCGCAAAAAAGGATATTTAAGCACTTTCAGGTGGCGTGCACACTATGATAGTTGATTTGGTTGGATGAAAAGACACACCTGGCTTGTAAGGAAAACCGCCCTTAGAACGACACATGTTAACAAAATTCGAAAGTGGCTTTTAATTTTTTTGGTGACCAAGAGCAGGGGTCCCTGCCCCGGGTCGGACCCCTTGGACCCCCGATCAATGCCTAAGATTACAGATGGTAAACTACTTCATGTTGCTTTAAGTTATAGTTACATGACAGCAAAGACCAGAGTCATATACTTGCTTTGCATGTGTGACAATTTGACCACTGACCTATATATTTTAACCATTGATCCCAACCGTCGCATACCTGTCTTCTTTTAAACTTAACTCATTAGCCCTAACGTAAATGCAATACAAACATTTAGTTTGTAGACCCCAGGTCGGACGGAAGGGAAAGTCTTGCTGTCGTTTCACTCTCCCGAATGAGGTTCCATCGACTTTCCATGGACTTCCATCATTTTGTAATGACTGATTCATTATCTCTTACGTTCATTTAAAGACATTTCGTAAAAACCAGTTTTTATAATCGGGAGTACAAAAGTGTATTAAAAACTTTATTGTTCGGGAGCTAGTGCAGTAATTCCATATTTCATATGAATAGACTCCTGTTTCATAGCTGAAGAATCATGTGATAATATTTTTTCTCAATTCTACTACCTCGCTATCAAAAAACACTTAATGTACTGGCGTAAAACGCCTTATATCACCACATTGCACGAGTTTTTAAGAAAAGTTTTGTCTTAACGGGGTAGGAGTAACTACCTGGAGATACTTTAAAGAGAAATAAGAAAAAAATGCGAAAATAGCTGTTGTGGCTTCAAAATAAGCTTGATATGACTGTTCTTGTTTTTTAATAGATCAGAAGAATTACATTATTCGGTGAAAAAAAGAAATGCATGGACTTAGGCCTATTGCACAAACGGTAACTAAGGTGACGAACCCCAACCTCACCCTCCCCCTCCCCAATGGAAACCCCAACCTCACCCCCCCCCCCCCAAAAAAGAGGGGGGGACGGTTGGAAAAACAGAGAAAAAGTAACTTCACGTCGAAGTTTTGAGTAATCATGTATACCGTGACACTTTTGAGGCAGCGAGGATCTCTCCAGATTTCCACGTGTGACAGGCAAAGTTGGAATACTGTATAATAAGTAATTTACGGCATTCTCTTACCGAAGATACAATAGTCGTCTCTATACAGTAATTTACTGTAAACGTTTGATTGCTTCAATCATGTTAAAGTGCTCTACTGAGCCCAAAACCAGTACATCTTTCGTCTGTACACGTATCCCATAGGTACAAATATACATTTTGGCGAGAAGAATATTAAGTGTTCATGAATATTCAGCTTCATTTAGGTGGAATAGTTAATTATCGAGTGTTTAATTGTTTATTAAAGTTATTCCTTCGCACAATGTTTCACAGCAATTTGGTGTAAAATGTAAAGCTTTATTGATTCCAACCATCTATTAGTTAAATTCCATCTCAAAGTTACAATGCAGTAATTGATTTCATAGAACCGGGATGTTTGGTGTTTAAAGTGCAGATTCTCTCACCCCAAACTACCAGGGTTTACGGAAATTCAATTGGCTCAGATCTTTGATTGACAGCTTATTCAAACAGTGCAGAGTACCAAAGCTTATATATTTTGCACATCATGAACTGTGCTGAAAGTGTTTCATTACACACATTGAACTTTTTTATACTCACCCTGAAGCAAAAACCTGAGATTGTGTCTTGATGAGGATGAATTTCAGACAATTGTGGGAAGGGCTTAAATAAGAAAGTTACGAGAGTTGGTAATATAAAAGCTGTATTCACTTAACGTTCGTAGTCTCAGAATATGAGGAACATTACCGTTCAATCTTTGTTTGATTGCACTTGAAAATAAAGCGTGAGTGAACCTTCATATTGCATCCGGTCCCCGCAACTGTTCAGGTACAGTAACTTACATTTACTGGTGTTCATCTTACAATAACCGTGACTGTTTTCCATGGGGCAGTAAGAATTATAGTATTCTTACTGTAAAATTAATTTTACGGTACATTGTTTGATATCGTAAAATATACAGTACGGTAATCTACTGGCAGCTAAGTTGAGAATAACTTAAAGGATTTTTTACAGTGACATGGTCCCCTCTATTGATTCTAAGAATCAACTACGTAAACTGATTAGAACAACATGTAGCATCCAACCAAAACCAGAACCTAAGTGGGTCACTTCCCGCGCACCTCACTACGTTCCCTGCTTTAATTCTTTTCTCGGCCGCTACTATCGGTAGTCAACTTGAGGCTAATCCAAAACAAGATTCAATACCGTGTTATCGGTACAACTTAAAAGTTTATGTCGATAAACCTATGCATTAATAAGTAACACTTAACATGAACAGTTTTCGACATTTTATATAAACCCCCAGTCTCAGAGTATAAGGTAAATTATGGGTCTATTTCAATCAGGGGGTTGGAGGTCAGGACCCCCACCCCCCCATCGTCAAACCTTGAAATGCAAAAAACCTAAAATAACAGTTTTTTCTCCGTACTCTTAGACTTTCTTTCATGTGGAGCCCCAACCCACTCCAAGACACAAACCTCCCCCCTCCCCCATGACACCATCCTGGCTACGCTCCTGATTTCAATGCTCCCAAGGTTCGGTCGATTTCAGAGGTTCACTTTAGTGTTCCCAAAGGGTTGGAACACTGAGCTGTGCCACGATATTGTCTGGGAACATCGAATCCCGAGAATAATTAACCTTTAATCATCATTACATCATCGAGATGCACGAAACGAGGAACATCGAACCGTAAGAACATAAAACCCCGGGATCATTGGGAAGAGCCCATAAATTATGAGTATAACCAGGCTATAAATATTATGTAATTCATCAAAAAAGGCATATGAGTTACCTGTGATGTCCTTTCAGTACCACCGTACGTTAGAAACTCTCTGGCTTTGAGGTCTAACTTTTTTTTAACACATGATGTACTTTCTATGAATAGCTTGTAACAATATTCCTAATAATAAACACGAAGCAACCTGCAAGACTTCCCACATGCGTGTGTAAAGCCTGAAAACCTAGTTTACTCCAAGCAGTCTAGCCCTCGCAGCACCGCTAAGTTTCAGCTAACGCTGTAAAGTACAGTTAACGGTTTTATGCATTAACGTTATACTGCACCGCATATAACAAACAGTTCAAATAAGTGGATCTGAAGACAACGGGAGAGTTTTCCAGATTTTGAAATAGGTTAAGCACTCTTGATTTTTACTTAATGATTCAGTTAAACAAAATGGTCACCTAGCCTAGCCTAATATCGAATGGTTTAGTCCTCTGCCTGATTCCTCACGAAGATTTCTCATGAACTTCTCATGAGATCTCATGAAAAAGTTTTTATATGAGAACTTTCGAGATTTCATCAAATTCTCAGGAGATCTCATGAGAACCTCATGAAAATTTCATGAGAACTAAATATGGGATCTCATAAGTTCTCATGAGATTTGAAAACTTTGAAAACTTTGACTTAGCATCAAACTCTCATGAGATCTCATGAAATTCTCAAGAGATGTCACATTACTCTCACAAGATTCTCATCAGATCTCACGAGATTCTAATTTTTTGAGGAATTTGTGACATTTCATACGAATGAAGGCATGCAGGCATTTGTACAGAGATGTAATTCCTGTATAAATGACACACTGAACATGTGGTGTTATGAAGTTAGTTAGAAATACCATACCTTATGATCACAAGAAACCGCACAGGTGCATTTTTACTCACTCATCATAATAACTCTATTGATTTTGGTAACTTTATTTAATCGGTCCCGGTCAGAACCTGCTATTGGTCTTCATTATAACAGAGAGAATTACAGGCGCAGGGAGTTGTTCCCCTCCCATGCACCGACCAAGGAGGTGTTAAACCTCCCTGCACCTCCCTAGTAACACATACGTGCACCGACATTCATGACCGTCCCTTAAAAGGTGCAGGCATCAGGGAGGTGTTACTAATAACACCTCCCTGCAGGCATGAACTGGAATATCGCGCACTTTGTCAATGTGTTATGGACTTTTTCCTTTCCCAACTTTTTCTACAGAGAGTGTAATTTAACAATTTTATGTGATCAAGTCAGGGCACTTGATGAAAAAACTGAGCTTTCTTTTAAAACCCCTTTTTACAATGCCAAGTCACATGAAGCAGCCCTCTTAAGTGGTAAGTTCAACCAGGGAGTTACTCCCTGATTCAACACTTTCCTACACTACGTGAGTTTAACCAGGAAACTGTCATTATAACAGTAGGCCTCTATGATTTAGACATATTGTAATACTACATATGGGTACTGTAGATTTTTTGCTTGAAACTGCTTGCATGCTCTACTGAATATCAAAGAGGAAGTCATTTGAAATTGATCTATCTGAGAGATGACCTAAGACCAAAGACCCCACACAAAGCTACTGTATGGGCAAGGCACACCTACAAATAACTAAGCTGAAGGCCTACAAAGTGTGACCACTGCACTCAGGCGCGTAGCCAGGACTGTGTCATTAGGAGGGTTTTAATGTCAAGGGGGGGGGGGGGTTGTGGTACGATATGGGGGAAAAGTCTAAGAAAAGAGAGAAGCACCCGCTATTTTAGGGGTTTTTTCCTTTGCATTTCAAGGTTGGGTCATTGGGGCTTCGGCTTCTAAGCTCCAAACTTTGCTACGCCACTGACTGCACACAACTAAACAACAACTTGCAGTGTGGACTTCTTCAGGGATCTCTGTATACTGAGCTTTACTGTATACATTTTGCCTGCCCAAGGTGCATGCTGTAACCTGCCCACAAGACCTAAGTGGTGGAGGATTCAAGCAGAGAAAGAAATTCCTACTAAGTACTATACTAATTTTTCTCACCTTTTGTTATATTTTGTGGCATTAGTTCCTGAGACTTTGCCTGCAAGCATACTAGCCCAAGGAATTTGAGCAGGGCGTCGATTTCATGACAGGACGATCCACATTGCGGAGACGTTGTTACCATGACTTATCAATTTCTCTACGCCAGTTAGAGCTAAAATACAGATCTAGTCGAGTGTTTTACGCCCCCAGCTAGCTACATTGCTGTCGCACATCGCTTATCGAAAGAGAGCACAATAGTTTGCGTGCACCTGCAATCCTCGACAAAAATGATGGGACAAAACAAGCAATGAACGGATCACCATCCCCTTACTCCCTATTCAATGTTGCGGCAGCCCAGGGCATTCTGAAACTGTAACATTGGTACGGGGAGCGGGGTTTGTCCCTTTTTTTTTTTTTTTTTTTTTTTTCTTTTTTTGGTCAAGGATTGTCGGAAGCCTGTACAAAGATGTATGAATTTCAGAATTTTCGTTTTAAATTGCTTTGAAAAGAGCAGGTTTTCATTTTATTTTTCAAACTACATGAAAATAGTAAGAGTTGAATTTGTCCGACCAGTATATTGAGGCGTAAGATTAGCGCTGGACGCTCGAATAAAGATTTGTCTTCCTCTAGTAGCTCATACGAGGAAGGGGGAGGGGGAAATAGTACTCTAGGTGGTTAGACTAGTGTACACATTACGCAACCTTGTCGTATATCCATGCAGTGGTTCACTCAAAATTCTAATGTTTAACATGACTCTTAATTTGTTACGTTGAAGAGACAAGAATGTGTTTTGGATTCTAAATTAGAGTCGTGTTCTGTCCATCTGTTACAGCTATTTTCGCGAGCTTCATGCCAGAAGTCCACCATTGTGGTCAGTTGCATGTTTTAGTTTCATGTGACCAAACAGTTCGGTCGCATGAAACTGGTTTGGGTCGTCTGTTCATAACTACATTTGTTTTTCAAAGCCTTCCACACTTTTCAACGTGTCTGAACAACCTCGTTGCAATGCGTTGCATTGCATCGATTGCATAGTGTGGGCGGGGTTTATATATCTGGTCGATGATACTAGTGATAGGTTGTGTTTAAAAGTTTGATTTGAAGTGTAGCTTTAGTGTTGTAAGTCTAAATTTCTGACACTCATTACTCTTTTAATCTCCTGTAAATAAATCTGTTCCTAGTTTATCTTGTTTTTGTCAAAATCCGTAGTGATAACTTAAAATTATGGTTTTCAGTGGATGATCCAAATGTATGGCGATGAAGAATGTTCACTGGGTAAAAACTTGGTTTGATTAATGACAGATTAGCCACGCTTAGCACTGATAAACATGGTGATAAACTTGGATTATCGTGTGGTATACATGGTTTATTGCCAAAAGCCAAGCTGGGATTGTCACTGATATTAATGTAGCTAGCCAAATTTTAGTGCTGGCTAATTGCCTGACCTTGGAAATGTACCTCTTTCCACCCCATGACATCTACCCCATTATTCAGCCATCTACTTTTCATTATTACCTCATTTTGTTTTAGGGAATGAGTTTGGGGGCTGGTTTTTGGAATCATTAGGCAGATTTGTGGTGGGTGGGGAAATGTGTATTTTTCTGGAGTGCTGGGTGGTAATTTGGGGTCCCGAGTGTCACCGCCCAGGCACACCCACTGTAGCTACGCCCCTGGGCACTGATAAACCATGTTAATCTGAAATAAGATTTTGGTGGAAAAATTTGGTTAAAATTTATTTTCAATTGAAATTTTTCTAAATTGTGCTGTTAATAAAACATGTCTTGGTCCATTAACATGGTGTGTTGGTTTGTTATTCATGTTTTTTCCAAATTTTGGGCAGTTACTGTTGCTTGTCATAACGCAGAAGTATATTTGTGAATGATGCTAAACACCAGATTTTGCACTGAAACATGATCAGTGCTGGGGGATAGGAACTGTACCTATTGTCTTCAGAATTTCATTACCATTGAATGAATTATACCAAGTTATGCTGAAATTTGACCTTAAACCTGTTAGAGCAATTGCTTACTCCTTTCTGATTCCTTGCCGGAAGCAGGCAAGGAATCTATGCGATGGTGATGTTGCGTGCCTGTGTGTGTGTGCGTGTGTGTGAAGTTCTGGTTGGAAAACACGATATCTTAAGAAAAGTGTTATCAATCTCGTATTTGGGTGTGTGAGTTGGCCATATTGAGAAGATGATCCCATTGTTTTTGGTTGATGTCAAAGGTTATTTGGGGTCAAGAGAGTTCAAAAGGTTAAAGCCTTGTAAACACAATATCTCAAGAAAGATGCATATGACTATGCTCATATTTAGGTTTTGTGGTTAGTTTTATTAAGCAGAAGATTCCTATCGGTTTTTGTGGAAGTCAAATGTCATTTGGGGGTCATGAGAGGCCAAATGGTTAATTTCTAAGAAATTGCTTGTAAACACGATATCTCAAAAAGGGTAAGTAAATTGATTTCCATAAAGATCCTTATGAGTCAGCAGTTTCAGTCTGATAAGCTTGTTTGAACATTTTTGTAAACAAGAAAGGTAACTTTTAGGGTCCTCATACTTGGCACTGGATGTCGCATAGTGAATAAATGATCACTATAGCTTTTAGTGGAGGTCAAATGTCATTTCCCTAGTTCTAGGTGGTCAAAAGCTATCAGGGATCTCAATATAGGAAGCTTGGATGTCATTCATGTATACCATATGGGTACATTTACACTTACAATTTGGAAAACATTACGGAGCACTAATAATTTGAAAGAAAACAAACAGGCTTACATTTCAGAGAAAGGAATGACTAAGACTTTTGGCTTTCTGTTGTAATATTGAGCTAGCAATATGCTAAACATAGAACAGTTTCAACTGTTAATACATGCATCAATAAAATAGACAGAACCACTCACTGGTATTGAGCAACGACAATGATGGTATATGCAATGACTCAAAAATTCTACTATGTGTGTGTGCAGCGCTGAAACATCTAATGAGGTCATTACTATGCCTCTTTTCAGATTGCCTGTGAAATTTTCATTTTGTTAGCATGGCCAAAAAATGGATTTTCAAAGTTCTGTGTACATTGTCCACACTATTGTGCATATTTGTGTCGCAAACTGCAGAATTGAAAAGGAACAGGAACTACCTGCACTTTGTACAGGAGGATCTGCTGTACATGTACATAAAGGTTCGCTGAAGGCATGCATACTGCACGTGATCAAGTATTGAGTTTTAGATTATCTGGTTGTGCTAAAGACTGAGTCTTCCTAGCTTATAAGAAAAATGATCACAGTTCAGCATTAGATATAGTGGTTATTGTGGAAAAAACAGAGAATTAAGGACTGCTTTGAGTCGTACTATTCCTACAAAAATACATCACAAATCATTATGCCGTCTACTCTTCTAAATTGAGGGGATAAACTCCACAGTTGACATCAATTAGCCATCAGCTCAACAAATATCCTGTGAAAATTGGACTATCTGGATTCATTTTGATTTTACGCCCATGTTTCAATCCCTCTCTTTCACATTCTAGTATGAAGGCACTCATTATATTTTGTGTGTTATTGTCAGGTCTCGATATAAGATTTTAATGTAACACCTGGAAATCAAGATAAGTACACGAAGAAACATTAATTGACATACTTCTACGTACTACGAAGGACTGCTTTGGGTCGTACTATTCCTACAAAAGCACCATACAAACCATTATGCCGTCTACTCTTCTAAATTGAGGGGACAAATTCCACAGTTGACATCAATTAACCATCAGCTCAACAAATATCCAGTGAAAATTAGACTATCTGGATTCATTTTGATTTTTCGCCCATGTTTTTATCCCTCTCCAAATTCTAATATGAAGGCACTCATTATATTTTGTGTGTCATTGTCAGGTCTCGATATAAGATTCTAATGTAATAATGGGCTACTTTATGAAGATGAAGATTAAACCTGATAGAGCTAAATAGCAAACAATCTTACATAAGTACACAAAGAAACATTAATTAACTACTACTACTACGTACTAAGAAGGACTGCTTTTGGTCGTACTTTTCCTACAAAAATACATCACAAATCATTATGCCGTCTGCTCTTCTAAATTGAGGGGATTAATTCCACAGATAACATCAATTAACCATCAGCTCAGCAAATATATAGTGCAAATTGGACTATCTGGATTCATTTTGATTTTTTCAATGTTTCAAAAAATTACAGATGTACACATTGTTTTGGACTTATTGTTTAATCATGACTTGTTATAGCTGGTAAAAAATGTACCGAAGTTAAGCACATAAACAGAATTTCAGTCCCAGTGCATGATAAAATCTACTGTAGGTAATGCATATATTTACACAATTTTATCAATGAAAAGTGAGCGAAGTATAAAATGTTGAAACACCTTGTTTCATTGGATGTTTTGAGAGTTCTACGACTTCCTAAATGCAAATTGGTTTGAAAAACTCAGAAATGAGGATGTTTGCAAACATTCTAAAGGAAGTATTACATGTCTTACAATAAAATTGGTCACAGGCTGACCAATGAAGTATGCCAATTTAGTCATATATCTAATTCGTTTTAAAATATGAAAGAAAGTTAAGTTTGTTATTGATAGTCACCATATCCTTTTCATTGTTTAATTACGCTTTACCCAGATCTTGACTCATTTTAGGGCGTGCCGGTGCGATCGCACACCATCACTTGTCTCAAATCACAGTTAGAAGTGTGATTTGTGGACTTTTTTCACACCTTGATGAAGATGTGAGCACATATAAATCTGTTTAAATGGAAAAAATGATGAATTAAAGGATTAAGCTGATGACACATATAAACTCTTGATTCCATCTCCACCATACACCAAGTAACTCTTAAACTTCTACTGCAACATATTAGCAGGGGTTAACAGGTCTTGAGTTTTAGATTTTCAAGGTGTGCTACAATGGCGGAGCTAAGCATTTTGGTCAGAGGGGTCGAAAATGATCTGCAGGGGCGCTTCGAAGGAGTAAATACCCTGAGCCTTACCATCAAAACCACCGCTTTTCAGACATTCCATTTGATTTTATGCACCTGGTAAAAGACTACTTTGTTATTTCTCCTCAGCAAGTTTTTCTATAAAACCATGTTTAAATTTTCTATCCATGGTCTTCCGCGGAAAAATGTCAAGGGGTGGGGACTAACTTCTCTTAGAGGGTAAAGTTCCACGCCACCATGAGTTGGCGCGGAGGGCAAGAAAATTTTCGCCCAAATGCCTCTCAGATCGCTGGAAATCACATTTCTGAAGCCTATTTACCCCATATAAATAAATAATATGTAAAATAAAAAGTGAGTGAACTGTTATGAAATATTTTTGTTAATTTGTTAATTTTTCTTCGTCTTTTTTCTTTATGTTTTCTTCGTTTTTCAGGTTTTTTCTTATTTTCCTGGGGAGGGCAAGTTCCTCCTACCAGCGGACGCGCATGTTTCTATCCTTCTCTTTCACATTCTAGTATGAAGGCACTCATTATATTTTGTGTGTTATTGTCAGGTCTCGATATAAGATTTTAATGTAATAATGGGCTACTTTATGAAGATGAAGATTAAACATGATAGAGCTAAATAACAGGCAATCTTACAGAGGGAAAACGTTATGGAAATTAATCACCGTTAGGTGAAATTTTTTGGCATCTGGAAGTCAAGATAAGTGACCAATCTGGAAAAGCCATTAAGTGGATTTACAGAGACGGCCAAGACAAGAGGTCTGCTTGCATGGCTCTTCAGAACCAAATTCATAATCAATAAAAGTAGCCTAAACTTAAGCTTATTTGATGAAATTTTCTGGCTCTTGAGACCACGAAAGTACAGAAATAAGCATTTTCATGGGATTATCGTGCAGTGTCAGAAAAACCAATTATCATGAGATCGGTCACTTGAAGAAAAGCAAAATGGAAACTGCTCATTAAAACTCCTACTCTTAAACCATTACCACTATGATAACAGCTTTTATTTTGACCTGAATGTTCTCTTCAAATGATTTTGAAAAATGTTGGGGAAGCTATTTTGGTATCTTTATAAACCCTTTTAATTGTCTGTGTTGACAATTATCCCCGACAACAAGAAGACTATTTGCACTTCCATTATTGTTACCCCCTTTCCAACATCTTTTACTGGCAAGGAGGGTGAATTTAATGTCAGTCGGTGTATTTTGTAAGCTTGGTGTTGTATCAATGAACTTAGCACAGCGACAACATTCATTAGTGCATATAAAGCATGAAGCTACGTTCCGGCAAAACCTATCCCTATATTACAGAAGACGAACCTTTTCATCAGAATAAAGTACAGATAGTACAGAAACTGGGGACTGTTTGAGCATTTTGTTATCTAGGCCTTAAGACAAAGCTTTTAAATTTTTGCCAAAAATGGTGCAAGAGTAAAGTATGTTAAAAACCTAAAAAAGGGCGCCGACAGAAGATTTTGGTCCGCCCCCTGAACAGCTCCGACACTGGTGTGCTAGAAATTATACTACCCAGGAAATTAAAAAGTGTGGCGAGTGTGTTGTTTCATTAAACTTGAAGTGTCATCAAGATACCAAAATTGCATAGATTCGAGATTCATCACTTTCAAAACTGCATGTCAACTTTTGTTTATCTACAGAAGCTGTGAAAGACATCAAATTAAAAATGGAGTTTGGTAGTAAGTATGTGTACATGAACACAGTTGACGAAGAGGATGAGGAGTTTGTTGACTGTGAGGTTATGACAAAGCTTACTCTGGACATTAAAAGCAAAAATGAAGACGTGAGTTGTACCTATAGTATTAATTAAGGATGTTATCTATTAACTATTGTATCATCGTTCATGTGGGGTTGCTTTCGAACCTTTTTATGACCGTATGCTGTATTTACTCATTTCTAACCATCTTGATGTATGAAAGAAACAACTTGCTGTTTTCAAATAAAAGGGCAGCACGACAAGCATTATTCGGTGAAAATTACTAACAATTCCATCTTCTCTTCAAAATGGATATATGCTCCCCATATGGGTCATAGCTACAGCACAATATCAGTTCTAAGCTTAAATTGCTCGAAGAGATTCAGGGTATCCTTACACAGATTTGTGTGAACTTAGATGTCAGTTATAAATTGGGTGCTCCTGTGATTAATTTCATCGACGAATTCTATCAGCACTCGTGTTTAGTGACTCCAGGCAGCCATTGCAAGGGTCCATCTTTAAATTGTCTTCATTTATTGTCTACATGAATTTTGAACATTTCAATTCCGTGAAATTGAGGGAATCAAGATACAATTCATTGTCCAACCATCCATGGTACAATTAAGCAAGGAAACTGAAAGATTAAAAGTAAAGTGGACCCCAGCTATGTCCGATTAAAATCAGACCATCGCTTGACTGTGCGGGTTCTTCTTTGTTAAGCACAAGACAATACTGCTCAAAGAGAGTTGCCATGTCATTTCTAATGCACTTATTAATTGCTAATAGAGCATGCATGGAATGGGACTTTTCCTAACGTTTGTGTGGTGATAGAGCAGTTCCCTTCATTTAATTACAACCATAATACTTTAAGATGAGGAAGATTACGTTGAAAGCATGTTAACTTTCTCAGTATTGTGGCTGGTAATAGAAATATCGTAAAAAAAACATGTTGGAAATGCTCACTACATTTTTTTTTACAGTAGATGTTGATTTTGTCCTCACCTTTATAGAATCTCCATGACATCCTGTAAGCAGTTTTTTCAAACTCATATGAATTATATCTATAACTGCTTTCAACTTGTGGTTCTAACTTATGATTCAAACATTTCAAAGTACACATTTTTTTTTGCAGGAACAAGTGTGTATACTTGATATTCTGGACACTGCAGGACAAGCAGAGTTTTCTTCTTTGAGGGAACAGGTATGTGAATAAATGTTTACTTTGCAAAACTGATAGCACAAATCTTAACAAAATCAGTTTGGGGTGAAAAAAAACTTATAAATATTGTGGTATGCATAGCTTGTTGATGCCAAAAGGGTGCTTAAGAACACTTGTAAGTTTACCAGCTTTTGCTCTAATAAGCCATAAATTTATTAAAGGCATTGTAAGTTGTTCATGTTATCAAAGTTTAGGTGTAAAGATTAGTTCAATTCACTTCACCCCATTTTAACGTATTTTTCACATGTACAAAATACACGGACAAAAGTATCAACACAGAATTCAGATTTCAGTACATATGAAGGGCACTACAACAAAACTTTTCATCAAAGCTATTAACCTTTGAAACAAAAAATAGAGAGTGAGATGAATGCATTCACATTGACAAAGGCATCGAGATCATGATACTCATCCTAGTCCTTTTTTTACACTTGCATTGAATTGAGCATTTATTGAAATTGATGTATCTTTCATTTTTTATGTCTTCTATACATCGCAGTCTCAGTTGCCATGGATACCACAACAATAAACTACTTTCAAGACTGGTCTCCAAACAAAAATGTGTTAAGCATAAATATTCATAATAATTTATTGTTAGCATCGCTTTGGACCAGTTGTTTGTTGTGTTGTAAAATAAAAGTTTACTTTTTGAAGATTTAAGGTATACTGTAGCCAGAATGTCATGTATGCAGCAGTTTGACACTAAAAGTTATTGTTTCTTCATTTATGTCTCTTAGTATATGAGGCGGGGTCAAGCATTTGTCATTGTGTATGCAATCAATAACAAGAGCAGTTTTCAGGAAGCGTTGGATATTCATACCTTGGCTCTAAGAATGCAGCAATCTTCAAGTGTTCCAGCAGTGAGTTGTCTTACTTTGCTACATTTTTTGTGCGTTCACATTCATTTGTACAACAAAAATATCATACAGTAATAGAAAATCAGTAGGCCTACTGTGACATAATTACCCTTATTGTAGTTCAGCCAATATCAACATTTCAACCACTTTTGTCTTCACAATTGTGCGAATTGTGTTTAAGAAATAAAAGGAAATGATTTGAACCCTAACCTTAATAATATCTTTTAGCAACCCCTTTTAGGGAGTATTTTTCATATTCAGAATATTCATTCTGTTTATTAGCAGACAATGGAGATAACCTCTTTGAATAAATCACTCTGAACACCATGGTTCCCATAGTCATGGAAAACCTGAAAAAGTTATCAGATTAGGGAAAAATAAACAATGCCTGCAGAAGGATTAAAATTCAGGAAAACTGTGTGAAGATATTGAAAAATCAATGAAATTTTCAAATTGTGATATTTTCCCATTCTTACACAGTCATTTGTTAATATCTAAATATATTCTCAATCAAATTATCAATATATGGTGTTCTCCTTGATATTACTTTAAAGCTAATTTCATGTAAGGATTCAATAGAAAGGTCATGAGAATTGTTTATTTGATCTTGGGAAAGTCATGGAAAAGTCATAGAAATAGATTTCACACAACGTGTAGAAAGCCTGGTATAATGTACGCGTATAGACGAATCCGATCAACACTTGTGTTTTATAACTGTAGGCAGCCATTAGTGGGGTTCATCAGCCTCAAATCGTCATCACTAATGGTCTACAAAAAATGAAATCCTCGTACTGCGTGAAATTGAGGTAATCAAGATACAATTCAGTATACAACCATACAGGTAAAACAAGAAAATTGGAAGACTAAAGTTTATGAACCCCAGCTATGTCGGACTGAAATCACACCGTCACTTGACTTTCCGGATTCATTAACATTAAACATTAGCCTTCTGCGAGAGTATTTTATAACAAAGTTAATAAAATATTAGTCAATGCATTTCTTACTTTCAAGATAAACTTCCACAACTATTTGCTTTTTGGTCTTTTAGAATTTCCAAAATGAAACTTCAAAACATTCAAAATCGGCAGAACATATTGTAAAAGGAAAAGTAAACCGTGTAAATAAACTCCACTTCTAAAGAAACTTCACTGGATTCCCTCTAGTTAGAGAATCAAATTTAAAAAAAGTTGCTTTCTTTTTGTGCTCAGCTTTTAAATCATCATATGACATCATATGGTTACCGATGCTTGGTACATGTTGCTCCATTCTTGTGGAACCTGTTACCCGACCATATTCGGTTATGCATTGATTTTTCTGCATTCAAGCCTAACCTCAAGACTCATTTCTGTGCTTGCTCTTTGAATATAATTCAATTGTTGTTTGAAAATGCTTTTCGTCAAGCACCTAGAGTAGCTACACTTTTGTTTCTAATTTGGTGTTATGTAAGTTGCATGTATTACTTTTATTTTTTGGTTTATTTTCATTCGTCTATGTACCCTCATGATTGGGGAAGATCAGATATGAAGGAATGAAATAGCCTCGAATACTGTCATTTACCCACAGTAATCCTCCAAGCTTAGATTCGTGATATGTACAGTATCTGTATGCATTTGCCTTTTTATCATTCAGGTGGATGAGTAGCTGTGAATAAAAGAGAACATCTCGTGTTTAATATGGCATTCAATTTTTGTTACTATATTGCATATCTACTTGCTATGGTTTTCTTTGAACAAAACGAAGAAATGCATTTAGTTATATTTGTCTTCATAGTCCCAACGGTTTCTTTTCAAATGGATAAATGTATGGAAATATCTTGAAGAACTCACTGTAATGATTTCAATTGTGAGGTATTTGTAATTTGGGTCGAGCCGGAAATCACGTCAGTCACGTTTAGTGCAGTGCTAAGGCAAAGCGAGCCGTCTCTGGTTCAAATTCCCGCCTTGCTGAATTTCCTTCTTTTCTTATATTTCTTCCCTTGTTCAAAAGGCAATGCCAGTACTTGGGTTGAATTAAAATTCATGATTGAATCATTACCAATTTTTCGACCTATATATATATATTTATATATATAAATATATATATATATTTATATATATATATATATATATATATATATATATATATAAACATGAAGGAGAAACTGTAAAACAACGGTGCTACAGAATTTAAAGGCTGGATCTCCGAGGAGATACAAATAGCGGAAGGTTAGAATTTAGATAAATTCAACAGCCAAAAGGTTTGAAGTAGAGCTTTCGAGGAATACTATCTCTTTATCAATACTTGGTCAGAGAATTACAAGGAGTGAGAAATTTTGGAAGCTTTTAAAGATGTTGACAGTGGTCTCACCTCTGTTGTGACAGGATAATCCTTCTTAAGGCAATTGAGCAGGTTGATTGACCGGGAGTGTCTGATCGGATTACTCGGGTGTAACTCATCAACAATAGGAAAATCCTCTTCAAAGTAATTAGAGAAATTGTTAGGCCGGAATGTCCTGATCGGATTATTTTGGTTAGTATCATCAGCAAGCTGGTAAATCGCTCCTGATGTTCAAGTCCAAAGGCGATGTGGTTTTGAGATTGAGTTCCCAGAAATTTTCTTTAGCTTTTCTAGGTTTGTCGGTCCATGTATCGTTTTGGTCGATAGCAATGACCCGTAAGTTTTTGATAGAATGATGAGGCAAATTGAAATGGTTTGCAACAGGTTGTTCAACCTTTTTGGTTTTAATTGCTGACCTGTGCTGTGTCATTCTCATTCGAAGAGTATTTTTAGATTCTCCGACATACTGCACACCACATAAATTGCAGTATATGAGATAAATGACATTTTTGGAAAGACAATTAATATCTTGTCTAATTAGGAAGGTGCGTGCATTTTGATTGCTTTGGAAGCCTTTTGTGGAATCAACCAGGGCGCACGTCTTGCAGTTGGAAGGGCAAGGTGAACAACCAAAATTTTCGTTGTTTTCCTCGACTGAGGCTTTGTCCTGGAATTTTGCCCGAACCAAAATGTCCCGTAAATTTGAGGGCCGCTTGAAGGCAACAACGGAGGGATGGGGAAAGATAGACCTTAGGCGATCGGTGCTCTGAAGTGTGGGCATATGCTTTTTGATGAATTTGGCTAGTGGTGGTAGACCGGGATGGTACTCAGTTACCAACGGCACTCTGTCGGAATTGCGCTGACGAGTTTTGTACGTCAGAGTTTGCGAGCGAGGGGTTTCTTTTGCCTTTTTGATGGCATTTTCAATTGAACCCCGAAAATACTGCCGGTTACGGAGGTAACCAGATAGTTCCTTTGCCCGAGTGTCAAAATCTGTTTCAGAGGAACAGATGCGTTTTATGCGGAGTGCTTGACTGTACGGAATGTTTTTGGTGCAGTGCGGAGGATGGCAACTGCTGGGTAGAAGGTAGTTGTGCTTGTCCGTTGGTTTGTTGAACAAGTCTGTTTTGAGTGAACCATTTTCTATGGTTACAGTGGTGTCCTGGAAGTGGACACTGGACCTGGAATGGTCGGCCGTAAATTTGATGGTGGGATGGAACGAATTGATGTTTTCAATAAAATTTTTAGACAGTCTTCACCGTGGGGCCAGATCATGAAGATGTCGTCTATGAAGCGTAACCAAATTTGTGGTTTCAAATTTTGTCGAGACAGAAATTTTGGCTCGAAGTTGCCCATTAACAAGTTAGCAAATGAGGGAGCCATTTTGGTTCCCATGGCTGTGCCATGAATTTGGAGGTAGTGGTGGTTACCAAAAATGAGATTGTTGTTGGTCAAAATCAGATGCATGATTTTGCCTAAGTCTTTCTTGGTGGGAGTTTTGCCCCGAATCGGATTGAAGGCGTTGGTGCAAGCGGAGATGCCTTCCTCATTTGGTATGTTTGTGTACAGCGAGGACACGTCAAGAGTGGCCAGAATTGTGTCCGACGGGAGATTTTTGATCTTCCTAATTTTGCACATGAAGTCCGTAGTGTCCTTAACGTAGGAGGGAAGGGTTGGAACCAGGGGTTGGATAAGCAGGTCAACCAATTTTGAAATTTTTTCTGTGGCAGTCCCGTTGCCGGAAATAATAGGTCTGCCCGGACTACACGTTTTGTGAATTTTGGGCAGAAAATAGAAGCGGCCTGGTTAAGGATCTACCTGGAGGAGATTCGGGCCGGTTTCAGAGTCAATGGAGCCGTTGCGAACCATCTTTTTGATGGCCGCCTCCACTTTTTTCGCAATTTCCGAAGTGGGATCTGAGTCTAGACGTCTGTAGTGGTCGGGATTGCCAAGTAATCTCAGAGCTTCCTCCCTGTAAAATTGAGTCCCCATGGCAACAATCGCAGAGCCTTTGTCCGCCGGCTTGATAACAATATCATCACGATGCCGTAGACTTCGAATGGCCTGACGTTCACTTTTTGTGAGATTGTCGCGGTAATCTGGGGAAGGGGTGTGGTTTTTCACATCCTCTTCAATGGCCGAAATAAATGATTCCAGTTGCGGACAACGCCCCTTTGGTTGGTTCCAGGTGCTTTTTGGTTTAAATTGATACGATATATCGTTGTCCGGTGGAGAATTTAGGCCGTCTTCGTCAGCAAAATACTCCCGAAGGCGCAAGCGTCGGAAAAACGCTTTCATGTCTAGCGATGATTTCTGCGTGTCAGTCTGCCATGGTTTGGGGCAGAAATTGAGTCCCTTCGAGAGAATTTTAGTTTCTCCTTCCGAAAGCTGACACGATATGCTTACAACTGCGGTGGTGGCGGTGGAAGGCTCGGTAACCGGTTTACGAATAAATCTGCGAGACCTGCTTTTCTGAAAATTTGGAATTACTTGATTTGAAGTGACAGTCACTTGGTTTGAAGTGACATGATCTCTTTGAAACTTGCGTTGTTTCCTAGAATTTAGAGTACGAGAGAGTCGGAGACAGTCCTGAGAGATAAACCGAAGCTTCTTTTGAAGCTCGGATTTGGGAAGCTCTCTTTTTAGCTTCCTGGTTTTGGAATCAATTTGGTGATTGAGTTCATTGATGGTGGTCCGACAATTTCCAATTTGTACTTCCATCAGTCTGGGAGACGTTTTTCTGAGTATACCTTTCCAGTTGGCGTAGCTTCCACAGTCGGAGAGTGGCAAGCCGGTAGGGACTTTAATTTGAAGCCCTTTCGGTACCGTATTGTTTGCTCGGTACGTTTTATAGTTGGAAAGGTGATGTCGATACCTGACACGTTTTTCGAACAGGCGTCGAAGTAATTTAAAAGTTTCCAAAGTACTCTCCATGGGTGTAGCAAGGTTGGATCAAAATTGATGCAAACAGTGAAAGAAATATATAAACATGACGGAGAAACTGTAAAGCAACGGTGCTACAGAATTTAAAGGCTGGATCTCCGAGGAGATACAAATAGCGGAAGGTTAGAATTTAGATAAATTAAACAGCCAAAAGGTTTGAAGTAGAGCATTCGAGGAATACTATCTCTTTATCAATACGAAGTTCGGTTGACACCTCCAAAACAGTACTCGATTCTTAAGAAGAGCTATGTATAATAATAAAGGATGGAGTTTATAGGTAAGGCAGACAGGCTGTTTCGTACACGGTTAGTGCACTCCTCGGTGCCTAAAATAAAACTGCGTATACCGACTTCATGTTTTAGGTCACTGCGCTTAATAGATGTTTGTTTTGGTGTCTACATTTTTGTCATTATTTCGTTTCTTTTATTCAGGGTGCATAGGTCCGGCTTCAATAGGATGAAGTATTTCTCGGCTATGCACAGGTTACATCTTTTTGTTACGGGGTTGTATGGGTTTGCTTTTGTGATAATCCTCCATTTGATGCTGAAGTCTTTTTTGACATTCTTCAAATCCCAGATGTGTTTGCTTAATTCTGTTGCTGATTTCTTTTTTTCGTTGTTAAATGAGGTTTTGTGGTTGCTATATCTTTTTTTGAATTCGGTTGCCGTGAGCCCGATGTATGTTTCTTTGGTATTTTCACTTGTAACTTCAGCCTGGTATATAATTCCTGACTGTAGGCATTCTCCGTTGAGGGGGCAATTTTGTTTGATTCTGCAGTTGCATTTTTTTACTTCTTCTTCTTCCTTCTCTTTGTTGATTTTCCTTTTGTTTTCTCCCTGGATAATGGTTTTGATGTTCGGCATGCAGCTGTATGGTATTTTGATAGTGTTTCTGTTGCATATTTTATGAAGTGGGTGGTCCTTGGGGAAACATTTGTTGACGATCTGTAGGAATTTTTGGCCGATATTTGTTTTCATGTTTTTGTCGTACGGTGGGTTGTACCATGTTTTATTTCTCTGTCTGTTTCTTTTTGGCTCTTTCGTTTTTTGTTCGTATTTAAGGATGTAGTCATATCCGCTTTCGTTTAGTGCCATGTATTAAGTGACCTAAAACATGAAGTCGGTATACGCAGTTTTATTTTAGGCACCGAGGAGTGCACTAACCGTGTACGGAACAGCCTGTCTGCCTTACCTATAAACTCCATCCTTTATTATATATATATATATATATATATATATATATATATATATATATATATATATATATGTAAATAATTAGAAATAAATAGGAAACGATTGCTTTTCCCTGAGCATCGTATAAAGTGAAAAGAATAAATGAAATCAACGTCAGCGAAAAATTGACCACCTCCACTGGGACTCGAACCCAGACCTCCTGCTTTACGTGCAGGTGTCTTAACCAATTAGGCTATGAAGCCGGTCTTGGCTGTTCTCATCACAGAAAGATGACAATCTCTCACTGAGGGGGCGCTATACAGAGCAGTGGACGCCTCGTCCTTTTTCGACTCTGATCGCACCGATAAGCCCGGAGACCGGGTGATTGAAAGTACGGAATACGGTATATATATATATATATATATATATATATAAATATAAACATTTGCCTAAATCGGCACATAGGCCTCAATGGCTCAGTGGTCAGAGCATCCGCCTTGTAAGCGGGAGGTCGCTGGTTCGAATCCTGGTCGCTGGTTCGAATATATATATATATATATATATATATATATATATATATATATATATATATATATATATATATATATATATATATATATATATATATACATGCCCAGTTGTTGGCAAACACGACCTAGTCAACATTTCAGGCCCCAACGGCAATATCTTCATTGTCAAACAAAGATTCTCCTACATTTCCTCTAATATAGTTTATATTTTAGCTTGTGGGAGATGTAACTCGTTGTATGTGGGAGAGACCAAGTGCCGCCTCGCGGATAGAGTCACCGAGCACCTTAGGTCCATCAAACAGAATCTCCATGGATACCCGGTGGCTGCACATTTCAATCCCCATTCACCTTGTTCAATACAGCATTTAAGCGTTACGGAAGCTGTAATGTTCCGAGGCTCCGATCGTGACCGCCTCAGTGCTGAAAACCGACTGATCATGAGGTTAGGTACTCTCGCTCCACACGGCCTAAACGTTAAAATTGACCTTTTGTAATATTCACCGTTTTTTTTAACAGTTTTCACTCCTTTTACACTTACCCGTTCGTGCTGGTTTTTTACTGTGTAGGCCTTATTTCTTTGCCGGACCTAGTTTTTGTCCACTTTTTTCCCTTTTTTCCGACCATGATTTTTTGATGCACTTTTCCATCCAGGACGCGCTTTTTCCTTTTTTTTTTTTGATTTGAGTTTCATCCTTCGCAGTCATGTTTTCTGACAGTCACTTTCGTCCGGTTCTGTTTTTACAAAGTTGTTCAGTTTGGTTTTTGCCACCTGATGAAGGGCTTATACCCGAAACGTCGTGGAGTTTTCCGCAAACTTTTAAACTTTTTACTACCCCTTTTCGACCTACACATTTCCACAGTGCTCCGTAGCATTTCAACCTTATATATATCTATCTACACTCTAAAATCAAAAGAGTGAACTTAGTCACTCTTTGATCAAGTGAAAAGTGTTAATTCACTCCATTAGAGTGATAATTCACTCCAAGAGGAGTGAAGTTCCCTCCCAAAAGAGTGAAGTTCCCTCCAAAAAGAGTGAAATTCACCAGAGGAAGAGGGAAAATTCACTCTTCCACGAGTGCCTGCAATGATCGCTCTTTTTTTAGAGCGATCACTGTGTGCACTCCATCAAGAGTGAAACTTCGCTCGTTTCAAGGGAAGTTCACTCTTTTTGGAGTGAACTTCGCTCCTCTTGGAGTGAATTATTACTCTAATGGAATGAATTTACACTTTTCACTCTATCAAAGAGTGACTTAGTTCACTCTTTTGATTTTAGAGTGTATATATATATATATATACATACATATATATATATATATACATGTATATATATTTATATATATATATATATATATATATATATATATATATATATATATATATATATATATATATAGATGAATGAGAGGCTTGGATAACAACGATATTCCGGTGTATGCCCAGGATCCAGAGGATTCTCAGAATTCTGAAGAAATCGCAACCGCCTTATCGTACTAATGGAGGGGGCACTATTTCCAAACTGGGGTCTTTTAAATGTGAACGGGAGAAATGTGACCTTTGCACCAACTTTCTCACGCAGAGTTCTACCTTTCATAGTTGTGTCACTAAGAAAACTTACGCTATTAAGAGTTTTGTTTCCTTTTCAAGTGCTTGCGTAATTTATGCAGCAACTTGTTTTAAATGTAATTTGCAATATGTTGGGTCTACCTCTACGGAATTTAAAGTAAGGTTTAGAAATCACAAATCCGATCTTCTCAATAATCGGGGTAGATGTGAATTAGCAGTTCATTATAATGCTTCTCCCCATCAGCTGTCGGACATCAAGTTTATAATTATTGAACAGACTTACAGTAAGTCTAATATTGATACCGTCCTCACCAAAAGAGAGGGTTATTGGCTTGCCCAATTGAATACCTTATTTCCATTGGGTCTCAATAAAAGAAAGTAATTTAACTCATCTAAAAGAATCAGCTACCTACGGTAAAGCCGAGATTCAATTTTTCCCGGTTGTTTCCATGTTTAATGTTCTTGCCTAACACTCCTTCCAGGCCCCTTTTATCTACCATCAGTTTTTACCTTTCTGGAGGATTCTCACTGCTCCTGTGCAGCAATTTTACAGCTGGTTTTAAGCTTCTTATCATTTTTTTCTCTTGTTACTTTTTGTTGTTTATTCTCCAGTGATTTTAAGCTTTATTCTTAACAGGGGTAAGGTTGTGTTGGTTGCTTTTAGCCTTTGTTCGTTTTGCTGGTCTGGTAGTAATTTTATTTGAACGCATTTTATTTCGCTTCATTCGAGCCGAGGAAGGCTGAATAAAATAGCCGAAAGCTTCTCGAATCACGGTGTCTTTTTATCATTGTATGTGCAGTTGCAATTCTAGTTTTAACTTTCATTTTCAATTTTATATATATATATATATTTATATATATGTATATATATATATGTATATATATATATATATATATATATATATATATATATATATATATATTTATATATATGTATATATATATATGTATATATATATTACAAAAGGAAAGATGGCCGCTGGGCCGGTTGACGTTTCGGAGGACGTAATAATACAAACACTAATTAGTACTACGATACGGCAATACGGATATTAGGCCTTTACATATATATATATATATATAAAAGTGGACACGATTTTATGTGAAGCCAACATTAAATCTCAAATACAACCTGGGACTTAAAAGCAGCTTCACTGGAGTACTGTAGACATGCCATAGTTGTACTAAACAAAATGCAGTATCACTCAAACATGCCTGAATGGTGTATAATATATCTACCATTGTACCATAATAATATGTCCACTAAAGTACCCTTTTTAAAGCGTGTACACCTTAGCCCGCATGTAGCAGTATAAATTGATATATATAAATTACATTGGTAAAGCTGGAAAATCTGAAAAACGATGTTGACTCCACCGGGATTCGGGACCCCCCGCTTTCTAGTGCGGACGCTCTAACCACTGAGCCATGACCCCAAGTTATATATATATATATATATATATATATATATATATATATATATATATATATATATATATATATATATATATATATATATATATATATATATATATATATATATATATATATATATATATATATATATATATATATATATATATATATATATACTCAATCTGCAGACAGAACTGTTTCGACCTTGTTCCGTCTCCTCAGTGCCGCTAAGAGTAGATTTCAAGACAGAATGACAAGACTTACACAAACATAACTTGCGTCAGTCCAGCCATTCACGGTACATTGCTTTTGAATACCAAAAGGCACAAGCTCAAAGAGCGTGCTATGCATAAAGCAAATAGTATTACGCCTTGGTTAAACTGCCAAGACTACACAAGCAATCAAGCATCTCGAAATATAAAAGTTCTCAACAAAACTTACCGAAGCACTACCGTGTAATGGGGCGAAAATACTCGCCCCATTAGTAGTGAATAATAGCCATACTGAATTGCAAACTGGACCACTTTATCTTGTGAATTCTGGGTGCCAATTTACACTACAATAGATAGTCATATGCTGGAAGACGGGAAAGGAGGAAGTTGTTGCATTGCACCATTTGGGGGAATTTAGGGGAATTTCTATTTAGCAACTATCTATTTACACTGCATACATGTTGAATTCAGACTGTAAGAATGGACGTTACCTGTCTTAAACGGGTGTAGTCTTGACACATATAATGCTAAAGATATTTTTAGTTTTGTACGGGTTAGTTCCAGTCCACTTCCTTTTGAAGTAAATTTTAAGATAAAAGGTGGTTGGAATCTGTGAAGTTGACAGGAATGTGCTTCATGGATACAAGGGCAAGAGAGAAAGCAATGCACATGAAAATCGACTCCCTGTTTTGTCCATGACTTAACCATCATAGCTTTAATTGGGTGATAAAATGTATGAAGCATTTAAACCTGGGAATAAATGCCACGTTGATACTAACCTTTATCGTGATAGATAAGTACCCAAATAGTAAAAGGAGGATAATACAAATGGCCTGCATCAAAAAGGGATACATTCTTTAGCTAAAGTTATTCAACAAAATAACAAGATCCAAGTCTGTGAAACACAGATTTTTTCTCCTCATTTAACCATAACTCCTCAACAATGTGTTACAATGTTTAAGAACATTGTAGTCATCACATGCATGTGATTTCTTTTTCCCCTTCTTATACTGTCGTAAGTTTGCTAGAGGATAAGAAAGTTCAATTAGTCAATGGGCTCTGATTATTTTAATTGCTGGTTATGCCCTTGGTTTTTGTAAATTGTACGAAATACAAGACTCCAATATCACACAAACTATGTTTCCATCTTATCAGATTCTCTGCGGAAACAAATGTGACCTTAATAGTGAACGACAAGTACCAACTGATGAGGCTGAGAAAGAAGCAATTGCTCGTGGTATGGCATTCTTGGAAACTTCGGCAAAGACAGGAGTAAACATTCAGGAAACCTTTGAAACATTGATTAAAAGAACTCCACGATCTGGCTTGGAATACAAAGTAAGTTTTTTTTTAAACCAATAGAATTCTTTCAAAATGGAATTAGTCGACAAACGATAATGGGATTGGTACGCCTGACTGTTTTTGCCAATGTTAGAAGACACGTACTAATGGTATGCGGTGTTGTAGTTGAGTCCGGCATATCCGAGACCAAGACCGAGACCAGAGAATGTCGAGACCGAAGTCGAGACCATTACCTAAATTCGAGGGCGAGACAGACAAGGTCCGAGACCGAATGTACATGTTGCATAGGAAAATAAACTGTCCAAAAATTTTGAATACCTCTCTACCTATTGTAACCTTAGTTACCTAATGCGCTATAATGACATGGAGCACCAAAAGTGCTTCATCACTGATTTTGTACGTTTCGTCATATGAATGAGTTTACGGGACTGGAGGCCAGGGGCCGAGAACCTCAATTGATCAAGACCTTGCTTGCTGAATCGGGTAGACTTCAGTGCTGTCACGAGTATGCTTGGCGCAAGTCTAAAAGTGCTTGGCTCAAGTCTACCGTGCAGGTGTGGAAAATATATTTCATATGAATATTCATGTGCTTTCATTCTGTAGCTTAAAGTTTGCTGTAGTACCGGTGGAAGCTTTTACACGCTTTGTTGGCGTATATTGGGTTTATATGTTTTCTTTACCTTCATTTGCATAAAATTCAAAATTTGGGAGGATTTCAGGAGAACATGTGAAAAAGCTAGGGTTTCACATTGAATTGCGGTTCTGGTTATGAGAGGGTTGCTGGGTGCGACATCATTCGTCATTGTCAAAAGTTGACCTGAGAAAGTCTAATTGGTCACAGGTTACATAGTTTGTAGCAGCCGTGTACAGCCGCATAGAGCAAATACCGCTAATTTGTCTAACAATGAGTGGGCATAGGTTACCTTGCATGCGCCGCATCTTCTTCATAGATTGGGTGAGGCTTTCAGTTAGAAAACTAGAACAGTACAGATCTGGACAGCGAGAAAGGTAGTCTGGCCTCAAGAGGTCTCCGCAGTGATTGTGACGTTTTCTGCCTTCGGCGTACAACTTAGCCCACTATTTTATGGCGAGGTAGGGTTAGGGTACCTAAGCCTGTAGGAAGGAGAATTCGACAACATCTGCATGGAGCCGGGAGAGTAGAGCCAGCTGCCTCTGTACTTCGTTCCGTAAAGGCCATATTAATGGTAAGAAAATTTCTGTTTTTTTTTTACTAAGTAAAAGTTTGAGGGGAGACGATGTTTATTTAATGATGTTGAATTGTGTGAAATGGAGTTAGCTGAAATGTATGGTGCGATATTGAACCGTCTTTAAACGAAAGTAAAGTTGGGAAAGTGGAGAAAAATAATGTCTTGGAACAATTAGGACGTAAATGAGTCGTATGAATGTTAGTTGTTATTTAGGCTATTAAAATGAATCTTAGAAGTAAGCGAACCTTGTTTAATTCAACAGAGAATGTTTCTTTTACAATGAGAAAGTTTAGGAAAAGGGAAGTTTGTTGAATTTAGAAAAAATGTTTTTTAACTTTGAAAAGCAGAAAGAGTATGCATCATTTTAAGATCGAGGCGAGATAACTCGTTGGGGAACTATTGAATTTTATGTATGAATATGTTTACGCAGGGGAAAGAAGACACTAAAATTGTAAAATTCTGGGGAAATTAATTCAAGCTTAAGGTAATTCTGGTCTAAAAGGGACAGTGGCTGCACACTTGTTCCAGTTTGAAAGGTATATTTAATGTTCTCAGAAAGAGTAAACAGAGGGCGTCTACAAAATTTGGGTATGTTTTTCCAAGTCAGGTTTTGAAGGGAAAGTTGGGAGGCCCCTCTTAATTTAACTGGTACGAAAAATTGTGAGTACAAGTTCTATGAATGTGTTACGGGTTTACACTTTCAGGCTTCCGGTCTGGGGATGTAATTCCAGCTCAGCCAAAAAGGGCGTGTCAATCTGCAACATCCTCGAGGGACGACCGGCAATTGTATATTGCATATGTAAACTTAGTCCTCGGTTACGGTGGGACGACCAAGGATCCCTTTACCATTCGTCGCCAAGGTTACCGGAATCGAGTTTTCGTACAACAAAAACTGTGCTAAGTACAGAGAACGCTTATTAATGTTTTCATTATTTTCCTTAATACAAGGAGCGATGTTTCGTTTGCAACAAGTTGACTCTTGTGAACTGAATATACTAGAAGTAATATTAAACTGACAACTGCTGGAGACCAAAAGAGAAGTGTAAAAAAGGGACTTAACAGCCTGACAGCTTAAAGGGGTACATGTGCTGGACGTGTTCTTTGACCAGTGAGCTTTATTCATGTTAGCTCCAGGCGAGAGAAAGTCATTACATATTATTTATCATTCTTTCTTCGATTTAAAACAACCTCTTGTTTGTACTTATTTCATGTTTGCGTATAAGTATCCCAGTACCGTGATGCTTTTCATCGAACCGAACCGTCGCCGGGATAACCGTGACAGTCATAGCAGGCCGTTAGCAGTTGGACACAATGTCTGTTGGGTGTTAGCCCGTAGTGGTTACTGGCGTCTTCGTGAGCTAGTTTTGGGAGTTTGCTGGGGGCAACTGTGCTTCCCCGCTGTTAGTCTTTTGGAGTTCGAAAATGTCTTGATTATCACCTTAAATTAAAGCCTGCTGTTCTCCTGACAAAAGCCGGAAACCTAACCAGCTTCCGGTTTTTGTGTTGGTGCAATAAACTAATAAGGGTAACGTACACCTAATCGTCCTTTTGTCCAGTCGATTGCTTCACCCTACCCGTGACAAGTGCCTCGGTGGTGCAGAAATAATGCTCTTGGTGGGGATCTGGAAAAGTGAAAAAAGTCACTGCCCTTGAGAAAAAGAGTTCCTTATGGATATGGTCATATGCCAAAACAGGGAGCTTCATGTTGCCTGAAGAAACTTAATATAAATAGCTTTTAAACACTGATCCAAGTTTTTTAACTTGGCCATCATTGCGGTACAGAACTCTTCTTTACAGGGGAGGTGATTTTTTCCCGATTCCACATAATCTCTGCCCCACTGAGGTACCAAAGTCTACCCGATTCGGGAATATAATGGCCATTCGTGGGGTGGCAGACCCCTACCCGGCCCCCGGCCAGCACAGTCCAGGTGGCCCTGCTCATCAAATCAGAGCCAGTGAGTGCTACGGGTCTTAACTTACAGAATAAAGGTAAAGGGTCTGTCCTCTCGCCCCATACTACAATCATCATAGTAGTCTACAGAAATTACATTCTGGCTCAGTTCTTTGATTGGCAGCTAGTTCAAACAATGCAGAGAATCAAACCTTATATTGCACAGCATGATCTGTACTGTGAGTGTTTTGATTTACACATTGCCCTTTTATAGTCACCCTGAAGCAATGAACTGAGACTGAGACTGGAAGGTAATGAATTTTAGACAATTGTGGGATGGGCTTATATAAGAAGTTCAGGAACATTAGTGAGATATTTGGGCCTCTAAGCCCTTGTACATGGAGTGTGTGGACAGTCACATTACATGAATAATTTTTTCCTCATATTTTCCTCGTATTTTTCAAAGCAGTTGGCGTTTACGAAAAGTAAACTCAGTCTATAAGTTTATAAACGTAAGGTATAGTTTAGTGAAGAAAGCAATTTTCCCCTGGGGGGGGGGGGTATGTTGAGTGATTGCCGGTAGCGAGAGGAATCTAAAGGAGAAGGTGGCAAGGGAGAGGGTTACCCCTTTGAAAATTTTTGACCTTTTCAAGGAGCTTAAATGCAAAATCTTTTCTCCTAAGATTACCAAAAAAATGTGTTATCATTCTTTTAAAAGTGTATCTAAATAGTCTTTATTTTAAGCTTTCCTTTGAAAAAATAAAAAAGCAGCAACTAGCTAAGAGATCAGAAATTTACCACAAAACGTACCATAACATTAGAAGAAAAGGTATTTCATCTGCAGGGGGAAACTACAATCTGGTGCCACATATGCTACCTTCTGTGAAGATGGAGTGAGGTGGCATGTCCCAATGCTCCTCTCTGGGTACTTCATTGGTGGGGTAAGATAAAATTCATTGATATCCATCATA
Source organism: Holothuria scabra (assembly GCA_037179385.1). Lineage (NCBI taxonomy): Eukaryota > Metazoa > Echinodermata > Holothuroidea > Aspidochirotida > Holothuriidae > Holothuria > Holothuria scabra. Next base: position 17,912,019 of record CM074180.1, read on the forward strand.
AAATGACAATGGACAAAAGCATTCACTTAAAAAATAAATAAATACATAAGTCAAGTTATCTATGCATCTTACACAAGAAGTATTTTTAGACATTATTTATCTTACTTAAACAAAAAATAAAAACAACAAATTTTTGGCCGACCTCAAAGCGAGAACAGGACAATTTCCAACACCGCAAGGGTCCGAGACCGAGACCACAGGGTGTCGAGACCTAGACCGAGACCAGGAAAACCGGTGTCCAGACCGGTCTCGAGCACAACAACACTAATAGTATGTCCATCAATCCTTTGAAACTGGTGTCTAGCTGAGCCTATTAAATGACATTTCATCTATGTGAAGGCTGCAATCAAATTGACCATGATGAAACTTCCCTTCTTACTTTTTGAAACATGTTTTTCTCTGCCCAATTACATCTTGTTGCTCCACGGACGAAATGGAGCACACGACATGCACACATGATGTAGTAAGGTATCATATCTTATTAATATATTGGCAGTACCAGATAAACGAGATACAAAAGTGACATAACATTTCGGGTTAGCTAACAGGCCATTTAAGTATGGGTTAATGGCTTTTCCCGCAGTGTGGACACAATGAAAACCATCATCACTTTCGGGCGCACATCATGTAACAAACTCAGATACCAGTTGCACCCCACGTCGTCCTTGATCTACTATGGTATATACGTTGCATTCTCAAGAAGAAAAGTCACGGCATACTTTGTTGTGTGTAACAGGGACGTTTTGTACATGCTTTCAAACATGATTCATTCGGTAGAGTAGGAGAACCTGATGTGGGGACAGCAGAATATACTTTGCACGTACTTACTTCACCTGTGTCACAAATGGTAGTTCTTGGGGTGGCGCAAGAGATCCTGCCCTCTATTGGGTGTCAACCAAGTTTAAATGTGCTTCAAAATCTATTAAATGCTTCAATGACTGCAATTAATCAAAGCTTACGCCACTTCTATTAAAACTTCCTAGATACAACACCTACGATGCCTTGTTTTGACAGTTGTTAAACTAGCCACTCCATGGTGAAGGATATTAATAGCTGTTCAAGGTGTACGACTAAATATAAACCAATGGTGGAAAGGCTACGTGATAAGGGCAATAAAATAGTGTCCACACGTCTAAATGGTCCAATTACAGGACATTTTCGCAGACATATGCAGTTTTGAAGTTTATCCACTCAAAATAATGTGTGAAAGTTAGAGGTTGTATGGCTCAATCTCAAACCAATTGGTAACTCTCATGTCTGACTGACCACAACCATTTTTCTAGTTGTGCCTCACTGACTGCTTTCTCCACAATCCAAGTCAAATATGAACCAGCCAGGAGTGAACTCCAGAACTTCTTGCTGCAACTGTCATGAGCTAACCACTTGGACATAGAGTCAGTTCGTTTGGTCGAGACTGTAATTATACAAACAACATTAATGATCAGTCTTCCTAAATAAAATATTTCTATAAAAACTTGGTGTCCTTATATCAAATTCAATGAAAGTTGGCTAAGATAACCTTATTGTGAGTTGATAAACCATACTTGCGGATAAAGTTTTCTATCCAGAAACAATCCCACAAAGGTTTGTCTTATTGCTGAAAAAAAGATTAACAGTCATATAAAAATAAATATTGGGACTGATTGCAACTGAGAGGGATGACTCATCCACCTGCAGTATACAACACAAAAAAATAAAATCATACTATGATGGCTGGACCTGGCCCTCAAACTCAATGGGGATGTAATAATTTGGCATTTGATAGTACTCTTTACCTAACGAATCTACCTTGCCATTATGTAATTTTAGATCTTTACATCGATATGACCAACTAACTTAGTGTAGGCTAATGAATATCTGTGCATTTTTATAACTTCTGTGCCCTGTTAGTTTCCTCTTGAAGCTTATTTGCAGTCGTTTCAGAAGGATTGCTTCAATATCCGCAACGTTAGCCTTATTTGTGAGCAGAATTAACCAAATTAACACTAAAGAAACTTCAGTTGTTAAACTGAAGAACTAAAACAACATTTCAAACAAAGGTGAATAAATAAAAGGTTTAATAGTTCGTTTCCTCTCTCTTACCTATCTCTTTTGTATGTATGGATGGTGCTCATTGCGAACTCATATATGGTACTCAAATCTTAATGTGACTTGACTTTGTCAACGTTTTTGAAAGATGTTCACAACCAGAGATTCTTCGAAGTGTTTGATTTTCCTATTTTGATTGTCTTTTCTCCTGACGTTCTTTCCTATTTGTAGATGGCTGTGTTAGGGTCTGGTGGTGTTGGCAAGTCTTCTATCACCATTCGCTTCACACAAGACATGTTTGTGTCAGATTATGACCCAACCATTGAGGACTCATTCCGCAAGACAATCAACGTGAAGGGTATTCCAAAGGAAATGATGTCTCCTGGAGCTAGACAAAAAGTGCCACATCAACCTAAGCCATCACAAAATGCAGGTCAGACTCAAAAATGAAATTAAAAATAAGTTGACCAGCCATACTGATATTCATGAAAATGAATTTAACACATCAGGAAGCAATGCATGGTTTTGTTGACTTTTCTTGTGAGAGGACACAGGAGGTTCCCATTTATGCGAAACGATAGGACTCATTAACATCAAAACAATAATAAAAATAAAATCACTGAATATTGCATTTGTTGGTGAACTAACCGTTGGAGCTACAAAATTTGATAAAATAGCAGACGAGGTGAAACAATGATCTGACAAACTAATGCTCTTGATTTTTTTCTACCACTGGAACAATGTTTAGTGTGTTTTCTTTCTCTAACATTGTACCTGGTTTGCAGGCATTTAGGCTTAGTGTATTTGGTGTATACACTGCAATTATATCACATCTAAGCACTAGTTACGTGATAGCCAATCGTTCTAAATGGGTGGGCACTGATCTGTAATTCTTGGAAACACTGAAAAATTTATCGATATGCAGAAAATACAAGTAACCATGTGCAGGCATGTGCATTTTTGCCAGACATGCATATTATGTTAGAACGTACATGCGCTCTTGCAATTTTGTACGCACATGTGTGCACACACTTTCAACTGGTGTGATTCATGGACTCTACTTTGTTAAGGATGCATGCGCATCAACATGTATACATAATGGACTGATAACAGACATGTCTGGCATGCTTACTTGCACAAGGAAAACGTAAGGCCTGCACCCAGACCATGGACAAAAGGTTTGAACGTCCCTTATCTTCTAATTTAATTATATTCACAATATTTGAAAGTTATACGCAGGGCCTTGTATTTAAATTCTGATTAAATTCTTTGTTTTAAAATTCGTTTACCTTTGTTTTAAAGGAGCTCATAGAGTTGATATTAAAACCCTTATGGCAGTATTTAAGCGTACTAAAACTTGGAACTTCTTATCATTGGCGTATAATTAGTCAAGTTTTACTTCTAACAGTTGCGGAAATGTACGAGACATACAACGGCGTTGTGCATAATTTGAAAAAGTGTCTGGTCACGAATGTTTGAAAACGGGACTAACCGTTAGGTACTCAGTCATAAAACAGTTATTTGTATGTAGGATATGGGGGTTCTCTATGTTTGACCATTTTTCATTGACATGTAAATACAACTTGACAGGTTTCGAAAAATTTGTTGAATTCCATGAACCAACTGAATGAGCCGCTTTAAGACATACATTTATAAAGTTGTGTGACATTTGAGAGGACAATTGCATAATGGTCCTGATGTATCGCACTCCGGCCATTTTATTTTTACTTTGAAGAGTAGAAAACATTTTCCAACAGTTCCGTTTACCTGTTGTGGCATATACCTGGTGTAAACTTTTAATTGAATAAATAAAAACAGGTTCAGGTCCTTACCATAAAAGTAACCTAATGTGAACAAAGGCAGAAACTAAAAGTAATCATGTACAGTAGTGTACACAAGTAATTGATAGATGTGACCTGTTTCTTCAGTCTTATTTACGAAAGGTTTAATATTCATTCGTTGACTTGGTTGTACTTCTTTAAGTACTACTAAAAAGAAAAAGAGATTTTATTAATGTCAGTCACAATATTGTGCTTTCCAATTATTTGTTTCAGCTGTAGAAAAATCTGTTTGTATACATATTAAAACTATGATTTCAATTTCATCTTTAATAAGAAATTTTAACTAATAACAGAATAAGGCCATACAATATTTATTCTGTGGTGCAATACCATTGGTTTATTTTTATCTGTTCTAGACGTGGAGTCACCAAGGGTGCTTGTCTTTAGTATTTTTAAAGCAAATTTTCTGATATTTATCTTCTTTATTGTCTCAACTGTTCCCTCTGCACACACTGTGACTGACACACTGAAACAAGAATTTTGGGCAAGACATAAACCTAGAAATGGGGCACCAGCATTACTGTACATGAAACAGCTTTTTCTCAGATCACCAGCGATTGAAAAGTCTGCAAGCAGACCTTTGGACAGACAGTTATTTTAACTCAAACCAGCTTAAAGAGCTGTTTGAGATATTTTGATCTGCCATGTATTCTGTCTGTCCGTTTATCTGTCTATCCGTCTATCCCTCTATCTATTATGTTTGTTCACGATTGCCTTCAATGCTCTTAGGAACACATGTGTTGATGAATTGTAACAAAACTTGGACAATAAGTTGGTCGTTGGACATTTTGAAAAATATGAGGTCAAAGGTCATCTACAGATCATTACTAGCTGTATGGTGAATATTTTTAAGTGTTTATCCGCCCACAAATAGTGTTCAAATTTTCTTTCTGCCTTCCTGATTACTAACTAAACTTACTGTTTTCCATGAGGGTAGTACACAAGGCAGTAGAGGGTTATCATTTTACCTGAGAGGGATGAAAACATTCTAAATTTTGGCTACATCTGGTCAAGGAAAAACAGCCATGTATGACAAGTACAACCCTGTGGTGGGTAGAATATCCATTGCTTGTGGAGTGATTTTCATGGCATTAGAAATCATCACTGTGCAGCAATTTAACAAGTTTGAACGATCAGGAGCGATGGTGCTCTAGTTTGCTTAAAAACAAGACTTTCTGCTCAGATGTTAATTTCTGTCAGTTAAGTTTGGTGTTAGGTGATTTGGGTAAGAGGTATTTCAACAGGAATCTGACAAGAGCCCCTGACTCTAGCTTTATTTATTTTTTTTTCCTTCCACAGGTGTTTCCGAGAGTTCTACAATTAAAGCTTTACGAGAACGACTTGCTCTGCTGACTTCAGCCGCCCCACTACCACCCCCGCCTTCACATGGACCTTACAGCCAACGTTCTGGTAAACCAAGAATACAAAAAGCAAAGAAAACAGATGGCAACATCATACTTGTGTCCTTGGGAACTTTGGAAAATAATCCCCAAATTATGACTGGCGATTCTGTTAAATGTACAAACTGCCCAGCTATCTTATCTCATTTGTCAGAAGTTTGTTCAGGGGAGGACTCAAATAAGAGGACTTGGAAATGGTTAGTGCAGATTATACTTTGATGAAATAGTACCAGAAAATGGAAAAGAGGGTTCTTGATCCTGTGGGGGGTACCAATGAAAATACGGAGGTAAAAACATCATTTTGCCCCCAATAATCTAGCAGATTAAAAAACAACAGGCAGGAATAAAAGAAAATGTGAAATTGTGGAGGATAGGTGAGCTTACGGCTCTCAGCCCCGCATTACCTCCATTTACATATATAATACCTACTTACCGGCAGTAAGTCCCTGGAAAGCTTCAGCTAGCACAGTGGCACCAGGTGACCTCCTAAAAAAGTCAAGTGGTGACGTCATTTTTTCTAATGGCTGTCAAAGATTACACGCAGATTAGGATCTGGCTTTTCCCCTCGGAGTTTTCAAGCTTTGCCTTTCATATAAGACAATTTCGGCCTCCCTGCTGTGGGTTTGGAATATCAGAATCGAGTTTTTGCCGTTCACGATGAGTATCTTTTTTCTTTTGAGAGGTTTATTTTGGTTGAGTCGTAGGTCGTTTAAGCGCTAGCGTGTTTTTTCTTATTGCGTTCTGTAGCGCAGACCTAACGTAGCTATACGTATTGAGTGGTGTATTGATTTGCCGTACCCTGTGTGCCGGGTCGGCCCTATGTTTTGAATCCCTGAATCGATTTTATTCTTTGTAAGGGTTTGGGATTAGGTTAGAGATTATAGCTGTCGTTAGTTAGAAAATTTTCGTGGAAAAGTACAGTACGCACTGCCTCAAATCATTCCAGCCGACGGAACCGAGCAAGCCTTCCAAGCCTCTCAAATCTTTTCGGCATGCGACTGCTACTTCTGTAGCTTTGCCCACTGCCTCTTTTACTTAAGTCAGAAGCACGTTTCTCCGGTTGTCGATTCTGGGATCTTTATTCCTCGGTTTTCTAACGCCTTTGTTGGGTCGTCTATGAAATCGTCTTCCACTAATACCTGAGGCGTGACCCAGCTTACTCTTGCTGATGCGAACACTGGTTCTTCTACTCTCCAGGTTCTTTCTCCGTACCTTTGACTGGCATTATTCTTTCTACCAGCTCGCCTGATCCTCATGATCACCCAACCGTATCGTCATTCAAGGGGGTGCTGTTTCTAATGCCGTCTCTAATCCGATTTTCTCGGTCGGTCAACAGCACGCCTTACAGAGTGCATTGTTTAATTCTGATGATACTCCTGCCAGGCTACAGCCTCCTTCTGGATAAGTGCACAATCTAATTTGCAATCCGATTGGACAGTCTATGAACCCAGCAGTCTTTCTGGGAGTTTGTTGCTACAGACGCTGGCTTCCGTTCCCATGTCCCAAAGTTTGGCTACTGCCTCGCAGGCACTGACTGAGTCATCACCTTCATCGCCTGCAACTGTGTTAGCTCCGCCTCCTTGTGAAGCTTCATCGCTTTCTCAACTACTTCTCTCCTGTGTCTTGTGTTTCCGCTTTGAAAGAGAGAGGACATTCCGAAAAGAGAGGTAATTCTCGCAAACGTAAGCGAACGTCTAGTTCTTTTATCGGCTCCCCGAAGTCTCCTAGGAAAAGAAAGCTGATGTGGTTCCATCGGACGTGCAGTTGTGATTACAAATTTTAGAAGAGCCCTCTAGTCTTCCTCAGTTTTCCCAGGTTCAACCTTCTAATCGTGTTTTCGCGTATCAGTTTTCTGATCCGATTCCACGAGCGGCTTCAGATGCTTTCCGATGTGTCGTACTTGAAGTCTTGTTACCCTCAACCTTCTTAGCGTAGTTAGTCTATTACCAGAGATGGAGTAGCCTATTCCCTTATGATTATGATTCGGAGGAAGAGGAGGAAGCCTCTCTTTGGAACTGATATTCCGAGCGATTCTTTTGACACAGCCGTAGAGGTTCTTAGCCGGCAGTGAGGTGTTGTTTTGAACCTATCTCGGAGGTTTCAAAGTCTAATATACTCCAGTGAATACTGCATACTCCAGTGCCTTCGTCCAGGGCCTCTTTACTAGTCAATGCGGAGTGCGCGGACCGCTTTTGGGCGTTGCCTTTGAGCAGTTCCGACCGAAAGTAGACAGCCTACTCAATTGCTAGGAATGCCTCCTTCAAAGTGGAGGACAATGATTGGAGAGACTTTTAAGGCCCCAGTTGATCTTCAAGGGGCTGATGATTATCTTCGTTGGATCGGTGCTGTTGGTTAGAAATGCGAACTTGAAGTCTCCTACTGGTTGGGAGGCCCTTCGCTTCCTGTTTCAGTTGGATACAGCCTCACGCGTTGTCTTAAAGTTCGCCCCGCCGCTTCTTTTGATAGCGGGGATTCTCCAGTTCTTCAAACAATATATGAGTGCTGAGGTTTCGAGAAAGGATACAGCTGCTCTTGGCAGTCTTTTGGGTTCTATTTCTTGGATGATTTACGATCAGTTTGCATTGATATCAGTTAAGCTGATGGCGGATAGGAAAGGGATCATATGATACGCCATAAATTTGTCGCAGGAAAATCTAAAACGTCATTTTAGGACCTTGCCGTTTTGAGCCAGGACATTTTTGCAGGTCAATAAGAGTCTGTCGTGCAAGAGGAGGCAAAGAAGAAGAAAGACTTTTCGAAGGCTATTTTTTCGAACCCAAGATTTTTCCTTGGTTCTCACTCCTCTCCGTCGTTCCCCTCCTCGGAATCGATCAGCTCGTCCAGCTAGGAGCAGTAGGACTCAAAAATCTTCAAGATCTTTCAGCCGTCCTTCCTTCCAGCCATACCGCTAAAGACTACAACCTCCCTCGTCTCATCTCGTCCCAGGCAGAGAGGGTCATCCAGATGCTGCTCTTCGTTAGGTCGAGGTAGGGGTTTCTTGACGCACAAAGGGGAACCCATCCCACCACAGCTCCATCATTGGTGGGGGAGACTAAGATACCGTACGGTTCGGTTATGTGATATAATTCTCGGTTAAACCATCTCGTAGAGGTCTCATGAACGTGACTCCGGTGCAAAGTTGCCCTCTAAAGAGATAAATGTTAATAGAAGAGATTCTTATCCCCCCTCCCCCCCCCCCAAAAAAAAAATAAATAAAAAATACCCGGATTCGGGGATGCCTTTCCTCAACCTGAAATCGGCTCAACAAGAGGTCTATTCGCCCGAAGAGATTCCGCATGAAAACCCTCGCAACCGTGATACCTTCTTGCGCTCAAGGAATATGGTCGACTTCCATAGTTTAAAAAGGTGCATATCTTCATTTTCCCACCCACCCTGAGTATCAAAGTTTCTAGCCTTCCGCTAAGTACCGACACCTGGACTACATGTTTCTAGCTCTCCCCTTTGGTTTGACCTTAGCTCCCAGAGTGTTAACAACAATTTCGATGACATTTTGGCCTACCTCCATCAGTGCGCAATCACCCCGTTCGCCAACATAGAAGATTGGCTTATCCTCACCAACCTTAGGAAGTGACTCAGTTTATCCTTCAAGTACTTCAAGACGTACAATCTTGGACAAAACTGTTGGGACACTTTGCCATAATATTCTTGAATTTCAGTTCAAAGGCTTACATGCCTACCCTCCCCCGCTCCCCTTTTCAATGTTGCGCTGAAAGATTGACTGCATGCCGTGAATAGGCTAACTGTGGTCAACATTGCGAAGGGGGGCGGGGGTGTCCCAAGGAGTTTTGTCCAAGATTGTCTGAGATCCACGCGTATTATTTACGAGAACAAATTCAATAGATAATGCTTCATTTTTCGGGCCGACTTTTCCGGAGGCTTATAGGTCTGAGGATTTTAGCATAAAAAGTTAATAGCATGAAGAGTTGTTTTAATGTGTTGTTTGATTCATTTGTATACATTTATTTAGAGTCGGGACGATAATAAAGAATAGGCTGTTGCAGGTATTCTTGGGGAATTTGCATCTCGTAAGCCATGGGCAGAGGTACGGGCAGAACCCCTACCAATTCCTCCTCGTAATACAGATGCAAAACCAACTAAAAACATGTTTAAACTTGGAGGAGGAAATTTTAGAGCCAATAATTTAATATTTGAAATATGGAAAGAGACTTTTGAATATTTTTCAGGCCCGGGTAATCGCCAGGATACGTTCTATTCCGATAGATACTATATATGTATATACACATATAACCAAAACAATTTCTTGGATAGAAAAGTCTGACTCCTATTGCAAACTGGTGTTAAGGAGACGAGATTTTAACTGAAAAAGCGCCACGATCTACCCTGGAATGTAAAAGGCACATCTGAGATCCAAGCTTTTAAAATATAACGATGGTAGATCGTTAGTTAAGGCTGGTTTTTGGCATATTTTGAAGCAAATTATATCCCTGTGACTTCATTTTTCACGTTAAAAGAAACTGGTTACGTATGCTTTTTCCTACTTTTAAACCGAAACAATTGCATTGCGTTTTGCTTTCAAATTTGCTTTCAAAATAAATGGTAGACCGTTGGGTTAAACTTATCTTTCACTGCCGGTCTCGTCAAATTCGCATGTACGGCATATTTTTTCTTGAGAAAACACGGTAAATTACGTCCAAATGAAGTAATAATAGGCAGGATATTTCAGTGCCTCTGCTCTTCAAAATGCACTTACCAGGTAACACTTCACTGTTTTGAACAAACTTAAAATACATAAGCACGAACATTTTTTCACTATTCTTTTTATTTTAAGACAGTGTAAAACAAACACAAGTCACTGTTGAGAACAGCTACATGAACGATCGGGCCCTTAAATTATTCCCTTTTGCAAATCAACCCATCAAGACAAAATGACACTTTCTACTGTGTGACGCGAGTAGTTCTAACTTCCCGAAATTCTCAGACAATCTTGGACAAAACTGTTGGGACACTTTGCCATAATATTCTTGAATTTCAGTTCAAAGGCTTACATGCCTACCCTCCCCCGCTCCCCTTTTCAATGTTGCGCTGAAAGATTGACTGCATGCCGTGAATAGGCTAACTGTGGTCAACATTGCGAAGGGGAGCGGGGGTGTCCCAAGGAGTTTTGTCCAAGATTGTAGGTTGGTTAATTAATTGGGATAATAATCTAAACCTTTTCCAGTCCTTTGTCCACTTCGGGGCTCTTCTCGACCTTCGGCGGGATTTGGCTATACTTACTCAGAACCGTCGGCCTTTTCCTTCTAACCAGGAAAATTTTTCAGACTCCTAGGTGGCTTCGTTTCTTCTGTATGGTGCCAGTATTGTGGAAATCCTTCTGTTTTTGCAAACTTCAGATGAGACCGATCTAGTGGTTCTCTTTGACCCAAATCAGCCCCATCCGTGATTCTTTTTCTAATGTAACCCGTCTTTCCAACAAAGTGAAACCCTTCCTGGAATTGTGAACGTCTCGTCTAAATCTGCCATACGAAAACCTTTTTTAGACGACAGGCCCAAAGCTTCAACTACAAGAGACGCGTCAAGAACCGGTTGGGGGCGTCGTGGGCAGATCAATTCACCGGAACTCCTGGCGGTGAGGAAAGCAGCACAAACTTGGGCGGAAGATCGAAAAAGTTGCAAAGCCCTGATGCTTACCTCCTTTTACATATCCACTTTTCGGCCCACCTTCTGCCTTTGGATTCTGGCTGTCATCGTACACATTACTTTAAGTAGACATTACTCCAAGGTTCGTTGCCATTGTAGATGGCCATGCTCACTTCCCTGATTTCCAGAACCGTTCGTACAGTTTACGTTAGCTTGGCAAACCAACAGTCGTGACGGATCATTCAAGGCGCCGTTCAAGGTGAAACTTGCTTCATCCTATTTTGGTTGCTTTCTCAGTATTTTTGTTCCTTAACTGCCTTATCTCAGGGGGTATTTGTGTGATTTATGTACGTATTTTACTCTTTTCTTCTCTGGATTTTCGTGTCAGGGCCTCTTCCGGGGGTTCTGCTTGAATCTTTAGCCATTCAAGTGGTAAGATGACGTCATCAGGTGACCCTGTAAGGAGGTCAACTGGTGCCACTGCGCTAGTAGAAGCTTGTCAGGGACTTACTGCGGGTAAGTAGGGATTGCATACGTACGTTTATATTAGTGCCAATGTGAGTGTGTGTGTATGTGTATGTGTGTGTGTTTGAAAATGTTGCTCATAGAGGTTGTGTGCTCGCTTCACGTGGATTTCTTGTAGTTGAGTCCTGTAACAGTGGGATTTTTGCTCTCCCTACCCCATCCACAAGCAAGATCTTTTTTCCCTGATGGAAAATGTATAGGAAAATAAAGAAGGCAAGGTATTGTTTGTACAGAGCAACAATTGAGTTTGTTTTTTAAAGTAGAAAATGTTTGATGGGTAGAAATTGTTCGCATCTTTTAAATTTATGTCCATTTAAAGTATGAGATGTATCCTGAATGCAAAAATAATACTTCAGATGCCTTCGGTCAACATTGTAACAAACTATTACAGAATGTAAAATCCCCAAAGGCGGTTTTCAACCCAACTCAGTATAAATGGTGTTTCTACCAAAGGGGAGAAAGGAAGACATTGCCTTCCTGTTTCGAGAAAAAGATGAGTAAAATTTCGCCTTTTTGCTTTCATAAAACTAAGAAAATTGTCAATTGTTTCGTTTCTTACGTCAAAAGAGGACACCTTTGGAACAATAATTGAACTTACACAAATAAGTTGCACCTAAAACCCTTCAAATTGCACCTTACAGGGCTTTGAAGCCAGCGTTTGTCTCCCAGAACCCACATGTAACTCACATCTTGGAAAGTGTCAATTTAGATTTTGGGGTTTAACGGTTATCAAGCCCCCTTTTTGTGTTTTGGGGAAAATCTCTGAAACGAAATAAAGATCTCAATTACACTAACGTTTAGCGGTCATTTCTAGCGTCGAAATCCATCATTAAATCGGTCCTAATTTAGCGACCGATTTTCAAACCTTCAGGGATTCGTTTTTCATCGCTCAGTACTGTCGTTTATCATAGGTTTGCAGAAACCCAAATTCATCGCTATCGCTACGTACGAGCGATAAATTTTAGTAAGCAAACGACTCAGCGATGATCATTAAAATTGTTTTAAGTGGAATTGTTCCTAGGTGTAATAAACAATGGTACTTACTATCTCTAGGAAATTTTTTCACAAGGTTTTCTTTCTATAACTTTCTCTTTGTAGAATCTGTTGTACTTTGAAAATTTTGAAGCTGTTTCATGATTTGGTGCTTTACTTTGATATTTGATCAAGTGATATGTTCTTTTGCAGTGAATTTTGTGATCATGTGAATGAAGTTGACATGACAGATGAAGAGGTAAATTGTCTTTACATGTGTTTACTTTATTTGATGTGAAAGTACAAGGTCCTGTCTACTCTGGCTGGTTTTCAATGGAAATGTCCAAAAATGCAGGGAATTAATAAATAAATGATGCAAGTACAATCAGACTGGGAATGGCATTTGCCATATGTATATTTAGTTGACTTGCTACTTGAAGAAAAGATTCCCTTCTGTGTGGTAAATGGTATTATTCCTTTTAAGTGTTTGAAATAACGTAGCATCCCATTAGAGGCTGGCAAAAATTATGCAAACTGTCAGTTCACACTGCTTTTAAGTAATAACTGATGTACAAAAAAATTTCAGCATTAAATCATGCAAAAGACAGTATGTGGGTAGACCACTCTATTTTTTTGTCATCAATTAAACAGGTGAGAAAGTAATGGTTTATTTTCCTCTTCAGATCCCCAAAGAGTCTCAAGTGGACTTTTTGGTCGATGCTGCACCAGAGGCTAGTTTAGAATCAGAATTCACCATGGCAACGGACAAGCCACAGTCTCAGGCATCTGTTGTTTTATACTGCATTGATGTAAGCTCATCTATGGGAACACAAACAGCCCTGCCCCAGCTTCAAGGTACAAATTTAGAAGCTGTCAGATGACAGATTGACAGATTTTCAATTTCCATTTGCTCTCATTCCCCTGTTTGCTGTTTCTAGAAAAGATTAAGCTTTCTGAATATCACTACACTCTAAAATCAAAAGAGTGAACTTAGTCGCTCTTTGATCGAGTGAAAAGTGTAAATTCACTTCATTAGAGTGATAATTCACTCCAACAGGAGTGAAATTCACAATTCAAAAAGAGTGAAATTCACTAGAGGAAGAGGGGAAATTCACTCTTCCACGAGTGCCTGCAATGATCTCTCTTTTTTTAAGAGCGATCACTGTGGGCACTCCATCAAGAGTGAAACTTCACTCTTTTTGAAGGGAACTTCACTCTTTTTGGAGGGAACTTCACTCCTCTTGGAGTGAATTATCACTCCTATGGAGTGAATTTATACTTTTCACTCGATTAAAGAGTGACTAAGTTCACTCTTTTGATTTTAGAATGTAGTGCATTTGTTATACAACATACCATACATTAATCGATGCAAGAACTCTCTTACACAGTTTATTATGCAACGTGAAACTTCCAGGGCATTTTTACCTCATTTGATGGAGAGTTTATGCATTGTTTGACTGCCAATATTTGCATCTTCTATATGTTCTTTCTGAAACAGCTGAGTGGTATGCATTGCGTCAAAATAATATTACATCAGTAAGCAGACTGGATTGTATTAAACAGGCTGTTCAGAGGTGAGTTTTACCTCTTCTTCCATGGTTTATTGGCAATTTTATATCTGCCTTGTATTTCTAACAGTTTTGCCTTCTTTTGTCTAAGCTTTGGGAGTTCACACCTGCTAGAATATTGCACTTGTTATTTTGCCATTTGTGGAGGTTGCTTTGCTTCTCCTAGGATGGTGACTATGGATCCTGGATTTTCAGAAACGTCTTTAGTACTTTGGGAGCCTTGCCTATAATTTAACAGTGCGAGACAGTGGAGGTTGAGTGGTCTTTAGTGATGATCTGTTACTTGCAAGGTCGCAAATGGAAAGTGTTCATCTCATCAACTTCATTATGACGATTTTATAATCCCCCATGCTCAATCAGTTTGATATGAAAACGCAATGCATATGTAGCCTTAATTGTTGGCATGCAATGCATTGCTGTTAGGCTGGTATGGCACTAACCAACATAGATTTTGGCTACCTTTTAATAGTTCAGAATGTTCTTGCCGTGTAATGGAGACTATAAACTTTATATAAGAATTGGTCATCTCAATTTGAACAGGTATATTTATTAGAGTATCTCAAATAAAGAATAGATCTTTTCAATCATGAAAATATCAATTGTGCAAAATATTTTATTCTTTCAAAATTACCTCTTCAGGTATTTTAATACGCTAAAATTATGTTCCGAACAGTGATGAAAGATACAACGTTTTACCTAAGGCTCGAGGTACCTCTTGTATCAAAGCCATGTTAAACTTTTGTTCCAAAGTCAAATTAATATTTTGTATGTTAAAGAGGTAGTATTCTAAGCAGTCTGGGTAAAATAGATTTATCATTTACCATGTTCAGTTCTGGAGATATTCTCAATTGAATGTGGTGACTTCCCTTTATAGAGTTAAATTGAATCAAGCAGGCGTGATGTCTTAGATTCAAATTTTTGGCCAATGCTTTGTTTCCATTTATTTTTTACCACCAGTTTTATGCAACTAAACAGCTTAACATTTGTAATTTTTTTATATATGAGAATTGATGCGTCACAGAACTAAAGCATTGTTAACCAGCAATGTCACTTCCTTTCAAAGACAACTGGATTTCCATGAAATCGAAACACCAGAGAAAAAGGCAGGTCTTGTTCCTTTTGGATCAGTCATCAAATTTCTCTTTGAAAGGACATCCAAAGTTGACTTTGGAAGCGTTGCAAACAATGTTGATGAGCTGTTGAAACTTGGTAAAGAGTTTGCCCAGACAGAAACTCTTAAACCATTGAGTGAAAATGCCGAGTGAGTATATCATTTAGTATTTTCAGATGCAGGATTTAAATTTAAATGAAAGTACCTCAAACACAGTGGGTTTCAGCAAATTTCAGTGACTACCCAGTGATTTTTATTGTTTTCAAAACCTGCAGAGTAGCTCCTAATTTTACCGAGTTTGTCCTTTAAGCTATGGAAAGGGTAACTAGCGTATGGTTCACGTCTCTTGTCCATACCCATTTATCTGGTATTTTAACTGTAGCTTACGGCAACTAGTAATAGGAATAGTAAAGATAATAATAATGACGGTGATCGTAGCAGTCCGGTGGGCCACCATTATGAGACGCGTTTCACGCAAATCTCGTTAATAATGGCGTGATTGGGAGTAACGGCGTTGTACTTTGAGTTAACAAAGACGTGGTTTTCATTAACAGCGTAGTAAATTCTGGTAAAGATTGCTAAATTTCGTTAACAGTGGCCTGATGAGGGGTGACCGCGTACCACAAGAGGTAAGCAAAGGCGCATTCGGTTTCAAGAGCGAGCCAAAAGTTGGTAACGTCCTTGACGCGATAGACCGCTGGTGTAGGTAACCATTTAATATCAATCAACAACGTGCAGACAAGAGGTAGTGGCGCTGTTCCAGTTAACGTAAATACAATTAACGACGATGTAAACGGTAGAAACCATGTAAACTTAAGTCTGTGGAGTGTGTTTACTGCAAAGCTGATGCAGTTCTCTCTGGGGGAGTGCACAGCCCCGTGCTGCGCATACTGACGACTAACCCTTTACCGTTGTGCTCAAATCGGGGCATATTTGCGCGCCTCAGGAGTGGGCGGAAAAGCGGACGTAGAACGCCCCGAATCAGCTTCCGTAGGCTATTGACCCCGTGACCTTAAACTATTGTCTCTCTCGTTGTTGTGGCCGAACTTTCGGGTAGCTACTCGCAGTTTCGTGAAACAGTAAAGATGGGTGACAGCCGCGCTCTTCCTATGGGTCCAAAAGGGAGAAAAAAGGGGGGAAAAGGCAAAGTGTTTACCATTACTTCCACTTTTGCTTTTATTTTTTTGTTGTAACTGAGTTATGACAATCTAAAGTTACATAAGAACAGTGACATATTGGTGAGTGGAGACATGTATTCATTGACCGATGTCTTTCCGACTAAAAGGCTCTAGGCAATTATTTGAAATTGATTCTACACTTCGACAACAAATAGGATAATCAATGAAAAGCCAACATTACCTCCTTTCATTGTGTTTTGTGTTTTTATTCCCCACTGAGCACTCAACCAATTCATGTGATGGATTCTCCACACTATGCAGATGAATCATTATGATTTTTTTTTGCAGCCAAAAGATACAGAGGGGTCATCAGAGGTCAATTGGTCAAAAACTTGCAAACACTTCATCTCAAGAAGGGTAACTTCGAGGGGCACTGTACATCGCACGTGGACTGCCAATATTAAGAATATTATTTTAATGGTTTTGGTGTAGGTCAAAGGTGACTTGGAGTTTACCAAAGGCCAAAATTGAAAAAATTTGCAACATAATCTCACTATATAATGGGAAAAGAATTACGAAGCCTTCTGGGCAGTGGCGTTACCAGCGAAAGACAGGGGCAAACTGCCCCCCCCCCCAGACGCAAAAGACGGGAAGGGAAGGAAGGGAAGGAAAGAAAGGAAACTGAGGAAAAGAGAGGGAAGGAGAGAAAAGGAAAAAAGATAAAAGGAGGGGAGGAAAGGAAAGAAAGGCAGACGAAGAATGGAAAACGGAAAAAGAAGGGGACAGGAAAGAAAGGGGAAATGAAAAAAGAAAAAGTAAAAAACAAAAATAAACCAACTATAACATCAAAGGCAAGATTGATCTGCATTCATGGATTTTGTACAATATATAAACATTCATTTATAAAATATAAATGAACATTCATTTAGTCGCCTAAAGTTAACAAAGTAATATCTGCGGTCCACTTTATCGGAGGAAGACTTTCCCCTCTTGATCTCCTAATTAGAGAAAGCGACATTTCTGCGAGTATTTACTTTGATCCAGTAATCAACACATTCAGTAAAATGACCATCGACGAATTTAACTTAATTATAGGACAAAACAGCCCAGATTTCAAGACCGTTCGTGCAAGGAGACCAAGAACATCAAGCGCGTATCTTTTTCTTTAACGTTTAAAAATTTTTAATTGGATGTTATATACCAGATATATTTTCATGCTGAAATATAAATTGTTAAACACGAATTACACCAATTACACCAAGTCATGTAAGTGATGACCATATTGCATAAAATTTGCTCGCATATGGGATGCAAAGGGAACCTTTGAAATATTATCGTAAAGTGTCAGCTCGTAGGCCTTAGATAACATTGTGTAGCATCAATGGTTGAGTCGTCGTGCAGTCTATAAAGATTCTTCGGAAAGCAGTTTATATTTTGGTCTCGCCGAACGGCTCTTTTCCAGACAGTCGGAAAGACTTTAGAAAAGCAATCATTCTTAGATTTGCCACCAATATTTGAAGGAGGTGCAGATTCTTCATTAATCCTACCCCCCCCCCCCAAAAAAAAAAAAAATCTTTAAACTTCCTCACAGGAAACCCAGAATCCAAGGCTTTCTGCAATACAAGCTCCATATTAACAGATTAACATTTCAAAAGGGGAGAAACTCCGGCAGGCTTCTTGTGCATCCCTGCTACAGTGGTGTTAACATTTGCAAAAAAAAATCGGAAAACTTAGCTACTACTTACAAGCCCGAGACATGCCATTTCCAGCTGACTGGGGGGTCCGGATTTTTTAAAAATTTCGGTACGCCCCGCCTCAACTGAAGATATTCTTTCTAGCAAGACTTCATATTCTAAGAGGTGGAACTATTGGCCCACCTTACTCAAACCAGGGAGGTGTGATAAATAACACCTCATTGCTCAAAAACCTTTCATCAATTTCCTTTAAACCCTGTCAGTTTTGTAGATGAATTCCTAAGTTATTTGTTTTTATTAATGTTAAATGTTGCAGAGCAGCGGGGTAGCTATAGGAGGAAGGGGCGATTGCGCCCTTGTTCGAAAAAGTGAAAAATTCCGAATTCTTCCTAATAAAAGTTCCGTATTTTTAATTGTTAGTTTTAAAAACTTAAAGCACTAAGTGATGGCCAAAGATGCAGACAGTGGAAATCTTTTCCGAGCCGCTACAGTGCCATTTCCCTAACTTTTCTTCATTACAGGCTTTCATTTTTGTCTAAAAAAAGGCAACAAAGTTTCGAGAGTTTTTGAATGTCGCCGAGAAACCTTAATACGCAATCCTTAGATAACATGATCTTCAGTCGACATGCTATCTCAGAAATATGCTAAGAGGAAACAAAGATTCTTCCATAGTCCCCTAAATATCAAAATTTCCTTGAAGGACCCTGAATCTAATCTATTTTCTGCAATACAAGCTCCATATTTACAAATGTGTAAAAGGACCCAAATTTTCGGTACGTACCTGATACAATAGTGGTCCCACTTAAGAAAAAATCAAAATTCTTTTAAAGAAATTATTCTTGCTCGTAGGAAAGGCAGAAAAGATGGCATAAAAAATGTCCTACCTTTTGGTCAAAGGGGTAGGGTGATTTTCATGGTAAAAAATTGTTCCGCCCCCACCCACTTTCATATTGCTTCGCGCGCCACTGAAAACAACACTTCCCTCAAGCACGGAGACACCTACAAACCAACACAGTGTACATCAACTCAACAGCTCAGCTAGTACAATATCGGGAAACCTCTATGCTATTGCAGCCACCCACCCACCCCCTCCTCTCCCGAAAGTCAGGTCTGGTTAAGCCACTGCTTCCGGGTTTCTGTTTTTATCTTTTGTTTTTATTTTTTATTGTTTTTTTACCGCGCTGTGATGTGGTTCAATACTTGGTGAAGTCAGTTAGTAGGCCTAGTGCTTTTATGAATGGAGGTAATGTTGGCTTTTCATTTCTTTTGCTCTTCGTTGTCGAAATGCAGAGTCAATTACAAATAAAGTTCCTCAAGCTTTTTAATCGTAAATACATCTTTCAATGAATACAGGTTTCCACCCACTAATGTGTCACTGTTCTTTTGTAATGCGGTTAGGTGATACTGTTTTCTTCAGGGGAGTTATCGCCCAGTTAAGCTCTAAAGAGTTTTTGCGATCGTTCCCCTCCCCAACTTGCAGTTTTTAATAAGTATGTAGCTATAATGTTTTGTAATTATGACTAAGTAGTAAAAACTGTTTTTAGGTAAACAGAATGTCTTAAGTCTATAATTCAGAGTAGATTCAGACAAACCTTGAATTTCAGTAATGTATGTATGTGTTAATAAACCTACTGTAAGTCAAGTTGTGGAAGAATCAAATAAATGAAATGAAATGTAACTTTACATTGTCATAATTCAGTCACAACAAAGAAATTAAAGAAAAAGTGGAAGTACTGGTGAACACCCAGCAGCTTTCTGTCTAAAGGTAGCGGGCCACTAATTATAAGTCCCGTTGACTTACATACTAAATTAGGCTACTTCCGTGGCCCCTAGCTCTCAGTAGAAGTTTTCAACCAGGACATGCTACCCCTCTGATCGAAGCCCACAATCTCGACTTTCATGGCATTTTCAAATTTCCATACCATGACCATTGGTTTTTTGAGCTAGAGAGTCTTGAATGATAGGGATGTGTTTCCCGCCGTTATAGCTACTCAAAAACGGCATTTTACAGAGCGGAGTAATACAATAAAAAAAATGGCACTAAAATTCGTCAGATGGCCTTAAATTTTGCACAGTATGTATTTCAACTCATTGTCTACAAATGCAAATGCAAAAATGATCATATTTTGTAAGTAACACAGTCACAAACAGCATCCCATAAATTTTTTATGGCGCTTTGTCTGTCAGTAAACATTTTACTGGACATGAGTTTTGGAGTTAGTGGCCCGCTACCTAAACGGCGCCACTTACTACAAACGCCATTTTAGTTTACATGGTTACTACCGTTTACATCATCGTTAATTGTATTTGCGTTAACTGGAACAGCGCCACTACCTCTTGTTTGCACGTTGTTGATAAAAATTACATGGTTACCTACACCGGTGGTTGATTCCTTCAAGGCATTACAAACTTTTAGCTGGCTGTTGAAACCGAACACGCCGTTGTTAACCTCTTGTAGTACGCGGTATCTTCTAATCACGCCGCTGCTAACGAAATTTAGCACGTGGCTACTCAAAATTTCGACATGTTTACCAAAATTTACTACGCTGTTAATGATAATCACGCCGTTGTTAACTCAATGTACAACGCCGTTACTACCAATCACGCCGTTTTCAGCGAGATTTGCATAAAACGCGTTCCATACACCATTTCTGTCAAAAAAAAAAAACAAGATCATTAAAGAAAGGGCAAGAGCAGTCCCCCCAAAATGAAAAAGTTTAGAAGACCGAATGATTTCATGATTGGCTCTTGAGAGTAATGTGACAATATTGCTTCCCTTCAAATGTGAAATATATTAGGAGTTTCAGCTTGCTTTACCTAGAATATACAATAGTGAAGTCCTAAATATTTATAGCAGATACTGTGGAGAGGAATAAGATTAAAATTGTGAAGTTTAGTTGCTGCTTCAAGACAAGTTTGGGGCGACTGCCTTTGCCCTTTAACAGCAACAGTCATAATGATGCACTGGAGTGTCCTGATTACACAGTAATGCCTTGTTTTTCACCAGGATATGTCAATAAAATAGGTTTGTGTTTGCACAAGGAAAAGCCTCCGTTTCTTATGGACAAAGAGTAAGACTAGACTAAAAAGTAACATAGTTTGGTGAATTTTAGTTGTGTGGAAAGAGGGGACTTACCTTTCAGCTTCAAAATTAGTGACAGGCTGAGCTATGTTTGAATTTGGTATCACATTTAAATTTACTTAAAACTTTAGAAAATACAGTTAACATCTTCTAAAATGGACTTCATAATGGCACTTTTCTTGCAGAACACTGAAAGGTCAGGTGAATAGCTTGGGTCTGGCTGGTAATACCGCTTTGGGTCCTGCTCTCACCCTAGCAGTGGGCTTTTTGAGCACACTACCTGGTTCTGAGATTGTACTGTGTACCGATGGGCTCCCAAATGAAGGTGTTGGAAGACTTCCACGTGACCCAGGCTTCTATAACAAGGTACATATATACTGTTCCGTGTGTGCAATATTATGTCAGATACTAAATGTGTGGTGTGAAGTTGTTCAAGGGGTGCGAGCAAAAAAATTAATGTGTAAATGGTGAAAGTAGTTTGTGATTAGTGAATGAGCATTACTCATATTTCTACAATTAACTAATTATGTGACAATTACTCCGTGACTTGAAAAATAACAATTTCTTAGGTTTCATTTAAACGTGGTCTACCCAATGTTCCCGGGGTTCAATGTTCTCCGTTTTCGTATACCTCAATGATTTGGCGATGATTACAAGGTTCGTTATTACCGGGATTCGATGTTCCCGAAAAATCTAATGTTCCCAACATTCGGGAACATTGAACCTCGGTAATAGCGAACCTGGGAAACATTGACATAGCCCCATCCTAACTGTTCTTTTATTTTGTCAGTTTATTGTCCTAGTGTCGACTGTAGAGTTGTTCTGAAGGGAATAAGGAGGGACTTTATGTTGACTCACTATTATTCTAGTTAAACCAGATGGTCATTGAAATGAAGACGGGCATGTGAGCATTTAATGCTCACATCTGTCATTAAACAGGTAGGTAGATACCATTCTTTTTACCTACCTAGCTGTATACCCTTTCATTTTAGGGAAATGGGAAACGCTGTTATCAGTCAGCTCTGCTACTTTTGCAAATTCACAGATTGGAGAAATAGCCAAGAATCAACAGACGACCATCTCTGTAATTGGTATTCAAACTGGACAGGAATATGAGATAGAGACGGTTAGCAAGGCTGCTGCCATCACTGGAGGCAACATCAACCTTCTGAATCCTCACGAACTCAGTGCTAAGATGAGAGAGATAACTCAGGATGTTGTAGTGGCCACACATGTAGAAGTGACTGCATTGCTCCACCCATATCTTTGCTTTGTCAGTGTGAAGGTAAAGTTGTAACGCATTAAAAAGATTAATCCAGCAGGTACTGAAATTGACCATTTGAGGGGTTCTTTATCCTGTTCCTATGCATCTTATCCATTATCCTAAGCTATTTTTATAATTTCATTTTATTGTCTTCGTGCAAATTTTATGCCCTCATATTTAGTGAATAAGGAGGTATTTTTATTGTGCAAACGCTCCTGGTACAGTTTAAAGCTCAGTACAGGTTAGTACAAGTTTGCATCAAGAAATATGTAAACCTCCAAAAATCATGATAGTATGAGAGCTAGATAGGTGAAGTTGGAAACTGTTTAAGAGGTTCTAACACACGTTAAAGAACAATCTTGGCCTCTTCCAACAGTAATCTTTCTCAGGAATGCAGATGTTGAATACAATTTGCCAGTTTGCAATCAAGTTCTTTTCTTGCAATGAGCCCATCAGTCAGGAGTATGCACCATTGCATGTGGTTATTTATGAATAGAGAACTATAGGTGCAATACCTACATGCTTAGCTCAAAGTAAAATGAACACCGTGCCAAGCATTTGCTTATATATTTGATGGATGGATAAACACAATTATCCTAGGACTATGCTCATTTTACAGTATAGGATTAGAAGTGAATTGTAGTGAGAGTCATTTGCCCACACCAGTGAAATGTTTGCCCAATAACATGAAAAAGAGAATGCTTAGCACAAATAGAGAACGTTGATTTCCGCAGGGAGGCAATATAGCCTAGACTTAGACTACAGGTGTGACCCTGCACAGTAAAGCCCTATAGCTTTATATTTTTGGCATCAAGCACATCATAGCATTGAATTTGTTGTAAATTATGAGAGTTTACAATTGGAATCTGAAACACCATTGCATATGTGTGCTGTATACACTAGCTGCATCTTGAAAGTGTGGACAGTCATCAATATGATATGATCTCGAAAGTGGCTGGCTGACTGATGAGTATTCATAAATTGCTAATAGATGCGTACAGAATTGCATACAGTTGTTTCAGTTACTGCCGCTGTTTTTAATGTTTTTCTTTAATATCCTAAACAAATCCTTGTTATAGTTCTTTGTCACTAAAAAGTATTCTCCTGGTTATATGTTTGTATGAAGAACATATGAAGCACAGCCTAGCTGCTCTCTGCCATTTTTAATTGTCCGGGACCTCATACCAGAGCTTTACTAAACAAAGACCTGGAGAGGTTACTGCTGATTGACCCTAGTTATGGCCAGCTGAATAAGACCATCACTTGAATAAAAACATCCTCTTTTTTGAAAAAAAAAATATTTTCAGTTATGTGAAACAATTTTTTCTTCCTCGAAGAGAAAATTGTTAGAAGTGCATAGATGTTGGAAATTCCTTTAAACTTCAATTATACACTTGTGAAATCTCGCCTAGTGGTTGCTTTATAACAGTGCTTTGCTGTTCATAACTTACTCAGTATTTTTCTTTACCTACATGTCATGGAGAAATCATGGAATATTCTATTTCACAGGAGGACAAATTTGCCACTACTTTCACTTCCAAGACACTGTTGACCATAACTTGTTAGCAAGTCAAAAATTCTACCTAAACAGACACATGATGGGGCTTTAGCTTTCTGAAAGTCAAATGACATAATGGAGAAATTAAGCCATGCATATTCAAAGACCGCCACGCTACATCTATATTGGTAACACTTGAAAATATGTTAATGTTCTGCCAGTCATTTCTTATTGTAGTTGGTGTTGGTGTTGTGAGCTATTGTTTACTTTGCAATTTTTCTGCATTCCAGGCTGATGTAAACAACAAAAGTGTTGCCAAATGCACATTGGGTAATGTCCACAAGAACACAGAGCTAACTTTCCGTTTTCAGAGGAAGGCAGGGTATAGAGATGTTGATGTGCCCTCTCTGCCTTTTCAGGTAAGAAAGTTACACATTTCCATGATCAGAAGCTTATTAAAGCTGTGTGGGTGGTGTCAATTACTAGATATTCAAAATCGAGGAAGGCTCTCGATACTTTTGAGAGGGTGTACAATTATTTAAAAAGGGAAGAGGATCAGTACAAGGCCTTTCCTTTCAACGGTGCTATTTTTCTTGGAGGTAAGGCGTAACTGCATTTTCCCATGTTACTCGAATCTTGGGGTACAATAGGACTTATGCCATTTCCCCGTAACAAAACTGGAACCCCTTATTACCACTTGTGGAAGATTTGGAGGTTTCATTCATTACCCTCTAAAGAGGAAGATACAGAGAAGCTTCCCTCAGGGAAGGATTGTAAGCCCTCCCATTACTTCCTTCTGAAAAAGTCATGGTTGTGCCATTGTTATTAAGATGAAAGATATTATGTCTTACATTTTATAAAGAAAGGTATGTAGAAATGTGAATGAAGAAAGCGTAAAAAGAAAATAATAAATTATAAAAATTTGAATATGATACATGCATTTGCAGTGTTGGAAGGGGTAACAGAAAACTTTGGTAACCATTGAAATTAAAGGAAATGAATCTGTATGAATTAGTTTTTTGAACCTGTCCTAAAATTCAAATTATTTACATTGCATCTAATGAACACTGTGATCCTGAATGCCGGAGATTTTTTCTTTCCTGTTGAATTTTTTTTTTTGTTATGGAATTTTAACTTTCATATTATTCTCTCTGAAACTGTGTTGAAATAATATTTAAATGACAGGCCCGTGCGCGGCTTTTCAATGGGGGGGGGGGGGTTCGATTTTACCACAAGTGGAACATTTTACCTGACAATTATGACTGACTAGTGCTGAAGACACATGCAAAGAATTCGGTTAAGCTGAATGCGTCAGATAGTTATCAGATAGGCCTAACTTGAAGTTCTCCACCTTGTGGCAACTTTTAGCACTTCTTTTCCTTTCTCGATCCCTCTGTTCAGGTCGACCCATTTTACAAGGGCAGCATTTGTTAATAATGTCTTTGCTCTGGTTATAAAAAAAACCCTAAACGGCGCTTTATGGTCTTTGGTTATGACATCTATTTGTGCAACTTGATAGTAGTAAGCGTTAATATTCGTTACGTCAACCTAGACAGTAAGTTTTTGAGAGCTTTTGAACTCCATGTGGGCATAAATAGAATCAAAATGTCCGCTACTCGATTCCCAGACTGTGTTATACAAAAGACTTCAAAATGGAACCTACTGCTCTGCGTACATAATCAATATAGAGTAGGGAATACAATCCAGTGACCACTACTGGAAGGAAAGGTCGCGGGCCGTTAGCTCTGTTTTATTCAGTTAAGTTAGTTGAGAGTTGAAGCGTAAAACTAACAAAATTAAAACTCATTATATATGTTGCTAACGTGGGCCTACTTTCATAGGCTGAGCTGAGATCTTGTGGGGAAGGGGGTTCGTTCTATCTCCTGAGCCCCCCCCCCCCCCCGGATACGGGCCTGAATGACTGTTATGGGCAACCCTCTATTTCATATTTATGTAATAGGCAACTTCAATTTATAAATGACTCTGTTTAGAAGTTAACATATCAATGTTCATTAACTTCCAGATTCAAGTACACTACACAACAAAAGATGGAAGGAGATTACTTCGAGTCCTTACAGAAAAGCGTGTGACCACTGTAGACCGTGATCAAATGGAAACGGTTAGATTATCTTAGGTTCAGTGTCATAGCCTGATAATTATTAGAGATGAAGAGTGTAATAGGTATATTAAAGGGTAGGAATTTTCCCAAAACTGATTTCCTTCCATGGAGGATTGGGGGTTGGACCTTGCTGGAATGTTTAACTTTTTATCAAAGCTGTAAAATGATCTTTGTGATCTACATGTGTTCAAGGTTGAAATGCTGTAAATGGTCATGAAATGTATGTCATTTAGGAAATCAGTAGCACTCGACAAAGATTACTTCAAAATTTGATTAGCAAAAGAGTCAGAATAAGTTTATTTAATAGACTCCTAGCATAATTGTGAGCTGTAGCAACCAGGAGTGATACAAACCAGCTAATTTTTATATTTTTGAGTCAAACGGAGCACTACCCCTTTAACATAGAAATGGGCTGAGAATGGATAAATACTTTTCGTCTGGACGACTACTGTAATATTGACTTGAAAAAAGTGTCTAAAGACCACACAGCTTCGGTAAATAGCACATTATCTATTGTTACGTTGGGATCATCATTATCTCTCTATCACTTATTAGGGTCTAAACATCCCAGTTGTGGGAGCCACAGCAATGAAGGAATCTGCAGCGCTTGCACAGCGTGGTGATCTACTGGGAGCCAAGGTGTTTCTGTGAGTACAACAACTTCTAAACCTGTAAAGAGGAACGTAAATTACTGGTATCTTCAGAATTTATATGTCCTATGTGACACTGTAGTTTTGATTCCTCTTTCACATATGAAAGTTAACTTTCGCTTAAACTTCCCCTTTTGGGCAAGATGTCATGTTAGCTGCAAAATTGACTTTTTTATTTCCTCCTTAAAATGCAATATTTCAACAAAGGTTTTAAGTAAAAGTAGCAGCGCATCTATACCAGGTACACCAATTAAACATGGCCTGTAAAAATGCCGTTGTGTGATTTGTTTCATTATACATTTACGTATTATGTTGGTAAGCAAAACAAAATTAGGGCTGTATATATGAATCAGATCATGGCTTTTTTAGTGAGAGTGGTCAGTCATTAGTGGGTCCATCAGCCTGAAACCGCTTTTATTTATTTTTTACATGAATTTCAAACCCTTATATTCAGTGCAATTGAAGAAACCAAGATACAATTTAGTGTACAACCATCCATGATACAGGTAAGCAAGGAAATTGAAAGATTAAAAGGTGAAAGTTCCCAGTTATTGCCGACAAAAGTTCAGATCACCAGTCGCTGTCCGGGTTCGTCTACAGAGATATATCAACATCTCTGGGACCAGGAAAAAACTTTGAACACCAACAAAAACCTGTTGTAAAGGCTAGGGCTTTGGTACTGCTTCTCGTGGGAGTTGAGACCCAAAGCTTGGCCCAGTTCCTCTCAGTCTAACTAAAGGAAAGTTATATCACTCTGTAAGCTTTTTATTTAAATATGCTAGTTATTTAACTGATAATGTAAAAAAAAAATACCAATAATATAACAGCTTGTTTATACTGACAATGTAGAAAAATTTACCAAAAAAGTAAAAACTTGTTTGTACCGACAATGTAAAAAAGTTACCAATAATGTAAAAACCGTTTTAATGTCATGTACGATCCTATGTATGTGTGCATGTAGTCTATACTAGTAGTAACTGCCTTTTTGATCCCTTGATGCAGTCAGAGGAAGCTATGTGATATCGTGTGTGTGTGTGTGTGTGTGTGTGTGTGTGTGTTTGTGTCACGTTGCTTGCAAACAATCTACCTCAAGAAGAGAAACTCCAAATAATTTCATACAAAATGTTTGGATTGGTCATACTGAGTGGATTACCTCTATTGGTTTTGGTGGAGATCAAAGGTCATTTGGGGTCAGGAGAGGTCAAAAGGTCAAAACCACGTTCACAAAATACCTCAAAAAGGGTTTATGTGACTAATATAATGCTTGCAAACAATCTACCTCAAGAAGAGAAACTCCAAAGGATTTCATACAAAATGTTTGGATTGGTCATACTGAGTGGATTACCTCTATTGGTTTTGGTGGAGATCAAAGGTCATTTGGGGTCAGGAGAGGTCAAAAGGTCAAAACCTCGTTCACAAAATACCTCAAAAAGGGTTTATGTGACTAATATAATGCTAATCTCATATTTAGTTTATAGAAACTACACTAAATATATATTATGTGACTAATATTATGCTAAACTCATACTTAGTGTATAGAATAACCATACGAAATAAGTTCAAGGTCATTTGAGGTCACCACAGGTCAAATAATAGATATACTGTGGTAAATAAGTGTAAATACTATATCGCCAGAAGAGAAATTCCAAGCGAAGTAATACTTGATATGTGGGTTGACGATATTGAGAAGTTGATCCCTATTTTTGGGGTGGAGGTCAAAGGTCATTTGGAGTCAGGAGAGGCCAAAAGGTCACAACCTTGTAAATACAATATCTCAAGAATAAAGGGTAAATGTGAATAATCTTAAACTAAAGTAATATTTAGTGTGTAGGTAAACCATACAAAATAGATGAACCCAATCAGTTGTTGTGGAGGTCAATGACATTTTAGGTCACCAGAGGTCAAATGGTAAATACTGTGGTAACTGCTTGTAAACATTTTATCTCAAGAAGGGAAACTCAAGGGAATTTATTCTTGATATGTGAATCAGTCATATTTGGAAAGATGATCCCCTTTTTTTTTTTTTTGGTGGATTTCAAAGGTCATTTGGGGTCAGGAGAGGTCAAAAGGTCAAAACCTTGTAAGCACAATATCTCAAGAAGGGCAAATGTGACTTTTTTACACTGATCTCTTTAAGAGTGTTGTCTATAACCATTGAAAATAGATGATTCGCATCATGTTTTGTGGAGGTCAAGGTCATTTGAGGTCACCAGAAGTCAAATGGTAAATACTGGGGAATGGTTGCAAACACTCTATCTCAAGTAGAGGAACTCAAGGGAATTTTTACTTGATCTGTATGTTGGCCATATTGAGTAGGCGATCGTAGAGGTCAAAGGTCATTTGGGGTCAGAATAAGCCAAAAGGTAAAAATATTGTAAACACAACATCTTAAGAAGGGTAAATGTGACTAACCTTATGCATGCTAATCTCATATTGAGTGTGTAGGTTAACCATACTGCATGAGTAGATGATCCCAATCAGTTGTTGTGAAGGTCAAAGATCTTTTGAGATCAACAGAGGTCAGATAATAAAAAAAATTATAAACAGGTTCATCTCAAGAAGGGTAAAAGTGAGGATCTCATAATAAAACATGTGCATTACCGATTATGTACATGGATTTTACAAATTTTGGTGGATGTCAAAGGTCATTTGGGGTCATCAAAGGTTAAACCACTTTAAGGAGATTCTTGCTGATTTTGGTTATTATAAGGAACACTGTGAATTTAACAAAAACTTAGACAGACATTTCAGTGGCAAGGAATCACTAAGTTATTTGGCTTTATGGTTATTTGTTGCTGTGCAAGCAAATTTCTCAATCAGTTTATCAATTATACAGGGATATTTGAAGCATCCTTTATAGAGAGTTAGATGTTTAACAAAATGCTTTCATACAAGATTAATCTGATGCAAAAAAGTTTTTTTTAATTCAAATTCTTAGCAAGCAGAACCAAATGATGTCAAGGAATTGCATACGAAGACAAAAGTACCCTGAGGATATATGTGAAGCTTACCTCAATTATGAACGGGAAGCTATGGACATTTATGAAGATATGGTAAGTTTTAAATAGCTTCAAGGACAAAGAAACATATACATGAATCATCATGAATTATGTACTATGTATACAGGGATTTAACAGAAATGGTGTGGCACATTTTATCTCAATATATAACATGAATTGAGAAATTGTCGCTCTAGCTTTTTATTAGCTGTAGCTTAATATATTGTTCAGTAAATCGCCAAGTTACATAGTTTAAACATTTTATCATGAAATCTCGTGCTCTGTGCCATGGTATAATATGTAAATCTTAGAATTTGAAATTGATAATTTTGTTAAGGTAGTTATTTTGGCTGAGAAGTGGTACAACAGTTGTGAATAACAAAACGGAGCCATTGCATCCCATTGCTTATACTTCTGTCTTCCATATTGCATTGAGTAAATTTTGTCTGTTGTTTTATCTTTGGGTTCTTATCTCTGTTAAATTGATTTTAGGTAACTTTTACATTAGCAAAAGATTGTAGTGTGACTTTAAAATATTAGGGAGGGTGGAAAACTAGTTTTGTTGGAAATAGCTTTTGCTTTTGAGACTAATCTCCATCTGCTTGGATAGTTGCTTGTTCTTTATAGTTTCAACATGCTTTACATTATCACTTAGTAAAGCAAAATCACTATTGAATTTGATTTTTTCAAGTATTTGATAACCCAGTAAAATTTTGAGGATAAAATGTACTAACTCTGCTATAAATATTAGAACCATGCATCAATAATTTAACCTACTTGTGCTGTATGAAAGACTGTCTCATATTTCATATCATATGTATGCATGATACTGCACTTAATCACCAAAGGGATGTTTTCTCTTTTGGGTTGTCTCAACCGATATGCCGATATGTTTCTCTTTCGATGAAAGAGAAACCTATGCATTCATGATCATGTGTGTGTATGTAAGTGTGAACTTGCATTGTAGTACAAACAGAGGATCCGAACAATGGATTTTAGGTCCTCTGGTGAAAATTCAATACCCTTTTAGCGTCCTCTCCTGCCTAAACAATAAACAGTCTATTTTTAAGATAGGGTTAAGGAAACAGGAACAAAGGAAAACACAATGAGATCCTCATGTCGTATGTAAAATTAGTTAGTTAATTATTAAGTTTGGTTGGCTGGCTGGCTGGTTAGATAGATAGATAGATAGACAGACAGACAGACAGACAGACAGACAGACAGACAGACAGACAGACAGACAGACAGACAGACAGACAGACAGACAGACAGACAGACAGACAGACAGACAGACAGACAGACAGACAGACAGACAGACAGACAGACAGACAGACAGACAGACAGACAGACAGACAGACAGACAGACAGACAGACAGACAGACAGACAGACAGACAGACAGACAGACAGACAGACAGACAGACAGACAGACAGACAGACAGACAGACAGACAGACAGACAGACAGACAGACAGACAGACAGACAGACAGACAGACAGACAGACAGACAGACAGACAGACAGACAGACAGACAGACAGACAGACAGACAGACAGACAGACAGACAGACAGACAGACAGACAGACAGACAGACAGACAGACAGACAGACAGACAGACAGACAGACAGACAGACAGACAGACAGACAGACAGACAGACAGACAGACAGACAGACAGACAGACAGACAGACAGACAGACAGACAGACAGACAGACAGACAGACAGACAGACAGACAGGCAGGCAGGCAGGCAGGCAGGCAGGCAGGCAGGCAGGCAGGCAGGCAGGCAGGCAGGCAGGCAGGCAGGCAGGCAGGCAGGCAGGCAGGCAGGCAGGCAGGCAGGCAGGCAGGCAGGCAGGCAGGCAGGCAGGCAGGCAGGCAGGCAGGCAGGCAGGCAGGCAGGCAGGCAGGCAGGCAGGCAGGCAGGCAGGCAGGCAGGCAGGCAGGCAGGCAGGCAGGCAGGCAGGCAGGCAGGCAGGCAGGCAGGCAGGCAGGCAGGCAGGCAGGCAGGCAGGCAGGCAGGCAGGCAGGCAGGCAGGCAGGCAGGCAGGCAGGCAGGCAGGCAGGCAGGCAGGCAGGCAGGCAGGCAGGCAGGCAGGCAGGCAGGCAGGCAGGCAGGCAGGCAGGCAGGCAGGCAGGCAGGCAGGCAGGCAGGCAGGCAGGCAGGCAGGCAGGCAGGCAGGCAGGCAGGCAGGCAGGCAGGCAGGCAGGCAGGCAGGCAGGCAGGCAGGCAGGCAGGCAGGCAGGCAGGCAGGCAGGCAGGCAGGCAGGCAGGCAGGCAGGCAGGCAGGCAGGCAGGCAGGCAGGCAGGCAGGCAGGCAGGCAGGCAGGCAGGCAGGCAGGCAGGCAGGCAGGCAGGCAGGCAGGCAGGCAGGCAGGCAGGCAGGCAGGCAGGCAGGC
This sequence comes from Holothuria scabra, assembly GCA_037179385.1. NCBI lineage: Eukaryota > Metazoa > Echinodermata > Holothuroidea > Aspidochirotida > Holothuriidae > Holothuria > Holothuria scabra. The sequence continues at coordinate 17,943,901 of CM074180.1, forward strand.
AGGCAGGCAGGCAGGCAGGCAGGCAGGCAGGCAGGCAGGCAGGCAGGCAGGCAGGCAGGCAGGCAGACAGACAGACAGACAGACAGACAGACAGACAGACAGACAGACAGACAGACAGACAGACAGACAGACAGACAGACAGACAGACAGATAGATAGAGTTTTACGGCCCAGTTTCCAACCCATTGGTTTAAGTCGAGCCGACCATGGCCTTTTTTCCAGTTGTGGCTCACTGTTTTCCCTACTCCGTTGCTTATGCGGAGCATCACGCACAATGGCAGCAGGTTTCATTTTTAGAGTCTTTGGTATGACTCGACCTGGGAAGCGAACCCGGGCCTTCCGCGTGAGAGACGGATGCTCTTACCGTTAGACCAAACACGCGGTCTGATTCAGTAGAATGTGGACACCATGTCAGCAACATGTGTGTGTGTGTGTGCAAATGTGCCTGTGTGAGTGTATGTATGTGTATTGATAATATCTTAACACGATATCTCAAGAAATGAAAGTCAGAATGTTCTCAAACTTGGTACATAGATGCCCCATAGTAAGAGAAAGAACCCTATGGTTTTGGTGGTGGTCAAAAGTCATATGGCGTTACCAGGGGTCAAACTCTGAAAACCCTGTTTACAGGATATCGTAAGTTAGAAAGCTCGGATGAATGTCATACTGAGTAAGTAGATGCATTATGTTCACAGGAAGAACCCTATTGTTTTTGGTGAAGGTCAAAGGTAATTTGTGATCACCAGGGGCCGGACTCCTTAAACCATGTTAACACGATATATTGACATAGGAAACTTGGATGAATATCATACTGGTATGGAGATGCGTTATTGTCAGAGGAAGAACCCAATTGTTATTGGTGGGGGTCAAAGTTAATGTGGGGTCACACCCGAAAACCTTGCTAAAAATATATCTTGAGCTGGGAAATTTAGATGAATGTCACATTTAGTATGTAGATGCACTATTATCAAAAAAAGTGCCTCATCATTTTTATGGGGGGTCAAAGGTCTTGTGGGGTCATAAGGGTTCTGACCCCCAAACATTGCTAACACGATATCTTTAGATAGGAAGTTTGGATGAATGTTATAGCAAGTAGATGACGTTATGTTTATAGTACGAATTCTATTGTGCTTCATGGAAGTCAAAGGTCATCTGGTGTTACTAGGGGCCAGACTCAGAAAAAAGTGTATGGGCAATATTTTGGAGCAGGAAACTTGGATGAATGCCATACAAGTAGATGCATGATAGTTTCCCATCATCAAATACTAACACAAAACTCTATTTTGCCAATTCATTTAGATAGCATGATACGTGACAGGAAGAAATGAGAAAACATGGCATTATTAGAATCATTGAAACCTCAATTCATTTTTGCATTCTGGTTAAAGTGTTCGATATGACCCGGTTAGGAGAGTAAGTCTGATGCTGTAACCACACCGGGAAAACGTGATATGGCACACCGTACGGTGTATGTCGGAATCTGGCAGACATGAGGTGAAACTATATTTACTGATCCTGAATACATGGTGTGGAATGTTTACCCCTTTTATGTGGATCTGGAAGATTTTGTCTTGTGGCAAATGAGGTTCACTGAAAGTTATAATACTTGTTTAGTTAAGTCATTCATGGAAGATAAGCCTTCTATTTTTCTTATTAAGGAGGTTTCATTGGAGGATAAAGACTCTTTGCAATGATGCTTCATATGTTTGCATTTGCGTGGAGTAAATATTTAAGTCTGCATATGGACATGCATGCTGCGATACTTGGTTCTTGCCATAAGATTCATAACTGGGTGACTAACTGGGTGGCCATTTCCAATAGACTGACTCACCATGCAGTTCACACCATCTCACATCTCAAACAGTTTGGCCCCTGTTCAATTTGCCTATTTTGTGACTAATAACCTTACCACTTATATTAATTTGTCTCAGCAAGGTAGAGCCTTTTTGGTGTAAGTTGACAAACTTTCGCAGTTCAGGAGGTCCAGACTTTGCTACCTTACTGTAATGCTGTAAAGTCCCTCATAAACCTTCTCTGTAAGGGTATTGATGAGAAACGTACTGCATGGCTGTTGAATCAATGAATGTGCATAATGGATAAGACAGTTGATTTTCATATCTGTAAATATTGAAATATTTGTGGACATATACAGTTGAACGTCAGTGTTTTCATTAAACTAAATATATTTGAAAATTTTATTCAGTCCAAGCATAAAGTAAAACATATGCATTCACACGAGTTACTGCGTGTGCATGTTTTGTGAAACATGGCTTTTGCGAGACGGAAACTTCCATAAATCTCGTCAATGATATATGGATGCTTCATATTGAATGTGAGGAGCTCATAATTTTATTTTTAGTAAAAGGTCATTTGAGGTCAGTAGCAACAGGGTAAATGCTAAAAGCTGTGTGTGCATTATACCTAAAGAAGGGTGCTGTTAATGTGAGGCAGCCACCCATAAATAAAGTGCTTTCCTGTTGAGAAATTTGCCATTTGATTAAATCTTTGGGCCCTTTGTATATAATGAAGAAAACACTTTGGCCTGTTCTTGCATTGTCACTTGTTGGTGTTTCAATCTTGCACTTACTTTACCTCTTGTAGGATGATGATATATATGAAGGTGGACCCAGTATGACCTGTCAAGCCAAAATGGCTATGCACCAAAAAAGCAAGGGACTGACGAAGTTGAAGGCAGGTTCTGCAAAGAAAGATATCATCAAGGCAAGGTCCAAAGCAATGTTGAGTGAGCATCAGGCCAAGTTCTACAGCTATCAGTAAACTTATTCCTTTTTCAAATGTAAATTTTGTTGTAATTAACATATGTACAAGTTTTGCCCATTTATTTTCATCCTCCGGAGTTTAAAGAACAGTTGCAAATCTCAAATAAAACTTTCATATGTTATTTAAAAAAAATTAAGTAGTTTCAACATTTTTAATAAAACCCATGTTTGTCTAACATTGAAAGTAATGCGACAATCAGTTATGTATTGTTCGTCCTGAAGCCATGTCTGGATTGTCTATTGAAAATCAGAGATGTCAACCTCTCTAATATTTCAGAGAGGCTACTTGGAAATTTTAGGATTTCTGTCCTTTCAGACTAACAGATATGACAACATTTCTGGTTTCTTCCCCAATAAGTTTCATGTAGTTCTTAAAACCTCCCGGATTCCTGCGTTAAACCTCCGTGAGTTCTACATGTAAATGTTAATGAAAACTGAACTGGTATCTTTCATAGGTTTAAGTTAAAAATGGCTTATTTCATTGATGCAAAAATCTGAGATATTATCCCGGAAAGTAACAAACCTGGAGGGGTAGTATCTTTCTCATTTGTCCTTCCCTCTGTCAAGTAAGTAAAGTTTGCAAGTATTGTTTTCTTTGTTATTACAAGTTTCTCAAAGTTTAAATGATGGATTAAATTAAATTTTCTACTCATGATCAACTTTTTGCAATATTTGCTAATATTCGTGTCTTTCATGATACAATGAACTGCTTTGAGAATTTCAGTATTTTAGTAGTTGCCTTTTATACCTTTCGTATCAAGTGATCAGTTTAGTTCACACCGTTATCTGGTTGTCAGAATGTTTTTCTTCATAAGCCGGTGTACGAAGTAGTGCGTTACTGTAAATAATTGATGTCCAGGCTCAATCCAAACACAAGCTAATTTTTACAAGTATGAAAACTGCAATATCAAAAAATATTTCAAACACTTGCTCATTTCTGTTTGCTACTTATGATTATCGGAATCAATTTTGAAATTGTTTGTAAGCATCAGGGTTGAAGGTCACAGCAAGTTTCAATGTGTTAGGAAGGCACTTTTCTAAGCATTTTAGTGAAATTTGCATTGGAATCCGATGTGCAGTTCCTAAGATATGAGTATGTCAAGTTGCCACATTTCCAACAAAAAGTGAACTTGAAGCAAGCTCATATGACTTCATATCGTGGCTTTAATGGGCAACCAGTTTCTTCCTGAACAGTTCCATATGGCAGAATGTGATTGCTTAAGTGGCAGGAGAACTTTGCAAACGTTGAATTCCCCACAGGGGGGTCTTAATTATGCCTATTAACTTCAAGGTCAACACAGCCATCTAAAAAGCAGAGAAAAAACATTCCTTGTTATAATGAGGAAGTGATGTAACTGCTGCTGCCCCAAGCTCACTTTAGAAGTTGGAAGTTGGATTTCATTTACTGATATCTCGAGAAATACACGTGTCATTTGAATGGACTGTTCTCCAAACTGTAGAGATTCGGTTCCCTCATCACATATGAAGATTTAACTTCGGCTTTAACTTCGTCTTTAATTCAAGGTCTCTAGTGCCATGTGTAGTCAAATGTCATCTTTTGTTAGGTCAAGGACTAAGCTATTTCAAAAGGGGAAAAGTAACTGAAATGTTTCTCATTGTAAAGAGTCTTTCGTCTGCAAAAAGTTGTAGCATGTTCAAAAACTCATTTTGCCAGGGTTACCTTTTATTTTTAATTATTTTATATTTGAAACATTTTTCTCATTATACAAAAGGTATAATACATACTCAGAGTTTATTTAGGACATGAGTTTAATGATAAATAAACAGAAATTTTGATGAATTTTTGGGGTGTCTTTCTCTTTTTTCTATTTTCTTGTCTTACCTCCTGTTATATTTCACTCACTCCAAAAATGAACCACAAACTATTTCATGATGACAAAACTGTGACAACTCCTACTTGGACAATTGGCACCCGGACAATTAACGACCCAGGACAATTGCTACCGGACAATTGGCAACCGGACATTTTCCACTCCGGGCAATTGCCAAACCCGGACAATTCTCACCCGGAAAAGTTCCATGCTTATGATTCACCGCTACGAATGTCTCCCAATCATGTTTTTTCTTGAACGATGTCCAAGAGAACTCACCCTACAAAATTACACTATACTGTGTGACTTAAATTGTAACGCTCAACTGTTACTAAGGGTATAAGTAAGGCTATTTCTAACTAAGGTTTCTAAGGTTTGAACTGCTGTTAAATCAGATTGTATTGTTTTACATGCATGTTAGTGGTACATCTAAAATCTGTCAGAATTGAATATTAAAAACGAATTAAGATATCTTAAGGGCCTTTTAGAGCATCATCTATTGGGTGTAGGTTACGTATAAAAAGGTCGGGTTGCTAAACCGAACACAGGCACGTACTCGAGCCTTTCTTCCTGGGCGGTGGAGGTTCAAGGGCGAAACCCGGGAAGATTTGAAGTCTACGAAGCCCCAGGAAGACAGTGTTAAGCACTGTTGTAGTCAGGATTTTTTATTGGAGGGGATCAATTGCACAGGGTCTAATTGCGGCCTGAGGGAGGGGTCTAAGGAAAATTTTGAATGTTTAAGTACCCACAGATGCAACCTATTGTAACATTTAGCATGATTGAAGTCATTTTTGTGGTACTATGAGAAACAATAAATTGCTCTGCAAAGAATAGTGGCATCCGGAATCCGGTACTAATCTGTCATAAGAAAAACTTTGCTAAGCAAATCAAACTTTGTCAGTCCCTTACAAAAAAAAAACCCATGAGATTCCCACGGGAAGTGCGGCACTTCCCATGGGAATCCCATAGGAATTCAAGATTCCCCATGGGAATTGTACGGGAAGCAAACACTCCCCATGGAGTGTCTGAAAATCAACATGGGAAATTCATCACTTCCCGCGTACTTCCCTTGGGAAATGAAAATTCCCCATGGGATTTCATTTGCATCACATGGGAAGTTGCAAGCTGACACAGGAAATAGTATGCATCTCATGGGGAATGCTTATTCCCCATGGGGTATTTTGATTTTTCACGGGGAAGCCATAATTCCCCACGGGATTTGAAAATTCTCATTGGAAAGTAACAAGTCCACATGGGAATTTTTAATTTTTCTTGTGGAATAATATATCATGCAATTACCCATGGCATGCAGTGCATATTTGTGATTTCACTGTAAATATCATAGGCCTACTAAAGAGCAACATTTTTTAAGCTAAATTTTGGGGAACAAATATGATTATAAAATAAACAGAAGGGGAGTCAAAATTAATTTTACTCTAGTAATCATGAGGTGCAATTATTTAAATTTTCAGTTGACTGTGTTTATAGGCCTTTAGAATATAGATGGCATAATTGGCATTGTCTGCAACATTAAGGTCACCTATAAGTCACCCCCTCCCTCCCACCCTGAAAATACTTGCATCAGGCTATTATATATTTAATTTTATTCTATTTTATTTACTATTTTTTTTGTAAGACTGGAGAGAACCTGATACATGGTCAATGCTAGGGCTATGTATGCAGTTTGTATGGGATTTCTGTGTAACAGCTAGATCCAGCATGGGCACAGATTATCACTATCACTCCTTTAATGGGACCACAGGTTGACTATTACTCCTTTAATGGGACCACACATTAACACTGTCACCCCTTTAATGGGACCATGCCCACTGCTGATGCTAGTAGGGCATATGGTAGTGTTGACAAAGTTATTTATAACATCTCTGTCCCTTTCCTTGGATCCTCAATGTTAAGGTATAACAGTCGCTGCATTGTAAATTGAAGAGGTAAGCATATCCATCCTGTCACACTGTCGACTTGCCAAAGAATTACATATTGTATATTGGAGGTGAGGAGGGGGGATGTAGATCAATCATATCCTAGCTCCACTACATTGACTACAGCCACTAAGGCTACATGTTTGTTCTATACACTCGAGCATTACTGCAGTATGAGCTGCAATAATTTGCAATATTCGATTTTATTTGTTCAGGCTTACTCATATTACTAATCATGCCTTTCTAAAGTATTTTGTACCCTAATTTAACTAATTGGAATTGTTTTTGATAGATGTTGTGAGCAATAAACAGTAGTGAAGACATACAGTACTGTTTATATGAATGCACATGGGATCTTTCATATGACACGAACTTACACTTAGGCCTACTATTCAGTCGGTGTCTGGTCAACTCGGCCCCTGAGACAACTCGGCCACTGAGACAACTCGGCCACTGGACAACTCGGCCACCGAGACATCTCGGCCACTATTTACATTCTATATTAAGTGAACTAACCAATTGTGAGATTGCATTTTTGAGGAAATCTGCAACGTCTAACCTTCAGCTTTAAGACGTTGCTCAAAGTAAACCTAATTTCGAAAATAAAAGTGAAAATTTTTGAAAATGATCATATCTCATTCTGTTCCTTGATTTTTTTAATCTGACAACATCGATTTATTCAATGTCATTCGAAACCACGCTTTAAAGGGGCTGGAACGCCTAAGATCGTGCATACGTAGTATCTGTTCTTTTTCCAGTCTAAAATAGAGCCATATAGGACAGTCCAATAATGTAAAAGGTCTGAGAACCCTGAGGTTGGTCACGTTTAGTACGGGCTGTCCTTCTGTGGACGTAATAGTTTTTTTTGCCGGGAAGCAGTGAAAGTTTCGGTTTCGCCGAACGGTCCACGGGGTCGGGAGGACTTTGGAAAAAGTCCTCTTAGTGATTGGCTGTTGAAAGTCATGTGACAAAATTTTTCTCTTTGAATGTGAAATTGTCTACAAGAGAAAAATTGCTTGGTTTCATTAAAACATATCGAAAAGTTTACGGTACATAAAAAATCATTTGCTCATTTTACATCAAAATTTATAAATTTTTCTAGGCTAATTAAGGTAAGCTTAATCAGTTAGGCTATTCTTCGAAATGATAGTGTTTAGGTGAAAGCCGGTGAGGCTTAAAATTATGGAACAAAGTTCACTATAGTTACCAGTCTCATAGATAGTACCCCCCATAGTTGTGGCGCCAGCGGGGGGAGGGGGGGTATGATAAACTATAGGTATCTGCTCTATCCTGACATATCTTAACTTCAGTCACGTCACTGAGTTCTGGAGAGTCGACCATCCTTTTTGAAGTCTATCATACGTACTGTACCATCGTTAATCCGTCTGCGGCCGGCCGCCAAATCTGAAATGAAGTACCCAGGCATGACACATTTGGAGCTAAGCGAGACTGTATATACCTGAATTAATACTAATATTAAGAAGGGTACCTATTTTAACTATATTATTCAATAGTGGCCGAGTTGTCTCAGGGGCCGAGTTGTCCGGGGCCGAGTTGTCTCAGGGGCCGAGTTGTCCGGGGCGGAGTTGTCTCAGGGGCCGAGTCGTGGAACGTATCTACCGCGGGTGGGGTGTGTTAAACACCAGCAATTTTGGTCGTCGGCAAATCAAGGTGGTCTGTCGGCAAATTGGAGAACCCGGGAAACCCGTGAAATGAATATGCCGACCCAAAGAAAGAGATGCATACAGTACAACAAAGTAATCAAACAAATTTAAGTTGTTTTTTTTACATGTCGGCTATCCTTTGGCTCAATTCTCTTTCTTTTTTGAATTATCTTTCTTCTTCTCAAATCAGGGGCTTTTTAATTATACTGAGCAAGGGCCATGTCCCTAGTCCTCTTAATTGCCCCAATGACACACATTTGCTCCAGTAAAAATGTCCCTTTTAGGATTATTAGTAAAACCAGTACAAAGTTATTTTGGCCTCCGTTAAGTCGCCTAAAAAGCCCAAAATGTCAGAGCTTCCGGGGCCCTGTTGCGGGTCCTGCATCTAATGCATATTGCCTCGGAATTTTAAATAGAACTCTTTATTGATAAAATGCCCCAAAACACTTTGGATCTTTTAAAAATGCCCTTTCTCAAATCATCAATCACACGTTCAATTTTGAGTAGCTTCGGCGTTTTGGCTTTGCCCCCTAAAATTACTCTAAAGTATGTTTCTCCTTAATCAAATGCCATCGTACTTCACAATTTCATTCTCGTCTCTTACCCCACCCTCTCCTGAATTAAATGCATAGTTCAGAATCCTTAATTTGAATATGATTTTCGACCATTTTGGAGCTCTCAAATCAATAAAATCGCAGAGCTTACGGGTGCTTTTCCCCCTGAACCCCTACCGGGGTTTTGCCCCTGGACCCCACCTGGGGCCTTTAAGCAGGCCCCTGGACCTCACATCGATGGGGTTCTGCGCTTCGCGCAAAACCGGACGACTCACCATTATGTCGGCTGCCGGAAAGTTGTGGCCCCAATAAAATACATTTTCCTCCGCCTATGAAAGAGGAAGCTATCTCTTTGAAAGCGCAAATTGCCAGATTGTTCGGACCCGTACTTGTCCATTAACATTACATGATAGAACCTGGAACAAATTGAAATTTATTTTTAGGTAGTTGATGGGGGCTGTGTTGTTTTTAAATATGAAATATATTTTGATCCCTCAGATTGATTGTACCCCTACCGTGGATTCGCCTTTGCACCGAATGCGTGCAAACTCGCGCTTGGCCATATTACAGTGCATATTGGTTTTTATTGGCTAACCACCACTTCGGTAATTCGCACTTCTGTAATTAACACGAGTAAGACTAAGATTGTTATTCTTTCGAAAGAAAAAGTTAAGAAAAATCCAAAATTTCCTTTGACCGGGGAAATTATTAATGTTGTGAATGATCATATTTATTGGGGTGTCACCTTTAATTGCAATAATAAATTTACCAAGGTTAAATGTAAGTAAGTAAATTCCGCCAGAAAACCCTTTTTCAGTTTACTCACCAAGTCGTATAACTTGAATTAACCATTGGATTTGTTGCTTCAGTTATTTGATCAAAATGTCATGCCTGTATTGCTGTATGGTTGCGAAACTTGGGGGTACGAGGACGTAAAACAGAGGGAAGCATTTTACCTTAACTTCGGTAAACAGGTACTAAAGGTTAGGAAAAACACCCAAAATTGCATGATCTATGGTGAACTAGGAAGACATAAGGTTGCAAATACACCTGATTTAGGATTGGTCTAATTTTGGAGTATTTTCAGTATAAATTTACACATCGTATTATAGCTACAAATGTTTTCCTGAGCAAGATAAACGTCACGGATAACACAATGTGGTCCTTCTGTAACGATTATGAAGAGTCCGTGATTCACCTCTTTTGGCAGTGCAGACATGTAGCAGCCTTGTGGGGTAGCATTTACTTGGAAATCTTTCAGTCTAAAGTTGATGTTATTTTTCAAAATGTTTGTTTCGGATATGTTGACTTCCATAATAAGTGGTTTAGTTTTGCTATTTTCCACTTGAAATTTCATATTTATCGTTCTAAGATTAACGATATGTTGCCAGATTTCCAGACATTTAAATACCAGTTGGGATTTCACACTGAGGTTCAAAAACATATACTGAATAACAAAAACCATCAAACAGAGCTGGACAGATTAAGAGATTCTTTGCACCTTTCATGAAATATCCTCGTAGCAAGAAAGTAATGCACATGATTTTATTTCGCCTGTAAATTTTAAGTTTTGTAAAATGTAAGATTGTTTTGTTAACTATTTTGTTGTTGTTCCATTTAAGGAGCCAATGATCAGTGTAAATAAAACATGGAAAAAAATGGGGTAGAACAGTTAAGAGTAGCGACTAAAGTTATGTTATGTATAACTTTTTGCCTATTCTTCATGACAAAGGTATGTATAGCTCACCGTGCATTAGAAAGCTACAAGATACATCAGAATTGGGATGTCTTTTGTTTGGAACAACTGTGATTATAATTTTTCATCTGCAAGCTTTGTGAGATTCTCTTTATTGAATTACCCTCGGTTGGAAAATAACATTAAGCTTCGGTTTAGTGATATTGCTAAACAAGGATGGCCCACCGAAGATCATAAGAATATTCAGTGTAAAGATTATCGAATATTTAAAACCGATTTGCAATAGGATAAATGCCTCACCGTCCAATCTTTTACTATGACAACAGGTTTACAAAGGCAAACAACAAGTTAATCAAGCCCGACTTGCTCTATACAGTTTACTAAGTAAATCTCGCAATCTAAGGCTACCACTCGATTTGCAGATTCAGCTGGTCGGTCAATTGGTTCTTACTGTTCTAGTTTATGGGTGTGAGGTATGGGGTGGGATAATTAAAGTCAAGTTGAAGCTTTCCATGTTAAATTTTGCAAGCAAATTCTTAAACTTAACAAGCACACACCGAATTGTATAGCACATGGAGAATTAAGACGTCATAAGTTAAATTATAAAATTAATTGACGTAAGAGGTTAGTTTTGGGGTGAAGAATTGTCAATGAAAGTGAACTTAAATTATTCAACATGATTTATAACTTTCTAAGGGCTCCCTATGATCAAAATATCAAAATATTTTCCTTGGCTAAGAACAATAAAAAATATTCTTAACAAAACTGGTATGTCATTCGTTTGGAATAGTGTAAACGTTACCTTCTCTTCTAACAGTGGTACTATACCTTTCCCTTTGCTGAGTAAAGCAATTAATTGTTAGATTAAGTGGTATGTGTGTAAACAAGATTGGCTCGCTGAGGTAAACAGGAATTCCTAAAAGTATAATTAAGACCAGTCTTGAATTCGAAAAGTATCTGTAGATCCTCGACTTCCGACATCGAAATTATCAATGTAAGTTTCGTTGTACAAATATCAATATTCCCGTCGTCTCGGGCAGATATCATAATATTGTATTTCATGACTGAATATGTAATTTATGAAAAGGTAATTACCTAGGGAATACATTCCATTCTATCCTTAATGTGCAGCATTTAAAAATGAAAGAAATTTGTTTCTCAAACCCTGTTTTAGAATAAGACCTAGCTCCATAATGATGCGTGACCTTTTTCAATCGAAATCTAGATCTGTAATTAAAAATTAAAGTTTGTTTTGTACCAAAATAATGAATACCTTTAAATAAATTCTCTTAATTTCAACTGCACCCAGCACATTATTTGGTTCTGGTGCCACCTCTTATTTCATTCATAGGTTTAAGTTATTCACAAACAAGAATTCTTAATTCCTGCCTATTATATATCTTCAAATTAACCGTCATCTACATATCCATTGTATACTTCTAATATTTGTTAAGACCTTGTTATAGTCTGCTATACATCTTATAGGGGATACATGGAGAATATGCTTAAACTAAAGTTGACAGTTTGAACTTGTGCATATTTCGTTGCAGTAATAATAAGATTCCCTCAGCAATTGGAAGATATCAGAATATTCTGTTTCATGAAAGAAAAATTGTACCCTTTGTTCTCAGGATATTAGGTGATGAATTCCATTATATTTTTGAATGTCCAAAGTTTTTAGTCGAGAGATGTAACTATATTAAGCTCTATGAAGAAATTCTAGTGCCATGAAAATGAAACAGCTCTTCAAAATTGGTAACATTTATTCTGAAGTTACTTTAAGTATATTCTACGGGAAAATTATCCAGTTTTTGAACCGTAACATTAATGAACTAAATGTTGTGTTTTCTGTCAAATGGATGTCTGTGCTAACTGGGATCTGACGTTACTTTAAGTTTGTAATGTGTTTTCACATATATCTTTTCCTTACATTTTCTTAGTTTTTATTTTCCGGAATGGAAATTTTTCGGGTTGGCAGTTGTCCGGGTGGGGGTTTTCCTGGTGGGGAATTGTCCGGCAACCGACAAAACTGTACTGCAACTAAATGTCAAACAGTGACAATGGTTTCCACTCAGGATGGGAAAACCGCGAATGAATCATTAAAGAGCTAATAACGTGACTTTATAACACCAATTTGGGTTCATTTTCTGACGTTATCTATCAACAAAATAGCGTTAATTTAAAAAAAAATTCGCCCATGAAAGAGAAATGCTCAATGCACAATATGGGTAAAATATCAAATGAATATGCCAGTATTAATTTTCTATTTGCATACAAATAGCGTATCTAGTTTTCGTCAAAGTTTCTTCTGAGTATTTCTTCATATTCCAGAATCTTGAAAATGGCCATTCTTGAGCTTTGAAGTTCACTTTAAGATAAGTAAGTCATTTTTCAAATCATGAATGAACATCTCAATGTTGGACACGTTTCAAAATTTGTTAAAACTTTTTAAGAAGCAGAGGAAGATACTTGGGACATGCAAATTCCAATAAAGGTTTTTCCCAGGGATGACTGATTATCAGCACGTTTTTGAATTCATGATTCTTACCGGTTTAACTTTAACTTGCTTTAACAATAACAGGTACAGTTCTAAAGGCAGAAATAGCATATGAAAACAACCAAATCAAAAGCCTATTGGTGATGACTGCACAGAGTGTAGCAGCTAGTGGGCCAGTGAGTAGAAATATCCACAACGCAAACTTGCGCTGCAATAAAATTTTCAATGCCAGGAAGTTGTAAAATAATTGTTTCACTTTGAACATTTTGGAAATGGTTCAGCCTGTTTACAGATATAATTTTGAACCACTGTGACATCGACACCGCATTGCAGGCTTGAAATATCACGTGATTCTCGCAAAAAGGGGTTACCATACAGTGTCAATACTTAATACAAACATGCCTTTATCGCTGCCCCTCTTCCATATCAAAGTTCCTGGTTACCCGCCTGCCGTTCATACCCCTCCCCGATATCTCTAACAGATCGCCGTCCTTGAGTGTTCAATATAAGCTCATTACAATTTAATTCTTTTAGTGATGGGTACCTCTAGGGATTTATCGACCCTTTACATGTCCACTTCATTTAAAACATATTTAAATGAGAGAGTGCTTTTCGAGCAAAGGTACGTAATGATACAGCAGTTTTGGGTTGAAAACGTATCGCGTCAGAAAATTCCCTGTGAGACCCTTTGTCCAATTTCCATGAACCAAATGGTTTCAATGGATTGTAATTGGTTCTCAATGGCTTTTAAAGACATATTCTGGAGACAAAATTCATTAACTGTAAGATACGCGGAAAATATTCTCTTTTAGAAGGTGGAAACTGCATCTAAATATCCTCTAGCATTTGGAAGATACAAATTTTTTAGAGTAATACAATTTTTTTCTTTAGATTTGGTGCATCATGGGAGATCTGTGATGTCATCGCGGCACATAAATTTGGCAGTGCATGCAAGCTATTTACAATTTTGATGTTGCTACAGGTAACAAGTAATTGCGAGTAATTGCAATTTGGTCTACCTTGGATACCCAATATTAAAGTCATGATGATGGTTATGGAAGATACTAAGAAGAGAAATAAGAAGAAAATTGGACACTTATCTGTTGCTTCTAAATTGTTGTGGGCGACAACTCTTGACCTTCAATGTATACATTTGTCATGTTGGGAGAAAGTGGGGGTTAAGTCATATGATGTTCTGACAGGCCGAAGCCGAAAGCCTTGTAAACCACGATATCTCAAGTTAAGAATGACCGCCACTTTTTATATTTGGTGTACAGAGTTGCCCTGTTGAGATGATTCTATCATTTTTAGTGGCGGCAAAATGTCATTAGACGTCACCAGAGCTAAATTTAATTATAGGCCGGGGAACCTAGAAAATGGCTCATTAACACAATATATCATGTCAGCAATGACAAGTACATATTTGTTATATAGACTCGCCATGTTAAGGGGAAGAACCCTAGTCTGTTTGGCGTAGGTCAGAGCTCCGAGTCATTTGAGGAGTCACCACAGGTAAAACTACTTAAACCTGAAACAGCTTAACTTTTCGATTTTAAACTCCTAGAGATTTTGCTATTATCTTCATACAAATTTACACATTTAGTCTCCCTGTAAGACTTCTTCCATTTTGATGAAGGTCAACGGTCATTTAAGGTCAAAAAGCAAAACTCCCCACAAATTTCCGAGACACTGTCACTAGAGATTAAAAAGCAAAATTTCCTAAACTTACGGCAAGACATCACTCCGTTTGGCACTCTTTGGCAAAAAATGCAGCCTAGCGATAGGTTCTACAACTTATATAAGTCTAATACCGTGCAAAACACAGTATAGCCACTCTTCACCAGTGCGCCAAACGCAAGTTGTCCACTTGTTTTCTGATCACATTTTAGTAAGTTAACTCACATTTGACTGTAAGTAAATCAACATTTGGTGAACTGGTTTAGCCGTGCTTCACCTTCTCGGTGATTGTGAACGATTTTGAACGACATTTGCTGTTATGGTATAAAGATGATCGTATGGTAGGAAGATACTACTTGCGCTTGTTTAGGGGACAACTGGGAGATGATAAAAATGAATGAATTCCAACTTTGTCACTGGGCCATCAGAGAATATAGACATTATGCATGTGATGTAACAGAGCAAAAAAGGACGCCCTCCATTGGGGCAAAGCAAACCAACACTGACATATGCAGACAGCTGATTTGGCAACTAGTCGAATATAGCGCATTGTCTGCTACAAGTGCAGGGCGATTTCTTGTGCGTGCGGCAATGTGTTCCATTGTTCTACCCCCAAGAATAAGGTCTATAGAACAACCGTTCACCGACATTGAGCAACACAAAAATGTTATACAATTTATCACAGATGTAGTCGAGTCACGAGTCCGGCAATTTTCATTTTCCAAAGACTCGAGTCCCTGTACATACTGTCTCAATGAGGAGAACCAACCCCACTGACCTTTAAATTTCGAAATCACTGGTTTGAGTCCGGACTCGATCGACTACTTTAGTGCAGTTTCTAGGTTCCACTCCATAAATCAAGCTCAAGCACACATTGAATTCACTGTCTTTCCTTAAACGTGCCTGGGAATTTTTCATTTGTTAGCTTCACAACACAAATTTAGTTGTTCATATTGTATATACATTTATATGGTTCACATCTGTGTGGCGAGTTTCAACAGGAACAATAAGCATTTGCGTTTGGAGTTCCTTGTTACGAAGGAGTATTTACTGTGTGGTCCACTAGCTGCGAGCCTTCATCCTGACGTTTAAAATGTAAGTCTATCTTATTTACCATGAAGTTCTGGTAGATCCAGTTGCTTTAGTTAGTTAGATAGAGTTTTACCGCCAAGTTTCCAACCCACTGGTTCAAGTCGAGCCGGCTACGGCTCTTTATACAGTTGTGGCTAACTGGCTTGTTTTGTCTACTCCATTACTTATGCGGATCGAGCATCACACACAACGGCAGTAGGCAGTGGCGTAGCTAGTGGGGGGGGGGGGGGCAGGGGGGGGGAAGTTGCCCTCCCCCCCCCCTGGAAAAATTTTTGGGGAAATTTGATGAAAATGCGGAAATTTGATGAATCGTCTTATTATTACAAAAATGTCTCAGAATTTTTGGTAGAATAAAAAATTGTGAGACATTTCTCATACATAATTCGTATTTTCATGCAACAAATTAACTCAGTGTCGCATGATTAACCGGCCCAATTTGCGTTGCACAGAAAAGTTCTCTCCGCGTAGCAGATTGAATGTTCTCTTGTGCTTGTATACGCACGGGGGTTATGATCAGTGCATTTCAGTGCACAGGAAGCTGTTATTCAGGTGATACTTTGGGAATTCAGTAAAAGGATGTGAAAACTGACAAGTCACTACCGTAGACCCCGAGGTTGTTATGTTCTTCTACAAGCTAGCAGTAGCTGTACGATTTTACTCTGTGTACATAACGATGGATGGGGCTGAATCATTCCATGGCCAACGATAAACTAGAAATTAGAATTAGCGGGATCCGTTGGCACACTTAGATTTTGTTACTTAGCCTAATCCTTGGAGGCTTACAAGCTAGTTCGGGAAAATAGCTTTCTGCTCACTTTGAGTGTAACAATAAATGAACAATGAGTACCTTGTAGCCTACTACACTTAACAGACTGATTTTCTAACAGGATATCCTGTGTGATCGATCCACTATTAGGCCTCCTTAGTGGCGTGCGAAGGGGAGACCATTGGGCCATCCCCCACCCCCACCCCCCTCACAGATGCCATTTTTTCTTTGTTCTTAAAAATACGTAGTCTAACTTTATTAACACAGATTTTACTTTAAAAGATAGCATATGTGGCACCAGATTGCTTATAAGGACACCCAATTTTCAGAAATGTTCAAAGGGGAAGGATTGTCCCTGCAAGGTCTTTCAGTGATGCCAACTTTTTTTTTAATTCCTACAAATAGACCTAGGCAACTTCTGTCAAATTCCAATTTTTACTTAAAAAGGTAGACTCTGTTTCCCACTGGTGGCATCGATAAAAAAGACTACATGTTTAGATTCTCTTTACAAGCATAAGTACGCTATTTTGACCATTTGAGGGGTCTGATTTTTCGAAATTGTCTCTACGCTCCGCGCCAACCAATGGTGGCGCTCCGCTTAGATAATCTTTATGATAAAATAACATTTTGTGGCCAAGAAAAACCACAAATACCGATCAATGCTCTCTTATTTTGACTCCTAAAAGTGTGCAAATTTAATGACAAGTTTTTCTTCGCAAGGTAGCATAAAATGGCATAAGGAAATGAATGTCAAGACACAAAAGTTTCAGTTTTATCCTCATGAACCACCACGATTCAACTTTTAACACTGTTCCTGTCAAAGTCGAAAATCTTGCACCATTTTGCATGTAGGCTCCTTGAAAACGTCAAAAAATTTCCGGACACCCCTCCCCTTAGACCATACTGCATGCCCCTCCCCCTTCAGAGAAATCCTGCGTACGCCACTGCGTTAGTACATACAAATAAACCAGATATTGTTTACCAAAATAATATACTTTGTTATTTCCGATTGCTCTATGTTTTACTTTAAGATTAAAATGCAGGTAATATTACAAAATGACATGGTAATGTTGTTATACTTGTAAGTTTGCATATTTTATATGAAATACATACACATTGACCGGGAAAAGTTTTGGGGAAACTTCATACCTTTGCCCCCCCCCCCCTGGAAAAAATCCTAGCTACGCCACTGGCAGTAGGCTCCATCTGGTTTAACTCGACCTGAGAATAGGACCCAGGGATTCCGCGTGAGAGGCAGATGCTCTTACCGTTAGACCAACCGCGGTCTTTAGCTTTCTTTAGTAGCCTACTCATGTGTATTGCTGGTACCATAGCCAGATAGGTATTTGTCTCATTCGCTACGTGTAACGTTACTATATTATTTCTCATTATTGTCTTGGACGTTGAAGTTCTATGAATAGTGCTATGAGAGAATATGAAAAAAATAAACTAAATTTTATTTCACGTATTGTGTATCAAAGTATTTGGATCTTTACCTAATAAAAGTGGCCTTAAAATTTTGGTAACATACATCAGAGACTTTAATATAATTTTTTTTGAAATGGTACACTACTATACGCTTTGAACGAGCGTTTTGATACCCCAGTTTTATTCCATACAGAAAATCTTTCCAAATATCTTTGCTCTTAATGCGTCTTACTTTATGCATGTTAAATCATGGAGCTATTACGTACAAATTCCATGGTAAATCCGTCAAACATTGCTGAATATTAAAGCATATCACTAAACTTCAGCATTTACATGAATTGTTCAGAAGAATGTAGACACCATGTCAAAAATATAAAAAAATCATTTTAGTACAGCTTTCTTTTAATGCCTCCACCATTGTTGCCTTAGTAATGTTGTATCTTATGCATGAAGCATTTCAAACATTACATGTTAAGCTTTTAAGTTAAATTATTATTTTATAAGTTTCGTGATTAATTTCAAAAATATCAAGGATGTATGTCAGTTGCTAATAGAATCCTCCTCAAATAATGTACAATAGGAATAATGGTCGCTCTCTTCAGATATCTTTGTTGTATCCATGCTTTCATTAGTTGCTGTTTTCATTTTTGTATAATACAATAAGCAAGTTTAGATTAAACCCTTTATTTGCAACATGTGTCTACCAAAACAGCAGTTCAATGATTAAATTTATTCATGTTTTAAGTTTTGGGGCCATGAAACAAGTCATATGTGGATTGAAGAAGGAAAGTTGTAAGTTATAAAGAAGTCGTGTTAAACTTACAAGGGTAATCTACAGGCAGAGTATGTCCCATAAACGGCTTGAATAACTAAACCTGACATTAACCTCCAGTGGTCGTAAAAGCCCCGCATAGCCACGGGGAAAATTTCCCTTTAGAAGCTAATTTATATTTACTCCCTCTAAAAACACAAAATTACCATTCCTTCCATTTATTTCGATATTCTTAGTTTTTAAAATATATTTTCTCTCGCCTTGGAGCTCTTTCGGGACCATGCATTCAGTCTCAAGACATTATATAAAAATTTGATCAGCGCTTGTGTTTGGTGAGTGTATGCAGCCATTAGTGGGTCCATCAGCCTTAAACCATCTTCATTTATTGTCTCCTTGAGTTTCGAACCCTCGTATTCAGTGTACAACTATCCATGATAAAGCTAAACAAGGAAACTGAAAGACTAAAGGCAGTGGACCCCAGTTATCTCCGACTAAAATCAGACCATCACTTGACTGTCCGGACTCGTCTATAGACAGATGAAAGGTTACTCTTGGTTTTCTAAGGCTTTGCAGTCTACATGTTAACAATATGTCTAGATGAAGAGGCGTAGACTATGAACAGTGACTGAAAGAAATAGAACATGACGGCATCAGAACATCATCGAAAAAAACACAGTGGTTTTGGATGTGTGTAGTCCTGCAAGAAGCTCAAATTACTATCACCATTCAAATGTTTTGACTGAGGTTACTCAATTTATTGACATTTCATCTCTACTAAAAAAACAAAGTAAAACAAACCCAAATAAACCTCGTGATAGAGACTTGTGAACACCATTACTTATTTGCTTTATTTAGTAGAAAAAATTTTAAAAAAATAAAAATGTGAAATAACCGTTTGTGGCTATTTTTCTCATTTTCGTGTGACAAAATTAAAAATCAGAACAAGACGAAAATTATGAAAGAGTTGCTGAAGATTGCTAAACGTTAACACAAGTAAAGTCCCCAATTCAAACTTCTCTTTTAGGGCTGTTCTTAACTATGGCGTGCGCAGGAATTCGTAGGTGCAGGGACCAGATTGTCAAATCAACAGATTGAAATAAGGGGTGGTCAGGAGAGTCCTCTTTTCTTTAAAAATGTTGCTTTTTGCAAAGTACTAAGATGTACAATGGTGTCTCCCTATACCCAATTTAAAGGTTGGGCCTACCTTCATAACAAAAAAACGGTGCAAAATGTGATTAAAAAATAATAAATAGGTGGAGTCCCTTGGTAAATGTTTGCTTTTTTGGCATTTTGCGCTACAATTGAAATATTTGAATCATCTTTTAATTTCCTTTCCAGCCAATACCCGTAAGCGCCTGTTGCTCTGTCAAGCTCACTTTGACCTCTTCTAAATGATTTCCCCCGAACTGGCCTTTTCCCAGAATACTTTAAGAGGTAAGGGATATGCCCCTCCCCCTTTGTCAACGCTGCTGCTTCTAAATTGTTCCAGGGAAAACAGTAGCATTTTCTCTTTAAACATTTTTTGTCACTGTTTTGGGGTTTCCATTTATTTATTTTGTGTGTGTGTGTGTGTGTGTTTTTTTTCTTTTGTAAAAAAATAAAGTTTCTGTCAAATGATTTCCCATTTGTCTGTATTACTATGTTTTCAACGGTTATTTTGACTCCTTTAAGGTGAAATCAGCTGTGATTCATGTGTTGTGTTTCTATAGTACGGTGTATTGTTCGCTGAGTTTGCTCCTAATTGCCTAGTACATTTCCGCTTAAATATGGGTAGTGGTTGTGGTGTGTCAGTGAGTGTTAGCTGAAAACTAGGTTGTATGGATCATTGAATGGGGTGATAACCTCATCGTTTGTTTGTTTGTTGTCTACAACATGTTTGGTTTTCACTCCATGCAGACACATAACTTCCAAGCATATATTTAAACAATTTTATCCTTGACCCAATACATGGAACGTTTTTCATTCCGTCGTAGCTTTCCTTACCATATTGGTCATTTCGCCTTCGGGTGACACAAGTAAGCCGTTCCGCCAACACGAAACACGAGAGAGGAATACTGTACTGTAAGCGAATGAGCCAGTACATCGGTTACTGCGAATGCATTTGAGAGAGGAAGTGTTCATAAGTAGATGCACAGTGGCGTATCTGGGGTCACCTGTCGGGGGGGGGGGCGAATGACCATATAAACAAGGTGAAAGCTTTCCTTCTTCTGCTGTTACGGCTCCCTGACACGGAGCCGTAACAGCTCCCTGTTGTTGCTATGGAACGAGGGGTCTAATTACCGTACGGTTTTGCAATACGCCTAGTGGTCATCTTTACGTATGGCAATATACTCATGGTGGATTCCTGTTATTTTGAAAAACGCGTACTGGTGATAGAAATAAGCACCATGGTACCAGGGTTGCTGCGGCGTGAAAGGAATCGACAATGGGTTGTACAACTAAATTGTGTTTTTCATGGATCTCTATTATATAACTACAACACAAATTTGGTTGTCAAATTCCGAAACTTGGTCGTAAATTTACTGGGGCTTAGCCGGGCAGCTTAGTTGCGAACTGGAACCATAGGCGTAGGAGGCGAGACGGGACCCAGACTGGTGTCCCTCAAAAATTGTTAGGTCGAAAATTCGGGCACGGAACGACAAAAAATGGGGGGGGATATAATGGGCAAAATTCCGGCAGATATGTAGTAAAAGTGAAAGTCCGATATTTTTTCACTGAGTTCTCGAACTTTTGATCGATCCCCCCAAAACGGGTAAATGTTTTCCGTGCTCCACGTGCATACTTTATTTAGCTTAGCGGTCTATTTTATGCATTTCAACCGTAAATGAAATTCTGGCATCTTTTTGAGAATCTGGCAAAAACTTTTCTACCCCTCCCGTTGGAAGAGTCCCGGAGGCCTACGCCTATGACTGGCATTCGTAATTATAAAGTAAGCCTACTATAGCGACTGATATAAAATCTTGCTTCGTTACTGAGGTTCTCACAGAGAACACTAACATTTTAGTAAGCATGCTTTGTTGATTTTGAAATGACAACATCCTAATCCAATCAGGGATGGCGCCAGCGGTGGGGGGGGGGGCGAGGGGACCATGCCCCCCTTCCCGTCGGGGAGCGCGGTTTCGTCGGGGAGCCTAAAAATACAATAAAAAATAATAAAAACCCTACATAACTGAAGTTGGGTGATCTTGAACATTTTTTTTTGTTTTAAAATGATTTTTTAATACATATCGAAATTGATTTTCAATAACTTCTCCTTAGCTCCGTCATACCTCATTCCATGTACCTTGTCCTATGTCCTCCCCTGTCGGGGAAGGACTGCAGTTTCCTTCAGAGAGGCTTAAAAATGAATGTAAAGGACTGAAGTTACTAGATTGATGATCATGAACTTTTTATGGACTATTTTTTCTTTAGCTTAGCTATCCTTCATCCCATCTTCAATCCGCAAGGTCATGGCCTCGTCGGGGAGTCCTAAAATTCATTTGAAGCCAACTTGCAACGTGATATATTTTCAAATACGTTGGAAGTAAAATCATTTATAATTTGGGGTTCGGGAAATCTCATCTATGTAGCGGACCTTGCAATTAAATACAACCAAGATTCTTAATTGAGACCAAAACACTTGTATGTTTTCAATTCCGTTGCATAGTGTAACCCCGAAAGAGACAAAAACATATCTAATTGTAGCCAGTACCTTTTGCCTTGTCATTTTCTGATTACTTAGCAATTTGCGTTTTTTTCTGTTGAAGTGAAACTTTCATTTCAAAGGAAAGCTCAAACTAACGAATGCTTCATTTCTTGTTTGGGATATGCCATTTCCGGCTGTCTGAGGGGTTAGGTTTTTTTTAACAATTTTCTGTACTCTCCGCGCCAACTGATGGTGGCGCCCCGCTTAGATATATAGTGTTTTAGTCGACCAGATTACTTATAACAAGACAATGTATGCTTGTAAATTATTCTTTGTTTTGGGGCAATATTATCAAGTAAAAATTTTATTGCGGAAGAATGCTCAAAATAATGACTGCTTTGTTATTACTTACGAGCCCAGGAAATGCCATTTCCTGCTGTCTGGAGGTTTTCAATTTTTCAAAAATTTCTAAGCTCTGCACTTTGATAGTCTTTTGGGTAGAATAACATTTTTCTGACAAAAAATACAATTCCGCCCATTCGCAAACTGAAACGCTTCCGTACATCTGTGTCAATAACTAAAATATACAAATTCAAAAATATCTGAAGCCAAACTTTTTCCGGGGAAAAATTTTCCAATGTGGTCCGAGGGCCTTAATCTGCATGATGATAGGTTACCCCAACAAAACTACACATCATCCCCTACTTGAATTTTCTTATGAGAAGATTAGTCTCTTTCATAAAACCCAAAATTTGTCCTAAAATTTCAACTTTTCTCCAATATAAGCTTCATATTGTTAAAAGTGGCAAAATTTTCTTACTTCGATGAGTACTGCGTAAAGTAAATAACCAAAGCCAGCTTCGTTAATCACCCCATCATTCTACCTAATTTTGCTCCTGAAAGCCGTATCATGATAAACCCCCAAATGTTTTGTTACAACCATACTACTGAACCAGATTTTCTTACATTAAATTCCAAAATTTCTCCAATACAATAAGCTCTTAATTTTCAAACCTTCGTTTTAAAAAAGGAAAAACCTTTTTGCACAAACTTCTATTGTCGTGTTGGAGCATTCGTAGCCTACGTAGGCCTAGTACGATTAAATGCGTAACACCAAATAATTTTCATTTGTCGCCTTTATAACTTGTTTAATTTTGCCAATATGAAGGACAGATTCTTCAAAAAACATTCCAAATTTTAATGATCCTCACAAAAACAAAATTACTTTCAAAAATTTTAAATTTTTTTTTAAAGATCTGTAAGTACTTGGGGAAGAGAGAGCCAAAATTTTCGCGCCCTACGCGCGCCTCAAAATCTGCTAAGTTTCGCCACACCGGGGCTAATTCAAAGTCGTTGTCAGGGCCTAAAAATGCTGCCCCGCCCTGTCGGAGAGCTTGGCTCCCTGTCGGGGAAATCCTGGCGCCACCCCTGGATCCAATATCAAGTGTACCATATTGAAATTGTGCTTTTGTGACGTAAGTTTTACATTGCTTAAAAGTCCTCGAAAGCTCGGAGTTAAAAGATTGAATTCAACAGCTAGCCGTTGATAAAGTGCAGCCCGAGCAATATTTCACTCCCCATATCTGGCTGTTCAATCAAAAACGTTGCCCACCCCTGATCTTAGCAACAGCCTCCCTCACTTGGCAAGCAGATTCCGTTTGCAATGAAATGTTCCGCTAAAGTAATTTAGCAAAATCATCAGAAATAATTCTAATAATGATAAAAAAGGAATATGATGAACAGGTCTACGAAGTTTTGTTCAGTAATATGTACTATTGAAACACATTCATTGTAAAATTAAGTTGCCCATTACAATTTCTGAAGCTGTTAGGTATTTTAATGCTTGCGATTATTCCAGCACTACTCGTAACAAAAACTTACTTAATATAACTCATTATGATACTGTACATGGGAAATGGCTTCTTAAGAATTATTGCTACAACCTGTGGCTGTCACTCCCTCAATCTGTTAAATCTGCTTAAAGTCTTTTAAAAGTAAACTTACCAAAGAACTTGTACAAGACAATTACCAGTAACCTGATTGTACACGATGTTCCATTATTCTTACTGTCTCCTCTTATAGGACCTTTTCTTCCTTTCTCCTCCGCTCTACTTTCTCTACTCTCCCTGTCTTCTCTTCTCCTCTTCTTCTGTATTCTATTCTTGTTAAATATTTTTGTGCAATCTCTCTTTATGGTCACTACAGTCTCCTTTGTTTATCTAGTGCCCCTTCACATGTATACAATGTTAAACATTATAATCTGCACTACTGAATTGTACATACTTTATAAAACATGTGAGAAACAAATTTGAAATTGAAATTGAAAATTGAATGGGTAGCCCCACCATTGGTTGACTCTGAGCACAAAGACATTTTGAAAAATCGGACGCTTTAGACAGCCGGAAATGATAATCCCAATCTTATTCCCAAATTATGGCTTCATGTGAGCGTTCAAGGCCCCAGTCTGTAAGATTACATACAGACAGCTACTTGTTATATGAGCCTGGGTAAAAAGAACATTTAAAAGCTGTTTTCTAGTTAACATTAATTTTATTTCCTTTTCAGACAGTCAGAGGCGGCAAGCCAGTCGCCAGAGAGGGGAGAAGGGCGCAGCCACTACCTATTTGAGCACATTTTAGTATGATTTTACTGCTTTTTTGTGCTGCTAAGAACTATTTATATACTGTAAATACTCACAAGGCGTTTTTTATTTTCAGCAAAAGTACGACATTTCGGCCAGTCTTAAATTTGAAATTCACCTCAACATGCTGGCGCTACGATAAGATTGGACTTATGAGGGTCGGTCCGGTCGGGACCATGGCTTAACAGGCAAATAAAAGATCATGAAAAGGTGATGCACAATACTGAGTCGAATGGCCAAACAATGCCGTATGCCGATGAAATGTGAGCAAAGCAGTAACTGATCTCTGAAACTTTCCGCTCTTCTGATTCGAAACACCCCCCAAAAAGCGCCACTTGCATGCAATGGCTTCCGTTGAGTTCTCTGTATAATATGCTGAAATAGCGAGTCTGCATTGATTTTACCTGTACATAAATATGAATATCGACACACGCTCGCATACAGGCAGTGCAATTCAGGCCATCCTAGAAAATTCATTTTTTTCTGTAGGGAGTATGTAACACAGAAGAGCATTTGGGTAGCCAATAGGGGAGTACCTCGTGCTGGCTGAGTTTGTTGACAAGAGTCCAAATATTCCAAATATGTTACGAAAAGTCCAAAAATGTTACGCATCTCAGAATGTGGAAGCGACTTGGCATGTTTGGTTCGTGATCATTTGGGGTAGTACCAAGACCACAAAGTTTCAAAGACAAAACTTTGCCTGTTCATGTTATGTTGTATTTCTTTTAATTTGTAGACTCTGCGAATAACATTACGATCAAAAATGGAGTTCGGTAGTAAGTATGTGTATATGAAAACAGCTGCTGAAGAAGACGAGATTGAGATAGATGATGGGGCTATGCAAAAACTCAGTCTGGACATCAAAAGCGAAAATGAAGACGTGAGTAATAATGCACTGTTATTATTTCATTGAATGTAACTCAGCGACGTAGCCAGGAGCTTACAAGGGGTAAACATTTGCGACTGATACGAATTATAATATTTTTGAGACAGTCTTGAACGATTGTACGTCTTATGTAATGTTTTCCAGATTAATCATTATCTACATAATATATCTATACCAACCGACTGTTTGGCCTAGTGGTTGGTGCAAGCGCCTCTCAGCCGAGGATCAGCCGTTCAAATCCTAGTCAAGTCATTCCAAAGACTTTAAAATTTGGACCTATTGCCTTCTAGCTTGGTGCTCAGCATGAAAGATTTGGGCAAGATAATGAAAATTATCGGTAAACGGTATGTACAGCGCCTTCCACTTTTTTGATATGTACGCTCTGTAAAAAGGAGTAAGTATTATTAATTATTATTATCAACAGATAGTTACCTGTTTTTGTTAAGCAGCAAACTAAACATGTTCAAAAATTCCTTAAAAATTGAACAGGAAAGAATCTGATTGTTGTAAAAAACCTATTAAACCTTTGATATCATATGGTAAGGATGAAATTGGCAAAATATTTTACATGTCATTCTGTCTTTGAAATCCCCTGATTAAAGAAAGTTACTGTTACCATCTGGACAAGTTGAAGCAACTCATATTAAAAAGTACTCAGTATCAAACACCATCGAGTACATTGGAAATAAGCTGATAATTTGATAAGCAAACCGCGTTCCTTTAATGTGATGGAGTTGGTCCTGATTGTTACTAATTGAAATGGACAGGTATTTGGTATTCCTCTAAGAAAAGTGTGTGGAAACGTTAAGGCGAAGCTTTTATTTCCCCTAAGGTGGACTGTGAAACAACTTCTCCTCCCACCCCCGAGTGCCGAATAAAATATACATTGACATATCCATGCAGACTGCACAGTGGCATGGTAAACAGGGAGCAAAAAGCTACTATAGAGGTAAAAAACTGTCAAATAAAATGTACAAAACAGGCATTAAAATGGTGTGAAGTATTAGGGAGACACTTTTTGTCTCCCTAATGTTGTTAAATGTTTCCCGTATAAACCGACTGCACCTGCATTATGTCTCCCAAATGCACAGCAAAGTGATATATATATATATACATATATATATATATATATATATATATATAT
Source organism: Holothuria scabra (assembly GCA_037179385.1). Taxonomy (NCBI): domain Eukaryota; kingdom Metazoa; phylum Echinodermata; class Holothuroidea; order Aspidochirotida; family Holothuriidae; genus Holothuria; species Holothuria scabra. Next base: position 17,970,891 of record CM074180.1, read on the forward strand.
ATATATATATATATATATATATATATATATATATATATATATATATATATATATATATATATATATATATACATACATACATACATACATACATACATACATACATACATACATACATACATACATACATACATACATACATACATACATACATACATACATACATACATACATACATACATACATACATACATACATACATACATACATACGAATCCCCATTATTATTAATAATCCTAAACTTTCCTCCTTTCTCAAAAGAATCAAGACTTCGTGACGAAATCTCAGCCTAGACCCCACTATCAGAGATATTTTCAATGAACCCCCAGTGACTGCTTACAGACAACCGCCCAGTTTACATAAAATATTGGTTCACACAAGACTTAATCCTTCCAAGGCTACCCCTATCCTTGTGGTAGTAGTCGTTGCCAAGTATGCAACCATATGATCACAGAGCGTACAGTGCACATCCACCCCAGGGGAATTCAATTATCACCGGGCCCGTACTCTTGTAATTCCTCCAATGTTATTAACCTTCTTTTGTGTGATAAGTGCCCGACTATCACTTACATAGGTGAGACCTCCTCCAAATTTAGGCTAAGATTCAATTACCACAAAGTCAGCATTCGCAACAAAAGCACCGGACTCCCTGTTGCAGAACACTTTAACAAACCCCTCAGCAATGTGAACGACTTTAAATTTGCTATATAGATGGGAGGCTTTTGTACAACCGAGGCACGTAAAAAACAAGAATTAAGGCTTATCTTCAGGTGTGAGAGTCACGTCCACGGTCTTAACCGTGACCTTTCATTCATGGCCAACAAGCGTGACCGTTGATCAGGTCGCCTGCACTTTCCTCTTCGTAACATTGTTAAGCTTTTCATCATACTGTCAATAAGGAAACTAGGAGGTTCGAAACGTTCAGTTTGTACATATCCTGTATTTTGCTACGATTTGCTTTTCGCTCATCTATAAAAAACAGGATTACAGAATGTAACATTTTTTGGGGGGTTAGTGGCAAAGGCACTGCTCTTTTTCTGTTTATTTTGTGTATTTAATTCCCACCAACGCACGGACCTCACCATGTTATATATATACATATATATATATATATATATATATATATATATATATATATATATATATATATATATATATATATATATATATATATATATATATATATATATATATACATATATATATATATATAAGAGTGACATCGAATTGAGTTTTGACAAGGATATGAAAAGTGCATTTCCAAAAGTCGTTTACACAAGGACATAGCCAAAATAGATGGTCTAAAATTTCATTAGAGGAGTTACAAAAGCTACATAGAGGCGAATCTTTAATTTTAATTTTGTACAAAAGGTTGTTTGTTCCTAATATTCTATGTATGAATCTGAACTGGAAATATTGTATCTTAGAATCTCTAACTGCTACAAAGAGTAAAGTAAAAATATCCTTCCAATCATACGAATTACCACTACCATGGCCTTCCCACTTAGATACTGCATTTGGCTGCGAAACATTTTCTTGGAGAAAGTAGTTATATGTAATCTTAGAAGGTTGAGCACTTTGGAGGAAGTAGTGAAGTCTTTGAAGGCTGACATTAAGCCCTTCATGAGGTCTAAAGTTTAATCTCCAAATGTTTGGGATAGCAGATGTTATACCATAATAGAGTGTAAATAGCAAGGTCTCAATAATATGAAATTTAGTGATAAATGAATCATAGCTTAGGATATTACCTTCATCGTCAAAAAAATCGCTAACAAGAAAAACTCTTTTCTGCTTCAGCAAATGAGAATAAACAATATCATTGTCAATCTTTACATATATTTTCATTTAATGGGCAAAAGTTGAAATCAGACCATGCACTACAGACATTAAAAATGAATGGGTTTCAAATCTTTATGTCATTCTTTGAAAAATTGCATTCAAATAAGAAGCTCCCTCCGTATTTTCGTAATGAATCGTCAAACAAAAGTTTCCAAGGACCATGTCTTTTCTCTAGGTACAGTTTCACCCATTTACACTTCAGACTTTTGGCACATGAGGCCATACTAATCATATTTAGTCCACCGTTCACTTTCTTGTTAATTAGTACTGATCGTTTGATTTTATCTGGTTTGTTTGACCAAATAAATTTTGGTTTATATATATATATATATATACATATATATAACCGTAATACTAAAAAATAAATTAAAAATGTCAACCAGGCAATAGTAAAGTGCTCAACCCTATGAAGGGAGCTGTAATATTGTATGCCGAGATGCATTACAAAGAAGTGGCTGTGGGTACAACCTAAAGTACGAGACTCAATCCCCTAGCACCAGTCATTCCAAGGGAGCCCCGAAACGAAGACGAAATAGGAACATAACCTGGTTCAACCCCCCGTATAGTGATAGTGTCACAACCAACATTGGCAAGAAATTCTTTAACCTCTTGGACAGCTGCTTCCCACCTGGGCACAAACTACATACTTTACTCAACAGAAACACGGTGAAACTGAGTTACAGCTGCATGGCAAACATAAACCAAATTATATCAGCGCACAACAAATACATACTGGCGAAACAGGAAGTACAACCAGAAACGCGAAGCAACTGCAATTGCAGAAAGCAAAGCGAGTGCCCATTGGAAGGCAACTGCCTCACGAACAACATTGTGTACCAAGCAACTGTAACACGCCACGACAACCACAACGAAGAAACATACATTGGTCTAACAGAGAACACATTCAAAACAAGATACACGGCCCACAAGTCTACCTTTAAACACAAAGACAAAAGAAACGCAACTGCACTCAGTGAATACATCTGGAAACTAAAGGATTCAAATGCAGAACACGCCGTAAAATGAAAACTCATGAACAAAGCCCAAGCATACTCCACATCCTCTAAAACTTGTAATCTCTGTCTGGAAGAAAAGTTCTTCATTATACTCAAACCTTCCTTAGCAACTCTAAATAAAAGAAACGAACTGATAAGCTCTTGTAGACACAGGAATAAACATCTGCTGTGTAATTATTCTAATAGGTAATGTATCTTGGCTCGCTGTACACCTTTCTTGCCTGTTCACAACGAACACGGAACGAACACGTGCTTTAAAACGGACACGTTCAAAAGCAGCGAACACATAGGTAGTTAACGTTATTGACATCATTCTACTTCAGGCTTCTGAGGAGTGAGGACCTACTTTATTGGCCCTTACGAAACAGTTCTTTGAAGCTATGTTGTAAGAACTTATTGCAACCTTTGCAATATATATATATATATATACATATACATATACATATACATATATATATATATATATATATATATATATTCGAAGAAATTAGTTCCACGTGTACTCCGAGAAAATAAATCATGAAACAAGATGCAAATAAAAGGATAACTGGTTGACTTGAAGAGTACAAACAGTGCAAAATTTTATTTCGAAATTTTCGGTTCACCCTGGAACCTTCCTCAACCAGAACAGAAAGAAAAGTGAGTACCGTACAGTTTTGAAATTAGACTTAGCCCTATCATTGCAATTGGACATGCAATTTTACCCCTCCAGGTACTACTTGTAACATCCTCCCATAAACTGTGACACGGCTAATATAGTTTATTTACTGTGCTACAACGTGTGTGAGAAAGGCAACTATGTTGATCAGACAGGTACCAAATTTAAACCGAGGTTTATCAACCACAAAAACTATTCTAGATAAATCGATAAGTTATCCTACATCCAAACATTTCACTAGTGACTCAAACTACTCTTTGACTAATTTCCGATGTATCCTACTCAATTTTAATTACCAATCTGTCACTCAAAGGCTTAAATCCAAAAGCAAATGGATGCTAAAATGTTAACACATACCCGCGACCTTAACAAAGACCTTGGTGTTTTGAGCGACTTCCCCAAAAAACTAGGTCCGGAAAAAATAATAAGGGCTACACAGTAAAAAAAATGAGCACGAACGGGTAAGTGTAAAAGGAGTAAAAACTGGCTCAAAAAGGGGTGAATATTACAAAAGGTCAATTCTAACATTAAGGCCGTGTGGAGCGAGAGTACCTAGCCGCATGATCAGTCGGTTTTCAGCACTAAGGCGGTCACGATCGGAGCCTCGGCACATTACAGCTGCCGTAACAGTTAAATGCTGTATAGAACAAGGTGAAGCGGGATTAAAATGTGCAGCCACCGGGTATCCATGGAGATTCTGTTTGATGGACCTAAGGTGCTCGGTGACTCGATCCGCGAGGCGGCGTTTGGTCTCTCCCACATACAACGAGTTACATCTCCCACATGCTAAAATATAAACTACATTAGAGGAAATGCAGGGGAATCTTTGTTTGACAATAAAGCTATTGCCGTTGGGGCCTGAAATGTTGACGAGGTCGTGTTTGCCAACAACTGGACATGTATTACACCTCGGACGGTTACATGGAAAGGTACCAACCGTGTCTTCTAAAGAAGTTTTTGGGTGGGAAGCCCGAACTAAATGGTTGGCTAAATTTTCCTCAACTCTAAAAGCAGTGATGGGGGGTTCCGGGAAAACATCACGGGTTGAGGGGTCTTGTCGGAGCAACTCTACATTTTTGTGGATAGCGTGTAAAATAGGACGGACCGAAGGGTGATAAGAAATAACTAAAGGAATACGTAGATTGGTACCAGATTTGCTCTTTTTCTCCAAGGCTTCCTCTCTGATGGTTCCTTGAATTCTGCGTAGGGCATTAGAGATGATTTTGGCAGGGTACTGGCGTTTTTCAAAAAAGGACAAAATTTCTTCAGAGGCAGTAGAGAAGTCAGAATCCTCCGAACAAATTCGTCTGGCTCGCAAGAGCTGGGAATAAGGGATAGATTTAGTGCAAGATTTGGGGTGGTTGGAAGGGTGCAAAAGGTAGTTATGCGAGTCGGTTGGCTTAAAGTGTAGGTTAGAGGTAATTGTACGGTTGTTGATGGACAGTTTAAGGTCGAGAAAAACAATAGATGAGTCCGAGATACAATGGGTAAATTTCAAAAAGGGGCAAAAAGAATTAACAAAGTCGATAAAAGTTTCTAAATCACGACGGGATCCAGTGGCAACTCCTACAATATCATCAATATACCTTTTGTAAAGTGTAGGTCGTGGCCCGGTATACTGAGAAAAAAGTTGTTCTTCAAAGTGACCCATGGTCAAACAGGCAACAGAGGGACCCATTTTGGTTCCCATGGCCACTCCTTTAACTTGACGGAAAAAACGCCCATTAAACTGAAAACAATTTTGCGTGAGAACAAGTTCCGTTAAACGTAGGAAGGTGTCAGTCGGTATAAGAGGATCACGCCGTTTGTCTAGGTAGTAACGGATAGCTGTTAAGGCAGCATTTTGAGGAATGGACGTGTAGAGGCTGGACACATCCATGGTGAATAAAAGATCTTCTGCGCAATTTTCAGGAAACTCAAAGTCACGAACAAGTCTCAAGAAATGTGGCGTGTCTTGAACAAACGACGGCAAAGCTGAAACTAAAGGGGAGAGCACAGAATCCACATACTCAGAAATAAGTGCGGTGGGGCAGCTGTGTGAAGAAACGATAGGTCTGACAGGGTTGTTGGCTTTGTGGATTTTGGGAAGCAGGTAGAAGTTAGAAATCTGTTGGCAAGGGTGGCGTAGAGAAGTAGCGTTTTGTGGTAGTTGTTTATTGTCCATGAGTTGGGTCAATGTGTTTTTAACTAACTTCCCGCTGACCCCACTCCTGAGTGCCAAAAGTTTGGTGGATGGTGGGTTCTATCCCCCGTGCGGCTCAATTTTTCTCTCTGGTGTTTTTCTTCAACCGTTCCTTCTTTGATAAGAGTTTATACTCTATCTTGGACCGGTATAATATATATATATATATATATATATATATATATATATATATATATATATATATATATATATATATATATATATATATATATATATATATATATATATATATATATATATATATATATATGTACTCTTGACGTGTCATTGTTGTACACAAACATACCAAATGAGGAAGGCGTCTCCGCTAGCACCAACGCCTTCAATCCGATTCGGGGCAAAACTCCCACCAAGAAAGACTTAGGCGAACTCATGCATCTGATTTTGACCAACAGCAATCTCACTTTTGGTGACCACCACTACCTCCAAATTCATGGTACAGCCATGGGAACCAAAATGGCTCTCTCATTTGCTAAATTGTTTATGGGCAACTTCGAGCAAAAATTTCTGTCTCGACAAAATTTGAAACCACAAATTTGGTTACGCTTCATAGACGACATCTTCATTATCTGGCCCCACGGTGAAGACTGTCTAAAAATTTTTATTGAAAACATCAATTTGTTCCATTCCACCATCAAATTTACGGCCGACCATTCCAGGTCCAGTGTCCACTTCCTGGACACCACTGTAACCATAGAAAATGGTTCACTCAAAACAGACTTGTCCGACAAACCAACGGACAAGCACAACTACCTCCTACGCAGCAGTTGCCATCCTCCGCATTGCACCAAAAACATTCCGTACAGTCAAGCACTCCGCACAAAACGCATCTGTTCCTCTGAAACAGATTTTGACACTCGGGCAAAGGAACTATCTGGTTACCTCCGTAACCGGCAGTATTTTCGGGGTTCAATTGAAAATGCCATCAAAAAGGCAAAAGAAACCCCTCGCTCGTAAACTGTGACGTACAAAACTCGTCAGCGCAATTCCGACAGAGTGCCGTTGGTAACTGAATACCATCCCGGTCTACCACCACTAGCCAAATTCATCAAAAAGCATATGCCCACACTTCAGAGCACCGATCTCCTAAGGTCTATCTTTCCCCCAACCCCCCGTTGTTGCCTTCAAGCGGCCCTCAAATTTACGGGACATTTTGGTTCGGGCAAAATTCCAGGACAAAGCCTCAGTCGAGGAAGACAACGAAAATTTTGGTTGTTCACCTTGCCCTTCCAACTGCAAGACGTGCGCCCTGGTTGATTCCACAAAAGGCTTCCAGAGCAATCAAAATGCACGCACCTTCCAAATTAGACAAGAAATTAATTTTCTTTCCAAAAATGTCATTTATCTCATATACTGCAATTTATGTGGTGTGCAGTATGTCGGAGAATCTAAAAATACTCTTCGAATGAGAATGACGCAGCACAGGTCAGCAATTAAAACCAAAAAGGTTGAACAACCTGTTGCAAACCATTTCAATTTGCCTCATCATTCTATCAAAGATTTAGGGGTCATTGCTATCGACCAAAACGATACATCGACCGACAAAGCTAGAAAAGCTAAAGAAAATTTCTGGGAACTCAATCTCAAAACCACATCGCCTTTCGGCTTGAACATCAGAAGCGATTTACCAGCTTGCTGATGACACTAACCAAAATAATCCGATCAGGCCATTCCGGTCTAACAATTTCTCTAATTACTCTGAAGAGGATTTTCCTAGTGTTGATGGGTTACACCCGAGTAATCCGATCAGACCCTCCCGGTCAATCAACCTGCTCAATTGCCTTAAGAAGGGTTATCCTGTCACAATAGAGGTGAGACCATTGTCAACACCTTTAAAAGCTTCCAAAATTTCTCACTCCTTGTCATTCTCTGACCAAGTATTGATAAAGAGGTAGTATTCCTCGAAAGCTCTACTTCAAACCTTTTGGCTGTTTAATTTATCTGAATTCTAGCCTTCCGCTATCTGTATCTCCTCGGAGATCCAGCCTTTCAATTCCGTAGCACCGTTGTTTTACAGTTTCTCCGTCATGTTTATATATATATATATATATATATATATATATATATATATATATATATATATATATATATATATTATATATAACCGCCATGGGTACCAGAATGGCACCCTCTTATGCAAATATTTTTATGCACTTTCTTGAACAGGAAATCCTCACTGTATCCCCTTGTAAACCGTTTTTCTATGTCCGTTACATCGATGATATATTTATGCTATGGGATAAAGGTGAAAAAGAACTTGACAACTTTTTCTCTTTCGCCAATGACTTTCATGGGTCAATTAAGTTTACCACTCAAAGTTCTACTAATCAAATTCCTTTTCTTGACATACTAGTAATGATTAAAGATCATAAAATAGAGACCACTGTGTATACAAAACCAACTGACAGTCATTCCTATCTCCATTTCAATAGCTTCCATCCCCGACACACCAAAAACTCTATTATCTACAGCCAACTTCTCAGATACCGACGTATCTGCTCTAACGATCAAATCTTTCTAAATAAAGCTGTTGAACTTGTAGGTTTCTTCCTCAAAAGGGGATATCCCTATCGGTTGTTACACCATCATTTCGAAAGAGTAAAATCCTTAAAAAGAAATAACTTGCTCTCGTACCGCAACAAAGAGGCATCTGACAGACTACCCCTGGTTGTAACCTACCACCCCTCTCTTCCCACCCTCCTCCAAGACATCAAAAAATCCTGGGGAATGTTAAGTTCTGATCCAGCTTTAGAAAAACTCTTCAAAGAGCCCCCAGTGATTGCCTATAGACAACCACGTAACATCAGGTCTATATTAGTTCAAACCTCCCTCCCCTCTTCTAATCATGAGTCTAACTGTGGAAATGTCATCTGCAAAAAACCTAGATGCATGGTATGCACACACCTCGACCCCTCCCCCAACATTTTTCATCAGGCTTCGGGTGTCTTTTTGAAACCGGGAAGATTTAACTGCGACTCCGAAAATGTAGTCTATCTGCTTTATTGTATCAAATGCCCCCAGGTCACCTACATAGGCGAAACGAGTACAAAGTTTAGGCTCCGATTCAATAATCACAAACTAAGCATACGGCAAAACAAGAAAGGTTTCCCGGTTGCTGAGCATTTTAATCTGCCAAACCATGGCCTTTCCGACCTTAAATTTTCCATTCTCTATGGCAACTTCAAAACAGCCCAGGAAAGAAGCAACCGGGAATTGAAAACAATCTTACGTCTAAACACCCATCACACTGGACTTAACAAAGATCTCGCTTTTCTAAGCTTGTACGCCCGAATGCACCCCGATAAGGTCTAGTTTCTTCTCTACCTACTGTTATTCAGTTCAACTGAGGAAGGGCGGTGTATACGACGCTCGAAATATTTTGTTTATAATTTTATTTTATCGTTTGTGTAAACGTATATAGTTGGAAATAAAAGTATCATTTTTTGTCGTTTGTTGTTTCTCTCCTTATATATATATATATATAACGGTTTATAACGGTTATAACGGTTTTCTTCAACCGTTCCTTCTTTGATAAGAGTTTATACTCTATCTTGGATCGGTATAAAATTCATGATCGAATGTATTACTACAACACTTTCGACCTACTCTATATATATATATATATATATATATATATATATATATATATATATATATATATATATATATATATATATATATATATATATATATATATCTATATATATATATAAATATATATATATATATACGATATTGGAGTAATTAAATGAACTGGTGTTTGGAGATGTACTACACTGTAACATATTCTCATTGGAAATGTGTTTCAAAACGTTAGGAGGAAACGGTTTTTCGCTCTATGGGTAAATGTTCCGAAGTGAGATGAAGGGCATTCTATGGTCCTTAACGTCATTCTAGCATATGTGATATACGTCTTGAAACAAGTTTTCGAACATTGCTTGGTACATTTTTTCTTTATTCATACTAGGAACAAATGTGTCATCTTGATATGCTTGACACAGCTGGGCAGGCAGAATTTTCCTCCTTGAGGGAAGAGGTATGTGAACCCTTATTTACCCTCTCAAAAATGACATCCTTAATCTCTGCAAAGTTTATTTTTCCAAATCTATATACCATGACATGTACTTTCAAAAGGTGCTTTTATTGACGTAAACATCATGATCAGAGTATTTTTATAATTTGGGTCAATACACATTCGGAATGAAATTTCTACCTATGCTTACTAAGTTATTTATGAGATCATGGTGATTGTAAAGATTGCAATTGCTGATCCGGTCTGAAAATACATCCAGGGCCGGTATGAATGAGACGTAGTGATCAGTTCGGAAGATAACCGCTTTCGGGGGAATCAATTTTCATCCGATCGGAGGTAGGCTATATGTTGCCATGGGTGTCGCCGTTTTCAAAAATCTCCCACAATGCATTTCGATCCTAAGGAGCAAATTCAACGGTGATAACGTTAAAAAAAACTTTGCATTTTTTATCTATTTTAGAGAAGAGAAATTCCGTCATATTTGAAATCTCTGTTTGTAAGGGACTAAAAAAGCTTTGTCCTCTTCGGGTGTTCACGGCGCCGATTATGAGATATCGAGCAACTTTGCTGTGTTCTTTGTCCTAAGCTTAATTTATAGACTCGACACCGTCGTACGTTTTGTGCAATATTTACCCCTAAGAGGATCGTGCTACCATTTGTGATTGTAAATGCGTTGTTGTAGTTCCCTTGTGGTTTCGCCCCTTTTTATTACGATATCAAATATGAAAACACACACATTTGTTTGACTAATCGACGACTGTGGAGAGGCAGACACTCGATGCTTATAAATCTTCTTATCATTGAGACAGGCAAATTTTCTTCCTATTTGGGAAAACCGCATTTTCACCCGAAAGCGGTTATCTTGCAAACTGGTGATTTACACCCTTATTTTTGTAATTTCTAATGTTGCAAAAAGTCGTTGTATGCCTCGTTTTAAACGTTTTAGACTTGTTTGACTTGTAAAAATCATTTTTGCATATTTTCCTGATTGTCTTCGGTTTCATAAAATTAATTTTAAAACTGAAATTTAAAGATACGACTAGCATGTTATTTGTTTGAATTGTTTCTTGCAGTATATGCGAAAAGGCCAAGCGTTTGTTATCGTGTATGCTATTGATAACAAGGAAAGTTTTCAGGAAGCTTTGGATATCCATACCTTTACCCTACGAATGCAGCGTGCATCAAGTGTTCCGGCAGTAAGTTTCTTTTGTTTTATGAAAATATTATTAAAGACTCTTCCAATCTATTTCAGCCCAACTGACCAAAAATAAAATAGTGAGACCGAAATAACTTATTCTGTCGCATATGAACGGAACCATTAGTGAATTGGTTTCAAAATTTTTGGTCACACCAAATTCCTCTCATTTTCAGTCCAACAGACCTTTCCTCACTTTCATTGTGGACTTGTGGACACTTTTAATTAATTGCTCTGGTGGACTTCCAGGTATGTGAGAACTGAGCTTCGGTGAATGAGAAAGAAGAAGATGAATTGTAGTTTGACTAACTTTTATGAGAACACGGCAAAATCGTAAAAATCTTGTAAATTATCCTTAACACTTGCCTTATCTTTCAATATTTAAAATTTTCCAATCAAAATACACATTGTTTTTAGGCAAAAAATGAGACAGCGTGTAGTTGTTGAAATTTAAAAAAACAAAACAGTTCTGCACACATTTATTAAACACATGTTTCTTGGAAAACATTATACTTGAACTAAGGAAGTGGTACAGCACACAAATTTAAAGCCTGCGCCCAAAATCAAGAATAATTTGAATCTTCACCACTCTAAAAACAGTTGGGTAAAAGAATCACCAACATTGGTCACGTATGTGAAAATACTGAAATCCTGGTTTGGTGAAACTGCTACGCACGTGCAAACGTCTATGTCAATATCTTCAACAGCCTGATGGCTAGACATTTGTTACTTCAATAATAAATATTGAAATCATTCTTGATGGATCTGTAAGCACAGTTTGTTAAAAAAAAATTGTATGCAGTATGTTTATGGTCTTGTTGAGAAAATTTTGATGTTCGTAAGTGGATGGAGGATTTTCTTCGTCTAATTACAACTTGACTGTGGCATTTCATCTGTTCGTGGTTTCTTCCAGGGGCAGAACAGCCCTATGCATCCTTACAGTACAACAGCGGCCACCGACTGCGTGGCAAAGTGTTTAGAGCATCTGAATGGTAGTCTGGAGGTCGGGAGTTCAAATCCTGGCCGGGTCATATCGAAGACTTCAAAAATGGAACCTTCTGTCGTTGTGATTGGTGCTCAGCATAAAACAAGGGAACAGGGAAATGAAACCAGTGAGCCACAACTGGTAAAAAGGCCGTAGAAGGCTCGACTTGAGCCAATTCGTTGAAAACTGGGCCGTAAAACTCCATCTAAATAACTCAACAATTTTGCATTTGTCGTGTTTGCTCAACTTTTAAGAGTTTATATTTGCATCAATAAAGCTGTTCTTGTTTTCGTAGGGTTGTGTTTATTTCCTATTGCTCACATGCATCAAAACAGTTATGACAATAGGTGTTGTGTGGCACATTTTGGGGAAACTGGTGCGATTTTCATTTTGGTATTATTTCATTGTATTAACACCTAGGCTGAAATCAGAAGAGCTTCGTACCTAAATATGCTTCTCCTCAGGTGCAGCAACTCACGTATTCACGAAGTTGTTTGAATATTAAATATAACTGAAAAGTGGGTACATAAAATGTTTGTTATGGGCACGACATTCATCGTAGAATACACTTCACCTTGTTGATATACCGAGAAGGAATGCCGTGTTTACCCTGACTGCACAGCAACATTTGAGTGCTACGTGAAAATGGCAGGTTTGTCCAGGGAGTCGTTGTAACAGCTACCTGTTGTGCCAGAAATATCAGGGGAACAATGTAGATGATCTGCTTTAAAAATATATGTTGCATGTAGAATGGGACTCAAAGTTTGGGGAAAGGGGCCCTGGTTAGTTGTAGTTGAGAGATTTTTTACTCATTTTGCTGTAGGCTGTCACTATGTATGTAAGATGAGGCGAAAGAAGAGGGGAGCAAATTTCGCCAATGGTACTCGTAGTGTTGCTGCTTATTTCAAGGAATAAAGGACTCTTTTGAACATAACTTATGGTATGAACTTTCATCTTGTCAGATTCTCTGCGGAAACAAATGTGACCTTGATAGTGAACGACAAGTACCAACTGATGAGGCTGAGAAAGAAGCAACTGCTCGTGGTATGGCATTCTTAGAAACCTCGGCAAAGACAGGAGTAAACATTCAGGAAGCCTTTGAAACGTTGATCAAAAGAACTCCACGATATGGGTTGGAGTATAAAGTACGTAATCCATTTTAACCGATATGGACATTTTTCCAAATGGAAATTATAAAGGGTTATGAGTTTCAATTGGCATGCCTTACTGTTTAGCTACTATAAGACAATAGACGTCATGCATTGACGACACAGTGACGTAATACTAAAGGGCAAAACAAAAGGAACACGTAGCTGCATGCATACGAATTTGGCCTGCACTTGCAAAAGACTATTCACGCATTCGACTGGTTGACAAATCAGCTGCCTGTATTTGTCGGTACTGGTTTGTTTTGTCCTCAAAGGAGGGAGTACTTTTCGCTCTGTGACACCATATGCATGAATTCTATAGTAACTTTCACAATTCTTATGTAAACGCACCATCTAGAAAATATAATTTTTCACCTATAGCTAGCCATCACGTGTTAAGACTGAATATTTTGAGATTCTTAAGGTTTATTAACGTTTGATAAACCATCCAGCTTCAGCAATTTTTTGGTAGTTACAGTGTGCAGGTGAAATCTTTCTTTTTCTTTGTTGAAGCCAAAAAACATTGTAGGGTCAAGATTAACCCATGGCGGGATACTTGATGGACATAATGGACGTCAACTTATCTGTGATAAGTCTAATTAGTACGATGTTTTCTTCTCGTATTAGAAATATTATAATCAACAGGCAAACAGTGGCTGTAGCAGTTGATTGTGCGAGTCACGTAGCTTACATTGTTGAACACACCTTGCAGTAGAAAGTCACATTACAACCTTGGTCCACTAAATACTGGTTTTTAGTATTGGTACACTTTAAAAAATGGCACAGACATGTAGCCTAGAATAAGAGTACAAAATGAAAAAAAAGCAAAGCGGATACGGAAAAGTTTTGAGAAGAAATCGACAGCACTTTTCGGGTTTTCTTTATGTACTTCTTTATGTTATTTTTTTTTTTATTCTTATTTTTTTAGCAGTGTTTATTTCAAATATTGACAAATTTGTTGTATTCTCAGCAGGTTAGCAGCATATTACTTACTTTAATAAAATGCAACACTGTTCAACTGGGGAAGAGGGTGAAAGAAAAGGGGAATCGATGAAGGAGAAACAAGAGGGAAGTGGGAAGAGGACATGGACTCCAGGAGAAATTTTTATTTCAAATCTAGCAAAAAGTAGCACCATATTGATACTTCTGGGAAATCTTGGAACACTTGTGAAAGAACAAAACCATGCATGCATATGTATGTTACACAAATATCTCGGCTTGCACATTATATTTCATTTCTCAAATTAGGAGTTATTGAGAAAGACTTTTTAATGCTAGGTATGATATTAGAACATTGTCAAGACATGGATTTAGGATAAGAAGATGCCAAATAGCACCATTTTGCATATACGCCTGCTTTGGAAACGGCGAGTGATTTCCAACAGGGGAGTGGACACTACACACCTAAGCGATGGTGGCCAAACATTGGGAAGATGAGAGGCTTTGCCGCTTCCCATCAAAAAACCCTGGCTACACCCTGATATATTTACTCTCTCACCAAAGATACAAGTGGTTATGACCAAATGTAGTTTCGACGGCTGTGTTAATTTTTCATTTTGTTTTTTTCTGCATGATGTAATAAATTTCCATACACCTTCCTTCTCATATTCAATCAATCAGTGATTATTTCTTTGAAGTATATGATTTTTTAAATATGATTGTCTCTTTTAGTCCTTATGATCTTTCCTTTTGTAGATGGCTATCTTAGGATCTGGTGGTGTTGGCAAGTCTTCTATCATCATTCGCTTTACACAAGACATGTTTGTGTCTGATTATGATCCAACCATTGAGGACTCATTCCGCAAAACCATCAACGTGAGGGGAATTCCAAAGGAAATGATGTCCCTTAAACCAAAAAGACAACCTCTGCCTTTAATTCCGCCAAGAAGGGGTGAGACTCGGTCATATCGTTATAGACCTTATGCATATGATGTCACAGAGCAAAAGGTAGGCCCTCCTTTGAGAGCAAAACAAACCAAGACCAACAAATGCAGACAGATGATTCGTCAACTAGTCGAATACAGGCACAGTCTGCTACACGTGCAGGGTTGATTTTTTATGCATGCGGCCGCTTGCTCTATTAGTTTGCCCCCCCCCCCCCCAGGACCTGAGTGTGTCGTCAATGGGTAATGTCTCATCATAAAAAAGTAACTGGAATTAATTTCCTTGACTATGCTTAATATTGCTATATGTATATGTATATATATATATTTATATATATATATATATATATATATATGTATGTATTTATATATATATATATATATATATATATATATATATATATATATATATATATATATATATGTATATGTATATATATATATTTATATATATATATATAGATATGTATGTATGTATTAAAACATTAAGTTAAGTAAAATGGTAGGCTTATTTAGAGCACTTAACCACAAACTACGAACAAAACTTGTATTGATCCGTAAAAAGAAAAAAGTGCTATATTAGAGTGTTACACTGAGAGTGTTACTACTAATTCGTTTCATTCGTTTCATTTATTTGTTTCCACAACATGTTATTTCGGTATTGTACAGAATTATTTCAAATTCAAAAATCCAAATACATGATGTGAAGGAAGTAAGCTAAAAAACCCCTAGGGGCTTGTCGGGAGCTTACTCCCTGAGCAAACAAACAAGGAAGACGAAGGCACAATAACTGCACAAAAGACAACGAAAACAAAGATAATTTTATACCATCCCAAAAGCCTGCAAAAAACCAATGCCCAAAAAGAGCCCACCACCCACCTCCACCACCCACCCCAACCTATAGTTGCATACATGCCACTTGATAAGTTAATTTTCGGAACCGCACCTAAATTAGCACTGTAGAGACGTTGAATAGGGCAATGTAACTAATTAATTAATACTTGCTCATATAATAAGTAACGACGTTTTTCCTAAATGATTGTAAACTTGGACGAGAAATCATAGTGTCCGGTAAGAAGTTCCAGGCCCTTACTGCTCGGTAAAGTAGAGATCTTTGTGAAAAACGAGAAAGGGTGAGAGGGTTTCTTAACAAATGAGCATGACGGGTGTCGTAATCATGTTTCAACCTATTTACTCAAAAAAATTCGCAAAATTATTCGGTAAGAGATTACCCAAAAACCTATATGTAAAGCACAAAACCCCAAGATCTAGTATGTCATGCAATTTCAATAGATACAAGGACTTAAAAATAGGGCTGTTGGATCTTTAGATCCAGCCATAGAAATGTGTCTAACGGCTCTCTTCTGCAAAATAAACAAACGTTGAATATGACAGGAGCTAGCACAAGACCAAATTGATGAGCAATAAGTTAAGTGAGGATAGATTAAAGATAGATAAATCATTCGCAAAACATTCTTAGGGACAATATACTTCAATCTTCCGATAATATTAACGCCCTTTGCAACCTGATTAGCCACTTTATGCTCCTCTTGATGCTCCAAAATATTTCGAAACATAAGGGAGCACATGGAAATGTTGTTTAAAGAGGGTATCAGTTCTCAAAATTTGTAGCTTTGTTAGTTTTTTTTATGAAGGCAGTTACCCGCTTCCAAAAATTTTAATTTTACAACATGTATACCAAAATTTTTAATTGGGACAGCTCTATTTAATTAAAAAAGTGGAGAGTAGCTCATGTTACGACACATGCACTACGATTTTTCTGATGACACGTTAGGGCCTTCTCTGCTCAACATGATATGCAGTGCAACACCTAACTATTATTGTGTCTGGATGGTTTTAGACAGCTTTCAGGGGGCCTTGAAGTAAGTGGATTTCAGCGGTGTGTCCTATTATAACGTCAACATGTCTACTTAAACTTTCGAGGAACACCTGAAAATGGCTATGGACATGCAATAATGAGGCATTGGAGTACCGTTTCCTGTAATCTGGGGTATTATTGGCGCAACCCCCCGCCCCCTCTCCCCCTCTCTGGACACTCTGCACGAACCGATGGTCCCGCACCGGGTCAGTTGTCTCTTAGCGAACTGCATTTTTAGAATTCTTTAAAAGTCGACATTCGAGACTATATAATCAGTATCACATACTTGTACAACCATATGAACAGATCCTGCCTTCCAGCAAAAGCTTTTGTCAGTTCCCTAGTGATGCCGTATGGATAACTAACTGACAGTTATGTCCTATGTGTTGTCCGTAATTCACATATGAATTATAGCTGCAAAACCAACTTTCTGTGTCTTATGAATGGGTATAGTATGGATGTTAAGGCTATTCTTTAAGCAATAAACAAAATTACGCCAAAGGTTTCAAGCTACAATTCAAGTATCTTTTCTCTTGTTCAAAATATGAAGACATAAAATGTGCTTGCCTTGAACTTTTTCTCTTGCAGTCATAATCACATTACAAAATGAAACGAAAGTTAACTGCCGGATTTAAACTTTGTAAAGGGGGACCACATACAGACCCGGCTGAACGTGTCCGCTATATTCTGTGAAAATGTCTTTGCATTCCATTTTCATCTATGGTACTTGCGAAAGGAAACTATTTCTCAATGGGTGGGTGAGAGGGACTTCACTTAAATCCCTCCCCAGACTAAAAATGTCGCACTTTTGAAACCCTTACATTAATGTCAGTCTGAATGAGGTCCTGATCACACTTAATTCGGAAAAAAGGCTCTATCACCAATTTTTAATGTCCGCTTCATATTTTTCTAAAAGGAAGCACATCATGACTGGTTTTTCTTTGTCGTTTGTGATGTAATTTCTTCTTTTACAATCGTTTTTCCTCGACTTGCAGCGCCACGTGTGGTGCCAAAAAGAGTACAAAAAGTGAAGAAAACTGATGGAAACATTATTCTTGTGTCCTTGGGAACTTTGGAAAATGATCCCAAAATTATGACTGGTGATGCTGTAAAATGTACCAACTGCCCAGCTGTCTTATCACATGTGTCAGAAGTTAGCTCGGCGGAGGACTCATCCAAGAGGACTTGGAAATGGTTGGTGAATATTACAAAACAAAAAAGTGCCAGTTGAAAATGTTTGATAAGATAAAGTAGAAACGAAAGTGCTTATTACAAAGAGTAATTAAAAGCATGTAGCCTAGTATGGAACATTTGTTTGGTAGGAAAATTTTTAGAGCTTGTTGTAAATGGTGGTCCATTATAGTTGTTGTGGGTATGATGAATAGATCATACTTTAGAGATTTGTAGTTAAAACCATATGAACAGGGTTCGGCGGTCATATACCACCAGGAAATTTGGGAAATCATTTAGAAGCTGAGAAAATCCATGAATTTCGGGGAAATTATGTGAAGTTCGAGAATACAAATAACATTGTTTCATTCTCACGTGTAATACAAGAAAGTAATTATTGAATTCGCTACAAATTTGCTGTAATGAAAACTTAGGAGAAAATAATGAATATTTTTTATTTGATCCATGAAAAGTCGTGAAAGAGTCATAGAAATTGATTCTCCGGAAAGTGGAAGGACTCCAACTTCTGATTAATCAAGGTAATGCGACAGAGATTTTGAAATGAACCTACTTAATAGTGGGGGTGTTCTACTTCTCAATATTTGCGAACTGATTCTGTAAAGTGTTCATGCTAAAGCTCAAACTTGTGTTGAATAAGGAAGAATTCGGGTTACTTGTGACTCTTCTTGTCAGATTGTTCCAGGTTTCTTTAATTTTATTTTCTTTCATTCTTTTCCTTAAATCCTCCCGACTCTCTGGTAAAGAAAACTTTTAACTGCTTCCCGAAGACGTTAGTACGGTCACTATAGGACATTCTTGACCAACCTCACAATCCTCAGACCATTTACAACATTTATCTGTCATGTACGGCTCCATTCTACACTGGATGAAAAGAACAGATGCTACACATGATCTCAGCCAAAAAGTCGAGGAGCAGACCATTTACATCATCATCATCATCATCATCATCATCATCATCACCATCATCATTATCATCATCATCATCATCATCATCATCATCATCATCATCATCATCATCATCAACATCATCATCATCATCATTTTTAATTCTACCACTGTTTACAAGTTTCATTGCCATGTCGCTTTGCTTTAATTTTGTCTCTCTTGTTATGTTATTTTGCAGTGAATTTTGCGATCGTATAAATGAAGTTGACATTGCGGACGATGAGGTAAAATTGTTCTTCTATATTTGTAGCATGTTTGACATGCAAGTGTTAAACGTCGTCTGACGCGAAGGTGACAAAGTTGGGGTTTTGATGTAAAGAGCACTGAAAACCAAGAAAATTGCAACAATTTTCATAAAAATCCGTCAAAAGTTGACAATTTAGAAGGGTTATTTCTGGTTTGCATCGAAGCATGCATTAATATGAGCTCATTATGCCAATCCTGTGGTGACTAGGCATGGACATGCAATATAAGGCTAATGTTACCCCTTTTTTTTTTTGCAATCTTCATTTCAATGACAGCTATAACATTAGTTTTTCTTGAGAGTTTTCTTTTGAAATTTTAAAGTGTGTCCTTGAAAATCATCATTATCAAAATTACCAAACAACGAACTATCTAAAGAGTAATCAAGAGATAATGGATATAGGTTTAACGAAAAGTATCAACACTGTGCAACACCCCCATATTATTTGTTTAGCATTATTTACTTCAGAAACTTTCAAACTTTCAAGAGGTTTATCTTGAGAATCGTAAAAGATACTTTCATAATTCTAACTGATTATTCTTAAGAAATTTTCCTCCTTAACTGACCATTTACTTCATGACTTCTCGCTGACATGTAACAACATCCTTTAAGGAGAAAACATGTTCACTAGAATATCACTGGGACTGAACTTGATCTGAACATTACTTCCTTCATTTTAATCTTTACGTTGAAGTCACGTGGTGTGATATGATAATGATACCACAGTTCCAATTCTTTGAACCTGTTCAAGCCTATAGTTTCTTTGATTCAAACCAGTTACTTGTTCTTTGACGAGGGCGAGCAAGAACACAATGCGTTGATGATGTGGTGTAGGTTTATTTGTGTTTGTGATGTTGATTATAAACTTGGTAACTCAAGGTAAAACTGACCTTTTGGTTAAATATTTTCTGTTGGTTTAAGTCGAGCCGGCCGCGACTCTTTTTCCAGTCGTACATCACTGGATTCCTTTCCCTACTCCATTTCTTAAGCTTACACCAAGCACAAGAGCAGTGTAGGTTCCATGTTTAAAGTCCCCTTTTCGACCCGACCATTAGTCGAACTCCAGACCTTCCAACTGCAAGTAGGATGCTCTTACCACTTGACCAGGCAGTCAATGTCAAGAAAGTTCGTATAGGTTCATCGGATGCTGACCATCTTACCAATAATATATTAAGATGCATAATTGTCAGAATATGATGAAGCGTTTTGGTGGAAGTCAAAGGTCACCTTGACCACTGGGTTAAATTTGGAAGACTTTATTAGTAGAACATTTGGGAGGTAGGATTCTTGGATAGATTGAGATTGTCAAATTCTGCAGCCTACATGTGTTATTGTTAAAGACCCTTATTGATTTTGTTGGTTTTATTGGTTTTATGATAAGAAAAACCTACGCATTCATGGTGGCGTGCGTTTGTGGGTGTATACATGAGTGTGTTTGTGACACTATGCTCGTTAACGCTATATCTCAAGATAGGAACATCTTGATAGTTTTCACACTTAGAACATGGATGCTCCATAGTCAGAGGAAGAACGCTACTGGTTTTTAGTGGGGGTCAAAGGTCATTTGCGGTCACCAGGGGTCAAACTCTGAAAAACTTGTAAACACAACATCCGAAGATAGGAAACTTTGATAGATTTCATATCTGTTATGTAAACACGTTAAAGTGAGAGCATTGTCCCTATCGCTTTTGATGGAGGTCAAAGGTCATCTGGGATCACCAGGGTCAATGTCTGAAAACCTTGTTGACACAATATCTCATGATAGGAAACTTGCATAGATTTCATATTAAGTATGTGGATTTGTTAAAGTGAGAAGATGGTCCCTATTGTTTTGGTGGAGGTCAAGGGTTATCTGGTCAGCAGGCGTCAAAGTCTGAAAACCTTGTTAACGCAAAATCTCAAGAAGGGAAACTTGAATAGAATTCATTTTTAGTATATGAATAAGTTATAGTGAGAGGATGGTCCCCAACGCTTTGGTTGGAATTGAAGAAGGGAAACTTGAATAGATTTCTTACTTGGTATGTGGATACTTTACAGTTTGAGAATGATCCCTGGTGCTTTAAGTGGAGGTCAAAAGGTCATCTTCGGTCGCCAGGGGTCAAACGCTGAAAACCTTGTTAACACAATATCTCATGACAGAAAACTTGTATAGATCTCATATTTAGTATGTGGATACGTTAAAGTGAGAGGATGGTCCCTATTATTTTGATGGAGGTCAAGGGTAATCTGGTCACCAGGGGTCAAAGTCTGAAAACCTTGTCTACACAATGTCTCAAGATAGGAAACTTGAATAGAATTCATTTTTAGTATATGAATAAGTTATAGTGAGAGGATGGTCCCCAACGCTTTGGTTGGAATTGAAGGTCATTTGGGGTCACTAGGGGTCAGAGTCTGAAAACCTTTTTAACCCAAGACAGGAAACTTGCATAGTTTTTATATTTTGTATGTGCGTACTTTATAGTAACAGGATACTGCCTAAATATTTTGGTGGAGGTCAAAGGTCATCAAGGGAAAACAAGTCAGTGGTGGACGGTCCATATTGTCAGGGATCGTTTGGTTCATCGAAGGTCAAGGGTCAAACTTTTTAAATGATTATTCCAAGAAGGGAACTTTGATGGATCTCATACTGAACATGTGTATTATTTATACTGAGTTTATGATGATCATGAACTTAATATGATCCTCGCTGCCTTTGGTAGAGATCAATGGTCATTTGGGTTCCAAGATATTTAAGCCTTGAAAATATGATGTATCATGCAGGAGAACTTCAAAGGATCTCATACTTGATACGTCGATGATCCACATTGAGAGAACCTTTTCAGTTTAGAAGAGGTGATATACCATTGAGGTAACCAGAGATCAGAAAGCTAAAACTTTTTTAAGCCCCATATTTAACACGGAGAAGTTCATAATTTACATGTGTATTACTCATATTGATTCAATTATCCTCGACCATCATCTTTGATCAGGTCAAACGTTCTTTTCGATTAAATCGATTTTCAAAATTAAAACCTTTGTAAACACAATCTCACCAATGATGTTTCATGCATATCATACCATGAAACTGTGTCATATTAAATAAATGTTCCCCTCCTCTTTAGGTTTGCTCATGTTAACGGTCATTTAGAGGCAATAAAAAAGCTATTGGCAAGCTGTCAACGGCGTGTGCAGGATTTCGTAGGTGGCTGTCATTCTCCAGACTGGCATGAAAGAGAATCCCAAGTACACCGAAGGTGCACCTCGAGCGCAAATCGCCAGTTTAAACGCGTGGGGTCCATGGGCCGGCGTAATATAGTCCTAAAGGCACTATGGACCAGGTTTTTTTTTTTTTTTTTTTTGTTCTAGATTTTATGAAATTTGATGTCAATGCTGGAAAGTTTAGGTCTCTCAGAAGCTAGCTAATGAACTTCCCAAACATACCCATAAAATAAACAAGTCTTGATCATTTTATTTTTTCCGATTTAACAGATGTTTTTCTCGTCAGAGGTAAATATAATAGGTAGGGTAATTTACATGTGTGCTATTTTCAAAACCCCTAATACGAGAAGGACTATTTCAGGTACATTAAACTAATCAATAACACACGAAGAACACAAAGTGTGCGATTCAGACTGTGTTATAAAACTGCACTGGGCGTAGATGCATGAGACGGAGTAAAATATTTCCGCAAGTGGAGAGGAAGTCCGGCTACTCTATAAATAAATCTCTTTGTGCCTCATTGCAGTGGCGTGTGCATGATTTTAAGGGGGAATGGTAGCAAGTTCTCCCAACTTATTTCATAAACAGGGAATGTTCTTATTCATTTCGAAATGTATGAACAGACAGAGCATGTGTTACAAACCCTATCCAGTCTGTTTAGAAATAAGTCAGATTTAATGATAAGACCTTTACTAAGGATTTATGAAGATAACTGAAAAATCAATTACTTGATTTCAGCTACTCATTTTCTTTCAACTTTTAATTAAGTTTCATATGAAAGATAGAAAGGAGGATATAGTAAAGTAGGAAAAATGTATACAGTGAATACACGGACGTCCAGTACAGCTTATATACCTGAGCAAATGACTGAATCAGTGGCGTAACCAGCAGGGAGGGAGGGGCGGAACCTCCCCATCCCCATAGAGATCCCCCCTTGCCACCCCCATCCCCAATGAAATTCGCAGGTTGAAAAAAAAAACAGGCAAAATTTGAATGAGACAACAACTGCCCAAAGATTTGCGTGACTATCACAATTTCTTAGTATTTGCAGGGAAAAAAGGTTACTACAATACAGAAGATCGGGTTTTGTAAATTAGAAGTACTTCTCCAGAAGTCCAGGGCAACGTCACGGTATCTTGAAAGTTGTATTCGGAACAGGTACCTGACAACTTTATTTAGGTCCCTGATCGGCTGTAGTATTACATGCACCCACAGCACATTAGCGGTCCCTCATTTTTGTTTCACAGAACACTTAGGAGAGTTGTCCACGGGCACTACGTGCACAGGAGAAACGTCTCAGCACCATAGAGCCAGGTATAAGAACAAGATAAAGGGCGGACTCCTCAAAACAGCTGTGATTCGCATGGGGACCATGGTGGCCATATTTATGAGTGGCAAAAGCATCTGTACGAACGCAGAGTTTGCATTGAAACACGTACAAATTACAATGATTTTTCGTGTATGTAGGCTGGGTGGGGTAGGGTGGGAGTAGAAGTTTACATAGGCGGCGGAAGATGTTTTAATTGGGGGACACAAGTTTTCGGCAGCCGACATAATGGCGACGCCGTAAGGAGTACGGTTTTGCGCGAAGCACAAAACCCCATCGACGTGGCGTCCAGGGTGTCCACTTAAGGGCCCCTGGTGGGGTTCAAGGGCAAAGGCTGGTAGGCGTCCAGGGCAATGCCGTAGCTAGGATTTCTTGTGGTGGGGCATATGTGAGGGCTGGATACTTTTGTAGGGGGCTGGAGTTTACTATCTGAACGTAGCGCCACCATCAGTTGGCGAGGAGCGTACAAAGAAAATTTTGGATTTTTAAACCTCCCAGATTGCTGGAAATGGCATTTGATTTGCCATGTTGGATTTTCTCTAATTCTGGTGTTTTCTAAGATAAAAACACACTCTTTGAGATACTGATAAGTTCAATTCATTACTCCACTGAACTATGTATCCTAGGATCGCAATTTCGGAATCCTGCTGAATGTTGCAAGCAGCTGTCCCAGTGCACGCCTGACTAAGGTATTTCCACAGGCGTAGGGAGCATTTCAGTTTGGGGCAGAAGATTTTGTCAGAAAAATGTAATTCTGCCCGTAAGACAGTCAAAGCGGAGCCTGCAGCGTCCAGAAAATTTGAAAATTCGTACCTCTCAGGCAGTCGAAAATGACATTTCCCAGGCTTGTAAAGGAGATCAAGGCAGTCGCTTTTTTAAGTTTCAATTGCAGATAAACGTTCGTTGCACTCAAAATTCAGCCAGAAAGACTAAGCGGAGCGCCATCATTAGTTGGCGCGAAGCGTACAAAACATTGTGAAACATCCGACCCCTCAGACAGTTAAAAATGGCATTTCTAGGGCTTATATGGGGATCTGAATAGTCGCTATTTTGAGCTTCCTTTTGTAGAAAAAAGTTCACTTGAAACTTTAATTCTGCTGTGAAGCGGTCTAAGTGGAGCACCACCATAAGTTGGGGCGAAACCTACAGGAAATTTTGAAAAATCTGACCCTTCAGAGAGTCAAAAATGTCATTTCCTATGCTTATAGGGGGTCTTGGAAGTCACTAATTCGAGGTTCTGTTTGCACAAAACATGTTCACTTGAAACTAAAATTTGGCTAGGAAGACTATCTACGCGGAGTTCCACCACTGGTTGGCGCGAAGTGAACAGAAAATTTTGAAAAATCGGACCCCTGAGACAGTCGAAAATGACATTTCCCAGGCTTACAGGGGGATCTGAGCAGTCACTATTTGATCAGCAAATTACCAGAAAAAATGTATCACTACCAATCGATGAAATGGTCCCCTATACTTTTGGGAGAAAACTACAAAATGGAATTGAAAACATGCTAATGAATTTATTGCGACTCTTGGTTGAATTCAATATATAATGCAAAAATTGTGTGCTCGAACTTCCGACTATATATGATTTTAGTTTTGAAAAAGTAGGACTTGGAAATTTTAGCAGTCACTACTTTGATCAGAAGAATCAGGTAAAATGTACCACTACCACTAGATGAAATGAAGTAAATGATTTTTCTTCTATTAGTAACACTTATTGACGGAACTGTCACGTTACAAGGTGTGTTTAAATGAATTTTCAAGCAGACTTATGGGAAGACATTCTCACCCTGCATCATTTAAGTATCGAAAAACAAATTACCCGATTTTCATAACCATTGTGCGTATTTGGCTCTACAGGCAGGATAGATGGCAAACTTTTGGGCACCTGAACACCCTCATGTCCATACATTGCATTAATTTGGCAATTGAAAACGTCCCAGCACTTTTTAACCTTTGCCCATTTGACCATTTCGGACAAATTTTTAGCAAGACTACAGCGTGAAGTTGGGATAATGAAAACCTTTTTGTTCATTCTACCCAAACGTGTGGCAGATCTTTTTTATTTTCCTGTCCAAATTATTTCCAAATTCCTGCCCGAACTTTTCCCAAATTCCTGCCCGAATTAAGATTTTGCGGAAATTTGGGGCAGTCTTCCCCTGCCCCGTCTCGTACGCCAATGGGTATGTCCAATTCAGCCAATAGCCAAGTGAGGTCCTGTGAGGTAATAGTGGTAAGATTGCGACCCTTGAGACTGCTTTGACCTAACATGGGTTTGGTGGTTGCACTGGCCAATGACTGGCAGCAATAGCCGTGCAAATTCCTTCCAACCATAATAGACCCAAATATTCTACCCACCACACCAAGTATGACTTTGGAACGATCAGTGCATCCCCAGGAATTGAAAAAAATTCGTACAGGATGTAGAAACATCCTAGATGCTAGGAGCACACTTTTATCCACACCAAGGTAGCCAATTTTAGCTCCTCCAAATCTGTTGTAAAGGTGTTTACACCCTATGAATCGAAGACACTGTGTGTAATGTAAAGACAATAGTTATTTATGAAACACTGTCAATTTTAAAAAAGGAAAGGCAGACATAAATTTCAGCGACAAGAAATTACTTAGTACTTGGCTCCCTGGTTTACCAACAGAAAACATTCCAAACCTTATAAAATATTGTATAATATCATAAAATTGTTTTTTCTGTAGCAGTTATGCCATACGCCACTCACTGAGCAATCTTCATTAAGTGATGCTTTTGTTTGAAGCATCAAATGATTTGGAGACATTCCTTGAAGAGTTTGAGACGATTCAGCATGCCTTTCAGGCCCGCAACCAAGGAGGGGGGGTTCTGGGGAGCCAGCCCCCCTCCCCTGTTCCTCGACTTGCCCCCCCCCCCGTTCTGTGGTCTTAAACGGTCAGACCACTGTTCAATTGTAATGTTACACGTATAATTTCAAATTTTGATATTTTCTTCAGTCTCTCAATACACACAAACTTCAGAAAGTGAAGTTTTGTCTCAGTCGGTGGAGAAAATCTACGGATAGGACATAAATGTTACATGTTCTGGCAATACACAAGTCCGTGGATAATACACATTCCTGTGCTTGCTCAAGAAGAACACGAGATTTCCGAAATTTTGCTCATCCAATTTCGTAACTAGTGGAGGCACTCGGCACAGCTCTTTCCCGTTGTCTCGCGCCACGCAGCCCAGGGTTGCCTATTGTAGACGGTTTATCATCTGACGTTATCCCAGTCGATGAACCTTGCACACTTTTAAGGAAAGATCCGAAATCATCATACAGATTTCATGCAAAAGATACCAGGCCCTTTTAGGAAGCCGGGGTTTGAGATTGGTTGTTATGACCAAGCTAGACCGGTTTCTTGAGCCCCCTGCCTTTCCGAGTTTCCCCAGTGGGAATTTGTCTCAAAACCCATGTGATGTGCATTACCATTTTTCATACATTGAGTTTTATCAATAACTAAGAAAACTTCAGACATGAAACTCCTATTTCATGGATACATGTAGTTGAGAACACTCAGGAAGTGCCGTTTGTGGCCATCTGAGGGGTTTGTAAAACAAAATTTTTCTTGTGCGCTCGGCGCCAACTGATTGTGGCGCTCCGCTTAGATAGTCACACACATAAATTCCCCAAAAGCTGGAAAGTGTGCGTTTAGCAAAACTTAGTGACCCCCTGGAAGTGGGTCCCCCCTGCTCTGCAAGTCTGGTTACTGGCCTGATGCCTTTAAAGGTAGATAACAATCATACAAGCTGTCACATCACCTTGTTCAGTTTACTATAAGCATGGAAATCATATGAAATACTTAACATAGGTTGACCACTCCACAACGGATAAGAAAGATTATTTCATCTTATTTCATCCAGATTCCCAAAGAGTCTCAAGTAGATTTCTTGGTACATGCTGCGCCTGAAACAAGTTGCGACTCAGAATTCACCATGGCAACGGACAAACCACAATCTCGAGCAGAGGTAGTTTTATACTGTATCGACGTAAGCTCATCCATGGGAACACAAACAGCCCTGCCACGGCTTCAAGGTAAGAACATAGATGGTGTCACAAACCACATTTGTGTCCCAATACACAAATGATCCAATGAAACCGCTCGTTACTTCAAAGTTTTTTCATCGCAGAAACGACACACCGCGGGAAAATTGCAGTGTAATCATGCATAATACTGACAGTACGCCTTCAAATCAATGGAAATTATACGTTAGTCTGAGTAATTCTTTCAGTGTCATTCGACCAAGTTACGTATAAGCTAGACCTCACTCTCTATTTCACTGTCTAAATACAAAATTCGGGCATATTATGTGAAAAAACGTCATATTATGTTGACCCTTTTTGCGTTTTATATATTGATACCACATAAAAAGTCGAAGTGTTTGGTCTAGTGGAAAAAAAGTCCGCCACTCATCCGGGAGATCCGGATTCGATTCCTAGACCAAGTCAGTCGAGGGAGCTGGAAGATCCCTGGTCAGTTACACCAGAGACTTTAAAATGAAACATGTTGCCCTTGTGCTGGATTATCTGAGTAAGCAATGGTATAGGGAACACAAACAATCAACTGACCCACAAGTGACAAGATACGGTAGACGCCCTCAGACTCAACCTGGGAGCTCAAAATAAACTCCATTTCTACACAACAGTGGAGGCGTAAAATTCCAACAAAGTAACAAACTCATCGAAACCTCTGTTCACATTGTAAGTGATTGCATTCCATCAAATAGCTGACCAAATTCTTTTGTTCACAAGAAGGGCGTAATATAGACTTACCGGTAAGATGGGAGGGGAATTTTTTTCAAAAAAGACTGTCAAATTTACAAGTGCTAATTCACTGAGAAGTGCGATGTTCACTTTCTGTGTTTACGCTATTTTCCTATTATGTATATATAAATACCTCCCCTATCCTTTATGGTGTTTCCGTTTTAAAGTAGCGTCTATTCCAACTGCTGTTTACTGAAGTGTTTCACATGTTTGAGGATTCAACTCCCGGGTGATTTTCGTGTTTTGACATGGGTACTCAAGTTTAATTTCTTCTCACCTGGCGTTAGGATTGCCAATTAAATCGTTTGCCAAGCCGACGATGTCGGTTGCTTGCCGGATGGAGCGTCCTTTGGGGGAAGCCGACTTTGGTTGAGCTCCCTGTTTATGCCTTAACTTAATAATAATTTCAAGCTGAACTCCTTCCTGAACATAGACTATGGTGTTATTTTAAAACAACAGCCAAATCTCACAAAGTTCTTCTTATTTCTGTTCCAAACATACTTCATGATGTCTCAAAATTTACATATCTCAAGGTAAATCAAGTAGTTTCTCCTTGTAAATTTTACAATTCTGTGGAACAGAACTTTGACATGATACTCAAACACAGCGCTAAAGGTGGACTAAGGTGACTGGGTTTTTTTTCCCTTTTAGCAAGGACGAAATGTTTGTTCCTATTATTTGGGGTCCACATCGGATTTTACCTACAACTTTCAATCAAGTGTTTGCTGCTACAATTGGGGTCAACATTCTATACTGCTAAGAACATCTTCATGAGGGAAGGAGGCAATATGGTATCACTCGGGTGACGCCACATCCTTAATGTGTTAGTCTGAAGGAATTTTGGAGGCTCTTTGGAAAAAGTTTCTTGTGTATGCCTATTTTATCCTGATTTAATTGTTCAAGATATTACATTTAATTCTCTGTAAAACAATTTCCACTACTCAACACAGATCATGTAAAAACTTGATGGATGTTTCTTTCGGGTAGACCATTTGTAAAGGTTTAAACTTTAGATATCTACCACATTTTGTGCCTTTAAATATTGTTCCTTCAACAGCTGAGTGGTATTCGTTGCGTCAAAGAAATATTACTTCAGTAAGCAGACTGGATTGCATCAAGCAGGCTGTTCAGAGGTAAGTAAGCTTTGACTGCTCTGTCTGACTAGTATTACTAACAGAGGTTGTCACGCACTTAGGAGGTTTGCCATCTCACTAGAGTAATGCGTTTCTTCTTTTTACATTTTTGGACATCCCCCGTTCTTCTTGTAGTAGCGTAAGCTTACGTCCGGTGTCATTTTACCGAGCTGTATAGGGCTTTGGATGTTTTGTCTCCGTCCGACGTAGAATAACGCACAAAGTTGATTTGTCCTTTTGGTGCTCTGCGACTGGCAAGGTCACAGTGACAAATACCTGGTGTATGCCGATTTTGAATATAAACATCAATCACATACATAATTTTATTCGCGATATTGTGCATAAGCATTGCAATCTAGCAACTGAAAAAGGTATTGGGTGCTGCTATGGATGATTGTACACTGTAATGCCTCTTGATTCGCTCAATGTCACTGTAAATGAGGGTTTGAAATTACATTTAGACAATAAATGAAGACGATTTAAGACTAATGGACCCCACTAAAGGTCTCTTAAATTCACTAAACAAAAGCATTGGTCGAATTCGTCTTTAAGCTGAAGTGTTAAGTCCCAACAAACCAAACCTGTCGCATATCATATTTCAACATAAAAAAGAAAATTGCTGGTATATGTTAAATTATAATAGTCGCCGCTTATCACCCACATTCGCAGATGACTCATTTATTTTTTCATTCTTTTTGCTACAATAATCCTGCATATAAAAACGAATTACATGACACCTTGTTCACAAAATATGGAGTGCATGGGGAGTGCTTTAACAAATTTTTGATAGCTTCGACGAGAACACACTCCCGGAAATTTCAAAACCAAACAAATTTTTCAAGGAACAATTCGAACGTTCCGCGAATAACTTATGCCTTACTAATTAAAAAAATACTCCGCCAACTACAAAAACGAAAATTACAATTCTAGCTTTCAATCCCATCCCCACCTCTCCTTTAATAGGTATTAGAGATCATAGGCGTAGGGGAGCATTTTAGTTGGAGCAGAAGATTTTTTCTTTTTTTGCCTCGAAAAATTTAATTATGTCCAAAACATTATCTAAGCGACTGGCGCCGAGCGACTCCTCATATAGCCGGAAATGGCATTTCCCAGGACCCAGGCTTGTGCGAAGAATCTGAATAATCGCTATTTGGGGGTTCCGTTTCCACTACAATAAATAAAAAATAATCAGCAACTTTCTAAGTGATTCCCGAATTTTAGAAAGACATGGCAGAACAGAAACCGGTCGGTAATTTACAAACTGCTGTGCATCGCAACTCTTAAATTTGGGAAAAATTTGCCTTTTTCATATGTTTGGTGATGATGAATTTCATCACATTCCTACTGCACGTTATATTGACGATTGCAGACCGTAGCAACCTGCGTTAGGTTTAGACATCCATAAGCTTATTGAGTCATTCATCACCCACATATCCAGACGACCATTTTATGATTCTACTATGTGCAGTCAGTATGGTTAAGAAATACAATACACGTGAAGCTAGTAGGCTGCATGGGCATAAATGTGTTGGTCTGGTGAAGAACTGACGGACGGGAGGTTTTACTCAAGAGGGGCATTACCCTCTTTTTGCGAGTTTGGAAATGGACTTATCTGATTAAGCTAATAGATTACTTAATGAAATAGGTGCAACCATTCAAATTCAATCTTGTACTATACCTGGGTCTCTTAAGTCATGAATGATTAGTCACGTAAATATTTCTGTCGCTAAATTGTTTTACTCATGCAGGATACCTTCACACGACATCTTTTATAAGTATTTGTTTCCGTCCTTAAAATCATTTAGGTTACACTACAGTGTTTAGCTGAAGTTAGATATCTTCAAATAGTGTATCAACTCTAAGCGCCTGCAGTATGGGATTATTCGTGAGTGAATACAATGAAAGGATTCTGAAGAACAATTGGAAAAGGGAGCAGTGGTGCCGTTTGCTGTGTTGCCCTTCACCCAATAAAATATTCCCCCTATTCAGCAGTAAAGCAATTTAACGATCCGTTCTCAGTATCCAACACGTTTAGCCACCTGTGATTAATATTGCCGTACAGTCCAAATGTGATAATAACGTTGCATGTAGGTTTTTTTCTTTATTGTAGTAGTTAATCTAATGTTTCACAAACCAAACCACTAATCTCTCTTTCCATCTTAGACAATTGGATTTCCATGAAATTGAAACGCCAGAGAAAAAAGCAGGTCTCGTTTCTTTTGGATCAGTCATCAATTTTCTGTTTGAAAGGACTTCTACAGTTGACTTTAGAGGAGTCTCCAACAATGTTAATGAGCTGTTGAAGCTTGGTCAAGAGTTTGGCCGTACTGAAAATCTTAAACCTTTGAGTGAAAATGCTGAGTTAGTATGCATTCTTATATCAGGACTTTAATTAAACGGAAAATTTGAGGTCATGCCTTGAAGTTAGCGTGAGAAAGAGTCTTGTTTCTCCTTAAGGAGAGGAACACGTAACGCGTGTGCATTTTCTCCAAATCAAATTGGTGACCTTGTTTATTAGCCAAATCATCTTCCACTGATTTTGAATTCGAAAGGTGCAGATTGCATAAAAAGCATACACACACAAATAAATATCTATCTATCTATCTATCTATCTATCTATCTATCTATCTATCTATCTATCTATCTATCTATCTATCTATCTATCTATCTATCTATCTATCTATCTATCTATCTATCTATCTATCTATCTATCTATCTATCTATCTATCTATCTGTCTGTCTGTCTGTCTGTTTGTCTGTCTGTCTGTCTATCTGTCTATCTGTCTATCTATCTACATATATATATATATATATATATATATATATATATATATATATATATATATATATATATATATGAATAAAATCACACACGAGGTAAAAATGGACAAGAAAGAACGCAAAGTTTTGAAAAATAGTCATATATTTCTGCCCATCCTAGGGCCTTCCTCAGTGACTGGTTACAACAGTTTCAATGAATATGAAGGTGCAACAGACTGTAGTTTAAAAGCAAATAGCTTAAACAAGATGTGCTCCCTAGCTGAATGAGCGTTACGAGCTTAATTATCACTTATGTGACGTAACAAAGAAGGCGCGCGTACAAAAAATAGACGTAAGTAAGGCTGGCGGGTTAAATTGTTAAGTCACAAAGAAGATATAAATACGTAGGTAATACAGGAATATTGACTGCAGAGAAATAGTAGATAAAAGTAAATGTGAGTATATATATATATATATATATATATATATATATATATATATATATATATATATATATATATATATATATATATATATATATATATATATATATATATATATATATATATATATATATATATATATATATACATATATATACATATATATATATTTGCATGGATGCCACCTTTGCTCGACAATAAGTGCTATTAGAATGTATTTTATGTCGACATTTACCATAGGCCTGAAAAATTTGTGTTGATCGAATTCCGTCAACCTAAAACACCTCTTCCCGAACACAATCAAAGTAAGGGTAATGCCAGATATAGTATAAAAATGAGCGTTATATCAGCGAGCTTGTACAAAGTAGTTTAACTGTTTCGCAAATACACTTAGATTAATTTAATATATAATTAAACCTTGTGCATATGTAGCACATATTAAAGATACCATGTAAATTGTTTAAGCGTTGTTCAAATGTATCGTGATATTTTTGTGTGAATTTCCTAGTGACCGCTCGCAAAGAAATATTCAAATATGTGACTAACGGTTCAAGATTGCTTTTAAAAGCTTGTCGTCCTAAGCTGCGGTCCAGCGTTGAATTGAATCTCTATTTGATGAGGAGATTTCCCTGAAGCTTGGAAATAGGTGACATGCTAAGTTATGTTTTATAAGGACGCTGCCTTCACTTAAACTCTTTTTTGCAGAACGCTGAAGTCTCAGGTTAAGACCTTACGTCTAGCTGGTTCCACTGCTTTGGGCCCTGCTCTCACCCTAGCAGTGGGTTTTTTGAGCAAATTGCCTGGTTCTGAGATTGTACTGTGTACTGATGGGCTCCCAAATCAAGGAGTAGGAAGCCTTCCACATGATCCTGGCTTCTATGACAAGGTGAGATAAATAATTGTTTTATTACCTTTTCCTTATTCCTTGTCGAAGGCAGCAGTAATCTGTGTAACGGTGAAGGAGTATTTTTGTGCGTATGCGTGTGCGGTTTTGTCTGTGTATAAAACCGAGGACCTGAACGGAAAGTGCGAAAACCTGATAAATTGGTTCTTGTACATTTCAAAAAAGGAACTATTGTATTTGTTGGAGAGCATAGATAAGGTCGGGTCCCTAGAGTTCAAAGGTCATTTGAAGTCACTCACTGGCGTCACTAAGCTTGACAACTCCAAATTTTACACGTAGTATGTTGATTCGTTCTTAAAATGGGCACCCTATTATTTTTGGTGGATGTCAAAGGTCATCGATCTGGGTCAACATGCTTTAGATCGTTTAAACCTTGTTAAAAGGTATATCCAGGTTTAAAGCTTCCATATATTTCATTTTTATTATGCGGATGTAATATGCCTTAAAACCATACCGGTTTGGGAAGGACAAACGCCATTTGGAGCTACCAAATGTCAGAAAAAAACCTTTTAAACTTTTTAAAAACAATGAATTTCATGAACTTCATCTGGGTTCCTCACAGTTCACAAACTAATATTGCCGAATAATGCCCATGATTGTTATCCGCTGTCACCAGACATCAGAAACCAACAAACCTTAAGATCGTCGTCTTGAGCACACAAAGGAAAGTGCAAAATGTCCCAAGAATGTCTTTTTCAGATAAGAACAAAAACTTTGTTTTTTCCAACATATTAGGAAGTCATTTGACCAACAGACTGACTGTTGCATGAATGACTCTTGATGATTCCGTGACAATGTTATTACTCCTCGATTGTGAAATGTACTAAGAGAAAGTGCTCAGTTTAATGTGAATATGAAATAATAAATTTCTAACATATCATGAAATTTTCGTGGAAACATAAATACGAAGGAAAATGAAACTGGAAATACGTTGAAAATTTGATTGCACAAGATGCTATTTTTGATATATTTTTTCCGACAAAGAAACAGAGCACTATGCATTTTTGTTACAGATTGGAGAAATAGCCAAGAACCAGCAGACAACCATCTCGGTAATTGGTATTCAAACTGGACAGGAATATGAGATAGAGACAGTTAGCAAGGCTGCTGCCATCACTGGGGGCAACATCAACCTTCTGAATCCTCATGAACTCAGTGCCAAGATGAGAGAGATTACCCAGGATGTCGTGGTGGCCACACATGTAGAAGTGACAGTATTGCTCCACCCATACCTTTGCTTTGTCAGTGTGAAGGTAAAGTTGTAATGTCCAGACATCCTCTTTCTTGACCGCAATATTGCTAGGCATATTAACCATTACGTTTTGAACGAACTGTGCCCAGTCAATTTATAAACTAACTTAAAATTTCTTTCTGTAAAATGAACTCACACTCAAGACTAACATTTTAATGGTACTATTGCTGTGAAAACGTCGTTACTGCTCACGGGTTTCATTTTATATAGAAGTCATGGACTTTCAAATCCCACCATAGTACATGTATTTTAAAAAAAAAATATTTAAAAATATTTAAAAAGTTCAAAAATATTTCAATGTTGTGAGCTTTCATTTATTCTTCTCTTCTTCATCTCAGACTGATGTAAACAACAAAAGTATTGCCAAGTGCACATTGGGTAATGTCCACAAGAAAACAGAGCTAACTTTCCGTTTCCACAGGAAAGCAGAGTATAACGATGTTAAAGTGCCCTCTTTGCCCTTCCAGGTGAGGAAGACGTAATGTGATAGGCAACTGGTTACATCCTGCGCGTCACTATAGATACAATGTTGGGGAAGCGGCTCGGTATTTTTCAGTTTCTTATATTACAGAACGACCGCATGTAAACATTACCTAAGGAGGGGTGAAATTAACTTAAAGTATTCACCAGTCTTGCGCAACCCTCTGAACAACATGCAGTTCAGTTTTTCAACAATACTTTTGTGCTTCCTAAATAATTCCGTGTTGGATACAAAATTACATGGGGACCCCTTAACTGGTTATGTTTGTATGTGACCTGTCTGCAGAATGAGACTTGTAAAAAAAAGAAATCTGTATGAAAGGGGGAGATTGTATAGTGTACCGGTGTTCAATGTACTAATGGTAACGGAAGTTTTACGTATATAGTTTAAAAGTTTAAAACCTCTAGGAGTTTCGGTGAAAGATTTAATGAACATATAATAAACCACACTCAGTTTTCCGTCTCTTATAGTTACAAAGTAGAACAGGACAAAGGGAAAGAGTTTGGAAAAGTTGTTAATACTCTTAATTCTCAATACTGGGAACCCAGTAAGGGGACAAGGGGCCGAAGGTGTAAATGTAGTTGAACTAACGCCTTGCTGAATGGGACTGAATAATGGCCCTGTGTTCCTTCACACCATTACAAATGTGTTCATTGCATAGCTTTTTTAACTAAAAAGGAACGTATTCTGATTCTTCTTGTGAAAGTTTAATGAATTTCCCATGTTCGATTATCGAAATACTTGCAATTGAAGTCGACACATTTACATTAAAAAGTGAACTTGAAGCACACAGGTGTGATGCAATGGATTCACGTTGTTGGCCAACTTCATTTTGCATCGTATTATCTTGATCTTGGATTGATTAGGGATGATATCTTTCCTGAGGAATACATTTTGTTTTCAAAATGCCATTGCTCAGGATTCACCTATGGTTTCAATATATCAGAGTATTGCTGCATAAATTGGGTAAATTATAACTTAAAGAAAAATGTTACATTGGCAAACAATGTAAATCCATGGCATCGCACCTGTTTACTTCAAGCTCCATCTATGAAAAAACTTTGTCACATTCAATTGTTAATATTTCCAGAACAGAAAATAGGAAATGAAAAAAAAATCGTCAGAATCCTCTAACATATAAGAAGTAAATTTGGCTGTGGATCATTATTTTAGTTGGCAGCACTGTTATTCACCAGCTTACTCCTAGTGGGCACTTAAACCATAACTAGTTTTTCAGTGTTGCTACGTTGCCAGTTGTATTCTGATATCAATGTTAGATAACAAAATGAATGTTTACTCAGAAATATAAATCTTTATACTCTGTTTATTTTCCCTTAAGTCACCCTTTGCGTCGGAATGGCAACAACTCAAAACTAAATCTAAATCGATATTGTAATAATAAATTGGATAAATTACTCTTTACTTGTCATAAAATTACTTACCATGGACTTGAAAAAAAAAGTTTAAATACTGGAGATGAGTTCCTTCTTTTTAATTTTTATATTGAAAATGAAAATTCAATGTTGCATTAGTCAGGGTTAGTAGGCCTTTAGGAAATTTTTTTATGGAGTTGATATGTTGAAATTTATTAACTAACAGGTTCAAGTGCAATACACGACAAAAGATGGTAAGAGATTACTAAGAGTCCTCACAGATAAGCGTGAGACCACTGTGGATCGTGGCCAGATGGAAACGGTAAGATTTTGCTCGATCAGCCCCCCACTCAAAAATTGATATCTGGCATATTTGTACATGGAAATATTTGGTTGTTTAAAGTTTTATATGGCCATATGAAGCCACATATTTAACCCTTTTCAGGTGTCTTTATTTGTTGAATCAAGTTTGATATAGTGATATGAAGCCAGATTTAACTTGATGTAAAATCATGACAGACATACATATTAAGTTTCATATGGCCATGACACATATATCTTTATGAAATAATATACCAAATTTTGATGTGGCCATTTCAATTCATGAAAGGCCATGTCAGATATACACATTAGGTTTTATATGACTATATCAAGCCAGATACAACTTACTTTATACACCATTCCAGAAATATTTATATATATAATTTGATACGGCCATATTTAACTGGATATCTTTTCATAAAAATGAAGCAGATATAAATATAGTCTCACATGGTCATATCAAGCCATATGTATTGGTGAAAGTTCATGGCAGATATAGAAGTTAAGATTTACACGGTCATAACGTTAGAAATATATCTTGAAAACGTACGCAAAGTTTGTCGACCTATTACACCCATTTCCGAACATATTAAAAGTAAGGGAACACATACATAGTATCTCTATGGCATCCACTATATTGTGCCTTTATATGAGGATCATAATTTGTACGCATGATATGTATAATTGCGCTTGAAAATAACATGTTTTATAAGCGTGCTATAAAAATGTACTTTAAGTTGACACAAAATTGTTGCATATTACCTTTGAATGAATTAAATATTTAATTACATCTTCTGCATATGTCGCATATATTGAAGAAATCAAATGTATTGTTTAGGAGGCTGTTTAATTTGATCGTGGTATTTTTGTGTAAATTTCCAAATTTCCAAATTTCCCCCCAAAAAATGAACAATAAAAAACATAAGGAAAAGAATTCACCCTAACGTCTAAACATATAAACAACGTTATTTCAATGGCCAGCCATCCGTTCGTGTAAACAGCAAGGTGTCCGTAAATTTGGCAACATTGAAGTAATTGCATCTACTTTGTAAATCTAGAAGGGCACCTTTGTCCGTTTACGTATTCTTATAGAAAAGTGTGTAGATACGTTAAGGCGAAATTTATATTTCGACCCAAAATTTTATTCCCCTTAAGGTAGACTTTTCAACAACAACTTTCCCCCTAAGTGACGAATTAGTGATATATATATATATATTTATATATATATATATATATATATATATATATATATATATATATATATATATATATATATATATATATATATATATATATATATATATATATATATATATATATATATATATATATATATATATATTTATATATATAGCTGAGGTTTTGACCGTGCATTTTGCCTAATTCGGCACTTATGGGTGAGCTTGTTGTTGAAAAGTCGACCTTAGGGGAATATTTACGGACACCTAGCTGTTAACACGAACGGATGGGTGGCCATTGAAATAACGTTGTTTTTATGTTTAGACGTTAGGTCGAATTCTTTTTCTTATGTATTTTTTGTTATTTTTTCGCCCTATGTACAAGCAGATAAAACAATTCCTCTTTAAGGGGATTAGCACTATTCTTTACTCACGATCCGAGCTAATCTCCACCTGGAAACACAAGAAAAAGTTCCTTCTCTCCGGTTATGGATAAGCCTAGTCCCTGTATTGTAGACTGTGCCAAAACCAATCAACACTAATTACAGTAGAACTGTTCCGTTTTATTCCCTGCTAGTTGCTGAAGAGTCTTCGGGTGAAGCAGTCTGTACAACTTAGTTAAGCTTTTCCAATTTACCCTTATATAAACATATATATATATATATATATATATATATATTTACCTGGATCCTACCTTTGGTCGACAATCCTTCGTCTAAAAATGTACATTAAGTCGACATTTACGATAGGTAAACAAAATAAGTTCATGTATAACACCTTCATGGCGCCCTCTTTATTGTGTCTTTATATAGACGTTATAAACACAGTGTATAGTATGTAGATTTGCACGTGAAAAAAGGGGTGTTATATCTTGCGTTGTCTAAAAATGTACATTAAGTTAACACGTAAGTATTGCAAAATACCTTTAATACTTTGTTTATTTTATTATTACTTGTGCGTACGTCATACATAATAAATATACCATACATATTATTGTTGGCGCTGTTGAAGTTTATGGTGGTATTTTATTTGAATTTTTTTAGTGTCTGTATGTGGAGATACATTCAAATATGTGAAATATTTATATGTCGACTCAAGGTGCTGTTTTAGACGATGTCGACCTGAGGTAGGATCCAGCGTTATATATATATATATATATATATATATATATATATGATTTTAAGCTTTATTCTTAACAGGGCTAAGGTTGTGTGGGTTGCTTTTAGCCTTTGTTCGTTTGCTGGTCTGGTAGTAATTTATTTGAACGCATTTTATTTCGCTTCATTCGAGCCGAGGAAGGCTGAATAAAATAGCCGAAAGCTTCTCGAATCACGGTGTCTTTTTATCATTGTATGTGCAGTTGCAATTCTAGTTTTAACTTTCATTTTCAATTATATATATATATATATATATATATATATATATATATATATATATATATATATATATATATATATATATATATATATATATATATATATATATATATATATATATATATATATATATATATATATATATATATATATATATATATATATATATATATATATATATATATGGTTAAAGATAGCGAAACAACACTGGATACAGTGCTCAACCGATGGGAGCGAGTATAAATAATAAGAAAGTAAACACTATTGCATTTCAAGATACAAGCTTGTTTCGTATAGGCATAC
The DNA here is from genome assembly GCA_037179385.1 of Holothuria scabra. Lineage (NCBI taxonomy): Eukaryota > Metazoa > Echinodermata > Holothuroidea > Aspidochirotida > Holothuriidae > Holothuria > Holothuria scabra. The sequence continues at coordinate 18,010,949 of CM074180.1, forward strand.
GTTTGTAGCCTACACTCCTCAGTCTACAAATGCGAAGCATAACGGATATAAAATAACAAAATGAGACGCGCGTGTTATAGACACGTCATAGAGGTTAAGCGCCCATTATGACGTCCACAGAAGAAAGTATTATCTGCAGAACTAGAACGCGCAAAATAGCTTAAGAGTGCGCGGGTTATTTAAATACGCACAAAATCTAAGTGTTTTACAGATCAGTAAGGTAAGCACTCTATGCTTCATTATAAAAAGTAATTATGACATAACAGCTTCTTTTTACGGTGCTTACAGCTACTAACAAGTTCATTCCTATTATTCAAGGAAGACATATAAGGTTTGTGGATGATGAAATATTTCTCAGTTACACAAAGATTACAGCTCTTGCTTGATGTGGAATAAGAATTTCCGTGTGCTAGAATTTTCCATTTGATTGAGTATGGTACTTTATTGTCCTTTAGTGTAGGCTACAAACGTATGCCTATACGAAACAAGCTTGTATCTTGAAATGCAATAGTGTTTACTTTCTTATTATTTATATATATATATATATATATATATTTGAATATATATTTTATATATATATATATATTAAATTTCGAGACGGTCTATTGCTTGTGCAATCTTGGCATTTTAGCAAGGGCGTAATACTATTCGCTTTAGGCATAGCACGTTCTTTGAGCTTGTGCACTTTGGTATTCGCAAGCAATGTACCGTGAATGGCTGGACTGACGCAGGTTATGCTTGTGTCAGTCTTGTCATTCCGTCTTGAAATCTACTGTACTCTGAGCTGCACTGAGGAGACCTAACAAGGTCGAAACAGTACTGTCTGCAGATTGAGTATATATATATAAATATATATATATATATATATATATATATATATATATATATATATAAATATATATATATATATATATATATATACCACTAGACTGAACATTAGGGGGTATATCTTGATACGTTTAGGCGAAATGAAAAACAATAAAATACATAACTGTATATTTCGCCTTTAAGGAAAAACATATACATGTACGTAAATTCAATAGTCCATTAGTTGTACGTGTTAACAGATAGGCGTCCGTAATTTGGTCAACATTGAAGTAATTAGGTATATTACGTACCCCCATATGTATTTTACTATACACTAACGTATTCCCATTAAAACAGTGTGTGAAAACGTAAAGGGGAACGTAAATTTTCCCCCTAACGGTAATTTCCCCCTAACGTTGATATTTTGCCCAAAAATTTCCCCTTATTCCACAATTAGGTATATATATATATATTTATATATATATATATATTTATTTATATATATATATATATATAAATATATATATATATATATATATATATATATATATATATATATATATATATATATATATATATATATATATATATATATATATATGGGTGTGTGTGTGTATCTACCAGTTGGAACCTGAATTTGATTGTTTGATCTTCTACTACAAGTTACCTTGTAATTTTTTCTTTTAGAGGACTTCAGACATCCTACTAATTTGTAATTGATAGAGAGGTAATTTCTTTTTAGCATCATTTTCTTTGTATTAATTTATCAGAATCTGAATATTCCAGTTGTAGGAGCCACAGCAATAACTGAATCTACAAAATTAGCACAGCGTGGGGATAAAAGGGGAGCTAAGATGTTACTGTAAGTATCATATCATGCTTACATGTATAAACGGATGATTTCCTGTAAAAAGTGTGCAGTGAATAATTAATAATTTGGATTTACTTTAAACGACAGTTACGATGTTGAAGTGTTAAGATTTAAATTAAGCAATATTTCAAAAACAGCTTAAACCACTAAGCACGCTCAAATCTTTTTCAGGCCCTGTTTGTAAGTGTTAAGGACTAAAATCCACTTACATTCCTCTCGGAGTCGCTGATTTGTTGTCGTAATCCCCGAGCAAAGGAGTATGCAACGCAGATTAGAGGGATGCAGGTTGGGCATAAATCTCTCCAATCTGCGTTGCATACTTTGCTCGGAATTTTAGCCCAGAAAACTTACAAACAAGGCCCGAACGAAGATTAGGGGGTGCTTAGTGGTTTAAGCTGTTTTGAAATATTGCTTAATTTAAATCTTAACACTTCAACATCTTCACTGTCGTTTAAGTGATTTCAGCTTTGTTAGCAACCGTTAGTCCTTTGCAACCGTTCACTTTCCTTGCGCGCCTCGCTTTTTGTCTCACAGGAACGCGGTCTGTGTGCATAAAATCATCCCTGCGTGTTTGACTGTTTGTGCTACTGCTTTTGTTTGTTTTAACTTTGCTACATTCGTTATAACGCATTTACAGGCACAGGAGCGTTCGAAGTATTCTTTTTAAATAAAAACCATTGTGCAAGGGGAGGAGCTGCCACATGGTCAGTGGGTGGTGCCCTCCCCCCTCGACCAAAATCTTCTGTCGAGGCCCTTTTTAGGTCTTTAAAATACTTTACTATTACACCATTATTGGCAAAAGACATAAATTAATAGCATTATTTTAAGGTCCAGATAACAAAATGATTAAGCGGCCACCAGTATCTGTACTGTATGCACTTTATTCTGATGAAAAGGGTCTTTTGTAAGAAAGGGATAGGTTTTGCCGAAACGCAGGTTTATGCTTTACACACACTAATGAATGTTGTCGCTGTGCTAAGTTAATTGCTTCCACACCAAGCGTGATTATAAGTTTACAAAATACAACAACTGACATTAAATTCACCCTCCCGGCCAATAAAAGATGTTGCAAAAGGGGTAATTGTCAACATAGACCATAAAAAGGGTTAATTAAGATACCAAAATAGCTTCCACATTTTTCAAAATCACTTGAAGAGAACATTCAGGTTAAAATAAAGTAAAACTGTTATCCTAGTGGTAATGATTTAAGGGTTTTAATGAGCAGTTTCCATTTTTTGCTTTCCTTCAAGTGACCATTCTCATGATAAATGGCTATTTTTGACACTGCGCGATAATCCCATGAAAATGTTGATTTCTGTACTTTCGTGGTCTTAAAAGCCAAAAAATTGCATCTAATAAGCCTAGGTTTAGGCTTCTATTATTTATTATGAACTCGGTATCTAGAGAGACAAGAAGATCAACCTTTTGTCTTGGCTATTTCTTTCAATGTACTTAATTAATCGCTATTTCAGAGTAGTCACAGGATGTAAATTACCTCAATTAATGTTTCTTCGTGTACTTATCTTGATTTCCAGATGCCAAAAATGCACACCAAACAGTGATTAATTTCCGTAACTTTTTCCCCTGTAAGATTGCTTGTTATTTAACTCTAGCAGGTTTATCTTCCAAAAGTTGCCCATTATTACATTAAAATCTTGGCATGATAGTAACACAAAATATAATGACCGCTTCATACTAAAATCTGAAAGAAAGGTATTGAAACATGGGCGCCCGCAGGTAGGAACAAGGGGGGGACTAACCCTCCCCTGGAAAATAAAAAACCTGAAAAAACGAATGAAACTTAAAGAAAAAGACGCAAAATCATTAACATCAACATTTCTTAACAGTTCACTCAGTGTTTTCCCTATTTATATGCGGTAAATAGGCTTTAGAAATGCCACTTCCAGCGATCTGAGAGGCACTTTGGGCCAAAATTCAAACTCAAGAAGGCGCGGAGCTATCCCCCTCTCCTAAATCCCAACCAACATGCCCAGTTGGGCCCCAAGTGGCTCCATCTGGGCTACTTGCTGAGCCCCAGCTGGGACCCATTCGTGTTTGTCAGGTATTCCCACATAGGGCCCAACTGGGCTAGTCTTTCCCAGCTGATGCCCAGTTGAAGCCCAGCTGGGCCCAGCTTCAACAACTGAAGCCTTGCTTAAACTCCTCGCTAATGAGCTGATGAAGCATTTTCCATTTTGATGGGAAGGCATGTGAGAATATGCGTATCGGTCAACTTAACTGGTGATTTAAGAGCTAGACGGAAACGTTTGACCTGATAACAATCAGTCATTAAAGTAGTAAATAAATAATATTTATTTCCAAAAACGTGGGTGTCCGTAGTCTATTAACAATTCATTAAGTGAAATAACACACACGGAAATAAACCACTAAAAACCATTTCATTCGTTAATAGCAAATACGTACACTGTTCACATTTAAGTAAAAAATCAGTAAGTAAAATGCCAGAAATGTGAACTATTCGTAAAAAAAAGCCTTGGTTGAAAAATTTGGAATTTAATTTTTATAAAGGAGTTACTGTTTAGGGTAGAATAGATCTAACCGCAACTTTCGAGTTGATCTACGCGCCATTGTGGGGGGTCTTCTTCCCCCCCCCTCCCCAACCCTCTTCACCCCGCCAAATTCGGTCAGTTTCTTGTCGGATCAGCCGCACAAAATAAATAATATAGCTCTCTAGCCGAGAAACTTAATACTTCGGTCAGAGATATGCTAAGACCCCATAGCTACGGGGGCTTCGTCCTTGACCACCCTCCCAATTTTCATATTCTGGGGCTGCCACTGGCGGCACTTTTAGGTGGCTTTTAGGGGCTTCGTCCTTGACCACCCTCCCAATTTTCATATTCTGGGGCTGCCACTGGCGGCACTTTTAGGTGCCTTCTGCCTATTGGATATTCCGATTTTGCAACCCCCGGAAAGCACATGCTCTCTGCAATCCTTTAATGCCCCACCCGTTTGTACGGATTTAGCCATTGTTATGTGCCGCTGGCTGCCATGCTGTTGAGTATGGTTACTTGCTATCTGAGTGTATTTTTTGTAAGTTAGTTAGATGATGTTTTTCCGTTTCTAACGAATTGATTTCAGTCGGGCCGGCCTCGGCCTTTTCCAGTTGTGGTTAACTGGCTTCTTTAATTCGTTACTCCATTGCTAATGCTGAGCACGAATCACAATGGCAGTAGATTCCATTTTTAAACTTTCTTATGTCATTAAGGTGACAAGGCCTTGGCGAGTTGCAAAGAGCGTGTACTCTGCGGAGGTTGCGAAATCGGGATAACAAATATGTTAAAGAGGTTAATCGGTAGGTGTCTATTTAAAATCTTATGTATCAATTTAAATTGATTTGAATTGGTATATGTCAATTAAATTGAAATTTATCAACGTTTAATTGGTACACAACCAGTTTAAATCGGTGAAAGTGGAATTAAATTGGTTCGTGTCGATTTAAATTGGTATGTGATGAATTAAATCGGCATATGTCGAATTAAATTGTTTTGTGTCGATTCCTCATGATTCGAAACCGATTGCTCGCCATAGAGGTGAGGCTTTAGCAGATTGCTAAGAGCACGTGCTTTGCGGAGGTTGCGGAATTAGCATATCAAATATGGTGAGGTAAGTCGGTAGGCGTCGATTTTAACTGGTATGTGTCAATATAAATGGGTGTATGTCAATTTAAATTGGAATAGGCCCCTATAGGTACCGGTAGGCCTATATGTCAATATAAATTGGTATGTGTCGATTCCCTTCGATAGGCCTATTTTACCGTTTCCTCGCCATAATACCCACATCGCTAGAGCCACTTGCACAACTTGGATCCAATGATTTCTGGCTTGATTTTCTTCATAAAAGTTCCGTTCATCATGTATGCTTCATAGACCTTATGCATTGACGACAAACTGGCGTCATCATTTGAGCAGAACAATGGAACACGTGGCCACACGCATAAGAGTTCGCCCTGCGCCTGCAGCAGACTATGCGCGTATTTAACCATTTTAACCGGGCAACCATTTTGCTCTGTGACATCATACGCATAAGATCAATTCTGTATATTGAAATGGGATAAAACTGTGAGGAACTATCACGTAATTCTCTTTATCACTTGCAGCATATAAGCACTTTGCTCAATCGGGCTATGAATTATACACAAAAGTAAGTGCAGTACCGATCTAGATAGTTTATAAAAAATATTGCACTCTCCTTGTCTTTTCTTCAAAATCCTAGGAAGAATAATCAAATGATGACAAGAACAAGTGCATCACGACTAGAAAATGCTACTGAGGAATCAAGATCTTCTTACCTCATGTTTGAAGATACGGCATTCGACATGTGTGAGGAATGGGTAAGTATGGCTTCAAGGAAGAAGAAACCTAAGGCATCCTCGTGTATTATCACGTATGAGGTGGGGCAAGCAAAAAACATTGAAATTTGTGAACCTTTCTTAGTGAAGGACGTCTTACACTGGCTGTTGATTCCTATGGGAATCAGAAAGCTTTACAAATCTTTTCTGGGAAAATGTTTATGTACTGTTTTTTTTCTTTAATTTATAACAGCTGACCATAACGAAGACATTTACCACAAATTATCAGTCCCTTTAGAGTCGTGTAGAATACATAGGTTTCCCTTTTGATCGAAACAAAAAATTAGTCTAACCCCTATCACTCAACAACATTTCATAGCTTTGCATAGCACTTTACGCGAAAGAGTGATATTCAAAAACGTTTTAGATGTTTCCATAGCCAAAGTCCACTTGAAGATGAGATGGGTGTACAAGTGTACACAAAATAATGCCACTGGGATTGGGGAAAAGGCTTCCCCCAAGGACATATGCAGCATTCCCGCCTCAGATTATTAATGGACATTCTTTTGTTTTTCTTTAAAATTTACAACCAATTGTCTCCTCCAGGAGCGTAGCCAGGATTGTGTCATGGGTGGGGGTCATGGAGGATTTGCAGCACGACATGAGGTAAATCCTCACTCTAAATCCAGATATGGATTGATATCTGAATATATCTGGTTAACTACAGCCTTTATATGGCCATAAGTTTTATATGGCCATATCAAGCCAGATATAACTTGATTCAATCCCTGTCCAGATATGCAAATATATTTTTATATGGCCATAACAAGCCAGAAAAAAATTGATGTAATGCCTTCCCAGATATGCAAATAAAGTTTGATATGGCCATATCAAGCCAGATATAACTGATTAAAATACCATGGCAGAATTACATATAAACTTTCACATAGCCATATTAATACCTTTTGGTTTAATTTGTGTACCTGTCCTACATAAAGACCTTCTGTGGAAGCTGAACAAGTATCAGCAAACCAAAATCAGAATATTCAAACCATATTCAGCCATATTATACTAACGTATGCAAATGACTTTCCAATGTGGGCGTGGTCAGGAATTTAGGGCCCTGATTTTCTTTTCATTGTAATTAAGGAAGTAATATGTGGAAAATCATGAAACCTTCAACAAAATTTATGTTGGGATGTTGCACCATATGATAATTTAAACCAACAATGCAGTGTAAACATTTAAAAGTAGGAATTTCAAAGCAGTTTTTTCTTCACTATTAAGTAATTTAACAACTTAAAATACTTAAGTCAATGTTATACAATGGGCATTTTGTTATAGATGTTCAGATAGCCCTTAACATTATGCTGGCTCAGAAGGCATGACCGTTTGGCGAAACCAAACTTGATACTGCTTCCCGAAGAAGCTATTACGTCCACTGAAGGACAACACTTAACGACCAACTGGTTTCGCCAAACGGCCCTTTGCCAGAGGGTCGGGAGGACTTTAGAAAAAGCTCAGAAGGCATGACGTTAAACTGCATCCAGGTTGTGGCTTCTGTTCTATTCAGCCAGTCTAGAGCAGGACCCCTCAGTGTTTGCCCTTTGGAGGGCGTACTTGTCCATTTGGGACGTTAAGCTCCTTAAGGGAGCAGAACTCCTCCGGGAGTAATGGTTTGGTTTTCGCACCTTGGCTCTTCGCCAGAGAGTCGTGGGGACTTTTAGAAAAAAGCTCAGAAGGATGAGCACAGCTATACCGAAGATGTAATAGCCTCTTGTCCATTTGGGACGTTTAGCTCCTTAAGGGAGCAGAACTCTTTCGGGAGTAAATGTTTGGTTTTCGTCCCTTGGTTCTCCGCCAGAGAGTCGAGGGGACTTTTAGAATAAAGGCTCAGAAGGCTTCTGATACGCTTTACACAAAGGTAGTGCACTAATAAATTTTGGTCCAGTCATATATGGTCCAGATATGGGACATATGCACCATACTTGTCTCCTTAATATGGGATCAATACAATAAATCTTTATATAAACCAGATATGGCACTGTTTCATGTGGGATCAATACAGTAAATCGTTATATAAACCAGATATTGCACTGCTTTATATGGGATCAGTATGGAATAGCTTTACATAAACCATATATGGTATTGCATTATATGGTTCATATCTGTTCTAGATAAAGACCTGATCCAGATAAAATTTTATCTGGCCCATATATGGATTAGATCTGGTTCTGGCACAGATCAAGGTTATACCTGCCCAGATATAAATCCCATATCTGCAGCAGATGTGGGCCAGATATGAAATCCATATCTGGCCCATATATGGAATTTCACATCTGGCCCATATCTGGATTTGGAGTAAGGGAAAGTCTAAGGATAGAGAGAAAAACAGCGATTTTTATGTTTTGGTTTTTTTTTTTTTTTTTTTTGCATTGCAAGGTTGGGTCATGGAGGGGGTTCTAGCCCCCAACCCCACCCCGTGGCTACGCCAATGTTTTCATCAACAATCTAATGTTACCAGAGTGTGATGGCATAACTGGCATGAGAACTTAACAAACTTAACATTCCCTTCAGGGGGACCTAACCCCTGTTAACTTCAAGGTCAACGCATTAGTCTGGAAAACAAAGAAAATCAGAGCTTTTCTTGTCAATGTAAGAAAGTGATATAACCTCTGCTATCCTCAATCTCCCTTTGGAGCACAAAATTTTGGCTTCATTTATTGACATCTCCAGAAATACCTGTCCGATTTGAAAGGAAGTTTCAACACTGTGTAGATTTGATTCCTCTTTCACATATGAAAATAAAATTTTACTCAAACTTCCCTAGTTTTCATTGCCACTTATTTGAAGGATAGAGCTGTAAATTTAGGATCTAGGGACGTAATTTCAGTCAAACAAACTCGGGATTGCTCGGCGCCAACTGATGGTAGCTCTCGGCTAACGTATGGTAAGTAATATCATACACAAAATGGTAATGTGGACTCACAATCATTAGATATTGGTAACTGCCCTGTGTGTATGATGCCTAAGTTTGTATTTTGCTGACAAAATATTAGTGGTAAATCTAATCCGGAAATTCCCTGATCGATTTTCAGTTTGCGATTTTTTATTTCTTTTGCGAAGAAAGCTAAAAATGGATATTGCCTCGATCTTACTTCCAAAACATGAAAATGTCATTTCCCTCTGTTTGCGGAGTAAAACCTCTCAAAATTTTCTGTAAATCATGCTTTTTGCCTCCACCCACTCCCAGACCAAAATGCCTTAGTACCACCTTGATCCGAGCTTACTAATTTGAGGTATCGTGTTAACAAGATTTCCAGAGATTGACAACTGATGCAGCAAGATGACACCATTTTGAGCTCTACAATATGATGTATCTATGTACGAAACTTGAAAACTGTCAGTTTCCTCTTCTGGAAATATTGTGGATGAGCAAGTGTCACAAAAACACACGCTTGAATACAACGCTAAAACTAGCAACCGGATTAGTATTTTGTAAGTGCATATTCTATCACTACTAGCCATGCAATACTTTGCTAAACCCTGAGAATAATTGGGGACCACAGCTCCCTTCCCCCGTAGAACCATCCATACGTGAAAAGCATTGTCCAAAGTTTGTATTTATTTTAATTTGCACCATTTTTTCCACTTGTAGGACGTGTACAATCCAGTTCGACCTAGCCATTATAAGATGAAAGGTGAAACGTTTCGTGCAGGTCAAGGAAAGAAACCAGTCATCCTTGCAAGGTCCAAAGAAAAGATGAGAATGCATCAAGAAAAGTACAACTCCTACGAGTAAAGATGATGTTGCTCCTGTGGTTTCCGTTGTTATCAACATCTGTACAAATTTCTTCCATGTATAGTATGTCACATTTCATACTTTGTACTTTTGCTGAACACTTGACGAATTAGCATAACACTTCAAAATGCTACGAAAATCTTGCACTTAGAAACCCTCTTCCATTCCTATTTTTAACATTTCTTGCGGCAACGTATTAACATTGAACTTATAAGTATGCACATTTACAGTAAATACTTCTTAATTAAGATTTCTGATTAAGATCTTAATAATGATACTTTCCTTTGTTAGGATACTCTTTTGTCATTTTGCCTTATAAATGCAAACATATCATGAAGTTTTTGTGAATGTTTTCCTATAACACGGGATCTTAAGTACACCACAACCTCATGTACTCATTTTTTTTTAACTTGCGAAAATCCAATAAACTAAATTTAAATTCAGATTTAGCCATGTAGCACTTAAGGGCAGATAGCAGTTGTAAATGTGCCCAAGGCCCAGGAGGTCGATGTGGATGTTGATTGCGGGCAAAAACTTTCCAAAAGGCGGAATCCTAATCCGTGGCTCGCACCGGATTCGTCTATAACCAAAACCATACATAGACACTCACACTGAAGGGCTCAAAAAAATAAGATAGACAGCCCTTTAGTGGACTTTTAAGGCTATAAGATTAATATGCTCAAAATGACATTTTATCGAAGCCCTAAAGTCATTTGTACACCACTATATGCCATAATTTGATAATTCTGTCTGTTATTTTGTAATCTGCCTGAATTATGATTGGGGCGGAACGATGGGATTTCCTCACTATTTTTCTTGGTGGAGCAATTGCCCCATGCACCATAGGATCGGCGCACCTGTCAAGGCCACCTCTGTGCATGAACAAGACTTTTCAACTTTAACAAAAAACACCATAGAGACCGAAAAAGCGCAGAGAAATGTTCCATTTTTCATTTGTGGTTAGGCTGTTGAAGTCAAGGTTTGTTAGTCTGTTAGCGTTAGTTTTACGTCTCAACTTACCTCCTTCTGGTTTAATCCATCGATGCCCATCGCCGCTTTCCAGTTGTGTGGCAATAGGTTGCTTTTCCTACTCCAATGCTTATGTGCCGCCGACTGCCTATAGTCTGGTTCGATCGACCCTGGAAGGGACATGACAAAGGCTTTAAAATAGAACCTACTGCCATAGACCTATTTCCAAATAGCAATTACAAAGGATTGTGGGATAGAGTTTTGGTGTTTGTCATTTTTGTCAACGGCATTTTACTGTGGTGAAAATTGACGTACACCCAAAACTCTATCCCACAATTCATTGTAATTGCCATTTGGAAATAGGTCTATTGTGCATTAGCAATGGAGTCGAGAAAGCAAACCTAGTGAGTCACAACTGGAGAAGAAACTAGACCAATAAAAACGCTAGACAAAGCATAGGGTCAGCTTCTACGTATTCCAGTCCGTTAGCATTTAAGAGATGTTCTTCGAGGAATATTTGAACATAAAATTAGGTTTTTTTTGTTTTCATTAATGTTTGCTTCTATAAGTAGAAATATTCAGATGCGTATGGATTGTTGGGACACATTGACAATCTTATTCAGATTACAGAGAATAAAACATCTACTTAAAAAAGCTATTGTTTTTGGAAAGTGCACTCGCAGTTAAAGGTCCAGCTTAGAATTTGAATACCTATGAAAATTTAAGCAAATATCTTTCTCGATTTAAGAACACAAATACAGATGAATTGAGGTAGAGTACCGATATACTTCACTGGAAAGAACCAAATTGTTAACGAAATCTATGGGGAAGCTTTGGAACATGTCTTAACAGAGTCAAGAATGGACCACTTTATCAGGAAACATTTAACTGGGAATGTATTTCAATTAACTTCATGTCTTGATGTAAATTGGATGAATCAAGTGGTCCAAAAGTCATCCAACTATATTTTGTCTTAAAACAGTGTCTTACTCATCCGTTCATCCGCCAGCCATGTTAGGAAATTTTGCTAGTATTTTTCTACTCAAATTGCAACTTTTGCGTATTTCTATCGTGGTTTGAGTGAAAAACTCACAACTAACAACTTCAGCTTACAATACTTTCTGATACCTATGACTTTTGTCTTTTAATTGGTCTCATCAGTTTCAATTACGCAGAAATGAGCATTAAACTTCCAAATAAGAGTCGCAGGGTCTAATGCCTGGTCTACAGTACATTGGTGAAGGCAGGATTCTTGGTTTGAGACTACCCAGCAGAGCTTGGTCGCAAATAATTGGGACCCCCCTCCCTCTGTGACAACACCCCTGAAGTTCATGATGCAATGGACTGTCTTGAGAATGTATATATTTTAGCGATTTCCATTAAACCTTCAACGCAAGTGCATAAGGACAGGTACTTCTATCTTGGTGCGAGTACGGGTACACTTTTGGCACTTGTCGGGTTGACATGACCGTCGGGACGGGGGCTGCAACCCCCCCCCCCCCCCCAAATGACCAGAACCTTGCTGAATCAAACAAACTTTAGCGCCTCAGTTCGGACAGAGATTATGCCCTGGTTGGGAATCTGGAGTCGGGAAAATGGTCAACGCCCACTGAGAGCCATGCCAGTTGGAGTACAAATAGCACATCACTAGTAATGCTCAATATCCGGAATATGTGCCTTCAAGCCCAAAACAAACAAAAATGCATTTCCACGCGTATAACGACTATACCAGCAGAAAACTTTCAAATACTTAAAATTGTTTGTTAATTCAAGGTGTTCTATATAGCTATATAGCTTCAAAAGTCATCTTTTCTTAGATCAAAGTCTTTGATATTAAAAAAAAGAATAACTAGAAATGTTGCTAATTACCAGGATTCTTTAGTTTGCAAAAAGATGAAGCATTTTTAAAAATTTATTTTGCCAGAGTTTTTTGCTTTAGTATTTGAGAGAATTATCTCATTGCATAAAAGTTACAACACATAATCAGGGTTTTAAGTTAAACATTGTTTCTTTGAGATATAAACAGACGCTTTGATAAATTTTTGTGGTCTCTTGTTTTTATCTATCATTGTAACACCTCTCCGACTGCATGGTCAAGTGGTTAGAACATCAGACTTGCAGTTTGAGGGTTTGAGTCCTGGCCATGTCATACCAAAGATTTTAAAAACGGAACCTACTGCCATTGTGCTTGGTGCTCAGCATAAGCAATGGAGTAGGAAAAACAAGTCCGTGAGCCACAACTGGAAAAATGGCCGTTGCCGGCTTGATACCTTTGAACCAATTGGTTGGAAACACGGCCGTATAACTCCATCTATATAAGTAGGCTAACATCTCCCACGTCAGTCACTCCAAAATTGAATCATTTGCAGATGAATAAAAAAGTTCACCATTACTTTACAGGACACATTGAATCGGTTCCCCACACAGGAGGAAAATGGGAAAACCTTGAGAAGTCTAAAAGCATGTTTTTGGCTCAAATCTTCGAATTTTCAGAGATTTCAGGTATTGACAGTATACTTCAATGTAAATATGCAAGTTGTATGTGAATATGCCCTTATTTAATGACTTTTTTACAGGCAAAGAGTGCATCAATATTTACAATTTTTCTCTAAAGTCGTGAACCTTGAAAACAAAATCTCTTTTGAGCTTTGAAATTCAATTAAAATCAAGTAATCGCTCCAGTTTGCCATGTAACACATTTGCACAAAATTGTTAAACTTATTAGGGAGAGAAATTTATGATTCACGTCCATTCAAATCAAGGTTTGAGGAGACTTCTGCTTACTTCCTTTCCATCAATCAAGCTTTCCAATTGCTCTGAAATTCAAGTAATTCCATCAATTTTATCAATTTGAAGAAATTGGTATGAACTTGGTACAGGATGAAACCCCTTTCCCCATTACTCTATTTAGTAAGGGTGGCTTTCTAATTTTTTGTTCTTTGCTTTATGTTTACATCACGGACTTCCATGGACAGAGCATAGTGCACGGTAGATTGTCGCTACCGTACATGTGAGAAAAAGCGCACCAAGATGGCTGTCTGCTATGATTTTGTGTGAAAGTTTGGACTTGCTCAAGTCAATTCCCAGATTTTGCAAGAAAGTTGAAATATATTTAAAATATGGCAAGGTAAGGTCAAAATCTCCTCACATATTGCAGGAATATGATATTGTTTCCAATTCAAGTTTAACTTTTGTTTAAAGTATAACAGAGTCGTAGTCAAATCAGACTATTTAAAGCTTCACGGGGGCCATCTTGGTGTGCCTTTTTTGTCCCAGTCTGGAGCGACAATCTACGGATAGGACGTACACCTTACATGCTCTTTCCATGTATATAAGTCCGTGGTTTACACGTTGAAAAATGAAGACAATGGGGAGGTTTCCAGAAAATTTCAGGAAATTACGACTATTCCTGTTAACTATAGAGTAGTCGACTTCAGAAATTTTGTATGGAAAATTTAACGCTTCCCCATAAAATGTAAAATGGTCAATCTCATCTTCAATAACAACATGCAAGTAAATTAAAAAAAACACTGACATATTCAAATGCGTCATTCATTTCACAGTTATATTTTCTAAACAAATATTACATTTTTTTCGGAGTTGTAACAGATATATTTTGCACATAAAATACAGAAAGAGTGCATTTTGCCATAGTTATTTATACCTTTTTGATAGGAGAGACCATCCCCTATAAGAGGGCACCGTTTGTGCCATTCTAGATTAACTCACACCATCCGATACACATGGTAGAGACAACTACATTAAAACATTTTAAAATAGTAACCAGGAATCAATCTACCAATGGTCTCATCACAATCTAGTCTGACACCTTAGTTTGAAAGGTTTATGCTTTCAATTGTCCAAATGCCAAAGGGCTAGATAAACAAGTTCAAGTCCCAAGCAGGGCCACCAAAACCACCAACAAGTGGGTAGCAGTCATGACAGAGATGCTAAAACATTCCTTCCTTCCTTAAGATATGCTCTTCTTTCCATTATAAAACTAATATGGTCATGCAACATACCTTAAACAGGGGTCACTTATAGCCAAACAAAAAGGATGAAGGACTCAAAAAAATACGCAAATACCAAGGGGGAACGGTTTCCAACCTAAGCGTCATAGGTGGACCACCATGCCCCCCCCAGTCTCCCTAACTCCCACTGATGATATGTTATATTGTCACCACTGTAATGTAATCATCAAACACAATGCAAAATTTACAAATGACACCATCAGATCTGCTATCTGCAGTTATCATAGAAATTCTTGACTTGGAGTTGGTCACTTTCCCAAAGAAACCAGAATCTATTACTTCTGTGAATTTATGCATTTAAATGAACAGGTTGATTTGTGTCGAACTTCATTCCAACATATACATAATTTAAAGGGGAAGTTTACGCAAGAATTTAATTTTCATATAAGAAAGAGGAACCAAATCTACACAGAGTGGTGAAGTTCAATTGAAATTGGACATGTGTTTCTTGAAATATCAATAAATGAATTCAATAGATTTGTGTTCCAAAGTGATATTGAGGGCAGCAGAGCTTATGTCACTTCCTCACATGTTTAAAGAAAAACAAAAAACTAAATCCTGTTGTGACCTTCTTTTCAGATTGGTTTCATTCATTTATCTTGATCTACCCCCAAGTTTCTTCATGGTAGCATGATGTGCATTATGCTATGTGGACAAACTGCACTAGATTTCTGGTGTTATTCTTCATGACTATTTTGTTTTTCCTTCAAATTGAAATGGTTGCCAACTTCCATGCAGACATAGTGTATGAATGGTATCTTCCAAATACAAGGTGCAATGGAGATGGACTTTTCAATTTTCATTGCTAAACACAAAACATTTCACTGCTTGTTGAAATCTTCAAATTCAGTCAGTAGGCCATGATTTCCACAATCCAGCTAAACTCATGATGATTTATAGAAATGCTGTGCTCTAATGTTAAGCTTGCTACAGAAATTATTCTTTCAATGCATAAGCAGAGAAACACTGATTCTATCTATGCATCACATTCTCCCCTGGGTCTGATGGACCCTATGTATGCTCTAGGCCATCATCTAGGACATCACACTTAACACTTATATTTTATTTTTTTTTTTTTTTTGAGGGGAGGGAGGAGGGTAGATAGTGAGTTAGTTAGATGAGATTTAACGACACACCAACAAGAAGGTGTTATACAGTGTCAGCAGTGTCAATCAACTCGATAAAAAGTTCAGTTTAAATTTTATTTCAAGTATGGTTCAAGTTCAAATTTGGTTTCCGTTTGGTCACCTCTTACGACAGGGGGGAAATACCGTGGGCATTTCTACAACCCCCGACCCACAGGGGGGTAGAAGGAGGGTAGTGTTAGGCTTTTTTAATGCACTCACCTTTCCTGTAACCACTTTTGCAAGTATCAACTTTTGGTCCAAATGGACAAACTGAGATCATGTAAGATCAGACAAAGGTTCAACTGCTGTCTCTGTATAGAATGACCAATTTAAGACATAAATATGACATAAGATAGAGACACTCAAATAACGCCCTCTTTCTGTTAGGTTATGACGGTAAATGGACATTAAACAGTCAGTTCTTGGTCAAATGTTATTTTCAACAATGGATCACACAGCAAAGAGTAACAAGGTGTGTGAAGGGAAAAGCATTTGACGAAAGTCCCATAGAGCGCAGGCCACACTACTGCAAATTCTGATCAAATTACTGTCAATTTCTCTTTCTTTGTTTTAATGAAAAGCATCCCCATCTCTGCTTGGAATGAGACGGAACCTTGTCGACAAGTAAGAGAAAAAGGTGGATATAAACGATGCCTGTCTTCACTCTTATCATTGCACATCTTCACCCACATGATGATAATGTAACACAATACTGTACTTCTTTGGCAGTTCTACTATGCTACCATGCAAATGACTCCACTTCGTATACTACACCGCTCACACCTACAAGATGTTAAATTTCTATACTTTTTAAGCCAGTACATGTGACCATGCCAAGACATCTCTACACACAAACTCTAGCAGAGCCTTCTGATTTTGCAGTGGAAGAATGTCTACCATGTCCAAATCGCTACATCTTGTGACACTTGCCATGCTCCGATCTATTCACCACGAACAGTGTTTTTCCTACACAGATGGTCATGTATCATGGTCAAAAAGTGAAGCAAGGAACTGTGGAATATCCATTTTTCTACGGTATTTAGTAACCAATTCCTGAATCTTCTGCCGTCTCCTGACATGTGGTGGTGAGTAGCTAGGAATGAAGTAGAAAATGGACTTGAAATGGGTAAACACAGCATGTAGGGGACCAAATTGCTTAGTAAATGACTACGGTCCTTACAGTTTTGCTCCTAATTGTATTTGTTACTTACAAAAGTGCAAAACTCCGTCAACATTTATGACAACTTTTTCTTTTCCAAACTATTTTGTCTGCAGCTCTCAGATAGCTAATTTCAATGCAAATAAAATTCATATCAAAATAAAAATCATATCATTAAGTAAAGCAAAACTAGTTTTACCAACATCCTTGAAATATGTATGCTTTCTGACCCTTCTCCAACATTTCAAATGAGCAAGAAAACTTGAACTGTTAGAGGTATACGAGTAAGTTCTCTGACCTAGTTGGGCTACACTTATCACCTCCTTTAACTACCAGACATTGTTAGATCACCAACACTGTGAACACTTTCTTTTGAGTTCTCTGCACAGTATACAGCCCAGTCACACTAAATGGATTCAGAAAGGATTCTGGTTCGATTTTTGTGAGTTTCTATTAAAATCTCCATCCATGCTCACAAAAAATCCAAAATTTGTCAACCTTTGTAATTCTATCACAGGACCCTAAAAATTTAATTTACACGAACTGCTTACTGACATCACATTGACAGACATTTTTGATTGGACTACATCTGCCTCACAAAAACTTTCAGCTGATGTGACATCACAAAGAAAAAATCAGCTACTATTTTATTTTCATAGATCTGTGATGCAAATCATACATTCACGCTAGTTCTCAAAGTTTTGGCTCTTTCCTACCAGAGATGAAAAGATTTTAACAGAAATTCACAAAAACTGGATCAGAACTCCATCCCACTTTGTTGTAGTGTGCCACAGATTACCTCGAGAAAGACTTTACTTACTGGTCACTCTCCAGACGTTTCCTATTGCACACATTGACTGCTGTCTGCCTAACTAAAGCACCAAGCGTCCTTCGACTGACAACCATTCCATCAACCAAAGGTACTGCAAGGTTTGAGCTGAAGTGAAGAACAGGCAATTAAGTATGACACCTTCAAACTTTAGACATACTGATAAATGTGACCAGAAAAATAGTTAAACAATTAAAATACTTAACATACATTTTTCATGTTTTCAAATAAACAAAACAGGTTTACATCAGACAATTTTTAACTTTAAAATATAAAGTGGTCAAACAAAATTTCAATCAATGGTAGAACTTCAATTTACATATTTCTGTCACCAGTAGATAGTACCTGCTTACTCCACGCCCTCCCCATGTTATCCTTTTTTCTACCACGCTACACCACTTCTCTGTTCTGTCATCAAAATAGGTCAGAAGTAGCATTAAATAGTCCAACAAAGAAGTAGTATTAAATAGTCCAACAAAGAAGTAGTATTAAATAGTCCAACAAAATAGTGATGTCAATGCTGTGGATAAAACTAACCTGCTTTGCATGGCTACTCTGTAAAGACCACTGCGCAGAGCATGAATGAACAAAAGCATGATACCAGCTTCACTGGGCCTGGGAAGGGAAGTCTGACTAGCTGCCAAGAACTCCTCTGTACCAGTAGTTGTCTCAGGTAGAATGTCACCTGTTACAAACAGAATGAGAACAATTAGAATGACAAAACCCAATAGAAAAATAAGAAGCCAGATATGTATGCCTCAGGTATCATTTTCGTGACAGAATAAAAAATTCCAGATGTGCCTTCCCTCCTTTCAGTTCTCCCCAGCCCCCCTCCCAAGTAAGTTAAGCACTCTAAGCACCTTACTTTACTTTTATAGCACCACATGCACACTGGATCCTTCAAAGGCTTATGAACTAAAAAGTTCATGACTCCCCCCCAACTTAAGCACCTTAAATTTACTTTAATGGAACCATATGCATCTTCATATACTTTCATCAGCTCATTTCATGAACTGGAAGTTGTAATTTATAAGCCATGGGATTCTCCCACATTTATGGTCACTTAAGATTTTAAAACAACTATCCTTCACAAAACCAATTTATTTCATGCTGTGCAAGCAAAACAGTAAGCTTTTCATGGTCATTTAACTTACTTTCAAATGGAAACAAAAATTTGTTAAGGCGAGATGTACAAGAAGGGCATCACTAATTATTACAAAATGGACTTTTCCAAAATTATAAAGTGAATATATATCAATAGTTTTAATTATATCAACAGAGCAAGCTATGATGTTGAGATTTGGATAAAAAGGTTTACTTTTAAATGTTAATAGATTTTCTTGTAACTCTAGAACAGCAAGTAACCTTTAAAGACTAGGATTGCAAATGGCAGTCCACAGACCACTTGCAAAGCCCAAATGCACTTATGCATTACACAATGTACCTTTGATCCCCCAGTCATGAGTGATCCACATGTGTATCATATTCATCCAAGTGAGTCAAAGTTCACCAAATGTTGGGTCAAAACAACCTAATATGTGCAGCATAGGTGTGTCATATTCTACAACATACATGCATCTAATTCTGTAAATGTTGGGTCAATTGCCTGATGAAGGGGCGCCTCAATGCACAAAGACTGTTTGACCAACCTTGCCTGGGATCAAGGGTGCAACTTACACTTGATAAGTACATAAAGATGTCTCATTATGTCATAAAGACTTGAGAAAAGAAAAAGTGTCTGTCATTACCTAGTGGGAAATGCTTGCAATCATCAAAATTTTCCACCCAAACTACAATGACCTTCATGTCAGGCAGAGTGAAAGGACCTGCTTTAGTTGATGACTTCCTGGTGTCTGATCCAGCAGATTTCCTTGGACTGTCATCTTTGTTGTTATTATTTGAAGCTAGTGGAGGGGGCAGCGGTAAACCAATTGATGAATTGGAGGAGTCTATGCTGTCTTCAGAGACCATGGAACCTCGCTGTGCTATGGGTAACAAAAGGGAAACTTTAAATTTGTACATCAGGCTCTGATAACAAATGTTGCTATCATACTTTAAATGTGATAAAAAGAAATGGAAGAAAGAAAAGAGTATGTTCTTTTGGAAAATTGGAGAGTCTTTTAGTCAAGAGAATAATTTCTGAAGAATTGCTGTACCTGGTGTAGTATCTTCCACCTATTTCCTTCGTTTTTGGAGTAAAAATCTGAACTTTTCTTCTCCTTTAAAACTGGCAGCCAAGCTTACAAACATAACAAAATTTTAAAAATTTGAAATGATCACTTTTTCAACCAATATCCATCAGGAAAAAATCCGCCAAAAGCTCTCCACTGACACATCACAAAAACAGACAAAATGTATCAAAGCAAAACAACTCAGCACAACTAAATTCATTCCTGTGATCTACCAATTCTTCTGAAATATATGTACTTATTCTGAAAAATTTATTACACCATAAAACTAGTAATAAATAAATATAAATCATACAATCATCACTGCCATATTCTTTCATCTCAGGTAAATTTGGTACAACAAATGCCACTTCTGATAAGGCATCAGCATAGTACAGGACCTGTTTCCTTCCATTGTAAAGACTGCCACCATGATCGTGGTCCTTTATCTGAAAGTCACCTAGGAAAGCAATAAATAGGTTGACAGAACCATCAATGCGGACTGTACTTTCACAACTCTTGAGAAGTGATAACGTTGAAAAAGGTGGTTGAAACCAGTCTACTGATGGTATACAGCATTGAAAACATGTCATGCATGGAAAATTTCCACAGAAATAAACAGTGTATCACTAAAATGTGTGTTTTACTTTTACATATGAAAATAAACATTAAAAGTGATATTTTAAAAGAAGTAGCAAATGTCTAAGAAATTCAAAGCAGAACTGTCATTAGTGAAAATGTTAAGGGCAGGTCACGCACTACAGGGATATTGGATAAGACTATGATAAGATTTTTGTGAGTTGTAGCAAATGGCTTCACTGTCTCTGGTTGAAAAGAACCCAGAATTTGACAACCTGCATAAATATATGATTTGTATCACATCCTTTCACAGGACTACAAAAGTCAAATTTATACAAATTATTTTGGGACATCACACTGACAGAGAGCTTGTGATACATAGCACATATTTACATAGGTTGCCAAATTAGGGATTCTTTCAGACCGGACATGGTGAAGATTTTTTGAGTAAAACTTGCAACAACCCAATTGAAATCCAATTCCATAGTATGGTGGTATTGTGACCTGCACTTATGTTTGGCAATTCCAGTTGTGGGTGGCAAAATGTCTTTGCTTATGCAATGCCTACTCTCCAAATTTGTGCCTGCTTGTACCAGCAAATAACCACTTAATTAGTGCAGGTGGACTCAAATACAACACAGGTAAGGGGAACCAGGTTGCACTCATCAAAGACCAAGTCACACAATCAAAGTCTGTTTTGGTACAACTTGAATAATACAATCAAAAGAGCTGAAAATAATTCTAGGAAAATTATCTCTAAAAGCATCTCACAACAGATCATACAACTGTTTCAGTTTCATTCATACCCTGTAATATCCACAAATGTGTATTGGTTTCTTTCAGTCAACCCCATGCATTATCTTAGGATAAGCTAATAGTAATGGATCAATGCACTTATCTTAGGCTACTCCCTTTTACTTTGAAATTTGATAATTTAATGTGACTATTTAAGCTACAAACCCAATTTTATGTCTTCCACATCAAATATTTGTTTCGTAAGAATAAACCTATGGACCTGTGCACAAGTATAGGATAATGCATGGTCTATCTCTGTTTAACCTTAACTTGTAAATAACATTAAAGATGATAATCATGGAAAAAAGCAATAATTAAGGGGGCTTTGTTAAAACTTAATTTGAGCATTTTTCTGAGAAAACTGCATAAACATTTCCAATTCTGTATATAACATTGCTGACCCCAACCCCAATCCCAACTTGATACCATCCCTCAGTTTTGACCAACTGTTCCCACCACACTTTCCAAAACTGTCATGGTGGACAAATTTCAAAACAAAAACTGGTAAATTACTACCTTTAAGTTATGGAAAATGTTAACATACCTTGGCTTTCTTGGTCAGTTCTCCAGCTGGTCATCATATTACCTGTCCATCCAGGATGATGTCCAATTGTTACTGGCCATCCCAAAGAATGTAAAAATTCTAAAAATTGGCTATGAACAAAATTTTTAGAATTCTGAGGAAGAAAAGTTATGGAAAAATTTACAATTACTCAGTCAAAATTGTTCAAGTTTGAAATGCAATAATACTTTCAACAGTAGCATGCCCTATTACCCCCCATGAGTAGAGGCAAATCTTTCCCTTGCTGTTAGAAGAAGCAACAGACTTTAAATTTCACAAATATCAAAGCAAAAAAACATTTTTGTTGCTGGTTTCATCTTCATATAACACTGGATAGTCAGACAGCAGCACATACACTACTCTATACTTTATGCTGTGTGAGTGTCAGCTTTCGTAGCTCTTAAGCTACAAAGGAAGTTCTACTAAATCACGATATGTACCATTCAAGTTTAGTTCCTTTAGGTTTGTATTCGATTTGACAGTGCTAAGATAGAATGCATTTTCTGTGATATGAATTGGGTGCTACTCTGCAGCTACCATTTTCATATTCAGCAGACTTATGGCAAAGTCTATAGCATTTTCATAGCATCACTTCATTCTAATACCATTGTATTACTCCCTATTGTATACATACATTTATTTCAGTAACTGAACAATAAAAGCATCCCACTTGTAAAACATTTTCATCCAAATAAGTGAAGGACAGTACTTTGGTGTTTCAAAAAGACAAGGAACATTTACAGAGTATATTTACAAGAAAGGGAAATTTGAACTAATGCAAAGAACATCCAAAAGATCTCATCATGATTTTAGCAAGAGATTTCAGGCCTTATACTTGCTGCAAGTCTTCTGGTATAGACGAGTCAGGACAGATTGTGATGGTCTGATTTTAGTCAGCCATTACTGGGGTCCATCAACTTACCTATTCCATGGATGGTTGTACACTGAAGTGTATCTCGATTTTCTTAACTTCACTGAATATGAGGATTTGAAATTCATGTAGACAATAAATTAAGATGATTAAAGGCTGATGGACCCCACTAATGGCTGCCTACAGTCACTAAAAACAAGTGCTAACTGGATTCGTCTATAAAGCAGATGACTCCAAATCTAGAAGGTGTGATGTTTATCGTATCTGATGAAGCTGTTGATGGGCTTTACATAAATTTTATAGACTCTATATCTTACAAATGCTTAACCTGAAACTAATAAGAGCTGCAATTTGAAACTTCATTTGTAAGACAGTGATATACTATTACTGGCATATAAAACTGTAAACTCTTGAACCCCATAACATTTTTCATCAAGTCTGAACTGAAGTTAGGTCTGATGTATTACACATGAAATTTTTTTTCACTGAATGGTTTCAAAGTGAATGAAAACATTTCATGCTGAATACTTAAACTAAAATTTTGCAACATTTTACATAAATATTTTTATTTTTCTCAAGCCAATTTGATAATTGTCTCTACAACTGTCCAAATGCTCACCACATTAGAAAGGATGTCAGCAGCTGACCTTTGACCTGACTTCATGTAGAAGATGAAAACAGTGTCAAATGTACGACTTGAAATGGAATCCAGAATACGAAGATCGACAGCAAATGTAGGTGAAGAATTATCTAGGGAAACAAGGGCAGGAGGTAGGGGACTCCCAGGATCTTCCTGATGAAAAAGAAATTACAACAGACATGAAACAGTTTTTTTTAATTCTTGAATATTTCAAATCATTTTCAAAATAAATCTTATGTATTTATAGCCAGGTACTTTAATTTTTAGTTTGAATAATAGAAACATAGCTTAATAAGACTCTTTAATGTTCCAGAGGAAAAGCACATTGCATAAACCATATATTGCATGACGACATCAAAACTCAGCATGCCATGACCTGCAAAATTCTTTCTCAGAAACACTTAATTTAACAGCAAAGAACTACAACTAAAGCTAGGAAGTTGCTTAACACTTGGTTTCTTCAATCACTATCAAATAAAGAAATACTGGGAAAGATTGCCACAATATCTCTCTTTAAAAATTTTATCAACTAATTTGAACCAAAACAGATAAGAATACAGATAAACTGTGAGGTCAACATCTTTAATATACAGACCATGGAACTGTCTACAACTTCAAAACAGTTAATAGTCCCAGCAACCAGTGTCTCATTTTTCTCAATAATAACTTTGGTTGAGTCCATGTTTACTTTCACATTCAAATCATACCTGATCACAAAACTATAACCATGAAGAGCAAACTCTAAGAAACGAAGAATATTAAGATATACATGCAGGCCAAACTGTGCAGACACCATGTACTGAGTAGGTCAATGTAGGTTTGACCCAACCTTACATTCATGAAACTTGAAGTGCTAACAAAACTATCTGTCACTTTCAATTTTTAAAGTATTCACTGAAATACCAACCTTCAAGTATTCCAGACCTAAATATCCAAAATTTGAGAGTAGCAGCCTAGCAGGGCTGAAATCTTCCTTAGGGCGAGGTGGCTTAGCCTCCATGTGTCTGTTGGGATAACCAGCATTAGCAATCTCTTCTGTAGCTTTCTCCCTCGTAAAGTCTTCGTATTCTATCTGTTCATCTATCAATGATGATATTACTTCATGGTCTGCATTCAGCGATGGCGTCTCAATCTCTTCCAACTGAGGAATGCTCTTGTCCCTGCAAAAAACATTTTTCATTAAATTATTTGAAATTAAATCTGAACTGAGAAATGGAATGAGTATAAGGGATGTACAGTATTGCATAGAAGTGAAGGGAAGGACATATTTGTATTAGTACATTCCTTCTTTGAATAAACATTACCACAAAAAACACCATTTAAGGTTCCTAGGAATAACTTTGAGATGCAGATGGATATGACACTTTCTTATGTTTTGTCCAACAAAAATTTCCTTCTACAAACAATTTACCGAACCTTCAAAACAGTTCCAGATATTCTTTGATCACAGCAGTGCTTATCAGGTATGTTAGTTGGAGTTGATTATCAAGGAAAATTCACTCCTCTATCCCACTCACAATTGTTGTAAGATTCAAATCTATATGTACAATTCATCACATGTTTTGTCTAATGGTAAGAGCATCCACCTCTCATGCAGAAGGCCCAGGTTCTATTCCTAGGTTAAGTGATACCAAAGACTCTAAAAATGGAACCTAGTACCATTGTGTGTGATGCTCTGCATAAGCAATGGAGTAAGGAAAACGTGCCAGTGAGCCACAACTGGAAAAAAGGCAGTGGCAGACTCAACTTGAACCAATAGGTTGGAAACTGGGTTGTAAAACTCCAACTAAAGATATACAATTCATCAAGTACCTTTTGTAAGTTAACCATTACATGTCAAACAGGAACAAATTTTGCCACTAATTGTTTGTAATAGATTAGATCTTGATCAAAAACTTTTGATATTGTGGCTAGTTCCCTCTCCCCACTCTGCTGCCCTCCCACCCCCCCCCCCCCCAATGAAATGGACAGTATTTTTATGCCATTACGGATGCTAACGCTAACTCACGCTTTTGTTAGAGGCACTCTATCCACAGATTCAGGGAAGTTCCTAGCTTTGACTTCATGATGGACTCCGACATCTTCTTTGGGTTCTGGGTGGTTGGGGTAATATGGACCTGACTCACTCTTTTCCTGAAAAACAAAGGAATATGGAGTTCACAAACATGCAGTTATCTCTATTCTTCATCTAATTACTACCTACCTTTCTATTCATTAGTCATTCATACACATACTGTGTGGACTGTACAACAAATGTCCTCTATATACAAACGTCTACCAGCTGTGGCTGTATAGTAAAATAAATATCTCTATGTACAATGCTGATCTAAACAAAACTTCACATTTCTTTGCTTCCTAATTTATTCTGGGTTGTGAGGACTATGGATCCCTCTCACTTCCCTCAGTAAAAGCCACTAGTTTTTTTAGGATTGTTGCATCAAAATAATCTCAAAGCTGATAGCTTGAAAAATTGTGAAATTTCACACCACACTCAAAGGCAATCAATTTTGGGCAGAACATCTCATCTAATTTTCAATACTTCAAACATCAAACTGTCATGAATAAACTTCCACTGCCTAGTTCCAGCATTTGAAAATAAAACAATTCTAAAGTACATCATTAAATGCAGATCTGAATGTTGAAAGTACCCTGTACATAAAGACCCTGATTGTTGGACAGTAAATATAAAACACATAACAAAGTTCTGCTCAATCTTACAATCAACCAAACATGGCGCTGTAGATACCTGATCTTTTTTGGAGCAATGCCGGTGATGAAGAGACCATACTGTTCTTCCTGACGGACCACGTATCAACATGACTGCTGTAGGTGACAATTCTGAAACAGATGACACATACCATTTTAATAAGATGTGCCAAAGAATTTTCATGCAAAATATAACATTTCAGACCTGCTGATATGAAATCAATATTTCTTGCTACATAATTTAGCTTCTAGAAAGGCAGAAAATAATTTGTTTTTAGTTGATGGATGTGTTCTTAAATATCTCATCAGTTTGGAAATTGATAGGTGTCTAAATTGAAAGTACCAAGCAAATAATGTCATTTTGTTATTCAGAGATAGGAAAACTTTGTAGATCTGTGGAGATGGGACAAGATATGGCAGACAGGCAGGTCACTGTGTTGTAATCATGTGAGTGCAATGCTCTGAACACACAGCCAAACAGCCTTTTGACATCATAAGAAAAAGACCAAGTTGGTTTGTACTTGCATCCATGAGATTAGGTTAGGTAAGATGGAGTTTTACGGCCCAGTTTCCAACCAATTGGTTCAAGTTGAGCCGGTTACAGCCATTTTTCCAGTTGCAGTTCACTGGCTTGTTTTCCCTACTCCATTGCTTATGCTGAGCAACAAACACAATGGCAGCATGGTTGCATCCATGTGAACAACTTTTTATCTTTCTGCAGGGAGAGTCCCTTATAGCTACATTGTCCCCTTATCCGTTTCACATTTATCATTGCTCTGGAAAGTTGTCCTAACTTCTCAACCAAGTGATTTCAGGGAAAACATGTCCCCTAATACCTCCTCCCCCTCCCCCCCTTACATCACACCAACAGGCAAACATGAGAGTATGATGTTTGGCAAACATGGGAGTATGAGCTCCAACTGTTTACTTACCTTCTGAATTTCCAAGATGTTCTTCAAGGACTGCTAAAAGTGTAGTATTCTCCAGGACAAAATACTTAAATTTTGCATGAGCACTGCGAGTGTAATCCACATAGGAGAGAAGTGACTCTTCTTCCAGTAAAGACACAATTGATGTAGGACCACAAGGAGCTGGAAATGTACCCTGAGATAACAAGATAAAAATTAACCCTGTTTGCAACTTTCCAGCATTCCAGTTTGAAAAGTATTTATTCTGATCATCCAGCTTGAATCAATTTCCAATAAATGTCCAACATCTCATAGAAACATTTCCTAGCATACTGTAACACACATTTGTATGACTGAGAAGACCTGACAAGATGTCTTCTGGCGCATCTTTCACCCTCAGAAATACATGGATCAGTATAAGATGAAGTTTAGCAGCTCAGTTTCTAACCAATTGGGTTACCTTGGGCAAGTGACTGTCTATTTTCCAGTTGAGGCTTACTGGAATGCATTTCCCTCATTTTGACCCTGCTTGGAGTTAAACTCCAGACATTCCAGCTTCAAGTTAGATGATCTAACCACTTGATGATGGAGTCCCAAGGGGGCATCCCCAGCCCTAATCTATGGGCAGCATAACAGATTAATTAAAATTGCCAATTTACTTACCATTTAATTGAGGATATTTGACCATACAACTTCCACAGATTTTGTCCATCTAATACATAAATGTGCATCCCCACTCCCACCCCATATGCAGCAGATAGACTAAATATTATTTCAAATTTACTCACCACATGGTTGAGGATATTGGACAGGATCCCCTCTGCTGCCTCCCGTACCCTCATTGAAGCTGGTTTTGATTGCTTTGTATGTTTCATCTCAGCAGCTGATGAAGTTGGGAGCTGTGACTTGCTGCCTGAGATGCCCAATTCTACCACTTCTAGGACACAATGCAAGCATTCCTGTAATGGGATAAAATAAAAACTTAGATGGAATGGGTGAGCAACTATTGTCTGTCTCTTAAAACTGACTACATTATAGTTTATTCTTGACAATCAAGATAAAAGTGTTTAAGAACACTACAGCAGCAATTCATAAACTTAGCATTTGCTTCAAAGTAATGGTGAAGTGACTGATTGTTACTTTCAAGCTCAAAGCATTTCATTGCAAGCAATTGTATTTCAAACCTTAACTCTCTCCATTTTATTGTATTGCATTCCAGCCCATGATTTTTAAAGGGGGAAGGGGAAGCAAAAGGACTTCAAAGAGGTGTCACACCTTGTCCTTCCCCCACCCCTCACCTTGGCTACTGCCTGACTGTATCATATCTCTGACTTACAGCAAATGTACTTTTCCAAAACTCCCTAAAGTAAGGTAAGCAAGTTAGATTGGTTTCATTGAAACCAGAAAGCCAAAAGGCTTAGTGATTCCTTGCCGCTGAAATGTAAGGCCTTTTTTGACATTGACATTGCTTTGCAATGTTTTTCAATTAACAGGGCTCCATAATGTGCCCACAAAGTACACATGCAAGGCATCCAATCTTCCTACATTGAGATCCCCCTTGCCCGTTGTGAACCCAAATGACATTTGACCTCCACCAAAAACTTCTGGGACCATGTATTCACTATGTGCCATCTACAGGACAAGTTACAGGACCCTACAAGTGACATTTCTTGAAAGACTGTGCAGGAAAGCTTGACAGGCTTTGAACATGCTGACTCCAAATGAACTTTGACCCTTCAGAAAATCAATAGGGATCATCTACTCAATATGACCAATCCACACACTGAATATGAGCACAGTCACATGTACCATTCTTGAGATATCGTGTTTACGAAGTTTTGACTTTTTGACCTCTCATGACCCCAAATGACCTTTGACCTCCACCAAAAACGATAGGGATCATCTACTCAATATGACCAACCCACACACCAAATATGAGCATAGTCACATGTACCGTTCTTGAGATATCGTGTTTACGAACTTTTGACCTTTTGACCTCTCATGACCCCAAATGACCTTTGACCTCCACCAAAAACAATATGGATCATCTACTCAATATGGCCAATGCACACACCAAATATGAGATTAGTCACACTTACCCTTCTTGAGATACCATGTTTACAAGCAATTTCTAAGGAATTTACCTATTGACCTCTCGTGACCCCAAATGACCTTTGACCGCCACAAAAATCAATAGAGATCATCTACTCAATATGACCAATCCACACACCAAATATGAGCATAGTCACATGTACCGTTCTCGAGATATCGTGTTTATGAAGTTTTGACCTTTTGACCTCTCGTGACCCCAAATGACCTTTGATCTACACCAAAAACAATAGGGGTCATCTACTCAATATGGCCAATGCACACACCAAATATGAGATTAGTCACACTTACCCTTCTTGAGATACCGTGTTTACAAGCAATTTCTAAGGAATTTACCTATTGACCTCTCGTGACCCCAAATGACCTTTGACCTCCAAGAAAATCGATAGGGATGATCTACTCAATATGACCAACCCACACATCAAATATGAGCATAGTCACATGTACCGTTCTCGAGATATCGTGTTTACAAGATTTTGACCTTTTGACCTCTCGTGACCCCAAGTGACCTTTGACGTCCACCAAAAACAATAGGGATCATCTACTCAATATGGGCAATCCACATGCCAAGTATGAGATCCCTCGGACTTACCCTTCTTGAGATATCGTGTTTACAAGCCAAAGTGTCACATACGCACACACACACACACACACATACACACGACATCACCATCGCATAGATTCCTTGCCTGCCTACGGCAAGGAATCAAAAACAGGCCTGTTTGTATCATATCTCTCCCTCAAAGCAAATGTACTTCTCCAATACAATCTTAAGAAACAAAAGCAAGTTAGAAAAGTTCCCCTGTAAGGGGCAATCAGAGTTTGACTATTCACTATTAAGGTTTTGTTCCTGCAACTCATCCCCTTCCAACAAAAAAGAAACATTAAAGATGTCCTTCACTTGAAAGAAATGCTTATTTTATGTTTACTTATGATGAATAAATATTTCTGAATATTTGTAAGGTAAATAAATTACAGATGCAAGCCTAGAGAGCCTTCACTACAATGTAACTAATCATCATGTGAGACCATGATCACGGAGGCCACGATCCGGGATCGTTTTTTGCTAGTTTAAGTCAATGTTCAAATGTGGTGCAGAATTAGAGGTGTGAAAAAATTGTAAAAGCAAATTCTGACTGCCACTTGAAAGATAAAATAAATTTTACCCTGTCTTCAAGGAGATGACTGTGTTCAAACAACCAGACAGTCAGACAATGGAAAGCTGCAACAATCACTGAATGAAGGTCCCTTGAGTGGTACATAGAGGGCCAGCTACACTGATGCTCAATCAAGTATGATAAAGATTTAACAATCTTTCTTAGTTCCAAAGGATCTGGTAAGAAGATAGAGATTATGCCACTGATGTTAGTGTAGAGATTGGTATTGCTGCACCCTATACAACAACAAAGGCTTTACAGTAATGAGCACACTCACCTGAGTGATAATGACTTCATAGGCCTTGCAAAACTAATTTCTAAATATATGAAAGATTTCAAACTTTTAATACTGACATTTAGTACATCTTCAAGCACAAAAAATCATATTTCATTTGTGCAATACAACATATGTAAGACACAAAAAAAGATATTATTACAGCTCATATAATAACTTACCAAAAGCATTAAAAGTGCTGCAACTGCACCACTCACTTCTGCTTCTACTCATCTCATTGACTATCATTGGTTCCCTTAACCATACTGGAATGAAGGACCTTAACAAGCATTGGAACTACTGCTAACACATGCACTTCACAGAAATTATGGGAAACAGTGGGGTACAATCTAACAGACAAACACACACAAACATACATATACACTTGCCAGCATGATTGATTAAATTCCTTCGCCTTTGGCAAGAAATCAAAAGGCTTAAAACCTCTACACAGGTAATAACCAGGGTTTCCATCAAGGGGAGTAAAGGGGGATTTGTCCCCCCTTCCCCTTTCCAATAGGATGATAATATCAGCCCCTTTTTCATTTCCATAAAAATAACAAAATATTAGTATCTTTTTTTTCTTTTTTTTGTCTTTGATGAGGACAACTTTGCAGCAATGTTTGAACATGCCTTGAACATAACATAACATAACCCAACTGTAAATTGGGCAAAGAGCAGGATCAATATTGACCTTTGGGGTTTGGCATTAATAAATTCCTTTTTTTAAGTTTCTGGCAGAATCCCAGATAACTCACACAAGAACATTATTTGACTCACGATTTCTGGATCTTATAATTTCAGCAAGTAGTTAAGAAGTTAAATTCATACTTGCCAACAAAGTCACTTGGGAGGAGATCAAGTGTGCACTGTGAGTGCACAAGCATTAATCTCAAAAGGCTCAATGATCCAGGTGTAAAGCTCATCTTTGTTCTCTATGTGGTCACAGTATATGTGGAAACCACTTTCTTGTATGCAAAGACTGATGTTTCTTTTGTCAAGCTGTTACTTTGGGGGTTTCTGATCATTTTTAGTACTACTGTATTTTTAACACTAAGTCAGACAATTGATACATTCTAATTTTTATGGATTTTAAATTTCAGAAAATGGAATGATTCCACCTTATACAGAACAGTTGGGAAGTATATAAATTTTATAACCCTCTCACCACTCTGACTACTCTTAGCTGACTAAGAATAGACCTTATGCCACAGAGCAATAACCAAGGATTTTGGTAAGAACATTGGTGAGTGTTATTTTTTTGCCACAGTAAAATGCAACTGAAAAAAAAGATACAAGTACCAAGACCCTATCCCACAATCCCTTGTTACTGCTACATGGAAAGAGGTCTATCCCTACCTTCCATATGAATCTTGACCCTAGCAAGGCCAGACAGGAGTTCCAGTGCAGTTAAAGATACTGAATACTCCATACTCCAATCAGATACCAGCTTCTGACAAACTAGGTGGCAGCATTCAACCAACAATAACCAAGTAGAATCTAGATGAAATAAAAAAATGCTTGGCATGAAAAGTCTTGAAAGATTTTTCCACTAAAAAGAAAACTAGTTAAGTACAATGTTAATTCTTTCAATATTGTAAAGCAGGATTCCAACACATCTTTAATAGTCAATATCAAGAGTACAAACTGGTAAATAAGTTAGATAACTAATTGAGGTTTTACTGCAGTTTCTAATCAACTGGGTTAAATTGGGATGGTCACTGCCTTGCTTCCAGTTGTGAATGACTGGCTTGTTTTGCCTACTACATTGCTCATGCTTAGCACCAAGCATAAGCAGTAGGTTTCATTTTAAAGTCTTCAGTATGACCCAGAATCAGTTACCATAACCATCTCAATAGCTATAACCTAATTATAAACCACACCAGCAGTACTTGGTCTGTTTAACTTAATGACCTATTATTCTAAGATTGGAAATACTACTTACAGTGACGTTGTACAATGATAGGTGAATCAGGACTAGATGACCTGTATATAGAAAGGATAAAAGATCTTTGTAAAATACTTTCTACACCGAAATCATAATAACAATGATAGGTGAATCAGGACTAGATGACCTGTACATAGAAAGGATAAAAGATCATTGTAAAACACTTTCTACACCGAAATCATAATAAAATAAACTCAAACTAATATTTGGCATTTGGCATGTTTCCTCCAAAAATCGTTGCCAATTGTTTTCACAAGGAGGGTTTAAAATCCTGCAGATTTTCAAGAATTGAAAAGTGCACTGTATCCTTAGAAACCATGTATGTTTGAAACATGGAGAAATTGTATTCCATTCACGCAAGAGAAACATGCCAGACAGGTAGAGTGATCAAAATGGCACTGTCAAAAGGTTTAGATGTGCACAGGAATTGGTTCAGGTGTTGCCTAACTACCTCACAACAGTAAATGACTACATGCCTTTTAAAGACTGTAAAGTATGCTATTAAGCTGGGTAGCTACTAATTCAACATTTAAACTCAAATCAGCCAAGCTGGACTCCAACCCCACACAACTAAAATACAGGTCAGCTGTGTTCCAGTGGTGATGAAATGATGAAACCCCAAAATAATTTTCCACCAATCAGGTCCCCTCCATGAAACTTTTATGAGAGACTGTGTATCTAAACTGTGGAAGCTTGATCCATTGTATTTCATACCAATTCCTGGACATGGCTTTGAACCCTCAACCATGTGAGTGTGATCTCTTTCTTAAGACCAATGCTAAAGAAAACTGCAATCTTAAATACCAATGGGAGCTGTGAGGAAGAAGATTCTTCAGAGCAATGTTTGTTATGAATGGTAATCCTACGCTTCTCAAAATACTTTCCTCAACACTTTGATTCACCACTATCTGTGATGCATTGCAAAAATGCCAATGAGAAGACGCACACCTTATCTTCATTAACTTTATTACCAGCTGTCCTGGAAATATATGAAATTGTACACCATGTTCGTTACTGCTCACAATCAATGCACTTCCTCTAAATTTCTTTGGAGCATTTTATTGCAACATAAATTTCGGATATGCATAAAAGTTATCTGGAAATTTGCCAGAACTGGGAAACAAGAGCCCAATGGGCACTGTGGTTCCTTGCTGGATATTATAAGAACTGTACAGCCAGTCTCTGAAATAGAGCTAAGCAAAAGCTCATACTCAATGTTTGTAACACCTTCACAAGGGGTATTTTAGTACTAACATTACATGAAATCAAACATTAAATTTCTGTGGCCTTACTTACATTCAACTTTAATAATGCTTAGTGATCCTTCAAAAACACTACCTCATTTCCACATGTATTTATGCTTGTAATCAAACTTGATATTATCACCAATAAACAATACACAATGTGGTAAGAGAGAGAAAAACACCCATTGTATTTCTCTCACAAGTTATTTTTACCTGCTCTCAACTTGCTATTACTTTAAAACAATCTGCCATTTGTCCTGTTTGCTACCTGCACAGAAAACAGGGTTTATTCAGCAGTTAAGCAGAAAGCAAGTGATTAATGGGGTGTGATAATAGAATGAGGATTAGGTACCCACAGAGCACAGCAGTATTAACGAAACATACTGTAAAATCCATGCACTGCTTCCACTGGCAGTGAGACCAATTTAATGCAGTGACCTGTGCTCAGTGAAATCTACAGATTTCAGTTATTGCCCTCCTAAAACTTTGAATGATCCAAAATATGTGTACAACCCGAAGGAATCATTACTGAACGAACGTAAAGGCCAAATTTCTAAGGTGTTTGGGTGCGTAAGCATGCAAAACCAGGTGAGATAAAATATCTATTGAAACTATCTTTATCTAGCTTACAAGATTTTCTAAATAACATTTCCAGAGGTTGACCTCCAGTGACCTTGATGACCTTTGACCTTAACCAAACACAGATTGATTTGAAATCTGTCCTTTCTACCTTAAAATACTGTGTCAAAACGTTTTTCAGTGTTTGACCCCAGATGACCCCTTGACCTTCACCAAACATATCCAATTTCATCCTTACACCATAACACATCCTCACACCAAGTATGACATCTATCCAAGTTTCCTACTTAGAAATATCATGTTGAGAAGGTTTTTAGTTTTTGACCTCTGGTGACCCCAAATGACCATTGACCTCCACCAAAAACAATAGGGCACACCTTCTCCCTATGATAAATCTATGTACCAAATCCAAGTTCCATCCAAACTTCCCTTGTTGCCTTGGAGCGTACCGAAGCAAGTGTCACACACATACACACACACACGTCAACCTGACTACATAGGTTCCTTTGCTACCGCAAGGAACCAAAAAAGAATTTTGACAACACTATTTGTACAGATACAAAGAAACTAATTTATTTAAACTATCATTGCCAGTCGTTTAGCTAAAAGTTTTGATAAGAAAAGTAAACTCATCTGCAACAAACCTTAGTTCAAAGTATGTGTTAATAAAAGTAATTGTTCTAGGATTGGGCATGAAAGAGTCAATCCTCACAACAGAATAAAGCCATCTCTTAATGAAAGTTGACACAATTGAATGGGAAACAATGTTTTTACAAGTAGGTATTCTTCCACAGAGATCATGGTTGTGTCTCCTTCATAACAGCTCCCTGGTTTAACTCAACTAGGCAAGGCATGAGTTTCATTTCAGGAGGCCACAAAACAATCCATCACTCACCTGCCTCCTATACTAGGTGTTGTTTCTTTTTCCTCATCATTGGTCTCTACTGATTGCATCCTCTCTTTCTGTTTAGCTTCCTTTTTCTTATTGTATTCCTCACAAAGAGCTGAATCCAAGATACAGATGTACAATGACCCTAGAACAAAGAAAACAGTTTCTTATTAACATTCCGTCCATTATAAACTGAGTTGTTCCACATTCTGACACAAATGAAACAAAAGACTCATTCTGGACTGCTTGATGACTATTAAAGATGGCCATTTTCAAGAAGACTGAAGATCTGAAGATGGGATTTAATGAAACACTAACACAAATGTATTACATAGTGTAAAAAGGCAAAGAGTAAGAATATATGATGCAAAGTTATTCATCACTTAGAGAGAGACAGGCTTTTGTGCCTCAACTCATACAATTATGGTTTCATCTCATAGCACCCATTGCCTCTTTCCAGTTGTAGGGCACTGGATCGTTGTCCCTACTTAATTGCTTACTTATACAGAGTTTCTAACATGTTGACAGCGGGCTCCATTTTTAAAGTCTTTTAAATGACCAGACCTGGGATGAAAACACAGGCCTACCAGATCCAGAGTGAGATCTGGATGTTCTGCAACTAGACCAAAACATGCTGCCAAATGGAAAGATGAAAAGGAAGTTCTTTTTATGCATTTACAAATTTTACAGTGGGGTAGCCTTGTTTTTTTTTTCAGACAGAAAGTTTCTCAAATATAGAAATTAAGCTTGCTGAAGAATCGTTCACCAAAAATGTCAAACACTCAAAAGATGCAAGTTCCATAAGTCTTCCTATGCATAGTTTTTGGAGGGATGGAGTTATTGCTGGTGATAATCAGTGATACTGAATGGTTTAATTATGATTAAAGCTGTTTTCTTGTACATCATCTTCATGGGTTCTAAAATGCAAAATTTTCCTTTAAATTAAGGACTTAAGTTAACTATGGCTAAAAGATAAGAAAAAAGACACTTGCCAGTCAAATATGGCACATAATGTATATGGTACGTATTGTCTGACAGGTTTAGATAATGTTTTCCATCTCTAGCAGTCCCCTGCATTTACTAAGCAAAAGGGGACTGCTGCTTGGAAACAATGATATTGTTGAGTTTTGTGTAACATCCTGTTCACTGGAAACACAAGATAACTTAATCCACCACTGGATCAATCCAAAATTACCAAATCATCAGGTTAGTTAGTTAGATGAGAGTTTTATGGCCCAGTTTCCAACCTATCAGTTAAAGTCGAGCCGACCAGGGCTTGTTGTGTTATGGACTTGAGGGCAAGTTGTGTTATCCAATTGCACTCACCAAGCAGCATTTGTAGATTATATGGATCTGTTTCACATTTGAGAGCATCTAACATCAGACCAACAAGACGCGGCTTTAGAGAGAGGAATGTCACATCGCTGGCAACTGGTTTATGGTCACCTGACACCTCTGCTGATTTTAGGAGAGCTGTAAAAGAAGAGTACTTCAGGGTTCATACCCATTCAAAATGACAAAAAATCCATTAATTTCAAGGATAACAACTGTGCTTGTTATTGTTTTGAAGAGATATATTCTAGCTGAGAGGAAATATGTTTTATTCCCTATATAGAACAAAATGCAAAACAAAAATTAGTATACAAACAGTACAGTCATAGTAGAAAGAATACT
Organism: Holothuria scabra; assembly: GCA_037179385.1. Classification (NCBI taxonomy): domain Eukaryota; kingdom Metazoa; phylum Echinodermata; class Holothuroidea; order Aspidochirotida; family Holothuriidae; genus Holothuria; species Holothuria scabra. The sequence continues at coordinate 18,047,956 of CM074180.1, forward strand.
TGTTCCAAGTTTTGTTATGAATAAAATTTACATAGTGACAGTGATGAAAATTGACCTTAGTTCATGATTGTGGTAAAGGAGATTTAGTACTGTTTACTGATGCTTTCAAGAAAAAGTTTCAGGTAGAGTAATACTGGCAAGATCCTAACAGAGAGTAGGAAAATTAAGTCCTAAAATAATGTTGTAGACAAGGGACAATCAGAAAATGGGACTTTCTAACTGCAATAATTGAAGTTTTAATACATAAGTACATTTTTATATTTCTTAAACATCCTTTTTAGCAGTTAAGTAGGCTAGGGGAAAGTTGTACACTTCAAGTAGTTATTTACTGTTTTTGTCACGGTTGTTGTCATTGTCATGGTAGGGGCTGGGAATGACAACAACAACCACGATAACAGCCCCAACAATTACCAGAGATAACAATAACTCACGTTGTATTTTTAAGTTTTTGAAGTGATGAGGGAGACAAACAAGTGATATCAGTAAATGAATAGCAGCTCTCTTTAACTGCTGTTGTGACACAATTGACCTGTAAATTAGATGAAATAATAGAAAAGAGTGACTTACTATGATTAACATAACATATTACAATACCTATAATGTAACATTCATAACATGTAACTCCATTATCTATGCTTACTTTTATTCATATGTTCAGTAATTTTTAAACAGATCTCCTCTTTTTCTCCTTACAAACTACCTTTCGTGATGTGTATCAACATTAAAAATGCAAATTATAGGTGAACTAATCAGTTCTTTCCTTTATGAGTCAGTGCCCATGCATGTAATTTTACAATCTTTAAAGGCAAAACATACATGTCTTAGGACATGGAGGTGTAGAGGCTTTTCACATGACGTCATAATACTCTCCGGCGGCCATGTTGGAGTACATGTAACTACGTAGTAAACCACACTGGGCGGGCTTGCTCGTTGAATGTGTACACACCGTACATACCACAATGCACTCTGTGCAGTGCGTTCTGCACAAAGCCACGTGTATCTGGCATGAATGTCCTCCAGCATGGCGGTTCCGTGACGTAATTGCAAAGCCTCTATACTTCAACTACCTTCACCATTACAGAGAATGCCACTGACTATTAAAATACCAACTTAAAGCAGTTATACATAAACTGCTGTACTGCACTGATCTTTCACTTGAAAAAAATGGTGAAACCATTTGTACAAAGATATACCCTTTGCAGAGAGCAGACCACACAGTAAAATGGGCAACATAGGGCCTAAGGGATCGCCCAGAGATGTTACCAACGAGAATCAAAGGTTTAATAAGCAGTGTAGCACTGCTCATTATGAAGCCTGCATATCACTCTTCCTTGAGTGCACACAGCCACAGAACCTCCATAAAAGTTAATGAGTACCAAATTCCCAACAGAGAGATCCTGCTATTGTTTGTAAAGAATAGTTGTTCTTGGCTTTTACTGTTTTGTGGTTTTTCACAAAACAATGGCACTACTGGCTGAGGAAATCCATCCAAACATGACAGTGAGGAAGGTTGTGTTGTTGTGTTCCCCTGTTGCGTGTATGTGTCAAAATACTTTCCGATTTCTGTTCCTTTTCTAAACATTTTATTCACTAACACTGCATTCAAGTTGTCCATAGAGTTATTTTTGTTTGTTAGTTCACTAAATACTTTAATCCCGAGATGAGATTGCCACATATACAGAGGAAATATTTTTTAATAGCCTCTTGGCCTTATAAGCAGTTGTGATTTGAGAATGTACATTCTAGTTTCATGGGTCCGCTACTCAGATTCATTCATAGGTTTTCATGAATTTTGTGAAACATAGCCCTTCATATGCATACAGGTATAGCTAAAAGTTTTAGCAGCCAGCAAAGAATCACCCCTAATATCTTGCAACAAACAAGTTGGGTCCTTATTCTGAGACTGCATGTTTCTTTTTTTTTGAAGCAAATACATTGCAATATACTCTCACATGTTTATGTTTTGTCTCTTCTTCAACACCCTTCTTTCATATGATTTACGTTATCCCGTTTAACAAGAGTTGAAAATTATGACACAAACAAACAAACAAATTTTTATGCCGACATGAAGAGTGCTGAGTGAGTAATGCTACAGAAAAATTCATAACCAGTTAATGAAAGAAATAATTTTGTTTTCCATTAGGGGACGGATTATCATTAGCAATTAAAGTAACCTGCAGAAAAAATCCTTGCCATAACTTTTGATGCAGCCTAGAGTGATGCTGCTTCCAAACAGTTCACTTGTATTCGGTTCTATTTTGGCTGCGCCCATATCTTTATTTGAACAAGCTGTTTGACCAATTGCAATTACCATATGGGCGTGTCTTTCAAACAGTAAACTTAGTCAATTCCGATTGCGATATTTCCTTGTAAATGCAATACCACTCATTCTGAGGCTGCACATTGACGTATTTTGACGTAATTTGTTGTATCCTAACAAAATAGTCTTACATAACATATATACGGCCTACCCCATATGAAATGAATGCATTTTTAATATAGAACCATGCTATTACCATGTTGGGCTTCTCAGTTATGTTGACAGCCAAAATTTGATTCCAGACCCACACTTTCTACAATTTAGCAGATAAATTAAGTATCTCAAACACTACGATAACATCACATCATAAACTAAGAACCAAGAATACAGGAAACAGGTTTTAGAAGAAAGTTAATAAGTCCCCAAATGGTGCCCTGAGCCAAGTGTCGCAATACTTGGAAACTGGAAGAATTTGGTTTGAATATTCAAAACAATGCAAATTTCCAAATACATCATTGAATGTCACCCTGACTGACCAACTAGTTTTTGCTTGCATCACAGTGAGCAGCATATGAGAATGCTATGTTGGCTAAATGGTTCTGGAAACTACAAATCCCCAGAAGATGACCTAGGTAGAGTACACTTTCAGTTTCCACGGAGTGGCAAGTTGGAAATGCTGAACCCAATACAGAAAAAGAGTCTATTGAACATTCAGTGCCATGCCAATGACCTTTCAAATGTTTTTGCCAAGGAGCCACAAAAAGAAAAGTCACTCTTACTCCTGATATCCAACAGGAGGCCAGATTTGAGTGTGAAATCTCGGACCATCCTATTGTACATACAGAGAATTTTCAAGCCAATGGATCTCGACTTTCTGACCATTACAAGCTACGCACCAGGACAGTCTGCATTTAATCTGATTGAGCACACATGGGTCCCACTGGCATGGAAGTTGACTGGAGTAACATTCTCTGCTTGTGGAGATGACGAAATAGTTCTACCATGCTTGCCGACATCAATCTCCAAAGGAGAACCGAACAAAAAGAAAAGCGTGTTTTCCATCGAGCAATATCAGAATTGAACAAGCACTGGTACCAAATGCGCTTAGATGGTTTTGAGGTTAAGTCAAATGGACCGATTGGACCGTATTTTCTACGATTACAGCACCTGACTTGCTTGGGGAACTAAAGTTCGCCATCACTCACGGTGACAGGCAACCGGGGGAGTTCTCACTTTGGAAGTGTCAATTGGTTGCGTGCACATATTGTTAGACACATCCTGTCAAAGCAGTGGATGCAATGAAGTTGCTTCATTCGCTTGGCAGTCCTTTAATCCCTGTATATTGGGATGAAGAGGGCGACTGTGAGAATTTCGCCACATACATTGAAGCTACTGGATTTCAAAGAGAGTCCCCATTGAAAAATCTTCCAACAACTGCAACATCATGTGAGTTGGGCCCAAAATTGTTGTTCCAAAATCAACAAAATTTGTCATAGATCAATAATCCACGGCATTGGCAAGCGACCTTGACCACCTACTTTAGGAGAAAGGAAGCAATCTTGTCCTTCGTGATATGTTTGACAATTGGCATTATGCAAATGAGAGGGGATGAAACAACACATAATCAGTGCATTAAGACTAATTCAATTTATAACAAACATTTTTATTGTTTGTTTGCATTACTTACAATGTATTTACCTTATTTATGTATTTATTTATGTAGTTAATATCGCAATTATTAATTATCTCTTCTGTTTGAGACAAACACCTACTTTTGTATTAACTTCACTGTCTGAGGGGAAAGTGTGGCACAAGGTTTAAGTTATTAGGAAACGTAAATTTGGGTTGTGATCAATTGGAAAACACAATGTTACAAAATGGGGCCAACCAGGATATAGTTTGGGGTACCAGTTTTTTGTTTACCATTGGCATAATATTTAGCCCATTGTAACATAAAAGACCTGTACCTTTCTACTCGTGACAGATGAAACCACGAAAACAGTCAGACAGAGTTGAATAAATTGCAAGCATTTGGCCATTGATCAATAGTAAATATTTTATTTCAACTACCTTATGGTGTATACTTCCATCATGCCATTTTCATGCCTTCAATCTGACAAATTTTCATTGCCAAACCTGAAAGTTCTGCAAACTTCACAGAGGTATTTTAAAATAATAACTCTGATAAGAGAATATTTTCCCATTTGTTGTATCATCTTTTAGTCCTGTATAATAGCATTGAAAAATTTCAAAGGATTAAAGGCCTTTCATCAGTATTTGTTACGAACTAAGGTCTTGACACACCCAGATTTCTCAAGGATATTCTTAAAAATGCAGTTTTGCATTGCTAGGGGAAGGAGGGACACCGGTGAAGGACTTCCCATGGTTTGTGTTGCACTATCTTTGCCAAAAGTGTACAGTATGTGAGACGCTACCTTCACTCATACAAACTGGCAAATTGTCAGACCCCATGTGTCCATCCATTTGAATATTTGAATTAACCATTGGGCTTATAAGTAATATACTTTTGTTTAGTTCAACCACAGTTATTATACCTTTCCCTGGTTGGGAAACTCTGCGAACCTACTGCTTATGTTGAGATTCCAGTTTTCGTCAGTCACGTGACATTGATAGTACACGAGAGCCTTGTTGTTGGACTCTCCATACGTACTGCATATATGCAGACAGGGTGAACTGATTTCTTCAAGAGTCTCTTGCGAACAATTATAAAACTGTAATGACTTACTGTAATGACTTAAATTAGGGCGTATGTTATTGCAAAAGGTTTGATTAAGATTTCTGTCTTAAATTAGAAGGGCCATAAAGCGAGAATAACTGTACCCAAACTAAAATAGCGGGACAATCGAAGGCTGGGCTAGCAACAGTAACTTTGCAAGCACACTCAACAATTCTGCGAAATTGCAAAGCACGTAGCAATCACACTGTGTAATGTTAGACTAGTTGGATTTAACCATTTTAACAAACCAGTGTAACGGTTCATCAGACAAGCGTATTATACAATATTTATCAGTAAATATGGCCATACAAAATTTCAGGAAGCCCACCTAGCTTAATGAAGTAGGTCTACTTCACCCTTACCCCACACTGACTGGGGTATGATAAGCCTGTAGGGCCTACTGAATGTCCTCAGGGAAGATCTCCAAAGGCCAGTCCTCTGAACCAGTATTTTACGCTTAAAAAGAGAAAATGAAACCCGAGAATATAGGATTTCTTCATTTATTCAAAAATCTTAAAAACTGAATTCAGAAGGCCTTTTGCAGTTCCCTTTTAGCCCTTGGGTTGACTTTAAATTTCAATTCCCAGCAGAAACAGTACATCACTTAATGGAGCCATATCGCTACCGATCGATCGTGTGCATCTTCAAAGCTTCAAAGTCACGTAATGAACTTTTTTGAAGAGCTCAACATGCTTTTACGGACAGTTACCGACTACGGTTCAACAATCCAGAATGCCTGAACGTACACCTACTGTGCATTGCTATGCAAATGCTTTCTTGCAATTTTGTACAGCAAAAGTTGATTACAAATCTTCAAACAATCGTTGGAATCACGCACAAAAGTAAAAAATCCATTCATTAACATTCCCTCACTGTTGTATAGCATTATGCTCAACAGATAGTAATTACATACCTGAAAGCATGTAATTTACAGAGGAAGTACTGGCAAATAAAGAAGATATTGACATGGCAGCCACAAAAGGAACCTATGAAATACCTACAATTGTACAAACCAATATAGGCCTACGTATAGCATGTACCAGAGAATGATTTCGAATGTGAGAATTAGCAAAATATCTTTGACTGCCCTGGGAGAAAATTTGCAGAGGCGGTAGTAAAAACAGTAGATACAATTTCATAGCAAAGCTTTGAAAAATATCTGTTAAGGTTATGGTCATGTGGGCAAAAATTCACCAGTGTACAATAGCAGTATGGAAAACAGTTACAACTGAATTTATTGATGTGATCTTTTATGCTACAATAATTACTAGAACTTTCCCCAGCCTAATCTGTTATCCAATGCTGCCAATGCTTCCTCACCGCAAAGTTTAACTTGTCTGAAACCTGGGGAATGAAGGAGGAACAAATATATATCTACCTGCAATACAATTGGAACATTCTCACTTATGACTATTTAAATTCACAAGCCAATTGAAATCTGTGGTTTTGTTTGGGTTTCACATTGCTTGCGTGCATTACTGAAAGAGAAGATTCCACTGTGCTTAAATTACTGAGATGACAACTTCGACACACGCAACCATTCATGTACACAATCACATACAGTGCAAAGCGGCAGAGCATGTGGTTTTGTCTTCAAGGAAATGTCAGCAATCACCGCACATTATATTGTGCAGATTTTACTAGTGTCAGCTTCTAAAGGCTGCTTGAACAGGGAGGACTTTCAGGGAAGGTTTTTGTGCCATTCAAATGGAGCTGATTTACAAGTGAATTAATTAAAAGCACAAAATACATATTAAGCACATGATCTGTTCACACTTCAAACTCAAAAGTAGAAAAAGAGACATATTTTGGGTGACTGTGACAAGCATTACTACAGATTAACATTTAATTTACAGCATGAAAATACAAAGTACTTTTTGACATGCTATTATTATGAAACCAGCGGGCTGGTACCACAGTTTTTCGGGTAACCTCTGCAAACACTAATTTCCATGTTTCTCCTTGCTAACATTGCGAGACTGGTGAGAGAGGTACTGTACATTTAGAGAGATTTGAAGATTGCTAAACTATACCATTTGCTTTTAAAAATTTTTATTAATGTTATGGGATAAAAAATTCTATTCAGCTTCCTAAATTGATTATTGCCTGTGTAATTTTTAGCAAGAAAATAAATCTTGATATCAATAAATTCACTCAGATGTGGCTGTGGTAATTTGAATTATGGTCCTGACATGTTCAGATGAACACAGTTTTACTGTTAGGAGTAAATATGCACATTATGAACTTAATGTGCTGTGTACTAGGTATAATGTAGCATGTAGCTCCATGTACCAATTATCTTCTAATCTGTGGAGAGAATTCTATAGGACCTTTCCTGTACATCCTGAGGCCCGTTCCACAAAGAGTAACGCACGATCTTAAGTATGATTTACTGTTGGCTTAAGTATGGGGAATCAAACTCAAGATTGTGCGTAACTCTTTGTGGAACGGCCCCCTGGACAGCCATGGTAAGTTCATTATTACATTTTCTTTTGTGTAGGGAATTCGTTGTCAGGTCGTCTTTTGTGGTCTCCTAAATCTGGGCATACAACTGTTCACAGACTCTGGGAGGCCAGGATCGTGTAAGCATTGAAGCATACCTAATAACTGTGCTCTTACAGTGGGTAGCAACCACTGACTCTTGGAGGCTCATCAGCATCATTTCCATGGGATCCATGGGATCATACTTTTTCGAGAACGATTTTGGTTCATTTGAAAACAAATGAAAACACAACACCTGATGTTTTACCATTAAGTATGTGAAAGCTCCACTATTACACTTTTTGCATTTGTGTTGTGGTCTATTCCTTATTGTGTATTGGAATGCTTTGTCTTCTCAAATAAATATAACACTAAAATCTAACAGACAGGAAATAACTGAAGACTTTAACTCCTAACCTGAAATTCAACACCTTCTCTGCCAACACCAGCTCCAAGGCTTGAAGTACTGCTGGTACCAAGACCTGTACTCCTTTCAGATCAATCCGAAATAAATCTTGAGCATTGAAGAGAATGCTTGACAGAACCAGACCACTTAGAGGCTGATAAAAGAGAAAAAGGAATACACACTTGTAATATGAACAATGTACAAATATGATTGAAAACTACCAATAAGAGCTCATATTACAAACAACTTGAACCAGAATGCAAAAATGCATTCAGGTTTCGACGATACTGTTTCGATGTACTGTTTCAAATTTGCCATCATGCACCATTATCTTCTCGCTCAAATGTTATACTAGCATGTTCAAAAAATAATTTTGTTTTTCCAGATGACCTTTTGACCTCCACAAAAGCAATACATAGATAGATAGATAGACATCTTGAGATATCCCTTTAACAAGATTTTCAGACTTTGACCCCCGGTGACCCCACAAAATCTTTGACCTCCACCAAAAACAATAGGGACCATCTCCTGACTATAACACATCTACATACCAAATATGAAATCTATCCAAGTTTCTGATCTAGAGATATTGTGTTCACAATATTTTCAGATTTTGACCCTGGTGACCCCAGATGACCTTTGGCCTCCATCAAAACAATAGGAACCATCTCCTGGCCATAACCCATCAACATATCGAATATCTTGAGATATCCTGTTTCAGATGTTTTCAAACTTTGACTGCTGGTGACCCCAGATGACCTTTAACCTCTGCCAAAGACTACAGGGACAATCTCCTGACCATTACCCATCCACATACCAAATATAAAATCTATTCAAGTTTCCTATCTTGAGATATCACATTAACCAGATATTCAGTTTTTGACCCCTGGTGACCCCAGATGACCTTTGCAAAAAACAAAAGGGACCATCTCCTGACTATATCGCAACTACATATTAAATATGATATCCACCCAAGCTTCCTATCTTGAGATATCGTGTTAACAAGATTTTCAGACTTTGACCCCCGGTGACCCCAGATGACCTTTGACCTCTGCAAAAAACAATAGGGACCATCTCCTGACCATAGCACATCAACGTACCAAATATGAAATCTACCCTAACTTCCTGTCTTGAGATATCGTGTTAACAAGCTTTTAGACCTTGACCCCCGTTGACCCCCAGATGACCTTTGACCTCTGCCAAAAACAAGAGGGACCATCTCCTCACCATAACGCATCAACATACCAAATATGAAATCTACTTAAGCTTCCTATCTTGAGATATCATGTTAACAAGATTTCCACACTTTGACCCCTGATGACCCCAGATGACCTTTGACCTCTGCAAAAAACAATACAGTTCTTCCTCTCAATATGGTGCATCTATGTACCAAGTTTGAAAACTGTCAGACATTCCTATCTTGAGATATCGTGTTAACGAACAGTGTCAAACACACACACATACACACACACACATACATAAACACACACACCATTGTGAATGCATAGGTTTCTTTTTCATCGAAACCAAAACCACTTCCAATGAACCTTTTCAGTTTGGATGTTAAGAGAGGTTCAACAAGCCCAGCCTTAGTGTTAAATTGTTACAAAGATATTCTGCAACCATCATAAAATACGTTAAATAAATTGCTCCACTTCAACAGAATGCTGCCACAACATCCAATTTCATACATGCCAAAGTTTCCAATAAGCTGATCCTCCTCCAAATTGTCTTTTCAAAAGAATGTGAGATAAACCCTCTTTTCGAAATGACCCTTGCTTGCAAGAAACTAAACAACCCCTCCCCCCTCTGCCACCAACACTGCACACCACTCGCAATTTCAGAAGATCTAAATACCCACCTCTTCAGTCTTCAAGCCTTCTGACATTGTCAGATAATACCTTGCCAGATAAACTGGTTGTATCTCCTCTTCAAACTGTTTCTTGGTAAAGATCCGACACAAAGAGCCACAGGCCTCAGCTCTACCTGCTTCATAAGTCTGTGGATCAATGGACTTGTCTTGTATTAACTAAAAAAAGAAAGGGATATACATCAAATGGGCTGATAGCTGATGGTTTCTGCAATATGTATATGATGTCACAGAACAAAAAAAAATGTGCCCCCCTTTATAGCAAGTTACAACAACAACATAAAGAAAACTGATTGGTCAATAATCGAGATAGGTCCATAGGTAAAGGTGAAAAGCAAATCCTACTGGATGGAGCCATTTGCTTATTAATTTCCTCCAAATATTACATCAATGTTTCAAGTCAATGCATAAGTCCTTTATGGAAAATGGAATGTGTTTTTACAAACGATACATGGAACTAATATGAGGCTTATGACAATACTACATATTTTGCTTTTAATCTTCATTTTAATACTGGAATTTGTACCTGCAAGTCTCATGTGCTGAGGTTATTAAAATATTGGACTCTGGACTGTCAATTCATATCACTGCAAATTCTACAAATAATGCTGAAAAGTACAATGAACTTAAGCATCATGATTAGAGGAACACAAAAACAAACTGTAATGAAAACTGAAGTAAAACTTCTGTTAAACATAAACCATTAAATCTATGCAGTACAAGCATTATACAATTGACATTTCAAACCTCAAGATATTATAACGATGATGCATGATGACGGAAAGTGCACCACCATCCCTTAACCCTTCCCTATTCCTCTTCTTGCTCCTGACTCCCCTGCAACTTTCATTGTATTCCATCTAAACCAATCAATTGTAAAATACAAAAATAATTATGACTCACCCTCCCTGCATTGGCAGGAGCTGCAGTTGCCTGAGACTGGCTCAATTGTTTAGTCACTTGCTGATGGGTGGTTCTAGAGGATGCTACCATCTCTGGGGTAGTGGTGGTGGAACCCTGTCTCTTTGTGACCTTGCCTATTGTGAAATTGTAATGAAATCACTTTTTTTTTTCAAACCAAATACAGCAATACCCTGGTAAATCTCAACTTTGAATTGCCAATCCTTTGTTACCTATGTTTCTTTGTACACCTCCTCTAGTATGGAGACCACAAAAAAAATTCCACCATTAGGGATTAAGTATCACATTAAAGGTGGTTGCTAAATATGCCTTGAAAATTAAAAAGGGTGGAAGGTCTGTCTTTTTACATATGTCATGACATTAGATTTGTATTTACTTTAACCAAAATTGAAGAAGCTCATTCACATGAGCTTTGTCCAAGGGTTATTCTGATGCTCAAAATGACCTTAATAATACTGACAAGGCTACAATATGCTGCCACATTGTTTATAACGGTTAACAGTGTATTAAATTTTAAGTGCACTGCACATGGGACCAATCACCAAAGGCTGATTATGTCAATTCAGGCACACATCTGTATGCATAAAGATAAAGCATGGTCAAACAACTAAAGTCTGGTCATACAGTCTCACCCAAAGCAGACGGGAAAATATTGGTATGCAAGCGAAAAATACATATTATTAATGGACTGTCTTACCCAGTATAATTGACCAAAACTCTTGGACTAACAACAATTTGAATACAAGCTGAGTATACATGGGGAGAAGCAGAGAGAGGGAATTAAACTACATCAGTTAAGAGACAAAGCAAGTAAATGGCTAAAAATTCTAGGGACACTAGCACTTGGATGGCTACAATTATGTTAGAGAATACCTAGCTGTAGAAAGGCTACAGAGACTAGGAAGTCTGACCATAATTTGATTTGATAAATTATTAAGTCTTACTTTAGACAGACTTCATTCTAAGTGGAACAAGACTAGTCATTGAATATAAACTGGTTAGAGAATCTAGAGTACAACATTCACAATACAAAATAAAGGCAATTAACAATTAAAATGAAAGGTTTTTGTCCAGGAAATAGTTAAACAGATACTTATAACGACTTTGAATACCTAGGGCCATGTCTGATTCACATTATATATTGTAATAGTACCAGATACCCACCAGGCAAGGTGATACATATAGGTGAGATGTAATGTGCTTCTTAACTTACAAAACAGCCTTTTTGCTGAATACTTAGCAGACACCCCAAACTCATTTTGAAGCAATTTTTTCATTCTTCTTCAAAATATGATTCATACTATTATAAGACTTCTGTATTGCATATTCAAGGCAAACCAAGCAGTTTCTTCTGGTAAATTTCACATTTGAGGACAAAACTGTTGTCACATGACTCTCAAGAGCCAGCCAAGAAACAGAGCAGTTACTAATTCAAGTTCGGGTGACTGAAATTCCCCATCAAATGTTGCTAACATTCCCCAAGGAAACAATTTCATAAATCATTAACATGGAACTATATAAATTTGGTAGGCAATTAAATATTTTAACAAACTGAAATGACAACATCACTTCATTCTAGCAATAGTAGCTGACAGCCAATTACAGCATTTGCAAGAATCCATTTTGTTAGTGGACATTTCAGTATATCTTACTTTTCCACACATCAGGACCAGGTCATGGTCATTAAATGCAGACTTCTAATTGTCTCATACTCTGTACATGTAGTGCAAAATGGTAACATTCACTTTGTCATTTTAAATTGCCTTAGAAATAAAGTCAACTAAAATAGAGAAAGACAGTAAAGACAAATGAAGTCAAAATTAGAAAAAGAAAAAAGGAGACTGGGAAAAATTGGCTGCAAAATGTTTTATCAGTTTAAGAAATGGAATGCAAAACTGCCCTTTTTTTTGCAGCATGGGTTTCTGTAATCAGCTTTGGAACTGGAAAGTAGTGTTGATGGTAATGGATGTGACAGAAAAATGCTTAGAATTGTAGCACAGAGAGGTTCGAATTCCTCTTTCTATTTTGCTGCCAAATGCAAAGAGAATATTTCCAAAGAAAACCAAATGTTCTAGAGATGATTTTTGAAATATTTTGATGCTCTTAAATATACAAATGAAGTCAAAACATACCAAACATATGAATGCATTCATAATATCATGCATGTCCTATAATACACATGGTTTCTCACCCCATCATAACATGGGGTATAAAAATATGAAAATGATAATTGCAATGTAGCAAGATGAATACACACTACCCATAGCCAGAGACAGGATGATGACAGGGTGAAATATTTTCCATGGCTATGGGCCTGAATGGATCACATGCTACCACTGCACACACATCCAGCATAAAATCCAAGATATGGGCGCATGTACACATATTTCTTAAACACATTCACAATTCACTATAATAAATAACTTAATTAAATGGAAATGAAACATAAAATTTAGCTCATGTCATAATGCATACAGATGATTTTGAACCAGTTGGGACTCCCACAGCATTTTCCTCCTTTATGCCTGTTGGAACAACATCCTATAAACAACACAGCGACCAGTCCATATGGGCTTATAATTTTTTTTACTTTCTCTTGACAATTTTCATTCATAAATACAAATTATGTTATTGAAGAGTTATATGGAAACTCTCCATTCTCTCCCTCACCCTCAAAAAACAAATCTTCCATCACCTTCCTATCCCCTCCCCCCCACTGAAAAAATATTCATTTCTGAGATAAAGCAAAGATTAATCTACATTTATTCATAAACACTATTACATAAACATTACAGCTATTATTTCAAGTTGGTGTAACTTCTCCAGTGTGAAACAAACTATCCTGTCCATAAAAAGCTTCTTAAAGTGACATCACTGCTATATACATACAGTCCACAAGGAGCGTTTTCATTAACATCTTATTCAGCAAAGGTTTGAATCTATCAAACCTATGACTGTTAGTCAGATAAAGAAGCAAGGGTGAAATTTTAGTTTGCTGAACCAGAAGCAAATTTCTGTCAAAAAAACCAAATGGTTCCCTTGTTTGTGGTGTGACCAGAAGACACTGTGTTGACCACAAAGTGAAAGACCACATTCAATTATGTTTGCAATGAGGTTATGTCCAAGAATGGCAGAGCCTATTTTTGATGAAAAAGTGGCAACCAGTTACTTTTTGGGCAATCTGACAGGTGCTGTTCAGTAAAACCTTGATGCCAAACAATGCCAGGAGCAAAGTTAATTTCACCCTTGTTACACAGAAATCTAAGTACTTTTAGTGAAAACTGGAGAGAAAAAGAAGCATTGTAAAGAAGCTTCCCCTTGAAAGGGTCAATCCTCTCTACTACTCTTTGATTGACGGCTAGCTCAAATGATGCAAAGTAGCATAGCTCATATTACACAGCCTGTACTGTACTGAGAGTGTTTTGATTACACTTTAGGGTCTTGTATACTCACCATGCAGCAATAAACTGAGGTTGTGTCTCGATGAGGATAAATTTTAAACAGTTGTGGGAGGGGCTTAAGTAGGTGGGTTAGGAGAATTATAACTGTCAGAGTTGAGAGAATCAGGCCTAGCTACTGATACTTCTAATTTACATGGGCTTTCATTCAATGAATGAAGAGAAAAGAGAAACATGATTGAAATGATCAAAATGACAGAGAAAATATGCATATTCATGATTTAATTTAATGAGATACTGTAGATGAGTAGGTCTACTCTAAATCTAATCTTGAAGTGTAGAGATTTCTAAGAACAAGGGAAATATGTTCTTTTAATTTCTTCTTTGAATAAAACAAAAAACAATATTGAAAACACAACAGTAACTGACGTATGAATTTGAAACTTTTATGAGCATGAAGTTAGTTCTTGCAATTTTATATTTTTCAGAAACAGTTTGCAAAAGCTGACAATTAAAATCATACTGTAAGATCTTTTCAATTGCCCGTATCAGTACAATAGTTGCAGTACTGATTGAGAGAGATGCCATTTTGCTGTTTACAAGCAATAATTCCTTCCTATTGTCCTACATCCCCACATACCTTCCTTTCAGACTTTCCACACCACAACCCAGATGTCTAGCACACTTTCAGGTTCAGACTTTCCATACCACAACCCAGATGTCTAGCACACTTTCAGGTGCCGTTCTGATTGGCCAGGCCCTCTAGTCTGTTCATTTAATACTCATATTTAGAAAGATGTGGTGACTTTAAATCAATGCAAACCCCTTTTTACCGTAACAGTTATACACCAATAGTTTAGAGTTCGGCACAATTATTTCCTAATAAGATTGGCAATCGTTTTCTAGACTTGTCAGACAAAACATGTAGATTCTTCCTATGTGGGGTCTGGAAATATTTCACTTTTTCAAAGCCTATGTTGGCGGCCCATATCACGAAGGAGGAAAAATTAAATCTAACCTGCCTTGTAACTTTTGCAAACTGTTCAGAAGAAAATGCAGCATTACATACCTACAGTGGAAGTGATAGGTTGGTTAGTGATGTTATAGGCAATGGTGGTAGCATTAGCCATGGATAAACCATATGCGAACGTGATCCGTCTTGGTTGTGACGGGACTTTATCCTCCCCTTTGTGTAACTTACATCCTGTGAGGGCAGCCTCAAACAGCCACGCTCCAAATAAATGGAGGATACTATTGCAATCTGACCGTTTGGGGATAAAGACATCGGCTTTGGAATTGTCCAAGAAACTGGAGATTGGTGGCAGGCAGGATATGGAACCACCATCAGAAAAGCTTGAGGGTGACATTGCCTGGCTCTTCATCACTTTTCGAACTTGGGGAGGAGTGCCACTGGGCACAGAAACACTTGACACACGACTCCGCTGGGGCTCAGATATTTCCACTGTGGTTGGCTGAGGGTGGTCTACTGGATTACCTGCAGAAAAATTTCAAGTACTCCCATTTGAAATGTAAGTATTGCAGTGGAAACAGTGCAAAATTTGCTACAAAAAAGTTAATACAAGGTATTTCAATGGATGCCACACTTCCAAAATATTTTTGGTAAAATATAAGGCAGAATATTGAACATCATACAACTTGGCAAGATACCTACCACAAATGTTGGAAATGCACTAAGTGTCATGGTGTAGACTATGGCATAAAATGGAATTTTCCTCCTGACTTTGGCAATAAATGAAACTGAAACAGAAACTGGGTGCTAATTTTTTTTTTTTTTTTGCCATCCCTAGATTGGATGTATGGTAGATGCAGAAATGTAGCCAAAATTTGTTTTTCTAAACAGTTACTTCGTGCAATTTAAAATGTTTAACATGCAAAAATTTTGTGTCAGATCCAATCATGTTGTTAAGATTGGCTGTGATCCTGAGCTGGGATGTGGCTACAAGGGCTTGCAAAGAATGAACTGAAGTACCACCAACCCTCACAAATTCCTACTTTAACTATAAATAAGTTGCAAATGTACCACCAAATCTCTAACCCAGTAAGTCCCATTTTCAAAATTTGTAAGTGCATTACCACTAGTGGTGGCTCTTTACTTAGATAGTCACTGATGCAATCTGTGCTCTGCACTCAGGTTTTTCTAGCTACAACCTTGATCAGGACTGAGTAACTCCCCTCCCCCTTCCCCCTTTGCCAATTTAGGAATATCCATCACATTCACTGAAATATTTCGTACCTGCAAAAGTGAAAAATATAAGTAAGTAACAAGTAACATTTTCCTCTCATAAAATGAAAACTGTCAACATTCAAAATCTTACCCAGAAATGCATCCACCATGACTGATATCCCACTCATGGCTTTCAAGAATATTTGTGGTAAGGTCTTGAGGCATGGGTGTTGTATAGGATCAATTGTACTTTCTTGTGTGATGGCATAGGAAACAAACTTGGGAGTTTGGCCAATAACGTGAGGGTGGCACAGGTCAACTGGATTGGTCAGAATGTGGAGAAAGCGGAACCATGATTGTGCTAATGTGTTTGGATCCATTTCAACTGGTACAATCTTCTCATCACCACTATCTGCAGCAGAGTGAGAAAAATGGCAAGAACTGTTACAGATGCTTTCAAAAAAAAAAAGATTTAACTTGTGTATGAAGTCATACTTCTGCGTTCAAATGTTTTCAAATGTGAGAAACATTTTCCAGAAATCTCAAAGTTGCTATTTCCAATATGATAAAAGAGGAACAGGGTCTTTGATCCACTTATTACCAATAACTTATTACCTTAGGATGGTTTAACACATAAATCTAGTATTGCAGAGCATTTTCATGGCTTTCAATTAATAGTTTCAAGACAAACTGCTCACCAACAGGGACTGGAACCAGAAAGCCAAAAGGCTTAGTGATTCCTTGCCGCTGAAATGTAAGGCCTTTTTTCACATTGACATTGCTTTGCAATGTTTTTCAATTAACAGGGCTCCATAATGTGCCCACAAAGTACACATGCAAGGCATCCAATCTTCCTACATTGAGATCCCCCTTGCCCGTTGTGAACCCAAATGACATTTGACCTCCACCAAAAACTTTTGGGACCATGTATTCACTATGTGCCATCTACATGACAAGTTACAGGACCCTACAAGTGACCTTTCTTGAAAGACTGTGCAGGAAAGCTTGTCAGGCTTTGGACATGCTGACTCCAAATGAATTTTGACCTTTGGGAAAATCGATAGGGATCATCTACTTAATATGACTAATCCACACACTAAATATGAGCACAGTCACATGTACCATTCTTGAGATATCTTGTTTACGAAGTTTTGACCTTTTGACCTCTCATGACCCCAAATGATCTTTGACCTCCACCAAAAACAATAGGGATCATCTACTCAATATGGCCAACACACTCACCCAAATATGAGCATAGTCACATGTACCGTTCTTGAGATATCGTGTTTACAAAGTTTTGACCTTTTGACCTCTCGTGACCCCAAATGACCTTTGATCTCTACCAAAAACAATAGGGATCATCTACTGAATATGGCCAATGCACACACTAAATATGAGATTAGTCACATTTACTCTTCTTGAGATACCATGTTTACAAGCAATTTCTAAGGAATTTACCTATTGACCTCTCGTGACCCCAAATGAACTTTAATCTCCACCAAAAACAATAGCGATCATCTACTCACTATGACCAACCCACACACCAAATATGAGCTTAGTCACATCTACCGTTCTGGAGATACCGTGTTTACAAGGTTTGACCTCTCATGACCCCAAATGACCTTTGATCTCCACTAAAAACAATAGGGATCATCTACTCAATATGACCAACCCACACACCACATATGAGGTTAGTAACACTTACCCTTCTTGAGATATCATGTTTACAATCCAAAGCGTCACATACACACACACACACATACACACGACATCACCATCGCATAGATTCCTTGCCTGCCTTCAGCAAGGTATCAAAAATACATGTTTCTTGGTAAACAAATGGAATTTTTCACAATAGTTGCACAATTTCTTATAAAAACCAGGCAAATTTGCTTTCAACTGCAAAAATTTCCCTTCCAATACCAGAATTTCCTGGTAGTTAACTTCCCAGATTGGCAATTTTAATGACCCTTGCCAAACATCCCTTCTAGTTAAATCAAAGGCAACTAACTGCACTTGAAATGACATTGAAGTCCAACCTCCACCACCAATGGAGTCTCAAATGTCACAGTAGTTTAGCAGTAAGAAATTGGAGAACCAACTTGATTCAAAAATTTGTCAAACAAATAAATAAATCCCAACAGTAAATCTTTCTTCACTCATTACAAAAAGAAAGACTATCCACTTACCAATTTTAAGTGGTGGAAAGTTGGGTCCATAAAGAAGTTGCAACAGCCTTGAGGTCAGGACCTTGCAAACCCGATTCCATTGCTGAACTGTCTCCATATGGTGCCTCCATCCCCCACACATTTCTCTGAGAGTACGCCACAAGGTTGGTGGTGGGAAACATCGGGCACATGCCAACAGCCAAATTTCAAACATAACCTGCAGCAGACGCTCACAGAGATGCTCAGCAAGGCTTCCTGATAAAAGAAACAAACCAGTTTAAGCATTTTGGTTGATGCAGAATGCTTCCACGTATCTGAAAGGCAGGTAATGCAGGCCTTGAATAAAGGGACGCAATGTGATTGCACACAACCACTCGTCTCAAATATCTGTGGAAAGTGCAACTATTTATACACCTAGATAAAATGTTGGAACTCAGAGAGCCTCTATATTAAAGTCTAATAAAACAGCACACTTATGACACTCCTAATTTTCCTGGGGAATGTGATGAGTAGCACACCTGGGGCCCATTCCACAAAGAGTTACGCACAATCTTAAGTTTGATTCCCCATACTTAAGTCAACAGTAAATCTGGAAGGTCTATGCAAAGAGGTGCTGCAGTACCTACCATAGTACCCTCCAGTGAAGTTCCGTGCCATTGAATCAAAATCAAAACTGGGATTCAAATGGCTCAGTTCTATACTGACTCAGACTTGACACAAATGATGCAGAATTTCACAGTGCTGTGGAATATCTTATTTCATTTATTACTTGTTTTATCAATTCGCACCTTCATCCCAGTATATCAATGATCAATTCCCTGTGTGCTTGTGTACAGGGTTGCAACTGGGACAAAAAGAGTGCTGGTTATTTCTGTAGGTAATCGCTCTTGTGAGGGTGTATGGGTACAAAGTTGTCAGTAAGTGCATGTCATCATCACAAATGTAATGTATAATTGCAAAATTTTAATAATTTATGCAAGTATTAAAATACAACCCCACTTAGCATCTGGATTAAAAGATTATTTTAGGATTGGGGCATGGAAGAAGAACCATTACCTCTGACTGCTTGATAAGCAATCATGTGCTGGTTTATACCATCAACGCCTGTCACCGACCACATGCAATCCAGACTCTTTTCATAAAGGCAAAGTTGGGTGGGGAGCTTCCAGGCATTCCATGGATTCTATTCACAATATTTACTGCTTCATAGAGAAAGGATTTCTAAAAGTTATTAAAGTCTACTTCATCAGCAAGATTGTACTATATACTTCCCTTCATCACTACTCTCTTTGTTGGACAATACAGTACACCAGTTTGGAGATAGTAATACTTACCAGGTTCTAATGGTGGAGACAACAGGTTACTATTTATGGTCAACATAAACTTGAGCAGCACTTCCCATGTTTCCCGAGACATCAAGTTGCTGGAGCTAGCCACTGCCTGGACAGTCCTTAGGACCCGATGACACAGCAAAACCTGCTTGCTTATATCATTATATCCTGTAAAACAACAGAGACTTGTTACAAAGAGCAATTCTTAGGATTCTTTTATAAACCTTTAGAGGGGCATGTAGTAAGGGTAGAAAAGTGTAGTAAACTGGCACCAGACAAGTCTGCAAAATTTTTTTAAAGCTTGTTTCTACAGTAGTGTAAAATAACACACAACTCAACTGATTGGTTAAGGTGGTTCTGAGACATCATATTTGTGGATTGAAAGGCTTTTTTTGCATGATCAAGATTTGTGACCAGTTTTCGTCAATTCCAAATGGTTAGGTACTATTATCTATTCGGTCCAAGCATTACAATGTTAGCCAACTAACAATTATCCTATATAATAATGAGACATATGTTTTCACACTACTGTAGAGTTTTCTTAACCATATTCAACTCCTCTTCAATGACAGCAAAAAGTGAAGCATACAAACTTACTTGATAGACTTGCAACTCCTCTAAAAGAAAGCTCTTGCAATTTGAGAAAGAAATGCAGTCTACAGAGATTTGGATGGACAAGGCAATGTGCACAAGCTCATAGAACCACAATTTTTCATGTTTTCAGAAACTACTGTAAGAAGTGGCACATAAGTTACGAGGCCAACTGGAAGCAGTTTCATGCCTTGAGTTTCTTTGAATTTGCCACAAAATAATTAATGTCAACTCAATTAGTCCCTTATAATTATTACTTCATAAATTCTGTAAGATCTTCTAAGAGTTCTGAAAGGACACCTTACTTTTCAAATTGCAAATTATCAGTTTTTCATTTTTACATGGCCCAACTGCCATCTCCATAGTTCCACTGGAAAGTGATAAAATGTTGGAACTTATCCTCTAAATTTAGTGGAAGTGCAGGTAATCTGTGGCATTGGTTCTTGGTTTACAGAGCTCAACAATACACCTTGATTCTCCTTCAAATTTGAGAAACCTGTGTTGCAAGATGACCTTGGAAACCACTCTTTTCTTACCCAGTCTTCTATAGTAAGGTAAAATGTTCTTTAAAGTCATTATAGCACCAGCATTGGACAAAACTGATCACATTTGTCAAGAAATGGCAATGGTTTGAAGAAAAAACAGAAAAAACCATAGGTTAGTTACTGAGATACACACATGCCATACTGTAGTAGTAGTAGTTGTATGCACTGAACAATCATGCCTACATATATACAGTAAGACTGAGACTTTAGAGGTCAAGGTTGTCTTCAATATTCGTACAAATACAGTATCAGCAAACTTAAGCAAACTGATCATGACCTTTACAGAACTGAGGAAACCTTCAGTCCACTGAGTGGTTTGCTAGAAATAATGGGTCTAGTGTAGTCCAGGGAAGTCATTTTGGTATTAAAGTACTGTACCCTACCAATCTCTTAATAAAATTTTCATCTAACAGTTACAGGATAAAGGCACGGATCCAGTCATTCTAAAACGGGGGGGGGGCTGACTAAAGAGAAAGCAGGGAAAAGAAGGAGTTGCACTGCTAATTCCTCTTTAATGTTTTATTGTTGATCTAGCAAAAAAGGGAGGGCTGAGGCCATAAAAGCATCCCCCCCCCTTGTATCTGCGCCTGGGATATGAAGTTTCAGAACAGGTGTAAAACAGGTGGTAAAAAAGGGCATTATGCTCTTTTTGAAAAGACTCAAAGATGCAATGCAAGTTAAAGCATATGAAATGAGGAACAGGCAGAAATATGAACAACAGTACTATCAAATGAAGCAAATATTCATGACAAAAGTCAGCACTAGTACAACATGGCTAAGCAACAAAATTGTATGATTATCACATGAATTGATTTGTGAGATAAAAATTTCTTGAGAAGGGTGGTATTTTTGGAAAAGAAAAACTGTAGCAAAAGCCACAGCTTCAAAGTGCATTTCTACATTTTTATTTGAGCTAAGTAGATTAACTTGTTTCACCTGAGGTGACTGAGTCAGTCAGTCAGTCAATCAGTCAGTCAATCAGTCAGTCAATTGGTCAGGCCAGCCACACCTTTTTTCCAGATTTTTTGGATCACTGGCTTGTTTAGCTTACTCTATTCCATATGCTGAGTACCGTCACAATGCAGTCAATCCCACTTGGAAAGTCTCCTGTATGACTCTCCCAGGAGTCGAACACTCCAGACCTCCTGACTACAAGTAAAATGCTCTGACCATTCTACCATGCAGTCAGTGAATAACCAAGCAGCAATAATAAAACAAAGTGAAGTCAGGATACTACATTAGAGAATCAGAGCCATGCATTCATTAACTCATAAACAGAAAATTCGGCAGGCCAAATTCTTGCATTAGCATGCAGAGTGTAGAAAAAATAAACAAGATGCTGTCACTAGGCTTAAGGGTTGGTGCAAACATTTTTTGCATTAATTTAAAATTAAATTAATGTTAAGTAAAATTTTTAAATTTGCACAAGATTCTCTCTCAGTATTTTTAAGATATACAACGAAAGACTAGGTACAGCCATTTCTTGTGATTTGCAATCAACTTTTTAGCCTGATGTAAAAAAATAGAGAAGTTCTTTTTGCCTTCATTTTTCCTTGTTAATCCATCTCCCTTGTTGCAAATGAACACTGGTGGCAAATTTTTAATAAGGAAACACATTTTCATAGTATTACTATATTTGAGCTGTTGTAAATTATCTCAATCACACACTTCTGAGTACTTTTCTTGCAAATTTTTTTTCTGTTATAAAGTCTACAGTATTGCAAATCATTGCCTTCATGTTAAATGTTTGCACATTGTATGGTATCATACTTTCCATGCTTAACCATATTCCCAAGCATGTGCAGTACAGACCTCGTTTGCGAAGTCTCCAGCTAAGATTAGCATGAAACTTCTTAGGAATAGGATCACCTGAGAAGGAAATGAGTCTCTATCAAATGAGCCACAGATTAACATGTTGCTAAAACATGAAAGATATAAAGCAGATAATTGCAAGACAGATGTTAAGTACTGCAAGACAGAAGAAAATTTTGCAAAAAACAGGAAGCACATTATAAATTGTCAAAAGATCTCTAACAATACACACAAGATGGTCATCAAGTTGTTCCTCTATTAGTAACAGTGCACAGATCACGGTAGTTTAAATTTAAATCACATTGATTAAAATCACAATTAAAATCATGATTTTAATTGAAAAAATCATGATTTAAATAAAAAATCTGATTTAAATGGATTTATTTGATGTATATCACTGATTGAAATCATCATTCTTTGAAAAAATTAAAAGAATCAACAACCCTGATATAAATGATCAGATCACAATCAAGGCTGTAGACGACAGCCTTGTTAGAACCACATTTGTTTTAATCTTTCAGTGTCTGCTGTTTCAATACATCACAACAGCTTTTATCCTCAATTTAGTCTTCTGCTACTCCCTTTACTTCCAGCTATGCTGCAATCTGATCTAGACTTGTCCCTTAGCTTGGAATAATGCTTGCACTTATGTTCACACTATTATTAGCCTGAATAGCACATATCTATAGGCTCAATCTATAGAGCTGGAAGATTACATTTAGGAACAACTTCCTGTTACTCTGGTCATAATCAAGAACATGCGGTTCTAGTACATATTAGGCATATCAATATGTATTTAACACATACAAACATAGGAAAATATAGCAGCCACATACAAATAGGACAACAGGAGAGTAATGCAGCACCATGTACAGTATTTCTGCTGCAGGTGTGTCATTCTCAATCACCCCTAGTCTCTAACAACTTTTCAGTACAATCACAAAAGTCTACAGGTGGTCACATGGTCACTCATTTCTTTAATTGAAAGCAACAAAAGTGACATACCAAACAGAGAAAAATAGTACTGATAGATGGAAATTTTGAACATTTGTGGTGCAAAATATGACATTTGACCCAGAAACATGTCACATACTGGCCAAAAACATTAACAAAAATGCTCAAACAAACATGTCCATAAATACACAAGAACAAAAAGTCAGTATCCTATCAAACATACCTTGTTCTTTGGTCTGGAAGAGATTGACAAAGTGTTGAAAAATCTTCTGAGCATACATGTTTGGATCTCTGAACAAAGGAGAGGGCAGTGTTTGATGAGGAATAGTGAGGACAGCCAGCCACTCACAGTAGATACATACACAATCTCTGAGGGCTTCATGCTCTGAGAGAGGTAGGCTCAGTCCATAGCATATTACCTTCAAAACAGAGAATATATGACAGAATTAACAAGTGAGCAGAGTTGATATTTTAAGAAGTGTATCCAATAAAAGAAGTTATGGTGACTTTGAAGACATTCACTCTCACTAGTGCACTCAATATTCTTTAAAAACTTCATGCATTGCAAAAGTTAAAGATGTTGCATCATTTGGAATGTAAATGTCTACATTATCTCAATTCTAGAAGTGAAGGTTACTTCTTTCACAAAGCTTGGAGATAGGAAGCCCAGTATAAAATTTGTAATGTGGGGAGAAAGGGCGCTGGGGGTATGACACTTTAGCCAGACCTTCTCAAGCATAGTCCTAATAAATATAAAAACACATTTTTGTACAACGGGAAGCTCACAATTAATGGTGGAGATACACATTTATTTCTTAATACCATGAAGAACAGGGATGTGTTCCTGTAGAAAAATTGCCAAATGTTGCATCCCAAAACTTTTACATCGGTTACACGTAGCGATTTATCCCATTTTCCATGTCTTCAGGGCTAGCACTTAATACCTACAGCATTGATACTTGTTCACCTGCAGCATATGCTTTAGGGCAAGAGTAATCTCCCCAAATTGATGTAGTGTGGTAGACTTTTCTGTTTCATGACTGGTTCTTGTGAGTCACGTGACAATATTCTTTCTTGTCAAATGTGAAATTAAAGTGAAGTGACTGCTTGGTTTACCCTGAAAATGCATTGACTGGAGAACTAAAATAAAAGATTCTTTGAAGAGAAATGAAGGGGGAACTGTGAGATATAGCTGCTGGTTCAAAACAAGTTTGGGAGACTGCTTTTGCCTTTAACATATGAGTCATCCATTGAAACAGAGCCATGGCTCCACACTCATAGCACCACTGGAAGCATAAATCTATTCATTCCTCTGTGATGGCTGTTTCTACACAAGTGATCCAAGGGGTCAATGAAGTCTGGGTTGCATACTGTACCACTAATACAGACAGTAGAAGAAACCTGTAGCATTGATACTGGATTAGCTTAAAAGTAGGAGGTAGAAGGAACAAGGATGGGTTTGCGAAGGAAATCATTCTATGAACATGTAATTGCACGTGCTATAATTTAGCTTCACAATCAAAACCCTGATGAGGAAGGTCTACTTCAACTTTTGGAACTGTGACATTAATAAGCAGACCACTGCCAAACATTTGCTAATAAGAGAAAAAAAACAATTTGAAGATTGTCTGAGAAATTACAGTATGCTTACCTCCATGGTCCATAAGATTTCTTTCTCACTCTCTAGACCTGTTATTTTTTGGTTACTTTCATGTGAAGAAATGCTAGCAGGGCTTAGGGCAGCAGCAAGTTCCCTGACAACAGACACAGCAACATCCCGACCAACGGAGTCGGGATAACTGTGAAGGACACTTTTGTTTTCAACTCCATCTTCAATCTGTTGCTGGAGCGAAGCCCACTCTGAATACATTATTGAGGCTGCTAAAAGTGTAGTGCCTGGATAGAGAGAAAGCCATAGCTTCAATCATGCTTTACTTACAATGAATAGGTTTTACTGTTTGGCCTGTACTTGAAGACCCAGAGTGCATTTAATGCAATATACAACAGAGATCTCCAGCCTGGACTAACAATTTCTGTTGGTGTGGCAGCTCAGAAACTAGCCTTTGTCTGAGTACCCAAACAAAAATTGCTGGTGAAGTTGGCATACTCCATGGCATACAGTAGCAGAAGGCAAACAGAACTCCCAGCATACCGGTCAGCTCCCGCCAATAAAAAAAAAAAAAATTCCATCAGTACAATATCTTTTGTTACCCATTTCGAAATTAAAATTTTTACATTACTACACCTTAAACTTATTTTTGAACTTAGTCTGCATATGCCCCTAACCTTGTCTTCCTGAAAATTCTCTGAGTTTCTGACAAAAGGTTTAAAGTAGTAAATTACAATGTATTTGATGTAAACCAAGCGCCAGTTAAAAGCCACATTTGTAAGACGTAAATTTTGTAACATATCACAATACCCAACTTTACCACCTTTAGGAAGGTAACTAACAGGCGTAGCTGCTGAGCGATATACTGTAAACTGCAAAATTTTAATCAAAAAACCTTGTCCACAAGTTACGTAAGATATTCCATTACTACTCCTTTACACAGTGCTGATCGTTTTTCACTGAGTATGGTACTTCATAGGATCGTACTTTTTGTGTCAGGTTTGATCTCTTGACTTAGCTCTTTCAATCAAACTTTGGCAATCGTGAACACTAAGCATGCTGCTCTGTTGTATGGAGACTGTTGGAAATCCCAATTGAGTTACAGTACTGTTACTGCATGTGGCAAAATTCACACAGTAAAACTCCATTGACATTTGTTGCAGGATTTGTAGGAATTTGGGTAAACTGATAATGTACTCTAATTGCCTCTAGATTGTGCGTTACCATGCACGCACTCTGCTATAGATGTATGTAACTGTTGAAAGGACAATTTAAAGCAAGGAAGCACTCAGTGCACTTGTTTGATGGAAACTTCCAAACAGAAAAACATTGGGATTGCCGCAAACATTTTTGACAGAAAGCATTGCTAACAGTAGTGCTGTTGGCCATGCCTATCTACTGTACCTTGCCCTTGCTTACTTATAGACTAGGAACCGTGGGCTTGCATTAAAGTAGAGATAGTTTGTGTACGCTCACTGCAATGAAATCTTTGAATGTTTATGTACAACATAGTGCTATGCATTTTATTGTTCCTATTATACGACAAGTACTTTCAATAGCTCTTTAATACTAAATGATGAAATGCTTGTTATCAGTTGCCAACTTGCCACTAAAAAAAAAGTAATCTACAAAATGTCATGTCTTTTTAAATGGACGTTTTCTATAGAATTCTTTTCGGATTGGGTATAGGGGCCCCATACCGTACTGCAATAATTGAGAATGGGACGAACAAGAGCAGTGTACCCTGCAAACTTAGTATCTTCATCGCAGTGCGAGAGGTTCCGCCTCAATAGGCCCAAGGTACGGTTTGCTTTGGATACAATTTGATTAATATGTCTAACGTTATATATATACTGGGCTAATCATGAGTCCATCACTTAACAAACTTTGTAACCATAATTTATATGAAAATATTTATAAAATTCAATGAAACTTGACAGTAATATTTTGCAATATATCCTCCTCTTTGTGCTATATTTTGGTGTTGTTTGGATTGAGAAATCTATAGAAAACACACCTTGACATGAAGGCAGCAGTACAAGTGGCAATGCTTCTGAAGTTATCTTAAGTCAATCACTTCATAAAAAAAAACAATTAAAATTCTATAAAGTACCAGTTTTTCAAATAATTATAGAGGATAATCTCTTTTCCACCATAATTCTGGTTAGGAACTTAATAAAAGACATTTCCATCGTCATTTTTAGTCATTTTTTGCAAATTTCTGGTCCATACTTTTGGTGACACTTAAAGTTGAAAATCTGGCCATGACAAACATTTTTGCTTTAAACATCAAAAATACAATATTAACAAATAATTGGTTTTGATGTTGTTTGATGAATATATAAATCACATTGCACTCAAATGCTGCACTGGCATTTAGAAGGCAGTGATCGACTCATGGTAGTATACAGTATGTCAGTAGCGGGTCGTTTCACCCCCTTGCCAGTTCACCCCCAACCAGTTCCCCCCCTAAATACCAGTTTGCCCCCACACGTTAACCAGATATAGATCCTGATACATTTTTCTCATTTAGTGACAGTATTATCTGTGGTCATCCCCACAAAATCTATAAGCAATTTTCTAGATTGAATTTAAGAAAGTACTTCTTTTTGCAAAGAGTTGTGGACATTTGGAATAGCCTTCCTGCCTCAGCTGTGTTAGCAAGCACTGTCAATGAATTTAAGGGCCATGCAGATAAATTCTTGAAGGAAATTGTTTTGGGAGCTTATATGAGCCAGAGAACTGGCTCCCTGCTCCGATATCCTCCACCTACCAATCCTTGAGAAGTGGAGGGTACAGGTAAATACAGTTCGCCCCCTAAGATCTACCAGTCGCCCCCTAAATTTTCTGAATCAGGTAGGTCTCTTTCCAAGAAGTGAATGTTTTAGAAAAAAAAATGATTTCTGGGAAGTGAAGTTAAGTTCTTATTTAATTCTCTTTCTGGATGAGATTGGGCATTTTTAAAAGGTTAAACAAGTTGTTCATTTGTACTAGTTAGGCCTAACTCATAACCATGTTACCGTTCCCTCGTGCACAATTGCTGAGTGTGAATTTTGTTGACAGTAGATCGATGTAGGCTTTCCATCTGAGTTATCGTTACTTCATCATTCATGTGCTTCTTTACGCTAACATCCACACATCATATCTTGTGGTTGTTTTGTTTGGTTCTATTTTTTTCTTCCAATAACTGGTGCAAAAATCGAAAAATTTTTAAACAAATGCTTAACTTGCATGTCAAACTTAAATTTATTCTGGACGTGCAAGAGAATTTACCAGGTCAACTTGACTTGGCCTATCATCAGTTGGTTTTTGTCACATTCTTGAAAATAGTCGTAACTTGTGAAAATTACTGTTATGACAACTAAGCCTAAGTTACACAACTGCATTTTAAGGTCAGTTTATTCCATGTCAAACTCAGAAGTATTTGGGGGCCAAACGACCTCCACATTGGGGCGAAACGACTTCCATTTTGGGCGAACTGGGGACAGGCCTCCCGTTGGTAATTATGTGGGGTGGTGGTGGTCTGTTGTACATGCTCATTTTTATTTTTGGTTGCAGTCTTCGTTTTCTCCCAAACAATTATGGACTTCCTCTTAGTAATGAGTACTCTAGTTTTATTAATGTTGTTGTATCGAAGTGTGAGCCCCAGGGTTTTACAAACCTACATACAGTCCCTTTTATGTATGTTAAGTATATACCTAGCCTAACTGTTTTGTTGGCTAACTACCAACAACCTAAGCCTGGCCTACCTTCCCCTTCGGGCACTGAGCCCCTCAAGCTTACGATGTCTTATTTGGCTATCTTGGTTATCATGCTCTCTGGGGACCTGCACCCCAATCCTGGCCCATACACACCCGAGTTTCCATGTGTCTTGTGCGGCAAAGCCGCCAAATGGGGTCAGTGTGCTGTCTGTTGTGACCAGTGCCAAGGCTGGTATCATGTTAATTGTATGAGCATGAACTCTGCCATCTACCAGGGCATTGCAGCTAATAGTAACGTTTCTTGGATTTGCTGCCAATGTGGTATTCCTAACTTTTCAAGTTCACTCTTTAGCAATTCTGTCCCTGAATTATTGAATAGTTTTGCGTGTCTTTCTCCTGGTGCTCATAGTATTACAAGCAAGTCGAAGCGACCCCCCAACTTCACCTCTGTTGTCGTCCTCCCCAGTCACCAACAAATCTCGACCTGAACGTAGACCCAATTCTAAACCAATTAGGAATAGTTTAAAAGTCCTTGTTATTAATTTTCAAGACATTCGTAATAAGATGGCAGACTCAAATGCTTGCATTGATGAAAATAACCCTGACGTAACTATAGGTACTGAAACTCACTTAAATAGCTCTGTCACCAGTTATGAATTGTTTCCTGGTAATTATACTGTTTTTAGAAAAGACGAAAATTATGGTCAGTCTAAAGGGGGCATCCTTATCACCACTAAAGAAGACCTCATTGCTACCTATAGACTTGACCTTGATTCGGATTGTGAGGTAGTCTGGGTTTCTCTCGAAATTCAAGGCGCCAAGCAAATACTTATAGGGTCTTTTTACCGTTCACATAAATATGGCAACTCAACAGACTACCTCGACCAGCTCCGGGCTTCTCTCATTAAGGCCAGTAAGAATAAAAATGGGCAGATCTATCTTGCAGGGGACTTTAATCTACCTGATGTTGATTGGTCTACTAGGTCTGTCCAACCTGACAGTAAATGACAGTATCATGCTTTATCCAAATGTATGCTTGACATATGCAATGATTTTGGTCTCAACCAAATGGTAAGTGAGCCTACTAGAGTTAACAACATCTTGGATATTTTCTTGACATCTAATCCTACTCTAGTGGATAGGTCTGCCCTGATCCCTGGCATATCTGACCATGATGGTATCCCCTTGATTATGATAAGCACTAGGCCTAAAACAACTAAACAAAAGCCTAGGAAAGTTTATAGCTTTCACAAAGCTGATGTCAGTGGAATCAAGGCGGAGCTTTATAAGTTCAGCTCTGACCTGGTTAAACGTGAGTGCTCTGTGCAGGTCATGTACTCTGCCCTTGAGAACAAATTCAAAGAGGTAATGGATGTCTATGTTCCAGCTCGGGTTGTTAGAAAGAGGAACCAAACCCCTTGGATTGATAAGACTATTAAACGACTATTAAATAGGAAACAAAGGGCTTATAACACATGGCGTAAGACGCGAACTCCATCCTCTTTTGAAAACTTCAAAACCCAACATAAAGCAACTCACAAAACAACAAGAGCCACTTATAGAAATTATGTTAACACAGTTTGTACTGATTCACCTAAACTTTTCTGGTCCTTTATTAAAAACCTTAGATGTGATAGTGTTGGTATCCCTTCCCTGAAATCTGAGGGGATACTGGTCTCCGACAACACGCAGAAGGCTAACATCTTAAACGAGCAATTCCAAAAGGTTTTCACCCGTGAGAGTGTCACCTTACCTCCAGTTGAAGCCAACACCATACCCACCATGCCTGATATTAAGATATCCTTAGATGGTGTTGTGAAGTTGCTCAAGGAGTTGAACCCAAACAAAGTTTCAGGTCCTGACGGTATACCAGCTCATGTTCTGAAATTGGCCGCAGAGGAGGTTGCTCCTGCCCTCTGCTCCATTTTTCAAAAATCACTGGACACTGGTCATTTACCTCCCTCTTCGCTATGTGCCAATGTTAGTCCTATCTTTAAAAAAGGTGACCATTCCTTAGCCTCAAACTAAAGGCCGGTCTCTCTTACCTCGATCTGTTGCAAGGTCCTGGAACACATTATACATTCTCATATTATGCATCACTTTGATAACCACTCAGTTATCACGAACAGGCAGCATGGCTTCAGACAACGCCATTCTTGTGAATCTCAATTGATCCTAACAACCAATGACCTAGTGCAGTCTTTAGATCGTAGACCCCAGACTGACATGATTATCATGGATTTTTCTAAGGCTTTTGATACAGTTCCTCATAACCGGCTGCTTTGTAAATTACATAACTATGGTATTAGAGGCAACACCCTTAACTGGATTACTAATTTTCTTAAGTCCCGGAAGCAGAGAGTCGTAGTGAGTGGTGATTTTTCCGATTGGGTAGATGTTATCTCTGGTGTCCCCCCAAGGTACAGTCTTGGGTCCCGTTGTTTTTAGTTTACATTAATGACCTGCCGGATAATATCTCTTCTGAAGAAAGACTTTTTGCTGACGACTGTGTAATTTATAGACAGATAAAGAATAATCTTGACCAGGTTCAACTCCAAAATGATCTAAACACCCTCTCTGAGTGGCAAAATAAATGGCATATGCACTTTAATACCAAGAAGTGCTTTTCAATGAGGATTACTCACACAAGAATACCCAAGTTTGAGTGGGTGGAGATGGCTCAGTGGTTTGAGCGTACTGCCTTGCATGCTGAAGGTCCCCGGATCAAATCCCGGTGGAACCACTTGGAAATTTTCCGGGGTCTAAAAATTAGCTTGTTCAGCATAGCTGTTCACAGGGGTTTAAAAATTGGTGAATTACAAAATTGGGTATTGGTTGTCCATTTCAGGAAGTTGTCCGACTCAGGAAGTCGTCCACTTGCTCAGTTCAGCTGTTGAGCAGTGGTGCAGAGCAAGTATAACCTCCACCCCCTCCAACCTTTGGGGAAGTGGCTAAAGACTGGGGATACGCTCATGTCCGTCGGATGGGGATGTTAAATGGCGGTCCCAGGAGCAGGATTGAGAGCCTGCCTCGTTACCTCTGAGCACTAGTCGAAAAGAGATGGCGAAGTTCGCCAGTGTTCATCCACGCTTACTCTGGCATAGGATCTTCAATGTGCCAAATGATTAGGGCCTGGACTTCAGGGCATTTTATGGGGCCTTGGCCCTCCTTTGCCCTTCAACCTGTTATGTTAAGTTTTTTAATTATACTCTAGATAATGATACCATGGAGTCTACCCATTGCCACACTTATCTGTGAGTTGACATCTCTAATACCCTTACCAGGAATAGACAGGAGTGTTAAAGCTAATGCCTATCTCACATTTGTTAGGCCTTTATTGGAGTATTCATCTTCTGTTTGGGATCCCCACACCATTTCCCTATCCAATAAGGTTGAGCAAATTCAACGTAGGGCTGCTAGGTTTGTTTATAATGACTATTCCCCCCATAGTAATGTGACTGAATGTTAAATGACCTAGGGTGGGACAGTCTCAAAAACAGGCATACTGCCAGCAGGCTAGCAATTCTTCACAAAGCCAGATTGGGCCTCCTAGCCTTGCCAATCAACAACCTACAACCGGTCCGGCGGCCCTCCAGGCAGCACCATTCTAATAGCTTTACAAATATACCAACCAATAAGGACTGCTACAAATAGTTTCTTTCCTCGGACCGTCAGAGACTGGAACCTAGCTACTCCCCCAGAACATTACCATAGCTCCCAAGTTCCGAAAGGCTAGACGCGGGTCCATCTGATCTGTCCATTGGTGGACCGCTCGCCTTTTTGAGCTTTTGAATTTTTGAATTTTAGAAGTGTCTACACGCAAAATGGTGGCACTTTTTT
The DNA here is from genome assembly GCA_037179385.1 of Holothuria scabra. Classification (NCBI taxonomy): domain Eukaryota; kingdom Metazoa; phylum Echinodermata; class Holothuroidea; order Aspidochirotida; family Holothuriidae; genus Holothuria; species Holothuria scabra. Next base: position 18,080,765 of record CM074180.1, read on the forward strand.
GGCAAATCAGTCAACACAATGTCGCTAGGTTACTGCTAAAAAAGTTCAGTACAGTACTGAATTTTTTGCGGTAACCTAGAAAAATATTGTTTTGAGAGATTTGCCAAAATTATATTATGCAGATACTCACAAATGCCCAATGACTAAAACCTCTCCTAGTCACAATATTCAATCGTAATTTTTGAGGTAAATTTTAGTGCGGTACCGACACAGTTTGCATACGTCAACTCTGTATGTCACCGGCGGTCATACCGTATGGGCTGCCAGTGATTGCCAATGTTTCCGTTCATCTCGCGAGCTGGCATGGCATTCTAACCATGAAAACATAAGCCAAGAATGTCAAGAACTGTCAAGACAGTCCAGAACTGTCGGGCAACTCTGGCACAAGTCCCGCCTGTGACCCGCAAAGTGGACAATTATTTTCCCTACTGAATGCGGCGTTGCACGACGTTATTATACTATTTTCGCAGTGACAGGAATTCCTTTTAAAACGTACATAGAAACAGACACGTATTAACAAATAGACAACTCAACCCGGCCGGACAAAAACGCAAACGCAAGCGACAGGAATATATTCTGCTGCAAAGGTTAGCCGACAGCAATGTTGCGACAGCAAACATAGTTCCGTACGTACCTAGGCCTATGCATTGTATAGCCCCGCGAGCAGTTGAATGTGCTGTGAGATACGATTTACTGAATTTGTTATTGGTAAGATGAATTATTTGCTAATTTGTGTGGTTCTCTAACTAAGAATGCTTCGGGGATTTGAAATGCCGGTTTTTCAGAGGGCTTGGCGGGTCAGCGGGTTTGGGTGTCCAAATGTGGGTCCAACCTGCGAAATGATTATGCGGGTCACTTGGGAGGTAGGCTATGCATTACAGATCTTGAGGACCCCAAGCAGTTCAAGAGCGCAGCCTTGAGGCTCCTCAGACGACAACTAACTAGCCTAGGCCTAGGCCTACATGTGCACACTCAACACTGCACGTTTGACTCCACCAGGAGTGTTGTGCAGTATTTTTCCAGATCCGGATTCAGGAGCAATTATGCGATCGTACCTAGGCTTCATCCTTTACTAAGGACTTGTTACGTTAAGCCTAACGCTAGCCAAGGCTATAGAATGTAGAAGTGTATGTACAGTAACGTTAGGCCTAGGCCTAAGTTATATACTCACGGTCATGAATAAGGGCAAAACCGGGCAGCTTGATTTATGGTTACGGATGCCTTCCTACTTATTTTGTGTCATTACCGTCATTGGAATCAAACTTTAAACCACTGCCGCTCTATCCACACAAGCGACTGTAGCCTGTGTGCTTTTACTTAGTAATTACCATCGGCTTAGGGCGATCAAAATACCACTGCAGTACTCGATGTAAGATGTAGATTAGCCTGCGTAGCGCCTCTGTGGCTGCAGCCCCCTGGCCTGCCGCCACTCAGATTGATTACTTCGTAGCAATGACCTTGACGAAAACATTCGTCCGCGAGGCGTGCTAGATGTAGGGGCCGAATCCTGTGCTAGCTTCAGAATGTGGGGCTGAATGTGAGGCTGAATCCTGTGCCTGCTTCAGACTGGTTATATACGTACTGTAGTCTGTACCATGCTACGGTGACCGTACCGAGAGAGGACAAGCACACCAAAAAATGGGGTGGGGGAGGGGCGGCGGGCAGGTGAGGGTAGTTGGCGGGTGGGTCGGGGATGGTGGGTAGGGGTTGGGGATGTTTTGGGGGTATGGGATGTTTTGGGGTGTGGGGAGGGGTGGCGGGTAGGTGTGGGATGGTGGTTGGCAGGTGGGGGATGGTGGGTAGGGGTGGGGTTTTGGGGGGTTGGGGATGTTTTTCGGGGATGGGGGTTTGCGTGTTAATCATCTCAAAATTCTGACTTAGTAACACAAAATTCTGACTTAGTAACTCAGAATTCTGAGTTAGTGTCTCAGAATTCTGACCTCGGAATTGTGACCAAGTACCTCGGAATTCAGTCTGACTTGGTAACTCGGAATTCTGAGATACCAAGTCAGAATTCTGAGTAACTAAGTCAGAATTCTGACTTAGTATCTCGTAATTCTAACTTGATAACTCAGAATTCTGAGATAGTACCTCATAAATAATTCTGGCTTAGTTACCCTTTCAAAAATTCCCCACATGATTTCCTACAGGAAATTGGTATGTAGGAAATGTATAGGATTTTGGGCATCTTCTTGTAGGAAATCAAATTTCCTGTAAGAAATGCTTCCCACATAGGAAATTGCTTTCCTACATAGGAAATCACTTCCCACATGGGTCATTCCATTTATATTGTGGGGTGTCTTTTGCATCTTTGTTCATAAATAAACGTTTGAGGCTATGAGCATCATGCATGGTGATGGGGACTTGTGCACAGGCGATAGTGCCATGGCTGTAGTTGCATGCATTTTCCAATTACTGAAACAGGTCACCAATCCTCCACAGAAATATGTGGTATAGGCTTTATGAGAGGATGATAAATGAATATCCAGAACTCCATGATAAATTGCTGCGCTCAATGCCTTTGCTCCGGTTAAAAGGAACATAGCTAAATTATCTCCAAAACTTTGAAATAGAAGGAAAAAAGAACATGTTCCCTGTGTTTGTTATGGCCTTTTCAGACAGAACAACGCAGTTTAAAATAAGCTACAACCAGGTTATTCACGTGTTGATATGTCCAGATAACTGCAGTTATCCCAGCTTCTTATCCAAAAGAAATGTTCAATATCAAGAATCAGAATATGCCATGACCTGAACTAGTGCATGGATATATCTGTTCTGCACAGTCCTAAGCAAATATATTTCTCAGATTATTCATGAGTGTCCACCATGTAAGCAACAGTTATATTCTGAACATTGCTTGATCACCACTTAACATTATTTGCTGCTTGAAGCCCTGAAGCCTGTTACTGCACTGAAGCAATACACTGTGCTGCTATACTACAGCATATGGTCCATAGATCTACACAGCCCAAAACACATACAAAGGACAGATTTGAAAAGCTCTTTGTTGTGACTCAGTAGGCTTTACTGACCAATGACAATGGACTTCCTTTCATGTGCCAATGAATGCAATGGTCAGTGTATTAGGAATAGACTCTCCAATTCCTACATAGGAAAGTTGAAATTCCTGTAAGAATTCAACAATTCCTACAGGAAATGGTCTTTCCTACGTAGGAAATAGCAAATTCCTACATAGGAAAATTGAAATTCCTGTAGGAATCTTAAAATTCTTACTGGAAATGGCTTGCTTCCTATAGGAAATGTGTTTTTCCTACAGGATTCCTACAGGAAATGTACTGGGAATTTTTGTAAGGGTACTCAGAATTCTAGCCTAGTAACTCAGAATTATGAGATAGTAACTAGTCGGAATTCTGAGATGGCTCAGATTTCTGACTTAGTAACTCAGAATTCTGAGATAATTCAGTAGCGAACCAAAAAATCCACGTTGTTTTGGCTTGTCCCCTCTCGGCCACCTAATTACTCGGCCAACGTGTGCCACGGTGTCTCTTTGGTTTCCCGAAAGGGAATTGAGTCATGCAGACAAAACTTGCAAAACATGGGAAGGATCGTGTTGGCGTATACTATGGCTCATCGACTTTCTTCCCATTGGTGCACAAGTGTAGCAACTAGTTTTGTCACAAGTACCACTTTTGTCTCACCAACCACTCTTGTCAAAATTTTTGCCCACTTTTGTCACAAATACCACTTTTCTCACAATCATCGCCCACTTTTGTCACAACGGAGGTCACGACTTTTCTCCCGACGATCGCCCATATTTGTCACAATTTGACAGGAAACGACTTTTGTCACACACACATTTTGCCCGCTTTTGTCACACACATCGGCATAGTTGAAGTGAGAAGTGTTACGCAGGTAAACATATGCTTACTAGATAGTGGCTGTGATTTAGTATTCTCTTTTGTAAATCAGAGGGGCTCGTAGCAAGAAACTAGATAATTACACCCACAAGTCATAATCATGTCGGGCGGTTCGGAGAGGGGTGGTCCAGAGTAAAATTTTGTGGCTGGGAACAGTGAAATAAGAAACCGGATTGAAAATTCGAATTGAGAGAATGAGGAAACGACAAAAATAACCTGTTAATATATAACAAGGGGTCAAGGACTTTGTCTCGGCGAAATGCTGAGAGAGGAGAGACAGTTAGTTGGAGTGTAGTCGTAACTTACACTCTGAAAAGGGTTCATCTACCCTCAAAATAACGAATATAAATCCTGCACGGCGACACCCCAACTGGGCAGAGGCGGAGCTAGGGATTTCAGTCAGAGGGGCGAAAATGGTCTGCAGGGGCGCTACGAAGGAGTTAATACCCTGAGCCTCAGCACGATCAAAGCCACGGCTTTTCAGACTTTCCATTTGATTTCCCGCACGTACTAGCTGGTAGAAGACTACTTTGCCATTTCTCCTCAGCAAGTTTTTCTATTAAAACATGTTTAAATTTTCTATCCATGGACCTCCGCAGAAGAAAATTCGGGGGGGGGGGAGGCAAAATTCTCTTCGGGGGAAAGCCTCACGCCACCATAGGTTGGCGCGGAGCGCAAGAAAAATTTTGCCCAAAATGCCCCTCAGATTGCTGGAAATGGCATTTCTAAAGTCTTTTACCGCATATCAATAGGGAAAGTATACTGAGTAAACTGTTAAGAAATGTGGATGTTAATTTTTCTTCGTCTTTCCTTTATGTTTTCTTCGTTTTTCAGGTTTTTTTTATTTTCCAGGGGAGGGCAAGTTTCCCCCTTGCTCCTAACTGCGGATGCCCATGTTTCTATACCTCTCTTTCACATTCTAGAATGAAGACGGTCATTATATTATGTGTTATTGACAGGTCTCGATTTGAGATTTTAATGTAATAATGCCGGCGCTACTTTGTGAAGATAATAATTAAATCTGCTGAGCTAAATAGCAAGCAATCTTACAGGGTGAAAAAGTTACGGAAATTAATCACCGTTAGGTGTACATTTTTGGCATTTGGAAATCAACATATAAGTACACGAAGAAACATTAATTGCAAAAGGTCTGCTTGGCTCTCTAGATACCGAATTCATAATAATTAAAATAGCCTAAACCTAGGCTTATTAGATGCAACTTTCTGGCTTTTGAGGCCACGAAAGTACAGAAATAAGCATTTTCATGGGATTATCGTGCAGTGTCAGAAATAGCCATTTATCATGAGAAAGGTCACTTGAAGAAAAGCAAAATGGAAACTGTTCATTTAAACTCTTCAACCATTACTACTATAATAACAGTTTTATTTTATTTTATTTTATTTTATTTTATTTTAACCTGTATATTCTCTTCAAACATAGGCTTACGAGGCGGGGGGCAGGGGGAAGACTGCCCCCAATTTTTTTCAAGACCTAAAATTCGGGCAGGGATCTGGAAAAATTCGGGCAGCCGTTTGAGTCTTAAAACCTGGTTTGTTACTACTTACACAGAAAACTCCTAGGCGCGCCCGAATTCCTTCCAACACTTGGCCGAAAAAATAATAAAAAAGCATCAGAGTCACTGTGCAATTTTCATGAAAACGCTAAAAGATACCAAAATTCGCGACACATTCGGGTAGCATATGAAAAAACAATTTTTCGTCGGCCTCACTTCATATTCTTGTGCAAACCTTTGCCCGAAATGACACAATATTCGGGCAAAAGTTGCAAAAAAGTTCTAGGATATTTTTAATTGCCAGATTACAAGGGGAGAGAGGATGTATACAGTCCCCAAAATTTTGCCCGAACAAATCAATCAAAAGCTATCTTGTGACGCACCATATTACTAAATGACAATCACCAATAGTCACAAGAAGGCTGAAACGTACTCGGTCGAGATGTATTTGGGCAGCATATGAATGAGATGACGATTTTGCACTTTTCAAAATGATCCTCTTAAAATTGTGCGAAACTTTTTAACCTGCAGTGCTGTGGAACCAAAATTCGGGCAATGGTAAACAAATCAGCGTAGCTTGTTTGCTCACTCATACGAATTTAGTGTGAACAAATCTGCAAGTAAGTCTGCCCACAAATTCATGTAAAAACATCTAGCAACGTGACAAGCCGGATTTTTCTCAAACGGCGTGCATAGAAAAATCATTCATATATAGTCGTGAGTTCGGGCCGAGTCATTTAGACAGTTGTATCAATTCAGTGGAACTGGAATTCGGGCAAGAGTCACAACAGAGTCACAGACATACGGTACTCATTTTTTTAATTCCGTTCTACAGTTTTCCCCGGAAAGATACAAGACCAGGTAATGTTTTATACATTTCCACAGTGGCGTAGTCACGGGGGGGGGGGGGAGCCTGGGGGCCTAGATTTTCTTCAGGTCCCCCAGACTTTTTGCGTCCTGATAAAGTAATTGAAAAAAATAAAATTTTTGAACGGAAGTAAAATTTGAAGTATTTCCTTCAAAACAGTAAATAAATAAAATGTGTAAAAATTTAAAAAAAAAAAAAAAAAACATGGATGAATGTGTGTAAAACACATTTTGTGCTCACGTATGAAATCAAGTAATAACTTCAAAATGCCTACTTTCACTAAATTAGATACCGTTTGTGATCTGCACTGTCGTTTATTGCATTTCACTTAGAAGATGAAACGAAGTCTCGACGACAAACCTAAATGTGACTTTGTTAATTGTTAGGTCAAAACCCTTTCTGCCTTTCGGATGGCTGATTGATTTACTGAAAATAAGGCAATCGTACACTGGAGACCACTTTTATACGACCATTCCTATACCTTGTCATGCACAAAATATGCCGTAAGCAGGTAAGGGGTAAGGTACTGCCTTCAGGTAATTCTTCCCTTCCATCCTTAACAAGAAGGCCTAGGCCTATGTCGTGCCCTACTCCTGCCCATGCGAAGAAGGACGATTTTTTCGACAAGTCCTTTTTGCTAGTTGGCACTGACGTCTGGGGGATTTGTAAAATTTCCACAAAGTCCTGATTTCATGTGTTTCCCACATGATACATACTTCTGCTTTGCGTACATACTTCTGCTTTGCGGTTCAATTATTTTGAGAGATTTATTCGTAGTATTTTAATTTTGACTATGGAATGTACCGATGGACAAATACTGCACCATTTTGCAATTGTTCCTTTGCGAGTAGCCTATGTATGTCTCTTGTAAAATCTCTACAAAAACTAAAAACATTTTGACATTTTTCATGCTCCCCAAAAAGGGAAAATTCTAAAACTTGGGCCTATAATCAGTTTAGTTTTGCCAAACATAGCACCATGCATCTAGGAAATCTAACGCAAAGAAAGTTTCTCACAGCGGGGCACAACTACTTTTGGTTTTCCTGTTAAAGGGTAAGGTACTGCGTTAGGTTAGCTGAAATCCATTCAAATATTGCCGCATTTGCGGCTGAGTACATTCAGTTTAAAACACGTGGGAAGTGCTGTTTCCGGCCATCTGGAGGGGTTTTAAAGCCCAAAATTTTCTTCTTCTCTCCGCGGCAACTGATGGTGGCGCTCCGCTTAGATTCAAATATTGCCGCATTTGCGATCTACATCCTTCTGAAGTTAACAATTTTTCCCAAAGAAAAGGGAGATACCGCTTCCCTTTAGTCTCCTCCCCAGGCCACAGATCAGATGTGCCCAGTTTTGGGGTCCCTAGAAAGTGTACGTATTACCATTTTTCATAGATTGATTTTTTTATTCTCGTTATTTGAGAAGTCGTTGACGTGAGATTCGTATTTCTAGGCTGGTTACATCCAGCTTAAAACACGTGGGAAGTGCCGTTTCTGGCCATCTGGAGGGGTTTTAAAGCCCAAAATTTTCTTGTACGCTCCGCGCCAACCGATGGTGGCGCTCCGCTTAGATCGTCTTGCCATGCCTGACCTTCAGAGGTACCAAGCCCCCCTCCCCCCACTTGTTTCCTAGGCCCCCCAAATTCCCATCCTGATTACGTCATTTTATTATGTTTTTTCACATCTCAAATGCTTTTAAGGGCGAACCTCAGTTACCGATTGCTGGATCGCGGAAGAATATATGAATAGTGCCTTGTCAACGCCCTTCCCCTTCCTTTCTTTCTGATTACACAACTCTAGGGTAATACATCTTGCCGTATTGATTCAACTTACTGAGTTGTTGGAACTCTTAAATAGCCTTGGAAGTGCCATTTCCAGCGATCTTGGAGGCGTTTTGGGCCAAAATTTTGGGGCGTTCTGGGCCAAGCCATGGTGGCGCGGAGCGCTGAGAGTCTGTCTATCGCCGAGGCCTCCATGACGATGCCTTTGGATTTTCGAGGGTTTCTGAAGTTTTTCAATTTTCAAAATTATATTGATGATAATCTCATGCTGCATGTCGTAAAATAGTTTGTAGAACGCCCAAAGTCATCCAATGGTAGTGGTACATTTCATCCGGGAGTTTTTTTACCTTTTGTAGATTTGCTCATTTTTGGTGAAAATTTTATTGCAAACGAAAGTTCAAAATATCGACGGCTTTGATTTTGCTTATAAGCCTGGGAAAGGCCATTTCCGGCTGTCTGAGGGGTTGCGATTTTTCAAAGTTTTCTGTACGCTCCGCGCCAACTCATGGTGGCGCTCCGCTTAGATAGTCTTTCGGGCAGAATTCCATTTTTCGGGCAGAGAATCCTCTGCCCCCCTCCCCCCCCCCCAAAAAAAAACTGAAATGCTCCCGTACGCCTATGTCTTCAAATGATTTTGAAAAATGTTGTGGAAGCTATTTTGGTATCTTTATAAACTCTTTTTATTGTCTATGTTGACAATTATCCCCGACAATAAGAGGGCTATTTGCGATACAAATATTGTTGCGCCCTTTGCAACATCTTTTATTGGTCGGGACTGTGAATTTAATGTCAGTTTGTGTATGTTGTAAGCTTAAAATCGCGCTTGGTGTGGAAGCAATTAACTTAGCACAGCGACAACATTCATTAATGCGTATAAAGCATGAGGATACGTATCGGCAAAACCTATCCCTATATTACAGAAGATGACCCTTTTAAGGGTCAGGGGGGTCAGTTTCATCATTGTGGAGTGTACAAAAATAGGACAACTCAGATCGCCGGAACCCGCATTTCCTTGTATGTAGAATTTGGAAAACTGAACAACGGAAAATAAAATATGTTAATTTTCCTCTATTATTGTGACTCCTGGCTAAATTTAAGATTGGCTCAGTGAATGTATAAAATTGTCCATGTGCATGGACGTCTGCAGAAATTTTTACAAGGGGGAGGGGCAAGGTCATTCATGGATGATTGAATTGTGTGCAATATCTAAGCGGAGCCCCACCATAGGTTGGCGCGGAGTATACAAGAAAATTTGGGGCCTTACAAACCCTCCAGATGACCAGAAACGACACTTGGCGAGTGTTATAAGCTGCATGTACCAGCCCTGAAACAGGAATTTCATGTCTGTAATTTCTACATTTTTTAGAATTTTCAGTGTAAAAAATTGTTTAAGGGAAATCTGCCGCTCGGTAACGGCCTCGCACGGCTATGCGTGATAAAACTTACAACTGTCAAACAGCCTATATAGGCCTATATCCGTTACCCAATGTGAATCATACCCCCCCCCCCCCCCATATATATTCACCTTGTATATCCCAGTTATATCCTCGCGTCGCCACTTGAGATCAGCACGGTACCAAACCAAGACCAACGCATTCACCAATAGTTGGATGCCATATGCACACTACATACCTGACAACTAGTACAATTTTGGCATAGTTTTCACAATTACAAATTTTCAATAGATATCACGAATGATGGTCCCCAAATTACAATTACACTATTCAGCATACCATCTTCTCTTTTGCTATTCCTGGTCAAATGTCCGCATATTTCACGAGTAAAAACTGACGCTGTGAGTGAAGATATTTTGATAATTTATTTTTGATTTTTTATTTCAATTTTTAATTAATTTTTTCACAAGTTTGATTTTCCGGGGAGGGAGCGCCCCCTTGCCCCCCCCCCCTTCCGGACGCCCATGTCCATGAGACTGCCCGAATTCCCGACAATAAATGATTTTACTCCTAACATATTTTGCATGATAAATGGTTAACTATTGATCACGGCACCTGAACTCCTCGCCCTGCCCTCGTCTCGTACCAGTGGCGTAGCTACTGGGGGGGCAGGGGGGGGGCAAGTTGCCCCCCCTGGAAAAATTTTTGGGGAAATTTGATGAATCTTCTTATTATTACAAAAATTTCTCAAAATTTTTGTTAGAATAAGAAATTGTGAGACATTTCTCATACATAATTCGTATTTTCATGCAACAAATTAACTCACACTCTAAAAAAATATTTAAACGATTTTGTTTAAAAATTAGGATACTCACGAAAATGAGTATTTCTACTCGAAATAAGTGAGTACTTCAACTGAATATGTGCAAAATTTTACACAAATTGTGCAAAATTTTGCACAAATTGAGTTGAAGTACTCACTTATCTCGAGTAGAAATACTCATTTTCGTGATGTAATCAATTTTTAAACAAAATCGTTTAAATATTTTTTAGAGTGCAGATTTCGTCAGTGTCACATGAACCGGCCCAATTCGCGTTCCACAGAAATGTCCTCACCGCGTAGCAGATTGAATGTTCTCTTGTGCTTGTATACGCACGGGGGTTATGATCAGTGCATTTTAGTGCACAGGAAGCTGTTATTCAGGTGATATTTTGGGAATTCAGTAAAAGGATGTGAAAACTGACAAGTCACTACCGTAGACCCCCGAGGTTGTTATGTTCTTCTACAAGCTAGCAGTAGCTGTACGATTTTACTCTGTAACGATGGGTGGGGCTGAAACAATCCATGGCCAACGATAAACTTACAGTTAATCTAGAAATTAGAATTAACGGGATCCGTTGGCACACTTAGATTTTGTTACTTAGCCTAATCCGGGAGGCTTACAAGCTAGTTCGGGAAAATAGCTTTCTGCTCACTTTGAGTGTAACAATAAATGGACAATGAGTACCTTGTAGCCTTCTACACTTAACAGACTGCTTTTCTAACAGGATATCCTGTGTGATCGAGCCACTATTTGGCCTCCTTAGTGGCGTGCGAAGGGGAGACAATTGGGTCATGCCCCTCACCTATGCCATTTTTCTTTGTTCTTAAAAATACGTAGTCTAACTTTATTAACACAGATTTTACTTCAAAAGATAGTATATGTGGCACCAGATTCCTTATAAGGACACCCAATTTTTCAAAAATTTTCAAAGGGGAAGGATTGTCTCTGCAAGGTTTTTCAGTGATGCCAATTTTTTTTTTAATTCCTACAAATAGACCTAGGCAAATTCAGTCAAATTCCAATTTTACTTAAAAAGGTAGACTCTGCTTCCCACTGGTGGCATCGATAAAAAAGGCTACATGTTTAGATTCTCTTTACAAGCATAAATACGCCATTTTGACAATCTGAGCGGTCTGATTTTTCGAAATTTTCTTTACGCTCCGCGCCAACCAATGGTGGCGCTTCGCTCGGTCTTTTGGGCAAAATTACATTTTTGGGGTAAAATTAGCTCTTAACTCTCTGATCACTTTGCAGTTTGCGAACATATTTTGAAGTGAGCATTTTATTGCAAACGACAAAAGAAGGAAGCAACTGGCTAGATTCTTCGTATTAGCCTGGAAAATGCTATTTCCGGCCATTTAAGGGGTCTGATTTTTCCAAATTTTCTCTACGCTCCGCGCCAACCAATGGTGGCGCTCCGCTTAGATAATCTATATGACAAAGTAACATTTTGTGGCCAAGAAAAACAACAAATACCGATCAATGCTCTTTTATTTTGACTCCTAAAAGTGTGCAAATTTAATGACAAGTTTTGCTTCGTAGGGTAGCATAAATGGCATAAGGAAATGCATGTCAAGACACAAAAGTTTCAGTTTTATCCTCATGAACCACCACGATTCAACTTTTAACACTGTTTCTGTCAAAGTCGAAAATCTAGCACCATTTTGAATCTAGGCTCCTTGAAAACGTCAAAAAATTTCCGGACACCCCTCCCCTTAGACCATACTGCATGCCCCTCCCCTTCAGAGAAATCCTGCGTAAGTACATACAAATAAACCAGATATTGTTTACCAAAATAATATACTTTGTTATTTCCGATTGCTGAATGTTTTACTGTAAGATTAAAATGCAGGTAATATTACAAAATGACATGGTAATGTTGTTATACTTGTAAGTTTGCATATTTTATATGAAATACATACACATTGACCGGGAAAAGTTTTGGGGAAATTTCATACCTTTGCCCCCCCCCCCCCTGGAAAAAATCCTAGCTACGCCACTGTCTCGTACGTCTATGCCGGCAGGGGAAAGAGTCTCAAGTATGGGCCCATTCCCTTTGAAAATTTTTGAAAATTTTGGTGTTCTGGCAATCTGGTGCCACAGATGCTACCTTTTGTTGGAATTTGACAAAATTTGCGTTTTTTTAGGAATTAAAAAAATGTCATCACTGAGGGGGCCTTAGGGAGACAATCCTTTAATTCCCTATGAAAATATTTGAGAAATTGGTCCGGTGTCTTCATATACATTCAATCTGGCCCACTTATGCTACCATTTGAAGTAAAACTTGTGTTACATTAATGATATTCCGAATTATGTCCAATACAACCTCCACATTTACAATTATTTGCTTCAAAATACAAAATTTTCCCCTCTCTTCGCTAATATTCCAATAAAGGCTCTGGATTTTGAAATATTTTGTCTCAAAAAGACAGTTTCGGAAAATGTCGTCGGAGAGCCTCAAGCATTTTGCGATAACGTAATGTGGTAACAACGATCTTTAGTCACTGTGCAATCTCAGATTTGCCAATAAGAAGAACAAATTCTTCAACCCCCATACACCAAAATATTCTCCATATTTTCAAATATATTTTTCAAAAAGTGCAAGTAACGTCCCGCGTGCAGTGGTGTTCATACTAACAAATAATCGAAAAATTTCGGCATCCCGATCCCCCTCCATCCATCAAATAAGTCTAGCTACGCCGCTGTTTATACAGGTCTAGCGCACCAATGTCAGAACTTGCATTCTGAATCTTCATGAAGTCTGATGAAGACAGTTAAACTCCACAACAAAACCTATCTGCAAATCACGAGGTGACGAGACTTTTCGGCATTTTGATAATTCGTAAAATTTAAAGCTTACACCTCCGCTGCTATGTGCGTCTGTGTGACGGTATATTGCTACGTGTGACAACATTAATATCTGAAGGTGGCGGAGCTCCCGAAAATTTGAGAAAAACCATTTGTGAGAGAACGTGGTTACCATTGATTCTTGGTAGAAACCAATTTCACACTGCCTTTACAGAGATATGTCTTTGGAGAAATTGGAAATCGATGGGGGGATGCGCACTCGTTCCCTCGCGTCGGGCAGGGGTGGCATAAGCGGGGGGCCCTGGGCTATGCCCCCCCCCCCGTCGGGGAACACCCCCCTCCCCTCCCCCACCCGTCGGGGAAGGTCGCCGGTTTCGCCGGGGAGGCCTAAAAATAAATAAAAAATAATAGAAAAAACTCTACATTGACTGAAGTCACTGGTTTTGATCATATTATTTGCTTCGTAATGCTATTTCAATACATATCGGAATCGATTATCTAGCACTTCTTTGTAGCTCTGTTGTATCTAATTCCATGTACCTTGTCCTATCTCATCCCGTTGGGGAAGAACTGCAATATTTTCAGGGAGGCCTAAAAATGAAAAACGTAAAGGACTGAAGTTACTGGATGGATGATCATGAACTTTTTTCTTCTTCTTTATGATTTTTTTCTTTTGCAACGCTATTTTAATGCGTAACTGAATTGGTGTTAATCACTTCTAACTAGATCTGCTATGAAGAAGTGGTTAACACCGCCTCATTTCATCTGTAATCCGGACGCGCAAGGCCATGCCCCCGTCGGCGAAGGCTACCCTCCCTTGTTGATAAGAAAATCCAGTTTCGTCGGGGAGCGTTCATCTCGACAATCAACTTAGTCACCCGGACGATCTTCTTTATTTTGCTTATAGAAGATCAGATTCTTCCAGGATACTTACGATTTTGAATTTTCCTTACGAAAACGGACGAGAGGTTTTTCATGTGCATGCAGGGCCCAATGGTCTGCCATTTGGCCTGCCTCGACAGCCGAATTCTAGCAACGGCAATGAAAAATTGTCATGTCTACAGCTACACATAATGATAAACAGTAGTTTGACAATGTCTCCCCACAAGTCTGACTGAAAATTCATTTGAAGCCACCTTGTAACATGATATACTTTAAAATACGTAATTGGAAGTAAAATCATTGTCTGGAGCCCACGGGCAGTCATGTAGAAAAATTCATCTATTCACCTTGCAATTCAATACAACGAATTAGATCTTAACAGAGTCAAAACATTAGTATGTTTTCAATTCCGTTGCATAGTTCCCCCGAAAAGAGGCAAGACCATTACATCTAATGGTAGCAGTACCTTTTATCTGGTAATTTCCTGATAACTAAGCAAGTTGTTTTTATTCTATTGAAGTGAAACTTTCATTTCAAAGGAAAGCTCAAAATAACGACCGCTCCCTTTCTAGTTACAAGTCTGGAAAATGCCATTTCTGGCTGTCTGAGGGGGTCAGATTTTTTAACAACCTTCTATAGGCGGCGGAAGATGTTTTTTTATTGGGGGCACAAGTTTTTGGCAGCCGTCATAATAGTAACGCCGTAAGGCGTCCGGTTTTGCGCGAATCACAAAACAAAATCGGCGTGGGGTCCTGGGGCCCGCTTAAGGGATTTCTGAACAGAATAATGCATGACTGCAAATTATTCTTCATTTTGGGGCAGTATTATGAAGTGAAAATTTTATTGCGAAACAAAGCTCAAAATAATGACTGCTTTATTCTAGTTACGGGCCCGGGAAATGTCATTTCCTGCTGTCTCGAGGTTCTCGATTTTCAAAAATTTCTGTGCGCACCACTTAGACAGAATTTCGAACAGGATTACAATTTTCAGACAAACAAGACAATTCTGCTCCTTCCAAACTGAAATGCTTACGTATGTCTATGTCAATACATAAAATATAAAACTTCAAACATATGGGAAGCGGCTAAACTTTGGAAAATTTTCCAATATGGTCCGAGGGCCTTAATCTGCATGTAATATTCGGTAAACCCTACCCCCTCCCTCACACACACAGCGACAGTCCTGCGTCTCCGATTTTCATTACCGTTTCCCGGATTCGGCTGTCGGGCATGAAAGACGACAAAGCATGTTCCGTCCATCTTTAATTTGGCAGTTAAAAACATCCCAGAACGGTTCTTTTTTTTTCAACCTTCGCCCAAGTATTTCACCATCTCGGGCAATTCTTTCGCAAGACTACAGTATAAGGTGGGAAACAATTTTTCCATGAAATGCCTGAAATTTGTGGGAGATCTTTGAAATCATTTTTATTTTACATTAAAATTTCATTTTGAATGTCAGGCGCGTTTTTGTTTTTCGGGGTAAATTACATTGGTTTTAATACTGACAAGGACCGCAATTTGTTCTCGATATTGGGGGCATTACCTACTTCCCAAAGGATACCATATGTAAAATAAAATCCGTTCCATTGTCCGATTTCTCAGATATTTGGGGGGAACATGTCCCGTTGCCCCTGTGCCGGGATCGCCGCTCATGATTGCTGAAACTTCCGACACATTCAATGCCTAACACGTCAGAGCGTAGCTACGTCTTCAAACCTATGACTTTGTAATGAATATAATACAAAAACCGATTACTGAAATCTGTGGACACAAGAGGCAACGGCCTCCTATTTTCCAGTTGTGGCTCAGTGGCTTGTTTTCCCTACACCACTGAGCATCACGCACAACGGCAGAAGGTTCCATTTTTGGAGTCTTTGGTATGACTCGACCTGGGGGTAGAACCCGGGCCTTCCGCGTGTGAGGCGAATGCTCTTACCGTTAGACCAAAAAGTGTGTACAAAGATGAGAATGCTTTTTTGTTCAAACAGGCACTGGGAATAACAACTCGTCCATGCAAGAATCAAAACTGAATTGTGAAACGTTTCCCGAAAAGGATAATATCCGGAGACAAAATTCATTAACTTCAAGATATGCAGAATTTTTTAGGAGGCGAGAAATTCATCTCAATAGCACATAGCGTTCGAAAGATACAAATTTATAAAGTGATGCAATTTTTTCTTTTGATTTGGTGCATCATGTAAATCTGTGATGTCATCGCGGCTCATTAATTTGACATTACATTCGATTTATTTATAATTTTGATGCGGCTGCAGGATATAATAACCAACAGTGGTGGTTGTACTCTACGTGAGGTGAAGAGGTCATGCTGATCTACAGGCAAAGATATTATAAACTTTCCCGGTGTAAAATTTCAAGAACAAAATGACTTTAAATTATTAAGAAAAACAAAAGGAATCAGATACATTGTGCCCACATTACATAACTTTTGTAGCTATGTTAAAAAGCAGCGGGATTTTTTTAGTGTATTTTTTAACAATAACCAATCTTTAAAATGAGATATCTTGAGTTTGGAAAAGGAATAGCGACAGGGTGTGTAGGACATGGTATGCATTTTTTTTAACTGCTTAAGGAATGATGCCTTCCCTCAAAGTGCTAACGCATATACCTTTCTTCTGTAAGCTTTCTCTAGGCTTCCATACGTTCTAAATCTATTTGAAACTCTATAGATACCTATTATGTAAAGTCAATGGCTAACAAACATAAACGTCGGAAGCGGGGGGCCTGGGGGACCTGCCCCCAAAAAAAATTTTTATGAGATTTTTGGGGCGCGCCCCACCCCACCTCTCAAAAACTGAATGTCGCAAAATAAATTTTTCAAAAGTAACTAATTTCAGTTGCTTTTATTACATTTCGGCTATTCGTTGGCTCAATTATTACTTTTAAGAGTGAAAAAGTTACAAAGCTTCCCGGGCTTTGCCCCCTGGACCCCCACATTAATGATTACCTGCAGGAGAGTTTATTTTCACCCTTCAAACAGTTGAAAACAAAACCTTTTGCAAGCTATTTTTCCTTCAAATTATCTTTCTTCTTCTCAAATCAGGGCCTTTTAAACAGACTGGGGGAGCGGGTGTCCACAGAACCCTTATTGGAAGCAATGACACACATTTGCCCCAGTAATAATTTCCCTTTTAGGATTGTAAGTAATACCTATGCAAAGGCACTCTTAAGTCCCTACAAAGGCTAAAATGTCAGAGCTTCCGGAGCCCTGTTGCGGCCCCTGGACCCTGGGCATATTGCCTTCGGATTTTAAATAGCACTCCCTATTGATAAAATGCTCCCAAACACTTTGCATCTCTTAAAATACCCTGTCTCAAATTATCAGTCAAACGTTCAATTTCGAGCAGCTTCAACATTTTGGCTTTGCCCCCTAAAATTACTGTAAAGTATGTATCTCCTCCATCAAATGCCACAGTACTTTCCCATTGCATTCCCGTCCCTCACCTCACCCCTCTTCTGTAAATTCATGGTTCAAAATCCTTATTTGAAAATGATTTTTGTCCCTTTTGGAGCCTCTGGAATCACTTATACCGCTGAGCTTCCAGGGGCTTCGCCCCCTGGACCCCTACCGGGGCTTTCAGTAATGGATCGGGAGCGGGGGATTACGGCCTCGGTTCCCTTTTTTGTCACATCAACAATAACAAATACAATAAAATAAGCATAATGCTTATCTACGAGATTTTACAAGGGGGCTATTTCAGGCTCATCATTTCCCTCACAACACAAATCCAAATAAACGAACCTCCTATGATATTAAGTCCGGGTCAATAGTCAAAAAGGAGGGGCCCGTCCCTTACACTCCTTTCCCAGACAGGCAGCGGAGGGTGTTCAGTTGAGATGAGAAATAGTTTGCCATTTATCACGCAAGAGACGTTAGGGGGAAAATAATAGACATGAGTTCGAGCAGTCACGGGCAATTTCAACAATTCAGCGGACCTTTAATTTAGCCAAGAGTCACCATAGAGAAGCATTAGAATATTTTCGATTCCGTTGTTTAGTTTCCTCCAAAAGAATAAAGACCATTTGATTTTATAGTGGTAGTAATTTTATGCTCACTTAGCATGTTCCTGTTTTTTTTTTCTTTTTGCAAACAAAAGTTAAACTTACAGACCCCATGTTTAGATACTCTTTACAAGCATGAAAACGCTATTTTCGTCCATCTGAGGGGTCGCGTGATTTTCAAAATTTCCTTTACGTTCCTCACCAAGAAGTGGTGGCGCTCCCCTCAGTTAATCTTTCGGGTCAAAGTATGTTTTTAATAACTTTCTAATCACTTTGCAGTTTGCAAATTTATTTTGAAGTGAGCATTTTATAAAGCAAAGATAGCGACTGCTAAAATTCTTCGTATGAGTCTGGAAAATGCTATTTCCTGCCATCTGAGGGTGTGATTTTCCAAAATTTTCTCTACGCTCCACGCCACCAATGATGGCGCTCTGCTTACATAATCTTTATGGCAGAATAACGTTTTGTGGCCAAGAAAAAAAAAAACGCAGACTAAAATACTCCCAATCACCTACACCGATCCCTAAAGGTAAGCAAATTTAATGACAAGTTTACTTCAAAAGGTAGCGTAAATGGAATACCACTGCATGTAAAGATGAAGTTTCCGTTTTATCCTCATGAACCACCGTCAAAGTCGAAAATATTGCACCATTTTGCATCTAGGCTCCTTGAAAACGCCAAAAATTTCCAAAGGGAGGGAAGACACCCCCTCCCCCAGGCTGGCGATCACTGAACACAAGGCATGCCCTCCCCCCCATTCAGAGAAATCCTGCGTACGCCACTTGCACGTCCCCATTACCTCTTTCTTTAAGTTAAGCCCCCCCCCCTTTTGGCAATGTCTGGATCCGCACATGGGTTTTTCCCTGGGCCCTTAAGAGGGCCCTTGGACCCCAGGCCGAGTGGGTTTTGCGCTTCGCACGAAACCGGGCGCCTTTCGGCATCAACCCTATGTTGGCTCCAAAAACTTGTGCCCCCCAATAAAAAAACATCTTCCACCGCCTATGATAACGGTTGTAAATGCTCTTTTTTTCGTAGATGTGTACAGTAATTTTGTACATGTTTGGACATTATTTTATATTCATTGCACCAGTCTTTGTTTTCATAGATCCTAGTAAATTTCTGAAGGGGAGGCAAAAAATTTAAATTTCATGTTGGAAAAAGGAACCAAATCTACACAGCCTTTTGAAAGTTGAATTGAAATCAGACATGTAGGAGATATCAATAAATGAAGTCTGTAGATTTGTGTCCCAAAGTAAGTTTATGGGCAGCAGAGCTTATATCACTTTCTCACATGGACAAGGAATGCTTTTTTTCCCTTTGTTTTATCAGACTGCTGTGTTGACCTTGAAGTTAATATGAATAGGACCTCAAGCTGAGAGATCCAAAGTTTGTAAAGTTCTCATGCCACCTATGCAATCACATTTTAATTTTATTGGATTGTTTAGGAGAAAATCAACTGTCCGTTAATATAGGGATATGATGTTATATGTGCTTGCTTTAAGTTCACGTTTTGTTGAAAATGTGAAAAATTTATGTGCTCATATCTTGAAAACCATCATCTCCATCTTATTCACTACAGTCAATATGGCTGAAACTAAAACAGTACTGGAAAATTTTAGAAACACAATTCCCCATTAAAGTTGTCTTATCCAGCTCATAGTTCTTTGTGAGTGTCATAATGCAATATTAAAGGGAACATGTCACCAGAGTTTGCATTAAGGTAGTAGGCTACACAATGTCATGAATGGTTCTTTAGAGATGTGTGACAACATTTGTGTCACTCAATTGTTGATTTATCAGGATTTCCTTGGTTTAACTTGACATATGATTTTGAAGAACACAGAAATGATTATTAGATTTAGCTGTTGTTTCAAAGTAAGTTTGATAGGACTGTCAATGTCCTTTTAACGGTGGAAGGGTTTGGTTGGAAAAAAAACCCAAATTATGACATACATTGCAAGTTTCATATACAAAATAGTTTATATTATGTGCTCTATTATTTACAGTATTTTGAGTAAGCTGCACAACATCTATACAACTTAACCCAGACAGGACAATTTCTGTCATGAAGGTCACAAATCCAAACTGCATCATTAAAATAATTCTTCCTCCAATCTAGTATCAGGTCGAACACATTTTCAACAACAACATCTTTCAGACCTTAACTTGAGAATATTACATTTAATCATTTTTGACAGTGAAGTCAACTAAAAATATTTAGCAGCCAAGCATCTCAAGTTTGATTTATCTGTTAGAATAACCATCCAGGACTGTGTGAAACCTTCTTCAAACACTGGAAGTCATTTTGCTGAAACTGGTCTTCCTCACTAGTACTCCTCACAAATATTGTTTTATGAAGACTCAGAAAGTAAATGCTTCTAAATGGACATTGACTGAGCAAAGAAGCAACAAGCTATATTGCCCTCTCACACCTCATAGAAGCATGTAACTACACAAAGGTTACTAGAACACTTAAAAGTCCAGCAATCAAAAGGATGATTTGTCTCTCAATGTCAGCCATGAACACTAAAATTTTTCTGGTTTGTTATTGGCAATGGTTTATTTAATTGTGGAGTAAGATCCTTTACAAACGCAACTGCAAATGTTTTTTTCTGTTTTCTGATTTCCATTTTTGTACCACTTTCACAGTGGAAATATTACGTCCACTGGTCAGACATTATGTGTCATACATACACATTGCAGGCGTCTTCTGTATCATTTGTAAAAAGAAACAATGACACTGATGTTCCTTCAACACTTTGGGAATAAATGCAAACTATTATTCTTTGATCAAATAGAAGCTTATGGATGGTTCTCACCTGACCTTTGTGTCTTTCACAGTACAACATACCTTTCCAATCTATTAAATAGTTGTCTCACAATCTGTTGATATCTGCAGATATCTCCCAAAATTGCTTTTAAAATTGAGATTGCTAATTAGCATTCAAGTTGTTTATGAAAAGATTATTTAATGACCTCTTTTGATTACATTGGTATTTGTTGACTATATGGAAACATCTCTTTGCATCCTTTCATTTTGTTGACGCTTTTCAAATGAGACCAAACTCTGTCAAAAGAAAAAAAAATAAAGTGTTTTTGCAAATTTGAAGTACAAGTATTCCGAACATTCCAAGATTCATATTTTTCATTACGTACAAATTCACACAAAGAGGATTTCCTTCCATACAAGCCACCATGTGAAATCTAACATACCCCTGTGCCTCCTGTTAGAAAGGTTTTTCCTGATAAATCATCAAATTAGTGTTACAGTTACCACTTTTATACATCCCACACTCTAATGATGTAGCTAAGTTTGGCAACTGGATGGCATATACCCTTTTTTTTGTAAATAAAAATATGGGAAGAACTGGCAAATTTTTTTAATTACATAGAGAAGGCAGCAGTGACACAGTTGCTTTATTATTTACTCCTCTCTACACTAACTCTAAAAATACTTACACAAAGCTGCTGTTTGTAGCTGATAGACTCTTGGTCCTTTCTTTAGGAGGTAACTTTGATTATTCAATGAAGCTATGAAACCTTCAAAGTCAGGGACTCTAATCGTTGCTTCCTGTTCAAAGTTAAATTGTAAACGAACAATTATACTTACTATATTTGTAACTTATATAGGCACATGTAAAGGTTAGATGGAGTTTTAAGGCCCAGTTTCCAACCTATTGGTTCAAGTAGAGCCATGTAAAGTTGTGTAAGTTCAACAGTTTCAGTTTGAATTTACATAAAAAAATGCCAAAAAACCTCTTTTTCCTAAGTTGGGGTATCTCTGAAATAAATTTGCTCCATTGAATTCATTGAAATTAATTTTTGTTAATGTGTTATGATTTCTTACAATATTAACAAAGATGAGTGGTGCAAGGAGACGGAAGGAGAGGGGGTGGATGCCTTTAAGAAAAATAAATCTTCTTAAACCATAACACCAAAATACTACATCCAAGAGAACTGCTATCAGCCTTCTAAAAAGGCCAATCCTCTCATCTCAAACTACAATGGTTGTAGGGGTTAGTATAAATTTTCAATTGGCTCAGCCCTTTTGATTGACTTTGATTGGCAGTTAGTTCAAACATTACAAAGTAGCATAGCTCATATTACACAGCCTGTGCTGTGCTGAGACTGTTTTTGATTACACAATGGGGTCTTGTATACTTACTTTGAAGCAATAAACTGAGGTTAATATCTGGATGAGGGTGAATTTTTAATGGACATGACACAGCATGTCCATTATTGTGGTTGGTCGCATTTTCTGATGATCACGTGACCACATTTCTTTCGTTCAGTTTATCGGACGACTCCCATCAAGAAACAAACCGATCTTTTGGGAAAAGATTTGTACAGCAGAGGAGACGGGTATGTGACAAGATTGTGTGAAAAATGTCGCTAATTACGAAATGGGGTACATTTTTCCCTCAAATGTTCCACATTTAAATATTAAGTAGGCTAATAACAATATTAAGTAGCCTTATAACAATATTAAGTAGGCTTATTACAATATTTAGTAGGCTAATTACAATATTAAGTAGGCTAATACTCGTGGTACTTTACATATGACGCAGTCATAAACGAGGGATGCTGTCCTACGTGAACTGGGTTCTTACTCTCTTTCCATATCGTTGGTGTTTGCTACCGTTTCATGTATATTTTCAAAATCAATTTATTTAGAACCGTCTGGGTACCAAATATATTTGATAATCCATTTATAAAATGATTATGAACTGTATAAATGTGAAAAAAAAATGAGTTTAATTCTTTCTGGCAATTTCCTGGAATTGCGGCATACTGCAATGCAGATCTGTGGGTACGCTACGATGTCTCCTTTCGTCGTTTGAAAACAGTTTACGAATGTACAATATATGTACAATAGCATACAGACAGGTTACTGCAAGTCGCTGGCCGCGTGTGCGGAGCAGCGTTCAGTAGAAAGTTAGTATGTTAACAATCCTTGCAGTCAGTGAATGATGTGAAAAATGATGGGGTAATAAAACTCTTATTACTCCAAGGTGCAAACGATGTGACTAATTGCACGAAGTTTTGTGACGTGTTTAAGGTAAATGTCGTAATAGACAGAGGGCCGTAGGGACAATTTCTGTCTAGAAATAGGCCGTCGATCGCGACCACCATTTCGGGGCTAAATTTACAAAATGATGGCCAAATATGCCCTGAGTAACCATACTTTTCTTCACAAGCACAACTGTTGCACATTAGCGAGAATAATAAAATCAAAATCTGGGGTTTTCCTGAACGTCTACATGTAGCAGTGACTAGTACATTTTTTACTTGTATCTTCGATAATGCAGGCGATGGCGCAACGGTAAGTATTACGCCTTAGAATTTGTCGATACGAATTCGGAACCCATTGCTAGGTGGGGTCGTTTTCTTTTTTTTTTTTTTAAATTTTCAGAAAAACTTTTGCAAGTATAAGTGAGATGTGTTAAAGCAGACAAACAGAGATACAGTGATTCTAAGTTTAAAAAGGTCTGGACAGCTGGTAACTCCTTTGTTTCAATCAACGATGGTAAACTTTCCTTGCGTTTGTATTACACTGACAATTAATTTTGCGTTTGTTTTTATTCATTGAAATGTAAAATGTACTGTTGAAATTACGTGTGCTAAGCTAAATTAATTACTGTAAATACTTGTAAACATTATGTTATTTAACAAAAGTTTGTATATATTTGTCTGTATATATGTATTTGAAGGCACAAATAAAACGTTCCAGTGTTATTTCATTTCATTGACCTGTAGATATATGTAAATAATGTATTCTTTTCTGTCACCGTATCATGTAGCCTATATATTTTAGGATGAATTCAGTTTCTTCCTACAAAAAAATAAAAAAGTAATAATAGTAATAATTAATATTACGCATGTCAACCCCTTCAGATACTGTAGTGTTCTTGTTTTATAATAAAACAAAATCACATTAAAGATTTCCATTACAAGCATAGCCTACCATATATATATAATGTGCACCTAACCTACTTAGTACCTGGCGTGCCCATGATCCATCCATCAAAACGTCCAAAACGTTTTGCTCTCCTCAAGATCTGGACCAATGACGGATCCAGTGTGGGCGAGTTCTCCCCAGAATTTTCAAGGGCAAGTTAAAAGCCCACATTTTTCTGGTCTTACGTTTCTAAAACGAGAATTTTCGAAATGGGGTTCCAGAACAGTCACTTGGAGTGTAAAGTCTTGTCAATGTGAGAGTGTGTGTATGTTTGGTTGTGTGTGTGTGTACATGTGTATTCGCTTTCGTGGGTGGATTGCTGATAGATGATTCCGGTCCTGGAAAGGATCCAGGGTTTGACAGGATGTTGGATTTTGAAAAATATTTACCCCCCACCTCAGTCCACATACCAATTCTATGTCACTGTTGTCGGATTAAACAAGCAGTCCATCCTCACCCCACATAGGCAACCAGAGACCGGTACATGGTCATGTCCACTGTGGTTACGGTACGTAACCACATTTTCTAGTTAACAGTTGTGGGAGGGACTTAAATAAGTAGGTTAGGAGAATTAAACTGTTTGGGGTGAGAGAATCAGGCCTTTAAGGCAGTCTTATTTTTGCAAGATATTCTCTCCTCATTGCTGACATTGTAAATAATCCTGTCAAAGGAACTTTGCCTAATTTTTTTACGATCTGTGTTGTAAAGTTTGTCATGTCTTGCAAGAATCCCAGAAAGAAGACACAGGTACAAGTCCAATCTAAAATATTGAGTAATTTACTGATAAATTTCTGTGTCACACTTGCTTCAAGAATAAATATTTGCCAAACTGCAGATTGATGACATGGTGAAAATGTCTTGTGCTTATAATTTTCAAAATTTGTTTTAAGGGCAGCTGCAAACATCTGAACTTTTATGAGATTAATTTTGGGAGAAAAACATTTCTATGTGTAAATTATCAACATCATCCACTAAACTTCAAATGTCTAATGAAATTTTTCAGAATAATTTAAAATAGAATACTACAGGAAAAACTAACACAGTGCAGCACTCCACTGCACTATTTTTGTGTGTTAAAAATTTTCATTTGGGACTGTAAAACTTTGGAAAGAAAATTTTGAACAATATTGATTTAATCTCCCAATCTTTCATGATAGGAATTCTCTAACTGCTACATACTCAGGTTTTGATTTCTCCTTGTTAGGCACCACATTTTTATTGTGGCATCTTGTAAAAAAAAGACTTCTCTAGCAAAATATATATTTTTTTCCTTTTATAGTTTCATAATTTTTAAATGTCATATATTTATTTCATACTGAAATAATGACAGTGATTATTTACAACACTAATATTATATTATCATGCAAACTATCCACCCATGGTGTCACAAGAAAATTATTACAATATAAAGGTGATGTTCATCCAGAAGTTGGTTTTGTACATGTCCCAAGAAAAAGTACTGTTGCCAGGAAGTTTCATCGGTTTCCGTAAGCTGCAGAGTGTATTCACTAAAAGCAAAAAATTGCATTTGATATCAAATAATTTACATTAACAAATGATAGGTATTAAATCAGAGATAATAAAAATTACCAACAAAATCTAATGCATATTTTACGTTATTAATGACGGCTTGAAACAGAACATTGTTCACAGCGGAAAACTCACCATAGCAATTTCCCTCATCTGTTGAACTGTAAAAATATTGTTGTATGTTCTCTCTGCAACACCATTCAATATAGAAATGAATCTCTTGGCCTATGGAGGGAAAAGGGGAATAGTTTAAAATTCTGCAAAAACAATTCTTGTTGTAAGAAACATGCTTTAAAAAATCTCCAATCCAGCAGCTTAATACAAAGTTCACAGCAGCTAATGAAGGGGAATTCCCTGGAGTTTCCCCCAATGAATATTCACATCTTGGATAGCCTTATTACTTCAAGCTTCATCCAGTTGGACATCTTTCCACATTTTTCAGACAAAATAAGACAGACTGTGAATGACAATAGCCAGACAAGCTCATGGGTGGAAAAATTCAGGATTATGGGAAATTTCTAGTTGGTACATGCTAAGAAATCTGTGCAAGCGGTAAAATTTGGATAGTTTTGAATGTAAAGACATGTATAAATTAATCAAGGGGATTTGACTTGGGTTTTCAAAACATCTCTTCCACCCTTAGATAACATGCTGCAGAGGTGAGGGGGGAGGGGAAGGGGTGAGAGAACTCACTGGGAGGTCAAATACTTTCTGGGGATGGGATGTGCTTAAATGTATTGATGCAATAGAAATTCTTATCTCAAAAGAGATGATATTACTGGTGAGTGTCCACCTGTCTTACCCTTCACCCAAAAGTAAATGAAAAACAGTATCCAATGAGCTTGGTGATTTCATTATCAGCTCTTGCTCCATTTGAGCACTTACCTGTGATCTGCTACTCATTCCTGACCCGTGTTGAGATCGCTGAAAGTCGAGGAATCCAAACTGATCACTGTAGGTATCTATCATGCTGGTTATCAAAACAAAGAGCAAAATGTACCAACTTTTTACAATGTTTTACATGTTTCGAAAATTCATTTTGGAACTGACACTTAATATCAACAAAGCCATAGCTAAACACAGGAAAATGTTGCAAGTCTAACCAGTTATTTATTGTCTCTGTTCATCAAAATACAGCAGACAGATACAACCGTTGACACCCCATATCAGCAGGTAATTGATCCAGCTAAATGTACATATATTCAATTCAATTCAATTCAATTTATTCCAGCAATGAACATATACAGTGTACAGCATGTACATACACAGTTTAATAGTTTAAAGAAAGCTGAGTTTGACATCATTGCACGGAAATGGAGAAAAAAGAAGTATAAATACTTATTAATCATTTTCCCCTGACTTAAGGAATACAGTGCGAAATATGTATAAACAATCAATAACAACACGCAATTACAAAAACAACACAAAACAACGAAATGATGGGAAGTAATTCATGAGTTATACTATAGCAGGGGAACCATTACCTTCATTAAAACTAGGATGTCGACAGTCGATCTTTTAATATCTTTTTAAATTTCTTAATATTTTTGCAGCCTGTTAGATTCTGAGAGAAGGAATTTCATAGCTTTACCACTGTAACTGACATACAAAATTGCTTTTTCTTAGTTCTGGCAAATCTTTGATGAAAATAATTCTTACGTCTGGTATTAATACAATGTGAGGTGGTAAAATAAATTTGCAAGTTTGGTGGTAGCAACTTGTGGTATGCTCTGTACATGTAAATCCCTGTCTTGAATTTAACCAATTGTTCTAATGGGAGTATACTCAGATTGAAGAAGAGAGGTGAAGTATGCTCTAAATAGTTGGCACTGGCCAAAATCCTAATTGCCCTCTTTTGCATTATAAATAGTTGATTAAGATTAGATTTGTATATATTACCCCACACTTCAATACAATAGCTTAAAGATGGATGGAAAAGCCCATAGTATAAAGTCAAGAGTGCCTGTTTATCTAACACTTTACTGGCTCTGTATAAAACAGCACTGCATTTTGATAATTTCTTTGTCAAATGACTAATATGAGGCTTCCAGTTTAATTTATCGTCAATAAGGAAAAAAAAATTTCGTATGTGCCACCCTGTCAATACATCTACCATTTATGTGAACCACTACATTTGAATTATTTATTATAGAATTAGAAAAAACCATGAAATTAGTTTTGTCAACATTAAGTGAAAGTTTGTTTACACAGAACCATATACTTAGCCTTTGAAGTTCAGTACTTACTAAGGTGCATAACGTACTTATATAAGGGTGAGAGCAAAATAAGTTGGTGTCATCAGTAAACAGAACAAATTTCATCATCTTTGAAACTGAGCAGATATCATTAATATATAAAATGATTAATTTTGGCCCTAAGATTGACCCCTGTGATACACCACACACCATATCCCTAGTACTTGAATTAATATTACCAACACGCACATATTGCTTCCTATTTGAGAGGTAACTCTTTAGCCACTCATGAACAATTCCTCGGAAGCCATAGTACTCTAACTTTTTTAATAATAAATGGTGGTCAATGGTATCGAATGCTTTCTTTAAATCAATAAATACCCCTACAGTTGAAAGTTTAGAGTCCAGGGCGTAAGTGAGTTCCTCATTAAGATGTAGCAATGCCATAGATGTAGACCGGCCAGATCGGAAACCATACTGAGAATCATTAAGCAAATTATATTTGCCAATGAAGGTGTCCATCCGTTTATCAAATAGCTTTTCTAGCACCTTTGAAAACTGAGATATATATACAGCAAGACACCCAATAAAGAAAGGCAAGTTTGCAACAAGTAATTTCAAAGTACAACCAACCCTTACCCTGATTTGCAAATTAAGGGAAAATTTAAAATTCTTTAAAACAGCATGATGCTTTGTGCACAAAAAATTTTCAAACTTTTAAGAAAGGATGGAAGCATCTTTGAGTTTTAATTTGAATTGAGGCTCTCGTTCATTTCTCAATCCTGAGTTATATGAATTAATTTCATCCAAGCCATTTTACTGTAATACCCAGAATCTCTTCGGTTTGGCAGGATCAAAAAGAGCCAAAGAAAAATCGAAAGCAGAAAGCATAAGGCTCAAAGAGGCAGGAAATATAAGAAGATAGTTGTTTGGGACATCATCAGCAAACTATCCTCTGGTGAGGCATGAGACTCAAGGAGGCAGGAATATAGAAAGACTGTTGTTTACTTTTTGCAATGTCATCAGCAAACTCTCTTCTTGTGAGGCATGACGCTCAAGGAGGCAGGACATAAAAAAGATCATTGTTTACCCTTTGCAAAGTAATAAATAAATTCTCCTCTGGTGAAGTACTGGGCTCAAGGAGGCAGAAAATATAAAAAAAATGGATGTTTATTCTTTGCAATGTCATCAGCAAACTCTTCTGGTGAGGCATGATGCTCAAGGAGGCAGGACATAAAAAATATTGTTATTTACTCTTTCCAAAGTAATAAATAAACTCTTCTCTGGTGAGGTATGAGGCTCAAGAAGGCAGGAAATATAAAAAAGGTTGTTGTTTACTCTTTGCAAAGTAATAAACAAACTCTCCTCTCTTGAGGTATGAGGCTGAAGAAGGCAGGAAAAAAACAAAAGCTTGTTTACTCTTTGTGATGTCATCAGCAAACTCCCTTCTGGTGAGGCATGATGCTCAAGGAGGCAGGACATAAAAAAAAATCTTTGTTTACTCTTTGCAAAGTAATAAATACTCTCTCCTCTAGTGAGGTATGAGGCTCAAGAAGGCAGGAAATATAAAAAAGATTGTTGTTTACTCTTTGCGATGTCATCAGCAAACACTCCTCTCGTGAGACATGATGCTCAAGGAGGCAGGACATAGAAAAATCTGTTGTTTACTCTTTGCTAAGTAATAAATAAACTCTCCTCTAGTGAGGTATGAGGCTCAAGAAGGCAGGAAATATAAAAAAGATTGTTGTTTACTCTTTGTGACGTCATCAGCAAACTCTCTTCTTGTGAGACATGATGCTCAAGGAGGCAGGACATAAATAAAGATTGTTGTTTACTCTTTGCAAAGTAATAAATAAACTTTCCTCTGGTGAGGTATGAGGCTCAAGAAGGCAGAAAATATAAAAAAGCTTGTTGTTTATTCTTTGCAATGTCATCAGCAAACTCTCTTTGTGTGAGGCATGATGCTCAAGGAGGCAGGACATGAAAAAAGATTTGTTGTTTACTCTTTGCGAAGTAATAAACAAACTCTCCTCTGGTGAGGTATGAGGCTCAAGAAGGCAGAAAATATAAAAAAGATTGTTGTTTACTCTTTGTGATGTCATCAGCATACTCTCCTCTGGTGCCAATTTTATACCTTTTCATGACTCCAAACTAACCAGGATCTCCAATCTGCCCTTGGAGGAAATTCCCATGTGTGATCATTTGCACAGTCACACAGGTATCACTAGACCAGATAGAATCAACCTTATAGGTTTGTAATCTAAGCTGTTGTGAAAGCTAGAATTTTTCAGAAATTTTCTTTTTAATTAGTTTCATTGATGATTGGTTAATTGAAGCATCATAGAAATAAATTAAATTTCAGAAGAATTCAGAATTTGTAAGCAATGAGTTAAAAGTCAGAATATTGTGAAAATTTTTACTTCTGGGAGTGTTATTGAAAATTCAACAATGGTTATTCATTTGAAGTATTAAAGAACTCAGTAAAAATTCATCTATTTAAAAAGAAGACAGCAATGGAAGATATGAGTGATTTTTGATGGTTCCAGCATCACACATGTTGGCTCTCTGATTAGGACTCTGGACTGTCACCCCTTGGAAAATTACGACTTCAAGGCCATTTCAGGTCACCAGAGATCAACTGTCAGGTCAACAAAGGTTAGAAGCTGGTCACCGGAGGGCAAATGTCATGTGAGATCACAAGGGGTTAAAGCATTTGTTAACAAGATACCTTCAAGTAGGAAAGCATGGAATATTTTCATAACTACTATGAGGATGCAGTATGGTTAACAAAAGATCCAAAATTGTTTGGGGAGGTCAGAATTAATTCATCTGGGGTTGCCAGCCATTAAAAGATAGAATATAACAAGAATTTCTGAAATTATCATGTGAGATAGAGTTCAAAAAGCAAAATTTTTCTTTTGGCAAGGAATAGCTCATGCTTTTGGCTTTCTGATTCCGTTCCCACTAACGATCATCTGCATGAGCTCCTGTGCCTCAGCTGGAAGGAGGGGCATGTCCCACAAGACATGCACGACCCGAGCATCACCACACTCTACAAAAACAAGGGAGACCGCAGTGGCTGTAATAACTACCGTTGATTTCCCTTCTTAGAATTGCGGGGAAAGCCTTTACTCAGGTCAAGCTCGCCCGCCTGCAGTGTCTTGCCTCCGGAGTTTATCCAGAGTCGCAGTATGGTTTCAGACCTGGAAGATCTACAGTGGACATGATTTTCCCACTAAGACAGTTACAGACAGCACAGACCACCCACCATTGTGCCAGTAGTGCTAAAAATCTTAAACTAGAGCAGCAGCACTGCAGAATCTCAATACCTTGTGAATGTCAGGAAGACAAAGTTTCAGATCCTCAAATACACTTCAGTATAGTCTTAGGGATACATTTTGTTCACCACAAGAAAGACAATTTGATCTTGCCCCTTGAACACATTTTGTGCACTCACTCAAAAGACAGTCAACAAGCTTGTTCCTCTCAAGATAATTACTGGGAAAATATCTGCTACAGAGCCTTTAGTTTTAGTCAAACTAGGCAAGATTATCTTACAGGTACTTCATGCTTGATCTAGCAGAAGTGTAAAGCCAAGCTTGTGAGGTCTGAGGTTTTAACCATAAAATGTAAACATTCTCAGTATAGGATCTGGTCCAGCAATCATAGTGCAGTGTGCAAAGAAATAATAGCTTTCTCGACAACTGAAGAGCTTTGTACCTAAACTTTGCCAAAATGATTTAGCAACCACTTGGCAGCCATCACTTTTTCACATCAAAACATACAACTTCATCAGCCCTAAACTCAAACAGCATGCTCTCAAACTCTGAAAGATGCTGACCACAGATCAAGTTACATTCTGTTGCTTTAAAGATATTTCAACCACCGGCTAGTGTGACAATATCTCAATACATGTTATGTATTGAGATAATAAACCAAACATAAATAAAATATTAAATGGAGAGGAACAACTTCAGAGATGCAAACAAAAAATTCATGAAAATTGAAAGACAAATTAAAAATGGTAAGATCTGTCAATTACAGTACGGGGCCTACACACTTAATGCATATCACACCAGTCATTAAGACACACAAAAGATCCAGTCAGCGGCAGAGGGGGGCGATGCCCAGGGGACCGTATGATGGTATAAAGACAGCCACAGGCCCAGCAGCTACTAAGCTCGCTCCCTTAATGACCAAGACAGACAAGGCCATCACTGACCAGTGCAAGCCAGCTTGAATGCTGGGTTGAGCACTACCTGGAATTATATGCATCCCAGAACGTGGTGACTGACGCAGCCCTGGATGCTCTTCCCAACCTCCCAGTTATGGTGGAACTAGACCCTCTACCTACCACTAACGAGCTTAGCAAAGCCATCCACTCCCTCAAACGTGGGAAAGCTCCTGGTAATGACAACATCCCCCCTGGAAGTCTTGAAGTGTGGGAAGCCAGCTTTACTACATGCATGAGCTCCTGTGCCTATCTTGGGATATGATATGACCAAAGGGAGCATCACTACACTCTACAAAAACAAGGGAGACTGCAGTGACTGTAATAACTACAGGGGCATATCCCTTTTTAGGTTTAGGAATACACAGCTGTCACAAGAGAAGCCTAGCAAAACAGTTTTTTAGGGAGCCAAAAGAGCAGAGCAAACCAGGACCCTGCCAGCTGTAAAGAGTGACAAAAGAAGACTAGGGCAGTCCCAACCAACAGCAGCTTCCTCATTCATCTGCGTCTATTGCGAGTGGGACTCTACAGCCATTCAAGATGTTCTATGACTCAATGCTACTCCATTGTTACCTGAGATGGGAAGACTGCCGACAATAAGTCCAAATTGGTGTATTTGATAATGGTAAATGTCACATATATAAATAGCAACCATTTCTACAGCCCATGAAAATATACATTTTGTATTCAGTTGTGTGTTTTAATTTGACAACTTAATTGAAAGCAAAAACAATGTTTCAAATGAACATCTCTTTAAGTAATCTTCATTTTTGGTTTTGATGATAAGAGAAGCCTTTGCATTCATGATGGTGTGCATATGTTTTGTTTGTGACACTGCTTGTTAACACAATATCTCAAAAAGGAGTCTGGGATGGTTCTAAACTTGGTGCATAGATGCCCCATACTAAGGAGAAGAACCCGATTGTTTTTGGAGGCCAAAGGTCATCTGGGTTCAGCAAAAGCCACAGTCTTGAAACCCATTACACTGAAGCACACTTAGTTAACACAATATCTCATTATGGGAATCTGCTACAGATCTCAGCCTTAGTACATGGATGTCCTATATTGAGGGGAAGGAGCTCATCATTTCTTGGTGGTGTCAGCAACGTCAAAAGTCTTGAAATCCTTTGGTAACATGATGTATACCAAGAATGAAAATTCAGACAATTCCAAACATGGTATATAGATATCCCATGCTGAGGGGAAGAACCTTATTGTTTTTGTAAAATTTAAAGGCCATCTAGGCTCAGCAGGGGTTAAAGAATTAACTAGCTTGATGAAATGATAATAAATGATGAGTGATTAAAGTCATTTCTCCTAAGCATTTTAAAACAAGACCAAGACCAGACCACACACTACAAACATTTTTTACACAATTCAGTTTCTAACCTGAATTTCATAAGATCAATGACATCTTGAGCATCCTGCTCTGTTGTTTTCTCTCTTAGTTCCACCCTGGCTCTTGCTTCTGTCAGTCGTATCATTGATTCCAACTGCCTGGTTGTGATTGGTGTACTGTCTACACCCTGATGGGTTCTTCTCAGTTCCAGGTAAAAATTCTGATGAAATTGAAAAATGCTACGTAGCTATTTGTAACCTCAAAATGCTTCAAGACTGTGCATGTCTTTTTAAAAATTTGTTCTTCTGTAATTTTCGTAATATAATAGTAACTATATATAACAACAATTTAGATAATCTATAATGAAGATAACAGGAATTTAAAACTAGTGAACCACTTCTAAAAACATATACAAGTGTGCAAAACTCACTATCAAAAAGGTCCATGAAGTCAAAACGGTGCATCAAGTTTTCTGAGCAGAATTTGCTATCTAAAATGTGAAACTGGTTGGAAACTGGAATGTAAAACTCCACGTAACTGAAATGTGAAGGCATTCCTCCCAGTGAGTAAATTTGTTCAACAGTAGACAGACATTGCCCAATTACACAATAACTATTGCTAAGAGCATTTTGAAGATTACTACTTCAAAAATTTATTTACCATCTCTGTCTTTCTACACTGCATTTCCAAATGAGCCAATATGCATTGATTTTTGAGTGGTCAACTGCTGACCAGTCCATATTCTATCTATAGATTCAAGTGCAACTACTGTGACGTAATATGGGATAAAATGTGGATGTTGAGCTGAGCCACGGCTCCTGCACCATGTGACATAATATGGCCCACTGGTAAAGCTTGCTCCCCCACCATGTGACACAAAAGGCTAATCACTCCTGTGAAGACTTTGGGGTTAAGCTCCATATAAATTACAGTAACTGCAAGATATTTCAATTTGTCCATGTTTTATTCTCGTGATTGGTCTCCTCTTTCAAATGAAATATTACAGATGACTGGTACTTAATTATCCTCTTAATTACTGCTTGCCGGCAATAGCAAAAAGGGATTAGTAGCAACATGTTCCTAAACTAAAGAAGTGACTACATGCTTCTTCTGAGATGTCTGCAGCACAAGTGGCATGGGTTACAGGCCTTGAACTAAGGACAAGAAATTACTATTACGGGATAGATTTTTGACTGGCTGAAAGTACCATACCATAAATAAATGACCAATCACAATGGGAAGGGAAAACAGACAGACTAGGTATCGTGTGCAGTGTCTCAAATTTATGGAAATGAGATATTACA
The DNA here is from genome assembly GCA_037179385.1 of Holothuria scabra. Lineage (NCBI taxonomy): Eukaryota > Metazoa > Echinodermata > Holothuroidea > Aspidochirotida > Holothuriidae > Holothuria > Holothuria scabra. The sequence goes on from CM074180.1 coordinate 18,115,283, forward strand.
TCATAACCTGCAATCCTTGAGATAAACAACAAAATGGTGTCTCTGTTAAAGGTCATGGAGAGTGTGCTATATACTACATAACACTTCACTCTAAGATAACAGGTAGAAGCATACGATGAATTCAACATCTACCTGCTTTCCAATCCCCTTTAACACCTCATAAAGTAAACAGAACATCACAATAATTGACCATAAATACTGCACAAATTTTCTGTTACTCTTTCAGATAAAAATGTAGAATTCAATTAGCCATATCTTGAAGGGCAAGAGGATGGGAGATTACAATGAAGAGAATGACCCTTACTTGTAAGACTCTTGCTGATTCAGCACTGAGTTGAGGTTGGACGTATTTCCTTGCATATGCAATATACTTTCTCAGTAGTTGTGGTGGTATCAAGTCTAATTCCTCTCCTCTTTTGATTTTCAATCTTTCAGACAATGGTTTCCCTGCTTCCAAAGACTTTCTGCCTTCCTCATCACCATCTAAAGCTACTAATTCCTTTGCTGGTGAGAGTAAGTCACCTGTCGCATTTCTAGTAGAAGAACAAAAGTTGAGAGTTGTGAAAACTAGATGCAAAAAGAGATGGCAAAATGTGAAAGAATAATCATAAACAAGCACTTTATAATACTAGTAAGGACAGTCTAATAAACTTACAATAGCACTTCATGCAAGGACTGTAATGAAAGACTACTTTAGTTGGATATAACACAGTGTTTCCAGCAAGGAAGGGAAAGGGGGTATATGTCCCCACCTTTCCAAATGTTTCCAAAAGGAGGTGGGTAAAATCCCCTCTTTCATTTCCAATAAAATTAAAGAATTGTCAAAATCTTGGTTTCTTTTTCAAAGAGGGGATGCATTTTCAGCAATGTTTTAACTAACACAAATAAGTGGCCTTTAAAATCCTCCAGATTGCTCCTTACAGGGGCCTTGAAGAAAGGTTTTGTCCATCTTAAACCCATTTGTAACTTTAACCTAGCACAAAATCAGTTTGGGGTTTAGAGGTAATGAATTTCCCCCCCCCCCCCTTTTTAACGTTTCTGGCAGGATCCATGAAACATTTAGTAAATTAAAGTTAATAAGAAAAGCCCTCCAACTCATTACTCCATGCATCTTTTCTCTGGTGTTGTTTTGGAAAGCTGGTTGGAACTCAAACCAAGTCCTCCCCCCCCCCAAATACATTTTCAGAAGAAAGATTGAAAATCTGCCCTGTATATTTTGCAGCTGTTATTCAAATTAAACCAACACAAATTTCAACCCCACCTTAAGGCTCTACCACTCCCTAGTTTATCTCATGAGATCATAGCCCATGGTTCCTGTAACTTTTCTCTTAAATCCTTCAAAGCAAAAATAACCATGGTCTAAATTTTGGTTGTGTTCAGTACCAAAACTTTCGGATATGTGTACAGATGACATTAAATACAATTAACAGAGCTGTAACAGTGTGTACCTTTTGCGACGGCCAGCAAACTGAGCCATGACATGTTCAGAGAGCATAGAGTCCATGTCTTCATCAGGTTTGTCCAGGAGAATAAAAACCAAATCAAATCTTGAAAGGAGAGGTCCACTCATTCTGTATGAAGAAAATGAATTACAAAAAGATGCATAATACTATCACTTACATGAGGGTGTACGAGCTACCTACTTTTTTAATCAATTTGGCATATTGTAATTTCTCCTCTGCTAAAATTTAGGACAATAAGTTTGATGCTTATAAAAATTCATTTCAACTTCTAACAATATTATTGTAATTTTAACTTCATATTTTGGGAATTCCACCATTTCTGATAGGGGAATAACTTGACAAAAAGGATTGTACACCTTGTATGGTTTTTCAAAATCTTTTTCTTGTCCTGAACATTTTCATTCATGTGCATCCTTTTTTTAATTCTGATAATCCACCATTAATTCTTAATCTAGTTTGGAAAGGCATTATTTTGGGGAGATGTGCACTGTTTAACAAAGTGTTTCTTGATTGGTTGTTGCCATTGTATTGTAACGATTGTATTCTTTGTTAGGGTTAGCAATTAGGTTTGGGATTAGGCTATCGTTAGCCAGTAAGGAAATTTTTTGTTAAACAGTGTGCATCACCCCATTATTTCTAAAATGAATATAAATAAATCAATAAATCAATAAATATCAATTCTTGCAAATTCAATTCAAGTTTTTTTTCATATTTCAACAGAAAAATGCTTCTTCAGAGATTACTATAATACTGTAATACTATGACTAATCCAAACTATACAGAATATAGAACTCAATTTGAGAGATGCTAAGACTTTAGTTCCACACCCACTAAGCTTAACATCAAAAATTTGAACTGAGTAGATAGATGACTAAGAAGACTCACTTTAGGTTTTCAGAAACAGTTTTAGCCTTGTTGTAATGTCCTCCAATAGGGTTTGCAGCTGCCAAAATTGATGTCCTTGCAGGGAGACTGCAGACAACACCAGCTTTGGCAATGCTGATACTTTGTTGTTCCTGGTCAATCAAAAATTTGATAAAAGAAAGCTTATAAATGATAAATCAGCTAAATTCAAACTAACACAACCAAAATCTTAATGAGAGCAAAATGTTGGAGATACAAAGTTGGTTACAAAATGCTCTTAAAAAAAATCAAAATACAATGATAAAGAACGTCAAATTTGAGCAGATGCATCTTGCAGACCATTATAAGTTCAGTTTTAGCCCCATACATTTTGAAATATTGACTGCGCTGGTTAGAAGTGATAGCAATTTCACAAACTCCAATAAAAGTTCTTTTCAACAGGTCTGAAGGTTTACTCAATCACTGTCTGGAAATAACTTCATTTTCAAGCATGTCAAACATCATAACCTGCTACAAAGGTTTACAAAGAGGAGCTTAATAAATTTTTTATTTAATAATAATAATACACAAAGTACAAATAATTTCAATATATATCTTCTCACCATGGCCTCTAATAAAGCTTGATGCTGATTACCCATCTTGTCAAACTCATCAATACAGCAACAACCTTTAGAAAAGAAAAACATGCATCTGAATCAATTCCATGGAAAATACCGATTTAAAGTAATTGTTTACGTGAAAATGTCCATTATGAGATGGGGTGAAGACAGTGGGCAGGATGGAGGGCAGTTGTCATGTCACCAGGGAACAAAGAGATAGGGTTCCCATGAAATGTTGTGCCTTGGAAATGTTGAGCCACTTAAACTGAGAAATAAGACTTATTTTCTTGAATATACTAGGTGGTTTCCAAAATATTAGGCAGCTTCAGTGGTTAACCCACTAAAGCTGCCCAAAAACAGAGTTGTTCGGCCAATCACATTGTGAAGGCTAGGGGTGGTACAATTTAGTAAGAAAAGATCCAGGAAAAGACGACTCAGTCTAAGTTTTCCCGAAGAGCTGGTTTTCAATTGGTTAAGTTAAGGATGGACTTGATTAAACAGTGTTGAATATTAATTTCTCTATTGATACAGTTTCCTGTATTGATCCCCCAACTGCATCACTGCAGAGTTAGTTCTAGGACCCCTAGTCACAGTGCTGTGCATATTGTCTCAGAAGGCAGAGGGCAACACTTGCAACAGATGGACATTTGATACCCCAAAGTCTCTATTATGTGACAGAAAGTTTTCCTTTTTTAAGTAAAAAGCCCTTTTATTTTTTTCCCCACTTGGGAAGCAGTGGAAAAAGCTGTGGAAAAAGGGAACAGTAAGTGCTGTGGAAAAAAGAAAAGCATTGTTAGTACCAGGACCCGAACCCTAGACCCTAGCGGTATAGTGATTATAGCATGAAGACCAGCGCGCTTGCCTACTGCGCTACAAGCTCCATTGCCGGTCAATGGGTTAAAAATAATATAAGTACTGCCTAATAATACTATCTATTACATATAGCTATCAGTATACGTTTATACGTATACCTAAAGCTTAGTATGTATGTACTTGAGAGTGTACATATGTACAGTATGGGATATGTATAAGTATAGGTTTATATACCCCTACCTATACAGTTCCTATGCATGTGTACACCTGCATATGGCCCACCCTAACCCTATACCTATGCGTACATAACCCTAACCCTATTAGTATTACAATGAGTACGTAACTCTAACCCTAATACTATGCATACGTAACCCCTAACCCTACAGCTATGACGCAAGTTCCAGGTACGGAAACTAAATTAGAGCCACTAAATGATACATACAGTAGCATGAACTCAGGAAGAGTCAAAGAATACAAAACAACTTACAAAACAACTTACTGAAACTGGACAACTCCTTGTAGAAATATTAACTAAGTCCAACAGAATGCAATCCAACACACCAACCAAGATATAGACAGAGAGCAACACACCTTGGCAGCCAGGACAGCTCTAACCTAGCAATGGAAATCCAGCACCCATCCACAAACCAGGACAAAAGCTAGCCAGTTGCAAAAACACAATACCTCCCCTAACCATGCTTCAGGTAGAGCAGTGCGGTGGAATGAAATGAACTGGAATGGCTTTGTTAGTCAGAAGGTGGAGTATGTAAGTGTTAGTGGTGGGCCCAGGATGAAAAAGTGGAGATGGATAAGAATGTATGACAGGTGAGATGGAATGTTAGTAACATTATCAACTGGAATTGTAAACTATATTAAAATGAATCAACAATACATAGTGTATTAACAACAGAGCATGGTTTTTGTATAGACAAACCTGATCAGGGCTTGTGTTTAGTGACTGTAGACAGCCATCAGTGGGGTCCAGTAGCCTTAAATTATCTTCATTTATTGTCTACGTGAATTTCAAACACTAATTTCCAATGAAATTGAAAGAATCAAGATACAATTTAGTGTAAAACCATCCATAATTCAGGTAAGCTAGGAAACTGAAAGACTAAAGGTAATGGACCCCAGTTATGTCCAACTAAAATCAGACCATCATTACTTTACTGTCCGGATTCGTCTATAGATTCTTAAATAAACGCAATTTCAACAAACTTGAAAATTTTCATAACATCCTATGGTATTGTGCACACAATTTTTGCTGGTGAATATAATTCTAAATCAACTTGGTGGACAATTCAAGAGAAAAAAATAAAATGTTTCCTTCCTCATGCTGTAATAAACATAAACACTAACAAAAATTTACAATACTTATGCTTCATTTCATGAATCAAAAGATATCGCAATCGCAAGTTGGTCAACTGCTGGTTCTTACCTAAATGAAATGCCCTACCCCAACCTCAGGAGGAAATGCTGGTTTACTCACCTTGATCCCCCAACACAAGGGCTCCTGCCTCTAAAGCAAAGTCTCCAGTAGCACTGTCCCTGGATAGTGTCACTGTCAGGCCAGATGCTGTGGTGGTATTACCACAGACATAAACACCACGTGGAGCCACATTAGCCACAGATGTCAGCATCTGATGGCACAAAATATTACAAAAGACAGAGTTTAAAATACATTCCCAAGTAACACCAAATTATGTGAGACCAGGGTGAATTTCATCAGCAACTTAAAATTGCTTGTTTGGTCCATATTTACCAGACATTTAACATAGGCTGCGTTTTATCATTTTATTTGTCATGCTGTAAGTGCAAAAGGACATTTCTGGTGAAAACATTAAAACTTAGGTATGTCAATTTTACTTGGATATAAAAGGAAAAACTCTCCACCAACCTGGCTTTTTCCAAGGCCTGGATCACCAACAACAAGGATGTGAGGATCACCTCTCACCGGAATACGATTCTGTGGAAATGAAAACCAGAAAGCCAAAAGGCTTAGTGATTCCTTGCCGCTGAAATGTAAGGCCTTTTTTCACACTGACATTGCTTGGCAATGTTTTTCAATTAACAGGGCTCCATAATATGCCCACAAAGTACACATGCAAGGCATCCAATCTTCCTACATTGAGATCCCCTTTGCCCGTTGTGAACCCAAATGACATTTGACCTCCACCAAAAACTTCTGGGACCATGTATTCACTATGTGCCATCTACAGGACAAGTTACAGGACCCTACAAGTGACATTTCTTGAAAGACTGTGCAGGAAAGCTTGTCAGGCTTTGAACATGCTGACTCCAAATGAACTTTGACCTTTCAGAGAATCAATAGGGATCATCTACTCAATATGACCAATCCACACACTAAATATGAGCACAGTCACATGTACCGTTCTTGAGATATCGTGTTTACGAAGTTTTGACCTTTTGACCTCTCATGACCCCAAATGACCTTTGACCTCCACCAAAAACGATAGGGATCATCTACTCAATATGGCCAACACACTCGCGAAATATGAGTATAGTCACATGTACCGTTCTCGAGATATTGTGTTTACGAAGTTTTGACCTTTTGACCTCTCGTGACCCCAAATGACCTTTGATCTCCACCAAAAACAGTAGGGATCATCTACTCAATATGGCCAAGGCACACACCGAATATGAGATTAGTCACACTTACTCTTCTTGAGATACCGTGTTTAAAAGCAATTTTTAAGAAATTTACATATTGACCTCTCGTGACCCCAAATGACCTTTGACCTCCACGAAAATCAATAGGGATTATCTACTCAATATGACCAACCCACACACCAAATATGAGCATAGTCACATGTACCATTCTCGAGATACCGTGTTTATGAAGTTTTGACCTTTTGACCTCTCGTGACCCCAAATGACCTTTGACCTCCACCAAAAATAAAAGGGATCATCTACTCAATATGACCAACCCACACACCAAATATGAGCATAGTCACATGTACCGTTCTCGAGATATCGTGTTTACGATGTTTTGACCTTTTGACCTCTCGTGACCCCAAATGACCTTTGACCTCCACCAAAAACAACAGGGATCATCTACTCAATATGACCAACCCACACACCAAATATGAGTATAGTCACATGTACCGTTCTCGAGAAATCATGTTTACGAAGTTTTGACCTTTTGACCTCTCGTGACCACAAATGACCATTGACCACCACGAAAATCGACAGGGATCATCTACTTAATATGACCAACCCACACATTAAATATGAGCATAGTCACATGTACCATTCTCGAGATATCGTGTTTATGAAGTTTTGATCTTTTGACCTCTCGTGACCCCAAATGACCTTTGACCTCCACCAAAAACAATATGGATCATCTACTCGATATGACTAACCTAAACACCAAATATGAGTATAGTCACATGTACCGTTCTCCAGATATTGTGTTTATGAAGTTTTGACCTTTTGACCTCTCGTGACCCCAAATGACCTTTGACCTCCACCAAAAACGATATGGATCATCTAATCAATATGGCCAACCTACACACCAAATATGAGTATAGTCACATGTACTGTTCTCGAGATATCGTGTTTATGAAGTTTTGACCTTTTGACCTCTCGTGACCCCAAATGACCTTTGACCTCCACCAAAAACGATATGGATCATCTACTCGATATGACCAACCTACAAAGCAAATATGAGTATAGTCACATGTACCGTTCTCGAGATATCGTGTTTACGAAGTTTTGACGTTTTGACCTCTCGTGACCCCAAATGACCTTTGACCTCCACGAAAATCGATAGGGATCATCTACTCAATATGACCAACCCACACACCAAATATGAGTATAGTCACATGTACCGTTCTCGAGATACCGTGTTTATGAAGTTTTGACCTTTTGACCTCTCGTGACCCCAAATGACCTTTGACCTCCACCAAAAACAATAGGGATCATCTACTCAATATGGCCAATGCACACACCAAATATGAGAGTAGTCACACTTACTCTTCTTGAGATACCGTGTTTACAAGCAATTTCTAAGGAATTTACCCATTGACCTCTCGTGACCTCAAATGACCTTTGACCTCCAAGAAAATCGATAGGGATCATCTACTCAATATGACCAACCCACACACCAAATATGAGCATAGTCACATGTACCGTTCTCGAGATATCGTGTTTACAAGATTTTGACCTTTTGACCTCTCGTGACCCCAAGTGACCTTTGACGTCCACCAAAAACAATAGGGATCATCTACTCAATATGGGCAATCCACATGCCAAGTATGAGATCCCTCAGACTTACCCTTCTTGAGATATCGTGTTTACAAGCCAAAGCGTCACATACGCACACACACACACACACACACACACACACACATACACACGACATCACCATCGCATAGATTCCTTGCCTGCCTACGGCAAGGAATCAAAAAGGGAACTATTTTGGACTAATACAAATATTGTTTACATTTGTAAAAAAATAGCTCCATTGTGACCATATTTTCAACACATTATGTTTTTATCCTGGTCATTCCCATCTACAACAGTTAGATATAAACGAACCTTACCTTATCACCAACAAATTTTTGTGCTCCTCCAAACAAACCCAGCAGCAGTCCAGCTTTAACCATTTCATGTCCATAAATTGCAGGTGACAGGGATCTAAAGATAAGAAAAGAATACTTGAATACCTTTAGATCTTATTGTACTGACGGTGAATTATTCCTACCCCTTTGGGCTTAATTATTATGCTCCTTGGGTGCTGAATAGAAGCTGCCTCCCCAAGCAGGTGGCACAACTCCTACATATGAATGGCTATGCAGATGACTTCCTGTCTGGGTGGCCATTGTCTTTGATTTTGGCCTATTTGCCACAGACTGACGGTTCCATTGTTCTATGAGAAAATAGTTACTTTGGGCTGGCGAATTTAGTGCTCCACCCTATGCAACTTGAAACAAGGGTCCCCTAGGGAGTCTTTCACTGTCATAATGTTTTTACCCCTGGGGAAAAGAGCTAATGAAGGCTGAATTTACATTGTATTAACTCAAGAGGAGTTGTATTACTCCACTGGTGAAAGGGGTCTTATCACAGGGCCATGCTCTCTTCTGAGCCATGTGCTGCCAACTATGAGAGAGGATATGGGTGTTATGAAGTGTAAGGTTCAGTGTAACGTTGGCAGTAGTCAAACTCTGTTTCTGTTAATTGGTACAGTTCAATGACTGGGGGTTTGTGAGTTGTCTGGTTCGATATCCTAAAGCCTGATAACACTCCAAATTGATTGTGGTCTGGTGAGTCAGATTAGAGTGTAGTAGTTGTTTCAGCATAGTGCTGTGCATATTTTCTTAAGCTCAGCATTTTTTATAACTTCCAGTCTTTGTGGAAGGCAAGGTGCTCTAGGTATTAGAGATTTGTACAGTTATGCGTGTATAACCCTTACCATCAATGCATGGAGTTTACATATTTTAATAATTCTTTCAATGTTTGCATGATCTTATTGTTTCAGCATGCCATCCAGTGTGGACTTATGGGATGTCTAAATAACCTTCAAGAAATTGATGGGCTTTGAAAGGGTATTGAGTGTATATTAAAGTGTTCCTACCAAGGACGGAGCTCACCGAATCTTTATGACACATAGAGGTAGCTATCAATTATTTAGGTTCAGGGTATGAGGCTGTTAACTTTCCCATTTGAATTTATCCTAGTCTGTGACAGTTGGATGATGAGAGGGGATTGTGGCTCTCAAGGGGGAATGGTTACCATGGCATGATTACTCAGTATGCTGATGATTTCATAACCTTTTCACTTTTATTTTCCTCCATTCAGAGGCTGTTCTGTTATACACAATAAATAGTCTGGTTGGGAGAGACAAAAATGAATGGATGGTATTCGTATCATCATTTGATTGTGGCATGAATCCAGTTACAAGGGCCACCCCCTCCCTCCATGCCAAATCGCAACTTCTGCTTTAGAACATTATAACAAAGGAAAGGAGAGAAAGCTTAATACAATAAAGACTTAGGGTCATTCTTAAGGTTTGTTTGAAATCAGGTGAGAAAGTTTGCCAATAATTGGGAATGTAATTCATGTAAGTCTACCTCAATTTGAAATGAATATACACCTACTAATCCTATCCATTTCTGGGTATTTAGACTATATTTCTTTCTTCAAGAGTCTGTTTATCTCAAATTGGGGTAATCTAACATGAAGTTCCTCCCAATAATTGACCAAAATTGCATTCTCATACAGCATCATTCTACAGACCAAAAGTTAATTTACATGAAAAACATTAATTTCAAAAAAACCTTTCTTTCTTTCCTAAAGTTATGTTTCATCATTTTTTACAGAAGAATATTAGTATTCTTAACAACCAACATCTTTCAATTTAGAAACTGACACATAAACCTCAAATTGCCAGTGAGTAATTTTAGCAAATATACTCTACAAAATAGCCTTCTCCAAGAAAGAAGTACCTACCCAACAATCAGCTTGAACAGATTTGGTTGACTCTGTATTTCTTGAACAGCATATAATTCCTTGATGTTGAAGTCCATAGTCACCCCACTACTAGACTCAGCATCTGTGACCTTCTTTCCACGTTTCAAGTTTGAGATGGAATTGGCTTTGATGTACAACAAAAACATGCACTTGTCTTTGTTTCTACCACGACCTACAAGAGCAGATATAGAGTAATATGTGCTAACATCTGTGGGGAAGATGCGCACTGTTTAACAAGGTGTTTCTTGATTGGCTGTTGCCATTGTATTGTATCAATTGTATTCTTTGTTTGGGTTAGGGAATAAGTTATGGATAGGGCTATTGTTAGCCAGTTAGGAAATTTCTTGTTAAACAGTGTGCATCGCCCCCATCTGTGCCAGTCCAAGACCATGACTATGAATGCAAATACAGATACCAGGTCATGAGCACAGGTACGGGTACTGGTATAAGGTAATGACTATGGGTACAGATACCTGGTCATGAGTACTGGAACAAGTCTGCACAAAAATTAATAATGACTACAGGTATGGGTACCATGCCATGAGCACAGGTACCAACCAGATCATGAGTCCGGGTATGGGTACAAGTATGGAATCCTGTACCTGAGTACGGATAAGAGCACCTGGACAACTACAACACTGATCAATGTACAATTATAGAACACATACTGATACTGGCATGTTATAGATGTCATACGGTGCAAATATCAGGATAAAAAGTGCCACAAATGGTTATCTTTGAATATTTACATGAATGCTAAAAAGTTCTGTCCATATTAAAACATTCTGCAACCTGCTCCCTGAAAAAAGGAAATAATCATTTCAAACACCAAGTTTTCAAGATAAAACCATGATCTTTATGTAGTGCACAGTTCTTGCCTGAAGGAAATTTTTGAAGATAAATGAATTTAAGTAGAACTGAAAAGATATCTTTGAAATATGACTGTAAAAGAGTTTTCTTTTGCTTTCACTACATACTTAAAAGACGACAGATTTGGAAAAGAAGCACCATGTTGTATGAGTTGTAATGACCAAGAACAGTTCACATAAAACTAATTTAAGTTACTAATGACTATAGTGTGTTTGTTCAGTTATTTAACAGAAAAATTACATTCACTCCTTATGAGGAAGACATATTGAAATTTCAAACATGATAAATTTATCTGAGTTGTCATAGAGATAAAGTACCTTCGTCAACATTAGAAACCTTCACAATGCCACTGACAGTTACAGTATCGCCAGGAACACAACTATCAACTGTGAAAGAAAAAAAAAATGCATAGTAAAAGAAGAAACTCACAAGAAGTCAAACTTTTGAAATAGTAAACAACTATTAAAAACGTTAGTTAAGTGATTTATTACTCAGTGGATTTGTAGAAGTACGTATGATGGCAATCTACTGCCCAGTTTCCAACGAATGGGTTCAAGTCAAGCCGACCACAGCCGACTACAGCCTTTTTTTTTTTTGCTCACTGGCTTGTTTTTCCTACTCCAATATGCTGAGCACCAAGCACAATGGCAGTAGGTTCCGTTGTCAAAGTTTTTGATATGACCCGGCCAGGGCTCAAACTCCCAATCTCCAGACTGCAAGTCTGATGTGCATGCTCTAACCACTTGGCCATGCAGTGGATTTGTAGAGCAAAATCCACAAAATTTTGGGGTCCAGATAGTTGAGAATGATGGCCTCATTTTTTTCTATCAGTTGTAAGGATACTGGGCGATTTCTTTAACCACTCAAAAATATGGAAAAATAGGGATTCATTTCCAGTGAACAATTTATTTACAGCTGTTCAGGTAAGCACTCTCCAGTACCAGTACTGTTATAATACACTGCAGTCATAGTACTTATGAAAGTGGATTCCAAATTTACAAGATCAGTCATACAATTTTACTGGGTATACTGGTCAAGTATTATCACTGTGTTTAGATACCTTTCAACAAATATTAACTATCTATTTTGAGTGGAGAAATGAAAATGCTCTCTTTTAACTTTGAACTAATTCTTTTTACATGACAATGAACACTGTACTTTGGATCAAAAACTCAAACACTAGCATGAGAAATTTGAAACAGGATTCCTGCACTTTAATGGGAATCAATTTTCAAGGCTTTTCAAGAATGTGATAAAGAATTTTTGTGACCTTTCTCTTGACTTTCTACATAAAATGACATAAAATTTGAGTTGAAGACAATTACTTTTGACCGAGAACCACTGTTTACACCAAGGTGTGTTTTTGCAGGATTCCTGCTTTAAATTCCAAAGTCAAAAAAAAAAAGTATTTGTCTGCAGGAAATTTACACTACATTGTTTTCTATGTACCACCTGAAATATCCCAAAAAAACTCGGGAAAGGGGTAGAATTCCCACACATATTTTTAGTTCTAGCTTAAAAACTGCTGAGAACACACTTTGATATTACATGTGAGAACAGAACAATATCATTTGGGAAAAATTTCCAATTGATGACTGAACAAAATTTTCCTGAATTTCAGGACTTTTCCAGCTTTGAAATAATTTTCTAAATTGTCATGAATATTCCAGGTTTTCCATGTCAATGGAAACTGTTAAAATCACTTCAGTCTGTGCACTTTATACAATATTATGGTTTATGTTTTTATTTTTCTCTTCTCTTTTGTAATAGCCTCCGTTTCATTCTCTTACCTAAATCATTTGTCATCTCACATTCTACTGTTCTTGGGATACGCCCTGCCTCTCGTTGATCATCCATCACTATCCCCTGGACTTTAATTATTTGCCAATCAACAGTCTCAGTGAGAAGAGAGCTTTGTTTTGGAGAGAATGACCTCCCACGGCAGCCTGTGGCCAGGCACTGAAGAAAAATATTGTAGATTCATTGGCAAGCCCAGATAAAAAACATTTTTAAACTTGAAGGGCCAACCTTTTAACCCAAACTACAATTTTGAAGGGGTTAAGAGAGTTTCTCAATTGGCTGAGCTCTTTGATTGACAGCTAGTTCAATCAATGCAAAGTACCATAGCTCATATTAAACAGCCTGAACTGTACTGAGAGTGTTTTTGATTACACATTGGGGCCGTGTATACTCACTCTGATGCAACAAACTGGTGTTTTGTCTGGATGAGGATGAAATTTAACCAGTTGTGGGAGGGGCTTAAGTTAGTAGGTTAGGAGAATTATGACTGTTTGGGTGAGAGGATCAGGCCTTTAAATCACATCATGTACTTAATTTTTAGCTTTTACTTTAATTTTGAAATATGTATCCTTCATGATGCTTTGGATTAAAAATATTGTAAATAGCAAATTGAAAAATGTGTAAATCCTAAAGAATTAATCAATTCAGTAACAAGGTTAAAGCTAACTGTTTTAAAGAATTTTAAAGAGAACTATAAATGAATCAGGACAGATGGATATGCTAAGTAAAATTTAGTTGGTGAACAAATAAATGCCTTTAACCTCTAACAGTTTTCAAGTTTATATTAGACTGGGGACCTTGCAGCATTGGGGCAGCTGATAATCTCACAGAAAGACTACAAAGTTAGAACTCTTACCTTGGTTGGAAGAACATATTTCCCATCAGGTAGAGAAGCAACCTGGAAAACAGGAATGTAAAAAGTGGACTAGATTGCTTAAAATGTATTGTTCTAAGAGTTTTAATCACTCTCTCTCTCATTATTAATCTGTTTTTGATGCATTTTACTCACCTTTCTACAATGGCAGAATGTCTTTACAATCAATAAAACAGTCACAGCTGCAAACTCTTAATTCGCAGTCTCTTCACATTTATTGAGAGAACCAAACTGACAAAATGCTTGAAAATTTTGATTAAAAAAACAGGAGCATAGCAAAAAGACCAACCTGTACATCACCACACATGTTGCATTCAAAGGCCATTTTCGTACAAACTGGTTTGATATTGCTAACTCTAACCACTGTTCCTTTGATGGATACAAACTTTCCTGTGTAGTACAAAAAAAAATATGTCAGAAATAAAAATCAAATGTTAGGCTGTGAGCACACACAATTAGCAGGTAAGAGGACCATGACCTTTCAGAGCAACTCAGGGTTCTCACACTTTTGAAATACTGAAAATCAAGGCTTTTACAAGACTAAAGTGGAAATATTTAGAACTGAACAATAACGAATTTTAAACATGATGACCTTTATTTTCATCCATTTAATCAGCATCAACACATGCTACACATGATCACAACCACTGAAGGGCAATGTTTTAAATTTCAAGAACACAGGGAACACAGACCAAACATCCAAAATTCAAGTATTTTCAAGACCATGATTATCCTTTTACCATTTTCACTACTGACTGGCGGATGGAGGTGCAGTAGGGGTGGAAGCGGTTCAGAGAGACACGTATATCAGTGAAAAGTTTGACAATGACTACATGCCTCATTTTCAAATTTGCAGTCTCTATCATAGTTGCATCATGGAAGTACTACCTCAGAGTACTTCCATAGTTGCATATCCACCTTTAAACACAAAATTCCCCATCCAGACTTTCAAGCTGGACCAAGTCCTTGAAGCTGACCATGGACCTCTAGTGATGATCAGTATGCAGAAAAGTTCTAATGATGATTCAAGCATGTCATGCAATACAGATGAGTTCCTAACAATCATTTATGGGAATGTATCATAAATCATCTACATTAGGTATTAATGTAGAGTCATTTCTTTTGTCTTCAAAATTCCATTTAAAAAAGAAAATATGACTGGCAAATATAAACAAATCCTGGAACAAAGAAAAGGTCTCAATATGACATAAATTTAAAAAGTGAAAAACAAATTCTAACTTAATGGTTTTTGAATATTTTGTCAGCTTTTCTTTATATTCTTTCATTAAGACATAGTTTGGCTTAATATTTAGCCAAACCACATTGTTAACATTTTTTTTATTTCTGTGGAGAAATGGTATTGCTAACACACCAAACACTGCATTCCAATAGAGTGATAATAGAACTAGATATATTTTAAGGTGTTTCCAAATGAAATTCTCTTAAATAAGTCAAGAATTACTTTAAAATTAGAAAGTAGAAATTACGTGTAACTTTAGCTCTCAATCTCTATTATACTACATGATATAAAATATTTAAAAGATTCAAAGTCAACTGAGTACTAACCGTAGTAATTGGCTTTCAGGTGCTTGAGAGAGGCAATGGGTTCAAAGTTCACAATTCTGTGAAGAAATTATAAACAAGGAACCAGAAAGCCAAAAGGCTTAGTGATTCCTTGCCGCTGAAATGTAAGGCCTTTTTTCTCATTGACATTGCTTTGCAATATTTTTCAATTAACAGGGCTCCATAATGTGCCCACAAAGTACACATGCAAGGCATCCAATCTTCCTACATTGAGATCCCCCTTGCCCGTTGTGAACCCAAATGACATTTGACCTCCACCAAAAACTTCTGGGACCATGTATTCACTATGTGCCATCTACATGACAAGTTACAGGACCTTACAAGTGACCTTTCTTGAAAGACTGTGCAGGAAAGCTTTTCAGGCTTTGAACATGCTGGCTCCAAATGAGCTTTGGCCTTTGGGAAAATCAATAGGGATCATCTACTCAATATGAACAACCAACACACTAAATATGAGCACAGTCACATGTACCGTTTTTGAGATATGGTGTTTATGAAGTTTTGACCTTTTGACTTCTTGTGACCCCAAGTAACCTTTGACCTCTTCCAAAAACTATAGGGATCATCTACTCAATATGGCCAATGCACACACCAAATATGAGCATAGTCCCATGTATGGTTCTTGAGATACGCTGTTTACGAAGTTTTGACCTTTTGACCTTTCGTGACCCCAAATGACCTTTGATCTCCACCAAAAACAATAGGGATCATCTACTCAATACGGCCAATGCACAAACCAAATATGAGATTAGTCACATTTACTCTTTTTGAGATACATTGTTTACAAGCAATTTCTAAGGAATTTACCTATTGACCTCTCTTGACCCCAAATGACCCTTGACCTCCACCAAAAATTATAGGGATCATCTACTCAATATGGCCAACACACTCGCCAAATATGAGCACAGTCACATGTACCGTCCTTGAGATATCGTGTTTACGAAGTTTTGACCTTTTGACCTCTTGTGACCCCAAGTAACCTTTGACCTCTTCCAAAAACTATAGGGATCATCTACTCAATATGGCCAATGCACACACCATATATGAGATTAGTCACACTTACTCTTCTTGAGATACCGTGTTTACAAGCAATTTCTAAGGAATTTACCTATTGACCTCTCTTGACCACAAATGACCTTTAACCTCCACAAAAATCAATAGAGATTATCTAATCAATATGACCAACCCACACACTAAATATGGGAGCATAGTCACATGTACCATTCTTGAGATATCGTGTTTATGAAGTTTTGACCTTCTTACCTCTCATGACCCCAAATGACCTTTGACCTCAACCAAAAGCAATAGGGATCATCTACTCAAAATGGCCAACACACTCACCAAATATGAGCATAGTCACATGTATCGTTCTTGAGATACCCTGTTTACGAGGTTTTGACCTTTTGACCTTTCGTGACCCCAAATGACCTTTGATCTGCACCAAAAACAATAGGGATCATCTACTCAATATGGCCATTGCTCACAGCATATATGAGATTAGTCACACTTACTCTTCTTGAGATACTGTGTTTACAAGCAATTTCTAAGGAATTTACCTATTGACCTCTCGTGACCTCAAATGACCTTTCACCTCCAAGAAAATCGATAGAGATTATCTACTTAATATAACCAACCCACACACGAAATATGAGCATAGTCACATGTACTGTTCTTGAGATATTGTGTTTACCAAGTTTAAACCTTTTGACCTTTCGTGACCCCAAATGACCTTTGATCTCCACCAAAAACAATAGGGATCATCTACTCAATATGGCCATTGCTCACAGCATATATGAGATTAGTCACACTTACTCTTCTTGAGATACTGTGTTTACAAGCAATTTCTAAGGAATTTACCCATTGACCTCTCGTGACCTCAAATGACCTTTGACCTCCAAGAAAATCGATAGGTATTATCTACTTAATATAACCAACCCACACACGAAATATGAGCATAGTCACATGTACTGTTCTTGAGATATCGTGTTTACAAGGTTTTGACCTTTTGACCTCTCGTGACCCCAAATGACCTTTGATCTCCACCAAAAACGTTAGGGATCATCTACTCAATATGACCAAAGCACACACCAAATATGAGGTTATTCACACTTACCTTTCTTGAGATATTGTGTTTACAAGCCAAAGCATCACATACACACACACACACATTTTACACACACACACACACGACATCACCACATAGATTCCTTGCCTGCCTTTGGCAAGGAATCAAAAACACTGTTTTGACCATCCCACTTGTTTAGTACTTATATTTAATTTTAAATTTTATAATTTACAATATTCCAAAGTATTCCTTTCAAAATTACCTTAGGATCATTGAAAGGTTGCACTGAACAGGTAATTTTCCTTTCTAATACAGCTGCAGAACTGCTGTAGACTACAGTCCAACTCATAATCCTTCAGTTGTCACAACAATGGAAACATCTGATCCTCTGACAGGTATTGTAGCCAAGGGAGGGGGAAACAGGGCCAAGCTGAACTGAAATGTTTTCCCACCCACCATAAAGAGTTTCTTTCAAGTTTGCCACCCCTATGTCAAGTTTGAAATTTGCCATTGACCTAATACAGTTTTACACATTTTTTCCCCTTCCCAAAAAACATTTCATTCCTGATATTTTGTCTGATTAAAGACCTGCTGAAAATAAAACATCTTTGATTATTTGATGCTGCAAATGTTGACAATGGAACATGCACACACCCACATCCATATACATTTTCAATGTCAATCAGACCCTCAGTGTAGGATGGGAATATCATTGGAAGCATGTCTCTTGCATATATACCATTGATTGAAGAAAACAAGGAGGGGGTTGCTGCACAATATGATTTATGTTTGGCATCTTTTAAAAGATGTAGCATGTCACAAGTTTAAGTTAATGTAGACATTCTCAATCAATTAAAGGGAAGTACTGTGTTTGTTTTACAAGGAAATTTCATCCTTTTAAAACCAATATTTATTGGCAAGGAGTGATAAATAATTACAAGTAAGACAGTATGGTAGCCTTCTTTTCACAAAATAACTCTCTCCTAGAGAGAAATTCAGTTGTTTGTTGCTCAAGAATTATTTTTTCACCCAAACTTTCAACATTTTAAAAGATGCAACTTCCGTAACTCCTCTCTTGCATAATATTTTGAGGAGATAAAGCTATTGTTGGGGTTTATTGTTGAGATTGAATGATTTGAAAATGACTAGAGCTATTTACTTTTAATGCTATGTTGGTGCATTTTTAATGCAATATTTCCCTTGAACTTTCAGTTTTTGTTATTTTGTGGTACATTTCTCCACACTGTCAACAAAGGCAACATTGACTAGGGCAACAACTGCTGCAGTTACTCAACCTTTTCGATGTACAGCAAATGCCCAGCTTAATTTTTTATTTATGTTGAACAAAAAATGGTCTAAACTTTATGCATACCTTTAACTCAAGTTGTGCTAACCATGATGTAACACTTTGCACCTATTAGCTGGAGAGTGTTGCACTTTAGATGAAGGTAGTGCTGCTTGGTATAGGGTAAGAGCAATCACCACAAACTTACTTTGGAGGAACAGCTAAATCTAACCAATTCAATTTTCTTCTCATTTCCCTTCAATTATCTTTTATAATATTTTGGGACTTACATGTTCCATATTTCAATTAAACCAAGATGTTATTCCTTGTAAATTTCATTTCACAGGTCTCAAAATGCCACTCATGGAAACAAGCTACATTGAAAAGCAAACTAAGAAAGCATTGTGTTAAGAAAATATTTCAGAGTTTTAATCCTGGGCAGGTTGTACTTAAGACTTTAAAAATGGAACCTACCGGAATTGTGCTAGATGCTAAGCATGAGCAATAGATTAGGGAAAATTGGCCAGTGAGTCACAACAGAAAAAAGAGCAGTGGCCTAACCCCACTTAAACCAACTGATTAGAAACTGTGCCATAAAAACCCATCTAACAAACTATTTAACCAATCAGAAATATACATTTATACCTGGCATGGATGACTGGTACATGGACCACAAATGGTAGTGTGTGACTTCCTCCTGATGTTTGCTGTTGTAGTACTGCAGCTTGTTGCTCCAGGTCTTTGGTTAGTACCTTTAGAAGAAGAACAAAAGTATTGGAGGTGACAAAATATCATGCATTTGGAAAGACAGACAACTTGCATATAAGCTTGGCAATTGGTATTAGTAGCTACAGGTAAAGACACAGTGATCTGAACCACTCTGTACTTGATTTTAAGGGAAATACAATTGCTCCAATTATGGGGAGTGTAGTAATCTACCCAATTCCAGGAATACTTTTTAATACGAATCAATAAATTTCTCACTCAATAATAGGACCTACCACCATTGTGCTGGGTGCTCAGCAAAAGCATTGAAGCAATAAAACCAGAAACAAGCCACAACTGGAAACAAGACTGTGAACAGACTGACTTAAAACAATTAGTTAGAAACTGAGCTGTAAAACATCATCTCACAGACTTAATTATTAGATTTATGAGAAGTTAATCCCATCATTTCCCTGCATATGTTTAAGTTTAATCTTTTGAGGATCAGGAAGCTTACTAGCTCATCAAGGATCATATATGAGACTGAGCATGGATGAACACCAACAAGATTTGCCTTCTCTTTTTTAAATACAGCTCAAAGTTTAATGAGGCAGGTAATCCCTCCCAATATTGTTTCCCCTACAATTACCAAAATTTAATGCCCCTGTCAAATAGATGTGGATGCATCTCCAAGTTTTGTCACTTTTACAAAGGCTGGAAGACTTGATCTACACCACTGCTTGGCAGCTGAACTGGGCAAAGCAGGCCACTTTCTGAAAAGAACATTCAGAATCCCAAACTGTAATCACCAATTTGACCTCCCTACCTTTTGAGAGCTATGCAAGTTTAGCTTCCAAAACTTTCCAAGTGGTTCCACTGGGATTTGATTGTTGGACCTTTTGTGTGCGAGGCAGTACACTTAACCACCAAGCCAATTCCATGTAAAATGTAACTTAAACTATCCTGAAATGCACTTGAAAGAGAAATAAGAAATTAAGGTGTGGTTCCAAACTTACTATACAGCAACTGCTAATGACCTTTAAGCAAATATACACATGTGGGAAAAAAATCATAGCACCTGAAAATGATGAATACTGGTTTATTTCCAGAGATGAAATGCCTCACTTGTTCTTCCTATAATTTTGTGCCTCATCAAATCATAATGCCAGGAAAATTTTTTTGTTTTTTTAGGCATGCATTACTTTACAATACCTGATGTACTGCCAGTCCAAGACATTTAAGGATTACTTCTGGCATCTCTTTCAACTCTTCTTTAAAGTTTGGCAATGCTTCCATCAACTTTTCATTATCCCTCAACTCTGTGTAATCCACACAAACACTTCGCTGATTCTCTATTTCCTCCTGTTAAATATAAAATGAGCGAACGTCAACATGCCACAAGCACAAATATTAAGTAACCATTCATACTCCATATCCTCCGAATTTGACTGGTCATAGGCATGTGACTTTAACGTAAATGTAAAGAAGAAATGCAACAAAAGACTTGATACTAAACATGCTCCCCCTAAATCTCACTTAATAAAGGAGCTCAATTTGAATTAAAATATATCTTTACAAAATGGACGATTTTTATGCAGTCACATTGCAAAGTTTGGTAAATGAAATTGTAAAATTTGAGCACCAAACTGTGTAATGTATCAATATATATGTGTAATTTCTGTAGTAAAGTATTATAAAAGAGTTTTAAGGGAAATACAAGAGATCTGAAGGATTCAAATTTAAACTTTCACATGGGTTTCATTTTTAAAGACATGGCCCAGACTGTACTCAAAAATCTGGTGATCTCATTGGTGAAAAAATAAAAGAGATGAAAGCTTGTCCAATTACCTTGTCAAACTGGGGTAGCTTGGAACTAAAAAACTTCTCAAAGGCTTTCACTTTCACAACTGTGGGGGAATCCCCGACATAAGCTACAATGAAAAAGAATCACACAAAATGCTTTGACTATGATAAGACATTGTCTATGCCCTATTCATCCAAGTGTCATAAAATTTGTAATTTTAAACGTTTTTTTCTTAATGCCTCACTTTACCGGGGGAAGTATCAACTCTGAGAGTCCAACCAGACTAGGACTGTCAAATTTGTGGAACAGCCTTTCAAGTGGAAGTATTTTACCTATCATCCTGCATGTGAGTGTCCAAATCCCTGCCCAGTGTGTGGCAGTGCAGTCTTCACAAGTTTCCTAATAGCTCACAAATGATAGTTTCATATATTATTCATGAGTCACGATACCATACTCTTCTGTAGGTATTGGTTGGCACTGCAAGATTACAAACATCTTTCAATTTTATGACATTATTCAGCTTAAACTTTTTCTGAGAGTGAAATAAAATCATTATACTAAAAAGGAATAATCTTTATTACAATTTTAATGGGCATAACACCATAAAGTACTTTCATATCACATGGTAATTGAGTAGTCACACCCACTGCCAGAAAAAACAACAGTCGTTACATAGGTTGTCAAATGATGATGTGTACTATGCTAGTTTTTGCATGACAAAATTTTTTTTTTGGGGGGGAGTGATTTCAGCGTAAGCATTCTATAGTTAGTTAGATGAGGTTTTTAGCCAAGTTAACAACCAATTCATTTAAAAGCTATATGCTGTTCCCTTGATTATTATCATGAGAGGAAAAAGTCAGCAAATTTGGGAAGCTCGTTAGGGGAGAGTCATTTATCTAACCGGCCAGCATGGGCAGGTGGGCAAGGGAAATACAAGTGCCTTGGCAAAAAATGTCAGTTAAATAAATGACTCTGCCCTTACAAGGAAATCATGGCATTTGAAGGGAAAATAGAGCATATGGAAAAAAATTCAGCTTGCTTTGCACAGACCATTATATAAAAATCATGGAAAAATTGACCTTAAACTTGCAGGAAAAACATATTTTCTGAAGAGGGGAGAAAAAGAGCAATAGACACAATGCATTAAGTGATAAGACTGTACCTTCTTCAGGGAAGTATTTCTTCCAGCTTTTATAGGGAGAATCACCCAGCTGACTCTCCAAGTCTGCTTGTCTATAACTGGCTGGTGGAGGGCGTCCACTTTGAGATGAAGATCCACCATTATACCTCCAGTTTCCTTCAATTAAATTCAATACCACAGTGTCATTTTGCAAACTTGTGAAATTGTCTTTTTTGTTATATACGTGCAGTTATTGTCCTCTTTCACTTTTCCTTTTCAAAATTATGGGATTCATAAAAGAACTTAAAAATAAAACTAAAGAAAACAACACTGACACAAAATTTCTAAATTATGCAGCCAATCATAGAGCAATGCACATTCCTTCCTTAAGCATCAAATAGCAAAGGTAAACCTGAGAATTAATAAATTGTACTATAAGTTCAGCTATGCATATACATTATTCCTTTTTTATGGATTACAAAGGAAGATTAACTTTATGTGGACATATGCAAAAGGTCTACACCAAAAAATGTTTAAACTGTAAATCCCCTTGGAAGGGCACCCTAACTATACATAGATAGTACAGTCTCATCAAAACACTTATTCCATTTGCCAAATGAATGTAGTTGACCTTAGACAATACAAATAGCCATGTTATTTTTCCTAAACAAGAACATCATAAACATGTGTATACTGTATACCTCTCCCTCTGTTGTATCCTCCTCCCCTCCTGTAACCAGACCCTCTCTGTCCCCGACCTCTAGACTGCCAGGGTCTTCCCCCTCCTCTTTGCGATGGGTTTCCTTGGCTCTGCTGGCTCATTGCTATGAAGTCTTTACATCATAAGGACTGGCTTGGCTGTCAATGCAACAGACAAAGAAAGTTTTGAATTTAGAATTTCATATATATACGTACCTAGGCTTATACTTCTTTCTCCATCACAGAAGGCATTTCACTGCTGGGCATTCTGAATTAGTTCTACAACTCTGGAGTTAACTGAAGGCCACCAAGGCCATGACCTTCATATTTTTGGAAATGGCCTTATTGCCTTATAAAATTTAATGGCCATCAAGGCCATTTGGCCTTCATGCCCTACATGTGAGATTACATTATGGGCAGCACGAAATCACTTGTTTGGCGTAAAAGCCCTCTCAGTTCAAACCACATGCCCTTAAAACTGCTGGGGGAATGGACTTGCCCTTCTGGAAACTTAAGGGCAAGGGCAGGCGTCTCAATTTGAAGTACTGTAGTAGACTGTCCTGTTTTATGATTGGCTGTTGAGAGTCATGTGGCAATATTTTCTCTCCTCAAATGTAAAAATTACAAGGAATTACTGCTTGGTTTACCTTGAGTATGCACTATTCAAGTCCCAAAATATGACAATTGATACTTTGAAGAGAAATAAGAAATTTTTGAGAGTTAGCTGTTGCTTCAAAGTTAGTTTTGGGGGGGGGGGGTACTCTTGACCTTTAATTCCAGCCCTGGTTCTAGAACAAAGTTACAGTAGCCAGTCTACTTTACTTAGTAGCTAATCTATAGTTAAATTTTCCAAAAATAAATATCAGTCACATATATTTCATAATGGAAATAATAAAAACCAAATACTCATTTAGAACCATGTGTTAAAAACAAAGGAAAGGTAGTGCTTGGACCCCTTGGTTAGGAAGTACTGGCCCCTAATCATTCGAAATTGAAGAAAAAAGATTAGGTCTAGCAAAATTGATTAGGCCAAGGCTAGGCCCTGCAAATATTCACAGATGGGCCACTTACTCTGTAGAGGTCGAGAGGGTGGGTGGAGGAGAGACAAGCAACTCAAAAAGGAGATGTGGACACGCCTGTGCTCTGGATTAGACTGATTCTTTATTCCCTCTCCTGTGAGAGAGCTAAAGCTTTACCTAGTCACAGTCATTGTACATAACTAGAACAGGTGCAATAATATAGTAAGTTTAGTGGTGCATGGGCAGCTACAGTAATGTACATCTACAGTTATGTACAGCTGCCAATTGTACATACTGCAATAACAAACAATCCAACACAGAAATACACTGTAAACACAATATACCCAGACAATTTACACAATGAAATCCCCTCTAATACCCAAGGCACATACATATAAACCATACATGTAAAACTCTTGATCCCTACAACTCCATCAGATATCTTACAAAGGATTACCCTTTTGTTCTTTCCATATTTTACATGAATTTTTGAAATGTCTCGAAGAAATAATCTGTCATATGCCCACCACAATTAGACAGAATGAGAACAGACACAAACAATGTAATAACACATGCTGGTAGTGTTAGCCTAGCTGGCATGCTGGGACCAGTTGGTTGGTAATTAAGTAGAATTCCAAGTAAATATTTTGGATTTGGAATAAGTTCACAACCCCATGTTTATGCTTAGCAACCACAACTGATGTTGTGACCCTAACAGTGGGAAACAATAATGAAGTAGATGGTAATGGAAATGCATAGCTCTCAAGTTCCAAGATGCTAGGTAGATGCAGGTCCAACGGTGGCATGGGTGGAAAAAGTTGGGAAGCTGGGAGGCTCCTTCCCAGGAAATTTGGACATCTGAGGGGAAATTTCCCTTTTCTGCACAGACTGTGTACAAAACATGCAGAATATACACAGTGTACGGTACTAATTGACCCACTCATGGCAGCATCACGCTGTTTCTCTTCGTAGTGCTTGGAAGTTGTAGTTTATCCCTGGCATATCCCAATTGAATTTGCTTGTATAAATGAACGAAAAACTTTTAAATATTCTCTGGTAGTTCAAGTTGGGGAGTGCAGAATGTGTTGAAATTTTGTAGAATGAAAGCTAACAAGGAGCTTTTATTGACTTATTCTGACAATACGATGATCAGCCCGACACCCATTTTAAAAGTCCTTTGAGCAAATTTCCCGCGAGTGGGTTGGATTTCCCGGCAATGAGCTTCCCGTATTGCAGGTTTTTTCCAGCCGTGACTATATTTTGCGCCATCCATTCGTTTGCGATCTAGGCCTAGGCCTACGTTAGACCTAGGAGTTGGCAGTTTCACAACTAACAACAACAGTTGTTCCAGCCAACTTGAAATCACATCAGTGACAAAATTAAAGCAAAGTTTTGAAGACAACTGATTGAAATTTGAACAGATTCAAGTAAAGACTTTACAGATTCAGCATACATAGCTTTAAGGGACATTTGTTCTTCAGTTGTAGAAAATTTCTAACTGTGGGCGAAATTCTACTACCCATAGGATATGCCTACATGCTGTGTAAGTACTATAACGTTAGAAAGTCGTTAGCCTAGCCAACACAAAGTTAGGCCTAACGTTAGCGTATACATAAAACACTTGTTTTCATATAGCCTAGGCCTATTTAACGTTAGTGTTGGCCAGCCTAGTAAAAGTTAGTACCGAGCGAGCGCCCGTGGGCTAATCCCATTTAGTCAGCTAGGCTAGCTATACTTACTACGACACTAAGATTTTACAAAATGATGAGACCACAACTTATGAAATTGACACATACGGTCCAATAGTTACAGGCGAAGTAGGAGACAACAGACGATACTCAGTTTGGTTTCACTGATTGTCTTGATACTCAGTTACGCCTAGTTATTTGTGCCTGCGGCTGTACCCGGACAAATGATATAATAATAACATTATATGTACACATATACACACAGTACAGTACATGTATGCATACCCTATTTGGATTTTCCCGCGACGTATTACGCAATCACATAAGTACGTACCTCGATTGGCGACGGACACACATACGTAAGGCCTAGCCTACATGTCAATGTTCACGTACTTAGTCTTGAAACTGATATAATACGCAGACATAGAGTAGGATAATCCTGCTCTATGTATGCAGATCTGCATCCAAAATACGAAATACCGTGTCACGGTTGCTTCTAAGTAGAGGAAAGATGGGGACAAAAATTGAGGAGATACGGTTTGGTATACTAACAGGTTTGTACATCACACACTCAATTCATCATTCTGTCCGCAGTTGGTGCATATGGCTTGAACATTGTACTCAAGTCAAATGTCCCACGTCCTAGGCCTATATAGATTATAGGCCTAGCCGTAGCAATGTAACAATAGACCTTATGCCAATTAAATAGAGGGCGCTTCAAAACTGCAACATGGGAAGGATTATTCCATGTATGGGACCACAGAAGTGAATCGTCACCATGGAGAGGGCCAATGGTCACAATGCTGATTGGGAACTGTGTTGGAATAATCCTTCCCAGAGTGCAATATTACAGCTAACTGGCGTAAGGTCTATGTAGGCTACGCTTTAGTTTACTCTGTAGTTTGAGGCACTTTTTGCTATCAGTATCAGCAAGGGGTATGAACCAATGGAGCAAAAGCTAATTAAGTAACCCTACAGTAGTGCAATCAGTATTCTGTGGGTCCAAGGAACGTCACATCCGGTGCGAAGAGTCAATCGCGTGACGTGTTGGCCGTGAAACAGTTGTTGTTGTGCAGTATAATGGTTGGTTCAAAATTCGAACACCTAGTTAAAATCATTCATTTATCAGTCATATGACATGTTTTCTTCAATTAATTAAAATATCCTGAAGAAACAATTGTGATTTCATATGTTATGGTAAAACTGACAAATATTTTGCATGCAGTGAATGGATGAGCATTCAAATGAGGTGTTCGAATTTAGAACTTGTTCAAACTTTGAACCAACCACCATACAGCAACTGTGCAAACATGATATAGGCTGAGGCCTAGGGTTACTTATTGTGTAATACAGCATGCAGTCTTTTTTAACTTGTGGATAATTACTGATTTTCATTAAAATATCCAGCTTTCATGATCAGATTGTCCCACAGGCGCCCTCTACGTTGGTTCGTATATATGATGGGGTGACCATCAAGTGCGCGGGCCTGTCGAGTGCATCTGCATTAACATAATGCGTAAAAATCTTGAAATGACAGGGTTCTTGGTGGGCACTCGACGGTACACTGAGTATACCACACACTATATATATAACACGGAAAGGTAAGTCACGCCACTCCGGCCAGGCTCCAAAAATGAAATTGAAATTTTTGACATTATTTGTCCCACTTTTATGAACAAATGTTTATCCCGTATCCACTATATATATATAGTGTGTGGTATATATGAACCAATGTAGAGGGCGCCTGTGGATTGTCCTACGAGAAGTTTTTTGCGGCAGGAATTTACTGTTACCTTCACAAGATGGCCTGTAAACACAATGGCCAGTCTCGCACAATAGGCCTATACCGGTTTCTGGCCATTGGTAAGCCAGTGTTTTGTGCTTGAGCACCCAATTTTTTCGCACTCCCCTGACATTAATGAAATTCTGAGATTTCTATTCAACATTGGTCTCAAGAAACTTTGCCAGTTAGGCCCACAATTGTGTATCCTGAGGCACTGACAATATCATACATCAGGGTTTCTGTCAGAGGGGGGAGAAGAAGGTGGGTAAAATCCCCCCTTTTCATTTCCATTAAAATTAGAAAATTGTCAATATCTTGGTTTCTTACTTAAAAAGATGACACTATTGCAGCAATGTTTGAACTTATACACAAATAAATGGCCTTTAAAACCTTCAGATTGCACCTTACAGATGCCTTGAAGCAAGCTTTTGTCCCCCTGAACCCACTCATAACTTAAGCCTAGGACAGCAGCAATTTGGACTTGGGGTTTAGCAGTAATAAATAACCCCCCCCCCCCCCCTCCTTTTTGTGTTTCTGGTGGAATCCCTGTACATGTACTGCACTCTTTGCCAGACTGTCCTTGTTTTCTCTGCAGTTGAAGTTTTGATGACCCAGGTCATGCACGCAAATGTCTGGATGCTGGACCAACAGAATTCACATCACAAGTCCTCCAACTGTAACCAATGTGACAAGGAAGAGGGTTATAGTTTTCAGTTTCTCCTCCTCCATGAGTTTTTATCTCCTCGCTAATGGTACCTTTGATTTAAATTAAAGTCCATGTTCTTTTTCTTCTAGTCAGTGATCGCTGTGCTCAAGGGATATCACAAGACACAAGTGGACCCAACCTGAAAAATCTTGTGGAAGATAGAAATGGGTATGTGGTTAAATGGTTGTGGTTTAAACCTCACAACAAAATGATGTCATACATTTGTTGTCATACCCATATCCCAGCAAGGAACCCATAGCAGTGGGGCAGTTTTAGGGAGTAAAATTTTTTTCAGAGGGGCATGACACTAAAATGTGTTGAGGTATTATTATAGGTTTTGATGAAAATACAAACCTATGCAGTCATGCTGGCATACTTTTGTTTGTGACACCTGCTCATTAAGATGCTTTCTCAAGAAGAGAAACTCTGACAGAACTTTTTCAAACTTGGTACATAGATACCCCGTAATAAGAGAAAGATCCCTATCATTTTTAATGGAGGTCAAAGATCATTTTGGGTCATGAGGGCCAAACTCTGAAAACCTTGTTAACACACCTCTAGGTTCCATACTTGGTAGGTTCAGGTCAAAGATCATCTGGGGTCAACAGGGGTCAAACTGTGAAAACCTCATTAACATGATGTCTCGAGATATTTATTAAAGGGGGTTTAAGGTCATATCAAGTTTTGATACAGTATGTTAGAGTAGTACAAGTTTAAATTTCATTTTGGTAAATTTTGCATTGCAATCCTATGTGTGATTCTCAAGTTATGAACAAGTAAAGTTGTCACATATTCAACAAAAAGTGAACTTGAAGTAAGCACATATGACATCATATCCTCACATTATTGGACAGTCTTTTGCTTTTGATTCCTTGCTGAAGGCAGGCAAGGAATCTATGCCATGGTGATGTCATGGGTGTGTGTGTATGTGAGAGGTCAAAAGGTCAAAACCTAGTGAACAGGGTATCTCAACCCATTTTGGGTTAGCAGTGTGAAAGTCTGACAAACTTGCTTGCATAGTATTATTGTACAAGAAAGGTAACTTGTAGGGTCCTCATACTTGACATGTAGATGATGCATGTTGAGTAAATGATCCCAATAGCTTTTGGTGGAGGTCAAATCTCACTTTGGTTCATAAGGGGTCAAAGTCTCAATATCATATTTACACAAATTTCCCATGGTTGGAGTCTTAGAGACTGTAAAATTTCACTCATGATATGTGGATGTGATATCATGAGCAGAAGCCTAGCTCTTGCAGAAAGCTCCAATGCCTTGCATGTATACTTTGTTGGTACATTAAGGAGCACAGTCAATTTAAAAAACATTATGAAACACTGTCAATTTGAAAAAAAAAAGATAGGCTTAAATTTCAGCGGCAAGGAATCACTAAGCCTTTTGGCTTTCTGTTTTTTTTTTTTTGAACTTAAAGGCCTACTTTCTGCTAAGCAATCCCATTTTATCAAAATGTGATTGCTAAGTGGCATGAGAATTTACAAATTTTGCATTCCCCACAGGGAGGTCCTATTCCTATTAACTTCAAAGCCAGCACACCAGTTGTAATTTAAGGGAAACAAAGAAATCACAAGCCAAATTTGAACGGAAGTTTCACCACACTGTTTAGATTTGGTTCCTCTTTTACAATTTATTATACAATTTAAAAACATTGTGAAGCACTGTCAATTTGAAAAAAAAAGATGGCTTAAATTTCAGCGGCAAGGAATCACTAAGCCTTTTGGCTTTCTGTTCTTTTTTTTTTTAAATTTAAAGGCCTATTTTCTGCTAAGCAATCCCATTTTATCAAAATGTGATTGCATAAATTGCATGAGAACTTTACAAACTTTGCATTCCGCACAGGGAGGTCCTATTCCTATTAACTTCAAGGCCAGCACACCAGTTGTTATTTAAGAAAAACAAAGAAATCACATGCCAAATTTGAACTTAAGTTTCACCACACTGTTTTGATTTGGTTCTTCTTTTACAAAAATTAAATTTTTGCTTGAACTTCCCCTTCAAGTTTGAACAGATTTCATATATGGAACATTGATGTGTCTTGGTCAGAAGATGGTTTCCATCCTTTTTGGTGGAGGTTAAAGTTTATCTGAGGTCATTAGTTCAAACTCTGAAAACCTTGCTTACATGATATTTTAAAAAAGGAAGCTTGGATAGATTTCCAACATGTGTAAGCAAATGTATTCATTGTGGTTAAAAGCCTATGGCTTTTGGTTTAGGTTGAAAAGTCATCTGTGGTCCATGTGATAAAAAGCAGAGTTTCCCAAGAATTCTAAGACTGTTTCTGCTGTTTGCAAAGATCAAACGGCACAATTTTCCAAGAATAGAATCCAAACATGGAATATGAACACAGAATTATTTTTTAAAATAGCATTAGACTATAGTCTGAAAAATGTATGGACATATGGCATTATGTGGAATAGAACTAAATGCATCATCACAATCTTAATGCATATTGGTTAATCATCCTGCAGTAAAACATTTGGGGTTT
Organism: Holothuria scabra; assembly: GCA_037179385.1. Taxonomy (NCBI): domain Eukaryota; kingdom Metazoa; phylum Echinodermata; class Holothuroidea; order Aspidochirotida; family Holothuriidae; genus Holothuria; species Holothuria scabra. Next base: position 18,146,016 of record CM074180.1, read on the forward strand.
TATAGCCTTGGGCCCAGTATCTTGGCTATACGCTTGACTAAAGTAAAAATAAAACATTGCCTAGAGGTTATTTTGATAGGGAAGGGGCATTGTCACTTCTGTAGAAATATTGTTAGTTTTAACATTTGGATAAAACTGCTGCTATGCAGAAATTGTAAGAATTTGCATTTAACACAGAAAGTATATTGTGGTAGACTTTCTCTTGTTTCATTGAAAGTGTACAGCTACTTGTCAATTATAGTAAAAAAAAAGAAAAAAAGGTAAGGTAAGGGAGAAAAATATGAAGTCTGCTTCAACCTGATGGAAGTTGTAAGTGCTATAGGTTGAAAAAACTTCAGTGATGAACAGACAAGAAGTCAAAGCTATGATTTCTCTTTGGGGATATCCTGAAGGTTTCCAATTCAAAATTAAGTATCATTAATTGTTAACTATTGTACTTTGCAGACCATTTGGCAGTGTAGAAGTCATGAAAATTGTTCCTGATGAAAAAGATCAAATTCAGGTAAGTCTTTAAGTGTATAATGCTTTGAAATTAATGTATTTTTTATGTTGTGTGGGTGACATCATTTAGCAGTCATGGACTGAATAGCACAAAAGAGAATAAGCTATAGTATCTTAGGTTAGAACGTATTAAAATATGCCACAGAGAACACTGTTTTAGGAAGTTTATCATTAAAATATACTCTAACATAGGCATGGGCATATTCAAAAGTTTTAATGGAGGGAAGATAATATTTGTCACACTATAACTATCTCATTTTAAAGCATTACTGCATATTTAAACATTCTTGATGGCTAATAGCATCTGTGAACATTCTCTCCCCTCCCCTTCCTGCCCCCACCCTGCCTTGATCCCCCACTGATTGACATCTAATATAGGATGGCTAGTATTTCCATTGGTCTCATTGCATATAAAAAGGTTTTCCATTGGTGGAGGATGTTTAATTCTGTTGTAAAATGTTTCTTTGGTTAAATTTGTGACAGTGAATTGCAAGTACAAGCATTAACATATTTTCTCTTTCAGAATGTCTTAATAGCATGGAGTGATGAAATGAAGTTAGACGTAATTCTAACTACAGGAGGCACTGGTTTTGCAGAAAGAGATGTAACTCCAGAGGTACTGTATGTATAATATATTTGCAGTACATTGACCCTACATATGGTACAGCCCTTACATGTAGTACAGCTCTTACAAAGTTAACAATTATATACTGATCCTTGTCAAGTTAAAAGTCAAATGCAAACAACCCCAGTAAGAAGTGATACTGTATGTACCCCCTCTATTACTGTAGCTGGTTTATGTATGTTTCTTTTTAGTTATGTGACAGTGCTTTCTTTCTGAATTGGTCAATCCTTAAAGATGTCTTCTTGCTTTGTCTATCCTATTATATTTTGAACTTTTGATAAGGACAACAAAACTTATAAGATAAACCTGTTGTTCTAATGTGAGGTTCAGTGAGCTGCCTATTTATATATAAGAAATCATATTATGTAGGATTCTCCATGTCAAAGCCATACTGTTTGGGTCTCCAAAAGTGACATAAGATGATCAAAACAATCTGAAGAAAGGAAACCCTTTGAGCAGTGAAATTTCAATGGACAGAAAATAACCTGAAGTCTGAGGTGCAGTTTGGTCTCAGATTTTTCTACTTCACCAATGTACACCTTCAGGTGGAAGTCTTTGCTCAGATGGTATGCCACATATTACCCTTCTTCCCCACCCATCCCTCTTACAAGATGACCAACATAGAAAATGAAGTCGTGACTCTTTGAATCCAAGAATTAAGTTTAATGGGTTGTGGAAAAAGTTTCAACTTTGTCTCCTTTTACTCCTGTAGGCAACCAGATCTGTTATTGAGAAGGATGCCATTGGTCTTTCTGTTGCCATGTTAACAGAGTCACTGAAGATTACTCCTCTTGCCATGTTGGGCAGGTATGTGTTTGTAAGTTATGATCAGACAGTTTGATGTATCACTTTAGTGAACTTTAATATACCTAAACTAAAACAAATGCAAGTAGCTGAGATCACTACCTGGGGTGAAGAGGGGTGGGATAAGTTTGCCAGGCTTTTACATGCAGTGTATAATTTACATGTGCTCTGTTTGTTTGTCTAGAAAATGTTGTCATGAAACATTGTGTGTAAGGAGTACAAAACAAAATTTCTGTTTTTATTTGGTCTTGCACATTAAGTGTCAACATCTAGCTCTTTGCACTATAAGCATAATGCTTAGAATGAACCAATGAATGATTACATAGTTATTAAATTTGTGATGTGCATAAGATAAAAAAACATGAGATTATGTCTTGAAATACAGCAACAAGTTTTCTTGTTTATGTTCACAGACCTGTGTGTGGTATCAGGAAACATTCACTGATAATAAATCTACCAGGAAGCAAGAAGGGAGCCCAGGTTTGTACAGGTGTCTGTAGTTTAATTTTTATTTGCCTGTTCTCTGGTGATGCTTGTGAAGACATCAATAAAGATGTCTGCAAATCTCTCTCATCCATTTTGAAGATCTAAAAAATGTTAAGTATTTTGGGTCATTTTAATAATCAGGTCATAAAGGGCAGTTGTTTACAATGCTTAGCAACCACAAATGTGGGAGAAACTTATGAACAAAAACTTTTCTAGTTGGCTTTAATTTAAACCAGCTCAATAATTTAGATCAAATTTGGTCACTTTTGAGAGGCTGCTTCTGCAATCCGTAGATTGCTAAGGATAGACAACCTATTGTACGTTACCTGTACGTTAACCCTTCCAGAAAAGGTCTCTAGACCTCACAGGGTTTTTTTTTTTATGAATTACATTGCACTTGGGATAACACCAAGTTGTCTTTTCATTGGGGCTTATGAATTAAAATTTTCTTCAAACATTGAATATTTACAAGTTATTATCCTGTTTCTGAAAATGGAGACAATTTTTCAGGTTGCTTTTGAATAAAATGAACCCTTTTCTAATCAAGTCATGTTTTGACAGTGACTATCTCAATATTCAATGTGCATCTCAATATTCAAAATAATATGTAGTACAATATATAGCACTGAATTAAAACCTCACAGTTGCTATTGCTTCATTGATTTAAATGTCCCCTCCTTTATCCACTTGCCCACATCTTCAGTTGAAGGTTATAAATGTTTGTGTTTACTTACTGAAGATCCATGGGCACTCTCCTGTTTCCTCAACAGGAAAATTTTCTGGTCATCAAGCCATGGCTGAACCATGCTGTTAATCACTTAAGGGAGAATAGAGCTGCTGTAAATGCAACACATAACAAGATGCAGACACAGGGAACATGTCAGCATTCTTCAGATCATGTAAGTTTTTACATCTAGATTGCTTGAAAAGTCATGTGAATGAATTAGCTAATTGTTGCTTAGCAACCAAATACTGGAGAATATGTACTGTAGCAAAGAAAAATCAGAGGAAAAGAATATTTCACAAGAAAACAAAATAAGGCTGAATGGTTTGTACCTTTAAAGGGCCAGCTCTCTCATCCCAAACTACAATTTTAGTAGGAGCTAACTGAAATTCTCAATTGGCCCAGCTTTTTGATTGACAGCAAATTCAAACAATGCATAGTACCAAAGCTTATATTACACAGCATGAACTGTACTAAGAGTGTTTTAATTAATACACACATTGAGCTTTTCTATACCCACTCTAAAGCAATAAACTGAGATCGTTTCCGGATGAGGATGAATTTCAGACAATTTGTGGGAGGAGCTTAAGTAAGAAGGTTAGTAGAATTGGTATTCTTTAGGGCGAGAGAATTGGACCTTTAAAGGGAAATTGCAGTCACCCCAACATGAAGTAGTGCAGTAGATTATCCAGTTTCAAGATTGGTGCTTGAGAGTCATCTGAAAAAACATTTTTCCTCCAATGTGAAATTTGCTAAGAGTAAATACAACAGTTGAACTAAAGAGTTCAACTATTGTATTCACACTCTAACTGTACATGCTATGAGAATTGACTACCATGGTCAGAAACTAGAGAGTAGTAAGTTTGTTAAATATGAAAGAATGCTGTTGTTCATATAATGATTTTGACATTGTATAGGTATTGTTTTTTGTCTTGTTGTAGGTCAGTTCTGTCGAGCAGCAAAGTTCAAACTTACATGGTAAGTATTTGACAAAATAGCAACACAATGAACTTCAGGACTTGAATTCTGAGGCATGCGAGTGCGATTGCACACCATCGCTCAACCTCAAATCGCTGTGAGGAGTGTGATTTTTTGCACACCTAGATGAAGAAAGGAAGCTCATATAAAACTGTTCAGGTTAAATAAAATGCACACCTACGGCACTCCTTAATTTCCTGAGGAGTGCGATTTGTAGCACACTTGGAATATCTAAAACTCAAGACCTGAAACTTGTAATATGGACACTTAGCAAAGAGTCCATGAACCTTCCTTTTATGAAATTGAATTTATATTGTTAGTCTGTTCTTAATAACTTTGTGAATTCTTTGTTTTAACTACCCCATTTCATGGATGTCAATCCTGGGGGTTGAAAGGGAAATAGGGGGATGTCACCCCCCCCCAACTGCACATATTGAAAATGCACCCATTGCCTTTAGAGGTTTACACAGTAAATTGGCCACCCCCCCCCCCATGCCTCCCCCACATTCAGAAGAGATTGAGGCTACTGCTCCATTGTACCACATAGGAAGTATTAAAGGCAGCAGATATTGTTGTAAATGTTGTTAAATGTGATTTTGACCAACCATTGTTTTGTTTGGTTTTTTTTTTCTTTTTTCATTTTTAGATGTGGAAAAAGTAGCCAGACGACCCAGAAAATCACCTTACCCTTTGCTTGCCTTTGATGAAGCTTGCAAAATAGTGATGGAGCATACTAAGCATCTTCAGCAAGAAACTGTTTCTATTGGTGGTAAGTATAAGTGTTTGGTCATTGACTTGAATTTCTGTTTCTAGTTAAGCCAATCTCTTGTATCTCTTGTCATCTTTGTTTGTGCATTAATATTCTGTGGGAACTGAAAACAACCATTTTAAAATGACATAGAGAACGATGTTATTGATTCCTTGCCGAAGGCAGGCAAGGAATCTATGCGATGGTGATGTTGTGTGTATGTGTGTGTGTGTGTTTGTGTGTGTATGTATGTGTTTGTGACACTCCTTGTAATCATGATATCTTGAGATTGGAATGACTGACACACTTCATATTTGGTATAGAGGTTTGCCGTGGTGAGAGGAAGAACCCTATTGTTTTTGGTGGAGAGCAAAGGTCATTTGAGGTCACCGGAGATCAAAGACCGAAAACCTTGTAATCGCGATATCATGAGTTAGGAATGACCGACACTTTTCATATTTGGTATATAGATTTGCCATGTTGAGAGGAAGAACCCTATTGTTTTTGGTGGAGGTCAAAGGTCATTTGAGGTTACCAGAGATCAAAGACCGAAAACCTTGTAATCATGATATCTTGAGTTAGGAATGACCTACACTTTTCATATTTGGTATATAGATTTGCCATGTTGAGAGGAAGAACCCTATTGTTTTTGGTGGAGGTCAAAGGTCATTTGAGGTTGCCAGAGATCAAAGACCAAAAACCGTGTAATTGCGATATCTTGAGATAGGAATGACCGACACTTTTCATATTTGTTATATAGATTTGCCATGTTGAGAGGAAGAACCCTATTGTTTTTGGTAGAGGTCAAAGGTCATTTTTTTGGCAGGGAATCACTAAGCCTTTTGGCTTTCTGGTTTGTTATGACATTATCACTTATCAGGTTTTTATTGAATTTATTCTGTGCTGTGACTCATTATGCTGCAAGAGGTCAACTCATATTTTTCTGCAATTAATGAAAAACATTCTACTTTAGGAAAGTAATGATTTCTTTCAGGTCAAATTTGACACAGCTACATTAGGCCTTGGGAAGATAGTGCACTTATCAATTGTAAGATGCACCAGGCAGTGGTGTATCAAATATGCTTCATGTACATCTGAGTTGTGATGCAGGGGCGCGTCAAAATTCTACTTATGTTGAGTCAAAGCAACTTGACTTAGTCATAATTTACATGAAACAATTGTCAAAGTCTATGAAATGTTGAGTCAATTGTGTGACACAGGTGTGTCAATGCAGAAAAATGTTTTATCCTTCCAACAAACTTTGACCGACCTCTTCTGGGTGTCAGAGGGTGCGTCTTATAAATTTAAGGTGCATTGACAAAGAATGAGATATTGAATGAAACGTTATCAAATTTTTCTTGTGGTAGTTTCAGGCTAAGTAAGGAAGTCATGTATCCAAGTATTTATTTTAATAGTGACCCCACTTTGAGATTACACTATATTTAACCTTAGAAATGTGGACAGATTGCAAGTTTTTACCCTGTCATCTTTTTAACAACAGAATCACTGCGACGAATTCTGGCTGAAGATGTTGTTGCTAAGGTCTCAGTCCCTCCTTTCAGAGCTTCAATAAAAGATGGATATGCAGTCATTTGTAAGTTTCTGTTTTATCTGGGTGGGTAAAAGATGGCAGACCAAAAAATAGTGATCAAATACCTTTACATGGTTGTTACAGCAACTGTTTTCTATTAACAAATTGAATTGAATTCCAGTGTGATTTTTGTAAGATTTTATTAACATCTTCTCCATCTCTGGTCGGAAAGCACCACAAATTTGCCATCTAGTGTAAATATATGATTGGTGTTGCAGGACTACAAAATTAAACTTGTTCTTATTGCATATTTTTGGTAACACCACATGGTAGATGGGGTTTATAGGGCTACATGTGTCTAATAAAAGCTGTCTGTTGGTGTGATGTCACAGATAATCAGTAAACAGAACAATGTTGGTGTTATATCACAAATAATCAGTAAACATTTCATTTTCATAGACCTTTGATGCAAATCATGTATTTACACCAGTTGGCAAATTTTTGTTTCTCGCTGACCAAAGGTAGAAAAGACTTCGATGAAAACTGTCAAAAATTGAATAAAAATCCAGCCCACATTGCAACATGACTACAGCTAAAGAACAATGTTTTGTTAGGAATCGGATCTCAACATAAAGAATGTTCAAATGCACTCCTCAGACTACCAACTTACAGCTATCAGTAGGTGCTACTTCAAAAAACATTACTTAAAACTTAATGTAGTTTATGTGCATCAGTTGATGGTTGAATTGTGAGGTGAAAGTATCACAATTTATTGCTGTTGGGTTGCAACAATTGAAAGGAAACAAAAATATATGATTGCCATAAAAAGTTTAGAAGAACTGCACTCTGTGCTGCACTTTTGGAATGTGGATGAGCTTGAAAGCAACATGCAATTTAATGATCACACAGTATTGTAGAAAACAAAAGAATGATAGTATTTTATTAATGTTACTCTGGACAGCTTCAGATGGCCCTGGTGAACGTTTAGTGTTGGGTAGCAGTAAGACTGGTGGACACCCTCCGATTGATATCCAGCCAGGATGTGTGGTCAGGGTGACCACAGGTGCCATGGTGCCCAATGGAGCTGATGCTGTAGTACAGGTGGAAGATACAGAACTGCTGGTTGAGGCTGATGAGGTTTGAACATAACTACTGTGTTGTGTATGGAGTTGTACTCTGTTTGGCTAGTTAGATAGATAGATGAGGTTTCACAGCTCACTTTCTAACCAACTGGTTTAAGCCACACTCTGGCCACAGCCTTTTTCGCCAGTCGTAGCTCACTGGCTTGTTCCTCTCCTTCATTGCTTATGCTGAGTGCCAAGCCCCATGGCAGTGTACTCTTTACTCTGTTTGGAATACATGGAGGACAAAGTTGTAAAGTTTACAGGATCTGGAAGCCTTATTGGCTCATCGAGAATCCTATACCAGAGTCATAAAGAGTCATCTAGTTTTGTATTTAATTAATATGCTGCTTTTTCCAACTCTGTCTTTGCTGTTCTGCAAATAGGGGTGGAGGGACCTTAAAAGTGTACCTCAAGTCAAAAAAATCAAAAATCTATATTAACAGCATGACAAATGAATTCTACTTGTCCAACTCCCATCTTCATAGAACATTCTTGAGCCCAGATGTAAAATGTTGAAATTTATTCACTTAAAACAAATTAGTCCATTGTGCAATAATTTGTCACTTCCTTGTTGTACAACTTACATTACCTGTTTTGTTTCCCTTTGAAATTAAAAATATTTTATGTATTTGAACACTTCCTGTTTGCCTGCATAGCATGTTGCTCAATTAGTTACATTATCCCATAATTGCTACCACACCTTGGTACAAGGTGCAGTAGCTTTCAAAAAAACAAATACAAATGTTGTAATCTGAGTAGTACAACAGTGACACCACAAATTATTGCACAATGTACCACTTTAATTTGAGTGAATAAACTTCATTTTATATTTGGGCTCAAGAATGTCCTAAGAAGATGGGTGGCAGTTGGACTGTATAGTTTATTTTTCATGCTGTTTAATGTATATTTTCGACTTGAGGTACACTTAAATGCTAATTTTGCATCTCAGCTGATCAATTAATGCTCTTCTGTATAAATGTGTAGCTGCCTTGTGTATTTGAAATCTAAGAGTTTCCATTGGTGCTTTTTAAAAAGATAACAACAAAATTTTACAGCTGTTGGGCAATATTTGAACTTTGATTGTTCCTCAGGTTTAAAGAGGAAAGGAAATTGGTGATGTTTAGGACCTCCTTGTGATCAATGAAACAATTTAAACCTCTTCAAAAAATCCAAACTTAACTTCCAAGAGTGTTTCATTGTCAACAAAAGTTAGGAATGGAAAGGAGGTATGCCAACAGACTTTTCTCCAAATAGCAAGTACAAAGGATTGTGAGATACATTGTTGGTATGGATTGCTTTTGTGAATGATTTTTTACTGTGGCCAAAAGTGGTGCACACCAAACTGCTGTCCAACACATCTTGTAATTGCTATTTAGAAAATGGTCTGTGGTAGCCTATGAAGATGCATGTTACAATCTCTGTGGTTTCAACAGCTGTTTATACATTTTCAGGTATTGAAGGTAGCCTTTATGCCGTAAATAATTTGTTTTGCTTTCAAATATTATATTCAGTGAGTGCTGCTGGTTTGTAAAAGATGTTTTTTTATTTCCATAACAGGGGAATGAAGAACATACAATTAAAATCATACCAGCAGCCAAACCTGGCCAAGATGTAAGGTATGCCCTATATTGAAGGCTTAGAGAGGTTTCTTGAAGTAGCACACACCTGTTTGAAGTAGTTCTATGTAAGGGGTGTCCTGTCTCATTGGTTCCCAGTCTTATTGATCCCTCATTCAGCTTTGTTTGTCTCATTAGTTCTCCCTTTCATTATTCCATCTTTTTTACCCCCGTCGTATTGGTCCCCCTGTCTTATTGGTCCCCTTCTTGAGTTAAGAGGTTAGGATTATGGTTTAGGGTTAGGGTTTGGAGTTAGGGTTAAAGGCAACGGATAAGAGAACAGTGAGACTGCAGACCAGTTAGACAGGGGACTGCTGAGACAGAGACCGTAGGCATTATCCTGTGGATAATGGCAAGTCATAGAGAGAAAAGTCATCTTGTAAAACCTAATGGTAAAGGGGAACATCTATTCATGCTCCATATGGTTGCTTTGTGATTTACCTCGCATTTGATGTCACAGAATCTAATACTGGTAGCACTATCTAAGTATGCTTAAAATCCAGAGCCAAAATTTCCTGTGAGGGTAGGTTTGCAGCCTTACACATTGTTGAGCAATTACTGCTTCCATTCAAATGAGACAGTTATGTAAGTCTAAGTATTTCCCATAGCTTAGTGAATTTCTTTATTTTTTATCTGAAGGGGGTGGGGGTTGGGGAGGGAACCAAAATTTCATAATAAGTATATTTGCATCATTTCTCAACATTTGCTTACATTACATGCTAGTAGATGTAAGTGTGGTTGGAGAAATTTGATACAGTAGTTGGAAAATTTTCTTTGCATAGCTTAACTCACAATTGTTACTTCATTAAATAAACATTTGTGCCCCTTCCCTTCCATCAGACCAATAGGCTCAGATGTAGCTGCTGGTGATATCATCCTGAAGGAAGGAACCAAGTTGGGACCATCAGAGATTGGACTCCTGGCATCTGTAGGGATAAATCAGGTCCAGGTTTACAAGTTACCCGTGGTGGCCATTTTATCAACAGGGAATGAGGTTTGTGTTATTATTGCATTATGTAAATAGCTCCTGTGATTGAACTAATGATAAAAATTGTTTCCAAGCATGGGTCTGACTGAAAGAGGTAAATGCGCAGCATTCACAGTCAATTGCCAAATTTATTTTACGAATTGATTCTATACCTCCAGTAAAGTGTTCAACAATTTTTTTTTCAAAGTGGTCCATGTCTTTAAGAACAAGTAAGGAGTAAATGTTGGATGATAGAAGCAATCTGATGTGGCTTAGGATATAACTTGAAGCTCATTAGAAAATGCCATCAAATTCCCAGAGGTGGAGAAGTACTGATAGCTTTTCTGAATTAAAGAAAAGCTGTTTTCTGTATTGCAAAAAGGGGAAGACTATAGTGTAATTATTATAATTATGGTGGCCCATTATTCATCTGAATATCTCTTGCAAAATCTGGTTTTTAAGCAGGTTGTCCTCCATTTGGGTTTACACTGCACCAGGTGTTTAACATTTTTCTATTCTGTTTTGTGTTTTCAGAGATGAAAGCATTTTCAGATAGAGCATCTTAATTTCTTTGCCATACCATAGCCTTACAGTTTTAACACTGTGAAGAGCTTTTCCACCCATCTGAGGGGGAAGCCAGAAATTTTCTGGTACATTATGCATCCATCATTTATTGTTATCTGCTTAAATAGTAGTGAAGGCTTTTCTGCCATGAGGGAATGACCATCCTAGTAATCACCTCATAGTAAACAGAAACAAAAAACTTATTCATGTAACCAATTGTGTTTTTTTCCTATCAGAATTTGCAACTTATCCAATTTTTTCAGTTCCTAGTTGAATCGGTAAACAGTATGTTTAGCCAACCCTTTCTGTGACATTTGTGATTTAAGTGAGAAATATGGAAATAACCTAGTTTGTCCTTTCCTTTCTTCACAGTTATGTGAGCCCTATGAAGTTCCTCCTGAAGGACACATTTTTGACAGTAACAGAACAACTTTGAAGATGGCTCTTAAGGAGCGAGACATTCCATGTCTGGACATGGGTATTGCTAAAGATAGGTATGTCAGGGCCTGTCAATCTACAATTAATTGATCCTCTTCCAAGTAGCAAGTACAAAGGATTGTGAGTTAGAGTTTTGGTTTGTATCATTTTGTTGATTACATTTTTGCTTAAAACAATGCATATCATAACTCTCTCCCACAATCCTGTGTAGAGATATTTGAAAAAGGGTCTGTGTATTAGCCCTGAAGGGAAACTATTTGAAAAATATTTATTAACCTTTCAGGGTGTGAGTTGGGGCAAGTTATGAACAAGCATATTTATCAGTATCTCAGAGAGTTTCCTCAAAATGTCATCTGATGAATCAAGTACGTAAAAAACTTGCAATTGAAATTGTTGATCATTCAAACTCCTTGAAGGAATAAGAAATCCTACCCCCCCCCCCCAAAAAAAAAAAAAAAAAAATTTAATCAGTCAATTGAAGAAATCAGTGGACAAGTGGTTGCAAGGTTAATGATATTAAACTTCCTGACATTTTTTTTCATGCATGGTTTATATGACACGGCAGTATCATCATTGTTGATAAAATTAAGAGTGGCTTCAATAATGTAAGGTTTCGGAATCTAGAACAGTTCAAAGAAGAGGCCTTCTTTTTTGTATAATATCTTTTAATTACAAACTTTATGAGAGGCAATGCTGTAACTGCATGGCACTTTCTTCATTAGGGCTGTTCTGTTTGTGTTCGGTATTAGGCTTTATTCCAAAGTCCAGTCTTTTTCTTTCTGGGCTTGGAATGGGTGGGGTGGAAAGTGTGGGAATTGGAATAAACTCAACTAGACTCTGAGCCCAATTACCAGCTGTATCTATAAAAAATAAAAGAAAAAAAATTCTCATTCCACAGTGATCAACCTAAAATTGACATTTCTTCTAATCTGAAAGACCTCTTAAATGATCCTATATTCTGGTAAACAATCAGTTCAGAATGGAAAACACGGTGCTGAAACAAAATGTTAAATATTCTCTGTCAAACTCTGATTGCCCCAGTAGTTGCAAATTAGTACAAGAGAAAGGAGCAATGTGAGGCACTGCATGGTCAATTGTCTGGACTTAGAATTTGCCTGGAAGTGGAAAGTATGTTTGGAATTATAGGGGATAGACGTACGAGGCGGGGTAAAGGGGGGGCACTAACCCTCCCCATTTGGACCAAAAAAGTTGGTCTATTCAGGCAATGCATGATAGACGGTGACATTATTCAGGCAAAAAATGCTCTTGCCCTCTCATAGAAAATAACCCCTGTATGCCTATGTTAAAGGGTACTGGACAAGGAAATGACATTTCTGGAATGGGCCTACCCAGATACAGCTATTTATATATTTTGCCAAACAATAATCCTTTAATTCTCCATTAACTGATAAAATTGATATCTTTTTTATTGACAGTGTTGATGATTTACATTCCCGGTTGAGTGAAGCTATCTCTAAGGCTGATGTTGTTATTACTACAGGAGGTGTATCCATGGGTGAGACAGACCTTCTCAAACACTGCCTCACAGTTCAGTTGAAGGGACAGATCCATTTTGGTAGAGTTTTGCTAAAACCAGGGTAGGTCACATGTTCAGTCTGGTTTTTGTTTAATTTCTTACATCTGTGAAAATTCAGATTTATTTCTGCTTCTGAGCAGAAACATTTAAGTGGTGTGTCTTTTGTAAAATGAGGCAAGGTAATCAAGAAATCAAGAATGCTTAAAACTGCTTTTAGTTGCATCTTTCAAAATCATAGCTGTCGTATGAGTGCAGAATATTGTCAATGCTTTCAAGTAATTTAGCTTTAAGATTAAGTCACAAATTTTCATAGGTGTACAGGGGTAATTTTCTATGAGGGGGCCAGAGTATTTTTTGCCTGATTAATGTCACCAATGTTTTGCCCGAATAGGCCAACTCCTTTTGCTTGAATTAGGAGGGCAATTGTTCCCCCCCCCCCTGCACCTCCACCTCATATGCCAATGCAAATTTTTGACCCCATAATTTGTGGTATATTGAAAACAAGTTCCTTTATTAAACTTTGAAACTAAATGTGTTTCTATTGTAGGAAACCAACTACTTTTGCAACAGTATCTTCATGTGCTTCGGAAAAGTTGGTCTTCTCTCTTCCAGGTAACGTAAAGTCAATTGTCTTGTGTTGTTACAAAATTTCCTAAAATGTCACCGTGGAATTGAATTATGGTACTCTTTTGAACGTGTCACAGAGTAGCTGTTGTTGAATTAATTGGTTCTTCCATCATAAAAGTAGTGAACCTTACATGTTATTACACAGTCGAGCAAGTGTTATGCAGCATCCAGAGAGCTCTTTGATAACTATAAGTAAAAAGGTATGAGAATAATGTAAGTTAACACATCTTCAACAAGTTTCACCCATAAGTTCATTTAAAATGGGTTAGGTTAGGTTAGATGGAGTTTTCCAGCCCATTTGAAATGTGAACTAGGTCAAGCAGCACTGACAGTAATATACATACCAGTGGTGTTTGTTATGTGATAAGTGTCATATATTTTCATTGATAATGAATTATGTCTTTACTTTTCACAGGGAATCCAGTGTCTTCCATTGTTTGTTTCAATTTATTTGTGCTTCCAGCCATCAGAAAAATGATGGGAAATCCCCACCCAGAATTGACAAAGATCAAAGCAAAGGTAATAAGCATATTGGTAACTCTGGAGAGTTGGGTTGGTTTGTCGTTCTTCTTAACATGGTGAAGAAGGGTTGGGTAGGGTGGTGTCCTGTAGTGGAGTTAGGTAGATGGAGTTTTACGGCCCAGTTTCCAACCTATTGCTTCAAGTCGAGCCACAGCCTTTTTACCAGTTGTGGCTCACTGGCTTGTTTTCCCTAGTCCGGTTGCTTACGCAAGGCATCATGCACAACGACAGTTGGTTCCATTTTCATAGTCTTTGGTATGACTCAACCTGGGAATCGAACCCGGGCCTTCAGCATGAGAGGCTTGTAGTGGAAGGGAGTTTGGCAGTGTTATTGGTTTTTCCAGATGGTATTTCAGGCGATAAAGGAATACATACCAGGCAAGTACCAGGATTCATATACTATGAAACCAGCAAGTTGTGGGAAGTATTCTTGAAGAAGTTCATTTTGGTGCTTTATAGCATAATTTGCTCGATAATGGCATTGACACAATGAAGTCTTAGCAGGGCTTGGGTGCCTTGATCCTACTCTGCATGGTCTCAGAAATTTAGCTTACCTGTGAGTAATATACCTTTACTCATCTGAAAAGACTTTCTAAACTAAAGAATTTCAAATTTGTAGCAACACTATAATTTTGAAGCCACTTGATAGAAAAAAGGAATAAGTTGGCAGGGAATTTCAAGTATCTAGGGTGTTGTTATGTAATACAGAGTCTCTGACACATGGTCACAAAGACAATTTTCATCCTGCCTCGTTTTGTGTTACTGTGTTGATGCATTTTCCTACAGGACAGTTGTTTGATGAAACATGAAGTTTTGAAGTTATTCAGTCACAAATATTTCATTAGTTTTCAGCACGTTACCATTTACAATAACGCTTACCTGTCATCATATTTACATTAGAAGCAAGCATTAAAAATTCTCCGTTTTCTCCCACCAGCTTACATCAGATGTTTCTCTTGATCAAAGACCAGAATTCCAGAGAGCTAAGCTGGTATGGTCGGAAGATGGTATTCCCGCAGCATACACAACCGGCAAACAGATTAGTTGTCGACTGCTCAGCATGTGTCAAGCCAATGCTTTGTTACAGTTACCACCAAAATCTGACAGCATAACAGAGCTCCATGCTAATGATGTAGTTGATGCACTTATTATTGGTGAAGTGTAGAATTTTGTTACTTGCCTTATAGGATATAATCCAGAGTATTCACCCAGTTCATTGAAAAATCTGTACCTTTGTGACAGAGTTTATTCTCTATCACTTGAAAAATCATATTGTATCGAGACAAAAGAAAATTATTGTATTGTACCTGGAATAATCCTTGTGTATTAATATTCAATAGTTGCAGGTTTATGCCAATGCTCTGTCACAAATACCTTAAAAAGCTGAGTGTAACAAAGCTCCATGCTAATGTTATAGTTGATGCACTTAAATCGGTTTAGTTTAGAAATTAAGTGCTTGCCTTTAAAAAGATTACATAATATAATTTTACTCTTAATTCATCAAAAAAAATTATTTTTGTTGTGTGGTTGATCCCATTTCACTTCAAACATATTTTATTCAGAATAAAGACATCTACAATATTGTGCCTTGAATAATAGTTGAATATTAAGTTCATTTGCAACAGTCCCAGGTTCTTGGGAAACTGTATAAATAGAGAAAGCTAGTACTGCATGTTTGGTGATAACCTACTGTAATCACAAAGGAGGCTTCTCTGGGAAATAATGTTTACATATAGTGAATATGGCATGCAAGGAGTTTAACTATCTAGCAGTTAAATAATTTTAGTGGGACGAATTTACTTGGAGGTTTGGTGTATGTGCTTTGTGTGTATCTTTCTTCTTTTAATATTCAGTAAATTGCTAAAATGAAAACAAAATTGGCTTCAGAATTATTCAAAACATACCAACATTTTTGTAAAAGCATACACACCTCACAATTAAACAGTCTGGAGTAGTGACTTCTTTTAAACTAACAAGTGACCAAGACCAAAGTAACCATTTGCCACCACAACTATTCACATGCTAAAGGTATGTTTCCATGTGCCTTGTTCAGCTCATTCTAGCCCTTACCGTTAACAGCTCATTCTAGCCCTTACCACTAACGGCAACACACCATAGAATCCTGCAAGTAGCATTCTTTACAGCAACAAACTTTAACACATGCTGCCTTGCAGTACATTTTAAGGAAAAACATTACTTTGTCAAACAGCTTTAATTAAGGCATTTCTTTGAATGTACCCTACATTAACCACAGCATGTTAACTACACCATCATAACAACTGGCTAACCCAAAACATTTACAGGATGAGCAACACCATTTGGGTTAAAATGTGCAATTAAAACATTGCACAGGCTTCTTTACGCCATATCATCTTAAAACTTAATATCCATACTAAAGTAGATACCATGCCTTCTTCTTAAGCCCTTTTATTCTTCTGAGCAATCTATCAGCCAAGGCTCAAATGTTCTCACTGATTTCTGATTTCTAGAATCCTTGTAGGGACTGATAAATTGATGTTGCTGTTCAGCTGAATTTACTGCATCAATTCAGCCCATGGCTCCCTTAAATTTCTAAAGCCAATTCACAATCTATGACAAATATGACCTTCAGTCATTTAAGGTTAGCAAGTCCACAGTTGTTGAAAATTACATCCACACAGCTCTTGACAAAAGATACAAATCCACTGATATGTATGGCTTGGTCGCAGTCAAACCAAGGACAGAAAAAATCACAGAAGAGAGATTAAAATCAACTACTTTATTATTATTTACTCCTTATCTCCTTAAATTTTACAATAGTTACCGTTAGGCCTAGATAAACTCACTTTAAAGCTTGAAAATGTGCAACACGTATCGTAGGACTCATTTTCTTGCGGCCAAGATGGCGAGGCTTTGTTAGGCCAGGCAGTACTGTTGAGGATGATTTTCCAATGGTAGCGGTCTCCACACAGCTTAGCAGCAACGGCGATAACACGGTGTCTCTGTCTTGGTTCTTTCGTTGTGGCTCTCTTCCGAACAACAGCGTTCAAAGCGGTTTTATATGGGCCAGCTCTTCTTCTCCAATACTTTCGAGATCAATCGATAATGACAAACAATTCCTCAAAATCTGGCGGCTACAGTATATTTAGCACATTGTGTCACAAGACGAACATTCCAGATCACACACATTGTTTCTCACAAAGTCACTAACAAAGTCACTGAGAGAAAGCATTGAACAAAATATTTCCCGCTTGCCTCATCGAATCCAACCGGGTGTTCCAGTATGCGAGCTGTCTTCTAACACCACCTTCAATTAGGAATGCCCCCAAAAGATCTCCAGAATGTATGGTTCAAAACTTGTTATCAACTTTAATTCATCAACTTTTATACATGTCAATGCATCAAACACCATAAAACAAAAATGAAGTTGCTATCATTGGAGTAGACTATCCTTAGCCACTGAACTTTATTCTGTCTCAACAAGGAACTCCCATTGATATGTTGGCAATTTTTCATCCCAGAGTAGGACTATGTCAGATTGTCCCTGACCGCTAAACTTTTCTTTACCTGATTCATTCCTGTCTTTGTTGTAAGCTAGCAACATGCTCCTTTCTCCATTTACACCAAAACATTTCACTTACATCCTGTACCCATCTCCAAAGATTTTGGCTGAACTTTCCATCTTTTTGAAAGTTACCAGTAGGAGGATGAACAGTACTCATCTTCAGACTCAGTGGATGGTCTGGATTCAGTGGATGGTCTGGATTCAGAGGCTCTAATGATGCAAACTAATGTCATACACATGTTCTCATAGGTCTGCTGTTCATAGTGGCTTCTCCCTCTGCCACGAGTGTATTCAACATCACTTCCATGAGTTGAGCCTTGTGCTGAAACATCATACTGTCAAGAATACTTCTTATTGTTCCTTTCATGCTTTTCCAGTCACCACCATGAGTGGCAGATGGAGGATTGAATAGATCCATCTTCAATTTCTTGGCCCCCTTCTGCAAGGAAATTTTTGGGATGCAGTCATATAGTACTTTCCGTTGTAGTACTACTCATTACTACTACATCACCCCACTTAGAGTAAACTTCAGTTACCAACATGAACATGTGACCTTTAAATGGTCCCGCTAAGTCTACATGAACCTTCTCTTCTACCTTGGAGAAGCCCAGGGGTTCACTTTGCCTTGAAAACAATCAGATATGTTTTGACATGTTTCACAACCTCTGACCATTTGCTCAATGTCTCTGTCTATGTTTTCCCAATAAACATGCACACCTGCAAGAGATTTGGTTTTTACTTCCCCACGATGTTGTGAATGCTGTTTTGCATCACTGCATCTTTTAGGGTTTCTGGAATAATGAGCCTTAGACCCCAAAGCAAACTTACTTCCTCAATTGTCAATTCATCACGTTTTCTTTTGCATTGTCGCAGTTCTTCACTAAGGGCTTCATCATGCCATCCATACTTAGTGAATTGGTCAAGACCAATGTTGTGAACTTTTTGCCTCAATTTAAATTTGTAAATAACTCATTTGGTGTTGGAAGGGGATGTTCTTTAATTTTAATTTCACTATTGATGGTGACCTTGCATTTGCCACATAGCCTAACACTGTCATCTGTTTTTCGTACTGGCACAACAGGCGATGCCCAATCAGAGTAATCAACCTTTTCCAATATGCCAAGTTTAGCCAACATCTTAATTTCATCACTGACTTTATCATACATTGCAAATGGAATTGACCTTGGACTATGGAACCTTGGACATGCATCCTCTTTAAGATCTAGCTTTGCCTAAACTCCTGTTACACGTTCAACACACCTCCATCGAACACATCATGACCTTCTGACCACCTCTTTGGAAGTTATTTTATGAACATCCAAGACTGAATTCCAGTTCAGTCTTAACTCTTGTAACCAGTCCCTGCCTAGCAAAGTAGGATACTTATTATCTACCACAATGATTGGCAGTTTCTTAGTCTGACCCCTATGATTTACCGTACCCATACTTTACCAAGTACATCAATGCTATCTCTAGTCAGGGATTTAAGCTTCACTTTGGTAAATCTCAGTTTGAGCCCTCTGAAAATCTTATTATATAAGTTTCCTTAGACACTAAAGTTTTAGTGGATCCAGTGTCCACTTGCATTCCAAGTTTATGTCCATTTTATGTCCAAAGATATTTTTACAGGTTCATTCACTTCTCCAGGTGTGACTTGACAGTGCCAGTCATTGTCTTCCTCACTTTCAGTATCACTATGGTTGACCCTTTTCACTTTAGAGTCAAACGTTTTCTTCCCTCCTTGTTTGTTGGGGAATGTCTTCATGGGTTTGGGATGACTCTCTCTGGTCTCATTTTCATCTGGCTTAGACTTGCACTGGCTAGCAAGATGACCTTTTTTCCCACACACCCTGCACTTGTACCTTTAAAACAATCCTTCAGATGACTCGACTTTCCACAGGTATAACACCCCAAATCTGTTAATCCATTAACATTTACAGTGGTACTTTGTCTTACAAACTGTGTATTGCACCTGGCTGCTTCCATTCCACATGCCAGCTTAAATGCCTTACTTCAAGTGTTGAAGACTCATCCATCTTCTCTAAAAAGACGCTTTTTGTGTTGCCTCATCTTTAAGGCCAAAAATGAAAGAATCACGAAGAGCCTCATCTAAGAAATTATT
Source organism: Holothuria scabra (assembly GCA_037179385.1). Lineage (NCBI taxonomy): Eukaryota > Metazoa > Echinodermata > Holothuroidea > Aspidochirotida > Holothuriidae > Holothuria > Holothuria scabra. The sequence continues at coordinate 18,165,474 of CM074180.1, forward strand.
AAAATTGCAAGTTTTTGCCAATTTTTTAGTTGAGCTAGGTATACTGCACACAAGTTTCTCCTTCCTGCTGCTTCTGCTCATAAAATTTAAAACACTCCCCTGCAATTGTTGGAGGTGCAGTGCTAAAATGTTCTTTGAGTTTGGTTGTTATTTCTTCATAAATAAGGTGAGCAGGTTTTTCTGGGAGTCACCAAGTCCTTTAGGAGTGAATATGTCTTAGCTCCTACTACAGCCAGTGAATTGGCTGATTTCTTCTTATTCTCTGTGATATCTTGCATTATATAATACTGTTCAATTCTTTCCTGATAAGATTCTAATTGTTCCTCAGTAGGAATAAATTGTTCTAACTTCAGAGAAGACATTTTTGCTAATCACCTTGCAGTATAGCACTTCAAATGTGAACAATATAAACTATGTTACCAACTTGCAACACCCTTCCGTGGTACTGTCACACAGCAAAGAACTGGTGGTGTCCAGAGGAGAGCTTATTTACAATCTCTGAAAATCCAAACAATCCTCACTCTATCTTCAGTTAGTACACTTCCAATGAAAAATACGTCCCTAGAAATGCCAACTGGCTGTAGAATTTTATCCTCATCGCCAATTTCTGTAGTGTTTTCTCATTATCTTAAATACTCAGAGATTACACAGACACATTGCTCTTGCTTATCAACTGCAAAAGAGAATCTATTTAGGGTAATCACTGGTTTATATAAGAAATAAAGTTTTAACCAGTAGAGAGCAGTATATTAAACTTATTTAAAACATCACAATCTGTTTCAAGATCAAAATTGTTTTCATCACAGTACTTCTGTTATTTGGTAGCTGGAGTTGTGTTTTAAATGGCAAAGGCAACTATACATGTCCATCAACTGTTTGAACACAACCATATCCATCCTTTTCATGAAATTACATTCATCAATTGACATCTTCAGGTCAGAGTCTGGCAAATCTATCAAGTCCTTTTAAGCACCTGTATTATTTCTTCATTAGAGGACTAGAAGAGTTTAAATCTCTTTTTTGTAGTTGTGCCACTTCTTTGCCTGGTAACAATATGAACACCCTATCTGAACCTGGTTTTATTAACTGCTTATGGATCATTCTTCTTTGTTCCTGGTATAACTGAAAGTGGCATGAAGGCCTTTGGACACGGCATGTAGCTCCTTTCAGTAGCCAAACTTCCACAATCAACAGTTGGCTCTGTTGATCTGTCTGAAGATGAAGCCCTTCATTTACCATTTCTAGTGCAGATCTGGGAAATTGTCTCTAAAATGCATTCTTTTGTGTAAGTTGTTGGCAATTTAATTCCATCATCTTGATTCGAAGCTCATATGGTGATTCCTTGTACTGTAGTCTCTGTTCTTGGATCAAGAATGGTTGCAATTTTCAACTTCATATTAGATCCACTTGCTCAAACTTTCACTTTCATTTCATTTCATCTCTCATAAAGCTGGCATCAGATTGCTCATAAAGAAGAGCAAAAGTCAGGATTTCTTCATGTTGGATATACTTGACCAACAAAGGTAGTATTGATGAGACAGTCTCCTTCCTCTACAGCAGCTGTATTACTACAGTAACTGTGTGTGTAAGGGTGTTCTGTAATTCCTTTTTTGGAATCTCATTATCTTTTTTCAGCAGTTGATGGTTCCTTGTTCTTAAATTTGTGCAGGATGGTAGGATGTTGTCCCATGCAAACATCACATTTCCTGTTGAGTGCAAGCAATTCCTTCATGTGTAGTTACGTATGAGGCACCCGGCCTTTACAAAGATTTTTTGAAATCAGTTGTTCTCTTGTGGTAAATACCATTTCCTTAAATTTGATGTCCTTTTCTATTGAATGCTTCTTGCCTGAGCAGACACATGTGCTGAGGCAGTTACCTTGCTCTTCAGTTGACTTGGTCTTTAACTTTAAGGTTGGTTTTGAGGTCTCATAAATGACTGTTCATTTCTCACCTTTGCTTGTTTGCTTACAAACTCTACTACTACACACAATGGAAGGTAAATGAGTTTCTTTTCTTCTTTATGGCTTCTTCCAATGGGTGGTCCACCTTTCTTGCAATTTGAATGGCAGCTTGTCTACTGCCAAGTTTATTCCTCTGGATGTGTCATATAGATCTGCCTCCTCTTAAGGGGATAACTCAAGTTGTTCAGTCATACCTTTGAATTTTTTTCCACTGTCTATAATTGGTTGGACATCATCATCAAAGTCATAAGGCCATTGGGCACCAAATCCTTTTTCAGCATAAATTTTGTCACTCCCTAGGCATAGTCTATATTGTTAGTTCCAGCTGTTGCTTCTTTTCTTTTGTCTGTTTGTTGTTTCCCTTTGCTTTCTGCCAGATACTTTGTTCAATATGTCCCAATTTGTAAGCCTTGAGTGAACTCTCTTTGACATATTTCTTTATATTCATTGTTTCCATCAAGGTGGGAAAAGGGGATTTCAACAAGGATCGTAAAATTTCCCCTTTTCATTTGCACAAAAATAGAAAAGTGTCAGTATCTGGTTTCTTAATAATGATTTGTCACCCTCCCTTTCCAGAAGGAGAGTGAATTCCCTCTTTCCCTCCCCCCATTTCATTTCTGTTAGTATCTGTGTTCCTTAATCAAGAAGAGGGCAACTTTGCAGCAATGTTCCAACTAGTATAATAAATAGCCTTTAAACCCTTCAGATTGCACCTTATAGGGCCTTGTAGCAAGCTCTTGCCCCCAGAACCCACCTGTAACTCTAGCCATGGAGAGTATCAGTTTGGTGTTGGGGGTTGGCAGTAATATACCCCCTCCCCCTCCTTTTTGTAGTTTTTGGTGGAAACCCTGACATTCCTCTGCTTCATGGTAATCCTGGTCATCAAAAAGTAACTTAAAAAGCTCAAATGTATTTTTTGACTTTTCAGGAGACCTATTAAAAATGACCTTTCTTTTGTTGTTGTCAGCTGCTGCTGTCTTCAGGATATTCAACAATCTTGTCAGGGCAGACTTCTTGTTTTTGCTTGCATTCAGTGTTTCATTCTTTAAATCTTCAGCCATTTTAATTCAGTTGGTGTTCTTAGAAAGCACTTCTTAATCCAATGCGTATCTGTATCCAGCGACGGCGGAGCCAATTTTGAAGTGCGGGGGCTAATCATCGAAGCAGCCCAATACGTCCAATAAAATAGATGCAGTTTTAAGGTGGCCCAAAATGCCCACAGCAAAAAAGTGTAGGGGCTAACCCCCCCACCCCCCGTCTCCGCAGTCCCTGGTATCTCACTCCAAATATTTCTTTCTTGGACTTTTGAGTCTGTAGATTACTGCAACTGACTAACAGTTGAATTATTTAAGTGGAACAAATTTACTGGCAGGTTCAGTTAATTTTCTTTGTTGTAGCCCTTTTTCTTTTACGTCCATGCCATAAATTACTGAAACACATTTATACAGCATTACATACCATTCCTTCTACATAAGCCCTCCGATTTGTTCGAGCAGTCTATCAGACGAGGGTCACATGTTCTCCCTATAACACTGTTTCCTAGAATTGTCATAGGGAATAATAAACTGGAGGTGCTGTTAAGCTACTATTACTGACTGAATCTACTCAGAATGCAAAGAATTGCTTATCTTATTGTCAATACATTCAATCAGTGGTGTAGCCACTATAATAGCATTTTTTTCTCTCTATCCTTAGACTTTCCCCTCATTTTGTACCGCAAACCCCTTCCCATGACACCAACCCCCCCCCCCTTCTTGACACAGATGCACCTACATTCAGTGTCATCAATGAAGTCTTAAGGAAAGATAGTTGTATAGTCAAGAAACAATTTTACCCAATATGATGATGGTGAAAGTGATGAGGATATTTTCATGTGGGCTGTAAATTATGCTCTACTGTATATGAAACTAAGTTTGAGTGAGTTTATTCTTCATGATCTATTGTACAAGGGAGTGGATTTATTTTTCTGTGAAATCCCAACTCTTGGAAGTTACTCAGCTACATTGCTCTGAATTTTCAGCTTTTGTTTTATATCAATTAATCCTGATTTTAGAGACACTTTGAGCTTGCTGCAGCATATGCTAAGTAAATACAATGATTTTATTTGTCAAATGAGTCTAGCCGTGAATGCAAATTAACCCTGCCATGATAGACTGTCATAAAGAGCATGCAGCAGCATCTTTACAATATTGTTTCCCTGGTTATCTTACACCAATTTAGAAATTGAACCCTGCTGCCGTTGTGCATGATGCTTTGCATAAGCAATGGAGTAGGGAAAACAATTCAGTGACCTGCATTTGGAAACAGAGCCATAGGTACTGCTATAACCAGAAAGGAATAACTTGAGGTATAAAACTCTGACAAATCAAAACCTTAATATGATTGTTGCTTTAATATTCCTTCCAATGTCTTAATTTACATTAAGTGTGTATAGATTAATTTGGAAATATTTAGAAGCAATGCATCCTGGGATTGGTCAATGGTGAAGTCACTCTCGTCCTTCACAGCAGTTGTCAACTTATTTACCCTTTAAAACTTTTACATTTGTCACTGCAATTTACTAACACTGCTGACATATATTCAGGAACCAAACATGTTTGCCAAGTTGTGTAGCATAACAGCATTCATGCACACACACATAAGGCAGTCCCATGGTACATGGCTGGGTCATACCGAAGACTTTAAAAAGGGAACCTAGGGAACCTACTGCCATCGTGCTTGGTGCTCAGCATAAGCAATGGAGTCGGGAGTCAGTGAGCCACAACTGGAAAAAAGATCGTGGCCGGCTCAACTTGAACCAGTTGGTTGGAAACTGGGCCCTAAAACTCTAACTACGGTAACTAATTAACTCATGGTACAGCTAGATGATGTTTTGTGACCCAACTGAAAGTAACAAACTTCCCAATTCCTGTTACTGTTTTGTGTTTTGCAATGGATTTAACATTTATCTTACTGTTATTAATTTGCAACATCATGTAGAGAATTCCATCATTTACAAATATGCCATGAAATTCTTAGCCTTCTCATCATGTTACTTGTGACATATATGTTGAATAGGTGAGCTTACCTGGCACATGCAGCCTGCCAAATTTGCTTATTAGTGAACCATGATATTCCAATTTGTATACAGCTTTTTTTATTTTATGAGAAAAGATTAGTTTAATTTTTGCACAATGATTGCCTTTTTGATGAGGTTTGAGTTAGGTGATGTTTTATGGCTCAGTTTCAAACCAATGATTGCCTTGTAATATTAATATACAGTACTATTGGTCTAAACGATCATGAAAGACAGGAAACAAAAGGATGAAAGATTGGATGTTGACAAGTATGACTGGATATTGTCTTTATTCTGACTTGCATCTCATTGTGGCTTCTGGCAGTTTTTCTTTTCTCTCTCTTCCTTTGTAAGAGGCTGTTTTGCTTCCATTTTATCCATGATATTTAATTTTCCTCATTGGTGAGCTGAATAAAGATACCAGTTACAAGTCGTAGATCAGGATCAGTATGAGGTGTTCAAAGTACTGTTACCTGACAAGTTATGTGCCTACAGGACCAATTTGTGTGTGTAGAAAATTGTTGGCAAACATTTTGTTTAGTCTTGCATTGTCTGTTCTTAAATTTGATTATTTCATTGTAAAAGGGCTTTCCATTGAGCTTGCAAAGTGGTGAAAGTGTCTGGGTACACAGCAATTCATAGCAAGTCATGAAGTAGTGAACTTGCCAACTCAAAAAGTAAACTTGAAATTTAGTTAGCAACAGAGTTCAAAATGGCTGAAGTATCAAAAGATGTTAAACAATCATGTTTCCTTCATATTTGACCTCTATACATCAAATGTGCAGGCTATGCATGATTGCTATTGTTCAAGTAGTGTGCAGCTATCTGTTTAACCACTTCAAAGCAATTGTAAGCTTCTCATGCACAATGAAATGCAGCACAACACACACATGTTGAAACATCATTGTAGGAATCAAGTTGGTGACAAAGATTTTAGTAGCCTTGGATGTCGTAAAAAGTGGATAATTCATATTAAGGCATATAGGTTAAGGAAGATGGCTTCCTGCTAAGGTCTTGTGCATGGAAATTTGAACCTGCTTAATTTGTAAATTTGCACAGATTTTACAAGAATCTTGCACTTCTAAAATAATGTATGGTCATGTCAAATCCAACAAAAAAAATTAATGACTGTGATACTGTTATCTGTTCATAATTGTTTGTAGTTTGTTTGATGAAATATAACAGATTTATCATGAAATTACACAAATTGCAGCATGGCAGCCATCTTTCTTAGCCTAAATTTAGTCAAACTGTGGTGAACAAGTTCCAGTGAGCTGCATAAGCAGTGAAATAGGGAAAACAAGATAATGGCTTGTGGCAGCTGAAAAAAGGGGATGTGCACCACCAGAAGAATTTTAGTCGAGGCCACGGACTTCCTATACATGGACAGAGCATGTAACGCGTACATCCTACTCATAGAATATCGCTACCGCCTGGGTCAAAAAAGGTGCACCAAGATGGCTGCCATGAAGCTATAATTTGCATAATTTGACAGTGACTCTACAATATTTTAAAAAACTTGTCATTTGAATGGGAAACCATATCATGTTCCTGCAATATGTGCAGTGATTTTGACCTCACCTTGCATTATTTCGAAAATATTACAAATTTCTTTCAAATTATGTTGATTTGAAGTACTTGAGCAAGTCCAAACTTTCACACACACAAAACCATGGCAGACAGCCATCTTGCTAGGCATATACTTACACTTACAGTAGCAACAATCTAATGTACAGTATGCTCTGTCCATGTATAGGAAGTCTGTGGTTGAGGCACAAAACTCCAACAAACCACTCCAAACCCATGATCCGCTATAGACATGTTAATAGGAGGCCTGTTCCCCTGTGTTTGCTTCATACCAGTGGTAACATATGCTGATTATAAATTCCCTTTGCAATCATTCTTCAATCACATACAATAAAGACAACAGAAATTCTCTCATGAGTAGCTGCTTTTTATTATTTCCTTTAAGGAAATATTACCATGACAATGAAAAAAAAAACTTGGAGGGATTCAAATTAAATGCAAAGACACCTCCTACAAGTCTTTCTTTGCCTTTTATACTGTTATGTTTATGTTCTAGTTCTTTTCAACTTAATGTTGAAACCTTTACCCTAACAGAATAACAAAATTTCAAGAATACATTGAGATGTAAACCCTAACAGGACTACAATTATTTCCAGAAGTGGCAAGCTGTAGTATATGTATGAAATTAAAAAAAAAAAAAAAAAGGAAAGAAAATACAAAATGAAAATATTTGCCTTGCTCCAGTCAAGAATACATGTTGCAGTTTTTGTAAGGAAAAAAAAAGAAAATAAGCATATTTTGAAAGGAAAGACTTGGACTATAAAAGTGAAACAAACATAAGTCTACAGAATATGGGGAAAAGATTAAAACAATCCAAAATGTCTGGTATTATTCAGCAAAATGGTAGGCCTATGGTATTTGCATTTTACAAAACTGTACAAGTGAATGTAAATAATCACTTCAATTAATATAATGAAATAAAAATATATTGAAATAAAATAGCCAGCCTACTCTCTTTGAAAGCAAAGTTCAAGAAGTAGTTGTTTTCCTTAACACACAACACACGCAGCCCAATAATACATTCAGCAAAATTAGCAACCAAATGGTTTCAAGCAAACTTTTGTGAACATGAATGTGAGGTACAGCACAAATGACCTTTACACCATCCCCCGGCCTAGTCCTCTCCCTCCCATTTTGTACCCACCCCATCCTTCTACATGGGATAAGCATGGGTTACCACATAATCCCCACTAGATGGTATCTAATATGTAGTACATAAAGCATGAATACAGTAACATCCCTCCACCCACCTTCATCACACTGGGCTGTAAAAATCTAACCAAACTTCTCTCATGACCACCCCACCACCTTCAATACACCCAGCAATGGTTCCCCATAGTCTCGGTTTACTTAATATTACCCTCTTTACACACATGCAAATTAAACCAAGCAATCAGAACATGCTGCATTAAAGGTCAGGACATTGGGCCATATAACCTAAATCTGATTGATGTTTCCTTGTCCAAATCCCCCATAGTAGGTGAATATTTCTCCCTTGCATGGTAACCTTGCCATAAGTGCTTCAAGGAGACTACTGGTGTAATGAGAAAGAACAAGTAATCCTGATCTGGCCCATAAACTGAATTAATTCTCAAAGATTCATTCCTGACTACCCACTGGTGGAACCTAGCTTTGTCCAACTAATTGAAAATCAGAGTTAACGTTCTTCCTCTAGAGCATGATAAGCAATGAACGTACTGCAACATGAAGAAGACACACCATATCATCAATAAAACAAAAGACTGCCTATCATAAAACAAAGCATTCACCACACTGGCAGTAAACTGTCTGACAACATATCAGCCATGGCGCGCTCTACTTGAACCAATACGTTGGAAACTGGGCTGCAAAACTTTATCTCACCAACTCCAACTAATTAACATAAAAGCGTACAGCTCTGTACTGGGATATATTTTATACTGCAGGCTACCTCAAACTGAGGTGAATAGACCACTGAGGGCAGATTAATAGCCTGAGGTGAATAGGATGAGTGTTGTCTATTCACTCCTCAGTTTGAGGTTGACTTACAAATGAGAAGTATATACCTCTATATCTTTGAAATGCCCACTCTTAATAAAATACTGTGCAAGTTTTGCAGTAAACTAAACTTATGATGAAATAAGTAGTATTTATTATAAACAGGGTTACAAAAAGTTCAGGTATGTATACCTCTGAGTCTTCAAAATGAACATTGATACAATCTGTGAAAGTATTGCATTTGAAATAAGCATAGTGTACTCTCAACAGGAAGCATTAAATTTGTAGAACGTCTGACGTGCAAAAAAATATTTTCAACTCTAACACTCACTATTCCACAATGTGAGCAAACTCATGCCTCCTGTATTCCCATTGTCCTAGAGTTATGAATGCCCAAAGAGCCATGAGTATCATCTCCTTTTTATAATACACTTTGCAACATGTGCATTCTTATTATGTTCCATCCCCTGTATTTAACTCCTGGTTCATATGGTTCTCTCATTCTGGTTTTCAAATCTTCATACTTTTGCCAGTGTTTTTAGAGACTTTAGATTTTCAGTGACCTCAGAAAGCCTGCATGTCCAATAAAAGGATATAAAAGGCTACTGAAATACTTTTGTGCCAAGGTTATTTCACCCTGAATTGATACCCTGCATGCAGTTAAGTACTATTACTAGCGAAAAAGAAACTTCAAATTGCTTCACATATACCATGGACCTTTGAGGAGATAGGATGGTTGGAACCTAAAAAATTGTTTCCAATGTTAATGCTGTAATTCATTTGTAGATTACCTAACTATACATAACCTTAGTGCATTGTTCATAGAAATTATTCCTACTGCAGACTTTCAATATTGCAAGAATTTGTGATGCACCACAGCAATGATGCCATCTTAAAATTCTTCCTCAAGATGATTCCATTCCTAAGAGTTTGTGTTTCTTGATAAGCTTGAAGAGTACCTCAGGTCAAAAGTTTTAAAGATAAATATTACAGATCATGAAAATGAATTCCAACATTCCAAATCCCCATCCTCATAGGACATTCCTAAGCTGAGATATACAATGCTGAAGTTTATTCACCCAATTCAAAATGGTATATTGCATAATAATTTGTGATGTCATTGTTGTAATCAAAGTACAGTCTTTGTATTTCTTTCTTTTCTGTGAGTTACTTCACCTTTTACTGACCTATGATCTCATTCCTACTCTTATAAAGTGATGAAATAAATTAAGCCCTCTCTGCAGAGCATGGTATGCAAGCAAATAGGAAATCATGGTCATAAAAAAAAAACATTTTAACCTCAAGGGGAGACAAAGCAGGTAATGTGAGTTGTACAATAAGAGAGTGACAAATTATTGCACGGTGGACTTTTTTCTTTTTTTTAGTGAATAAATTTCACCATTTAATATCTCAATAATGGAATAAGCTATGACAATGGTAGTGAGATGATTATAATTCACATTGCAACCTCTAAAAAATATATTTTTTTAAAATTCTAGACTAGCGGGTACACTTAAATTGAGTACAACATTCTCTTTCACACGTTTGCAATTCTAATGTGATATACTTTGGTTTGAAAAGTTATGTAAAATACATTTGATTCTCATGAGATTCCCTTAAAATATCAGAAAACTATTTCACAACAGTAAAATAATATGCATAAGTGATTTTTAATGTAATAAACAAGCTGTTCTTTAACAGAGAGTACCATATGGTTTTTTTTTTTTTTCCTGCTGGGGTGGAAAACCTTAAAGTACACAAATGGAACACAATGACAGGTAAAGACCCAAGAAATAATACAGGATTAGTACAGGTCCTGGAAAACAAGGAAAGTCAGGGGAAATGACATTTGAATTTCCAGGCCTGGAAAATCTGGGAAAATAGCAATTATTCAAAAAGGTCTGAAAAAGTCAGGGAATTTTAGGAAATGGACTTATTGTTCCAATGTTCTAAGTGTTCAGATACACTATTTTCTGGAAAAAAAGGTGGAAATATGGAATCTAACTGTTTTTAAAGGTCCTGGAAATATCAAAGTACTTAAAAGTCATGAATAATTCATGTAATTTTGTCATTTTGAATGTGTGTCTGTACAAACCCTGTAATATTAGCCTGCTGATAACATAATTACTATACATAGTACCAATAATCCTGAAATGCTGCACACAGGATTGGATATTATTTTATTAAGTCTTATATTGCGCAGAATCCAGAGAAAACAATGCTAAATGAACATTACAGATGCAGAAAAAGTAGAGAAGTCACTTAAGAGAGGAGACGAGTTATGAGTCACCTGTCCAGTTGGACACAGCATAAGCATAAAACCTATTCCTAACTAAACTTCTTGACAATACAAGATAGTGTGAACAGCTCAGGTGGCATGTCAATGACAAGTGCTGTAAACAGAGGTTAAACCTCTGTTTATGTTGAATAAAACTTGGAACATGTTTCTAAAATTTTTAAAGGTACTCTTTGCACAAGAACCCCACTTATTCCACAGACTTGAGACTTGCATATTTTTCCCCTTTCAACAGAATGCAAAACCTCACTAAAGAAATTGCTGCACAACTCATAAAGACTATGACCAACTTGTCCTTGTTTGGTATAACATAACTTCAAAATAATGAGAAAACTTTTTGCATAGCCATTGAATATTGAGTTAAAGGTAGAAAATAAAAAGTGGAAGTATAAAAGAGCACAATGTGCATTGAAAATAGAACTAAAACATTGACCTATTTTTTAAAATATTCTTTCAGTCTCTTTGCTGAATTATGTAATCGAGGATTATTTCAACCAATCAATCAATAATCAATTCATGGAAAACCTATATTGAGTGTGTAATCGTTTTTGAGCTTTTAACCAGTATCAATACCCAAGTGAGGTGGGTTTGTATGTAACCCATACTCATAAATGTAAAATTGCATCATTGTGTCATATGACATTATTTTAGTAAGTCCTGTTTTTGCCTTCTTAGCAATAATCCTCATCTTCTATTGGTCTAGCACAGTCTGGTGTCCATGCTTTACTCTGACAAAAACTTGTGGTAATGGATAAAAGCTAATACATTTCACTTGAGGTTTTGCTGTTTCACTCTCATTAGTTTTGAATGAAATTTTGACTTTTACATCTTTTAAATCAAACTATTGTTTTCTTTGAATGAAAAGAGTTTAAGTAAAAGTTAAATACTACTGGACATGTGCATTGATCACAAGATAGTGCACTCTGGGTAGTTAATGTTATCTGCTGAATGCACTAGGGCTTGTCATGCATTATTTGGCATCAAAGTTTAATCATGAATTATCCTCAGTTAATGCACCTGTCCATCTTTGTTGAACCTTAAAACTTGTACTCACAACTTGAGACACTCCATATGATCAAACACCCATGACATTTTACAAGTCTAGATGGAGCTCTATATCATACAGTTTTATGGGTCAGTACTGAATTAAGTACATTTTGCTCATTGTAAGTACACAGAATAAAAGATGAGTTGAAAAGGCTGTACTTTGGTTCCTTTCTTCCCTTCTCACCAAAGTAAGTTTCACACATTGGCAAGTTTCATTAAAATGTAGACAAGTTCCACTTAATAATTTTAGGTTACTAAAGTAAACATAGTGCATGGTGATGAATACCTTTGCACATTGAATGGGTATACCCACAACAATTACTACTGGCCGCTGTGAATTCCTGAAGAAAGGGAGAATCATCCCTTAAACATTAAGTACTTTACTTTGTGACATTTCTTACTCACATTTAATGATTGCATGGGTTAAACAAGGTGCTTTTTCAACCACAAAATTCACAAAGCTAATACAGCCAACACTCTGTCACATTCACCACAAATTTCACACTACACACACAGACATGATATGCAAGACACTTTCACTCATTTACACCTAATACAACCAAAAATAACATTCTTTGCAAGAAAACAAATTCACCTATTCAGCAAATTGACTCTTTACAACAGAGCTTTTAGCTGACAAAGTCTTGATTTATATACATCTATTTTTTTCAATTTGTAATATTACATTAATCATCAAGTGTTTAATTAAATATTCAGTTTTTTAGAGTTGTGTTTTAGAGAAGATGATTTGGACATAAGGAATGGCAGTAAGGTGACAACTACTGGTCTTGTCACAACAATTTCTTAATACTTGCTAGCTTTTAATCAGTTGTGATGGATTCATTTGAAATTTTGAGACACTACAAGAACTCAGCAGTTAACAATATTAAGGACAAGATAATGCATATGACTGGGACCATCTTGAAACCAAAATGGTACAGTCCTAACCTTAACACTGTCACATCACAGGGATGTGTTATCACATCACAGGGATGTAACATTTCAATTATATCATACCAAAATGTTATGACAACAATGGACTATACCCTATACACCATTAGACTGTGTTGTCAAGTAACGTGACTGATGTATCCAATCATAGAGCTGTGGTGTCACTTAGTAGGGTTTATTTTCACACAAAAGGGCTATATTGTCACATTACAGTGCAAGTATTCTAAAATCATAGAGCTATATTGACACATTACAAGCACAAAGACTAGAGTGTCACAGTGCAGGCTTCAATTATCACTTGTAGAGCTTTGATATCACATGACAGGGCTGTGTTGTCACATCACAGGGCTAGGGTGTCATATTGTATGGCTGAAATATCATATAAAAGGGTTGCATTGTCAAATTACAGGACTTTGAAGACTCATTTTCTTGAAACTACTTCATTCCAGACCTTTCCTACTGAAGTGCCCTGAATAAGGGTGGACCAGTCAACAAGTTTTTCAGGTTCATTTACAGGGCTGTGTCATCACATCACAGGGCTGTGTCATCACATCATAGGACTAGTAAGATGTGACGTCTGCTTTCTATCAACTGTGGATACTTGTTTTAATTTGAGCGTTTTTGGTGGAAGTATTTTTGGCATGGTATGGCTCCCTTTGCTAGAAGTTTTGTTTGATTGGTGCTTGTCCGATGATTCATAATGCATGTATGATGCGATGAGTCCAGTGATTTCTAGGATCTGAGGGCAAAAATATGAAAACATTAGTTACAGCAATGAATCTTAGCTTTGAGTATGGTGAAAGAATCCTTACAAAAGTTCCAATATTAAAGTTATGAAACATGTAAATGAGTGCCTACCCAGATAACAGTCTTTCTTGAAAGCATTTACTGCCATCTAAATATGGAGCAAACAATTTAAAGTTTTTCATTTATAAGGTTGTTCAAAAGTGTGATGCTGTTTTAGTTTAAGATCTAATGTTTAAGACTAGCTTGTCTAAGTGAAAGTGTCACTGTATTATCACTATCCAACTAACTGCATGAAGTCTACAGGAACTGTGTATTGCATTTTGTACTAACTAGAACCTCTATCTATGACACCATATTTATTTTATACAAATTTCCAGTATATTGTACTTTATTATCTCAAAAATTGCAAGGACTGAGGAATCCCATTTTTTCACATTTGAGACCTTTGACTCAGGCCTTGAGTTTTTGATCCCCCAGGTGTGCTACATATCAGCACTGCTTACTAAATTAAGTGTTGCAGGTGTGCTGTTTCACTAAACTTTAAACGGTTTATGTGAGTTCCAAATTTTCATCTAGGTGTGCAAAAAGTCACACACCTCACAGTGAATTGAGGTGAATGATGATGTGTGATCACAATTACATGCCTCAACATTTTAAGGCCTAGAGACTAGAGTTGGCCAATCATCTGGCTTTTCACAGAACAATCCATCTTTTGAGCACATTATCTTCCATTGTGGTTCACACTGCTCTGTAGGCTTAATATTCCTCTATTCTTTTTACAGAGATGATTTCATTTTCAGACACAACATCCCACCAGTTTCTCAAATCTAATTATACAGTTTAGCCTACCAGGAAGGACCTTTTTTTCCTGCCATATAGGGGGTGGTGAAACCAGAAATTTTCTGCTTTTCTGTGCACAACTCATTGCAATGCTCTGCTTAGATAATAGCCAAAGACATGCCCACCCTACCAAAAACTGTTTTTCTAACTATCTCTTTGGGTAAATAACTCCATGGCAACTAATAATAACAAAGACCACAATTTAGTTACTGACCTTTGGTTTGGTCATCATCAAGATAATCTTTTCACTCTTTGTATCTTCTTCCTTGTCTGAATGTTTTCTGACAACAAACATCAAATCATCTTTGATTCCACCGAAAGTTACAAGGGACATGAAAGACACCCTCTGAAGAACATGCTACAAGATCATTTGAGAAAAAAAAAATTTAGTTGCTAACTATGATTTGTAAAACAACATCTCAAAACAAGAGCTGTGTAAGCATAAATCAGTTACATGATAGAACATTTTAAACAGGGTGGTACTTTAATACAAACAGTACAAGGTCAGTTCAACAAAAGACAACAGTAGATGAATTAAGCAAAACACAGGGTTTCCACACTTATGAAGTACTGAAATTAAAAACTTTTTCCAGACTTCTGGAAGACGAAAAATGGAAATGTTAAAAGTACTGAAAACAGAATTGCTGACAAAGTGGTCTTCAATTTTACATGTTTACCCAGCAAGAACAAAGCATGATTGTAATAACCTGAAGTGTGAGATTTCAAATTTCAATACCATGTGGCAATTTTTCCAGACAAAGCACCCAAATTCAAAGCATTCTCAAAACTGGACCACCAGATTTTTCCCTGTTTCCTTTTTGGATGGAAACCAAAAGTACCATCATTGATTAAGTTTTTGCAATGTTACTGCTGGAAGCAAACCTTCCTCAAATTTCATTTTTCTTCTAAATGTTTCCCTCTTTTTCTGAACTTTCCTCTTCACTTTCACAGTCTTCCATCAAATATTTATTTTAAGGGAAATTCCTGTAAATATATTTTTTACTTTCTGATCCACTCATCTCAAGACCAACTCCCATTCCAGTCAAGTCTAGGTATTTTTCTTTTATTCATTAATAACATATTCTTCGCAAGGTGCACCAAGCACTGTGCATTAGAATTACTCTTCAAAAATCACCACCCCAAAATCTTACAAATCAAATAGCTTTCTATTCAAAATTTCATACCATTAACAGCACTTGAACAAATAAACTGGCTAATGCACAAACTGAAACAATTGCAAATCCCTACTAGCCTCTGAGAAACTTCATTTACAGCGTTGAACGTCAAGCACCATCATGAGTCCATCAAAAACTTAAAGAGTCAACAATGTATAAACCATAAACTATGTATTCTAAGTAAGGCTGATGACATATATTTTTAAGTAAGTCCCCTAGTATGAGTCCTCCAATTGAGTAGTTATCAATGTTTCTTTTGAAACCCCACCTTAAACTTTTAAATCTACTCTTATTTCCAATACAAGAATCTTTTGTGATATTTCAGAAAGTCAAATATTAAATATTGCAGGAAAACATATGAGTTTATTGAAGAGTTCAATCATAGTATTAATCCACAACTTATACTGGTCCATATACAATCAGGTGACCATGCATTATCCTGACATAAACTCACAGCAATGGATAAACACATTCAACTCAGGCGCTTTCATTTTATCCACGGTAGTGCTGTTTAAATGTGCCTTCATAAAAATGAGCTTTTTCTCAGTTTTTTTAATTGTTTCAAATCAAAATATTGTTGTCCATGAATAGACAAGGTTAAATAACTCATGAGCTGTACACAACATCAGAATAATGCACTCTTGAGGGTTAATACTTCTACTGGATGCACTCCAGCCGCAGCCTCATGCATCCCATGCATTAACCCTGGCTAATGCACAGTCCTTTGTTATGTAACCTTGAATTATTCTGCATGACTTTTTTCTATTCCAATAATAAGATGTCATATTGTTAAAAAGGGTCTTCCAAGGCTTTGTATAACAGGATATATTATTCAAAATTTGAAGTGATTTATTTTCCTTTCAAGCCATGCTAAAGCATAATATCATTCCCTAAATATCTGTACTCAATGAAAACAGTAATCCATCAAACTGTGGTCATTCTACACAAAATATTTTAAATTTATCATAACTTGTAAGGACTGACACTTTATTTCGGCTGAGACTTCTTTCTGCAAGATGTATAAATACAACACTATTTATGGCAAATGAAAGAAAATTGAATGCTTAATTGTGAAATTTTTAAATGTGAATGAAAAAAAGAGTGAAACTGGAGTGCTTAAAACATTTTCAAAAGGGTGCAGCACTAAATAAAAGACTGAATGGTGTCTTATAGTTAATAAGGTGGTATTATTAAAATGGAAAAATTGGAAGGAATATATTTGCATACTTACCAAAATTTTGTAGTCCAGAAAGCTGATCCCAGTGTCCTGCACAGCCAGCCAAACTTTAGTGGCTTCCTCTGTCTTGTACTGTAACAGAAGAACCAATTAGGAATCATCATTCCATAATAAATAGAGATTTCCCTGGTAAGGAAAACTTGACTCTGAGCTGTTACCAAAGTGAAAGGTCTCATTCTGAACTGAAAAATGATATAGTTCTATTTATGTAACAATTGACATGGTTCAATGAAAGATTGTGAAATACAACATCCTCTTTTTCTATGTGGACTCTCTTGGTGCAGACAGGTGGGGACACATCTACATTTACTTATAGGCACCAACAAAATGATTTTTACCATATTTGAAATAAGAGTCAAATTGTTCTTACCTTGGCTGAGAATAATTTTGCTCCAAAGAACTGCCATCTTCTGCAGACATTCATAAATATCTTGATGCACTCTACAGCAGCTTTATGTTTGAGTGCTGACCACTTCTCCTCTAACTGATCACAAAGAGATCTGTAGAAAATAATGACATTACAACTGGATACCCCACAGGCTATAGAGGCTTTGCAATTACGTCATGGAACCGCCATGCTGGAGGACAATCAGGCCAAATACACGCGGCTTTGTGCCGAACGCACTGCACAGCGTGCACTTTGGTATTCAGGGTATGTACACATTCAGGGAGCAAGCCCGTCCTGTGTCGTTTACTACGTAGTTACATGTACTCCAACATGGCCGCCGGAGAGTATTATGACGTCATGTGAAAAGCCTCTATAGAGACAGCTGACTTTAGTTTCAGATAGCATATGTGCCCAGTTCTATATGATAATTCCCACAAAAGAATCATTCATTTGTGCAAATTTTCTTCACCACATTACTTCCATACATGATCTCTTCTTTGTGTGTAACTAATTCAAAGTTATGACATTGCAGGTAAGGGTTGAGTTTAGGGTAATTATAGGCAAAATTTACAGTTTATAAGTCTGTCAGCTTTCAGTCTGAAAGGAAAAGAATTTCCCCCTTTCCTGATGGGAGTCTTCAAAGTGGAAAGGATGAAGCACTTTGATCAATCATCATCCACAATGGTGTAAACAGAATATTTCCAGTATAATGAACAGATTCATCGAAACTGGCTTGGCAGTCTTTTATAGGGTGCAATGTCAATCAGAAGTCAAAGAGTTGTCCTAAACTTTTGCCACTGGGTCACAGTAATTACGTTGGGCAATGCAAGATTGTGTTAAGTGCAGTTGGCTTCATTTTCCAAGAGTTCCCTTGTCCTACATGGCTACCATATAACCTCACATCACTCATTCTATATAACTGATGAAAACTATCACATCACCAAGAAAGTAACAGAGGAATACATTTCACAGACAAACACATAACTAAGGTAACTAAGGTATAACTAGGTAACTCATTATTTGAAAAGATTTTTTGACATTTTTCATAAAGACTTAGGCTTAGTCTTATGCTTGATTTCAATAGGACACCTGAATGATCTGTCATACTTCAAGTTTGATGACAGCTCTGTTGTGACCTATACGTCCTTCAAAGGAAATTCTGCAATCTGAATTTACTTATTAAGTCCCTCCTTCAATTTTAAAAGGAACAATCAGTTATGTACCTTGGAGCCAAATTTCCTATATCATGACCTGAGTTTAAATTGTTCAAAGCCATACAGGCTGTCTGGGTACACTGCTGAGTGTCTGTGTGAATCGTCAGTGACAAACCAATCAGAGGCAGGCCATGGTTTGCAATATGTCACAGTGTAGTCACCTATTATATTTAGAACTATATGGTTGTTTGTAAATACATTTAAGGCGAAGCAATAGACTCTTTAATACAGAGTCCAAGACTAGGTAAGAGCCTCTTACAAATAAACTTCAAAAACAATGAATGATGACTTACCCCCACTGAGCATCAGCTGTAGGCCTATATCTCTTCGGGTAGAACCTTTCAGCGACTAATTTCAAGGTAGGTGTTCTTCCAGTCTGGCCACTTTTATTACTCACAGGTTGATAGTCACCATATTCAGACTGAAAGACAAAAGAATAAGAACAATAGAGCTAAACTCATCTCTCTTCCATTTGCACACTTTTGAAGCAGCAAACACATTTTTATCACATCTGTCGAGAAACACTTCAAAATTTCAATCAAATCCTCAAATAATCAATCCTGACTTCTTATTTCCTGCATGTAATCTTACTAACTATCAACATTTTCAGAAAATTTTAGGAGAATTCCCTTACTTGAGCCATTAATGCAGTCAGCTCCATAGCTAATTCTTTGTTGACAGGGAATCGGCCTTCAATGACATCTTCCATAGTCTGGTATGCTAATAGTTGTCTCTCTTTGTCAGTTTCACCAGCTACATTCTTTGGAAAGTACAATCTACAAAAAACAGACATCAAAACTGTATTGATGACTTTTCTTTCAGAGTAAGACACTGCTAAAGAAAAATAATCATGCAAATAGTAAAGAGGGTACTGTAAAATAAGCCACCGTATGTCATTTAACCTCAGCTGGAAAAGCAGGTCCAAGTTTTGGCTCAATCTCATATGTTAATCCACTTCAAGATGGTCACCTTTTACAAAAATTTCAATGAAATGATCACAAGTATCCTGAGAGAATTTCCTTGACCAAGAACTCCAAAACGGATAAAAGTCAAAGCTGTATGTGTTTATTTTTTCCACGAGAGTAGTTACAATTAAATTATAAATACATAATGCATGTAACCAGAAACCAAGGATAATAGATTCTCTCCATCCATGGATTACTATTCAATTCTGCACTTGTTCATTCATGGGCGGTGGTGATTCCGAGGCCTAAGATAACATTATGTAACAAAAACAAACTTCAGTTGTTTTACAATAACAGATTTGCTGGAAGGGATGGTAAATTATTCAATAATCTTCAAATTTCCTTACAATAATCCCAGAATTCAAACTTTTTTGCACTACAAGCCCCATATTTTCAAACTTGGCAGAAAATTTGGTGCAGTTCAATTCTCCAGCCTCAATTTGGATTTTCAATACACTAATGTTCACACTTTAAAATAATCTGATAACCTGGCTGTTTGTCCCACCTCCAGCCCCCTTCACCCCTTCCCCACGCCCTCCTCCCAAAAAAAGATTAGCTATGCCACTGGCTTAGAATAATATGTATTATCTATTTCATACAGTACCTGTTACAGTAAGTCAATCTCATCATTCTATTGACTTCCTTCTTTGCACTTCTTGATTCTTTGGCAGTTTGCTCCCATTTTGATATCACATCACAAATCTGTAGGGAAATTAAGCCCAAATGAATTAGACTTACAGAACAAAACAACTTGATTCTCACAGAAGAATCAAAACAATACTGACCCACTGCATGGTAAAGTAATTAGAGCATCTTACTTGAGGTCGGGAGGTCTGGAGTTGGAGTCCTAGCGGAGTCATACTTAAGACTTACAGAACAATACAAGTTGATTCTAACAGAAGAATCAAAAGTTGGGTTTATTTTTCAAAAGCAGCAAATTATTGCATGAAGCTTAATTTGGGCTTAGAACTCACAGTACTCCAAGAAAAAGCATCACTATGAATTTAGTTTGTTTGGTAGGTTTTACATCTCAATTTATAACTGTTGTGGGATCACTGCATTGTTTCTCACAAAAGAACAACAACTATTGACCTGGGGCCCATTCCACAAAGAGTTACGCACAATCTTAAGTATGATTTACTGTTGACCAAAGTATGGGGAATCAAACTTAAGATTGTGCGTAACTCTTTGTGGAATGGGCCCCTGTTGGTAAAACCCCATTTCCACTGCTGATTGGCATATGTCTCACCCAAATGGGATGAATTTATTGCCTAATTTGTTACCTGTGCACATCTATAATAACAAATGTGTAAGATTAATTTTGTAATCTATTTAGGTGGTCTTTCCCATCTGTATCAATTATAATACTTTCAAGAGTTCCATCACTCTCTACACTTACAAAGTCACAGATAAACCTCCATTTCTATTCACTAATTACCATTTAAAAAAAGAAAAACAAGGGTTTCTAGATCTGTAAGATCTGTAGTGCCCTCACTATACCAGTTTTCACATTTCAATTACTCCTAGCTTATACCACACAAAAAAGCATTACTAAAAGTAAACACTGGTTGTATTATTACCCTTCACAGCACACTGTCCCTGGGTTCCATGCTTCCAAGTTCCAGGGCCATAAAAGACAGTCAATTGTCAACCAAAATTACAATTTTACCAGGGACCCAAATTTTTAATTGTTGCACCTTTCTGATTGACATCAAATTCAAAAATAAGAGCTAAGAGCTTATATTACTCAGCATACACTCACTAGGAGTGTTATGGTTATGTATTAGGGCTTTGAATGCTTTCTGTGATATGCCCTCAAGAAATAATCTAAATCTGTGTCTAGACAGCTGTGAGAGGGGCTTGAACTATGAGGGTTGGGATACTTAGAACTATCAACGGTCATGAATATCTATCTTTCATTGTAACATGAACCCAGTTGCATCATTTAAATCTGACTACTTGGTTAAAAACCTTACCTTCAGATTAGTTGGAAGACAATGTAACAGATTGCCACCGCATGGATCATCAGTGTAAAGTGAAAAGCCTGACTCTGAATATTCCCGTAATCCCAGCTCTTCATTTAATGTCTTCAAGAACTCTCCTACTGTACTAGAACCATCAAAACTAACAACCTGTAAAACAAGCAGATGACAAGATAATTAAAGGGACAACAAGAGATTTACAGAGAAAACTAACCTCTTGTTTCATGATCGCGATTTTCCTTTCTAAACTGACTACTTACCAGAATAAAGTGTTGTTTAAGAAAAAAGAAATGTTAATCATGGTGTTGATTACTGATTAATTAAGAAATGAGTAGGGATAGTGATATTAATTTCCAAATTTTTTTTATCTATAACCAATTTTTCTTAAAACATTCAAAGCCATCCCATCTGTTAATCTGTCATTTCCATAACATATGTTGACACTAGGTTACATACCTGATAAGAATCATTCTTAAGATGTACTGGAATGCTAAGTGGCAAGATGTGCTGATATGGATGACGTTGTATAATAGACAGTATCTCCAGGTTTGATGGATGAGTTTCTCGAATACCATTTTCTTTGACCCTCTGTATCATTCTTTGGCAGTAGATGGCATACCGGCCCACCTCAGTCCTGTAAATAAAATCAAGATCCAATGACAGATTACATTTTATAAAGTTAGAAATGTATACCAACTTTTAGCCATCCCAAGTTGACCAATATTTATCCAGACTGACCATCCTATCCTGCTATCTTGATATGGATAAAGTTAAAAGGGTTTGTTGTTGAATTACAATGAGGCAGAGATGTAAGTGATAACCCGCATCTCTGAATAACACCTTTTAACAAAGGCATGGCCTAAAACATGGCAAAATCCATTTTGTTGGGAAATTTTGTTTAAAATGTCCTATTGAATAAGTGAGTTAAGTAATTTGTTTGGGGGCTAGGCACATGTGGATATCTTTGAAATATTGGTATAGCATAAAATTACCTTTTTGGTGTGAAAATTGCATTTTAATTTGCCACAGAGTCAGGCTGAAACCATGATTTTCATTTGGACTGGACAGTCCCTTAGATTTATATCTAAATTCGTCATTTCTATTCTATCTTGACTTTTGTTACTGTTAACTTTTTAGAGTCTCATAGATAATTTATACTTCGAACTATGATGGAAGTGATAAAGGTCTATGGATATCAGCTTCATGATGGATAGCTTTTATGTCTTTAGATTTACTCCAACTTTTTTCACTATGGATCATTTTAGAGGAAAAGGTTAAAGATTACTCTCAAAGAAAAGCCAACCTCACTATGACCTGACAGGTAATGGGGGGTCACATCACACACTTGTTAAGTGTTATAAAGATTAAATACCACCATCTCCAGACCCTTAGCCATAACATCTGTCAAATTATCAGTACAGTCTTTAAATAAGAATACCACTGTTGTACAAATTCATTTCACCTACTGCCTGCTTCTCATATACATTAACTACAAAGCAAAAGTACTTTCACTTCTATATTATATTCACTTCTTTTTTATGAAAACTTTAATTCACTGATTTAGGAGTCAGGCTGTGACACACAACTTATTCATCAAAACTGACTGAATGCACAAGAGAAAATAGCAACAAACCTGGTTCACTTTGATAACACAAATAAACAAAATTTAACAGCTGACATTTAAGCAAGCCACCAAACAATTTAAAGGGGATAAAAGATTTCAAAAACACACATGCAATCTCAAAACTGCTTTCCCTGAAATTTTGTCATAAAAACTTTCAAGGAATTACAGAGGCATTCTCTTCAAGTTTGTTAGATAAGGTTTTACAACTCAGTTCTAACCAATTGGTTCAAGTTGGACCCTCACAACCTTTTTCCCAGTTGTGACCTGTTTTCCCTACTCAATTGCTTATGCTGAGAACCAAGCAATAATGAGTACAGTACTATACAGGAAACTTTCCCACAGTAAACATTTCTGTAGTTAATAGAGGGTCATGGACTTCAAAGTCCATCTGTGAGAATACTACATTACATCACAATACAGAGTTCTGTACTCATACAGGGTCATGAACTTCAAAGTCTTTCCCTGATATTACTACACATTATCACAAAACAAAGTTCTGTACTAATACAGGGTCACAACATTACATCTTAATACAGAGTTCTGTACTAATACAGGGTCATGGACTTCAAAGTCCATCTGTGAGAATACTACATTACATCACAATACAGAGTTCTGTACTCATACAGGGTCATGAACTTCAAAGTCTTTCCCTGATATTACTACACATTATCACAAAACAAAGTTCTGTACTAATACAGGGTCACAACATTACATCTTAATACAGAGTTCTGTACTAATACAGGGTCATGAACTTCAAAATCCATCCCTGAGATTACTACACTTCATCAATAAATCAAAGTTCTGTACTAATACAGGGTCAAAAACTTCAAAGTCCATCCCTGAGAATACTACATTACATCTCAATACACAGTTCTGTACTAATAGAGGGTCGTGACATGAACATCAAAGCCCATCCTTGACCATACTACATTGCATCTCAGTACACAGTTCTGTACCAGTACAGGGTCATGAACTTCGAAGTCCTTCCTTGAGAATACTACATTACACTAGAGTCTTACTTTGGAGTGCTACATCTCTCCAAATGCATCCTGAATAATTCATAAAATATCTGTTGTGGCAAGAAGGATGACACTGTAACACATAGTAACTGCCAAGCTTGTTTGATTGAATGTTCCCCTGGATCAATCTGAAATTGAAAATATGAATGATTTATTTTGAGTGGATAATTTTGTAATTAATTGCCTTATTTTTCACTTTAAAAAGTATCATATTTTTAGAGGGAAAATTGGGTTTAAAATGCACCAATATTGTACACAACAAAAATATAGTTTCAATCATTACTGAAACATTCGGTCTTACCAATTAATATCACTAACTGTTTCATCTCCATAAAATATTGTGCATAAGAAGAATTATGCAAGCTGCATCATATGCATTTTGAAAAAGTTTGGGAGGACAAATTTCTATTTACCAAGAAATAGCTGAATTTCTATCTTGTGAGAAGCTTATTTTTTAAAAAAAGAGCGCTACTGAACTGTCCTATTTTGAATAATACATCATTTTGTGACTCTAAATATCATTCACATAAATATGAAATTTTGCTGTAAAACAAAGGCAATATTTCCCTTTAGAGAAAACATGGTTGAGTAAATTGCTACCAACTGAATGGCACTACAGCCTCATTTAAATTTTCAGATTTTGCAAACAAAGATTGAAAAATGGCAAATGCATCTTACCTGACCAGGATTTGTCTGTTTGATGAGTTGACAATAGATTTCATTTCTGAGTACTGGATGAGAGAGGCAAGATTGTAGAGCATTCTGTACAAGTGTCACATGATAGTCTATTGCAGGTTTGTCCTTTGGTACTGAGATGAATAGACTACAAGTCTGTGATGTACAGAGAAAAACAGAAGTAGAATTGCTAGGAGTAGAAATACATTAAACTCCTCTTAGAGTAATGATGAAGAAATAAGTAACTACTGGTTCATGAGTGGATAAATTTGAGTAAGAGCTTGTTTTAACTTCATGTTTATCATTGTGTCAAATTGAATATAAATCTATGTATGGTATGAACTAAGTGAACAACAAGGGCATTTTGACCACATCTGACTGGTGCATAATCAACATTGTTCACTGTGTTGGAACAAACAGGCTTTAATGCTCCATGATTTCATTTTTTTACACCACCTTAGCTGAGATTCAGAAGCTGATATTTTCACTAGAAGTGTAACAAATCACATACTTCACACTGGTCCACAAGTGGGGTCCGGACTTACTAAAAAAGAGCTTTTGGCATGATTCGTCTTCCTATGCAAGCAGGATGTTTATGCTGTGTATATTTCAATTTAAGTTTAGTTTGTAACAGCTGTGAGTTTTGAATTCCTCTCACATTTTAACAACAACAGATTTCAACTCAGTTTGAAAATCTACGTAAAGCGATGTTTTGATCATCCCAGAAACGGACTAGCAAAGTTGTGTGGTCTCCACTATGATAGTACCATTTCAAGAATTTCAAATACTGACATAGCTCACTAGCTAGGATCTTTACATCATCCCTGGTGTACATTCCATTCATTCAAATGAATATTAACACTAACTGTGTAAGATTGCAACATCTTGGCTTAAGTTTCTATCTCAATTATATTTCCTGTGTAGGTTGAAGTGGAGGTTGGTTAAAAAGTTAGAGTGACTTAAAAAGTCTTTGAATAGTTTCTGAAGCAATCAGTGCCCATCTCTGTGTTCTCTTGAAACCATATGTAGCACTAGCAGTAGGTCATGTATGATATTTACCTTGCTTATTTTATGCAGACAAATCTGGGGTTATGTTTGACACTAGCTGAAACTAATGAGCTTTGAATGTGCACTAAAAATGCTCTACTTTATTTCTAATTATGCCCAACATTGGATGAAATATCCTGGAATGTCTTTGTGGAGTCTGAGCAGATCTTCTATAAATTGTACATGAAATTTACACTAACCTTTGCTAGCTTCATAGCCTCTTCTCTCAGAGCATCTGTGGGTAAGGAGGTCAAAGGTTTCTCCAAGCTTCCTTTATTTGCACATAACACTGGGTTCTTCCATAGCACCCCCTTGGCTCCAGAATCATTAACAATTTTACTGCTAAGTCTTTCAAACTCTGTTTCAACTTCACCTGGTGTCCCGCTTTCCCCTGATGCTAGCTTAAGCTGAATAAACCAATTTTCCTGAAAAAGGAAAATAAATCTAAAATAGGATGCATACAACCAGAGTTTTAAGTGGCAGTCTTTTAAGCAGACCTTCATAAAAACGTGGCATAACAGTTTGAGAAAATTTTCATCAGAATAGGAGAAAAGTCAGACTTTGTATACAAAATTTAGGAAAAATGTAGAACTATTGTTGAATTTGATTTTCTGATATTCAGCAATGTTTACAGCATCAGAACAACTCTTCCGAAGTTTTTCCTACCAATTTAAAAAAGGAAATCTTCTGAATATTTCCTTTAAATATTCCCCTTAAGTCACAAAGAAAAGATTGGAGACTATAAGTAGAAAGAATGGTCCAAAATCCAAACAAAGTAGAATATTTCAGAATCCCTTTAGGCTGAGGAAGAAAACTCCTAAGTTTAAACTAATTCATCCCCCACCTCCACTCCTTTATCACATTCATCCCCATTCCTAGATTCCATTCATCTCATTCCCACTCCTAAATCACATTCACCCCTACTCCCTTCTCCCCACTCCTTGGCCCAATTCATCCCAATCCCCACCTCTAGATCTTATTCATCACCACCCCTCGATTCCATTTATCTCCAACCCCACTCCCACATTCCAATCATTTCCAGCCTCACTCCCAAACACATTGAGTGTAATTAAGTCTGTCTCAAGGGTTTCGATTATTTAAAAATCTGATCATAACTGCAAGTATTTATTCTGAAAAAACAAAACAAAACAGAATTCTTTTAAATTTCATCAACCTTAGAAGAAAAAAACCACTGAAGACAGAACAATGTGTACTATACAATATTTGACACCCTCATTAGCGATACTTGAAGCTGAGGAGCATTTCAAACTTACAACAATTGCTTAGTCCATCCCCCTTCCCACCCCTCCACAACGAAGGAGATTTTTCCACACCAGCAAAGTGTAACTTCCCATGTGATCTATTGTAGAGAAAGAACTTAGTTTGACTGAGGAAACAGGGTTTGAAAGAGCCCCAAAAAAGACAGACTTAAAGATTTCTTTCAAATTTCTGTTGGCTTTATAACACAGTAAACATCCTTCAAGGCAAAGTTATTCAATATAATCTCTTAATCATGCAATTTATTATACTGCTTACCTTCCCTTCCTTTGAGTTAAACAGCATTATTATAGTTTTTGGTGGTTTCCCACTCGACGTAATAACAACTGTTTTTTCACAATCAGCTCCATTAGCCTTCCCTAATCTCTCTTCATCCCATTCTGTTATCTTTTCAACCTTCGCTGCTTCCATGTCAATAGATTCAAATGGAGCCTGGGGTCAAAGACATTTTGAATGATATAAGATACAAACTCACACACACTTAAAAGTGAAGATGATATCCAAGACAATTTATTCTTTCTATATGGAGCCTGGGGTCAAATGGAGCCTGGGGTCAAAGACATTTTGAATGATATAAGATACAAACTCACACACACTTAAAAGTGAAGATGATATCCAAGACAATTTATTCTTTCTATATGGAGCCTGGGGTCAAATGGAGCCTGGGGTCAAAGACATTTTGAATGATATAAGATACAAACTCACACACACTTAAAAGTGAAGATGATATCCAAGACAATTTATTCTTTCTATATGGAGCCTGGGGTCAAATGGAGCCTGGGGTCAAAGACATTTTGAATGATATAAGATACAAACTCACACACACTTAAAGGTGAAGATGATATCCAAGACAATTTATTCTTTCTATATGAATGGCTAAGAAGACAATAAAAGTTATGACACTGAAAGCAAAAAAAACCCAAACCACACTTGTGTCAAAAAAACATTAGACTGTAAAGAGATATACAAGTTACACAGATATGCACCACCAAAAGATATACAAGTTTACATATAGTACTTGTTTTCAGATTTGCAGATTTACAGAGTACAATATTTATGTTAAATGATGCTTTGTGAAGCTGTTCATCTCCGCTACAAAAATTTTCAAAAAACAGCCTTAGAAAAGAAACGTTACACCATTAACACTGACTCTAGTTACATGGGTCAAAATAAATCTTCAAACTACAATCATCAAAATATGGAATGTGTCCCACATTCACAAAAGTTGACCTACCTTCCCTTTGGCATCCCTGAAGAAGTGCAGCTTGCTTCCACTAAGTATGCACCAACAGCGGAACTTCTTATCGTTACTGACCCGACTCACCCAGCCTTGCATGAATATGAACTTACTCCTCTCAGCAATGGTGGATGGAGATTTGAATCTCTTTAAGACAGTCTGAATGGCTGAAACATTTTTTTAAAAGTTGCATCAAGTATTGATGAACGAAAATAATAATAATAATAAGTATAATGGACAGTTAACACATGATTCTTTTACATCATTTCTTAACAAAATACAATCTTGCAGCCCAATTGTTTCAGATATGCAACCTCTTGTACATTTCAAGAAAATGTTTTAAAAATGACACAATATCTTCCACATCATCACATAACCTCCAATAAAATCAATTCATTTTGATATTTTAAATCAGTGATGATACAAATCTGCAAAACCCAATCATTTCTTAATACTCACCATTGATCCAAGACTTTCTCTCTTCCTGACTCTCAGCTGTAAGGTAAAATGTCCTCTTGGATGTCATAAGTTCAAAAGTGGCCGATTGATCCCATGAAGTAATCTTGCAGCTGGCATCCAAAGCAATCTGTCCCCTAGGCTTACGGGAGGAATCATTCTGAAAAAGAATGTCAAAATAGATGTCATTCAACTGAAATAATTTTAAACGGACAGAAGCTGATGCTGTTAGAATTTTTCAAATGATGCACAGCAACATGAACTTCATTATTGAGACAAACAATAGAAGACATCATAGCTGAAATGTTGACATGTTTTAATGACAAGGCAATTTCATATTAAGAGGACAAGTTTCAAGAAAGCAAATGTCACAAATTATTGCGAGTTTCATTGATCTTACTTAAGGTCATTTATTCTTCGGTCTAATGGACCTTCTTTGTTTCAATAGTTTCTGCATAATTTTATAACTTAACAATTGTAAAAGTAAATGTTTTGTCACCACATAAAAAGAAATTAAAAGACATGAATTCCAAACTTACCACTGACTTATAATATACAAGTTCAAAATCTTTTTCATTCAGCACAAACCATCTTTTCTTCCAGGTTTTCACCCTTCCTCCAAGCTTGGTAAGCCAACCACTCTTTTTACTCTGAGTCTGAAACATAAGTTGAAAAATGAAATTTGGTAGATTAAGGAGGTAGAATTCATATATTAAACTATAGCACATGATTACAAAAAGAGAATAAAGAATACTTCATGACAGGCCCCTCTGTTTTGAAGATAATTTAAACAAGAGGACTAACAATTTATTGAAAGATGAAATTCGTATGTCCAAAAGTCAAATACTTTTGAAAGGAAATATCCGTTTCATCCCAAAATGTAACATATATAAGTTTCACACAACACATACAATATATTAGAACTGGGGACAGTGGATACCCCAGTGCATTTTTAAATGAACCACCAATGGTAAAACATTGTTTCATTGCCATGTATTGCTATGCAACATTTAAAAATAATCCCAATCAACAGAAAGAAACTAAACTCACTTTAGAGGCATTCAGTTGGGCAGTAGAAGAAGAACTTTCACTGACAGAACTGTCTAAAGAAGTTTTCTGAGAGACTGGTACATGTTTAGATGATGGTTTATCATCACTAGAACCATCTGAAGGTCCTACAGCATCTGGAGGCACAGCATAGTCTGGCTCAGCTTTCTCTGAGATATCTGTGTTCAAAAGAAGTAAAATCTTCACCATAACTGTCATGTGATTATTTTGATTGCAAACATATTCAAAGTTCTTTCATACAAAATTATTGCAGCACCTTATCAAAACACCTCAACAAATCTGTAAAGAGTTTCTTGAAAAGTCAACGTCTCATTCTGACACATGCTGCTTCTGGAGATGGTAATACATGCATGCCTACTGTAGTATACTGAAATGCATTCACTGCACTACTTCAGTGCCACCCAACATACCGTCTGCAGCAAAATACTGAGCCTACTGCTTTATACCTTGTATGAGACAAGAAGGGTTTCGACTTTTATTTTACTGGCCAAAGTAGTTCTAAACTTGCCATTCCTTCATGATGCCAATGACTCAGGCAACCATAATTCATACTACTTTGAAAATAAGCATTCTTAAGACTTATTTCCGAGATGAAAAATGATGGGACAAAACTAGCAAAACAAGCAATGAATGGATCAGCCAGGCACAGGGGTTTGTCCCACATATTTTTACCATATCCAACATTGACATTAGCTGATATTTGACATTTCTGACCTTTATGGGTGTTGGTTAGTTACATGAAGTTTATGCCTTACTTTCTGATCCACTGGTTTAGGTTGGGCAGGTCCCAGATCTTTTTTCCAGCTGTGGCTGATTAGCTTGTTTCCTCTACTTGATTGCTTATGCTGAACACCAAGCTCAACTGCAATTGGTTCCAATTTCAAAGTCTTCAGTATTGTCCGGCCAGGAGTTGAACTCCAGGCCTCCTGGCTGCAAGTCAGATGCTCTAACCACTTGACCATGCAGTTGCTGTTTTACAGGTATTGGTTAAGTGTCCCTTGTATAACTTATCTTACCAATATTTACCCTTTTCTGTCATGAAAATGGCATACTAAGTATTTTTAAATTCCAGTATTCTACCTCATCAAAATAAAACAACACTTAGTTGTGCTGCTGTGTACATGTTGTGACAACTACAATAGAGCAGAAATCAAACAGTCAACTGGTGTCTGTCAGCTAAAACACTCAAACAGACATTATGACCACTTAAAGGCAATAAAATATAATATAAACATTTATCCCTGTGATCAGGATTCTACTTCCTTCAACATACAGAAGGTCAAATTGAGCTATAACTTTTCTTCATACGGTAACGTTAGCAAAACAACAGTATTATGTTCTCACCTTTCTTTGTTTCTGTTTCCGCTGTAGAATTATTTTTAGCACTCTTAGATCCAAGAAGAGCATTCAGCTTTGACATTTTACTTCCTAAACGATGCTGAGGTGATTTTTTTGGAGTACCATGCTCGTCTTCAGATGAATCTGATGAATCCCCTGAAAATGGTGCACTGCGAATCATTGTTACACGCTGATGGAGTTAAAGTATGGAGTGAAAACATTTTCATTAGGAATTATACACAAAATTTCAGTTGCTATGTTTGATTGCCTGCTGTCCTGGGAAGTGGTCCAAGAAGAGAGGGTGTCCTTCTCCAGTCTAAAACTTCCTGCTTTAAAATGCAAGATGCGAAATGGAGCTATATTTGACATATTTTGCAGCATACTTGACCGTCAAAAGAGGGATGGTACATTGCATAACTTTTAATGTCTGAATATCAAAAAGGAACCAAGTTTTCCAATAAAATATTCACCAAAATGGTTAGCTTTATATCCTTTTTGTGGTAAAAAGATATCATCCAGAGGCTGTTCTCAGCAGTATTAAAGGAAAAAAAATCAAGTGACATAAAAGTTTATACTTGGTTGTACAATTCTAGCAACCTTCTCTGACTTCTTTGACAAAATTTGCCACAGTCTTCTTCAACCCATCTTCAAAAGTTCACAAACCCCTAAAGACCATACCACCAAATGCCTTGGAAGAAGCTTGTTTCTCTCATTCCAAACCTTTCAAATCTCTCAAATTAGCATCAAGCAAGAAGGAAGTAAATTCCATTTTGAATTTTCAAACCCTTCATACCACATGAATCAGTATTGAGTCCTGTCCCCATCCCTCTCCATCCTCCCCCCCCCCCAATCTCAACTCCAATTGGCAGATGCCACTTCAATACTGCACATTCAGTAGTTCTACATATTCAGATCCGACATATAACTCCATGGATCATCAAAGTGTGTAAAATAAAGGGAAGGATGAAAAATAAGCATAATTGCAGACATACCCCTTTAACTGATGTGAAGACAGGTACAGACACTTCCTTGAACAAGTTACTGACGGACGCAACCCGACTTGCAGGCTGAGTGGCACAAGCAGACTCTGAGCGAGAAAAGGGAAAAATTTGTATCATGATACCTCAAATTTCACAGATCACTGCTCCTAAAAATAATCAAGAAAGTTAAGTTCTAATTTTGAGAAAAGAATACATGTTTGCACATGGCAGAATTTTCTATGGTACATGACTTTATGCAAGAGAAATCAAAATGAATGGATTAATTTTACACCTAACAGTAATACAGGAAAAGTCAGCTTCAAGTCTGAACAGGTATATGTTTTAAAAAAAACATCATACCAAATTAATAAAGTATAATAAATGTAATTAAACATCAAATATTAGAACCTCCATCTCAACTTATGCTCTTGTCAACTGTTAGAGCCACCCTTTGACCCATGGACAATGGTGAGTCAAATGGGGTTCATGTTCATAAGAGTTGTGACACAGAGGTAAGTCAAAATTTCCCAAATGTTTCATCAAAACAACCACATAGTGCAACATTAGTGTGTCATATTCTACAGAAAAAGTGCATCAAAGTTTTCCAAATGTTAGACCCATTGCATGACTGAGGGGTGCACTAATTCACAAAAATGTTTCAAATTCTTAACAAACATTGACCAACCTTGCCCAGGGTCAGACAGTGTGTTGTACAACTGATAAGTGCATTACATAAGGACACCTTTCAAATGGTTTTTCTATTTTTCAAGTCAATTACTTTTCAATAACCTTTGCACCTTTAGCAGTTCTGGAAACCACATTATTTTATTGAAAGCTGAAAAGCATAACTGAATTTTGGTGTTAAATAATAAAATGCTGAAAGGAAGCATTTGTAAGTATTTTGAAAAACAAAAGAAAAATCCCAAAGCTTGAATAGTATGAGCATAGCTGAAAAAAAAAATGAAATTGCCAGAACTGAAATAAATAGGGAGTTCATGAAAATTATGAAGTGCTTTTTATAAAGGTTAATGGCCAGAAAAGACTGTCATATTTTGCTTGAGTGAATAGCCAAAATACAATTTAGTGGCTGCTGTAACATATCAAGAGTAAGACCTACAGTGCCACTTGACAATTTTTTTTTACTTTGTCATAAAATGGAACTGTCCCTTGCCATGGTGCATGCCATGTTCCTGGAAAATTGCACATAATGAAAATCATCGAGAAAGAAAGGCGTGGTTGCCAGACTGAATACCAATAGAATTATAGTAAGGGTTGGTTGCCTGACTGAATACCAATAGCAGTAACATGGACAGTACATCAGATTACACTTGTTTTTCCTGCCAGATTATGTGAAGGAAAGAGTGTCTTGTATGCAAGAGAAATATATTTGCAGCATGCAGAAATTGTTGGCATAGCAAACATCCCATTACCTTGAATTTTAACAAAATATAATAGTTAAGACCAAAAACAGCTTTGCTGAACCAGACGGACTGTTCCCTCTTAGCTATCTATTAAACCATTTTTGTTTCACATGACCCACAACCTTATGTGGCCTTTGACCTCAGTAACATTTCAATATGCATAATGATGCACCTACAACTTCAGTTTGGTTAATTCTGAATTCAAGCCTTAAAGTTAGACCACATTTACATTTTCAGGCTGCATCAAAATTGGCCCCCAATGACCTTTGAATTACATACAAGGGAGTCCAAGTTGTACATGTTTCCCAGTAAGTCTAGTTTAATAGATACCTGTAATGACCTTACAAGGGAATGAGCAGTCCTTGCAAACTTATTTTGAAGGAACATCTTAAGCTCACAATTTTCTTTTCATTACTCTTCAAAGCATCTTTCATAATATTTTAGGACTTTGATATGCAATATTTTGGTTCTGTATGCAACATCAAACAGTTACTCCTAGTAAATTTCACAAATGAGGAACAAAACAATTGTCACATGATCCTCAAGAGCCAATCATGAAACAGGATAGCAAGCTACACTAATTCAAGTTATGGTGACTGCATTTTCCCTCTGACTCTGAAAGGGGGACTGACCTTACACTTTCTGGGCCTTTAACAACTTGGATGCAAATGAACTATGACTTTTTTACATGTGGTATTTAGCAACATGCACAGATGGTAAAGCCATGAAATGAAGTATGACACATACGTCATGAGTCACAAATATATATATACACAGAGGATTAAGTCAAAGTGTCTATCACAAAGCTTTCCCATAATTATCTCCTATGGGAGAAAATTCAGATCTATCTAGGAAAGGTATCTTGGCAATGATCAATTTCACCAACAAAGAGTATTGTAGAAGATAACTCTACTCAAAAGAAGGGCTTAAAGTCAAAGGGATTTGGTATGTTAAAGGGCTAAGCATTTTGGTGAAATTTGCATTGAAATCCAATGTGTGGTTCTCAAGATATGAGCACCTAAAGTTTTCATATTTTCAACACACAGTGAACTTGAAGCAAGCACATATGACATCATATCCCCACATTAATGGACAGTCTTTTGTTATTCTTTAAAATTTATCCCACCTTATTTTCTCAACAGTCCCACTTTATTAAAATGTAATTGCATAAGTGGCCAGAGAACTTTTCAAAATTTGCAATCCCCAGAGGGAGGTCCTATTCCTATTGACATCAAGGTCAACACAACAGTCTGACAACACAAAGAGAAACAAAGCATTCCTTGTCAATGTGAGGAAGTGGTATGAGCTCTGCTGCCCTTCAACTCACTTTGGAACACAAATCTACTGACTTCATTTACTGATATCTCAGGAAATACATATATATCCGATTTGAATGGAACTTACACCACACTGTGTAGATTTGGTTCCTGTTTCACATATGAAAATAATATTTTGCTTTAATGTCCCCTTTAAAATGGAAGGCAAATACTGTACTGTACTCTACTAATACGGGTTAGGTTAGGTTAGATATGTACAGTTTTACCCCTCAACTTACAACCCTCAGGTTTAATTTAGCAACATCAATGCTTTTTCCCAGTTATGCCCTGGATTGTTCTCCATTATTTCATTGCTTTTGCAGAGCACCTTGCACAATGGCAAAGGGTTTTGTTTTTAATTCAAAATCAATTCACTGACAGGTACTCGTTTTTTCTGTTACAAAAATACAACATCTAGTTTCTGTTTTGACACATTTTCAGTCCTCTGCCTCCCCATCCCTTCCCAATGGCAGCTAACATACCCTACAAGATTCCATCCTGAAAATGCAGATTACTGTATGAAAGGATGTCTTGATGAATGTACCACCTAAATGAATGAAGAAGTATGTTTAACATTACCAGGTGCTCTTACTGACTTTTTTTTATGTGCAACCTTAAATGAATAGACAATTGATAAGGTAAGTGCATGACATAAGCTAGGACACCTTTCAAATAGTTTTTCTGTTATTCAAATCAATTACTTTTCAATAACCTTTGTACCTTTAGCAGTACTGAAAACTACATAATTTTACTGAAAGCTAAAAATCATAACTGAATTGTGGTTTAAAATGAAAAAAATAAAAATTGCCTCCCAAAAATGAGACCATTCACCAATGAACAGAAACAAACTGATGAGAGTCACAGTTGCACAAGAAAGTAGAATAGAACAAGTCTCAGTATGAAAGCAAGTCATAAAAAAAAAAAAAAAAAATGAAAGCAAGTCATGAAGAGACTGGCATTTGTTGAATTTCCTTCCTTATCCAAAAAAAAAAAACAAAGTTACGTATCAGTTTGTGAAAGCATTAACACAGGTTTTGTAAACAGAAAATTAGTCAAAAATGTTGTTAAATCAAATCTTAAACAAAAATTACTTGTATGATATTTCCAATGCAGACATGTGTAAAAAAAATCTAGCCATGAAAATATGTAAATTTTGGGGGAAAAAAACAACCGTTTAGTAGGAGAAGCCCATAAAGTGTCTGTCATCACCATCAGATGGCTTCCAGTAAACCATATAGCCCTTCCGGTTAAGGTCTTCTTTAGTTTAATACCTCTATTTTTTTAGCAGGAAAATGAACCCTACTGTACCTTCCTGATTCCTCCTAGACCATAGATGCCCAGCACTACTGTCTCTGAATCATGACCTTTTGACAATCTTTACTCACTGGGTTAGTTTATTAGTAGAACAATTATTAAGTTCCAGGATGGAATGATGACAATGCCTCCTACACTCTTTGAATGAAAACCAGGTCCATATACCAAGGGGTATTCACTGGATTCTCATGAAACCCTCTAATTTCCACTCCTTCACCCTCATCCTCCCTCACTAGCAAGATTTCTATTTCTTTACATTGTACCATATTATGCTTTATTTTCAAACTTCCCATATACTACATTTTTTAAATTCCATCCACCCCATGGAATTACAGGATGGGGGGGAGGGTTGAATCAGGCAGACTTCAGTGCCTCAGTCGGAGTCGGGCAGAGATTATGCCCTGGTTGGGGATCTGCAGTCATGCAAAAAAGTCCCTCAAAAAGAAAGAGTCCCACACAGCCATGCACCTCCCCCAAGCCCCACAATCTCCATCACATGGAAATTTGTTCTGCATTATATTCTAAGTGTCTTAGCACCATTGCTCAATGAAAAGTTCAGACATAAAGATAAATTTTCGTTAAGTGCCATGATTACTTTGCAATGGCAGAGTTGACATGAAAGCAGTGGATATATATATTATGTGACAGTTACCAGTTTATTAGTGTTGTAATTTTTAGAGTATTTGAACACCCTATACTCACATAATTGTAATATGAGAGAAATGAAATTGTTCCTGTGAAGTAAAATTACAGCAAAACTTGATACAAACAGGACAATTTGCTTACTCACTACTCATCCTCCTTGATTTAAGAAATGAACACCGATCAGTGTAAAAGCTCTACTGTATATTAAATACCAAATGAGAATACCAAAACACTATTGATTTAAGTGTGAAATTACAACATAGCAGACAACTAGAATGGTAACATGAACAATACAAATAAAACATAAAAATGTAATTGACATCATTTTGTCTGAGCTATAAATAGAGATAAATATCGCCCTCTAAATGGTTCTCCTCTATTAAAATGAATTTGCCTTGAAAAACAAGGCAAAAGAAGAAACCAGTTGCCTTGCCACTAAACTTAAAAGAAATTTTCTCCTTCTTCTCTCTCCCCTAATGCAAACCAGCAACACTATTACAAACGTATCTTAATTCCATATCCAACTTTTCTCACTTCTCTCATGCCAAGTGTTCCTCTCCATTCTAAAATTAATTCTATTAGCCAGCTGTTCCTATAATTTCTTCTTTTATTCAAACAAAACACGAAACTTGAACACAAAATTTAATTCAAATGTAAAAAAACCATCTTTACAAGATTAAAATCTACCCAAGCTGTCTCCCAGAGGGGCAAAACCTTCAAAACGTTTCATTCTTTCATAAAAGCCACTTCAACCTAGGATCCATACTTTGTCATAAAGCAAATATTGGTAAAGCCCGCTATGATTATCATTAATATCAGACCTATTGGCATCTTGCTGGGGAGAATATTTGGAAAGGATCTAAAAAAGTTGCGAGAATGATTGAAGTAGAAAATTGTTTCTGGCCTCCTGTCATTGTAATATCATGAATTTTATGTCATTAAATTGCAAACTTACATAGTCACAAGCTCACTTATCATAAGAATGTACAGTTTCAGCATACAGTATAGTACTCTGTTACTTAGCAGACTTGCAGTACTGTAAGTACACAAATTGGTAAGAACCAAATCACAGTTTTGCAAAAACCCCTGTTATTGCACTAGCAAGAGTTAATTTAAAATAGCTCATACAAAAATTTTGGAAGATATGCACAAGAGATACTAATTTAGTATTCATGTACTTGTACATACAACCAAAGACCCCCCACCTGTACTTGTTGCCAATGAGTAAGTGAGGTGCAAAACCTCATCTATGTAGCCCACCTGTTACTGTCACTTATGACAATGTACTCACCATTCTGTACACCTACTTGCAACAATAATTAACATTACAAGTACACACTACAGTACATACTCAGAGAAGTGCACATTTCAGAAAACTTAATTTCGAAGTACATCACACTTCAGGTACAGACATACTTTTGAAGACCATATTAACAGGGAATAATTAAGTACTGAAATTTTGCATAGCAATTTTGCTGTTTCAGGGCTCTCCAATCACAAAATCACTTACAACCCATAAGTTTTATGTAGAAAATCTGCTACACAATTTTTCATTTTTGTGTAGCAAAATGCGATGCAATACCGGATAAATTATTCCGATTAATCTTCAGTATGCCAACAATATCAACAACTTCTGATAAATTCAACAAACACAGTATATTTTCTGGGTAGTTTTTTAATACAAATGCTGCAGGATCACTTTTTGCAGCTACTCTCTCCCTATCCCCCCCCCCATACTTACCGTTTATGTTTATGTTTGCTATTTTGTGGTGCACACTGGCTAAGATTTGTTTGCCATTAGTTACTATGAAGAAAGGAGGATGATTACTACTCTACCCATTGTGCTCCAACTGAATATTCTGAAAAGCTCAGTGACCACAAGCAGTTCACTCGGCAAGCTAAATGAGGCAATCATGGATACAGACCAAAACGAGGGAACAATAGCCTTTCATTCCAGCACAGCTGTAGAACTCATTTCATGTTCTATGCACCCACTTAAAAGTGGCTATTGTTCCCTTATCTGCTGACTAAAAAAATCTACACTCCCTAAATTTTTCTTTAATATTTAATTTGTATCCTATTGATTTCTGATGCATTATCTGCTGTGGCAGAGGATTTCACTGCATATAAGGCTAAAACCTACTAAAAAGTTTCCATTAAAGGATTAAAAGCATTGGGAAATTAAAACCAATCACCTAACCTTAACTTGTTTGAAAACAAAAGCTAATTCTCACAACTTTCTTCTTTTTCTTCTAAGTATTATGCATGACAATAAAGGACCTAAGTATTGCATATGCAAGGTAAACAAGAGGGCAATCCACGGAGTTGCATATCTCATCGCTAACATGTGCGCAAGTTGGTTACAGAACTTGAACTATTTATGTGCTAGAAGTTTTATCTGTTCTGTTTTTATGCTACAGTAGAATTTCATTGAGAAAAATTACCATACTAAAGCTGCATGCCACAATCCTTTGAAATTCCTATTTGAAGTCCATTTGGGAATCGATTTTTTTTTTTCGTTCCAAGGGACGGAAGTTTTTTTCGTAAGATAGCGAGGGGAAAGAATATGGTACAGACCAATCAAGTTCTTGGAACTATAGGCGCACCCCTTATTCAAAAACAAAAAACATCATTTGGATATTTAAATTCTGACACCAGATTATAAAAGAACTGGAGAAGGGCTACCCAATCTTTGTAACGGTTGCCCTTTTAATCCAGTAGGTTTATCTAAGATTTTGGAACAAATTTATATTTAAAATGTTGGTATCCCCTTGCAACACTCTAAAGAAAACTAGCTTGACTGTTACACTTAACTGATACGGATATGAAACAACGATTTAAAACCTAAGACGCTTTCGCGGACGCTTCAGACAAGTGCGTAATTGTTATTATTCAGGCACTAGCTGTATGAGCGTATTCTCCATTTTGACGCGACGGCAAACTTCACGTGTGTCCCGGATGGCTGATATGCGCATCATGTGCGTCTCAATTAAAAAACTGGGTGTGTGCGCCATGTTGAACGCGTGGCGTTAGAAGATTTCCGGCCGACGCACAAACCTTTTCTGTGCACTGGTCTGTGGCGAATCCTAGCCCGTGGCAAGGAAATTGTCACGTACCTTTTTTGGCGATGCTTCAAAGCCGCCAAGTTTTCAGGGCACTAATATGTAAGATAGGTAGGCCCTATGCCTAACCTAATGTTAGTCACCCACAGTTTCATATCTTGGGTTATTCCTTGCCACAGGTTGGATTCGCCACAGGCCAGTACGCAGAAAAGATTAATGCGTCGGCCGAAAATCTTTTAAAGCAAGTTCCTCGGTAACTGTTCTTTGGGTACACCTTGACATAAAGTGAATGATTTCCCTACTAACTTATGTCCATAAATACCGACATACGACGTTTTGAATTCTCAATTACAGGCAAGGCTCAGCCCATTTGAAATTCGAACTAATGCGAAAAAACGTATGTGAACGCGTCTCAAAAATGGGTACCAGGGAGCTCACAATCATCGAATCATGTGCATGGTAAAGCGTGTTAGCGCATACATAATTGCAAACACCGGTGCTACAATAGCAGTGAGTGTGGCCACTGACTACATTGTGAATTGTGCATTGCGCGGTGACTGCTTAGTATTCGCAATAGCATCTTCATCAAGCAGCTCATACGGTAAAGATGCGCTCGCAGTGGGGACGCGCTTCTTTTGGTCTGCCCACACATATTCATTGCTGTTCTTTATAACAACCGAACCGCGTCTTTCTTGCAACAAAACAGAACTATTTTTACCCGCGCGCATAAACACACGAACATATTGGCCAATGATTTGCTCCGAATCCCCACCATGGTCTGCGCCTTCCACTCTGTATGTTGGACTCTGTATTGTGATGCAATCGTTTTCATGAGGTTGCTAAGATAAGATAACTTTACCCAGCGTTACATTAGTTCCACATCTAGATGCGCGCCGCAGGGCGGGGTTTGTGCCGCCAGTTGCGTCATAAATGTCAGGCGAGGTGTTGCGGCATTTTTCGAAATTGTATTTTGAACGCAGTTTTCCTTAGAATATCATTTATGCCGAATTGTACGGGTTTTTTAATGGGGTGTGAGATGATATTGATAAAATACTGTATCTAATCTTGCAATACACAAAAATTTTTATGGCCGTGTCATGCCCACTTTAACCGTTGACAATCTGTAACGTGAACTATGTCCTTGGTTGCCATGACAACCTCACATATCGGTACAACTTACAGTATCATGCCTAGGCTATTACACTTATACTTTCAGATTTGTAGGATGCGTCCGTTAAGAGTTAAAGTGAATACAATAAAAAGTATGTGACCTCCTGTCACGTGACCTTTGACATTGGTTGCCATGGAAACTACATATTTTGGTAGAACTAGTCTACCCTATTATACTTGTGAATTTTCATGTAAAATGAAGGTTTTCTTTTGAAGTTTTAGTACAAAATAGGGAAAAAAAGTGTTTTCTTGCAAAATGTGACCTTTGACCTCTGACCTTTGACCTTTTCTTCCGCGGGTCTGGGAGACACAAGTTTCCACCCTGGGGTACCCACCTACCAATTTTGAAAAGAAACGGTCTAGCCCACTAGGAGGAGTTTGAGGGACAAAAACGTTGTTTTACGAACAAATTATCACTTGAAAATTTTTTGTTCCATTCTACTACTTGACCTTTGACATCTGTTGCTATGACAACCACGTATTTTGGTAGGTCTAGATGCAGTCATCATATGTGTAGAGTTTCGTGTCAGGAGAACGTTTCATTTTTGAAATATAGCAGAAAATGTGATTTTCACCGAATTTGACCTTTGACCTGTAACCTTTGACCTTCACTTCCGGTTGTGTATCAAAATGCAATTGTTCCACCAGAGGTACCATCCTACCAAGTTTCAAGAAAATCGGCCCAGCCGTTTACAAGATATTAAGAAAACAAAATTGGACACACACACACACACGCACACACACACACACTCACCCACCAACACACACACACACGGACAGGTTTTGACCCCTCTCCCAGCCCTGGACCTTCAGTCACCCCGGGGTACCTCACCATGGGTTAGACCTCGAGACTAGTAACCTGGGAAAATTTACCGTTACCATGGCAACCATTGCGATTTAAGCTGGCATTGCCATATATAGCCCAATAGGCAAAGTGACTACAATATCTCATCCTCCTCACGGAGCGATGAGATAAAAAGTCATTACTCCTAACAAATTGCACAATTTAGGAAGAAAACTTTTGGCACATAATTCACAAGAGGTAATCACTACACAGGACAGTCTAGTAATCTACTACACTTATTCAAGTCAGGGTGACTGCATAAATTTCAAATTGGAAGTCAACTTACTTCTGGAAACAGACATTAAATTCTCCAGGCTAGAAGACATCCTCATGCCACTTTCAGCAACATCATATATTCTCTTCTCCTGGAAATAAAAATTAAAATACTGCAAATAAGTATGATATGAAAAGGAAGCAAATCTTCTAGGACAGGTCTAGTCATTTCAATACACATGTAAGCAAGTCATGGCTCAGTGCACTAGAGACAAAGAGGGAACTGACTGAGCCTAGGAATCTTTACACAGTTCTTCTGCAAACAACTCTGTAACAGGTTTATAACG
The DNA here is from genome assembly GCA_037179385.1 of Holothuria scabra. NCBI lineage: Eukaryota > Metazoa > Echinodermata > Holothuroidea > Aspidochirotida > Holothuriidae > Holothuria > Holothuria scabra. Next base: position 18,207,952 of record CM074180.1, read on the forward strand.
AACAGTCGTCCTGGATATTAATAATGTTGTAAGAGGTATGAGTGTTGAAATCCGTAGTTATATCATGTTAGGTCAGTCCTCCTGTTGTAGTGTTGACTCCTTCATTTTGTGTTGTTTGTTAGTCTGGTTTTGGTGTGGATGCTGTGCAGTGGATGTTTACTTTTAATGGATATGGAGCAAAGTAATAACCTCTCATAAGAAGCCGCTTACTCCTTCAGTCCCCCACATCACTATGCACCTAACAGAACCTACCAGCCATGTCTGGACCATCCCCTAGCCACAGTGAATTGTTCACAATCAAGTATTGTACATGTGCTTTAGCTTTATAAAAAGTTTAAGGCATTAGAGCACTTTTGTATCCCTTCAAAGTCTTTTCTTTAAAAGAAATGATACATTTTTGCTACAGATTGGGGAAAATCAGTTTGAAATTTATTCCTATGTACCATTCCCCCAACACACATGTATACAAACCTGAGCACCAGCATTGCAGTAACTCATGAAAACCATGTGTAACTTACTCTGTCATCTTAACATCTACCAGTTGATTTGGTATGTAATAACTGAATTACCTATTGACAAACATGATCCTACAGTAGCTTTGTATGAAGAATACCTTGCAAGATGATAACACTGCAGACGTTGACTAGCATTATCAAGAGTCCATTTTATTGGAAGTGATAAACGATGCCAATGTTGCAGGTTTTGGCCCCCATTTCCATTTTATTGGGAGCGATACATGATGCCAATGTTGCAGGTTTTGGCCACCATTTCCGTTTTACATTTCCGTTTTATTGGGAGCGATAAATGATGCCAATGTTGTATGTTTAAGCCACCATTTTCGTTTTATTGGGAGGGATAAATGATGCCAATGTTGCAGGTTTTGGCCACCATTTCTGTTTTATTGGGAGTGATATTTGATGCCAATGTTGTAGGTTCTGGCCACCATTTCCATTTTATTGGGAGTGATACATGCTGCCAATGTTGCAGGTTTTCCACCATTTCCGTTTTATTGGGAGTGATATTTGATGCCACTTTTGCAGGTTTTCCACCATTTCCATTTTATTGGGAGTGATATTTGATGCCAATGTTGTAGGTTCTGGCCACCATTTCCATTTTATTGGGAGTGATACATGCTGCCAATGTTGCAGGTTTTCCACCATTTCCATTTTATTGGGAGTGATACATGCTGCCAATGTTGCAGGTTTTCCACCATTTCCATTTTATTGGGAGTGATACATGCTGCCAATGTTGCAGGTTTTCCACCATTTCCATTTTATTGGGAGTGATACATGCTGCCAATGTTGCAGGTTTTCCACCATTTCCATTTTATTGGGAGTGATACTTGATGCCACTATCCATATCCTATTTCATGCCAGTCAACTATATACTGCCTTTGCATGGTTTCATTAAATGGACAATATGGTACAGGTGGGACCTTGGACCCTGACCCAGGTATCCTTATCATGATAATATTGTAGAATACTTTCAGTGTTGTACAGTATTTTACAATGTAATTTTTTGAGAGACAAAGTACATTTAACAGACCTCTCATCAAATGGGCAATAGTGGTCCATGTGGGACCCTAGACTCGACACTCCTGAACTCCTGAATACCCCAAAGATCCCCCTACCACACTACCATTGTGACAAAGTTACAACACTGTGAAATGTAATCAGGACATAAAGTAGGTTAGACATAACCTTCTGATTTCATCCAACCTACAACCATTTTTCCCAGTTGTAGGAGAATGGATCAGACTGTGGGTGAAAAATAATACTAAGTTTTCACAAAATGGCAAAAAGAGCCGCTACGGCTTGCAAATGACCTTTGACCCTCAAATTATAGACATCTTCCAATGGCACAGTCCCTAATCTGTTAGACACATTGGCATGATTCCAAGTAATCAAACATATACAGTAGGTCCATGTGGAACTTGGGTGTTATAAAATTCCTTAACACCACAAAGAGACAGTAACATTACTTCAGCACTGTTGTAACAAGGCTTTGGCAATGGGCCATGAAATCTTTAGGAGAAAACCATATTGCATGATTTCATTAAATGGACCATGGGGTCGATGTGGGATCTTGGATACAAATGGATAAAAAATTCCTGAGTACCCCAAACGAGCCTTCCACAGTGTCTACTGTGACAATGAAGTACAACATTGTGCCCACATAATCTGCAGGAAAGGATAGATTTTGACCATATGGCCCCATAAAATACCACTTGGGGCCAAATTACCACTTAATGACCTACAGTATGACCTCAAATCTTTTAAACCTTACAAGTGCCACTGATCAACAATAACACTAACCAAATGTTTTGATTAACCTATCCTGTAGTAGGAGATATGTTATATATGTCTCCAAAACATAGTAGAAATTGACCCCCAAGTGACCTTGGACCACAATTTAATTAAACACCCCTAATGCTCCTTCATTTGGTGAACATTGTGTTTGAGTTTCACATCAATTGCCAAAGTCTTTCTGGTCAGAAGCATATAAAACAATTGTTGACAGATATATACATAGACTGGTGATACATGATCACAATAGCTCAACCAGAATAGCGGGTTTGAGCTAAAAATTGAACAGCTAAACAATGGAACAGCCAGAGGGGGGAGAGGGGACAATGCCCCCCAATTGATTCAAGACTACATTTTGCCCCCACCCCCTCCCCCCAGGAAAAAAATCCACAAAGATACAATCTGTTTCTCACATTCCAAAAATCCTATGGGGCCTAGTCTTCTTAATACAGTTTTCTTCAGTAGATCTATAGACTGATTGTTTTTAAAGAACGGGAATAGGTATAAGTGTTGACATGTAGCACTTGACTTCATAAACATTTAATATTGCTTATACTGTACAATGTTTCACCCCTTGAGCATTTGTTTCCCCCCCCCACTTACAATGAAATCCTACTGTAGTTATGCCACTGCAGCTAAGACAGTAACAGAACATCCAATGGAAGCAGAACTTCTCAGGATTATCAGAACTTGTGACCCTGATGTGAATGAGAAGAAGGTTAACTATTTCACTAGCTGACCTCACTCTGTATTCATGTGTTGAGTAATCAACTACAAAACCATCTTAAATCAGACCTAAATCATTTAACAGCTGGCTGCATAGAGAAACCAGGCTGCCACTAAACATCATGATTCCTTCCATACCACTGTGACATAACTGTTTAACTGTGGTATCAAATTACTCAAGGTTTTCAATTCATAGTTTTTGTGCTTACAATAAATGAAGTTATGAATGTAAAACATCCATGGGCATAAAACAGATCTATATATGATCATAAATCTGTCTCTAATTTTTGATTCGGGGCATTACACGCCATTCATAAGATCTAAACATGTATTGTGCTTGATATATCATGTTACTAGGTTGTTACAATTTGATCTCTATTGAGACAGGTAACGTTCAAAAATGTATCACCTCGCATAGTTCTTAGCTTAGGCTAGAACAGCATTACTTCATGCAACTCGTAAAAGCTATAATAATGATGAAGGCAACTGTACATAAATCCACAGAAAAGTGCTCACTGGAGAAGCAGGGCTCAAAAAATGTGAAAGGATAGCCTACAACACAAACAATACCTGATTAAAAAGTTCTTACGGAAAAAAATTAACATTTTGGATCATGATTTGTGTACTTTCTGCTCAAAAGAAAAAGAAACGATTAGTCATATTATGTTTTTTTGTGAAAAGGTACAGCCAATGTGGGAACAATTTAGGAATTTTGTATATAATAGCACCAATGATACTTTGTCTGTTAATCCTGTAACTTAAATTTTTGGTATAACGTATCACCAACATGATAACGAAACTATAAATACTTTGTTGATCTGGTTTAAATTTTATATTTATTTATCACTATTTTGTCTGTTCTAAAATATTGTTGAGTTTCTTTGGATAATGCTTTTTGTACAACTTGTATTAATTGCTTTTGTTGCTGATTGAGAAGAATAAAAAAAAAAAAATAAATAAATATCAATTTTCACATGTGAAAGAAGAACCAAAAAAAAAAAAAGTTCTTACGGAAAAGCAATCTTCATCAGATAAGTTGTAAGCCTAATTTTAAAAGACTTCAAACTTGGACTGGAATGTGCAAGTTGCATGAAGCCCAAGTCACACTACAGATTTATCTGATCGACTTTCCCTCCTCTTTTTAGGAGCTTTACTTAAAATCTCCTCCATCATTGACCAAAGAACCAAATAATTTGCCATCCTGTTTAAATATCTTATTTGTATCACAGTATTATGACAATTGCATGTGTCTGCAAAAAAACAGGGTCATTTCCGTCCTGTGCTGATCCTTGTAGCTACAACCCTGGGCACCAGTATTTTGCTTAAGTTGAAACAGATAAATTATGTGGGGTATGCAAAACAACCACCCCTGGTTCCCAAGGTTTGACAAAGAGCAGTCTACCACCATATTCATCCATGTTCCTGCACAGTTATTATTTACAATGCTACCAACTATTTCTATAAGTAGGGATTAGAAAATCTAATGTCTTTTCTTTCAAATAAAGGCTACCTCATATTTGTATCTAAGCAAGGGAGGAAGCAGAAGATACTTACAACAGTTGATGTTTTGTGTTGAGGGAGGGGTGGTGGAGCAATTTGACCTCTGAAGGAGCCTTTCAATCTAAAATTGTCTGTGACATCATCTTTTGAAAAGAAATCATCAGGAGTTTCTTCAGGTGGCTCATCGTAGTCATCATCCCACGGCTGCTTATCACTCTGAGAGGCTGTTTGAACAGTTGAATTTTCTCTCAAAGAAGGACCCCTAAGAGGTAGATTGGTGGGCCTACTTGATGATGAAGGGTGTGGCTGTTCATTGAGGTTGTCTGCTACTGGCAACTTTGCAGAGTCATTGCTTATACGGCTTGAAACCAGTTCTGGTTTTATGACATTGGAGCTTTTCTGCACTGGAGTGTTATCACCACTAACAAATGAACTACATGACATCTCTTCATCTAGATAGCTGTCATTGCCATCACCTGATGAATATTCATGTGGAGGAGATTGCAATTCTGTACCTTTATCACTCTTATCAAGCATGTTTTCTGAGTCATTTGGTATCTGAGTACTCCCTAATTCTTGTTCTGAGTCCATACATCCAGCAGCTTCTTCAACTGGGATATTTTCCTTCTCTTTTTGAGCTTTTATAACACCAGCAGTGGCTGTGACAGAGTTGGCAATGGTAGACAATAGAGACGGGACATAACTTCCTGAAGAATTTTCCAAACAGCGACTTGACTCTTGACCTGAGGCATGATTTGAAGAAACCCCTTTGTGATGGTAGTTTTCATGAATACTATCACAATCTAAATCTGCTAGGGAACCTCCAGGTGTCAGTAACTCTGTTGATAAAGAATCACCAAACCAAGTCTCCTGATCACATGGGAGTACCTCTGGTAAATATTCTCCCGCAGCTCCCATTAACTCATTTGCGGATACAGTACCTAAGATCTCACTGGCATCCTCAGACGCAAGTAGATGGTAAGGTATAAAATCGCACACATCCACCGAGTTGTCTCCCGTCATTTCTTTGCTCCGTGTTCTGGGCCAGGTGTTTGAATCCAATGCAGCTGCAAGATCGCAATTTTCTTCATCTTGTTGTTCAAATGAACCACCCTCGCCTTTTGCTTCCTGACAAGGGACACTCATTCTTCTGTCCTCTGATGGAATACACCTTCCCACTTTCTGTTGTTGATTTTCTGCAGCATAGTTTTCTGTACATAAAGGGCCACTGTTTCTGATTGGAAGGGACCACTCCCACTTGCCATTGGCACCCATAATGACAGGACATGGTATGTTATGTGCTGAAAGTCAAACAAATAAATTCAGCTGAGTATGAAAAATTCAGTCAAACCAAAATGTATGGACACAATTGGAAGGCCACTATATTTATCAGAATTCTCCTAAAATCTGAGATGGAATATAAACACTCTTTCATGCACCTCTATGACATTTACCCTACAAAATCCAAAGTGTTACCCCTTACACCCTGGCACCTGATATCTTGCAGAAGTAAAACAACCCACTTTTCAAACTATTGCAAGCTGCTTATGATAACTAGTCCATTTTAGAACAAAGACTTCTTTGTATTTCCTTCCCTTACTGTACATTAAAATAGTATCTATGATATAACCACCAATATGTGACCTGAATATGTATTGAAAGTGTTAAAAAGCTGACTGAACGGAAAAGGCTTCTTGAACGACTGTTTTCAAAGCAAGCATTCACAGTCTAGTCACAGACATATGATAAGACACTCATTATTTTGGAGATGATGCGGTGACTTCAGGTCCATGGCCAAGATAGGAGGGGCAAGGGGATTTGCTCCCCTAGAAAATATTTTGTCCGCCAAAAACTTCAATGCATTTCAGTATGTTTTTGCTCCCACCCCCCCCCCCCAAAAAAAAATGCCCAAAAATGTCAGCTATGGATACTGTTCAGTGAAGTTTATTATAAGAGCCAGTTCATATTTGAACATGTATTGCCACTTAAGGATGCAAACAGATTACTCATAGCATAAATGCACAGCTTTGAATACTTCACTTCCATTTAACAGCTGCAATTTTAATAGCAAGGCTTATTTTTATAGAACTGATTCTAAAAGCAATGGCAAGGGTCCATCATTTTTATGTCCCCTTGTTGTCAATGATGGAAATTTCTGTTATGAGTTTTTAATTTTGCAAGTTTATGTCTAATGACTTGGGTATACCTGCTCACGAATGTTCCTCACAACCAACATGTAAACACACTGCCATGTGCACATATATGAGCACTGTTATGAAACTATTGTTACAGTTCAAAAGTCTACCATCATAAATACATTTATACATTTTGTTATTTATGTACTCTCCATATGGGCTGTACATGTATGCAGCATCCAGAGTTAAAAGACTTGTGGGACTGTGAGTATGGCATATATCAATCAGACATGTACCTCATATATATACTTCATGAGGCTAATATGCATAATGACGTTGTAAGCTGTCTACAAGAGTTTATGAACTTGGGGTCTGCTCGAGTAACGAAGGCACTTTAGCAAAGACTGCAGAGCCAATTTTGAAGTGGGGAGCAATAAACCATTGAAGCAGCCTAATATGTTCAATAAAATGCAGTTTAAAGCTGCCCAAAATACAGTTAAATGAAGCCAAAAATTTCACTGTAGAAAAAGTGCTGGGATTAATGCCCCTGCAGCTCCCTCATCCCCACAATCCCTGTTTAAGCAGTCAGAAAGACTACCAGGTGCTTGGTCTAGTGATAGAGTATATCAACCTTTTATCCAGCAGGTCTGTGGTTCCATTCCAAATTTGTGTTATGCCAAGAACTTAAAAAAAGATTGGATCCTACTGCTTCTGTGTGATATGCTCTATATAAGCCTTAGGGTCTCTGTCACAACTTTTCCCCATATTGAGGGATTCTGGAAGTGCTACATACAACTTTAATTTTAAAGATTTACATGCAGTACAAACCTTGTAAGATCTTCTGCAATACAGATATCATCTTTACTGATTCCTGGTTTTCTTCCCTTAGACTGTCCAGCTCCTTTTCAAGCTAAAAACAAAATCATGAACATTTCTCTAAATCAATTTAAAAAAAAAAACCTTCACAATTTGCTTCAAGTTAACTACATGTTTTACTATACAGTCAGGACAATTAAAGCCAAACTACACTATAGTTTCAATATCTAATACTTACAATAGCCACCCCCTCTCCCATGACAAAGAAATACCATCTCTCAACAATGCAATTTAACCTTCTAGGACACTACTCTCCATTAAAAGGATACCAATCCATACCAGCTCTTCCCTCATGAAGACCCACAAAAAGCAAGCAAAAGGCAACTTGCAAAAGCCTAAGATTTTTCAAGTTTCAGTGTCATGTTAACGTACAGTAACAATTCAAAGGTCACAAAATCAACTTCCCTTATCTTGATACCTAGAGGCAAGTTCACGTGCACCTCCAACTTTTTAAACCTACTTAAGTTCCTGTTTCCCTTGATAAACTGAAGTGGAAAAAGTTAAAAATGTAGAAGGTTCCTTCCAGCATACCTGTACTTCGGGTACTGTATTTGTAGAAAATTCTTGGCAATTCAAGGGAACTAAAGATCTTGTTCATGAATGCAAATAACTGGATCAGCTAGTTTGACAAGAGTATCTGGGATGTACACATTTTTGCTGGGCATGAGTTACATGCAATTCTGAATAGATATACAAACAATGCATCAAATGCCTGACCTGATAAATTTCAACATGAATTGTAAATTCACAATTTGAATCCTCTCTGTAAGAATTATATTAATCATTATTTTCCTTTGCCACTTTACGAATCTTAGTCTATAGACATTGGATCCATTCTGTAGGTCCCTGGTCTCATTGGTCCTCCGCCTCATTGGTCCCCCAATTAGCATAATTCCTATCATTAGTCCCCTGTGTCTGTAATCTAGCTCCTTATTTCATTATTCTGTTTCATTAGTCCCCGGTCTCATTAATTCACCATCTCAGAGGTTCCTAACTCATTGGGATTAGAGTTATGTGTTAGGTTGTTGGTTAGTGTTATGAGTTAGGGTTAGGGTTACACTTACAGGATAGGTTACATTCAGGGGTTAGGGGAAAAATTGGCATAAACACTTTGGAACTAATTAGATGGAGGACTAATGAAAAGGGAAAACAGTGAGGCAAGGGACTGAGACAAGGGACTAAAGATATTATCCCTAACAGACAACAAGAAAGGTTTAAAGTACCTTTGTAATAGTCTCTGCGACAAATGATTTTACTTCTGCAACCTTATCCTCCACAACTGACTTGCTATGTGCATGAAGAATCTCCTAAACATGAAGAAAGAAAATAATAACATACATCAACCAAATGTTTTCTACAAGACCTTCCAATAAATCAGAGCATAGAGCTGTCACATCATGCTGTAATATACACTACTGTAACTGGTTGTATGTAAAGGAGCTGATTTTGCAGAAATGCAAGATTTTCTGAATTATAATGCGATTACACATGGATTTTTGGAAAATCAAGGGAAAACAAGTTGGCTGACGTTACAGTATCTTCATTATTCATTATGTTGCAATTGCTATACACACAAAAGTTTTGGTAGTCCACAGGGTAACCGTGTCAAGTATACATGTAGTACTCAAACACCTGTTAACATCCTACCCTGTTGGAAGTGGCTATTAAAGGGATGCCGTGAGATTGCAAAAAGGAAAATATATTAAAAATTTAAGTTTAAAATTTAAGTCACTTGTCTGAGACGACCATTTGAACAATAAATGAGAAAAAGGTAGGTCTATGCTGAAAAATCTGGCATCAGCCTTTAAATTCTCGTGGAAATAACGTCTAAACTTGAGGAATTAGAAAATGTGCTCCACACAAACATTATTCAAACTCTCATGGGCCATCTGTTGAACAGACCAATCAAAACGAAGGTGTAAACAGCTGATCGAGTTGGCCCAACGAACACAAGTGAACAAGACAAGCGTTAGTGTGTGTCGTTTATACCACAACTCCCTGTATGTACACACTGCCGTCATACTTTCTCACAATGACTGTGCAATGAGAGTTCACGTAAACGACATAGTAAGAGAATCAGGGGTTTGTGGCTACACGAAGGCTAGAAGAGTGTTAGCAGTAAGTACCAAAGAGTGGAAGACAGTGACATTTTCAGTAGTAAAGGAAAGCAATTTTGTGAGCACACAAGTAAGTTAGTGTTATTGAGCACCTGATGCACAGTGAGGATAGCCAAGTCTGAGTGGTATGGAATGTTTTTAACCATATGGCACCTTGATACTATTGCATATTCAACACCAGGTTAGTTATTTAACGGTCTATAATGAGGGCTGTTTTTGAAAAAGGGCCTTCAAAAATTTACCGATTTAAACTGTTTAGGTTAGTTCCAGACATTATAACTATCAGTTTTCAGTTTTGATTTGTATTCTTCAATACATCGATGCACTCGCTGCAATTTCATGGATAAAGAGAAACATCGGATGAAGTATAATTTAATGTTTTTCCTTTTTGTAAACTCACAACATCGCTTTAAAAGAAGTTTGACAGTTCTCTGTCTGAAACTTAGGGAAGCAAGGATTCTGAATCATAAAACTTTGCTTTTAAACTACAAACCTGTTTAGCAATCTCTTCTTTTAGTTCTTTGATCTCTTTGTCTCGTTTCAATAGTTTTCTTTCCAGCATAATTCTTGCATCGGATTTGTCAGTCTCGTTGCCATTCTTGTAGGTTTCACCAGAAAGGTCACGAAGCCTGCTAAGTTCACCCCTAAGCTCTTCAATCTGTGAAAATTTTAGTAATTGGGATTTCTTTAAATTGCAAAATTGAGAACCCACTGAAATGATGAGTGACTGGTGTATATTGAAATTACAGATTATTTAACTCAAGTTGCAATGTTACAATGTACTGAACACGTAGTTTTGCAATTTCATCAATTTTCTGAAAGCATTGAAAAAAACTTGTAGGATCAAAATACTGTAAGTCAAGGAGCCTTGAATGTCGACCATTTTCACTATGACAAAATTTGGAATGTATATTACTAATTAAAAAAAATACAAAATTCTAATGAAAGAATCAAGTTCAGTACAACATAGCCTTTTTTTTAGTACAAAAAACTTCATAATGGATCATATCATAATTTTTTATATATAAATATGTGTAAATGAGGGACATGTAGAACTTAGCAAAGTTTTGACAATTGATCTACCTCAAGGTTAGCTTTATATGCTTCCTTCTTCGCTTGGCCATTTTCTTCTTCTAATTCTTGAAGCTAAAATACAGAAAAACACTTTCATTTGTTTACATGAAACAGCAAACTTGTTAAGAGAACTACATTACTGTACTTAGATGAGGTTTTATGGCTAAGGTTCTGACCAATTAAGTCAGGCTGGTCACAGTCTTTTTTTCAGTTGTGGCTCACTGTCTTGTTTTCCCTACTCCATTGCTTTTGCTGAGCAATAAGCACATTATGGCAATAATAAGTTCTATTTTTAATGTCCTTGGTACAGTATGACCCAGGCAATACTCTAACCCCTGACCTCCCAGCTGCAAGTGGGATACTCTAACCACATGACCATGCAGTTGGTCTGAGTCTCACCACATGCCACAGGTCTCAATAAATTTCACCCCTCTACCCATTTGATGTACAAAGGTTTTGGTACAGTTACATTGTACAAATAACTGCACAATTTACAGAAAATAGAATGAAGAAAAACAAAGGAATACTGTACATAACCAGAATGCAAAACTGCACTGAGGTTTCGATGATACATAAATGTTCCATTTCAAAGAATGTCATCATGCACCATTATCTTCTCATTCAAATGCTATACTAGCATGTTCAAAACATAATTTTGTCATTCCATAGCTAGACATACAAACAACAGACAGACAAATGGACAAACAGCTATCTTGAAAGATCATATTTAAAAAGGTTTCCAGGCTTTGACCCTTGGAGACCCCAGATGACCTTTCATATCTGCCAAAAACAATGGGGACCATCCTCTGACCATAATGCATCCACATACCCAAATATGAAATCTATTTATCTTTGCTATCTTGAGATATTGCATAAGCAGGACTTTCAGACTTTGACCAGCAGTGACCCCAGATGACCTTTGACATCCACCAAAAACATTAGGCACCATCTCCTGACCATAACACATCCAAATACCAAATATGAAATCTATCCAAGTTTCCTACCTTGAGATATTGCGTTAACAAGGTTTTCAGACTTTGACCACTGGTGACCCCATGCGACCTTTGACCTCCACCAAAAACAATAGGCACTATCTCCTGACCATAACACATCCACATACTAAATATGTGATCTATATCCAAGCTTCCAAACTTGAGATATTGTGTTAACAAGATTTTCAGACTTTGAACCCCTGTGACCCCAGATGACCTTTGACCTCCGCAAAAAACAATAGGGACCATCTGCTGACTTTAACGCATTTACACACCAAGTATGAAATCTATCCAAGTTTCCAACCTTGAGATATTGTGTAAACGAGATTTTGAGATTTTGAGCCCTGGTGACCCCAGATGACCTTTGACCTCCGCCAGAAACAATAGGGACCATCTACTGACTAAAACGCATCCACATACCAAATATGAAATCTATCCAAGTTTCCTACCTTGAGATATTGTGTTAACAAGGTTTTCAGACTTTGACCCCTGGTGACCCCAGATGACCTTTGACCTCCGCCAAAAACGATAGGGACCATCTTCTGACTATAACACATCCACATACCAAATATGAAATCTATCCAAGTCCCCTACCTTGAGATATTGTGTTAACAAGATTTTCAGACTTTGACCCTTGGTGACCCCAGATGACCTTTGACCTCCACCAAAAACAATAGGAACCATCTCCTGACCATTACGCATCCACAAACCACATATGAAATACATCCAAGCTTCCAAACTTGAGATATTGTGTTAACAAGATTTTCAGACTTTGACCCTTGGTGACCCCAAATGACCTTTGACCTCCACCAAAAACAATAGGGTTCTTCCTCTCAGTATGGTGCATCTATGTACCAAGTTTGAAAACTGTCACACATTCCTGTCTTGAGATATCGTGTTAACAAGCAAAGTGTCACAAACACACACACATACACACACACACACATACACACATACATACACACGCACGCCATCATGAATGCATTGGTTTCTCTTATCATCGAAACCAAAAAGTGTTGTCCACTAATTGACAGCACTTTTTATGTATTCTTTTTGTATTTCTTTATTCTCTCTTCTGTAATTGTACAAAATTTTGTAATATTACAGGCATATTTTAAAGTGTAGATTGGTTCAACCTAGAATGAGAATAGGGTGAAAAATTGAAAAAAAAAAAAAAATTAGGCCTGCAAAGACTTCAAAGTGCTGAACAATGAAAATTTTTCATAAATAAATTTTTTATCAGTTGTAGAATTTTACTGTTGACTGTTGTTCAAGTCATTATCTACAGATTTAGGGGCTGTGGAGCAAAATTTGAAGTGGGGGGCTGATTCCAAAAGCTGCCCAATACGTTCAACAATAAAATACGAATGCAAGCCTCATAAGGTGGCCCAAAAAAGGCCTACAGCAGAAAAAATCGGGGGTTAAGCCCCACCAGGGCCCGTCTCCATGATCCCTGAGAGAGCCAGGATAGACACCAAATGTTCTCAAATTCATGACCAAGTACTTTATTTCATTCATAAACTGACTGCCCCACAACTAAGAAAAATGCACCAGTTAAGTACTGTACTGTAGGTACAAGCAGCAGTACATAAATTGAGTATAGGACATCATGCAGTGTTGTAATTTGTATTGTTAAATATGATACTGTATTTACATACATGTGCATGAATACATTATACCACATACTGTACAGTACCTTTCACAATGTTCAATGCAAACTGGCCAGATCTGAAGAATTTTTAGGCTTACCATTCAAAACTCAGCAATAATTTTGACCATGAGAGCCTACAGTATGCTACTTCATTCAATTAAAGTAGGCTATAGCTTTGAGTCACACTAACTTGATCCTCATGTTAACCTGGTCAGACAGATTCTGAACACAGAGTGGAATATTTATAGGCATGCATAATCCCAGGGCTTAATTTTCGTGGTTGTCCGAGACAACTAAAATTTCATATGGGCAACCAAAAGGTAAAGGTTGGTTGTCCGATGGACAACCATTTTTCTCTTGGAGTTGGACTGAAAATAAATACTGCTGACTGAGCAACTCTCTTGACTTTTTGCATCGTACCACATTTCAGACTTCAAGTGTTTCTGTCTCTCAAACATCACATCCTTTTATTCTTCAAGACTATAAGTACATGAACACAATTAGTGTTTTGTTTCAGACAACCAAATTTTACTTGTGGACAGCTAAAATTAGTGAATTGGTTGCCCGAAGGACAACCATAAATTTTTCTGAAAATCGAGGCCTTAATAATCCTCTGACCTTTAACAGTCCCAATTCTCCTAACATACTTACAAAAGTCCCTCTCAAATTTGTCTGAAACAAACACTACCTCAGTTTTGCTTCAGGGTGAGTGTATAGTTTGTAAGACCCTGCAATGTGCAATCAAAACACTCAGTGTGTACAGCATGCTGTGCTATAAGCTTCCGACAGTACTCCACATTTTTTCTTTTTTTTCTTTGACCTGGCTGTCAATCAAAGAGCTGTGCCAATTGAAAATTTCTACAGACTGCTATAAAAATTGTAGTTTGGGGTGAGATGATTAGCCTTGTTTTAAGTTATCAATTAGGGAAATGCTTAAAATTGATAGGGAAATGAAAAAATAAATAAGGACCTGGAGATGGATGATATAAGAGTCAGTGATGCCAATCAAGTAAGGATACAGTACAATACCATACACTTTAATATTTCTTTCTCTCTTTTGAATATTGGCAGCAACTGATCTCTGAATACAGGATATGACAGTATGGCATTGTGATCTCAAAATGATCCTACTTCATGTGATGTACAGTAGCTAATTATACCAATCAATATTACTGTAAGTTTGCCACCAAAGGAAACCAGTGGTGATGGCAGCTCAGAAGGGGCCATATGATAGCCAAGCTTACCACCATCCGTCCCCCACCCCAGTCAGGAAAGGATCCCCATCCACAACAACAACAAGCCTGCTAAATGCCTTTTCAGCCATCTGAGAGGTCTGATTTTTCCATATTTTCTAAACACTGCATCAACCAATGGTAGCACTCTGCTGAGCTGGGGCAAAGTTTGGGGATAAAAAGATAAAACTCCATAACTTTCTGTTCACTTTGCAATTTCCCATGCTAATTTAGTTTGAAATGACACAACATACAGGCCACTGCTACTTTTGATCCAAAATTACAAGTATAGCTCCGAACATACAGTAATTAAGTCTTATGCAATTCTTCTGACATATGAAACATATTTCCAGTAGCGTGTTTAAAAGGGGGGCCGAGGGGCACTGGTCCCCCCACCCAAGTCAGTGGGGAAATTAACCACCCAGTTGGGGGGTTTATGGGTTCAAGAGAAGATGAAAAGTTGTTTTAAGTTTGGAGAGATACATGAGTATTCAAACCTTAACCACCAGAAAAATGGTTGTCAAAGCAAAAAGAAAAAATGGTTGTCGATTAAAGTAAAAAAAAAAAATAGGCCTCGGAAATCTGGATAGCACAAGTATGTCGACGTCAATTAACAACTGAAGTGCAGAAAAAAAGGTCATCGAAATCCATGCCAGCTGGGAGATCACAGGTTGTGCTCCCCCCCCCCCCTTGGAAATCCTGAATACCACTGCATATATTTCATCGCTGCAAATTGCTGGTCCCCCCTCCCCGGTCAAGACTATCTCTCCTATAGCTACGTACACCAACCTTGACTGCAGGAAACTCGGATTCTCTCTTCCCAGTGATATGAAAAAGCTTGAATCCCAATAAATGAAATGATATGATGAAAGTCACAAAAAAAACTTCAGCTGCAGTACCCAGAATTCATTCATTTCATACTTTTGTATTGAATCACAGAGACCTAGGCCTAGGTCATTTCTCAAAAACAGGCCTGACTTTTTTTGCTCTAAGATATTCCAACTTACTGAAGAATTACTCTTTACATCAGGCCGATCATCACCAAAACCAAAACCTATATTGATATGTATGTAAAGTTCATGGACATGTAATCTGCATAGCATTCAGTCATCTTTAGCCTACCCCATGATGTATCTGGCACTAATTATGTCCATCCCCTCTACTTTTGAAAGATAACATAAATATATAGGCCTAATTTTTACAGCATCTCCTTTAGTTTCCTGTTTAATGTGATTTTTCCAGTCTCGTCTCTCGTCTTAACCCTGGAAATGTCACTTTAGCAGTCACAATATAACATATGACATGAATGGAAGATGGAGATTATACTACACAGTAGTGCATGAAATTGAAATGACTTGTTATTGGAGCCACATGTGTAATGCAAATATTGCAATACAATTATACACACTATTGTTATACATCAACAGAATTTCATACTAAGGTAACTACTGTGTTAGCACTCTTACCCTTACTTGAACTGAAACTCTTACCCTTACTGCCAATTCATTTCTAATTCTGACGGCCTGCTGGCGAAAAGTGCGAAGTTGTCCTTCTAGTACTTCATACCGTTGCTTCCAATAAGATGAATTTTCCTCCTTTGGATCCGTGGTGAAGTTTTGATCAAGGCCTAGGCCTAACGTTAGACTATTTGTGTTTCTTGGGAAGTTCACGTTCACGTCTTCTTCACAATGATGATGGCTATTAGTACCATTGTGTTCAGGGAGACTGCCATTGACGATTACATGGTAATCAGGAGAAACAGGAGTTGGCGGAGAAAGAGAAAAGTTAGGGGACAAATCGCCTCTTTCGTGAGCTGGGAAGTCGCCAGACTCTCCTTCTTCCATTATCTCGGGAGTTTACTGCACTAACCGTCTCACATTTGCCTTTGTTGGTTGTGTACGTTGAAGTGTCAATCACTGCCTCTTCTCACTGCCGATGAGTCATCCTTCTCACCTTCATCCCCAAGGATTCTATACTTGTTATGGCGTGTAGTATGGGAGATAGGAAAATTGTCACATATTTCCAGTTTTCGAGGTGCATGACATTGACAGTTTACCAGCACAATGCGTGTTGCAGTGTCACCATGGAAGTACTGGTGTCACGATGTTTTGTGTTGAGTACGGCCGATGCAATGGTATATCAAGGATTTGCCAGACTAAGGGGTGGAAGGGGCCGGGTGGAGGTCAGTTGTGGCGTAATGGATAAATATGGAGGGGTGAACGTCAGCAAGACTATCTAAGCGGAGTTCCACCAATATTTTTCCTTTTTTTACTTTACAAACCCTGCAAATGACCGGAAACGACACTTCCCGAATGTAAATAATATGGAAAATATGCAAATATTTTGGGGTCTTTTTAGGCCTACGTGGAGAGACAACATAAAATTATGCCACATGTTGCCACTAGGACTTACAATTGTCACTTGTTGTGTTTGTGTGTTTGTGATTGTGTGTGTTTGTGTTTGTGTTTGTGTTGCGTTGCGTTGCGTTATTGTAACGTGGGTATTTCGGCCGGGAAACGTGGGCAAAGTAGAAAATAGAGAGACGAACATAGACGCAAAAAGGAACAGAGACGAGACTGGCCAAAAACGAACTTAACTGTATTGCGACCAAATCAAAACTCACCTCAACTCATAGAAAACTTATCACAACTAATTTGTCATTACGTAACATAAAATCATATGCAAATGAATCGACAACGGAAACTACATAACATTCAAATGATAAAATGGCCATGACGTAAATACTGAATATTCAAACAAACTTTTTGCATTCCGTTCACCTCTTACATACCTTCCCCTCACGGAGAAGATCGTCCTCGATCTATACAATAACATAAATACATTTTTCCATTTCATCTTCTTGTCTTATATATACATTTTAACAACAACATATACACGGTACGGCACTTTTTTGCATTCAGCACATACACTCCTTTTCTCAACAAAATACAAAATTTAACAACAATAACTGATTTCACTTTAAATTGTAAAAGTTAGAATTACCACACTTATCTATTAACCCAAAGACCAGTCTCCAAATCTATTTACAGGTTTTACCGTTCTACCACTGGCGGTTTTATAACTAGTGCCAGTTTCCGGTGTATGACCAAGGGTATTGCCAGTCTTCTCTGACGCCCCTTGTCTGTTGGGCTGATCAGGAAGTGGCTGGGGACTAGATGCATTATTCTCCAAAATTTGTGGTTTGTCATAGTAAGGTTTAAGGCGGTTAAAATGGACATTACATAATCGAGTAGGGTTTGCATTATCCTGTATTTGGTATGTAATGTCATCATTAGACCGACTTAATATTTTGACCACAAGAAATGGTCCTATCCATGATTTCGGTGCGATTTTCGACCGGTCTGCAGTATTGTAACCAAATCACCAGGTAAGTATGGATGAAAATTTGTATTTAAATCATAATAATGCATCTGTTTTTCTTGTGAATTTGCAGATTCTTCAGTAATATTATCAAAAGCATTTTTCATTTCTTTCAATTTTGAGCAACAAAATGCTGGTGTTCCTGGAGTCACAGCACCTTGTTAATCCGGGGGTGTTGTCAAAAGGGTAACAGGGGTACGACAGTCCCGACCATGTACAATAAAGTATGGGGTGTATCCTGTGGTAGAATGACATGTCGTATTATACGCAAACTCTATACGTAACCTAAGTACTCATCCCATTCCGTATGTCCTGATGCAATATATTTGGCTAACTGATCTTTCATTGTACGATTAAATCTTTCTATGAGACCATCAGATTGTGGGTGGTACGCAGTCGTTCTAGTTTTCTTAACACCCAAAGATTTACATAAATGACTTACAATTTCTCCTTCAAATTGTCTACCTTGATCTGTGTGTATCTGTTCTGGGATGCCGTGTTGTTTTACGAATTTTAATATACAATTAGCTACAGTAACGGCCTTTTGATCTTGCATTGGGTATAAGTTGACATATTTCGAAAAATGATCCATAAGAACTAAAACATATCGATTACCCTTTGCAGTTACAGGGAGCTCAGTTATATCTGCACAGACCACTTGGAGAGGGCGACTTGTTCTAATGCTTTGCATGGGGGCTCTACACTTAGGAATTGGACTTCTACATAAATTACACGATTCACATGCCAAACAATACTGTCTTATTGATAGTTGCATGAAAGGCCAGTGGCAGTTCTGTTGTGCTTTCAGTAATGTCTTATCAAATCCAAAATGACCTGCGTAACCGGATCCGTGTAAAAATGGTAAAATTTCATTAATCATCGATTTGGGAATCACAATTTGTAAACACTCCCTTCCAGGCAATAACAATTTCCTGCACAATAATCCTTCAACAATAATTAATTTTGGAAATTCCCACCAAAGTTTACGAAGTGATCTACTAGTCCCAGCAAGTTCATACTTAGGTGGTTTCTTACCATGCATTAACCACTCAATTACCTCACAAAGTATAGGATCGGCGACTTGCTGCTCTCTAATTACAGAATTATCAATTCCTAACGACCTGACTGAACTAGGATTATCGATCGATTGATCCTCATTACTCAAAGTTACATATATTTCTGACACGCTATGCATTTGTGTCGTTTCATTTTCTAACAATACACTGTTTAACCCGTATCATTACATTCAACATGACTCTCTGTTAGAGTATTAGCAATTGGGGAAGGCATGCATCCTAGATAAATAATCCGCATCATTTTTAGACCCAGGACGATATTTTACAACCCAAGCATACAAATCCATTTCTAAGGCCCACCTGGCCCGACGCCCAGTGGGGTCATTTCCGATCGGAATTTTATGTAGTCCAACTAATGGTTTGTGATCTGTGTAAATGATGAACCTCGAAGAAGAAAGGTAATGCCGGAAATTCCTAACGGCCCAAACAATTGCAAATAATTCTTTATCATACGTAGCCCAGTTCTGTTCGGGTCTTGTGAACGTATGACTTGCGTATGCTATTACTACTTCTTTGCCCCTTTGTTTTTGACATAGAACAGCGCCTGTTGCAGTAAGGGAAGCATCAGTATAGGATAAAATCCTCTGAGAAGTTGGGGTATGCAAGCAAGGGAGGTGATGTCAACTTCTCCTTAAGTGTTTCCCAAGCTAAGTTGCATTCTGAAGACCACACAAATGGTACATTCTTACGAGTTAATTCTTGTAATGGTGATGCTATTTGGGAGAAATTCTTAATGAATTTGCGATAATATGATGCCAATCCAAGGAACCCACGTACCTCTGTTGGATTTCTGATGGGAATAGGCCAGTTCCTTCCCTTTTCCACATTTGATTTATCAAGCTTGACACCATCCTGATTAACAACATGACCTAAAAACTTAC
The DNA here is from genome assembly GCA_037179385.1 of Holothuria scabra. NCBI lineage: Eukaryota > Metazoa > Echinodermata > Holothuroidea > Aspidochirotida > Holothuriidae > Holothuria > Holothuria scabra. The sequence continues at coordinate 18,227,899 of CM074180.1, forward strand.
TTCCTTCTGAAATAAGCAACATTTAGAAGGTTTAATGGTTAAACCAGCCTTACGAAATCTTGTAAGTACATCTTTCACATTATCTAAATGCTGATCAAAGTCTTTTCCCCATTATTATAGCATCATCCAAATACACAAGACATTTGATCCAATTAATACATTTCAAAACCAGTTGCATTAACCTTTGAAAGCTGGAAGGTGCGCTAACCAATCCCATAGGCATAAAGCGAAAATGAAACAATCCTAAACCTGTCGTAAAAGCAGTTCTCTCTTTATCATTTCCATTCATCATAATTTGCCAGTAACCGTGGGTAAGATCCATTGTGCTAAAATATTGTGACCCAGCTATCGCATTCAAAATATCATCGACTCTAGGGAGAGGATGGGAATCCTTGATGGTTATTGCAATTCATTTTCTGTAGTCAGAACCTGTAACTGTTCTCCTTCTTCTTAACCAGTACAATTGGTGCCGACCAAGGGCTTTGACGCTCTTCAATGTTATCATCCTTGAGTAATTTAACCACTTGTGCCTGTATTTCCACTTTCTCATTTTGGGGGAAGTGCGATAGGCCCTTTGTGATATTGGATCAGAATGTGTTCGAATGCAATGTCTAACTAAATCTGTTCTCCCTGGGAAATCCTGAAAGACATCTGAAAATTCTTCAAGTAAATCATGCACTCTATAACAAGTTGCTCTAGTGTTAAATGTTTAGAGTCACATTAGGAACCTTCCTAGTAGTCTCATCTTTACTCTTCTCTTCAATAGCATTACACTCATCAAGGATAACATACTCGGGTTCCTTTAACCCATGTACACTGTGCACTTGACCCAGAAGTCCGTCCTTCTTTACTTGCATTGAAGTATAAGTAGGGTTAACTATAGTTGCAAATACATGTCCATCCTGAATTTTACTTATTGTTCGGGAATAGCTGGTTCATCAAAATATTTAGGTTCTAGTATACCTTCATATGACTCGGGTGAAACAATATAAGGTGATGTTTCTAGCATGGCTTTAACCTGAACGTACGATTCTGGAGGAATAGTAGTATGCTCAACAGTAAGTAAATTGCAACTAGGTGGGGAATCACGCTTTTCCCTAAGTAATGGAAACTTCTCATCCCCAATGACTAGAACACCTTGTTTAGCATCGCTAGTTGCATCATTGTATACTAGAAAACCCCAACCAAGAAACAAAGGACGACTAACATTCCTTATACATGAAAATCATTTTTGCAAAGCTTCGACCCTATTGTCAACGTAGCACTAACTGTACCGACCGAGTCAATGTTCTCGCCAGTCACTGACTCCGCAACAAAATATGGGGGTTGATACGCTTGCCTATTCAGAGACGGAAAATTGTTTCTCAATTTTTCACTCATTATCGTAAGATCTGATCCTGTGTCTATAAATGCATCAACGGGAATATTTTCAAGTAAGACCCTTATATATGGCAAGGGTTTGTTCTCGCCATTGGGACTCTAGCACCATTCGAAGAATCATCTCGCAATTTGTTAGGGGTCTTACCAGAGTTAAGAGCTGACAATTGACCCTCATAATCAACTCTTTCTAGTTTAACGACTCCTCAAAGTGAACTCTACCCTTAGGGTTACTCGAACTAGAAGTGTAATATGTATTATCGTTGTCCCTAGGAGAAATATCTTCAAAACTATCATATCTATCCTGATATCTATCCTGGTACTGAGAACTTCTACCAGAACGTGGGGAAGCTCGGCCCCTCCTAGGTGAAGGAGACCTATATCGTCTATTCATACCAGGGGATGGGGACCTGTTATAACGTCTATCCCGTCCTGGTGAGGGGGACCAATCATACTTTCTCCTGGGAGACCGATTATATCTATTAGGTCTACGGTAAGGCGAGTCATCCGGACTGTAATTATCTCTGGAATAGTACCGTCTAGCTCTAATTTCTAGGGAGTCTAATTTATCAATTAAGGCTTGAGCCGTACTTTCCAGTTTCTCAATTTTATCTGAATGGACAGACTGAACAGCTTTATGTTCTTACTTAACCTCCACTATGGGTTGTGCAACGGGCGAGGCCGCTTTAGTTTCTACAGATGGAGTTATCGGTTCACCTGCACAATGAGCTGCACGTTCAATTCTACCAGCAATTTCAATTGCTTCTTTAAAAGTTGTGGCACCAAACTCATTCACTTTCAACTGCAAATGGGGTTCTATTCCAACCATGAACCTACGAAAACACTTTCCTTCTTTAGCAGCTACACCATATTTTGAAAACGCTTCATTAACAAGTTTCGAAATTTTAGCTGCAAATACCTCTAGGGGCTCACCCGGTATGCGAGGTCTTGCCTTAATGTTAACTTGAAAGTCTAAAATAAAAAGGCGTTTCCCAAATGCCTTTCTTAATTTTTCTTTAACTTTTCTATAATCTAGTTCAACATCGTCTGCTAGGCTATCCTAAAAATTAAACGCTGCGCCTGTTAACCTGGCTGGTAATATAGACGTCAATTCAGATTCGCATAAGGCTGGGGAAGCTTCAACTGCTACTTCTAATCTACGGACCCACTGTTCAAAATCTTGAGTTCCATCTCCACTAAAATAATGTGGTAGATCTAGTCTATAGTGAGACTTATCGCTAGATCTTGTGTAATCAGCGGAATTAGGCATCATAAATAATATTAAAATATATATGCATGTAACTTTAGATTTTACCATTGACTGACTTAAAAAGGGTCTTGTCAAAACCACACATGAAATTTGGATACAATATAAGAGATATAAAACACTAACCTTCAAAGTCATGTGAGAAATACACAAAATGAGCACAAATTCAAAAATTCACAAAACAAAGGGTTCAAAATTTCTGGCTGGAAAAGCGTCCGTTATGCATTATTTGTGATAATCCTATATTTTACAGTCTTTAGAAGTCAATTTAGGATCTTTTTATAAGGAGTATCGCTGTATATAGAGTCGTCGCAAAGATTGTATTACTTCTTCAGCTGGCTTCTTAGTAGGAGGAGAATTTGAATAATGTAAGGCGGGTTGACTCTAGCTATTTCTTTGTTGAATTCTCGGAAAACTTTCTAACCGGGTACAAAAGCGTCGATATATTCTATCCAGGGTAAGGTGTCAAAATGCTTACTGTAAGGAGTGTCTTCAACTTCGGAGAATTTCAAATTTTTTGCGTATGACTATCAGGTTTTGGAATAGACGAAGAAAAAAACCCGGTGACCTTCATCTGCTCATGGATATAATACAGTGGCATAGGAAAAGTGGGGAGTTCTTCGAAGGAAGGTGTTTCAATGATGTAGAAGTTACCGCTGGTTGGTTAAAGGTGATATATAGTAGGCTTGGAGGGGAAACTGGAATTTTACCGGAACAGGCGATTTGAGGTCTGAAATTAAGAAAGATGTATGTAGTCAGCTAAAGGGTGAGTCCAATGCCTGAATATTTTAAGATAAAATAAACGTACCGGAGTAAGTTCCAAAATCGCCTTCTAGGTGTGGTAACCGCCAATAAAATAGTGTAACATCTCCTTTTCGTTGAAATTCCCTTTAAAATATAAGTCCCTTGCAGGTAAAACGTGTATAAAATCTTCAAAACTATGTCGAACTCAGGCACACTCGCTGCCACCAGTGTAACGTGGGTATTTCGGAAACGTGGGCGAAGTAGAAGAGAGAGAGACGAACATAGACGCAAAAAGGAACAGAGACGAGACTGGCCGAAAACGAACTTAACTGTATTGCGACCAGATCAAAACTCACCTCAACTCATAGAAAACTTATCACAACTAATTTGTCCTTACGTAACATAAAATTATATGCAAATGAATCGACAACGGAAACTACATAACATTCAAATGATAAAATGGCCATGACGTAAATACTGAATATTCAAACAAACTTTTTGTATTCAGTTCACCTCTTACATTATGTTATGTTATGTTATGTTATGTTATGTTATGTTATGTTATGTTATGTTATGTTATGTTATGTTATGTTATGTTATGTTATGTTATGTTATGTTATGTTATGTTATGTTATGTTATGTTATGTTATGTTATGTTATGTTATGTTATGTTATGTTATGTTATGTTATGTTATGTTATGTTATGTTATGTTATGTTATGTTATGTTATGTTATGTTCGTGTTTTGAATTCTGCCAGTGTTTTGAATTCTGGGATTTCTGGTGGCCTATATGGAAGGTGATAAGGCTAAGGGTAAGGTTTTGTTTGTTGGGGACTCAATCACCCGGTTTGCAGACAGGCCGGAATTTTGTAAGAATGAGGGGTTTAAATTTTCCGAATTTCGATACGGTTCGCGCCAACCAATGTCAATTGTGACGCTCCGCTCAGATAGCCTTTCGGGCAGAATTACATTTTTCGGGCCAACATTTGCTGTCCTCCGGTCATCGGTAATTCTCCCGCTAAACATCGTACATAGTGTAGGTCTCTGAAACATAGTATAGAACAGTACGTATTAGTAATAGCGCCACATGCTCCTTATTTTTCTTATCAGTATTCACTTTTTCCTATCCTTGGCGACAAACATTAGTCAAGACTTGATGATCTCTGGTTCGTCTAATCATGATTTACTACATGTAATGTTTTTGTATTTATTAGCATACAATCGAATCGCGTACTGGAACGCGACGGAACGGCCTTGGTCACACTTGAGTCCAAGACTTGAGACTGAGTGAATGCTGTTCCTCCGAAGTTGCGTCTCTCCATTATTCGTCACACTAGGCAGCACAATTTCCGTCTCTATTTTCGAACAGTAACCTTTCTTGTTGGGATATTTGGGTCCAATTTAGAATTAGTGGCCGGAACTTAAGTCACAGGTACGTATTTTTGTCAAGTTGTTGCCTGAGACTAGCCCTTGAACAGGACCCAGCATTACGTTCCCATGCTATACACTTCATTTCTGGGCCCTTGCCCGGTATACACAAAAACAAAGCTCACTTGCCTACTCACGCGTGAGTAGGCATCCCTCACGTCCCCAAAGAGATGCCTTTTCTCACCAAACTTTCCACAGATGATCTTTGTCATCACATTCACCTTCCACACAAGTCTGTTAACGAAATAAGACCTTTAAAAGGGAAATTTTGGCAGGATAATTCTGCGAGTAACGTGAAGCCTGTGCTAGCCCTTGAACAGGACCCAGCATTACGTTCCTATGCTATACACTTCATTTCTGGAGTGACTACAAGGAACGGATTATACGGTCACGTTCAGTGACTACCTGAGACTGAAAGTTAATCTGCTTGGCCTAGGCCTAATTAGCACGGGATCTAGTTCCGCTATAGTGTATGGATGTCTGACAATGATGTAACTTCTGTTTTTGTTCGTCATGGGTTACAGCGAAGATACTTTTGAGTTATGACCATTACAATAATGAGAATAATTGCTCAATTGTTTACTATTGCTATCATATGTTATATTGCTTTTCCTCTTTTCTAAGCTAGGCTAGGCTAGCCCTTGAACAGTACCCAGCATTACGTTCCTATGCTATTCACTTCATTTCTGGGCCCTTGCCCGGTATACACAAAAACACAGCTCACTTGCCTACTCACGAGTGAGTAGGCATCCCTCACGTCCCCAAAAAGATACCTTTTCTCACCAAACTTTCCACAGATGATCTTTGTCATCACATTCACCTTCCACACAAGTCTGTTAACGAAATAAGACCTTTAAGAGGGAAATTTTGGCTGGATAATTCTGCGAGTAACGTTAAGCCTGTGCAGATTATTTTTTCAGTCAAAGAAGTCAGTGTTTGTCATGTGATCTCATTTAAAACGGAGAAACCTACGCATTGACTGTACAATTTCGTAATGTACAGAGAGCATACTATATGAAGTACAAGTATTGACTAGCTGCGCTTACTAATTGGTCTTCGACTGCTTGTCTAGCGGAAGTCCTTCCCATCATGCAACACAGTAGCACTGTAGCAGACGATCAAGATGTCGATGTTACTGCGAAGGATGGCACCACATTTTTCCTGCCTTTTGCTATGAATTTACTGGTATTAAACATTCCAGAAGGTATAAGTGGTATTTAAGAATGCTCAAAATCATTATATTAACTCAAATCTGTTCTATGAACCATTCCATCGTAATTAGAGCTCGGTTTGTTGTTTTGGCTTAAAACGTTGTTACCTTTGTACATGTAGGCCAGTGACCGTAGTAAGGAGTGACTACAAGGAGCGGATTATACGGTCACGTTCAGTGACTAGGCTAGGCCACACCCTTGTAAATTTCTGATCTCATAATAAAACAGGGAAACCTAGGCAGTGACTGTAAAATTTCGTAATGTACACAGAGCTTACTTTATGAAGTACAAGTATTGACTAGCCGCGCTCACTAATTGGTCTTCGACGGCTTGTCAAGCGGAAGTCCTTCCCATCATGCAACACAGTAGCAGACGATCAAGATGTCGATGTTACTGCGAAGGATGGCACCACATTTTTCCTGCCTTTTACCATGAATTTACTGGTATTAAACATTCCAGAAGGTATAAGTGGTATTTAAGAATGCTCAAAATCATTATATTAACTCAAATCTGTTCTATGAACCATACCATCGTAATTAGAGCTCGGTTTGTTGTTTTGGCTTAAAACGTTGTTACCTTTGTACATGTAGGCCAGTGACCGTAGTAAGGAGTGACTACAAGGAGCGGATTATACGGTCACGTTCAGTGACTAGTCTAGCCCTCGAACAGGGCTGTGTGTTCGTTTCATAGCCTAGGCTCATTCCTCTCACAACACAGCCCTTGTGCGGATACACTGCACGACTGTGGTCACTAGCCAGGTCACCGGCGGAACGTCACCTCTTGCATCCCTAAATAACAAAATATTCTCACCAAACTTCACACAGATGATCTCTGGCACCGCATTTACCTTCCCACAAAAGATGTTCATCAAGTTTCATCAAAGAATGGCAGAATTTTCAATGCCAATTTTGACTGTAACAGGTAGTCAATGTGTCATGTTTTCAAGCTCTCAACAACTGTTCTCAGTAGAGGTCAAAGGTCACGAGTGGCAAACTTGGCGGAACCGGATGGTTCACCTGCGTAGCTATCTTCATAATACCATCTTTGATTTCATGAACAATACGAAGTGTATGTTATGCGGAATACTATGTGGACTCAAGTGACTAAGGTTGTGAAGTGTATCCGCGCAAGGACTGTGTTGTGAGCGGAAAGAACACAGACCCTGTTCAAGGGCTAGACTCTGTCATTTCCTTCTCAGCAAGTTTTAGCGTAGTGCCTACAGCTTTTATTGAAAATTGATCCTAATTTCTATAAGGCTATCATTATTACCCACTACCAAGTTTTGGATTTAGGCTACTGACATTCACTTCAGCCCTTGACCCTTTTTTCTGTCATCAATATAGAATAGATATGTTGATTTCAATGATTTGTTGATTTATTTGTTACTTAGTTAATCAATACTTTGGCATGCAGGTACATTTTCAAAAAGTAAAATCAAAAAGACTAGGACAACTCATACCATACTCGAAAGCCTGTGTGTTGGGCAGAAGATCTTTTTGTGTGTAATTAAGAATAAGAGCCAGTCCACCAACGTGATGGCATGATTTTTCTTCATTTTGCATACACACTGTAATTAACTCCTTATTAATATTTTAACAATTTTGCATGGTGTGAAAATTAGGAAATCAGATGATTGCCATAAAAATTCAGCAGTTCTGAACTTAACTGTTATTTTATCAAACAAACACAGTCCCATGGTTTTCACTCATCATTTTCAGGAGTCACTGACTCTTTAGAATAAATTTTCAAAAGAGTCAAAACAAAAAAAGAAGGGGTCAAAATAAATCTGAGTATTATGCAACAAAATTTATTCCTGTGTCATGATTTGTTTTCTGTATTTGAGACATTTATTTAATTTACTATTCTTATCTTGTATATAATCAATCTGTCAAATGAAGCTACGATTTTCAGGAAACAAAACTGGCATTGACTTTAACTGAAGAGGTGGTTTTGAAATTAACTAACAGAATTTTTGATATGATTTCAACTGATTTGGCAGTTCATCGTTTGTTGAATCAGTGTCATTTAATTCAGTTTGTGTCCACTCTCATTTCGGGGCCAAGTATATCAGCATTTCCATTTCTAGTTCAGTCAAAGACCTTATTTTATCCTCCAAATTTAAGCCTAATTCCTGTCTTTTCTAAAATTATGGTCCTTCAAATAAAGGTCACAAGACATGTATGTCTTGATGCACAAATGTGAGTTAATTCATGGGTAATTACCTCACTTAGCTAGCCAATCTGATGGACGCAATTTTGGGAAACCGCATGTGTCTGTAATCTTGTAGCCTGAAACAAGGTGGGTATTCACTTCTGTGTAGCTACAGCATACACTGTAACTAGAAACTTCCCAAATGTTTAGAGTATGATGGCAAATTTTTCCCACCAAAATGCCCCTGACACCAGACAGACCTTCAAGAATCACTTGTGCTCTTGAGCGCTAATATCCTTCATCAAATAAGAGTTTACACAAGCCTACGATTAGTTCTTACAATATGACCAACACTTACATCGATGTAAATTAATATTACTGCAGTTTTGTGTAGCCATGGGTAGCTGCTTAGGCCTACTTACAAAAGTTATCGTAAGGTGTGAAACGCTAAGAGTTGAATTTTACTACTGTACCACAGACATCGTGCAAAGAGAACAGCAGTGCACGTATTGATTCACTCATATCCCAAGTAACATCTGCCATTGATCATGTTAGGCCAATGTACAGTATGTATGTACATAGCCTAGCCTTTTGTTTACAACAGAAATTGAATTACCAGAACACTCCAGTCATCTGCGCACACATACTGTTTATCTGTGGTTTGTATTCAGTACACGTGCACTCGCTTCGAGTCGTGTTCAGATCAAGTAGCCTACCTAGGTGCTTGCAGCTGAGACGTAATGTATTTGCATGATAAGTTTTTTATTTAGATTTTTAGAGCATAATTACTTACAGCTAAAAAATGTCTCACAGAAAAAACTTGGGAACTGGACACCTTGCCGCAATTTGTGGGTAAATTTGCACAATGAATGTATTGCGAAATTGCTTTATCATTTACTGAATGTTGAGGTGAAGAAAGCTGTGCTTCATTTTTACCCCAGAGGTTTTGTGTCTTTGTGTCAAAATCAAAAGTTGTGTGTCATTGACCCGGGTGCCTGGGTCAGTGAAATCACTGCAGTCCATTGAAAGTTCTCTGTCATGTGGTATCACAACAATATAAGTACTAATTGAATCAGTTTTCAAAGTCCTGAGGTAGGAAACATATAGGGTACATTACACAGGTTGGCAAATTTGGGGTTTTTCCAACCAGAGATGGTGAAAATTTAAAAAAAAAACCTCACAAAATTTGGATTGAATATTGAACCAAATTGGCAGTATTATGAACGCTTCTTAAGAAACTAAAACTTGCTACAGTGAACTAAATCTAATGGCTGAAATCCCTTGTAGCACAAGGCTCACAGGGTCAGTAGATAGCCAGTCATATTTAGCACTTTATTTCCAAAGCAAGGTACTGAAGTGTATCTTGTGCTTTTTTAAAATATTCTTGTCCCTTTTGTAAAAGGAAGAACACATCAGAAGTATCTCCAATATGATTTTCATTTGAAGTAAGTGTGATATTTTCAACTTTTGTCTTGTACTCTTCCAACACTACCTGCAAGTTTTGGTTGTGCCCTTTATATACACTTTTACCCATACCTGAGATTTCCAAATCCCAAACTTACACCAAATGGTCAGTCATTGTAGTTGCTTGAACTGTCTCCCATCCCCCTTCTCCCCCCCCCCCCAAGGATTTTGGCCAGACTATTGCCCTGTCGTGAAATGTAAATTTGTGACACGAAAATGGTTCTGGTTCTGATAGGATACTGCAACTAGTTCTCCACAGACAGTATGTACGGTTGTATAGTAGGTGTGTGGTGGCTACAGGACAAACAAATTAATTTAAATGAATAAGTTTAGTTCTCCTGAATGTTGTCAAGTTCAGTTTACATATTTGATTCTTAAAAGATTCAACAGAGGCTAATCCCTAATGGCTGGAAGTTAAAAATTCCATCCCACCATAGAATAAAAGAATATCTAGCAGTCCTTTCTTTAACAAAACAATAATGAAAGGAGAATGCTGATGCAAGTAGAGATTCTATTATTGTCTGGCTTAGAAATATTAATCTAGATATGGATGGCAACCAAGTAATGGAGGGACTTTACTGTTTCCAGTAAGCTCACTCTTGCACAGATCCTGTGTTCCTCTGAAGAAAGCCAGAAACACTTGTTACAGTACAGCCTGCGTTATACAGTAGTCTCTCTACTAACTTTTTTTTTGCCATAGTGTTCACCAGCAAAAAAATGCACAAAAAGGATGACAGGAAATAAAATGTAAAGTTTTTAGTTCAACATTTTGATTTTTCATTTCATTTTCTCATTTAGACATGGCAGATACATCTGGGATTGTACAAAGTCTACACAGCACCCAAAAACTTGAGAGAGACAGAGGTTTAACCCAGCTACAAAATAAAATATCTGGTCCAGATTTTAATGAGGAAGAATTTGCTGTGGTACAGTCGTCAATTGAAGAAGCAATTGAAAGTAAAGATGCAACATGGGAGGCCAAACAAGGAAGTCTGATGGCTGCAAAACTTCTCCTGCAAAGTCCATTCATAAGTGATCCATTCAGTCTCAAGTTGAGGGAGGGTTGTATTACCTGTCTGTCTCATGATGAGGGCAGAGTAAGACTGGCAGCAGGTGAGAGAAGTATAGAGGCTTTGCAGTTATGTCACGGAACCTCCATGCTGGAGGACATTCATGCCAAATACACATGGCTTTGTACCGAACGCACTGCACAGTGTGCACGGTGACATGCACGGTGTATACAAATTCAATGAGCAAGCGCGTCCCGTATGTTTTACTACGTAGTTACATGTACTCCAACATGGCCGCCGGAGAGTATTATGACGTCATGTGAAAAGCCTCTATTGTTTCTTCTCAATTCTTAAAATAATCATGCCCATAAAAATTTGAACTCCACAAAGTCATTGGAAATCAAGGAACAAATATGAAACAAAGAGAGAGCCTAGAAATTAGAAAGTAAAATTTTCCCATAGAAATGGAAAGATTAAAAAATACTTAAGAACCAAGCCAAACACAGTGATGCTCATGAAGTTCAAAGATGCTCTGTAGTCTGAATGCTGCGAGAGAGTAAAAAAGGACCAAATTTAACAAAAGACCACTGGAACCATTTTGTGTGGAAGTAGAACATCTTGCAAGTTGAAAAAAAGCATGATGAGTTATTTTACCAATAAGAGGGCAAATTTACTCATGGATGGTGGTTCAAGCTCTTATGGCAAGCTTTTTTAACATTTACCTTGAAATTTCACTTAAAAGAAGGGTTTAAGGTCATATTAAGTTTCAGTGTTAGAGGGGTACAGTGACTTATTCTAAGCATAATTTGCATTGAATCAGAGGTGTTGGTCCTTAAGATATGAGCAGGTAAAATTGTCACATTTTCAGCAAATAGAGAGCTTCAAGCAAGCACATATGACATCATATCCTTACATTAGTGGCAGTCTTTGCTTTCCTTTACACTCAACAACCAATTTTCTTCTCATCAATTTCATATTAGAAGGATGTGATTGCATAAGTGTCATGAGAACTTAACAAACTTTGCATTCCCAACAGGGAGGTCATATCCCTTTTAACTTCAAGGTCAACACAACAGTCTGAAAAAAACAAAAGGGGAGCAAGCAATCCTTGTCAATGTGAGGAAGTGATACAACCTTTGCTGCCCTCAAGCCCACTTTGACACACAAATCAAGTGACTTCTTTTGTTGATTCCTCAAAAAAACAGGTCCCAGTTGAACTGAAGTTTCACCACACCATGTAAATTTGGTTCCTCTTTCTATGAAAAAAAAATTTTTGCATAAACTTTCCCTTTAAATGAAATTCAGTTCCCCTGAAGTGGAATTCAGTTCTACTTAAATGGAATTGATTTCACTGAAGTGGAATGACATGGATTGCTATCATTTTTTGGTAAACCTAAATTCTATTTCACTTAAGTCTTATTGAATTCCATTCAGGTGGAATTGAATTTCACTTTAGTGGAATGCATTTCTGCTGATAGGAATGCCAGTTCTTACTATTTGACTTAAGTGAAATGTGATCAGCCAGTCTCCCAGAAGACTTTGATTGGCCAAGCCAGCATGCTAAATATGTGCGCCATTTTTACATTATTGAACTTTTTCCATGGCCCAGATTCTTAAGTAATACCATACATAAATGCAAGTCAATCTTTTGCAAGTAAAAAGCATTTCCCTTATGCATTGACTCCCCATTGTATTTCATTCAAGTGAAATTGAATTCCACTTGAGTGAAACTGGATTCCACCTAAGTGAAATTGTATTCCACTTCAGTGTTACGCATTTCACCTAAGTGAAATTTTTGCTTAAGTAAAATGCATTTTACTGAAGTGGAATTCAATTCCACTTAAGTATGTTTTCCATTTAAAAGGAATGCATTTCACTCAAGTAAAACTGAATTCCACTTGAGAGAAATTGCAAGGCTATGTTAAAATGGCTTGCCATAAGCTCTTTCACTGAAAATAACTTAAGTAGGCCACTTAGTCATGTGAAGGAAATACTTTTTGCAAAGGGAGCAATTTTTTTCTACATAAATGGTCAATTTTACACTGTGGGGAGACATAACATCATCTGGCCAACACTCTTAGCTAAGTATAATTTTCTTGTAGCAAGAGACAGTCTGATTGTATTTACTTGGAGCTTGTATTTAATCAATCAATTGAATGTCTGTTGCATGGCTCACCTATTAGCATAATTATATCATTGGCTAATTAGAATTAAAGGAGCTTATTGCATTTATAAATCCTCTTATTTCAACGCTAGAAACCCTTTGAAGCTACTGCTACACTGTTACAATTCTAAAACCAACATACTGTGGAAGGAAAAGTTCTTAATGTCGTCAAAATTTTAGCAAAAAGAAGTACAGTTTTCCTGAAATAAATGCTCATTATCAAATAATAAGCTGCGCCCACGTTCTTTTACTGAATATGCATACTATGTCAAAGGTCACGTTGAGCCAGTATGGTAGGTCCTGTGTGTTTGTTGAACGTGATGCAAAAATAGTATATGCAGCCTGGTGTGTTATTGTACATTGTCTAAAAGCTGACTTTTGCCCACGAAGCTTCATAAATCATTTTAGCCTTGTGCACAGTGTTTAACTTCATGGAAAATTTACACTCAAACGCTAGACCCTTATGCCCACGGAATGGAGTCGGCATCATCACACGTTTGTATCGCTACTTTCCTTCGTTTTGCTGTTAGTTTTAGGCTAACATTAGATGTTTTTCCTGAGATTCGAATTTATTATTTCAAGGCAGGCAACAGCTGATTGCTACATGCAGGATACATCATTCTATACATTAATTGTTCGGTTAAGAGTAAAGTTAGTAGGGCTTATGTTACACTGGTTTACCACAGAAGGGCCCAGCTGTCACAGTACTGATAGGCCTAACATTACAGTACATGTTGTAATTTCCAAAACAAGTTGACAGTTTGTCATTGTGTGACGTCATTAGTATGACCAATTTGATTAGAAGACCGGAGAAAATGAAATAAGGAAGGAGAGGTTTGCATGCATAATTGTTTGGGTGAACAAATTTTTCGATTCTAATTTTAATGTTAATTACTAGGTAATTAGAGCATGTTGGTTAAAAGTTGTATCATCAGAGATACTATGTAATCTTCAGCAAGGTACTGACATGCTTAGATACCTGAAATGCGGAAAATACCAAACAAACGCAATAGGCCCCTTTAGTTACATTCATGTGAGGGTGTAGTCTAGATTTTCCCTTTATTCATCTGAAGTTTGGGGGATCAGCTATAATTTGATAGTGAAGCATCTCTCCACTTGCGATAATTTCAGTTTTTTATTCTTTTTGGTAAATTCATCTGTTAATAAAGACTAAAAACCACAAAAAGGATACAAATTAACTCCCTCTAATTGTGATTAAGATGTAGACCATAGTTGTGAGTATATATATTCTGAAAAAAAACATTTCATCATTTGTCATTAAAGGAGCCCTAGCAAGGAAACATTCCCAACAGCTAATTTTTTCCAAATTTCTTATTTGATTGGTAGAGCTTTGTCATGATATTTGTTTTTAAAACTTTTGTTTACAAACAGGGGAAGCATTAGGAGAGTTATGTAAAAAATCTGGAGCAACAGTCTATGTGGCAGTACAAAACAACATACTCAATGGTGTGAGATTTAATTTGGAACGATTACCACTTGAACAAGTTGTGGAGAAAACTGGTGAGACCCAACAGCTTGTGGACAAATTAACAGGGGATGATGTTGATAAGGAGGTAAGCAAGAACATTGAGTTGTTTTAAGTTTTTTTTCATTTTCATGAGACCTTTAAGTAATATCTCTGCAGTTCTGAGTGATGTCACCTGGACTCAAAACTTTGACAGTCTGTTTATCAACATGTTGTGCATGTTTGCAAATATTAGTTTTGTGAAACTATGTGATGTAATGTCTACTTTTAGCCTAAGGGACAAGAGGTCAAAAACTTTTGTCTTAAATGTGAGGTATTGTTTAGGTGTATGCAGTAATGGAGTGCTGTTTATCCAATATTTTTCACATTGTTAGGACCTGTATGATAATATTGATATTGATAAACTATTCCTTGGGCATAAAAATTGTTAAAACTCTTTTCCCTCTTTTTGTCAATGCTGTTTTAGCCAGATAAATCAGGGCAAATGTTGCCAGGCCAGTAACGAAAAATGAATCTTAAAGATCATCAGTTTTGTCAATGAAAATCTTGTTTCCTCAATATGAACCCATTACAAGACTTGGGACTTCCCAAACTGCCATTTTCAGCAATATCTGACAAATGTTGTCTGATTTAACTTAAATTTAAAAAGCATGTCATCACTGAAATTTATGGTGAGCAAATGTTATGGAATAAAACAGCATGAAACCTTTACAATGGATCCTTATTTCAATTGCTTATTACTTCCTGAATTTCTATCCCACTTAGAGCACGTTTTATTTCAAAATAGGGCAGAAGAATAATAGACTTTCCTGGTTATATAATTTATTTGACTAAAAGGGTGAGTTGCAGATGATTGATATTTACCAAAAAATGCTGGAATGTGTGAAATTCCATGGATGCTACTGTACCATTTCTAGCTATCCTTTTTTGTCTACCACAGAGTGTTATTTCTAAGTGTAAATATTAGCCCCCTCATCCATCTCACAGAATAGTCCATACAACTGGACCAGATGAGTGGGCCGTACTACCTGTCGTGCTTTGATCCCAAAACTAAAGTAGATATGACATTGCTGCTGTCAATGTGATTTATTCACTTCATCTTTTGTTATTGATCAGACTGCTATGAAGGCTGAGAAAATTTTTCATGACACTGCTGGATGGAAGAATCTTGAAACCTGGATGAAGTGAGTTATGTCTTTTTTTATTTTTCCTCATTATGATGCAACAAATTTTATCCATGAAAACACAAATGTCACAATTGAAACTGTGTACACTTTACACACATACAATACTTTTAGTACACATTGTGCCTGGAAAAACACTTGTCTCTAAGACAGTCAGTGGCGGAGGAAGGGAATTCAGTCAGAAGGGGCAAGGATGGCCTGTAGGGGCGCTTCAAAGATTGTTGGGCAAGAATATTTGGTCAGAGGGGCGACAAATAGGCTGTAGGGGCGCTTCTATGTAGGTAGATACTTTGCCTCATACGATAAAAAGAGTAAAAAGGACGCTAACAGGCAATTTGAGTCCTTCAAGGGAGGCGACTGCCCCTTCTGACCATATGGTAGCTCTGCCACTGAAGACAGTACCCTGTAATGCACGGAACTGAAGTATTACTGATTCAATAGAAATATCCACTAATGCCCCATGCACCATTCAAGCCCCTCCTCCCTCTCCCTTCTCCCGTCCTGTGCCTCATGCACTGTGCAAACTAGCATTACCTGTGTGGGGTGGGTCATCTTGTGCAATTGTTTGCCAGTGTAGTTTTTTACACATACTGAAACTTCAGGAGCTTCAATTGTACATATCCTGACAGTTGTTACTTATCAAAAACTGCTGTGTGTCCATAAGTGAATGTAGCATGGAAGATGATTTCACGTTACAATGTACATGAAATTGCACACAAGTTTTTCAAATGTTAAGAGATACATCATTCAAACCAACCTATTACATGCATACCCACAGTACTTGTACAGTATGTCTGAGAGTGTTGACAACCTCTTCTGAGATTGTTTTTGTAATCTTTGTTCATTGATAATTAATGTAGGATGGTGATGGTGTGATTACATAATGTTAGTGATTTGAGCCAGCTCTAATGTCTTGTTCAAACTAACCATTGGACTCTGGATTGAATAGTGTCATAGTGTAGAGCAATGTGAGCAAGACCTGGAATGAAGGTTGTAGAAAGGTTCAATAAGGCCTATATTACGTCAATTGCTTCAAATTTCCATTAAAGCAGCATACTTTTCAGTCAATCCTGCTGTATTAACAAATATGTTTGTCCATGTTATTGAGCAGTATCACAGCCAAATGCAAATTCTTTTTTTTTTTCCTTCAGTAGCTTTCATGCCTTTTTCCAACAACCTAATGCATACCTACCCCCTTGTGATTTAATTGCATACCTACCCCCTTGTGATTTAATTGCATACCTACCCCCTTGTGATTTAATTGCATACCTACCCCCTTGTGATTTAATTGCATACCTACCCCCTTGTGATTTAATGGCATACCTACCCCCTTGTTGATTCCTTGCTGTAGGCAGGCAAGGAATCTATGCGATGGTGATGTTGTGTGTGTGTGTGTGTGTGTGTGTGTGTGTGTGTGTGTTTGTGACACTTGCTTGTAAACACGATATCTTAAGATAGGAATGTCCGACACTTTTCATATTTGGTATATAGATTTATCATGTTGAGAGGAAGAACCCTATTGTTTTTGGGAGAGGTCAAAGGTTATTTGAGGTCACCAGCGGTAAAATTTCGACAATTTCAAAAATAGCTTGTAAACACGATATCTTCAGATAGGAGTGACCGACACTTTTCATACTTGGTATATAGATTTTTCATGTTGAGAAGAAGAACCCTATTGTTTTTGGTAGAGGTCAAAGGTCATTTGAGGTCACCAGCGGTAAAATTGCGAAAACGCCGAAAATGGCTTGTAAACACGATATCTTCAGATAGGATTGCCCGACAATTTTCATACTTGGTATATAGATTTGTCATGTTGAGAGGAAGAACCCTAGTGTTTTTGGTAGAGGTCAAAGTTCATTTGAGGTCACCAGCGGTAAAATTGCGAAAACACTGAAAATGGCTTGTAAACATGATATCTTTAGTAAGGAGAAACCAACACTCTTCATATTTGGTATATAGATTTTTCATGTTGAGAGAGAGAAGCCTATTGTTTTTGGTAGAGGTCAAAGTTCATTTGAGGTCAATAGCAGTAAAATTGCGAAAACTTCAAAAATGGCTTGTTAACATGATATCTTCAGTTAAAAGTGACCGACACTTTTCATACTTGGTATATAGATTCGTCATGTTGAGAAGAAGAACCCTATTGTTTTTGGTAGAGGTCAAAGGTCATTTGAGGTCACCAGCGGTAAAATTGCGAAAATGCCGAAAATGGCTTGTAAACACGATATCTTCAGATAGGATTGCCCGATAAACTTTCATACTTGGTATATAGATTTGTCATGTTGAGAGGAAGAACCCTATCGTTTGTGGTAGAGGTCAAAGGTGATTTGAGGTCATCAGCGGTAAAATTGCGAAAACACTGAAAATGGCTTGTAAACACGATATCTTTAAAAAGGAGTGACAGATACTCTTCATATTTGGTATATAGATTTGTCATGTCGAGAGAAAGAAGCCTATTGCTTTTGGTAGATTTCAAAGTTCATTTGAGGTCACCAGCGGTAAAATTGGGAAAATCCCGAAAATGGCTTTTAAACATGATTTCTTCAGATAGGAGTGACTGACACTTCTCATGCTTGGTATATAGGTTTGTCATGTTGAGAGGAAGAAGTATATTGTTTTTGGCTGAGGTCAAAGGTCATTTGAGGTCATCAGCGGTAAAAATGTGAAAACACCGAAAATGGCTTGTAAACATGATATCTTCAGATAGGATTGCCAGACAATTTTCATACTTGGTGTATAGATTTTTCATGTTGAGAGAAAGAAGCCTATTACTTTCGGTAGAGGTCAAAGGTCATTTGAGGTCACCAGCGGTAAAATTGCCAAAACTTCGAAAATGGCTTGTAAACACAATATCTCCAGATAAGAGTAACAGATACTTTTCATATTTGGTATATAGATTTGTCATGTTGAGAGAAAGAAGCCTATTGTTTTTGGTAGAGGTCAAAGGTCATTTGAGGTCACCAGGGGTAAAATTGGGAAAATCCTGTGCCTAAAATGTAAAGAAAAATCTATCAAGCACTGTCAATTTGAAAGCAGGTAAGGTATTTGATGGCAAGGAATCACTAAGCCTTTTGGCTTTCTGGTGATTTAATTGCATACCTACCCCTTGTGATTTAATTGCATACCTACCCCCTTGTGATTTAATGGCATACCTACCCCCTTGTGATTTAATTGCATACCTACCCCCTTGTGATTTAATGGCATACCTACCCCCTTGTGATTTAATTGCATACCTACCCCGTTGTGATTTAATTGCATACCTACCCCCTTTTGATTTAATTGCATACCTACACCCTTGTGATTTAATTGCATACCTACCCCCTTGTGATTTAATTGCATACCTACCCCCTTGTGATTTAATTTTTTTGACACTACTAAACCTGTGTGTAGCCACTCTCCATATTGTAGCAGTTTTCATTTTGTTCACAAGTTGATGACACTGGCCAGTCAGATTGGTTATGTTCAAATGGAGTTAAGTTTGAGCTCCATCTGTTTTATGTCATTCAAGTGCGAAAATCTGTCACAGTTACAGTGTAAAGACATTTCATTGGATCTCTCACCACAGAACATCCTCAGAATACTGATTCAGTTATAAAATAAGTTAACCATCCCCAAGTTGTGAACTTCAGTGATACTCCCACATATCTATCAAAACGTTGTATTCAGAATTCTGTAGCTCATCTTATTACTCTCACAGGAAAAAATGAACGTATAACTTCAGTTTTTTGTGACCTTCACTGGCTACCTGTCAATCAGAGGATTACTTACAAAATTTTAAACCTCACCTTCAAAATTCTTCACCATATGTCACCAAACTATCTTATGGAATTAATTACTCCATGTAACCCTACCAGGTTACTGCCTTCAGGTTCTCAAAATCTCTTGAAAACTCCTTCCCCTAGAACCAGTACTTACGGCCAAAAGTCCTTTTCAATTATTGCGTCCCATCTTTGGAACCATATTCCAGGGGCCCGTTCCACAAAGAGTTACGCACAATCTTAAGTATGATTTACTGTTGACTTAAGTATGGGGAATCAAACTTAAGATTGTGCGTAACTCTTTGTGGAATGGGCCCCTGATCATATTAGGCATTCTTCTACTTTTAACTTCTCTTAACTTAAAACCTGTCGTAAGTGCCACTTGTTTAGACTGGCATTTTCTTTGTAATTTGTTTGTTTGTTTTCTTCTCTGTAAAGCTCATGGAGATATTTTGAACATTTATGTGTTGTATAAGTGCTTAATTATTATTACCGTATTTAAGTTAGTTGAAGTTTTACGGCTCAGTTTCTAAACAGTTATTCTCAGTGAGGCTGGCCACGGCCTTTTTTCCAGTTGTGGCTCTCTGGAGTGCTTTCCCTACTCCATTGCTTATGCACCAAGCACAAAATGGCAGTAGGTTCCATTTTTGGTTCCTTGTGTAACAAAGGAACCTATGCAGTCACCTTGGCATATGTATGTGTGTGTGTGTGTATGTGTGTGTATGTGACGGATTGGAATACGAGGTATGTGGTGCGATAACTCAATAACCGAGTGATCAGTTTTTTCAAACTTGGTATGTATGTAGATGTTGTGGAGTAGATGTGTCCTATTGTTTTTGGTGGAGGTCAAAGGTCACTGGTGATCACCAGAGGCCAAAGAGTGAATTTCTGTTAGTAGCTGTAACTTGGTATCCGTTGTTCAAACAATGGCATAATTTTAGGATAAGTTAGATTGGTAGGAGGTGAAAATGTTGGTACATTAACCAAAATAATTGGAAAGGGTCAAAAGGTCAAAAAGTAATGTTTTATTGATATCTTGCCACTGAAACATTTTAGAGGGGTGGTGTAATGAAGGTTTGTGTTCGTCTAAGTGGAATGCACATGATGACCCCCCTTGACCTCACTTGACTTGATTTGATCTTTTGACCTTTGTGACTTTTTTGTGCCGTCTTGATTTGTCTTGATCAGACGAACGAAAAAGGCTATTACACTACCCTGGTACGATGTTCCTAACTTGAGTTACTGACATTTAAGTGACAGGCTAGTTAGTGTGTAGGTCATATGTATTGCAATGCCAGGTATGCAGTGCAGTAACTCAATAACCAATTAACATAGGGGGAAGGCATAATTGAAAGTTGTGTTTGTCTAAGTAAAGTGCACATGAAGACTACTTGGGTGATATGTCTTTGTTCAATTGGTGTAAAAGTCCAGCTGAAGTTTAATGCCTTTTAGACAAATGCAATGTGTACAAGAAAAGAAGAATTATAACCCCCTCTCAGTCTAAAAGCAGTTTAGCTAACAATCAGGACAGTAATGCAATTTTTATTAAAAAAAAACCTTTTCCTCATATATACAGGTAGTATTTAATAAAGTTATTTGCTATGCAAGCTATGGCTCCAATTTTTATAATATTGTGTATACATATCACAATGTAGTAAAATATGAAAGCAGTTTCTCTTCTTTACCTCTGCTTTTACCCAAGGGACTACAATGGCCTTCCTAACACCCTCTTTAGGTTAAAAGGTCAAGTTGAAAGTCATTTATTAGATTTAACAGAGCTATGTTTGTTTCTTAGTCTTCTAGGCAAATTGTGAAGTAGAAATTGGTGGTAATAAATCACTCTCAGGCTGCCTTTAGTAGCAGACTTGTGGGCTTTTCCTTATTTTTGCTTTTGAGGCAAACGCATTAGGTAGTCTAAAGGACAACCATGACATAATTTCTAGTCATCCATCATAAATTTTGGTGGTCAGGAATGACCAGATGACTGTTAAATTTCTTTGGTGGGACTTCGTGTTTATTTAAAATCAATTTTGACCTACTTTGACTGTATTTGACCCTTGTGACTTCTTTGTAAGGTCTGGATTTGAATTGTTGAGATTGACCAAAAAGGCAATTAACTACCCTCCTATACTACCCCAAACTCAAGTAAATGACATTTTAGTGAAAGGTGATGAGTGTGTGTATTTGTCGCATGGAAGTGGGCGGTGTGCAGTGTGATAATTTGAAAAGTTAAGTGTTCCATTTCTCTCAAACTGCAAGTGCTTGTATGATTTTGAAATTTAATGTGCCCCTATGTTTTTGGGTGATGGCCAAAAGTCATTGGGGTTAAAGGTGCAAATTATGCCTTACTTTGTGACTACCTTAATACAATATTACCTTAAATGCAAGGAAACATAGTGCCCTTGGGCTCTTGTTTAAGTCTTTGGTATGACCCAGACAGGAGTTGGACTCCCTGATGATACTAAAGGATATGAAAATTAATTTAAGGAAGTATAAAGCCTTTCAAACTATTCTGGATTTTTTATATCTCTCATATGACGCAACCTGTTCAAAATGGACAAATGGTTCTGTTGATTTTCTGCTAAAATGAGTTCCTCAAATTGCTCCGGTTCTCATTTTAGTATGATTTACATCTTGAGTGTTTAAACTATTGTGAAGGAGTGCTCCTTACTGAATAGTTTTCTAGAATCTTAGAGCAACTGCCCTCAACCTGGATCCAAATGGGTTCTGAGGCTTTCTTATGGAGGAGGATGGTTGAGGCTGAGGAAAAAGTGTAATAGGAAGGAATTTATTGATGTGTTGAAATTTCAAGCATAAGCAGTGATTTATGTTGGTAAGCCCCTTCGGAGAACATTTATAGTTAATGAATATGTGCAGATGATCATTTTGGCAATACCTTGCTTTTCAGATGTTTACAGGCTGTTGTGGAAGGATGTTCTGGGGAATTCCTGCCCTTTATCAACCAGGAGCTGATTGACCTTATTTCACGAACTTTAACCCACACCAACAGATTTGTAAGAGAGACAGGTTACTATGTGTGTGCTGCTCTTGTTAATTGTGGTCGGGATGAAGGTTAGTGAAGTAAGACAGAGTGATATTTGGCTTCTATCAAGAAGAAAAAGAGAGAGAGAGTGAAAAATCAAAAAAGTCAGCAATTAAGACATTGGAAAAGGCAGAGTGTCTGGATTCAAACTTTTTTCAATATCTGTGTAGTGTTAGAGAAATCTGATGCACCACTAAATGTATCAATCTAAAAATATACAAATATCCAAGAATACAAAACATACCCTGTCTATCTTTTCAGTTTGAAACTATGAAACACCAAAAGGGTTACAGTCTTTGATATCTGTTCAGATAATATGTCATCTGCTCAGATAGTTTAACTCAATTTTGATACTCTATGATTTATGTTGATGCTAGTATGATATCTAAGATGGTTCTTATCACTACCTCTCAGTGTGCAGCCATTTAAAATTACAGAATACTTGAAGGAACAGTTACTCGGTCATTAATATAAGTAACCATGTAAATCCAACTACCAATTAGATATTTTACCATCTCCACATACTTCGGTGAATAAATGAGTTGGTATTGTTTTTTTATTACTGACACCTCGCTATTGTTAGTAACAAATGATTTTGCTGTTACCTTTGTGGCTCATTGCATGGATTTGCATCATTAATTACCAATGCATTGATGGCACATGGGGGTACACAAATTTTCTCCCTCTTTGCCAAACTTCAAGGAAATTCAGCTGCTAACTGACCACAACTTCCCTCTTCGGTCAACATCTTATCTTTTGTGTCCACAAACCATTGTCATCCCAAAGGTTATTGACACAGGCTTTGTCTGTGGCCCTCATAAAGCGTGAACTCAAACATAAAACTTGACTGTGTTGTATTCAAAGTGGATTGGCACACTACATACAAAGTCCTATAGAACCTGCCTTGTTATTGACCTAGCAGATAGGTGTGAAGGTAACAAGACAAATGTTGAGTTTCTTCAGGACTGCTAACCCTCTTTCCCTGAATTATGGGGTACAATTTTGGGATGAAGTCTTATGGTAGATTCATGGCATGTGGTGTATTACTTGGACCTTTCAGCAGACACTGTGAGCAAGAAGGGTTACAGGTATTTTACGGTGTGATGTATTTAGACTTCAAAATTATTATGATGCCTTCAGATACATCACAAAAAAGGATAAAACATGAGTGTGGACCAGAAAATATATTTTTACATAGGAAACAAAGTATTCTAAAAGTGTTCAAAATACCTGAACAGACAGCAAAGTATCTGTGCAGATGGTATATTACCTGAACAAACACTGTAATACCAGTACACTTTTGCCATTTGGCATTGAATTGTTTACCAAATTTCTCTATCATCACAAAGATGTTTAAAGAAGTTAAGATTCATAGACTTGGGCTTTTTGAATGGATGGTTTATTTATAAATGTAGGCTCGTGTAACAACCCTCTTGTGACAAAAGTAAATTCAGTGTTGCTAGGAAATTTTGTTTAAAAAAAAATTGTCATATGGCTGCACAGTGTATTTAATTTTGTGTAGCAAGATTTTATTTTACTTGAAATGGCCTTAAAATTAAACCAGTTTGGTATCGAACACTGTTTAGTATCCTCCACATTTTTGTGCTCATTAAAA
The DNA here is from genome assembly GCA_037179385.1 of Holothuria scabra. NCBI lineage: Eukaryota > Metazoa > Echinodermata > Holothuroidea > Aspidochirotida > Holothuriidae > Holothuria > Holothuria scabra. Next base: position 18,251,801 of record CM074180.1, read on the forward strand.
GGAAAATTTTCAGAGGAGGTTTCAGCAAAAAATTCCAGAAATACTTTAAATCTTCTGATTTCATGCACCTGTGGTAAGTTTTCATGCCATCTAGGGAAGAGAAGGAGAAAGCTTTTCATGTCTTATTTGAAATTGGAGGGAAAATACTTACCTGAGCTCTTTTGAAAAATTCTGCCTTGTAGTTAAGGGTTAAAGGCATATTCTGATGGTTTTTCACAAGTGGTAACATCAGAGATTTCCCATAATGCACATTGTCTGGAGAACAAACATATGCTATTGAGATGCAGTTTTCACCTCCTGGAGAAGAAAATTTGTCTGCACATTTTGACGTCAGTAAACTTTGTCTCCAGAATATGCATTAAAAGTACTGTGGGTATTATCCCATCTGTAAAAGATAGGTAGATAGCTTTCACTTTCTTAAGCCCAAACATAGGCAAATTCTGCTCGCATATGTTTGCAGACATATAAAACAATATAAAAAAGATAAAAGTACAATAAAAATTAGTATATATATTGCACGATGATTATCGTGAGTGACTGGCGTTATGTAAAGAGATGGCCTTTGGCAAAAATGTGTTGACAAATCTACTTGTTGCAGCTGCTAGAAATCTCATACTACTACTTGGCAATGACTCTGTAATGAAATTGATGTGCAGCATCCACAGACTTGCATGCATGGACAGAGCATGTAACGTGTATGTTCTATCCATAGATGGCCACCACCAACTGGGACAAAAAAGGCGCACCAAGATGGCCACAGTAAACCTATAAATTACCTGATTTGATGACGACTCTGTAATATTTTAAGCAAAAGTTTAACTTGAATGGGAAACAATATCATATTCCTGCAATACGTGAAGTGATTTTGACCTTACCTTGCCATATTTTAAAAATATTTCAACTTTCTTGCAAAATATGGTGATATACTTGAGCAAGTCCAAACTTTTACACAAAACCATAGCAGACGGTCATTTTGGTGCGCTTTTTCACACACTACGGTAGCGACAATGTACAGTGCCGTATGCTCTGTCCATGTATAGGAAGTTCATGGCAGCATCTTAAATCACAGATCTCAATTTGTGTTCAAGAAAAGAGTAGTAGAATGACTCCATGCAAGTACTCTAATACATATATGAATTGCATAAGAAGTGTAGTGTGATATTTTCCAACAAATTATTTCGCAAGTATGCTTTAGGAAAGGAAATTGGATCCAAGGAATCAACATGTTTATTTTTTGGTAGAAATTATGGAAGAAAGTGGGTCACTACTCAGCAGGTATGAATATTTAGATCACTTAAATTGAAAGGAAATTGGATCCAAGAAACCAACATGTTTATGTTTTGGTAGAAATTATGGAAGAAAGTGGGTCACTACTCAGCAAGTATTTGTTTTAAGTGATCTGAATATTTATGAGTTTTCATAGTCATTGTTTTGCTGAACTGATTTTGAAACAAATTTGTCTAATCCAGTTCATTTTGCTTTGTTGTTGTGTTGGTGTAGGTGGGAAGACAGGGTTGCTCTCTTCTGAAGGTAACACCATCTTACAATTTGGACAACAGTTTGCCCAACATTTAGCCAATGGTTTAGCAGACAACTGGAGCCAGGTAAAATGTGTTTAAATGCTATTAAGTAGAAGGTAAACATACTAACCTTTCTGTTGTGAAATGAAGTCTGTCTTAAAATTAAATGATCTTTTATTAATTTTGTGCTGAAAATGACACTGTTTAGCATAAGTTTGAATTCCAAAGAATCTGGTTGACCTCAGATAGAGTCCTTTCTGATATAGGTTTTGATTTCTTGTAAGTTGTAGCCATGCCGACTCTTAAATTTACCATAAGGAAGACAGAAAGAATGAAGACATTCATTTTTTCTTTTCCATATTACTCCAGTATATATTCTTTTTAAATTTTCGGTCTGACCTCGACCATCCTCAGAATACAACTGACAATGAAAAGCTAGTTAAAGTACACTGTGAACTGTAGAGGTACAGTATAAGCGAGCACAAGAGTGCTGCCAAAAAGAAAGAGGATCAGAAACGGATGAATGAACATTACACTGGTGAGCCTAGGGAGGACCATTCTATAGTCTTGTGCTTCTCTTGACAATCCTTCCAGTAGACCACTCCTCAGATCTATTCATCAAGGGATTAAGTTCAGCTATACATACCCCTTTAGCCACTTGTCTTCGCATAGGGTCCCCAGTGTGAGAATTAAGAATACAAACATCTAATTCAAAATCTTCACCATTGTGATAATTTGTTTTGTGGTTATAAAAGACAGAGTTTGTTTCATTCATGTTAGAAAAATGTTCATCATATCTTTCACCTAAGCTCCTAGAGGTTTCACCAACATACATGAAATTACCCTTACAATTAGTGCATCGAATACAATATACAACTTCTCTTTTCTTACAAATACCTTTCCTTATATTACATAATTTACAAACAGGGTCTAGACAAACAACACTAGGAAAAGGATTGGATTTACTTAATGTATCTACAAGTCTTGTACCAGCCCTCTCTACAACATTCACCTTCAGTTCCATTTCTTTCATAATACTTTTACATTTCTTTAGTAATTCACTGTTAGGAGTGGCTTCAACAAACAACACAGCTTCAGCTAAGTTTTTCCCTCTTTTAAACCAGTTGAACTTTTTCCTTGCCTTTTCTCTATCACGTCTTTCTCGTTCCCATGCTTTAGGTCTAAACATGGGAACAATCCCATCTCTATCATTGCTGACTATATTATTGAAGCGTTTGTTTGCTCTGCAATAAACTTCATAACGATAAGATTTTGGATAACCACTATTTTGCATCTTATTAACAAAATGTTGTATGGCAGTTTTTCTTTCATGATCAGGAAGACTTAGAGACACATTCCTCATTATTCTAACAAGGTCATTTGTCAGTATGTGTAACTTAGTCTTCATATTAAGAGCACCATCTTTGTGGATGACCTGTTTACTGCTCATAGGCTTAGAGTAATGGGTATGCTGGGTAATTGAATATGAGAATCCATCATCATCCACTTTGTGTTCGGCCCAAATTTTCAAATCTAACACTGGCATCCTCCCATCGGTGTTGAGGCTGGGGCAGTCATACGTTACTTGTATATTACGGTCAACAGTATTTGCAAGATTACTAAGTTTATCCATGATTTTGATATCTGTGTCATACTCACTTGTTTTCTCAATCACACAGAATATATCATCAATGTAACGGGAGTACAGAAGGCATATCATACCTTCAATTGCAAGTTTTTTCTTCAGTTCCCGGTCCCACCAAATCATATAAACTTGGGCTATATCCCCTGCTAGGGAGACGCCAATTGCTCCACCCTCCTTCTGTTTGAATAGTTTACCATTAAATTGACATATGTGATTTTGCATGACAAATTTCATGGTGTATTTTAAGGCAAAAATTTGTCATTTTTTTCAGGAGTTCATTGTTTGGTGGTGTTGAATCAGCTTTTTGCCAGTTATTCCATCTCCTAGAGGTGTTTTGGCTGGAGACAGTCCCTGTTATCGTAGGCTTTCTTCCTCTGGTGGTGGTTCTACTAGGGCAATGGTTTTTGTAGTCATCTGGCAAGGGGCTGCCTGTTTCTAATTCAATTAATTTCAGGAAAAGGGCAAGTTCTTGATGATCTATTCCTTCAAACTGGATGTCACTTTTCTCAAGTAACTCACAACATTTATCTGTGGCAATGCAGATGTCAATTGAAGGGTACAGAGCTTTAACATCCATACTTCCAACAACAATTTCTTTCTTTTCCTCATTCAATTTTCTGATTCTGGACAGGAGATCTTCAGTGCTGTCACAAGTTTCAGGTGCAGTGGACATAAGTGGATGGATACATTGTGATAGTAAGAATGACAGGTTTTTGTTACAGGATGTGGTGGCACCACAGATGGGTCTTAAAGGAGGGCCACCAAGGTCTTCTTTGTCAGATTTATGGTCTTTCCTGAGGCCATATAGAGGAGGAACATCATAGTTGCTTGTGATCAAGCTGCTTCTAACCCTACTATTAGCATTCATCCGTTTCTGATCCTCTTTCTTTTTGGCAGCACTCTTGTGCTCGCTTATACTGTACCTCTACAGTTCGCAGTGTACTTTAACTAGCTTTTCATTGTCAGTTGTATTCTGAGGATGGTCGAGGTCAGACCGAAAATTTAAAAAGAATATATACTGGAGTAATATGGAAAAGAAAAAATGAATGTCTTCATTCTTTCTGTCTTCCTTATGGTAAATTTAAGAGTCGGCATGGCTACAACTTACAAGAAATCAAAACCTAGACACTGTTTAGATTGTGACATATTTTAATTTCGAAAATTTCAAAAAGTTGATTGGAGGAATTTACAAGAGAATGAACTGTTATCTTTTTTTTATTTTTTCTTGTAAAAGGTGCGTTTAGCAGCTTCCGTTGCTACAAGAAACTTTCTCCTGAATTCAACAGATGCCGAATCTCAAAATAAATTCTATGCTCTGTTACTACCAAGGTTGTGTTTAAACAGGTATGTGCTTTAATAACATACTTAAGTTTTAACTATGAACACACATTTTCATAAATCTTGTTTTACAATGATAATGACTGTCATCATGCTGCTAAAATTCAATAGACAATTTAAGCCAAAATTGAATGCCAACTGGAAGGCTTTTTCCCAGAATTCAGGTCATGCCCTTTGCAAAAAGCTGCTATTCATTTATGAGATTTATAGGCATTAGGCTGGAGACTCCATCCCTCCCACTTTCTCAGGCAGGCTCCCTGAAATTTCAAGGATTTCTGTCCACCCTGAACAACAAGTATGACAACTTCCCTGATTCACAAAGATTTTCCCTCAATAAGTGTTAAATCCTCCATGATTCCTGTAAGAAACCTCCCTGATATCAGGATGTAAATTTTGGCATCTCTGAAAACTATATCTATGTTTCACTGCAATGCACCAAGAGACCTTTTTAACTTTATCTCAAGATAGTTGAATAGGAAGTTCACTGATAGATTCAAGAAAAGCAGTGGGCAACTAGGGATGGCTAAAACTTAACAAACTCTTCTAGTAGAATTGAAGGCCTGATGATCTTTTATTCATCTAAGGGTCAGCTTTCTGATGTCTTGACCAACCAATGCCCTAAAGAACTTTAAAACCTTCTCAGTTAGATAATTGTTGATTTTTTATTAGGCTAGACATGGCAAAGACGGAATGAACACCTTTCTGCAAAACAGTTTTTTTAGAATTTACTTGATTCTCTTTTCATTTATCAGATATTATGTTGCTGAAGGAGTGAAGATATATTGTCAGGAGACATGGCGGCTAGTCACAAAGGATCATGGGAAATCATTGGTGGAGACATACATAGATGAAACGGTAGGTTAGAAGGTTGCAAGTGTTTTGTGCGAAGGTGTTGTTTTACTTGAACAGTAGTACACCAATAATTTTCTGCTCTCAGAACCTGTAGAACTTTTTGGGTTTTTTTTTTCTTCATAAAGGCAGCTATTCAACACATCAGACAGTCCCAATTCTTCCAACCTACTTACCTCTAGACCCACCCACAACTGTCTAAAACTGGTCCTGGTCTTGGCCTAACCCCTGTTAATTGCCTCAGGGCATGATGCTCTGCATAAGCAAAAGAGTAGAGATAAAAGTCCAGTGCCACACAACTGAATAAAAAAGGCTTTAGGGGCCTCTAGATTAAACCAGAATGCTGAGGCATAAAACCCTATCTAATCTATTCTCATGGTAACCCTGGTGAGCGTACAAGGCCCTAGTATGAAGTGGTAAGTTTTTACAGCTCAGTTTCTAACCAATGTGTAATCAGCAGTACCCTCAGTTCATGATGTGTTATTTGAACTACTCTGCTTTTTTGGAATTTGATGTCAATCAAAGAACTGTGCCAATTGAGAACTTCTGCAGACTACTGGTAAAACACTTATAAAACCAAACAAATAAGTTTATGTCAATACACAAATAATACCTCATATGCCCTGTAACATTTGAAGTATTCTAACTGATCAGTTTATGGCAAATAATATATTTTTTGTTTCCTTTAATTCAATTCTCTTTAATTTGACATCTTTATATCTTCTTTATCTTTATCTTTATATATAATCATATGGATCTTACATATTGTATAATATTGTAATTATTCAAAGAAATCATTGTATTAATCAAATGGTATATTTCGTCTTTTGTATTGCAGGTTTCATTTTACATCAAACAATCCGATGCAGATAATCATGCAGTGAGGGAGGCAGCATGTGCTTGCATTGCAGAACTGGGGAGTAAGGTAATGCTGGTAGGGGTGTGAGGTAATGCTGGTAGGGGTGTGAGGTAATGCTGGTAGGGGTGTGAGGTATTGCTGGTAGGGGTGTGAGGTATTGCTGGTAGGGGTGTGAGGTATTGGATATAAATATGGATGGATCCACTAGGGATGTAACTAGTAGGAGTGCTGATGATAACATTCTTTCACAAAGTAGTGACCCAACTGCATGGTCAATTGGTCTGAGTATCTGACTAGCAGCGGGGAGATCTGGGGTTCTACTACTGGCTGGTTTATACAGAAAGCTTACAAAAATGGAACCTACTGCCAGTGTACTTGGTGTTCAGGATAAGCAATGGAGTAGGAAAAACAAGCAAGTGAGCCACAACTGAGAAATAGGCTGTGACAAGCCCAGCTTAAACCAATTGGTGGGAAACTGAGCCATAAAACCTCATCTAACTAACTAACAAATTCACAATGTTTTGAAATGCTGCTAGAGTTTTGGGACTTTAAATTTTAGAAACCATCAAACAGGGGCAATGGGATATAATACAGTATCCTAACTACTTTATTTTTGAGTCATTGTTAATCCGTCAATGGTAAAGACTGATTTTATAATTCAGGCCTTAAGAGGCACTGTTTTATAATGCTTAGTTACCATGATTGAGAAGAAAGTCTATTGCTCATGAATATCATACTTTAATCATTGTTAAATACTGTGTGCAAGTATGGTAACCAGGCTTGGGGTAATCGTAATCAGTAATCGTAATCGATTGCAATTGATTACACATTTTGAAGTAGTTGTAATCGCAATCGATTACTTTTGTGAAAATGGCAAAGTAACCGCAATCATAATCGATTACAATGGCAAAGTAATCGCAATCGTGGTTTCATTTCTGATTACATTGAAGTTGAATTGAACAAAGAAGTGAAGTTACTATTCAATTGTTTCAGTGCTTTTTCTGTTGGAATGACAGAATTTAATTGTCCCTCTTTCTTGGATGTTCCAGCTTAAAATGAGTGAGAAGTGTATGGGTTCAATAATCTCTACTTTGGGAGGACTTGGTTCTGTCCAGGCTTATATAGAGCATTGTCCATGACCTTTTTTCTAGTTGTGGGCACTGGATTGTTTTGGCCTACTACATTGTTTATGTGGAAGGAAAATGTAATCACGATTGCAATCATGATTACATTGCAATGTAATCGCAATCGTAATCAATTACTTTCAATTTTAGCTGTAATCGTAATCATAATCGCAATCGTAAAATATGAAGTAATTGCAATAGTAATCGATTACATTGAGATGTAATCGCCCCAAGCCTGATGGTAACCTGGAGTATAAACTATAGGATTGTGTTTTCTTCAGTGCTGTTCATACTATCAGGCCTCTTAACTCCTTATGGTATTGGGCAATGATTTAAGTATTGCTATTACTTAATGATTTGTGCTAACCATCGGAACAACTGATTAAGTCCGATTTCTTTTCAAACACCCATTCAGATGGAAAAATCGTAGATTGCGCTGGGATGAAAAACCTACCTGACTTAAACACAGCTAGGTATTGAACACTGAACATTGTGTTTGCTAGGCTTCACCACTTTAAATGCCTTTGCTTTTATCCACTTGGTCTCAGCTCTGTTTTGTGAAGTGACTGGTTTATTACTGATATGACCCAAGCAGGAGCAGTTTTACTATACTACAGCCAAATAACACTATACCTATTTGTGTAGGGTATCTCACAGTATGTTAGGGAGAGCTGTCTGGCTCTGGTTCATAGGGCTCTTAGAAAATTACCTCTGGCATATTTGCTTGCATTCAACTGCCAGGCACAATCCCCCTCAGAAAGTTTTTCCCCCCTCTGTTTATTGTTGTCCTTTTAAAATGTACAGTTCAACTGTGTAGACCCCTGAGAAAGTTAACTTCAAATATACATGCATGATTTCCTGATTGAAAATCCCCACCCAAGTCACATCAAAATGAAAGTACTCTATTCCAAAATTGTTGAAGTCAACGAAACCTGCTCCCCAACATCATGTTATGCAATATCACAAAACTGATTCTCACTGAAACTCATTCTTTGCTTTTAGATTGACAAAGAGAAAGTGCGCCCTCATGTATCCTCCTTGCTCGAGGCTTTGTTGGTATGCTTTCAAGATGACAGCTGGCCTGTAAGAGATGCTGCATGTATTGCATGCGGAAATTTTGTCCTTTGTTTCCCTGATGAATCAAAGTAAGTCAAGTGTTGATCATTCATTTACAATGAAGTGAAAATTTTGTTCTTTGCTTCTGATGTTTCAAAGCTGTCTTATGTGGAGGTAATTTAAAGAGACTAATTCTGTTATTTAGTATTACTAGTGGTAATTTCCTATTATTCAGTTCAGATAAGTATTCTTTTCTTGAAGGTTACACAATAGTTGTATATACTTAATTACTTTAATTGCTTGTTTTTTTTTCTTTTCTTAGGCCTTCCCTCGAAAAGCTTTTGCCATTATTTTTTAAAAATCTTCAAGACAACATTTACTCAGTGAGGCAAGGTGCCGGAACTTCTCTTGCAAAAGTTGCTAAAGCATATGGTAAGGAAGGAGAGCTATTTTGTATCTGAATTTTTCTTATGACCTTTTTTAACAATTTACTTGTTCAAATTTGTGGCTTTCTGAAGGAGCAGGGGTATAAAGACTGAAAGCTTTTGTCAGGAAGATGAATGAGGAAGCTCATGTACTTTCAAAATAAGAACATTTAATCAAATTCATAGCATGACCCAAAATACACAAGAAGTCACATACTGTAAAATGATAAAATTATATCGTCTTGCAAACTAGGGAGATGACCTTACAAACTAAGGAGATAATCTTGCTAACCAGGGAGGTGGCCTTGTAAACTAGGGAGATGGTCTTGTAAATTATGGAGACTAGGGAGATCTGTGGTTATTAACACAGTCCAAAGCACAAAGATGCATTGGTCTACTTGAAAGACACAATGACTATAAACAATTATTTTTGAAAAACTTGAACATAAGTTACTGCCTAAGTACAGAAGCATCACATCATGTGACTGTCTGCCTATTTTAATAAACACAAGCCCTATAAAACACTTGCCCTCTTAAACATTCCAATTTTGTGATGAAAAATCCCAATATTTACCTCTGTAATATGCTTCTAGAGCTGTAGAAAGCCTGTGTACTTTCTGGCAATGTCTGACATTTTTTTAATAGTTTACCTAATGTGTGCTCCTGAAGATAAATTGTCATTATGCCATCTATTATTTTGCTTATGTCTTCAGCCAGAAATTTAGAAGTTACTCTGACAAACATAAAAACAAAGTAAAGTTTTGGTGCAATTTCTCTTTAAGGTGGAGAAGTAGAAACGAGATTATTTGAGAAGATCAAAGAAGGAATTGACGGGATGGAGAATCAGACAAGCACTGCCGAAAAGTTTGGTAGCTTAGAGAAAGGCCCAGCTACATTTGGGGTTGTTAAGACACGTCAAGAAATTGAAGCTGAGTTACACTCTGATCAACAGGTGATACATAGTATTCTTGGCCACACCTGTAATTTGCCCTATAGGCAACTATTTAAAGAAACTGAACTATCATATATATTGAAGTTCCGTGAATGGGATCACTAAATGTTCAGTTTTACCCTGATATATCCTCCTTTTACTTGTTGGGTCAGATTTGTTATTTTGCCCACATTGTCTGGATTTTATGAATATCTCTCATGGAGTGACTTTTTTAAGGACTTTTCTAGGTTTTGATTAACAAAACCTAAACATTCTTCTTTCAAGGTAACAAAACGCTTGTCAGAGCAATAAATTTTTCACAATTTTGCATCCTGACAACCTTGAAAACCAAGAAAATTTTCCAAAGAGGAGGGTAACTAAACCGGTCCTCATTTCAACAATCCATGTCATGCTTTTAAAAAATAAATATGTTAACTGTAGCTACCTGTGAAGGTCTATGAAAGGCAACTTTACATCCAGGTGTCTTTCAATTCAAGACTAACACAAACAGTTAAATGAAAAAAAAACAAAGTGGAAAAAGGAAGCTCTGAAGGAAAAAGGATGTGGTTACTTGCTATAATTGTTAACTCCCATTCGACAGCAAATGTGTTTGTGGAACTGGACAAGGTTTTGGGGGTTATTTTGGTATCACAATGTATGAGTTATTAAATGGTACAGATTGTCTTTTGTGTCACCTTTAGTGTGATTACTGAATCATTCTTAGTTGTCACTGCTTAGTCATGATGTAGTCAACGATCTTCTGTTTGCAGGAGGTAAACAAATTTAAGTGATAACACAAACTATGTAAGGGTTTGCTGTGTAAGTAGTAAGTAATGGTGCACCCTCAGTAACAGACTGCATAGGCTTATAATATGGATGTGATGACTAGGTTATGAAGTCTTAATGAAAAACTGAAGTGTGCTGCAAAAGATATGATTTTACTTTTAATTGGACTTATTTCTATGTTGAATTAATTGATCATATTTGATTTCCTTGAGATGAAAGTTCCATGCATTTGTGATGCAGTATGAGTAGGTGTGTGAGTGTTTTTGGAGTAGGGTGTACATGGGTTTGTGAAGACATTATAACCAAGAAGAGTAATTATGACAGGTCTTACACTAGGTTTGTGGATGTTTCATATTTAAAAAGAAAAGGAAAATATTGTTTTTGATGTTTCAAAGACCAATTGTATTCACCAAAGGTCAAAATCTCAAATCTGTGTAACATGGTATCTTTGGACAAGGAGCATGGATGCATATCCCACTCAAATAAGCCCTTACTTGATTACAACTGTGCATGACAGATGAAAAGTCATCTGGTGTCACTGGCTTGAACATGTCAAGTTTGATCACTGTGTGTATGAACATTACAGGAGTAGGCTACATTAGATTACACTTGACTTAATATAATTTGGGTTAACAGATAAAAAAGGAAGGTTAGTTTTAGGCACACTATTATCCTCCATAGGATTTAGGAATAAATTGTGGTTTGCCATATGGTAATGATAAAGCCTAGAGTTAGCTATGTGTTTGTTCCAATACAGTAAATCTATGGATCTTTAGGCTTATTGTAGTTCACATGTTTCAGTGAGAGATAGACATTATTTGTTGTTTTTGGGAGGGTGGGGAGTTGGGCAATGTTTGTGTTTTGTTATGTTGCCAGCTTTCTAAGGTCATCAGAGGATCATCATCCAAACATCTCTCTAACTTTCTGTCTTTTCTTGTCACAGTCATGAAATGTTGATTTGTTTTCCTTTAATCATACAGATGTATTCATGTGGATCTCTAGCTCCTAAAATGGGGAGGGGTAGAGATGGAGGATGCATGGATCACAAATTTACAAGACCATCGGAACCTTGGGAACTTTGTGATGGGTGAGTCCTTTTAAGGATTTGAAGCAAAATGAGGGAAAAATGTGAAGAGCTTAGAATTAACAAGTATGTTTATCTTAAGAGGTTTCATGTTACATTTTGAAAAACTGCTCCCAAATTCAATACCTCTAGAGGGCTCCCAAAGAATTTCCTCCATTTTCAAAATTCATCTGAGTGACTTGTTTTAAATCAAAACACTTTGAATAGTGAAGTACAATGAGCCAACTGTGGGTAGTACCTTGATACATCACTTTAGGGAACATCCATGCTTATTGGTTTTGATGAAAGAGAAACCTATGCATTCACGATGGCGTGTGTGTGTATGTATGTGTGTATGTGTGGATGTATGTGTGTGTGTTTGTGACACTTTGCTCGTTAACACGATATCTCAAGATAGGAATGTCTGACAGTTTTCAAACTTGGTACATAGATGCACCATATTGAGAGGAAGAACCCTATTGTTTTTGGCAGAGGTCAAAGGTCATTTGGGGTCACCAGGGGTCAAAGTCTGAAAATCTTGTTAACACGATACCTCAAGATAGGAAGCTTGGGTAGATTTCATATTTAGTATGTTGATGCCTTATGGTCAGGAGATGGTCCCTACTGTTTTTCACGGAGATTAAAGGTCATCTGGGGTCACAGGGGGTCAGAGTCTGAAAATCTGGTTAACATGATATCTCAAGGTAGGAACCTTGGGTAGATTTCATATTTGGTATGTTGATGCATTGTGGTCAGGAGATGGTCCCTATTGTTTTTTGCAGAGGTCAAAGGTCATCTGGGGTTACCAGGGGTCAAAGTCTTAAAATCTCGTTTACGTTGTATCTCAATATAGGAAACTTGTATAGATTTTACATTTGGTCTGTGAATGAGATATAGTTAGGAGATAGTCCCTGTTGTTTTCGGTGGAGGTCAAAGGTCACCTGGGGTCACGAACAGTCAAAGTCTGGAAATATCGGAAACACGATGTCTCAAGATAGGAAACTTGGATAGATTTTATATTTAGTATGTAGATGCGTTATGGTCAGGAGATGGCTCCTGTTGTTTTTTGCAGAGGTCAAAGGTCATCTGGAGTCACCAGGGTCAAAGTCTGAAAATCTTTTGAAAGGGATATCTCAAGATGTCTATCTCTCTATCTATCTGTCTGTCAGTCTGTCTGTCTGTCTGTCTGTCTGTCTATCTATTGCTTTTGTTGAGGTCGAAAGGGCATGTGGAATAACAAAATTATCTTTTGAACATGCTAGTATAACATTTGAGTGAAAAGGTAATGGTGCATGTTTGCACATTTGAAACAGTTCATTTATGTATCATCGAAACCTCAATGCATTTTTGCATTCTGGTTTTTATCAAAGTGTGCATCATGATAATTTTCCTGTTCATTCTTTGCAAAGAAAATGACTAGTTCATCTAAGGTGAAAACTGATCTCTTCCCCCTCCTCCTATACCTCCACTCAAACATATGTTGGTCATCCCTTCACCTTAGGGCAGAGGTATATTGAACCACCAATGACTATGCTGTAAGCATGTGGGTTCTACATTTAGTCTAGAAGTCTTTCATTTTTAGTCTTAACTTAATATTCCTGCAGGAAGATTGAAGAAGAAAAGACGTTGTAGGGAATGTCCCATATTGTGCAATATATTGATTGGTTGAATGGAAATTGTATTTACTACCAACTTTAGTTAATATAGTAACTTTATTCTGTTTCATTACTCTTGAGAATCATGTGACAATATAGCCCCCCTTCCTCCCCCTCCTCCCCCTCCCCCCCGCCTCCTGAGAGATATTTGGAAGAGAAATGAGAAGAAACCTTGATATTTTCTGTGGATTCAAAGTAAGTCTGGGGCAACTACCCTTGCCTTTATATTGTGCTTGTTTCCTGTTTGATCTTTGAAAAGAGGATTTTAATTTGATTTTTTGAAATGACGTATTGAGAAGTGTTTGGTTTACATATAATTTTGGAATATGTTTGAAGAAGTATTTATTTCTTATTGCAGATGCATTAACCTTCTGGCAGAACTCTCATCCTTGTCTCATCTTGCTCAGCAAATCTCAAACATGTTGCCATCCTTAGCCAAAGTATTAGAAAAGAAAGACTACACCCAACATGTTACATTACTTGAAACAGCTTGTCTCCAGGTTAGTAGAGTATTGTATGTTTCATACTTGCCTTAGTAAGGGAGGAGGTTGTTTGGTCAGTCGATCGGTGCATCTCTCAGTTGGTCGGTCTTTTAGTGGTTTGGTCAGTTAGGTAGTTGAAGTAGTAAGATGAGATTTTACAGTTCAGTTCCTAACCAATTGGTTTACGTCATAGCCTTTCTACCAGTTGCGGCACACTGGCTTGCTTCATAGTACTTGCTCAAGGTACTTGCTTTAGACTCATTAGTAAAATGTCTTTGCAAAATGTTGGTAGTTTCGTTAGTGCCATCGTGTACTCTGGTTAGTGGTTGGGGTATATGTAATTGTATACAGTGTTTTCACATGACGTCATAATTGAATATCCATGCCTACTGCCTGGCAAAAAAAAAGAAAAAACCTCAACAGTCATCATGTCAGTCCTCAGCTGCTTCCCAGCTAGCTGTATGTAATACACAGCAGTTTGTGCCTGGCAGTCAAGGAAGTTGCAGGGCTTCTGATGTTAGTGAGAACATTCAATAGTGTAAATACCGCATCAGGTACGTACCCTGGTTAGCACCTAGCTAACTTCTGACATGAGCAAAGAGACGTGAATACAGTATGGGGACTTTGTTGTTGTCACATGTTAAAGAGAACGAGTGTAAAAGTTTGCATGAGACTTCATAAGAAGTGATAACTTCACACTGGGTGGATCTTTTATTTATTATTTTTCAATGAACATTACATTCATTTTTTCAGAGGATTCTATTTTATAGAGAATTTGATCTTTGAAATTGTTTCTGACAGTTTTTGCATAAACTAATTGCCCTGAATCGCTGTGACCATATTCTAGGGTCAACATTCCTCCTGAACATGGGGCTGATATTGTGCTACATGATGTAGTATGATACATGATGTAGTATGATACATGATGTAGTATGATACATGATGTAGTTTGATACATGATGTAGTATTCTATGAAATGTTGTGTGCTTGTGGTTTAGTACGCTACGTGACGTAGTATGCTATGTGATGTAGTGTGTTACATGATGTGGTATGCTACATGATGTAATAGCTTTACTTTTTATCACAATTTATCATTTATTTTGGCATGAGACAAGAGTACATCAAGATAACTAAAATAGGCAGATCTTGCAAAATGTTCAATTATAAATGATATTGACCTCTGTTTTTCTCACAGATTCCAGTGATAGGGAAAGGTATTGGAAAACGTTTCTTCAGACCTAACTTGGAATTATTTTTTGAATCAATATTTTACAGCCTGGTGAGTGATGTTGTTACTTTGTTTGAAGTATTTTGGTGCCCTGTGCGCACATACTATTATCAGTCCTTAAGTTTTAGTTTGGGTTTTATACTATCTTGTTTTAAAATCATAAGACTTATTTATTTGTGGCAAAAATCTATATCAGGCTTACAACAAACATGTTCATGTGGTTCTCCAGCATTTGTTTCTGTCTTACATTTACTTGTTGGTTATAGGATAAGTCTCTTTGTTACCTATTTATTTACCTGTATGTAACAAGACATTAGTTATTGTGTTCTTGAAAGGGTGAAAACAGTCACCCCAAACTTATTTTGAAGCAACAGCTAAATCTGACAATTTCGTCCTTATTTCTCTTCAAAGTTTTTTTCACAGTTTGAAAGGGCTTAAAAACTACATATTTCAGGTAAATCAAGCAGTCACTCCCAGTTAATTTCACAATTTAAGAGGAAAAATATTGTCACATGAGTCTCCGGAGCCATTCATGAGATAGGATAGTCTTCTTTACTGATTCAAGTTACAGTGACTGCACATCTCCTTTAAGTGGTAACTTTATGCTTTTTGTAGTCTTGTGACCCTTTATTTGCTGTAAGGCATTATACATATGACTAGGCTTTGGTTGCTATTTTTCATCAAATAATCATTTGAAGACATCTTTGTTTGCCTTTCTTTACAGACATGCAACAATGCTTTAACAAGAGCAGCCGCCACAGATTGCCTTTCAAAGCTTGCTACATTCCTTGGACCTAACATTCTGAAAGGACGAGTAGAACTCTATAACCCACAGTGAGTATTTTATCGTCAATGGCAACCTTGAATTGCATATAAGTCTCAGTTTTAGTATCCATGGGCATCAATCATGGGGGACAGGGGACAATCCCCAACCCATATTTTGGAAATACACCCATTTACTTTAGATCATTACACAAAATTAATTCATGTGGCCAAGTCCTGCCACATTTTAGCAAAGATTGGCGCTAGTCTGCTAAAATCATTTGAAATTCACCAAAAACAGTATCTGGTATCATTGTTGGAATTAATCATCAGTTAGGGAATGTCTTTCCAAGTAAATTTTGGTATTTGAAGGGAACAGTAGGCAATTGAAGGGAACTGTAGGCAATTGAAGGGAACAGTAGGCAATTGAAGGGAACAGTAGGCAATTGAAGGGAACTGTAGGCAATTGAAGGGAACTGTAGGCAATTGAAGGGAACAGTAGGCAATTGAAGGGAACAGTAGGCAATTGAAGGGAACTGTAGGCAATTGAAGGGAACTGTAGGCAATTGAAGGGAACAGTAGGCAATTGAAGGGAACTGTAGGCAATTGAAGGGAACTGTAGGCAATTAAAGGGAACTGTAGGCAATTGAAGGGAACTGTAGGCAATTGAAGGGAACTGTAGGCAATTGAAGGGAACAGTAGGCAATTGAAGGGAACTGTAAGCAATTGAAGGGAACTGTAGGCAATTGGAGGGAACAGTAGGCAATTGAAGGGAACAGTAGGCAATTGAAGGGAACTGTAGGCAATTGAAGGGAACTGTAGGCAATTGAAGGGAACAGTAGGCAATTGAAGGGAACTGTAGGCAATTGTAGGGAACTGTAGGCAATTGAAGGGAACTATGGGCAATAGAAGGGAACAGTAGGCAATTGAAGGGAACTGTAGGCAATTGAAGGGAACAGTAGGCAATTGAAGGGAACTGTAGGGAATTGAAGGGAACTGTAGGCAATTGAAGGGAACAGTAGGCAATTGAAGGGAACTATGGGCAATAGAAGGGAACAGTAGGCAATTGAAGGGAACTGTAGACAATTGAAGGGAACAGTAGGCAATTGAAGGGAACTATGGGCAATAGAAGGGAACAGTAGGCAATTGAAGGGAACTGTAGGCAATTGAAGGAAACAGTAGGCAATTGAAGGGAACTATGGGCAATAGAAGGGAACAGTAGGCAATTGAAGGGTACTGTAGGGAATTGAAGGGAACTGTAGGCAATTGAAGGGAAAAGTAGGCAATTGAAGGGAACTATGGGCAATAGAAGGGAACAGTAGGCAATTGAAGGGAACTGTAGGCAATAGAAGGGAACAGTAGGCAATTGAAGGGAACTATGGGCAATAGAAGGGAACAGTAGGCAATTGAAGGGAACTGTAGGCAATTGAAGGGAACAGTAGGCAATTGAAGGGAACTATGGGCAATAGAAGGGAACAGTAGGCAATTGAAGGGAACTGTTGGCAATTGAAGGAATCAGTAGGCAATTGAAGGGAAATTTGGGGAACTGAATTTAAATGTGGGCAATTGAAAATACATTTGGCTAGTTTTCTACATAAAATCTTAATGTCAAAACTGTAGAAAATTTGACTTGATAGCAGTAAGAGGACATATCATCTAGCCCTGTCTATTATTCAGTGCCCAGTGTCAACTGATTCTATAAATAATGAAAATGTGGAAGACGGAATATTGCCTTTTCTCCCAACTTTTCTGGATTTTGAATTCAAGTGTCACACATTTGTTTCAGTTTTGTGATGGAAATGTTTTGACAAAATTGTATTCTAACACAGGAAGTTTTAATTTTCACCTGGCTATCTCAGCCCTTCAAATTCAGATGAATTTAGCTGAGTTGACTTCCCCCTTTGGTTAGTTGTACTATTAATATAGTCACAACCCAAATGAGAACCTTTAAAAGCTGCAGCATTTGACCTATTCTACTGAGTATTGCCCCTAAAAAAATGCAGTGAAGTCAATAAGTTGTATTGAGTTACGAAATGGTAGAGTTTATTTGATATAAAGATTAATTTGAGTACATGTTTACTGAACCTTCAGATGATTGTAAATCTAATGTGTTAATTGGTGATTCCTTTCAAGAAAGAGGCAGTGGTCACTCTCAAGCCTGTGT
Organism: Holothuria scabra; assembly: GCA_037179385.1. NCBI lineage: Eukaryota > Metazoa > Echinodermata > Holothuroidea > Aspidochirotida > Holothuriidae > Holothuria > Holothuria scabra. The sequence continues at coordinate 18,269,688 of CM074180.1, forward strand.
TGAAGCAAGAGTTTCATTTTGTGTTTGAATTAATGAAAATTTAATTCGTGGTTTATCAGAACACAATAAAGTTTGCATGTTCTCGTAAACTTTAATTTATTGATTTGTGTGCATGAATAGAATTCAGTCATATATTTATTATAACATACATAACAGCAATATATGAATTATGATATTGCCATAATAGTACAAATTTACCTGACTGCGATTGTTGTTAAGACAATTCAATGACACGTTTTCTTTCTTAGAAGGAAAGGGAGGCGAGGGGCCCTTAGTCTCTGTCACACTTACCTTTAATTTCAAATGGTGTTAATGTAGTAGAAATACTTGATTTAGATAAATAAAAAGATATGAAAATAGAGTAAATAAGAAAGGAGGATTGTAATGCTAATCTTTTTTTTTTGTGTGTGTTTATTTGCAGTTTCTTAGATCAGCTGAATTCCATTCTCAGGACCCAGGTAATGTAAAGGCAGTATGGAGTCACTTAGAGATTCGAACAGTCCTCACTGTTTGAATGTATTTCCAGAGGGAGCTGTAATTTCCAGTTTTTCAATTCATCATCAATGCCTGATGTTTATATGCAATGGAGAAAAAAAAACACTGCAAAGCTGTGTGTATTAAATGATTGTGAGAGGATTTTAAGAAAAATACTATATGCTTGTAGGATTCCAAGTGAATCTGCTCTAAGGTAGACCCAGAGATATTTCACAAGTGATAAAGGCAGCTACAAAAGAGTATCATCATGGTCAGAAAATTTGTACTCAGTTGTCTTCGGTGACTGCATGCAATTTCGCTAGCTGAAAAGAAAATTCAGTCCTTAAACATAAGGTTCTTTATTACCCACATCTTTCTCAGCTTAGTGAAAAGTGACACCCATATCAGGCTTCAACGTTGAGTGAAGTGGGGAAGACTGCTCCGTTACAACCTCTTAGCCAATTCACCAGACTGAAAAATTTTGTCGTAAATTCGAAGTCACGAAAAATGTTGGAAGGTAATAACATACATCTTTGATCAAATTTTGAATTGGGAACACTGTTGTGTGGTTAGTTCAATTGAGGTCCCCAAATTTTGTCATTGTTTTAAGTGAAAATTCACATACAAAAAATGTAAATGAAATTACATACACCATACTATAAGAATAGTGCTATGTCATTCACTTAAAATTTGTAGATATATTTTCGGACAAAATTTTGCAATTAAAGATACTTGTTTTGGCTTTCTTATGTGTCGGAATTAGGAGAATGTGAAAACTTTTGGAAGTTTGAGAGCCTTTTCTTGTAACATTTTTAACTCAAACATAATCTTATGGGTTTATTGTCTATTTTTTGGAGACGATAATCACAATATATATCATTCCAACTTCGTATTTTTCTGCATTGCCAGGTTCTTAGCATTTTGTCAAAGTATTTAGGTAGAACTTTCATCTCTCCGATATTTATGACGTGGAGATATTTTAATTGTTTGATCTGCTTATATGGTGTAAATATTATTTGCCTCAGTATATTATTGCCATCATATTACAACTAAAGGTTATCCAGGGTTTAATCCTTTGAAAAATATTGGAGAGATTGAAGAACCTTAACAGAGGTGTACTATACCTATTGTTATAGCTTTTCTCATATTGCTGAGATGCAACATTGAAAAAAATGGTTTTAATGTTTCATGGCTATGACTTTGTTAGCCATAGCCACTGAAAAAAATCAGCAGTCATTACATTGGTTGCCAGCTGCTTTTCAGCCAGTTATACAAATGATACTACAGTGTATGGACGACAGTTAAGAAAGGACTCTTTAGCCTGATAGCACTATTTGCTGCACAGTTTATTTAATACAAAACAATCTTTAAGGAGTAGGCCATTCATCCAATTTATTTTAAGTGTTTTAACTTAAAAGGAAAACAAAAGCAGATTGTGAGCAGATTGTGAAATTATATTTACGGCATCACAGATGATTGAAATGATACCAATAATTCAGAGTTAATTCAAAACATTTTTCAGTTTATGCCTCAACAAAGAGATATGAATTTAGAATTGGTTAAATGACCTCTGTCCTTGAAAGTCTGTGATGTACAATTTTTGTTTTAGGCTTACAGGTCCCTTGTGTTGGTGAGCACCAAACCAGTATTCAAGGTGACATTTTGGTTTTACATGCTTCAGTGGGAAAGAAATTTTCTTAAAATGATTTTTTATTTCTCACTCATTTGCAAAAAATTGTAGCAATGCAAAGGAAAATACATGCAGAGACCTAAAGTTGTCTTACAAAAGATTTTTATTTTAGTTTGGAAATACTTAGTCAGTGGTACTTTTTGTCAGTATTCCTGCTATGTAGATAGTACAAGTTAAATTACAACTTGGCTGTTTTTAGATGAATATTCATAAGATGTGATGTATATATATTATATCTAGTATCTAGTATTTCCACAAATACGTAAAAGTAATACTTCACAAGCGTGTTTGAGAAAATAAATGAATAAAAAAAATGGATATCGTTTAGTAGCTTGATTTATTAGCCCAACCCGTGAAGAGTTGGCAGAGCTTATGTGGTACTGTAGGGTAAAATGTCTGTCTCTATCTTCAAAAGGTTTCAGTGTTTTCAACTGTCTTCAGATGTGGATGTAATTTGTACAGTAGGATGATTACAGCCATAACAAAATATGTTAAGATTTTGGAGAAGATTGGTTGAGGTATTTGTTCAGTATTGATATTTTAAAAAAGTGCCTCAGCTGGTGTTCTTTTTACACTCAGTTACCCTACATTCCATTGTTTCCAGTGTACTGCTGTTATGCTGGGTGTAAATATCCTGAGGGATATCATATCAGGCTTCAACGTTGAGTGAAGTGGGGAAGACTGCTCCGTTACAACCTCTTAGCCAATTCACCAGACTGAAAAATTTTGTCGTAAATTCGAAGTCACGAAAAATGTTGGAAGGTAATAACATACATCTTTGATCAAATTTTGAATTGGGAACACTGTTGTGTGGTTAGTTCAATTGAGGTCCCCAAATTTTGTCATTGTTTTAAGTGAAAATTCACATACAAAAAATGTAAATGAAATTACATACACCATACTATAAGAATAGTGCTATGTCATTCACTTAAAATTTGTAGATATATTTTCGGACAAAATTTTGCAATTAAAGATACTTGTTTTGGCTTTCTTATGTGTCGGAATTAGGAGAATGTGAAAACTTTTGGAAGTTTGAGAGCCTTTTCTTGTAACATTTTTAACTCAAACATAATCTTATGGGTTTATTGTCTATTTTTTGGAGACGATAATCACAATATATATCATTCCAACTTCGTATTTTTCTGCATTGCCAGGTTCTTAGCATTTTGTCAAAGTATTTAGGTAGAACTTTCATCTCTCCGATATTTATGACGTGGAGATATTTTAATTGTTTGATCTGCTTATATGGTGTAAATATTATTTGCCTCAGTATATTATTGCCATCATATTACAACTAAAGGTTATCCAGGGTTTAATCCTTTGAAAAATATTGGAGAGATTGAAGAACCTTAACAGAGGTGTACTATACCTATTGTTATAGCTTTTCTCATATTGCTGAGATGCAACATTGAAAAAAATGGTTTTAATGTTTCATGGCTATGACTTTGTTAGCCATAGCCACTGAAAAAATCAGCAGTCATTACATTGGTTGCCAGCTGCTTTTCAGCCAGTTATAAAAATGATACTACAGTGTATGGACGACAGTTAAGAAAGGACTCTTTAGCCTGATAGCACTATTTGCTGCACAGTTTATTTAATACAAAACAATCTTTAAGGAGTAGGCCATTCATCCAATTTATTTTAAGTGTTTTAACTTAAAAGGAAAACAAAAGCAGATTGTGAGCAGATTGTGAAACTATATTTACGGCATCACAGATGATTGAAATGATACCAATAATTCAGAGTTAATTCAAAACATTTTTCAGTTTATGCCTCAACAAAGAGATATGAATTTAGAATTGGTTAAATGACTTCTGTCCTTGAAAGTCTGTGATGTACAATTTTTGTTTTAGGCTTACAGGTCCCTTGTGTTGGTGAGCACCAAACCAGTATTCAAGGTGACATTTTGGTTTTACATGCTTCAGTGGGAAAGAAATTTTCTTAAAATGATTTTTTATTTCTCACTCATTTGCAAAAAATTGTAGCAATGCAAAGGAAAATACATGCAGAGACCTAAAGTTGTCTTACAAAAGATTTTTATTTTAGTTTGGAAACACTTAGTCAGTGGTACTTTTTGTCAGTATTCCTGCTATGTAGATAGTACAAGTTAAATTACAACTTGGCTGTTTTTAGATGAATATTCATAAGATGTGATGTATATATATTATATCTAGTATCTAGTATTTCCACAAATACGTAAAAGTAATACTTCACAAGCGTGTTTGAGAAAATAAATGAATAAAAAAAATGGATATCGTTTAGTAGCTTGATTTATTAGCCCAACCCGTGAAGAGTTGGCAGAGCTTATGTGGTACTGTAGGGTAAAATGTCTGTCTCTATCTTCAAAAGGTTTCAGTGTTTTCAACTGTCTTCAGATGTGGATGTAATTTGTACAGTAGGATGATTACAGCCATAACAAAATATGTTAAGATTTTGGAGAAGATTGGTTGAGGTATTTGTTCAGTATTGATATTTTAAAAAAGTGCCTCAGCTGGTGTTCTTTTTACACTCAGTTACCCTACATTCCATTGTTTCCAGTGTACTGCTGTTATGCTGGGTGTAAATATCCTGAGGGAGTTTGTTTGTTTGCTAAAGTGGACATGTTCATTTGTGCTGGGATCTTGAATCCTGCTAAGACAGAGAGTCCTAAAAGCATGGAAGTAATACTGTATCTGAGACATACATGCTGAAAGCAAACTGATCTTGCAGCAGTGCAGTGTCTGTTACACAACTCTTTGCTTGTGAGAACATTGCATAAAGATGGGCCATTGTTTTTCCAAGAACTTCCTATATTTAGCTCATCATCTCATGTTTTCATGGTGTAATTGAAGCTGAAGTCTTGAAGAATGTTAAAGATTTATACTTTTCTCACTCAAAACCAAGTGTCAATTCAGAAATTAGTTGCTGGAATAATTTGTGTTTAAAGAAGAAGTGCAGTTACTCCAACTTGAATTAGTATAGTAGACTGTCCTATTTTATAATTATTTTTCACAATTGTGAGTATCTGCATTCAAGTCCCAAAATATTATGACAGATACTCCTGTAAGATAAGAAGAAAATAGTGAGATTTCTGTTACTTCAAAATAAGTTTTGGGTGATTGCTCTTGTCCTCTACCAAGCAACACTACTTACATCTAAAGTGCAACACTGTTCAACTGCTAGGTTGCCAAGTGTTACATCATGGCTAGGACTAACAGGTCAGGTCATTACATTGGGTTGAGCTGCTCTAGTTTAAATCCCCCCACCAAGATTGGTAGAATGCATAATCCTACAATTTGGCCCTTTTTTTACCTAAGAAGGACCTCTGTAGGCATTTTGAACATAACTATCACAAACAGGATAGAGAGAGGAGTTATTCCCCTTGAATTTAAAAAATAAGTAGTAAAAATATTGTCACGATTGTGAGAGTGACTCATGAATTAGTATGACAGGGTATGCAGTTCAAGTTGGTGGTCACTTTTTCTTTTATTGGTGATGACTGTAACATTGGTTGAGCATCTGACTCTCACTCTGAAGGTCCAGGGTTTGGTTCCCAGGCCAGGTCATACCAAATGGACCCTGCTGCCATTGTGTTTGATGCTTCCCATTGAGTAGGTATAACAGTCCATTGCCTCATCACTGGAAAAAGACTGTGGACGCCACTAGATTAAACAAGAAAGTTGAAGCATAAAACCCAGTCTAAACTACCCTAAATGGATGAGAAGATGGAATCAGAAACATTGTCAAAAACAAGGAAGTCGTGCATGGAGGACTAAGGGCTAAGGCATAGGATTAATATGGATCCAGGGGTTGCTGGTTTTAATCCTGCTTGGGTCATAACATTTCCTTCATCAAGATGCTTTCTCAGGATTGCTTCTCTATCTCCACCAAGGGGTGGGTACCCGACCTGTGTGGTACAGTGTCATGCATGATGTAGGGTTTATACCTGCAAAAGTTTGGGAGGAATTGTCTCTGAGATTGGTCATCCTTGCGATGTGATATTTCTTAAGTTCTTTTGGGAATATCATTGCTGTAAAACACTCTATAATAGTAATGTATTACTCAAAATGAAGGACATTTTTATGTGGAAAAAGTTTTTTTTTTTCAATGTTGACAATTAATGGTACTTATACAAATGTGTGGCTGGATACAGGAGGTGGGTGTATACTATTTCAAAGGGACTTGATCCAAAGAGTTACCCCTGTTTCCTTAGCCATACTTAAAAGGATATTTAGGCCTACCTTTGTTTGGCTCAGTGAATGTTTGTTGAGACGTCACAACAAACTTCACATTTCATCAAAACTGAAATTTCCTGCATATAATTTTCCCCAGTCATTCCCAAGGTCGGAAATGCAGGGTAAATGGACCCTCCTCCCTCAGTTTGGATATATGCACCCTTGACTTCCACTTCTCTACACAGTCAAATTTTCCTTTAATGGTGCTTTATCCACTTCCGTTTCACATTTCGTACAAAGTGCCACAAATGGTCATTTTCCAGACTTAAATGATGCAGCTGATATCCTGTGATATATTGAATTCAGCCATATTTCCTACCCAACCCCACTGCCAGTCCCCTGATGCTGCAGCTGGCTTGGTCAGAGAAGGAGAATAAAGGAAGTACAATTCCTGAGATGGCATATGCAACTTAAATCCTTACCTTATAATGTCTTCTTTATTCCTCTATACACATAATGTTATTCAATCAAAAATATTTTTAATATGTTTTATCCATGAAATGCAAAAAACAATTTTTATGTAACATTGGTGAATTTCTTGGTTAAAGTCACTTTAGGACTTAAGTGCATTTTTAGTTTCTCACTGTATTCATTAAGTGTTGCTGTACTTCTTGACATGATAGCCAATTTCATGATAGTCAATTTTAATATTTGAATTCACTCTCTAGCAGCGTGGAGATCAGCAATGTAATATATATTCAGGTCCGTACTACGGAGGTCCGTGCCCGCCACCCCCACCCTCCCCCCTTCCATTTGAAAAATCGATCGGAAAGAAAATTTTTAACTACCTCTGAAGAGAGGCTGGCACGGGCAACTTGACCAAGCAATTATAAACATAATGTCAGGGGATCTGTAATGGCAATTTCAAAGGGGTTACATTTAATGTGAATGATGTAAAATGATGGTTCTTAGTGGTTTTGTATTTATCTTGATTTACCCAAAATGTACAACTATAACAGTGATATAGTTGTAAGATTTGGCTGGGGTAGATGCACACAAAGTTATGCTAGTGCCTTTTCAATAATCTTGAATCTAGACTTAACAATACAAGAATTATAAATGGCAGTTGTATGCACTAGTTTGAGGAAGGAAGAAAGGGGAAAATTGAATATTATGCTTCAATAAAACAACTCGTGGAGAAGAAATCTGAATGTACCGTAGATGTAACGGAAACGTGGACGGTGTAGAGACGAACATAGACAAAGTAAACTAGTATGGACACGAGAAAAGACTGGCCTAAAACGAACTTCACTACAATGCGACCAAAACAAAACTCCCCTTAACTCATAGAAAACTATTACGAATTTGTCATTACGTAACTTAAAATTATATGCAAATAAATTAACAACGAAAACTACTACTACTGCCTACATTTTAAAAGTCAAGAACTTATACTGGAGATAATTAAGAATTTTATGAGAGAAGATTTGTGAAAAATGTATGTAAATAGCACTATATCAGCCGGTGGCACTTTATGACATACACTTGTCACACATGATGGCAAATTTCCGATTTTGTCATTTCCAGAGCTCGGAAAAGTTTACCAAACTGATTTATGAGCGAGCAACACACTCTATAAACAAAAGAATGAACTTATGAGTCACTCTCTAATAGAGTGAAAAGTGTGAATTCACTCCATTAGAGTGTTAATTCACTCCAAGAAAAGTGAAATTCGCTCCAAGAAGACTGAAACTTTACTCTTGAAGTAGTATCTAGAGAGATCACTCATTTTTAAGAGTGGTCCATCTAGACACTTCATCAAGAGTGAAATTTCGCTCTTTTCAAATGAAATTTCACTCTTCTTGGAGAGAATATCCGCTTTTTTGAGGTGAATTCATTCACTCTTCCAACAAGTGAAACGCTCTTTTAAATTTTAGAGTTATACTGCATTAAGCAGTTAAGAATAGGAACTGCAATTTGCAGCGCGCGAATCGCGCCGAAAATTTTGCATTTTTGAAATAAATAATTACAAATACGGGGCCTTTTTTGGAGAAAATTCGGAATGTTGTGAACGAAGAGTAGGGAAGACCACGCTGTAGATGACAGGTGTCACAAATTGCAAATTTCCTACTTTTTCAGTTTCAGAGCCAGAAGGCAATCGCGCCTGCTCCCCTTTAACTACGCCACTACTACTGTATTAGGAACTTGATATAGGCCTACTTTTGCTTTAAACTTGGGCAGAGATTCTAATATAATCGCAACATTTTTCGCGTGCTACACTCGCTGTATTCCTTAACTGCGGTATTTGATAGTATTTTCACGCTAGTCTGTTACTGTGACTATATCGATTGAAATGATCAATCTATCATGGTTTCGAAATATTCGATATGCAATAATCCAGTGTCAGTCAAATTTCGCCGCAGAAAACAGTCCACATTGTATTTCTCTTGGAGAATATTTTTATGGAAAAAAGTCCAAGTAAGAAAACCTCCAGAATATAAGTAAACACAATAAAAAAAAACGAGTGTTTCGTTTTACAATCCCATATGTTTGTTTGGTTGGTTTTCGTTCTCTTGTTTATTTTAAAAGATTATATCCTCAGTTCATATTGCACACAATAAAGAAAACGTGGAATTTGTGCAAATTATACATAAAACATTCAAATTTCACATGATAGACTTACAAGCGCAACTAATGTACCACAATGGCATCCACATGATACAACCCCCTTAGGTCAACCAACAAAAATTTGAAAACAACTACTAAAAAAGCGCAAAAATTTAAACCAGACCTATCTCGCCTACTTGTTGGATATTCTCGGTTTATAAGGTATAGCATATATAATGACCCCAGTTCACTAATAAACTAAACAGAATATTCACATACTGAACGTTACTTAAAGGGCCAATCAAAGTTTGATAGCAATATTAAATTTGTGTTACAGCTATTTGTTTTTCCAATTAACTGATTATTTTCCAGAATCAACAGAAATTTAAGAGGTCTTTCAGGAAGTTAGATGGGAGACACTTTATGTAATACTAACTGCTGAATGGGAATTTTGTAATATTTTCGGGTAAAAAATCCACAAAAATGCAAGACTTGACAACTTTATCCAGACGGTGACCAATCACAACGTTGGACCATGATGACAGATCATTTTCTGTTTTAACTCAATATACGATCGTAGAGCAAAATTTAAGTCATGGAAAACTTGTAAGAACAAAGTGATTGCCCCTTTAACTAGCTAGACACTTATTTAATTGCCTAACTTGTGTCTTTACAAAGTGCCCTACATGCCTAAACTTATACTAACAACGAGCACGCGGTCGAATGGGGGAAGTGGGGAACTATGGGTACTAACGTCTTCCCCTATATGAAAAACCGATCAAAAGGCAATGATATATTTACCAACAGTAATTCCAAACGGCCTTTAAAATAAACTTCTTTTTTTTTATTTATTTTTTGCATTTCTTTCTAAAATGACAAAACTGTAAACGAAAGCGTGCTACGTGTTTTCGCGATGGTAAATTCCTTTTCAGATGTTGTAGCTTTATAAAACTAAAGTATATATCACAGCAACTGACAGAAGCGTATTTCATAAAAAGATAGACTTACAAATGCAACTAATTGCATCCACGGGATACAACCCCCTTAGGTCAACCAACAAAAAATTTGAAAACAATAACTAAAAAAAGCACAAAAATTAAAATCAGACCTATCTCGCCTACTTGTTGGATATTCTCGGTTTATAAGGTATAGCATATATAATGACCCCAGTTCACTAATAAACTAAACAGAATATTCACATACTGAACGTTACTTAAAGGGCCAATCAAAGTTTGATAGCAATATTAAACTTGTGTTCCACCTATTTGTTTTTCCAATTAACTGATTATTTTCCAGAATCAACAGAAATTTAAGAGGTCTTTCAGGAAAGTAGATAGGAGAAACTTTAATTATGTAATACTAACTGCTGAATGGGAATTTTGTAATATTTTCGGGTAAAAAATCCACAAAAATGCAAGACTTGACAACTTTATCCAGACGGTGACCAATCACAACGTTGGACCATGATGACAGATCATTTTCTGTTTTAACTCAATATACGATCGTAGAGCAAAATTTAAGTCATGGAAAACTTGTAAGAACAAAGTGATTGCCCCTTTAACTAGCTAGACACTTATTTAATTGCCTAACTTGTGTCTTTACAAAGTGCCCTACATGCCTAAACTTATACTAACAACGAGCACGCGGTCGAATGGGGGAAGTGGGGAACTATGGGTACTAACGTCTTCCCCTATATGAAAAACCGATCAAAAGGCAATGATATATTTACCAACAGTAATTCCAAACGGCCTTTAAAATAAACTTCTTTTTTTTTTATTTATTTTTTGCATTTCTTTCTAAAATGACAAAACTGTAAACGAAAGCGTGCTACGTGTTTTCGCGATGGTAAATTCCTTTTCAGATGTTGTAGCTTTATAAAACTAAAGTATATATCACAGCAACTGACAGAAGCGTATTTCATAAAAAGATAGACTTACAAATGCAACTAATTGCATCCACGGGATACAACCCCCTTAGGTCAACCAACAAAAAATTTGAAAACAATAACTAAAAAAAGCACAAAAATTAAAATCAGACCTATCTCGCCTACTTGTTGGATATTCTCGGTTTATAAGGTATAGCATATATAATGACCCCAGTTCACTAATAAACTAAACAGAATATTCACATACTGAACGTTACTTAAAGGGCCAATCAAAGTTTGATAGCAATATTAAACTTGTGTTCCACCTATTTGTTTTTCCAATTAACTGATTATTTTCCAGAATCAACAGAAATTTAAGAGGTCTTTCAGGAAAGTAGATAGGAGAAACTTTAATTATGTAATACTAACTGCTGAATGGGAATTTTGTAATATTTTCGGGTAAAAAATCCACAAAAATGCAAGACTTGACAACTTTATCCAGACGGTGACCAATCACAACGTTGGACCATGATGACAGATCATTTTCTGTTTTAACTCAATATACGATCGTAGAGCAAAATTTAAGTCATGGAAAACTTGTAAGAACAAAGTGATTGCCCCTTTAACTAGCTAGACACTTATTTAATTGCCTAACTTGTGTCTTTACAAAGTGCCCTACATGCCCTAACTTATACTAACAACGAGCACGCGGTCGAATGGGGGAAGTGGGGAACTATGGGCACTAACGTCTTCCCCTATATGAAAAACCGATCAAAAGGCAATGATATATTTACCAACAGTAATTCCAAACGGCCTTTAAAATAAACTTCTTTTTTTTTATTTATTTTTTGCATTTCTTTCTAAAATGACAAAACTGTAAACGAAAGCGTGCTACGTGTTTTCGCGATGGTAAATTCCTTTTCAGATGTTGTAGCTTTATAAAACTAAAGTATATATCACAGCAACTGTCAGAAGCATATTTCATAAAAAGGTAAGGCCTATCGTAAAAAGTATAAAAAAGTTTAAGGTATCTGATTGCCTTAAAAGGGGGATTCGATTGAAAAGAAAATCATTGAGCAGTGGCGTAGCTAGACTTTTTCCAGGGGGCCAGCACCCAAATTTTCAAAAATTTTAATTTCACTGTGAACGCAATTCCTCTGGGGACGTGATCTGCGGCGCGCGAAGATCGCCGAAATTTCTGCCCATATTCAGCACAGTTTTGAAAATGTGGAGCTTGTATTGGAGAATGTTCTGGATTCTAGGTTCCCTATGTAAGGGTATGTGAAAAGTTCGGGATAACTGAAGAATCTGTATTTCTTATTGCCAAGTCTGATTTTGCACAACTACCAAAGATCGTTGTTGCTAACTTGCTACACATATGTCACCAAAGGCGAATTTCCAATTTTTTCCCTTTTTAGAGCTAGGGGGCAATCACCCCCTGCCCCCTGTAGCTATGCCACTGTCACTGATTTCTTTATACCGCATATCTTTCATTTCCATAGGAATTTTTACTTATTTAGAGGCGTGTCGGTGCATATCAGAGCATTTCAAGTTTCTTGTCGACACTGATCCTCAGACTCTTCATAGTTGTATAATTAATCAATTTATATTTTTGTGTACCCTGTCACAGGCGTACGAGGCGGGAGTGCAGGGGGCACTCGCTCTCCCAATTCGGGAAAAAAGCAGGTGGGCTTTTCGGGCAAAAAATGATAAACGGGGACATTATTCGGGCAAAAAATGCTCTTACCTCCTCATAAAAAATTACCCCCGTACGCCTATGTACACTGTTTATAATCACGTCCTTTTTAGCATTCTTAATAAAGGCCTACATATTAATTAATTGTTTGTAATCATCAGTCATTTTCTGAATAAAAGTATTTTTGATAATGGCCTAAATATTAATTAATTGTCTGTGGTCATCAGTCATTTTCGGAGTTAAATAATTCTAATATTTTCTTAAATGAGACTGAGAATAAGTTGATAAAACTGACTGAACCGAAAGGAATAAAAATAAACTACAATGATTTCCACAGTAAAAATCACTGTAAGAACCATGTGAAACTTACACTGCTGTATACTAAAGCTCATCTGGAGAAGCAGAAACCCAAGTTGTAACAGAATCAAATCTTTCAGAAAAAAACGTTACGGCGCGTAGAGCAATTACGTAAAAAGTCTTTTGCAATTTCGATGACATTTTAATATTATATATTCTTTCACTTCTTGTAAAAATCACCATATTAGAATATGTATGTGGACTTGGGACGAGGATGTTGCTCTGAGCACACGTTTTTTGCTTACGGGCAGTAGATATTTTTCAACTTTGCACGGTTTCCCACCGTTGTTTTAAAGTTTTCCCGTGTAAACTTAATCCGTGCGACCTTTGTCATCGAGATTGATGTCTTCCCCTAGGAAAAGGGGCAGACCTAAAGGAAGTTACGGGAAGAAAAAAGGGGCGGAACAGTCAAGGCAGGCTACACTTGTAAATCTACGGTCTCGCAGAACACCTACCATATCACCGCCAATGGAAGAGGAGTATGAGGACGTGGCAGAGAATACACTCAGCCAATTTACCGTTGCGTTGGATGCCGCCATTGAAAAGATAACCAACGAACTGAAAAGAGTTAGGAGTGACTTTACTAAGGCTATTGAGCAGCAGAAAAAGGCTATTGAAGCTGTTAAGGCGGAAAATGTCCAGTTAAAAGAAAAATGCCAAGCACTGGAAACCAGAATCAGCGGGCTTGAAAAATCCAGTGACGAAAACGCCGCCTTACACAACAAACATGAGCGTTTTTCAAGAAGAAGCAATGTCCGTATTGTTGGATTTCCTACTGCCCCACAAGAAAATTGTCTTCAAATTGCCAAGAATGTATTTTCCAAGATCGGCATCCCTGACTGCAAGTTGGAAAGAGCCCACCGTGACGGCAGGAAGGTTCAAGGTAGGGACTGCCATATCCTAGTTAAGCTGAGCTTCTTTCAGGATAAAGTTTTCGTTATGAAAAACGCTAGACATGCCCTTCGTGAGGAAAATTACTATATAGTTGAAGACCTGACAAAAATTGACCTGGCAGAAAAACGCCGACACTCACGTCAAGTATCAGAACTGTTCCAACAAGGAGTTAGATTACGTTTTTCAGGAGGTTTATGGAGGGATGGAAGCGGAAAACCCTACAGTTTTGCTTAACTTCATCTAAATCCTGCATTTAAAGGGTAACCAATTCTATTTTGCTTTTTAAGTTTGCCCAAAATGCAACCCTTATCTTGAGTTTCTTTCTTTCGACACTTTTTTTTCGGTGTCGAGATTTCATGCCAGTTCCATCTTCATCTGGTTGGATTCAAAGATGGATTCCTTTTTGCATGGATTGACTTTTTTTTCTTTTTATCGTCTTTTTCTATCCTCCTTTGTATACATTATGTATTATTTATTGCTTACAATGTTCAAAATTTGTGAACTATGCTTGTCTGCTATGTATGTAGCTTATATCTCCCTTGTCATCGTTGTTTTGTATATCATAAAGGTACACTGTATTATTTCATCAACTCTATGGCTAACGCCGTAAAGTTCTTAAGCTTTAATGCAAGGGGTTACGACAAGCAAAAAAACGAAGACAATTATTTTCCTTTATTCATAGGCGTCAGCCAGATATCTCCATCATTCAGGAAACCCACAGCTGCATTAATGTTGAAAGATATTGGCAGCATGAATGGGGAGGGAAAGTTATTTTCTCGCATGGTTCAAACTTGAGCAGGGGGGTATGTATCCTATTAAACCTAGTTTACACTTTGAAATAGTCAAATTGGACGTTAGTCCTTTTGGAAGGTTTATTGTTGTGGACATTAAAATTCAAGATTATATTTTCACAATTGTAGGAATATATGCCCCAAACATCGATGATCCTGACTTCTTTTGTGATATATCTAGCCGTCTTAATAATTTTAAGGGTGATTCCATCATTGTAGCGGGGATCTAAATTTCGTTTTCAGATTAGACTTAGATAAAGGGAGGTAATCGCCGGACAAATTTTAAGGCACGGGAGAAATGTTTAGATTTAATGGGTGCTTTTGATTTGATTGATGTGTGGAGAGAAAGAAACCACTTGCGTAAAGAACTTCACCTGGAGTTCGAACATAACTCAGGTATCCATTGCAGGCTTGACTATTTTCTTCTCTCAAGACATGTACAACCTTTTGTTACAAATATTGAGTTCGTTCCCGGCCTGCAGTCAGATCATTCTTTCGTGTTGATGTCATTCTCAATTGGTAATACTATTAGAGGAAAGGGTTATTGGAAATTAAATAACTCACTTTTGTGCGATTCCAATTACGTTGATTCGGTAAAGGAACTGTTACACATTGAATTATCTAGTAATACTTTCGATAATCCTGCCTCCCGCTGGGAGTACTTAAAATTCAAAATACGTAATTTTACTATATCGTACTCAAGGCAAAAGGCAAAGGAACGTCGTGAAAAAGAAAACCATCTTATTGCC
Source organism: Holothuria scabra (assembly GCA_037179385.1). NCBI lineage: Eukaryota > Metazoa > Echinodermata > Holothuroidea > Aspidochirotida > Holothuriidae > Holothuria > Holothuria scabra. The sequence goes on from CM074180.1 coordinate 18,284,964, forward strand.
AAGATTGCTTCCCTTGAACAGCAGATATATTGTACTGAATTAACGGAGTTACGTTCTCTCATTTAAAGGAAGCCCAAAATGAGTTAGTTTATCTTTATGATTACAAACTTCAAGGTACTATTTTGAGGTCGAGAGCCAGATGGGTTGAAGATGGGGAAAAAAACTCAAAGTATTTTTTGAATCTTGAAAAAAGGAATAAATCACTCAGTTTTATTTCAAAACTTGTGAATGACCAGGGTAATATGATAACAGATGAAACAGAATTACTTGATTATATCAAAGATTATTATAAATCCCTTTATACATCTGGCTCTTGTTCCCCAGACAGCTTTTTTGAAGATCTTCCAGTGCATTATGATGACAATGAAGTTATGCTAGCGTGTGAAGGCGAACTTACAGTTGCTGAATGTTTTAAATCGTTATCCTCTATGAAGAATGATAAATCCCCTGGAAGTGATGGGCTGTCCGTAAATTTTTATAAAGTGTTTGGCCAGTAATTTGTAATTTGGTTGTAGAATCGTTAAATTATGGTTATTTCTGTGGACATCTAGCCTCTGAACAGAGTAGGGGTGTCATAACTTTGATCGAAACCTAATAAAGACCGTACCTGTATATCCAATTATAGGCCCATAACGCTTTTAAACATTGATTATAAAATTGGGTCTAAGGCTATTGCCGCACGCTTGAAACCTGTTTTACAAAATTTAATTGGTCCGCAACAAACTGGGTTCTTAAAAGATCGATTTATTGGGGAAAATATTCGGTATGTTTTAGATGTAATTGATTACACGAGTGACGAGGGGATTCCTGGTTTTATTTTTAGTGTTGATTTTGAAAAAGCCTTTGACAAGCAGTGGGATTTTATACACAAATGCCTTCGTTATTTTCAGTTCGGTGAGAGCATCCAAAAGTGGGTTAAGGTGTTTTATAATGGTAGTAGTACTTGTATAATGAACAATGGTAATTCATCGGGTTATTTTCTCTGCAGCGTGGAGTTAGGCAGGGATGTCCATTAAGTCCATATCTTTTCATATTAGCAGTCGAAACATTAGCTTTGAAAGTTTTGCACAATAACATCATTAAAGGAATCTCAATAAATGAAAACGAAGTCAAGATCTTGCAATACGCAGACGACACTAATTTCTTTCTAGATGGTTCTGAGCAGTCTCTTACGGAGGTCATTCGCATTCTCCATATGTTGAAAGTCTCTGCCGGTCTAGTTATTAATTTACACAAATGTACTCTGTTTCCGTTGGGTCCATTTTCTTCACATGTACCTAATTTTGTCTCCGATATTGATGTCAATGTTACCTCTGGGCCGATTCAGATGCTTGGTGTTGTTTTTACTTCAAATAGGGATGATCTTTTTCGGCTTAATTACCAGCCTAAGCTTTCAAGACTAAAAACAAATTTAAGACTTTGGGCATCAAGAGACTTAACACCAATTGGTAGAATTACAATTGTGAAAAGTTTTGCATTATCACAGCTCGTTTTTCTATTCCTTGTACTTCCGGATCCACCAAAAAAATTTATTAAAGAGTTAGAAAGTGTCATTTTTTATTTTATTTGGGGTGGAAATCCTGACAAAGTAAAACGTTCTGTAATGGTTAACTCAGTAAGGGACGGAGGACTGAAAGTCACACATATACCCAGCTTTATGAAAAGCTTAAAGTGTACATGGGTCAAGCGCTACTGTAACAATAGTAATAATCCCTGGAAAACTTTTTTTGATATTTCTTTGGCGAATGTAGGAAAAAAGTTTTTCTTTCATTGCAATTGCAAAACCAGCGATGCCCCAATTATTAAAAATACTTTTATTAAAGAGGTTGTTAATGCGTGGTGTATACTGACCTTTTGTTCTCCGACGGAATATTTTGAAAATCAAGTTATCTGGAACAATTCTTTTATTCGTATAGATAATAAACCTGTTATGTATTATAATTTATTTCGCAAAAATGTCATATATGTAAGAGATTTTTTCGATGATAGAGGTATGCCATTGACATATGGTGATTTTATGACTCGTTTTGGTATCAATAGATTCCCCTTTTCACTATACTTTGGTTTGATTAACAGCATTCCAAGAGGGTGGAGACCTAGAGAAGGGGCAGAAGGTAGGGCTAATAATGGCAGCTGTTGGTATGGAAGGGTTATGAACGCTTCCTCTACTTCACAGTTCATTTATAATAATCTTATTGAGCAAATTACATGTCGCCCAACTGCAATGTTTAAATGGGAAAAAGATTTCACTGACCTCACAAATCAAGACTGGCAAAATTTTTTTTGAAATGGCCCGGGTTAATACAACTGAAACGAAACTACATTACTTACAGTTCAGATTTTTACATAGAATTATAGTTACTAATAAATTACTTTTTACTATGCGGAAAGAAGAAAGTGACCTTTGCTCTTTTTGTTACTCAGAAACAGAAAGTTTAGAACATTTATTTTGGGATTGTCGTTTGGTTTCAGGTTTTATTTTGGATGTAGAAGAAGTCATCCTTAAGAAACAGTTTTTCTTTTCCAAACAAGATATATTTTTTGGTTTTAACCAGGGTAAAAAAACACCCATATAACTTTTTAATTTTACATATGAAAAACTATATTTATCAATGCAAGTGTAAAAGGCGCAACTTTCAATTCAAGAATTTCTTTACAAGTTTAAGTTTGCTATTAAGGTAGTAAGGTTCAATTCAAAAAGAAGAACAAGCAGATCAAGAACACAGATCAGTTACTATGATTTATGTGATGTGTTTTCAGACTTAATTGATACGTAAACTGCTTATGTCAAAGTATGCATAGTTTTTGTGTTTCTTCTTAATGTAAATTCATGCCTGTCTTACTTGTTTATATGAGTTCTCTTCTTTATAATTTACCGTCTATATGTATAGCATATGAATAAAAAGGAGGAAAAAAAAAAAGAATATGTATGTAGGAAATAGACACCGTATTTACCTTCTATTTCAAGCAGAGAAATAGTTTTATGGATGATCACTATTGAGGATATTCTGGTGCATACGTGTAATATGTTCATGTTTTAGTTTCTCTGTGGGAGGGTGTACAGAACTGTTCATCCACATTCATACGTTCCCTTCTATTTTACAGAAAAGTAAAGAAGTTTTCATAATAGCATACTTACATAGTTTCCGAATCTGAAGGTTTGTTTCAATGAAGGGGGATAAAGTGCACAGTATCCCCAATCCAATTTCATGAGGGATATATCCCTGCCGCACCCCTTTGGATCGCCGCCCGTGAGTGAGTCACAACTGGAAAAAAGGCCGTGTCCTGCCCGACTAACACTGATTGGTTGGAAACTGAACCGTAAAACCTCATGTTACTTACTAGTCACAAAAGGGGAGGCGTATGACACAGGGGTTGCACTTGGGAGAATTGGGACCTTTCGAGTAGAAGGAGCAGGTTCTTTCAAAGCTAAATTTTCTAACTCCATTAATACACTGTAAAAAATTACGGTAGATTTACAGAACAACAAAATAAAGAGGTAAATAAGGATAACCGAAAAGTTCTGGAAACTTATTACCAAAACTTTTCTGTAATCTTAATGTTCCTTTTTATTTTTTGTTATGTAAATTTACAGGGATTTTGTACCATTTTTTACAGTGTAGGTTAACTTTAGAATAAAATCACTCTCAATCGTTCGCACATAAAACCCCATTTTTCTGCGCGCCTTGCGGAACGTGCCTTGTTGGTGAATGGGCCTTTGTTCGATTAACCAATGGCGCAGGCGCATCCATTGCTCCTCTTCTTAAGTAGATTGCAGATTATCTCATGTAAGTAATTTCCCTGCAAAATTTTGGCACTTCGCCTCTCGGTGTTCGGATGAAAAATTCAAGTTTTATCACCAATGGACTTAAAGCCTTACAATGTCATTGAACTCTCCTAGTCCTAGCCTACTACTAAAACTAAAGTTAGTTTGAAGTCGGGCATCAAAGAGTTTTCATGTGGCAACCTATACAAACCGCGACAAAAGTTTGGAAACACAATTGCCGCTATGTCCCTTAACCAAGAAGCAGCTCAGCTGGTAACCTAACTCCGTACCCCCATTCCCCCCCCCCCCCATATATATGTGCAACGTTTACAGTATGATTGAAACTTGCAAAGCATTCTAAACAGAACCAATTTTCCCTTCTCAAAAAGTAAGTAGGAGCATAATCTATCTGATGACTGTTGATATATTTCTATATAAAAATTCAAAGAATATTTATTTCTTTTTTTCGTTGGAAGGAAGAAATTTATTTACATCTTGAGCAAATATATGTATGTACACAAGACTAGTTAAATAATAAGTACACTATTTACAAGTATGTACATTATGATTTCTTATTTTCCTTTACCCTAGGCCTATATACGAGTAATAACATTATTTCATGTTTGCATTTTAACAGTTGGTTTAAAATTATAATTACCGGAAGAGGGAAAATACCATACTTAAGAACATTTTTTTTTATTTTTTCCCTTGGAAAGAAGAAATCTATTTAGATATTTAACACTTGTACATACAAGACTAGTTGAAAAATAAATGTAATATTTACAAGTATGCGCAATATGATTTTTTCCTTGAAGGTAGAATTTTATTTCGATTCTAAACTGCAAAAAGAACATACTGTACAGAAGTTATTTATATGAATAAAATATGTACAAGTATTTACAGATTAGTTCATACAATTTACACACAATTACAAAAACATCATTATTTTGGGAGAAATATCCAACATAGAATGAATAATTATCGACATACACAATTATTCATCTACACATAGATATATGTGACAGTCTAAAATATTATAACCATAGTTAGCTTAAGCAGAAAGACAATTCTCTGGTTATTAATTTTAAGGAAGGAATTCCCCTCAGCCCACACTTTATAAAATTCTGATGATGACAACCTCATGTGATCAGACATTACAGATAACTTTATTTAATTGACAATATCGTCCCTCATATGCCGCCCTGATTTTAAAACCCCTTGGAAAACCAAGATACATCTAGATTTCCACACAATAAATTTACAAATACAAAAATATACCACAATCTATTAAAATTTACATGCGGTATTTTCCACAGTGAAACCAAAGAGAAACAAATTTGGGATTAAATTATCACTGTTCTTATATAACCTTTTGAAAATGTTCTTCACCCAAATGATTACAAGACTAATGTGAGAACACTCCCGAAATAAAATAATACGAGTTTCGACCATATTAACATTGTGCTGATTGGATAAATTCGTGGCTTCATGGTAGATCTAAGAGAGTTGCTGTCAATGGTAACTTCTCCTCTGGGAAAGAAGTCACAAGTGGAGTACCACAGGGTTCTGTCCTTGGCCCACTTCTTTTCTTAATTTTCATTAATGATATTGATAGTTCTCTTACATCTCGTATAAGTAAGTTTGCAGATGATACTAAGCTTTATAGGAAAATAGGCATTTTGGCCTTACTGCCTTACTGTTGCAGAAAGATCTGGATAGGCTTTTTCTTGGTCTCAGACCTGGCAAATGTCTTTTAATGCAGATAAGTGTAAGGTCCTACATTTTGGTCCCAAAAGTTTTAGCTATGATTATAACATGAATGGTAGTGTTTTAAGTAATGTCACCTTTGAGAAAGATCTGGGCGTTGTAATTACTGGGGATTTGAAGTCATCAAGGCAGTGTGCAGCCACTGCTGCAAAGGCTAATAGAGTGCTTGGATTGGTCAAGAGTAATTTCATCAATTTTAGTAAGGACATTGTACTTAATTTGTGTAAGCAGTTGGTAAGACCCCATCTTGACTATGCAGCTCATGGAGCCCCTTCTATGAAAAGGACAAGTTTGTTTCAGAGCAAGTTCAGAGGAGAGCCACTCGCCTTATACCTGAGGTGAGAAATGTACCTTACCATGCTAGACTTAAACATCTTGGGCCTACCACTTTGGAGCTGAGAAGGATTAGGGAAGACATGCTCCAGGTTTAAAAGTTTCTTTGTGAAAGGAATCCCCTTTTGACTTGTAGTTATTTAAGGGTTTAAAGTAATTCTCGGGTGCGTGGGCATTGTAAAAAGCTGGAAAAGCCTTTTGCAAGGCTTGACATTAGAAAGTTTAGTTTCTCCCATAGAGTTGTCAACGAGTGGAATTGCCTACCAGATTGGGTGGTTGTCTCCCCGTCGGTTCACTGCTTTAAGGTTAAGATTGACAAGTTTTTCCATGGCTGAAGTAGAACCTGATTTGGGGCTGTTGTCAAGCTTTGGTGGTTTGACTTTTGGTTATCCCTTACAAAAATTCCCCACATGATTTCCTACAGGAAACTGGTATGTAGGAAATGTATAGGATTTTGGGCATCTTCCTGTAGGAAATTAAATTTCCTGTAAGAAATGCTTCCAACATAGGAAATGGCTTTCCTACGTAGGAAATCACTTCCCACATGGGTCATTCCATTTATATTGTGGGGTGTCTTTTGCATCTCTGTTCATAAATAAACATTTGAGGCTATGAGCATCATGGTGCTGATTGCTTGGGACTTGTGCATAGGCGATAGTGCCATGCCCGTAGTTGAATGCATTTTCCAATTACTCAAACAGGTCACCAATCCTCCACGCAAATATGTGGTATAGGCTTTATGAGAGGATGAATATCCAGAACTCCATCATTAATTGCTGCGCTCAATGCCTTTGCTCCGATTAAAAGGAACACGGCTTAATTATCTCCAAAACTTTGAAATAGAAGGAAAAAAAGAACAAGTTCCCTGTGTTTGTTATGGCCTTTTCAGACAGAGCAATGCAGTTTAGCTACAACCAGGTTATTCACTCGTTGGTATGTCCAGATAACTGCAGTTATCCCAGCTTCTTATCCAAAAGAAATGTCCAATATCAAGAATCTGAATATGCCATGACCTGAACTCATGCATGGATATATCTGTACTGCATAGTCCTAAGCAAATATGTTTCTCAGATTATCCATGAGTGTCCACCATGTAGGCAACAGTAATATTCTGAACATTGCTAGAACCACTCAACATTCATCATTTGCTCCTTGAAGCCCTCAAGCCTGTTACTGCACTGAAGCAATACACTGTGCTGCTATACTACAACATATGGTCAAGTCCATAGCTTTACACAGCCCAAAACACATACAAAGGACAGATTTGAAAAGCTCTTTGTTGTCACTCGGTAGGCTTTACTGACCAATGACAATGGACTTCCTTTCATGTGCCAATGAATGCAATGGTCAGTGTATTAGGAATACTCTCCAATTCCTACGTAGGAAAGTTGAAATTCCTGTAAGAATTTGACAATTCCTACAGGAAATGGTCTTTCCTACGTAGGAAATAGCTAATTCCTACATAGGAAAATTGAAATTCTTGTAGGAATCTTAAAATTCTTACTGGAAATGGCTTACTTCCTACAGGAAATGTGTTTTTCCTACAGGATTCCTACAAGAAATGTACTGGGAATTTTTGTAAGGGATAGGGCTTGGACTTCAGGGCATCTTATGGGGCCTTGGCCCTCCTTTGCCCTTCAACCTGTTATGTTATGTTATTGCAATTTTCATAAGGACAAATACAATTCCCCAAACCCCAACGACATACTCTTTGCACAGTTGGTAATGTATCATGAGACAATTAGCGCCACTGAAAATCTATTAATTTGTTACCCAGTATTTTATTGAAAACAGACCTTCTAATACTGCACCAGGGCCAAGACGGGTAACCCCGAACCACTTTTATAGTAACCAAATCACCTTTTTTGAAAGCTTTTTACAATGCTTTTGGTTAGTTTACAATTATCCAAAAACTTGAGATCAAGAGAGTGCAAATAGATGAGAAGATCGCAAGTATAAAGTAAAACGTGACTACAACAGAGAGAGTTTGGTCTCAAGTTGGAACAAACAGATGAAAAAATTCTACGAAGTTTTGAAGCCATGGAAAACCTGGCCATAAGTAAAAATGAGGGAGCGTCACCAGAAAGAATAGGGAAAAGCAGTTTAAAAAATAAGGCATCCGTCTTATAGACTTAAAAATATCTAAACCCAAACCACAATTAGCTTTATCTAAAGTGACAACATCTCTGGAAACTAAATCCGGTTTATTGTCTGCCCACAGAAAGGAAAATACAAGCTTACTACTTTCCGAAGAACTTGATCAGGTATGAAAAAAACAAGGGCAACGAAATAAAACAGGGGAAAAATAATCGTATTAACTGCAGTCCCCTTCCCAAGCAGGGAAGGACCACAACTTGAGCAACATTGATCCAGCTCCGTGCTTCCTGCTCCCTGCTCCCAGCTCCCTGGTTGAGCATACGCGGTAGCTTTCTTGACTATGGTTTCCCAGTTACCCTGAGTAGACTTGTGAGTTCCAAATTGAACTCCCGTGACTTTAATTCCAGATCTGCCCCAAGAAATGTTAGAAGGGAGACTGTGAAAACTATTACCCATAACGCAACCATAAGATTTGTTTAGATTAATATTACCCCAAGTAGCATTTTGAAACAAATCAAAAGTACGTAGAAAGTGATGAATATCAGTATCACCACAACTTCCCACACAAATAGCATCATCAGCATACTGAAGAAGCTTTACTCTCTTATTCCCACACCCAAGAAAAATGAAACCCCGAATACAGTCATTATCATTAATAAAACAAGCAATAGGCCCAACATACAAATAAACGATGGGCGATAACCGACGGAGAGCCTTGTCTCACCCCACGATAAATACAAACGATATCAGAGAGAACCTCATTAACTAAAATACGACTGTGAATATTACTATATAACATTGTGATCCACTGAATGAATTTTTCACGAAAATCAAGCTTCATCAGAATAGTAAAGGGCCATTCTTCTCACCCCAACTACACTTCTTGTTTGGGGTAACAGAAACTCTCCATTGGCTCAGTTTTGTTTTTTTTTTATTGACAGCTAATTCAAACAATGCAGATTACCAAAGCTCATATTACCCAGCATAAAATGTACTGAGAGAGTTTTGATTATACACATTGAACTTTTCTATATTCCCCCGAAGCAATTTGAACTGAGGTTGTGTCTGGATGAGGGTGAATTTTAAACAATTGTGGGAGGGGTTTAAGTAAGAAAGGAGAATTGGTATACTGTTTGGGGTGAGAGAATTGGGCCTTTCATGAAGAAAATTCCAGTTAACCTTATTAAACGCTTTTTGCTGATCGATGGAAATTAAAGCACAGGGGTTGAATTTATTACGAGAAAAATCAATAAAATCAATGACAGACTTCATTTTCTATTTCCTAGACTTTTTGTGTGTGTGTTTTTTTTCCTTGAAGGAAAAACTTTATTAAAACTCAAAGCAGAATATATACAATGTGATAAAGATATTTACAATCATTTACATATTGGTTCAGCTAATTACAACACAATTACAGTTCACATAATTTTGTACATAATGACAATAACACAGATTTGCAGTCATTCAGACAGAATAGACTAACAAGTTAACAATATTGATACAATAAAACCATTATCTAATAAATATTACCCACCTCAATACAAACGATAAGTTCCGCATCCCTTCCTTCACCCCTTTCTTAAGGATTGATAATAAGTATCTGCACATAAGAAGACAAAAAAGTAAACGTTATACAAAAAAGAACGAAAGTAAAAACACGGACGCTAAATCTGAAAAAGTAGTTTGTGATTTTCAACTTTTACAAAGGAACTTCCCTCAATCCACAAACTAAAAAGTCTTGATGATGAAAGTCTAACATGATCCGCCATAACTGTTAACTTTATCTCGTTAATGACATCAGATCTCATCTGAGCTCCAGTTTTAAAAACCTTCTGAAAAACCACAATACATCTAGATTTCCACACTATAGATTTACAACTGCAAAAAATATACCAAATTCTTTTGAAAGTTACACGAGGTATTTTCTCCTTAGTGAAACTATACAAAAACAAATTAAGGTTGATATCAATATTATTTTTGTATAACCTTTTAAAAACATTATCTACCCAAATAATTACAGGATTAATTTTGGGACACTCCCAAAATAGATGATTAATAGATTCAACCACATTGATGCATTCATATGGACAAATACCATCCCCCAATCCCCAACGAGCTATCCTTTGCCCAGTTGCTAAAATGTGGTGACACAAGCGTCACTGAAAATCCATTAACTTGTTATCCAGTATTTTTTTAAAAGCTGAACTCCAGATACTTTTCCAAGGAAAAGATGGGTAATCCTGAACCACTTTAACACTAACTAACTCCCCTTTCTTAAACGCTTTTACGATAGACTTGGTTGCTGTACAATTATCCCAAACAGGGAATGAAGAGAATGCAACAAGATAAGAAGGTCACAAGCATAAACTTAGAAAGTGACTACAAACAGGGGAATTTGGCCTCATATTAGACCAAACAGAAGGAAAGACTCTACGAAGTTTAGAGGCCATGAAAAACCTGGCCAAAATGAGATACGAAGGAGGATCTGTGGCGGATCTAGGGTTTTAAAAAGGGGGGGGGGGGTGGCTAGGATTTGGGTTTTGAATATTTCAGAAAAAATAAGTATTTCGCCTCACGGTTGGACCTTCAAGCTCTATTCTATGTTCGTACCAGGCTACCCGAATTAAACTAGTCTTTGGTGTTGCTAAATTTAACATTTTAATTAATCCACTTTTAAACATGTACTTTTAAAAATGTTGTTCGCGTTGCAAAGGAAATAATAATAGGAAGACGATAGCATGTGAAAACAATGCCTACTTTTTATTACTTTTTTGGTCAAAAAGGGGGGTGGCTAGCCACCCTAGTCAACCCCCCTAAATCCGCCACTGGATCACCAGTTAGAATTGGGAAAAGAGGTTTAACAAATAGAGCGTCCATCTTGGTCTTGCAATTATACAGACCTAAACCACCCACAGCTCTGTCTAAAGTGACGGTTTTTCTTGAAACTAAGTCCGGTTTCTTGTCTCCCCACAAAAAGCGAAAACAACCTTATTAACCTTCCGATGAACATTTTCTGGGTGTGGAAAAACGGGAGCAACGAAATAAAACAGGGGAAAAATAATCGTATTAGTAATGGCCACCTTCCCCAGCAGGGAAAGATGGCAGTCCGACCAACGTTGACCACACATAGTGGCTTTTTTTCCTTGAAGGAAAAACTTTATTAAAACTCAAAGCAGAATATATACAAAATGATAAAGATATTTACAATTACTTACATATTGATTCAGCTTTGGCTTTGGCTTTTTTTTTTCCTTGAAGGAAAAACTTTATTAAAACTCAAAGCAGAATATATACAAGGTGATAAAGATATTTATAATTATTTACATATTGGTTCAGCTAATTACAACACAATTACAGTTCACATAATTTGTACATGATGACAATAACACAGATTTGCAGTCATCAAGACAGAATAGACTAACAAGTTAACAACATTGATACAATGAAACCACTATCTAATAAATATTACCCACCTCAATACATACGATAAGTTCCGCATCCCTTCCTTCGCCCCTTTCTTGAAGATTAATAATTAGTATTTGCCCATAAGCTTTAGCTTTTTTTTTTTTTTCTTTTTTTTTTAAAGAAGAACCTTATTCCCATCTTTGGAAAGTAACTTTAATATTTACAAGTAGCTTTAGCTTTAGCTTTTTTTGTGTGTGTTTTTCCCATTGGAGAACATTCCTTTTTTTTTTTCTTTTTTTTTTGTGGAGGAAGAACTTTATTTTCAGTCTCAAAATATATACATACAAAACAGCAAATCAGGGGATAAAAATAATAATATATACAAGAACATTCCTTTACCCAATACACGAGGGGCATATTCATAATAAAAAGAATTTTGAAAAAGAGTCTTGCGACGAGGATGGGATTCGAACCCACGCGTGCAGAGCACAATGGATTAGCAGTCCATCGCCTTAACCACTCGGCCACCTCGTCTACATGCTCAATTTCGGCAATTCAAAAAATCATATACCTTATTTGCGTATGCTCAAAATTCTTCTTCAGTTTTTTTCCTCCTGCTTTCTTTGCTTATCATAATATTCTACAGTTTAGCTCTAGATATGCTTTTCGCCGAAAGATATTGGGTTTTTCTACTTATTCTCCAGATCTGTGTTTTCACCTGTTCGACTAATCTCAAAATGGTACCTCCTATTCCTAAACGCAAATAGCCTAGGGCCTAGGCCTAGCCTAACTTAGTACGTATTTACAATATTTTTGGTCGGCTTGCATCTTCCTCTCTTAAATGTATCTAAATAAATAATTTGTGACATATTATATGGAAAGGAGAAGTATTTCTGGGGAACAAAACCATGGAGGTTTTTTTTTTTATTTCCCCAGAACCAACTTCGAAGCTGCCTTACTCTGTTGATGATCGTGGGTTAAGAAAAGTAAACATTGCGGTCAAAGCTACACTGCGGAGCTAGGGCGAGAGTTGAAATTTTGTCCTTGTACATAACGGGAATTGTCATGACGCATCATCAATGTGCAATTTGCTGCGCAGCTGAGGTTATAGTTCACCGTTTGTACTGTGGGTGGGCTATGTTGTCTTAAGATTATGATAATGTTCTTTGCCATGCATTTGTACAATTGTGTGTGTGGGCTAAGGAAATAGTGTTTAGGCCTATTGCTCAATGATCTTGTACCAACGCAATATAGTAGTGTCACGTATAAACGTACACGCTATAGTAGTACTAGTAGTAATACGGTTCACTGGCAGACTTCTGTTATTGACTACCTGAAGTGAAACTGAACAGAATTTAATTGTGCCTTTCTCAATTCTGTTGAATTTGTGGCGGAAGAAGCACAAGTTTGTCTTGAACCATGGGTTTTCCTAGGCCGTAAAACGTAAAGCACAATTAAATCGAATTAATGTGGTAAGATTTTACAGCATCAGATTTTCACTCCAATGCGTAACGTTAGACTAGTCTAACGTTAGATCAATTCTTGGGCAACGCGTAACGTAGGCCCTGCCTAGCTAGGCCTAAAGCCCGGTCCACGCTATGCCACGCAACGTAGGCTTACTCCAACAAGACTGTCTTGTCGTGGTGAGGGACTGGTTTTGGCTCTAATTGGGTTTCGGTACCCACAGTTAAAGGTTTTGGGTTAAGTACGCGGTTTATGGTCAACTTGGCCCCAGGGACAACTCAGCCTGGTCATCCCGGCCCCTGACAACTAGGCCACCGAGACATCATGGCCCCTCAGACAACTCAGCCACTCAGAAAACTAGGCTACCATTATTAATATTAGTAGGCCTATTAACCTTACTAAATAAGTTAACTTAAGAGGTAAGTTGCTGTCTCGCTTTGTAGTACTAGTAGTAGTAGAGTGGTTGGTTCTAAGTTTGAACAGGTTCTTAATTCGAACACCTCATTTAAATGGAATATTTTTTCACTGTTCGATGCAAAATAATTGTCAGTGTTACCATACCATATGGAGCCATAATTACTTCTTAATGGTGTTTTAAGGAATTCAAGAAAATACTGTCTTATGACTGATTTATGAATGATTTTAATTAGGCCTAGGTGTTCGAATTTAGAACCTGTTCGAACTTTGAACCAACAATTTTAGACTAGGCCCCCTAGGGTAGAGGCACCAGTATTCAACCCCCCTCCAGTGTTCATTCCCCTAAGATATAATTCTTCATTTTTCAGTGAACTAAGGTTCCATCCCACATAAAAATTATACCAAAGGTGAAAACAACTTCTCTGCTTAATTGCCATCCACTTCTGTGAAACTGATTTGCAGTTAAATACCTTTTAGAGATATTTGTATGCAAGAATTTGGGGAATTTTTTTGGAAATAGCTATTCTTAAAAGGTCATGTATGCATGGGCGCAAATCCCGGGGGGGCAAGGGGGGGCCTTCTCCCCCTCAAGTGAAAAAGTGGGGGGGCCAAATCGTAATTTGGCCCCCCTAAAATTTGAGTAGACCTAAATGTATGGTCACCTTTTTTCGTTTTTTTCATTCAAAAACAGTTTTTCTGAAGCTTTGGAAACGCCATAACACAAGAGCTTCCGGGGGCTTCGCCCCCTGGACCCCCACAGGGACTTTGCCCCTGGATCCCACCAGGAGTCCTTTGGGTCTTCGCGCTTTGCGCTCGCGGTGCCCGCCAAGTGTGCACAGTTTAGTACTCATGGGCACATCATAAGCATTTTCGCCCCCCCACTCTATAACAGAGATTTGCACCCCTGCATGTATGGCAAGATGGTTAAAATCAAAAGAATGTAATTTTCTGTCATCCATTTAAAAAGAGACTGGTTTAAGAAATAATGAAATGTCAAGGCTAATATTTCATCATTGTAGCAATTTATAAACAAATTTTAGGACCATAGTGAAATTACGGAAAATTTGGAGGGAAATTTTTAGAGGGTTGAATACTGGTGCTGCAATTTTTATCTGCTACCCAGTATTCAACCCCCCTGGTACATTTATGGAACCAAAGATGTTGTGAATAAAATCCAGTAGGATTTTCTGGTCATTTCTCAAACAAGTCACTAATGTTAAGTTATTCAGCATAGTTCTGTAAAAATATTCTGGGTCTTTTAGAAAATATTGTAGAATCAATAATTTTGCACTGAAATGTGTGTTATTTGCCCCTACTGACCTAATAAAAGCAAACAGACATAACAGCAAGGTGGAATTTCCCTCTAAATTGCATCAAAAAGTTGTTCAAGAATCAAATACTGAACAAAAGTAATGAAGGTAATTTATATTTCCATCCTGTTAGCATTTTATCTAAATTGTACTTTATGGAATAATTTTTTGGGGGTATAATGATTGGGGGGTTGAATACTGGACCCCTAGATTGAATACTAGTGACAGGGGGGTGAATACTGGGTAGGCAAATCCAAACTTTTATGGTAAGCTATTTCTGAAAGGAAAGACTAAATCCAATATTTTTTTATGGCAACATGTTAGCCATCATTAATATCTTACAAAAAGATTTTGAGCCATATGATTCCACTCTAACTGGGAGGAAAAATTTCAAGAAATTCCTTAAAGGGTTGAATACTGGTTCCTCTACCCCTAGGCCTACTTAACTATTGTATATATTCAAGGTACTCGTATTGTAAACTATTTCACATTTGAAGAGGAAAAATGTTGTCACCTAACTCTCAACAGCCAATGAAGTAAGAGAAGGGTTCTACAAGGCGCACCATTTGACATTATCATAGTCAATGAACCTTGCACGTTTTTTAGGAAAGGTCCGAAATCAACTTCTGGATTTCATGCCAAAGATATTAGGCTTTTTTTTAAAGGAAGCCGGTTTGAGTTTGACGAGATTGGCCATTTTGACCAAGCTTCCCGAAAAATGCTATTACGTCCATTGAAGGACAGAGAGTATGTGACCAACGTCAGGGCCCTTAGACCATTTACATTATTAAGCTGTTATATATGGCTCTATTCTAGACTGGATGAAAAGAACAGATACTATGCACGAACTTAGCCAAATGGCCGAGAAGCTATTAGGACTGTACATACTGAGTACCACGCATTCCGGCCCCTTTAAAGAAGGTTTCGAAGGACATTGAATAAATCGATGTTGTCAAATTAAAAAAAATTAAGAAACAGAGTAAGAAATGTGAGTCATTTTCATATTTTCAAAATTAGGTTTACTTTGAGCAAGGTTAGGCTGTGCAAATTTCTTCAAGAATACAAACTCACAATTCACTTAATACAGCATGTCAATAGTGGACAAGATGTCTTGGTGGCCGAGTTGTCCAGGGGCTGAGATGTCTGGGCCGAGTTGTCCCAGGGGCCGAGTTGACCAGACACCAAGTACACATAGTAATGAGGTTAGGCCAGCTATGTGTATACATATGCATAGGCTAGGTATGCCACTTGCGAGTACGGAAACCCAATTAGTACCATAGTTTTAAAGCTAGGCCTTCACACACTCACACGACTTTACAGCAACTCATCTCGATCGTGGGATCTCCAACAGTTGTGTAAGTTGTGTGAATTTACCACTGCGATTGGTAGTTGCGACTGCGATTGGCAGTTACAAGATCAGTTGTAAGTCATGCCGACTTTGTTTGGGAAGAACAAACACGTTGGTTCTTCCCCACTGAAGTTGATGCTACTTAAAACTGGTCTTAACATTGACAATCACAGTTGTAGCAACAATCAAGTTGAGTTGCTTTGTGCAAAGTCGTGTAGTGTGTGGCTGGCTTAAGAGCATAGGTCTAGTGTCCATATTGTGCAACAAGGCGCAGGTCCTTAAAGTGATTCACACAAAACTCCAATGTTGACTTAACTTCAAGGTTGAATTGACAAGCATGTGTTCTGACCATTTCAAATAGCCAGTCTTTGCAGGCTTTATTCCAGAAGGCCATCATTGTTGTCAGTTGCATGTTTCAGTCTCATGCAACTGAACATGTTCTCTGGCATGAAACAAGGTTGCTCGTCTGCTTGCAGCTATAGGCCTACTTGCTAACATTTTCCTCTTTGTGACGAGTATGAATGATCTTGTCGCAAGTAGTTGCTCGCAGAGAGTCACATAGTGTGGATGGGGCTCAAAGCCTTGGCTAACAAGTAACAACAAAAAACAATTTGGCCTTGGCCACAGCAACAGGCATTTAAACACGGTACAAGTAGCATTAATTAGGCCTATGCTTGTTCTTAGTTTTTTTCCCACAAGTAAAATGAGTTTCTTTTTTCCTCTACTGGAGAAGGGCAGTAGGATATATTTGCAGTAGAAAGAAGTGAGAGGTTAGTGCTGTGAAAGAAGGAAAAGCAATGGTTAGACCTGTATTTGAACCTCAGCCTATCAGTGTATCATCTAAACCAGCCCGCTTGCTGACTGTGCTACGAATGATGTTGCTGGTTGAGTGGTTTCAAATAATATAAATACTGTATAACAGTACTACCTGCTATATAAAGAAATACATACCTAGGCATACAGCCAAGGAATCAAATACATACATATACATATGCATGCATATATTTAACCATAAATTTAGGCCAGGATTCCTTTATTAAATTTTCTCTGCACCATATTGCTAAATGATACTGATATAATGCGCCACTGGTCGCCGTCCTGGGGGAGGGGGTATCCCCCTCCCTTTTTGAAAATTTTTGCATTTCAGAAGGGGCTAACATGCAAAATGGTGCAACATTTATTCAATTGTCCCGGCCAAAATTTTTTACTAACTTTACGATTTTTGCCAATTCACCGGTAGCGGTGGATTGACAAAGCCCTGACTCTAATTAATATAAACAGTAACGGTGATTTTAGTTTCATGTGAGAACAAATAGGATGTTATTATATCCTTGTCGGTATGTGACGTCAGTCTCTGGGAAGTATTAGATTTATTTACAGTAGCTATTTTTGAGACAGAACAATTCCTTTCAAAAAGGTTATGAAAAAGTTAAATTTTCCAATATTTTCCCAGTAATTTTTTGCGCCACTCCAAGCCACGTCGCACGCCACAAGTGGCGCGAGTGCCGCTATCTGAGGAAGCCTGATTTAGGTATTAACAATAGGATATACATTCCCATGTGTACATACATATATATACGTATTTATAGCCTACCCAGACCTTCTATCTATGTATACGAATGCGAAGTCTTATTTCAAAGATCATATTATTGGGCAAGTCATTAATGGAAATAAAAAAAGGAAAACCAATACATAACATATGTAGGCCAAATTTTTTCCTGCAAAACCTCTAAACAACATTGTCAATCCTGTCAACTGTTTCTAAAAGAACATTCAACACATTAAGAACATCTGGCTTCTGGAAAAAAACATAGCTTTTTAAGGGCAAAAGTCATGGAATTATATCTCCATGTCTTCTGACCGGTTCTTGTGAGAGTTGTAACTCACTACCATGGCTGAAAATAATGAGTATAATTATTGAAAACTACAAAATATCCAAACATTTGCTAAGGTCTACAAAGCAACCTCCGAGAAACACTGTACGTAGCCAAATCCTCCTATTCAGAAAGGGACAACAAAGGAACAAAATTTCGCTACTTACTGCTTAAATTAAAAGCATTGAATCTCATCATTTAACTGCGAACGAGTAACACCCAGGTGGAGAAAACAACAGCGTCACTAGTCTGTGGCCCATGCTGAAAATGAACTCTCCTAACCCAAGTGACTCAGAGCGGTTTGCTAATAACACGGGCCTGCTCCTGTCTACACTCTTTTTCCGACAATCTCACCCGCCAACGAAAAGGCATAAATCTAAAAGATGACCTTGTAAAATCAAGGTTTGAGAGACCGGAAAATAAAATGGTACAATGATACTTGTCTTACTGCTCTATTTGAAGCAGAAATATTTTAACCCAAGCCGCGAATAAGACAGGCTTGCTACTGATGAAGCTGCGCCATTCAAAGTGAATGAGCAAGACAGCAGAAACCGGTCTAGCTTGGTCATGAGAACCAACTTCAAAATATTCACACCCGGCATAAAATTTAAAGCCATTATTAATCTTTCGCATGAGGTCACGAATGATGATCTCGGGCCTTTCCTAAAAAATTACAAGGTTCACCGACTTATAGGAACGTCAGATGGCGCACCGCCTACCCTTATTTTACTCGCTCCAATTTGTGCATCTTACATAATATTAAAAAATTACAATATTTAGGGTAACGCCGTGACATAATGAGACAACTTTAATTTGTTGCTCGTTAGTGTGGAAGACATTGCTGAAGTCATAATTTGATTTCAAATGTTGTAAATGTATGAAAATAACTCCATGATAGAGTATGTATTCATAGGAAAACCTCAATTCAGTTGTTGCTAGAAAGCATTTTATTGTTCCATATTTTGTGAAAATATTGACAATTTGATTGCTGCTAATTAATTATGCATGCAAAATGACTTAATTTTGGTTTTTTTTATGAACCATTAATTTTATTGGAAAATTAAACTTTTTAGCTTCAATTTGATACCAAATTTACTTAAATTGGAGAAGTTTTAAAATTTGATGGTCATGTCCACTTTTGCATGGAATTGCCCTACTTCTGGTGAATAGGGGCCAAATGATACAGAAGCCTGCATTTTAGGAAAATGGGCCCTAGGCCTAGCATACAGGTTAAAATTTGAACTGTATAAAAAACCCTACAGTTTTTGAATAGTGGTTTTGTACAACTCATGTTTGCATTTTGAGCAGGTTAAGTTGACATGTCAGTATTGTAGATCCACCCCAGATGATGACTTTTAATGGTTAAGGGGTCATTTTGTTAAGTTTCTTTTAAGGATTTTAACCAAAGTTGAAACAAGGAAATTGACCAATCATTTTGAATTGTTCAGGTTCACCTGTTTCAAAGCTTTGATGTATTCCTGTTGCAGTGTCAAATTACTTCCTTAAATATTATCCATTATATATACAGACTGTGAAATGTACTGGTGTATACCTTTTTAATTCTGTTCTCTATTTCTTATTATTTTCAGTTTAGAGCCAGTTGACCCTCTTGATGGAGGAAGAGAACCTTGTTTATATCACCTTGGCTGTTAATTATGCATCATGTATGCCAATAAATATGGAAGATCTTACTTTGTCACACCTGAAACAACAGGTTGTTGCTGTGGAAGCCTCAGACAAAGAATTCTCTTCAGGTAAGTTGTATTGTTACTGTTTGTGTTTGTCATACTGAACTCATCATGGATGTACAACAGTACTTCCATGGTAAAACCAATATTTTTTTCTCAGCTGGCCATGGGGCAACCACTGTCTACTCAAAACACTACATGCCAGCCTTCTTCATAACTTGCTACTTGGAAACTTCAAACTTCCTGTTTGAGTTTGCACAATATTCAACGACACCTTATACGATGCCATTTTTTATTCTATGCCAGGGCAACATAAAATTTAAAGGTACAACCAAAGATTTTTAACTACCTGTCCCAGGGACTACTGATTTTTACCCTAATAACTCAGGCTGTAAATATCTGTCAAGCCTGCCATCATCATTACCATGGCTGGAAAAAACAGCAATTTGGGAAGCTCATTGCAGGGAAATTTTGGTATTTGGAAGGAAATTTGACTACTTTTGTATATGTAAACATGTGAAGTCCTGGGAAATTTGATTTCGATGATTTACATGCAGGGAAATTTCCATTTTTCCAGCCCTGATCATTGCGTAAGTTAACCAGGGGCGTAACCAGTTCCGGCCGTCCTGGTTAGGGGCAAGACTCAAGCTCTGTTTCCTGATTTTGTACTCAGTTGAGCTGATGTTCGCTGTGATTTTTTGCCCCCTCTCTGTGTTTTTGGTGTGATTTGTAGCACACCTGGAAAATTTAAAACTCAAGACGTGGTCATCCCAGTCTGGATTAGTGTAGTTTGTCTTCCATATTTTATGAGCCGCTCTTGAGAATCTTGTCACTATATGCCTACAATATTCTCACCACATTATGCAGTTTATGAGGAGTAACTTCTTGGCTTAGGTATTTGCTTTTATTCAATATAAATTTAAGATTTGAAATATCATGAAAGATTTTCAGAAGAAGTTGGAAGATCAGGTGTTGTTTCAAAACAAGTTTGGAGCTAAATTTGTCCTTTAATTGTTTGGTTTGTCTGACAAATTTGCAGAACAACAAATTTTCTCTGTCTTCTCCATAGTTTCTTTCAAGACTGTTGAAAGTTGATTGCATAAGAGTTACTGTACAGTATCTGTATTGGACAATATTGACTTGCGATTTGAGGACAGAGAATTTTACCTCTTACTGAATTTTTAACAAGCAATAGAATAAAAAGGAAAAAAAGAAAATTTAACCTAATTTTTCTAAGATGGGAGGAGAAAAGGCCTGCTTGTGTCACATTTTTCTGATGTTCTTGAAACTTATTTCTGCAGAATCATGCATACAGCACTTTAAGTTTTTCATGTACATGCCAACCTTTAAGTTTAGCTTTTAGATTTGGTTTTTTCTAATGCTTGTTGTGTTGTTTGGAAATTCTCATTGCACACTGTATAATGAAGTATGCTGTATGACAAAGGCAAGGGAACTTTCAATACATCCCTGGGTGTACAGGATGTATTGTGTATTAGAACAATGGGGACAATATTTACGTCAGCTTGCTCAGTGACGTAGTTCAGGGGTGCTAAATAGGTTGGATCCAGGGAACAAAATAGTTTCTATTTTAATTTTAAGCTAGGTCATGATGAGCCTAACTTTTGAGTTCTGAAAGCTCAAGAAATCTCACCCCAATAAAGTTTTTTTTTTTTTTCAGTTTCTAAACAATACAAACATCATGCATGTAATACCCCATGGATATGATTGGCTGGTACCTTCTTTTTTTGTTTTGACACCATTTTCACCTTTTTCAAAACTAACGGTGACAAAATCTTTCGCAACAAATGTTGCTAAGATGTGATAAGAAGGGAAACATTTCAGTATGTGGACAACATTGAAGCTACAGCTGTTGTCTTTGCTAACTTGCTGTTGATATGACATTGTCACAGTGCAGTAGTTTGAGGGTTGCTTCTGAAGTTGACACAGTTTGTCACTATGCTCATGAGCACAGTCACAAAACTGATTATTCTAGTGCATCAAATTCCTTGTATTTCTCGTATGTTGACACGGCAGTTGGTTAATTTTGTAGAAGAAACACTGATTGGAATTTTATAAATTGTTTTTTAGTTGTATTCAGCTATGTCATGTTACATGTCACTACAATGTTTACAGCGAGTTAAGTTGAATAGTGATAAATATGTGTGCTGAAACTCTTCTGTAAGTCTTGAGGTACTGCAGGATGTGCATCTAGAGTATATACTGTATATGTGTGTTGTTTAACAATTTCACTACGAGATTTTCATTTCCTAACTGATTATGTATTACAGGTATGCCTACCTCCTTACAAGGTACTCAGTCTGGTTTTGCCTTGCTACTCTCTTCCTGGTGTCTTGCTGTGTGACTATTTCATTCCTATTGTTTGATCCTCCAGACTTCAGTGATCCCATCCAGGTAAGTCCACTCTATTCTGTTTGCTCTACAGGGTTTTGTTAACCATGACAAAAAGTATTTTTGATGTGTGAGTGTGAAATTCTTTTGTTAAAATTAGCTTAAGCTTATTTGATAGGTTCAATGGCACTGACCCTGAAATAGTTACAAGGACTTTGACAAACTATGATGTTCTGTATTTCCTTTTAAAAGGTTATTATTTGCAAGTAGGATTTTGAACTGAATGAACTTCTATTACTTTAAAGATTGAATTTAAATTTTTCATTTGAATTGAGAATCAGGGAATTGGGTACAACTTCCTCTTTTGTGTGTCTGAAAATAGGCTCCATATGAATAGATAAAAACCCAAAAATTGGAAAGATCTTTAAGTTCAGTTAACACAATGAAAAATAATACAGGTATTTGGAGTCTATGGGATATTCTGGGGGATTTGGTGTTGCCAAGGTTTGTTGCTCCGTTTGTAATTTCCAGGATTTAATGTTCCTATAAATATGTTAAGATGGGCTCTCATCCTAAGAAGTTGAAATACCTTATCCCTGGAAGAGTGTATCCTGGAAACATTGACGTAGTGCAGATAATCAATGTGCAGTAAAAGACATTGAAAAGCTAGAAGATAGTCATGATTGCATAAACATCCATTAATCAAGTTGATTTATATGTACAAGGTAATTTCTATTTTGCACTTTCATTAAGAATAAACAAGAACATTATATGCAAATTAGTGATATTAAGCGATGGGACAAACTTTGAAGAAGTAGGCCTTGAATTTGAGAGGTGCAAGTGCGATGGCACTATATCACTTACTGTACCTCAGTTCAATGTGAGGAGTGTGACTATTTCCACACCCACATGAAGATTTGGCACTCATATCTATTTAAATTTAACGAAACAGCACACCTATCACACTCCTTAATTTGTGGAGGAGTATGATTTGTAGTACACCTGGAGAAACTAAAACTCATGTCCTAAAAAAGGACATCTTTAACTGTGAAGGAGATTGAAATTCAGTTATTCAAACATATTCCCCTGTGAGAAATCTTAGTCTTAAAGGGCAGGAGCAGTCAGCCCAACTTGAAGTAATGTGGTAGACTGCCCTGTTTCATGATTGGCTGTTTATAGTCATGTGACAACATTGTTTCCCTTCAAATGTGAAATTTACTGCTTGGTTCACCCTGAATATGCAATATTGAGGTCTTAAAATATGATGAAAGATACTTTGAAGAGAAATAAGAAGAAAATTGTGATGCTAAGCTGTTGCTTCAAAATAAGTTTGGGGGATTGCTCTTGACCTTTAAACTGTCAAGCAGAATAGGATGTTTTTTGCTAACATGTATTGGTACCTTTAAAAATTGGGACATCAAAATACCACCCTTATAGTTTTTGACATTAAGGACATTGAAAATATGAAAATTATGAAAACGTCTGTCTCCTGAACATCAACATAAAATGGTTTCAGATTTGTGTGACAGTGACATTGGGGACTGACAAGGTTTTTATAATTGCTAGCCTTTATTCAACTTACATTTCAATGACATGGGTAAGGTTGATATGTCCTGAGGGGTTTATTTTTGCTGGAACTTTGTTTACTTAAAAATACCAACGTAATGCTTCATTAAACAAGGGAGTTGCTTGAAACTCCCTGATTTAACTCATTGCAGTGTGTTAAACTTGCAAAGTTGTGATATGCTTTTATTGTGGAAGCATGGAGTTGCTGCAGTATTTGACCACTTCATGTTGTTTAGGTCAAGACACAAACTAGTATTGTACAATACTACTGTAAATAATATTTTAACATGTAGCCTACCATCCTCCCTCCTGACCACATGGTCAAGTGGTTAGAGCATCCATCTTGCAGCCAGGAGGTCTGGAGTTAGACTCCTGGCCGTGTCATACCAAAAACTCTAAAAGTGGAATCTACTGCTATTGTGCTTAGTGCTCAGCAAAAGCAGTGAGTAGGGGAAACAAGCCAGTGATTCACAATGGGAACAGTGCTGTGGCTGGCCCAACTTAAACCAATTGGTTGACCACAGATAAACCAAACTCCATCTAACTAACTAATGAACTTTCCCCTCAATTTCTTCTTTGACCATTCAAGGCTAAGAATTTGAATCTCGTGTCGGAAAATTGATCAGGCTAAAATACTGTTTGAGGATCATTTTGGTAAACTGAGGGAACTGGTTACTGCACTACAGATGAATCTGGGCAGCTAGGGAAGTTGGCCAGTAGGAGGGTCCATAAGCTTAAAACTGTCATAATTTTGTTGTCTTTATACAATTCTACATCCCCATATTCAGTGAAATTGTGGGAATCAAGAAGTTTTTGAGTGTATTACCATCCATGATGGAGGTAAGCAATGAATTTGACAGACTGAAGGTGATGGACCCCAGTTATGTCCGTCTAAATCAGACCATCACTGTTTGGATCTGTTTATAAATTTATTTAAAGGAACAGTTGATATAAATAACTTTACAAGGGTGTTTGAGGGTAGTATCACATGACAATGCTTACTAATTGGCAAAATAAGTCAAGTTTCACATCCAAAAGTTATGCAACTCTTCAAAATTTTGAATTTGTGTTCTGCTTTGCAACAGCTTTTTTTGCATTATTTCAAAAAGTGCCTGGTCACGAATTATTAGAAACAAAATTGAATAGTTACTCACTGGGTAAACATTTACGGTATTTGTATTTAGGATATGTGTATTTTGATAGGCTGTACTGTACTGTACTGTACTGCACTGCACTGTACTGTACTGTACTGTACTGTACTGTACTGTACTGTACTGTACTGTACTGTCTGAAGAAAATTTGACTGGTTTGGAAAAATTTGGCGGATGTAACAAACTGTATGCCTCATTAAAGAAAAAAGGAAATTTGAAAAAAGTTGAAATACTTCCCTGTGAGCAAATGTTTTTACAACCATTTAGTATATTGTAACTGTCCCTGCACACATAACTTTTGAGAAAAAGCCCTTTTTGGTTGCATGCCCACAGTACCTTTGACATTCAAATTAGCCATGCCTTGAACCAGGATTTTTACAATTTGTTCATAGGATAAAAAATTCCCTCAGGGTAGATACAGCAGATGTTTGGTAAGCTTGATAGGTTTAACTTTAACTTATGTTCCAAATTCAAACTGAATCTGGGGTAACTGGATATGCTCCTACAGTAATTTGACATTGTTCAGATCAAAATCGTGGTCTTATCGCTAAGAAAATACACATTTTCAGCCAGAGTGTGTGTATTGTTTGTGCAGGGCTACAGTATGCCCATTAACTGGTACATTAGCAAAGATTGACTTGGCCAGATAATAGGTTTAAGTATTGTGTAATGAAAGTGTTTGCCACTCCATTATCAAATTATGGTCAGACTTTTGAATGCTTTTGACTATCCTCAGGGCACTAAGAAAAAGGACTGAACTTTTTTCAATGTCTGGCATTTAATACAGTATTTGTACTCTGTGTAGACAAGGTCAAGTAAACTTCATGATGTACATTACTGTGCAAACATGCCAGGTGATAAGTAGACAGTTCCCTAGCACCGTACAGGACATGATTTTTTTCCATTTTGGCAAAGGTGGCGATTTTGTAACTGTGGGGTAAACTCACAAATTTTGAATTAAAAGCAATGCTTTTTGCAGAGATACCTTGCAGTATACAAAATGAGACCTTGAGTTTTAGATTTTCGCGGTTTGCAGCAGTTTCCAGCAAATCACACAAAAGTTAGTGCAAAGTGTGGTAGTTTGTACTAACTTTTCAGGGGCATGTGACATGATCTTTTCTCCTCAAGTGTGAAATTTACAGGGAGTCACTACTTAGTTTACCTATGTGTATGCGATATTGAAGTCCTAAGAGACTTTGAATAGAGTGAAGAAAAAAATGGTGAGAATGAGCTGTTGCTTCAAAATAAGTTTGGGATGACTGCTTTTGTCCTTTAAACCACAAGCGTGACTGAAGATTCTATTAATGAATTTCTCCAGACTTCATAACTAGTGACTTCATTACTTAAGTCAAAATGACAAAATTTTCATCTTTCAACAGGGGTTTGAGCCTAGGGGGACAACAATAGGTAAACGCTCTGTGGCTTGGAATAACTTGATGAAAGCCACTGGTTCTGATCTGGAACTATCAACATTCCCTGTAAATTGGCATGCAGCTGATGATGACAATGATCCTTACTCCAGCTATGATGACAGTGAAGTTGAATTTTACCAGCGGCCGCAGCCTGCAAATACCACTGAGGGAGACCCTGAATTGCCAGAGAGTTTTGGGTCATCAGAGGATGTTACTGGTGCTAGCTATGCACAGATACAGTTATGTGGAGATCCTGGTGAGTATGAAAGCCAGTTGTAGAGTTTGAGTATTGGCAAGAAAGTTGTCCGTTTGAATTTATAAATTTCAAATAAAGGAAAACTTGTGGAATTAACTAAAATTGGTAAAAGTCAAAATAAGTGTGCAGAGCCAGATTTTAATTAGACATGACAAAGATGACCATATTGCTAGCATTTTGGTGAAATTTTTATTCATAACCCATGTTTAATTCTTGAGTTGTTAGCAATTGAAGCTGACAAATTTTTGTTAACAAAAGTGAATTTGAAGCAAGCAGGTGTGATGCCATGGATTCACATTGGTGGCTAATGTTTTGTTTTCTTTTATTTTTCATCCTATTAGTTTGACCTTGAATTGATTGGGCATGATATCTTCCTCTAAGATGTATGAGGTTTTCGAAATTCATTGCTCAGGATGCATCTATGGTATCAGTGTATCAGAGTTAAGTTGCATAAAATTGGTGGTAAATTATGAATAAAATAAAAATTGTTAAACAGTGTGAATGAATGGCATCATGTCTGCTTGCTTTAAATTTAATCTCTGCAGAAAATTTGCCACATTCAGTTGCTAACATTTCAAAAAGGAAACATGGGAAAGGAACAAAAATTTCACCAGAATGGTTAGAATATGTCTGGTGTTCCTCTTTAACATATCAGAAATAAATTTGGCTCTGGACTCTTGAATCTTCTTTTTAAGTTCGAAGTTATTTTAAAACCCTTTAACTTTGTGGATGAGATGTTTTGATTTGTATTCCAGATGTCTCTTACATAGCTCAGCCAGTAGACACTTGATGGAATTTTCCAGAGGAAAAATTCATTGACTTGAAAATATTTAGAAAAATTTTCTCTTTCAGATTGTGAAAAGAATGTGAAAACTGCATCCCAATAGCATGTAGCATTCTGAAGACACTGCTTTTCAAAGTTATTCAATTTCTTCTAGAGATATGGTGCATCAAGGGAAATCTGTAATGTTATTGTGACACATTAATTTGATATTGCTTTCATTTTATCTGTAATTTTGATGTTGCTGAAGGGAATATTTAGTAACATGTTTGCTATACCCTACATACGGTGTAGAGTAATGGAAGATCTATAGGAAAAGATATTCCAACTTTCCAACAGTATTAAATTTCAAAGACAAATGTGACAGTCAATTGAAAAAGGAATCTTACATAATGTGCTCGTACTACATGACTTTCTGTGGCTTGGTTGGAAAGTGGAGGTATTTTAACAAAAATAGGCAAGTGACATATCTTGAGTTCAGGAAAAGCGTATTGCAACAGGATGTGGAGGACATGGTGTGAAATATTTTTACCTTCCTTATAAGACTCGAGTGAAAAGCCACTGGAGTTTGTCTGTAATGTTGAAGTGGTCGCCCTTTTTCATGGTTTTTTCTCTTTAGTCTGTTAAGTCTTTTAAGTGTCTTTTGCATAGATATTCCAAGTCAGGAAAGGTAACACAAGATCAAGACGAACTGTTTTCAAAAATTAATTTTGCATTTCAAAGTCAGAATGATTGACTGCATATTTCTTGCATAACAAATGGAGGTGTAACATGAAGTGGTTTACAACCTGACTGCGATACAGCAAGAAGTTTGGGGTACTGTTTTGGCAGGGCTCTATTGAAAAGTTCATAGAGAGATCATGCATTTAATTGTCTTTCCTGTCATGTGCCCTCATTAAAAATTTCTAGGACCGAAAATGTGAACAATCCACATAAATCCACCCCTCCCTTCCTCTGCCTATGAGTTATGTAAATGCTGTTTTGTTCCGATGTGTTGATTGTAATTTCTGTTATTGTTTTCAACTGTTTCAGATCCATCTTATGCCAGGATAGTCTTCCAACCTGCCAGAGAAGATGACAATCTCTTTACATTGGAATCTATCCTCTCAATGTGCCACTTGGAGTCAGAATATTTCACCAGCCATATACAATTCCTGAGATCCTGTTACACAGGTAACCTAACATGTTGTTCCAGTTGGAACCTGGGTGTGTATGTGGCTTTACTGAGTGGACAGGACTCATGTGAGAGCATCACATCCCAGAACATTGACGACGTGTTAAATCTGATCATGAAGTGCTCCCACTATTACCGCACAAAGGAATTAAAACCAGACTGTGCAGTCTATGGATGCCAAAATGTGCCAGATGAGTGTGTTCAACATAATGCCATCTTCAACATTCTCCACTATCTTGTAGATGTGGACTTCATGAGTGTGGAAAACCCAAACAATGATAAAGTCAAGTTTGCCTTGACTTTGTTGCCCGTTTATGCCGGTCAGGACATTAAAGAAATTTATGAAGATAACTTCAAGGATGTCTCTGTATCAGATGGAGTGACCACAGTTTCTGGGTTATACTTTAATATAAAGGAAGATTTATTCAGTGAATATCTGACCAAGGATGCCCTTTACCCTTGCCTTGGCATTCTGGCAGTTGTGATGCTAATGTGGGTGTACATTGGGTCTTTCTTTGTTACAATGATGGGTATGATTAATATTGCCATGTCTCTCTTCATTGCATATTTTTTGTACGTCACAGTGCTGCGGATTCCATTCTTCCCTTTTATGAACCTCACCAGCGTTATCCTATTGGTTGGCATTGGTGCCGACGACACCTTTGTGTTTTGTGACATTTGGAAGCAAGTGAGTAGAGACAGGACAAATGTTGCACAAGTCATTCTCCTCATGGAAACTTTGAGACATGCCGCGCTCTCCATGTTTGTAACGAGCTTTACGACAGCTTCAGCTTTCTTTGTGAATGCTGTGAGCTCTATAACCTCTATCCGGTGCTTTGGTATATTTTCAGGATTAGCCATTCTTTCAAACTTTATGCTCAGTATCACATGGCTCCCTGCAGTGATAGCTTTTCAAGATACTTATTTGGGCGGTATGGACTACTACTTCGAATCCACCCTAAACGAAAGTAGAAGAGGCCATTTGAGGTATGCGTGCCGCATCACAAGGAAAAAGATTAGCGAGTTGTCAAGGATTTTTTTTGAGAAAGTTTTGCCATTCATTGTAATCAAAGGGCGTTACTGTTGGCTGTTGTTTTGTAGTGCCATAATGGTTGGGGGATTCTGTACAATATTTATTTACCCCAAACTTCATCTCCCAACCAGTCCTCAATTCCAGCTATTTCAAAGCAGTCATCCTTTTGAACGATATGATTTTTATTTTAAAAACGAGTTTTGGTTTGAGAAAACCCAGTCAGGTTCCATTTATGGCAATTTACCTGTCATAGTTGTATGGGGTGTCAAAGATGTGGACAACGGCAACCATATTGATCCAAATGACAGAGGCTCTTTGGTGTTGAAGAAAGACTTTGATATTACCCATCCTGCCTCTCAAGTTTGGTTATTACAGTTTTGTCAGAATCTCAGAAACCAAACCTTTTTAAAGGCATCCAAGGAGTGGCATATTGAAAATTGCTTTATTGAAACTCTGAAGTACTGGATGGAGTTTCGTGATTGTGGTGACATCAATATGGCACCTTGCTGTCAAAATGCCACATTTCCTTATGGTCCTCAACTCTTTCAGTACTGTCTTGAGATGGCTGTGCATGAACTTCATCAAGAGTATCCAATGTACTTTGACAAAAAGAAACCAGGTCCAAGATTTCTGGCCGAAGATAATTCAGTCTCTGCTCTGATTGTTGCATTTAGCAGCACTAGTTCATTTTCGTATGTTTACGAGGACATGAAACTGTTTGTAGAGAAAGTACAAGGATGGGTAACAGAGCAATTAGAAGTAGCACCAGTGAGCATGGAAGGTGGTTGGTTCACAAGTGACTTGGACTTTTATGATTTACAGGATCACTTAGCCAGTGGAACGCCCTTGGCCCTCGGACTTTCTGTGTTCATTGCTACTGTGGTGCTTTTCCTCACAACTCAAAATTTGCTGATAAGCTTTTTTGCAATTCTGTCCATATCTGGTGCCCTGTGTGCCACCATTGGTACCCTTGTTCTTCTTGGGTGGCAGTTGAACATACTAGAGTCTGTAATATTGTCAGTTGCTGTTGGATTAGCTATCGACTTTACTGTACATTATGGTGTCGCATATTCCATGTCCCCTGATGAAGATAGGGAGTCCCGAGTTGTCTTTGCTCTGTCAAGAATGGGGGCTGCTATCGCCATGGCAGCTTTGACGACCTTTATTGCAGGAGCCATGATGTTACCAGCAAGCATACTGTCCTACACTCAAATGGGGACTTTCCTCATGCTAATCATGGCCTTCAGCTGGCTATTTTCAACATTCTTCTTTCAATCAATTTGCAGGATCTGTGGACCACAGGGTACCAGCAGAAATTTAAATCAAATATGTGTGTGTTGCCAACATGATAGTGTTCATATGTTTCAGAGGTATAACAGAGGGGTGGCACCTGCTGCCGGATATAACTTCCAGGATGTGTGTAATGTCAGCTCATCATACCAGTCTTCCTCAAGTTCAGCTGACTCTGCTCAAGAGACAGAAGTGTCACCTTTTGCTACTTCATACCCTTCCACAGAGACAGGGCAAGGTATGAAAGATTCTATAGAATATATGTCGTATTCAGACACTATGAAAACATATCTAACAAAAAAACTGGTTAATTATGGGATGTATGACACAGAAGTTAAGTATGAAGGAGGGCAGTATGTCAGTAATATAGTGCCATCATCTCTCGAGTTTGGCAGTGAAAGAGAAAGCAAACCAGCCTTGCTCCCAAATAGTGACCCAAATATTCCTGATATTTGGCTGAAAAGGTAGTAAGAGATGACAAATGCTTTCTACTTTGGCATTTTGCCAACTTTGATGTCCTAAGAGACATATGTAACTTGGCAATGTCACATATAATTTTAGGAGAGGGAGATGGAAATGGGGTGAGGGTTAGGAGAGGGAAGGGTGAGGAAGGGATCTTAAGGTCTGCAGCAGTGAAATTGTTGATATTTGAACCATTTCATAGTATGTGTGTATTCATCTCGTGGGTGTAGTATATCTCTCATATTCCATGTCTGAAGTACAGTAGAAGAACTGTTGGTGATTGTGCATGGGCTGGAAAAGGAGATGGATTTATGTGGGGCAAGAGGCCTAAAATCTAAGTGTGATGTAACAATTCTGTGTCTAAGTCATCCTTCATTTTTCTTCCCCTTGGACCTCCACCCCTTATTATTCTCATTTCCCATAATTTTAATACAGAATCTATGCAAGCATATATGATGGTGACCCTTTCCATGCTCTTAAATTTCATTTGCTACAAGGGGTGCAAGTACAAGAGACCTTCCATAAATCATGGCAATTTTGGCAGGGAGTGGTTAAAATTTCCACTGCCAGGTAATTGGCTTTGGAGTAAGGACATGAAAACATACTGTATTTTTCTTTGGTGACATTTTGTCATTAGCTTCTGTTACAATTGTTTTGTTGCTCCTTGACAGGGACAATACCATTGAAGTCAAACCAATGAACAGCAAAGCTAGTCAAATTTGTTTTGTTCTTCCATACTTTTGTTGCCAAAGAAGCTTTTCAGTAGAATGGTTAGCTGTTTGTTCCAAGATTAGTGATTGTTTTGATTTCCATAGAAACATGCTGTGATTTTCAGTCTGTTAAAACAAATAAATCAATTTAGATCATGATTTTCTGTTCAATAAAAAGCTTGGTTTTAATCACATTTTGATTGGCATGATTTAAATCAAGAATCTCTTTCGTTCTCACCAAGATTTTGTATACAGATCTTGCTAGACAGTCTCAATCACGGACTGATATACATAGACAGAGCATGTAACGTGTACGTCTTATCCGTAGATGGTCCCCACCGACTGGGACAATAAAGGGGACCAAGATGGCCGCCTAAAGCTATAATTTGTATGATTTGACCACGATGCTGTAATATTTTAAACAAAATTTAAACTTGAATGAGAAAAAATGTCATATTCCTGCAATATGTGCAGTGATTTTGACCTTAACTTGCCATATTTCAAAATATTTCAACTTTCTTGCAAAATATGGGTATACTTGAGCAAGTCCCAACTTTCACACAAAACCATAGCAGACAGCCATTTTGGTGTGCTTTTTCTTACTCGTACGGTAGAGACAATCTACCATGCAGTATGCTCCGTCCATATATAGGAAGTCCGTGGTCTCAATAGAAAAAGTTAATAAAATTGAACAGTAAAGCATGATCACTTTGTCATGAGTACACAGGTTGTTACAAGATTGTTATAAAATTGTTATTATACTTGGAAATTCAATTTCAAATGAAAGAGCTTTCTAATTGTATAGTATTTTTTGTATTTGCCATGCAATTGGTCAATGTCACTTTTAGGTGATGTATTTGTTTCTACTCAAGTGCTCAATTTAAACATCTCATATATGTCCAAAAGAAAACAGAATGGCATCTGCTTCCCTTATTCTTAATTCATAAGTTACAAAATTTTGTTTAAAAATATTTCATCTATTTCAACTCCAATCTTGAAACCAGTAATATTTTTCATCAGTTGGCAGTTTGTATTCTTTCGTAGCAGGTAGTACCATATTATAGACAGTACGTTGTATTTTGTTAGATCTTCTCAAGTTTATCTTTTTCACTTTTCTATCAACATTTTCCAAAAGTGAGTTGTATAAATACATCATCAATTGTGATATTTTTGTATTCATTGAAACCAATAAAAAAGTTAGTTTAAAGGAAATAAAAAAAAATAGCAATGGGTGTGATGTCACTCTTTCTTAGTTAACCTATGGATAAGACCCACCAGGTTTGAAGCCAGAGAGCTATTAGTGTGGGATGCAAATCAATGTGTAGCTAGGTTGTATCTATTAGAGAACCACAATCAATTGGTGCAGAGCATAAGCATTGATCCAAGGGGGGTTTTATGGTCTCGGCCCTCCCTTTTTTGCCGGCATCAACAATAAAGCATACAGGAATTAGTGGTGCATCTCCCTTTCACCCTTTTCTTTCTCTGAAGTCAGCCCCCCCCCCCCCTTTTTGGAATGTCTGGATCCATGCCTGACATACATACAATTTTTGGCAAACACATGTAGAAGGACACGGTTCCTCTTGTGTCTTCATTCTCGTTTTATATTATTACAAGCAGAAATGCTTTTGACTTTAATTTTTGCTGGAAGAAATTTGGTTGTAAATTTCTAGTTGATGTACAGTATGTCAATAGTGGGAATTTGTGATGGTTGGAAAAGCTTTATTTGAGCATGAGTGTGGGTTGATTCCATCCCTTGCCAGCACTTGTACAGGAAGCCTTTTTGCAAGAGGGGGAGTGGATAGAATACAAAACATTTATTTCTAAGATATAAGAAGACTCAACCAGTGATCAGTTCAAAATTACTTATCTTTTCTGAACTTTTATCTACAAGTGTCATAGTGGATGGGTGTGGAGGTATGTTGCTATAGGATAAAACTGATGGACATGACAGATCTGTGAGTTCCTACACTACAAGGGAGAACCTGGGACAAGTCAATCCACCAAGGGACCCATTTTCAGTCTAATAAATGTTCAAGAAAAAAAGAACACAATAGGTATATTTTTTGAAGCATATTGTCTTTTTGACAAAAATCTATGAACATACTTTACAATCTGCTGTGTTTTTAGACTTACAACATTTTTAATTCTTACAATAATTTATTCACATATTGCCCTAAAGATTTCATACATGTTTGGCCATATATGCCAGAACTTTGACTACACAATGCCAGCTGATAGTGAAAGAAGTTTTAGGATTGCCAATATGCATGCAAAAATGAGTATCAGCTGTAGGCATACAAAACTTGTGAACCATTTTCCATTAACCTGTGATGCAACATGATATGACAACTATTGGCAAAGTTTTCAGCATGACATCTTCACAAAATGCACAAAAGCGAAACGGTTAGATAAATGCCAGATGCAGATGCAGCTGTCTGTTCCCCTAAATGAACACAAAGAGCTGGGAGGCAACACTTGTCATCCCCTTCACCCTCTTCCAAATTACGGGATAAATACACAACACTAGCATTTCACCTGTAGTCTACAGAAAGCACACCTTAATGGAAAGGGCTGATGGCAAGTTAATGAGGCACTTGGCACTTAACAACTTCCTAAAAACTGAATATCATCCTACCTGCTTGGGACCATAGTTATCTTAAAATCCATGGTAACATCACCACTTGTCATGTTTCCCCTTGGAAATCTTCAGATAGCATTTTGTATCTTGGCATAGACATGACTTCATTTAAATGCTTTATTTCAAGTACCCCCCCTCCCAAACCAGCCCAAACACAATTTTATTTTGTTAGTTGAATGATACTGCAAGTTATGGTGTCTAGCTGAGAACAATGATGAAGAAGAAGAAGCCTTGCAGGGTTAGCAAATTCATGAATTCTACACTGTGGTAAGTAGTCTGTTATATGACTTTAACCAGTGGCAGACATAGAGGATGATAAATCTGAATGAGATAAATCCCTTTTGTCAAAGCCACTTCATAACACAAAATGCTACACAAAAAAAATAACAAGTTCTCATGACAAAGTAAATCATCACTGCTACAAGGAGCAAGGCACATGTCTGTCCACTCCGTAGAAGCAGGCTCGGAAATTTTCTGCCAATACTGTAGAATGTGAATGAAGATCTTACGCTTCCCCCTTGACAAAGTATTCTCATCTTTTGTAACTATGAATTAGTTTACTACAATAAGTGCAATAATATATCATTGCAGGCACTGATTGAAAGAAATTTACACACAATTCCATGCATAATATATTACAAATTGTTCAAGTAGTATAACATGCAGTTTCAACCAATAGTCCCCTCTAATCATCCCCAACCCACCCCCCTCCCTCCCCCTGCACCACTTAAGTAACTTACTGCAATTGACCAGGACTTAAATATACTAAAAAAGATAACCTTTCACTACCATTTAGAGGAACACCTAGGTTATGTAATTTCATGTCACTTGGAGGAGACTACATGAATGGAAGAGGTTGGTTGGGGAGAGGGAAGTAATACTTATCTATCTCTGTAGATGAATAAGCAGAATTGCATTTCTTTGAAAATATTTACTGCTGAAACAACAAGCTGACCTGGGACTGGTTCCCACTGTTTATCCCTTCTACCATTGATAATTGGTAAAATTATCAAACCCATACACTTCGGCACTATACAGACTTGCCAAATGTCATGCAATTTGAAGCTAGTTAGGCAATCTGAAGTTTCACTCATTTAGAATATAAAAGCATTTTCACCCCCTGCATGACCTAGGTCATCTAATATACTGATGGTTCAAAAGACCATGTTCAAGTGTTGTATCACCACCACCAGCAGCCACACTATTATTACTAAGCCACCTACTGGTTAACCTGTAAACTGCAACTACATAGGCTGCTTTCTCTCCTTCCTTTTACTGGACAGCCAACCACAAACTATTTGGTGTTGTAGTTGAGACCTGGCAGTCCAAAGCCAAGGCCAGCCTTGAATAAACGTTGATAGCACTATAAGCGTGGAGGTCCCAAGGCAGCTTGAGGCTGGATAATCTGAGAGTGAGGCTGACCTCCACTACAACACTGTACACTATTGTACCCACAAATGAAATACAGAAGTGCACAACTTGTCTATTGCATGACCCAGTATATATATATATATAATCAATTACTTTTAAAGACACATACTGAAATATTACATATGTTTGCAAGTATGCCCAACATTCTTTCTGTATGCTGATATACCATGAATATATTCACAAAACTTCCACCCATAACACAACACTTTATACAAGTTTTGCAGACTATTTAGCTATATCACACATCTAAAAATGAACTGCATAGATTTTATGAAAGTCAAAAAAATCACAATACAGGATTTCCCTGCCTGGATAAGCAGCATGATTACTACACTAATTTGGAGGGACCATTGTTTGTATGACACAGATTTCTTGAAAAGAGAAAAATTTGTAAGAATCTGGTTTACTTTTGAAGGGTGGGTTAGTTTAGAGCACAGCCACATTCAAATAAAAGTTTAATTTCTACACTTTACAAAAAGAAAATGATGACAAACAATGACCTTGCACATTGAACAAAAATGACAATCAAATCTAAAAAAAAAACCTTACACAGGATCAGAAATGATGGCAAGCGAAACAGCTGCGACAGAAGACACTCATTAAGGAAAGAAATGCCTTGCAGGGAAATAAATGACCCATGAGCATCAATTAAATGTTTTCAATATGAGAAAAGCTGCTATTTCAAACATAACACATAATTACACTGTTGTTTCCCAAAGTCACCTCCTGCACAGAGCAAATTGGCAGTATGAATAAGAAGATTCAAAACGGCAAGATGTTTTGGTTAATGCCTGCCATGATTCTATGCCAATCTCTTGAGACAAACAACTGATTTTGAAAATTAATTTTATCAGTCTTTTGATTGAACTTATTACAAGAGTCTGTTACTATTCAATCTACCATATGAATGCAGAAAAATAAACCCCTTGAACCCCCCTCCAAAAAAACCCCTTACCAACGTAATCGACTGCCACCACAGTCTACAAAGTAAGTTGAGAAAGGAAATGGAGGGCCCTTTTTT
Organism: Holothuria scabra; assembly: GCA_037179385.1. Lineage (NCBI taxonomy): Eukaryota > Metazoa > Echinodermata > Holothuroidea > Aspidochirotida > Holothuriidae > Holothuria > Holothuria scabra. Next base: position 18,321,707 of record CM074180.1, read on the forward strand.
GGTATAGCAGTCAAAATATTTATATTTTGAGTGCCCTCATGGCAACCTGTGTCACCTACAGGATACTGAGGGTTTAAGTTATATTTAATACAAAATAAAACTGAATTTTGGCATCAGAATCATCTATATCTACAAAATATTCCCCTCTGCCCCCTCCCCCCAAAGCAAACTCAATACAAAGTATGGTAAACAAACTGAACTGTTAGAAAGGCAATGTAAAGTACCCCCACCCCCACTCCATCTAAAACAAGAGCCCAAGGGCACTATGGTTCCTTGCATTAAAGATGATATTGTATTAAGGTAGTCCCAAGGTAAGGCATAATTTGCACCTTTAACCCCAATGACTTTTGGCCATCACCCAAAAACATAGGGGCACATTAAATTTCAAAATCATACAAGCACTTGCCGTTTGAGAGAAATGGAACACTAAACTTTTCAAATTATCACACTGCACACTGCCCACTTCCATGCGACAAATACATTCATCACCTTTCACTAAAATGTCATTTACTTGAGTTTGGGGTAGTATAGGAGGTTAGTTAATTGCCTTTTTGGTCAATCTCAACAATTCAAATCCAGACCTTAAAAAGAAGTCACAAAGGTCAAATACAGTCAAAGTAGATCCCAACTGATTTTAAATAAACACAGTCTCTTCTGCACCAAAGAAATTTAACAGTCATCTGGTCATTCCTGACCACCAAAATTTATGATGGATGACTAGAAATTATGTCATGGCTGTCCTTTAGACTACCCAATGTGTTTGCCTGAAAAGCAAAAATAAGGAAAAGCCCACAATTCTGCTACTAAAGGCAGCCCGATAGTGATTTATTACCACCAATTTCTTCTTCACAATTTGGCTAGAAGACCAAGAAACAAACAGCTCTGTAGAATCTAAGAAATGACTTTCAACTTGACCTTTTAACCTAAAGAGGGTGTTAGAAACAGCATTGTAGTCCCTAGGGTAAAAGCAGAGGTAAAGAAGAGAAACTGCTTTCATATTTTACTATTGAAATTGGAATCTTAGCTTGCACTGTGAAAAACTTTATTCAATACTGTATGTGAGGAAAAGGTTGTTTTTAATAATAATTGCATTACTGTCCTGATTGTCAACTAAACTGCTTTTAGACTGAGAGGGGGTTATAATTCTTCTTTTCTTTTATACATTGCATTTGTCTAAAGGCATTAAACTTCAGCTGGGCTTTAAAACCAATTGAACAAAGACCCAAAGAGTCTTCACGTGCACTTAACTTAGACGAACACAACTTTCCATTATTTCCACTATGTTACTTGGTTATTGAGTAATTGCACTGCATACCTGGCATTGCAATAGGCCTACATATGACCTACATGTACACACTAGCCTGTCATTTAAATGTCAGTAACTCAAGTAACGAACATTGCAGGAGGGTAGTGTAATAGCCTTTTTGGTTCGTCTGATCAAGACAAATCTTGACGTCACAAAAAAGTCACAAAGGTCAAAAGGTCAAATGAGGTCAAGTGAGGTCAAGGGGGGTCATCACGTGCATTTCACTTAGACGAACACAAATCTCCAATACCACCCTTCTAAAATGTTTCAGTGGCAAGATATCAATAAAACATTACTTTTTGACCTTTTGACCCTTTCCAATTATTTTGGTTAATGTACCAAAAATTTTCACCTCCTACCAATCTAACTTATCCTAAAATGATGCCACTGCTTGAACAACGGATACTGAGTTACAGCTACTAACAGAAATTCAGTTTTTGGCCTCTGGTGATCACCAGTGACCTTTGACCTCCACCAAAAATGATAGGGCACATCTACTCCACAACATCTACATACATACCAAGTTTGAAAAAAATTGATCACTCGGTTATTGAGTTATCGCACCACATACCTCGCATTCCAATCCGTCACATACACACACACACACACACACACACACACACACACACACATACATACGCCAAGGTGACTGCATAGGTTCCTTTGTTACACAAGGAACCAAAAATACAAATTAGCCACTGAACTTTCCCCTATGTCTTTGGGGGGTTACAAATGCTACAAGTTTAAAATAATCTTTCGACTGATACATTTGCTGACTGGTGAACTTGGTCAGTCTAACCCCCTGGCTGTCTGTTTCATACAGGAAACAAATCCAGTTTGATTGAAATACTATCACAATTAGAGAGGTAAATTTGGTTAATATTCACCTTGTAATATACATACATGCATAAATATACATATTCACTTCATAAAAATAAGTTTAACTAGGTAACATGCAACTTTCACCAGTTGCTTTGATGTTTTTCACACCAAGTCCAGCTACAGAAATGGGGCAAAATAACTTCCAGGGAGCAAGTTTTTCAGCAGTAATAGTCAGTCTTCATTTAGATATTATGAGAGTGAAGAATGTTTTGTGACATTGAAAACAAATGATGCAGCATTATTTTACATTATCCATAAATACTTACCAAAGTTCCCTAGTTTAAAACTGCTACCCTTGAGAGGTTTTCAATGATACTTGCAAACAAAGGCTTGTTTCTTTTGACACAGAACTGATTTGTTTCGATCCAAACTGGAGTTTGGTCAATGGGTTACCCAATCCTGTTACCTAACCAGGAAGTTCTCTGATAGATTCTGGATTATTAGTTGCCAGCTTGAGATGGCTAAAACTTGCTATTCACTTCTAGTAGGAGGTTTTAGCCAATGTTACCCGAGAAAAAGGCATTTTCTCAGGTAAAGCTTGTCTCTGTAACTGAGGCAGTTAACCCTGTTTAAGCCAACCTTGTTGCTCTATTGAGCAAATAGTCTTTGGAGGGGCCAAATGCCTTTAAATGTATTGATCTCAAGATACCTGAACAGGAAGTTCTCTGATAGATTCTGGATTATTAGTTGCCAGCTTGAGATGGCTAAAACTTGCTATTCGCTTCTAGTATCATGCATCATATTTATTCTATCATGATAAAATTAACATCATTTATGGATATCATTTTCAAAAGGCAAACACCTCTATGTAAATTGTTACTGCTTCTGATTTAACCAATTTGCTTGTGACTTGCCTTCATTGGTAGTATAAAACAATCTTTTACACCTTATGGGCCATTTTGTAAAAAGTGTCCAACCAATTCAAGGATTAAACCATTTCTAGAATTAAAAAGACATTTTAATTCACTCTTTTTAATTCTCAATTGACACATCTAAGAATGAATATTCATATAACCTTTGTCAGTTCATTTGAACTTTGTCACTGGGCAAAAAAGGCAAAATTTTCAGCAAATAGCACCTGGTATCAAAATTAAAGCATTTTCAAGCTGCTCTCTGCATTTTCTGTTTTTTTTTTAGAACCAACAGAAGAATTTCTTCGCAAATGTTACAGGGTTAATGAATGCTAAGCTATTTGAAGTTGAAATTTAATAAGTACTAGAGTTGTATAGTTTGGTTATGAGGGACTGATGTTTCAGGATTAACGCTATCATTATTAAATAGTTAGTCCTCTTTAAATAGGGCAAGATAAATTCCCCAGTTAATGTGTGGATACACAATATGCATTTTACTTGCCAGTATGAATTGCGTACAGAAGATACACAAATATGTCCAAAAACAAAACCCAATGACCTATAACTAACAGCACACTCAATCACTTCAATACTCCAATGTTAAGCTTACTCATATTACATGCAAAATGGTCACAAACCGCTATCCATTCACATGGGATACTCTCACTATTGCAGCATTATGTTTAGTTTTGGACAATATCAACTGATGTAATCCATTGACAGTATTGAAAACCTTTAAATGAAAGGCTATGAGTTGTCAATAAAGAAATGACTACTTCAATAATAGTGACTTCATTTACAATTTTGGTATGACCATTACTCCCAATATGTTACGTCATGTAAACAAAATTACATTTCCATTTACAGCACCAGGCCTTGAGTTTAAGATTTTCCAGGTGTGCTACAAATCACACTCCTCATTAAATTTAGGAGCCTGGTAGGAGTGCTATTTTATTTAACTTAAATAGCTTTATATGAGCCCCATTCTTCATTAATGTGTGTAAAAATCGCACTCCTGACAGTGAAGAGCGATGGTGTGTGATCACACTGACATGCCTCAAAATTCAAGGACTGTACCACAAATATATGGCTCTACGTTTCCTGCTTTTTAGGTTCAAAATTAAAATACATAGACTGCAGTCTCATTTCTAAACCATGGGTACGGGATTAATACCAGCTCAGTTTGATACTAGAAACATAAGATATCATTCTAAAAAAAAAAGGTTATATCGGTCTATCACTAATAACCTTTCTTACAATTGCCTTTCAATTACACAAATGCCAATCAGATATGTTGCAATCTAGATAGTAAAGGACATTACAACTGCAAGAAGGCAGCCATTTTGAATAGCTAAAAACAACTATGACCCTTAAATCCCAATCCAAGAAAACTCTGAAAATTGAACATTTTTTATTTTTTAACTTTATCATTTACTAATGAAATTATGTTGGATTTCTTCTATTAAAGGGAAACCAATATGACATAATACAAGACTAACATGACAAGATACTGTACTCATAAAGCCACCTAGAAAAAATTTCTGCCCAAACTTTGAACCCTCCTTGCCACTTGTAATGAGTACATAAATATTAGCCCTGTACCACTGAAATATAAAAGTGTTTACGTATCATATTTTAAGGCACTTGATACATCAAATTGAAGTCTCAATGGAATTTTCTTCTGAATTTCTGCCACGGTTTAACTTCAGGTCACCGCTAAGTAAACGAGTACGACATGATTCCCCACTCTTTGAATCCATCAACCTATGAATTTCTGGAAAATATAAAAGGGAAGATTGGTAGGTCAATGTACAAGCATGGTATCAAAATCAACAAAACTTACAATAGTTGGTAAATCTTTAAGCCTAGCTGACCTAATCTATTGGAATGGAAAAACAAATGCAGATAACTAGCTTCTGGAATTGTTGTGATCCCATGATACTGTTTAATAAATACAGGGAGGGAAGGGCCACCCAGGATCAGATTCAGAAGATAGGCCTTCAGTTTTGGTATTTATTTTTCTGTGGCTAAAAAATGATACACACCGAAATATCCCGTAATCCTTCGCAATTTGCTATTTGAACAAGTGTCTTAACCAGAAATTAATTCAGCTGTCTAAAAATTAAAACAGATGCCTAAACTCATTATTATAAATTGAGATGGGGAAGTTAGGCACAAAGTAGATTGACAAAACTGCATACAGTAAAACTGATAGAAATTAAAGAGGTTGTTAAATGATATGTTGAATCATTTTTTTTCTAATCACTATAATTATGTTTGTGAAACACATTTCATCCTCTGACATGGAGTGATTGCACATTTTTCCTGCTTTACCGTAAGCAGGTTCATCACAAATACAACTCTATTAGCTCATTGATAATCATCCCTGAGTATAAGGGGTGTCTTCTGAACCTTTAACTATGGGTATGTTAATAAGTTACAAGAGGTTATACAGCTCAGTTGCTAACCAACTGGTTTAAGGCACCATAGATAAATTTTGCTATGCAGCTAACTGCATCTTGCTCGCGGTTAACTGGCAATTCAATAGCACACGCCCAACTGCAGTTACAGGTAGTTGACTGCGGTCGTATTAGCTCACACTTGCGGAGCAAAGTTTGCTTAAGACGAACGCGACCGACTGCCCTTACAATGATCCTTTGTATATGGATTAGGAAAATCTCTTTACACTGTAACAGCACAAAAAAGACCTCAGATTTGTGCTAGGTCAGGTTTTTTTTTCCGTTCGCTGCCTCTGCGGAATTATACCATAGCAGTTTCCCGTAACTTGAGCAAAGCTACGGAAACTATAAAAAAAATCGGAAATTTCAATGCAGTTATGAAGCGACCGTGAGAATATTGCCACCTCAGTACGTACGTTGCACATGTACTGAAAGTATTTGGTATTGAGACGTTTGGGTTCCACTTCTGCTACACAACTACATATTAACGTTTTATTCCAGATAATGGAACGTTTTGTTTTTTGTCATGAAAAATCGCCCGTAATGATAACCAAAACATGAAAAAAAAAACATTCTGTGCAACTGTAACGAGTGCAACTGGATCGCGATCTGGAACCGTACGAAGTCTGTTATATGTTACGTATCTGCTCAAATATCGCCCGCTTCCATCCACAAAGCAGGATCCAGTAGGCCTACTGAAAGGGTCGACAAAACTCCACGTGGCCAAGAACATCAAAACTATTCACAAGCCATGTGTAAAAGACCCCCATACAGCAATCTGCAATACATTTGTGAGCTTTAGGTGTAAAGTTTTTCTCGACGATGTAATTTTCTTCAGCAAGTCTTGGTACTTTTGCCATTGCCTAACGTATAGCAACTATGTATATTGTGAACCTATCCTGCACATGTTTACCTTCGATTTCCTTAATGTGAAAGCTGTACAGTGGTGAATATTTATTTTCTTATATTTACTCTCAAGTACAATATTTTATTTGCTCTAGAACATTTTTTAAATCATGCAGCAGCATATTTTACTGACCGGGTTGTATCCAGCTGCATGCAACAGGTTCTCAAATTCTCCCATATATATAAGTGTTACGTGGTGCCATTGAAAAATATTATCATGTCTCTATGGGGTTGTTTCAAACCTTTGTACTATGTACAGGCGCGGATCCAAGGGGGGAGGGCGGACGGTACTTGCCTCCCGCGCCCCGGTCCCCTATTTTTCGGCGACCAAAGATTTCTTTCAGTCCTAATAAAAGCATCAGCGGACCGTGACTTCAACCTCCTGTCTCATAGCACACCCTTCTAGAACGGCTGGGTTATTTTCCTCCATTTGACTTCCCGAATCCGCACCGCCGACTGATCCCGCCAACTGTATTAGACAGTGGGGCAAGCCCTCGTAAAATGTTCCCACGTGATCTCCCATTGCGCGTAACCCAATTCCTTTCCTAAAATCGTGAAAAAAATGTAAAAAGCACAAAACCGTTTTAATTGTTCACGCGATACTTCCCGAGTTCCTGTGTCGAAATTGAACAAAATATAATGTTCAGACCGTTTCCGAATGTTGTAATTTTCTCCAAAGCAACACCGCTAGCGGCCTATGCAAATATCGACTTTCAAGAGAGTTATCCAAAATCAAGAACTTGATTTCTTATAACCTAGACAAATATTACAGGATGTTCTCAAATCACAGGATGATAATAAAAAACTTGATCCTCCGTTTATTTTACACTCTAATATTGATGAAATATTAAGGGAATAGCCTAGTCCTCAACTGATACTAATTACCTGTCTTTCTTTGCCTGTCTTTGGTCAACCCGAATTGTTCCGAGGAAATGTAACCCTCAGATGCAGGCTCGGAAATGGTCTCTATAAGCCCTTCGAGTCAATTCCAAAATTTTCTGCCCCCCTTTCTCCAAAACCCTGGATCGGCGGATGTACTATAATCAAACTCTCAAACGTGACAAGGTAGTTAACCATAATTAAACCTTCTGGCTGTAAATGATGTGTAGTGTGTGGGGAGGGGACCGATGCGCGGGGGCTTAATTAAGACGTTGTGGGCCCTCAAGAACTTTTGCAGACCTGTATATGCTGAAAACCATTGTTTTCCACGGTTTATATCTCTTTTTACTAGCTTCATTCTAATTCTTATAATTTTGTAAGACAAACCACAGCTTCCATTTCGGGAGGGGCGAAAACTTTACAAAATGATGTCCAAAAATGCCCTGAGAAATCAAAATTATTTCACAAGCGCAAACGTTGCATTGGCGAGAATGATAAAATCGAAGTCTGAAATCCTGAACAACTAAGACGTCGTGCAAGGATGTTGAAAGTATTCATATATTTTGTACACTACAAAACTGCATGAAATAGTTGGTAGTTTAACGGTATTATCGTCGTCTTTTGCTACCACGACCCGGGATCGATTCCCTCTGAATGCCGTTCACGACATTTTTTTTTTTTTGGTTTAATTCTGCCTTTTCAGATCAATTTTTGGAAAGTATAAGGGTGATATTGGTTCTCCGTTATTGTTTAATAAAAACAAAACAAAATCAGATTTGAGATCTTCATTGCAAGCAAAGCCTAACAGTTACTATGTATATATTTTTGCACATGGCCAACTTAGTACCCGGCATACCCGTGATGATCTATCCAGTTGAAAACATGTCGTAAATATTGACGAATAATTTAAGACACTAGGATTGTTGGTTTGATTCTTCACCGCAAGGCAAAATATCCTCGTGTAATGTGTGAAATAATAGGATGCGACTACCAACACTTATAATTGTTTGGAAAAAATAACGATCTAAGCAAAATTCTTTATCGTGTGAGCACCAAATTAGAGCCCTTTACCCACGTTGATGGAAAAATTTTTTTCCGACAGGAATTTGAAGGGTGTCCCAACCTCAATGGCAGGGTGTTAATGAATGAACCTACGTAGTAGTCCTGGGTACACGACTTCCTAATGAGGTTACGATAGCGTAGAGTGTTAGCAAATGAACGTACATAGCTTGTCAGTGAAAAAACAATGCTAACTCATGTGTACACTAGAGCATGCAAATTCCACAAGTGTGACGTAATTTTTCAGACGTGCAAGAGAATACTGAAAATAAAAGTTGTGATTGGTTGATATTTTTAACTTACGTTTTTTGGAAGAAGTAACACAAACAGCCTAAAGGTTGAGTAAGCAGGATTGCTTTTTGAATCAGAAAACGTTCAAAAATTGAAATATGAAAAAGACAAATGTGTGATAAAAGTATTTATTTTCTTTATCAGGGTTTTTTCTGTCATATTTCTGTATTTCTGTCCGTTCTATTTGAACTTGTGAGGCGATCTTTGCCGTTCTGCCGGGGAAAATCGCATAGCATAATTTGGATAAGGCATCTAAAGCGAATATCATTTTATAAAAACGGAATCTACGTACGCTCCACGAAAATATAAACAGCAGTTAATAGTTCTCATATGATGAACTACCCCGCCGAGCAGACGAAGTCTTTTCGTTCAGCTCATCGCTACGAAAAAACAGCTTATGGGGCGGCAGCCACACAGGCGCTACGCAGACTAATGAGTAACAGGTCTTCCTACTTCTCGTGGCTACGCTTGCAGAAATTTAAGCCGGTTGACTGCAGATGCATTACCCCATTGTGTCGCTGGGGTAAAGGGATTAAGTCACTATATCAAAGCACGGGCAGCCGGCTGCAGTTGGAAAGCTTTGTTCACGAGTTCTGTCAATGGGAGAGCAGCTCACGAGCATCGTAACAATAGCGCTATTCATCCATGTCCAGCTGCGGTAGGATAAACTGCAGTTACTTTTGACTGCAGTTGGATGCATAGCGAAATTTATCTATGGTGCCTAAGTCAGGCCAGCCACAGTTTTTTTTTTTTTTTCCAGTTGTGGATCACTGGCTTGTTTCCCTATTCCATTGTTTATGCTGAACACTAAGCACAACAGCAGTAGGTACCATTTTTAACTCTTTGGAATGACCAGGCCAGGAGTCCAACTCCAGGCCTCCCAGCTGCAAGTTGGATGCTCCAACTAGTTGGTCATGCAGTTGGTGTAATACCTTGAATTAACATCTAATGTTGGCAAGCATTTAGGTGTGGCTATGACCTGGTTACTGTATATCACTAGTTAATCTTTTCACAAGTTTGCTACACAATGTAGCTCCCCTCAAATATCTTACCATCTAATTTTTTCTCCATCTTCCTCATATTATGCAATATTTGTGAGATTTCTCTGTTTTCAGTCTTCAGGAGAGGATAGTCTCTTTCAGGATGATGTGGTTTCAGATTTCTTGCATTTTCTCCTTGTCTGTGTAACAAAAAGAATGTTCCAAATCACACCACTGGTCTCATAATCGTTCTTTCCTTATTAAGCGTATTTTGGTGCTTTACCACCATCAATGTCCCTTCTTTCTGTGCAGTATCTCTGGTGGGTAGCCATGAAGAATGAATATGACTGAATGAATCTTACACATTCAATGTTTTGTTTTGAGAGTCTAGTGAAAGTTCTACATTTGAAGTTCAAACAAGAAAATTGTATACACCTACACGACAGTATGAATTTAGTCCATAATGTCTAATATCCACATACATATTACTGCTTACAAAGTCTTAGATCCAGTTTTAATTTAACTGTAAATAAACATTTTTGTAGGTAAAAGGTAGTTTGAGAGCTATACTAGTCATCCTGGTTTCTCACAACACTACACTGTATAATGCTTGCACTGCTTTAAGCATTTGTTTGTTAGTATGAGACTATGAGAAGTTTCAAAAACATTTGATGCACATAATACAGTAACAAAACATATTTAAAAACATGACCACAACCACAATGAGAAGAGATAATTGACTAGCCTTCTTCATTGCTACCATAGATAAATGGGCATAATTGCAAGCAATTAAACTATTTCCTGATCAATATTAATGTTTTATTCCAAAGGACACTTGGAAGAGTATAGGTTTAATGTATATTTCCAGTGAGCTAAAACAATGTGGCACACATTGTAGTTAGTTAGTTTTATGGCCCAGTTTCCAACCTATTGGTTCAAGTCGAGACCACCACAGCCTTTTTTCCAGTTGTGGCTCACTGGCTTGTTTTCCCTACTATATTGCTCATGGAGAGCATCATGCCCAACAACAGTAGGTTCCACTTTTAGAGTCTTTGGTATGACATAACCTGGGAATTGAACCCAGGCCTTCTGCATGGGAGGAGGATGGTCTACCACTCCACCAAACACACGGTTGACATGGCATAAGTCTTTCACTCTATGAACATGTAGATTGAACAGTATCAAACTTTCACAAAAGAAGGACAAAAACAAATGCAATCACATATTGGGAATGTTGCCCCCCCCCCGCAGTGTAAAAAACACAAAACACACTTACAAAGATGAGCATCTATCTTCAAACATAATCAAACTTACTTGACTTTGAGAAGCAATTTATCAGTGGACTCCTCCAACTTCTTGGACAAATGATTGACAGATGAGAGCACCAGATCATCAAAGGACTGAAAAACATATGAAACAGGTCAACTGTTATTAAAATCCAAAGAATTATTTTCTAAACATGTTGTTCTAATGTTGTATTCTACTATATAAACTGCTTAAACTATAAAGATGTGTCTTTTTGTCTGTAGTTTCTACTATTTTTACAAAGTCACTCAGGAATGTGCAGGTAAAGAAATGAGTCCCCAATATGAGAGCCATTTCCCCCATGAGAAAATTTTGGAATGCATACTATACTGCATCCCACTAAGGTGGTGTTGAGGACACATTTTTTTTATTCAGGCTGGATATGCAGCAAAAATGTGGAACCATCTGTTCTGCAGAAAAAAATGCTCTTAAACACCACTTTCATAGTCTTAATGGAATGAAGCATCTGTCCGTTAGAGATGCTGAGAAGTTAAAACATGTCCCCCTTCCCTCTCCCCTGGCTTACCAAAGATGAAGATTAGCAGCCAAAGAGTACAAAGATTAACACCTAGTATCTCACAGGTTAAGGTAAAGAAGTGTGGTTGGACAAAAGGCTTTTGCACCAAAATTTATTGTGTGTAAAAATGTGACAGTTCATGGATCTCCAGAAGAGATGTGACCCCATATCCAAATCTCAGATGCCCAAATTTCCTCACAAGGTCAATAAAACTCACCCATCACCATATGAAACAACCTTAACAGAAGGGTGTAGTAAACTATTGGTGAAGTTTTTACTTTACTGGTATGTCATATATTGTAAATGGTATCATATAACTTTACACATAAATACAAATAGCAATTTAATGCAAATTAAAATCATTGTCAAACAAATCATTATAAAAGCAAACTTGCATGCTTTAATTTAACATGAAAAAAAAAACATCCTTATGTAAATTTGAACTTTGCAGCAAAAGCAAAACCACTCATACATAGGTTACTCAAAAGACCAAAGCACAAAACTCTTCAGCCCCGTCCACACTATGCGACAGGACTTATTGCAACAAGACTACTGTGTCATGGTGAGCAACTGACGACTAACTAGTTTTAAGAGCATAGTGTCCGCATTATGAAACAAGTCCCAGCTCCATGAAGGATTCCCGCATAATTCTAACCTTTAACATACTCTTTATTTGTTGAAGAGACAAGAATGTGTTCTGTCCATTTCAATTAACTGATCTTCACGGGCTTCATTCCTGAAGTCCGTCTTTGTTGTCAGTTGCACCTTTCAGTTTTATGCGACCAAACATGTTAGGTGGCATGCAACTGGACTGCACGTCTGCTTGCAACTAATCGCAAAGGATTCTCATTTTGCAACGTGTCTGAACAATATCATGGCAATGCGTTGCATGGCATCGAGTGGAATAGTGTGGACGGGGCTTTAAGAAAGCAAAGCAAACAGATGGAGAGCAGAGGTACAGTAGATGGGCTAAACAAATAATACCACAGCTTAAGGGAATAACTGCATGGTGGGCTATGCCTAAAAAGAAGTTAAAGATTGGAAACCTGGTATGAAGTTAACAGTAAATCAGCCAAGTATTTAACATGCCTCACAAATCTTTTGCAAACAGTCACAAAAAACGTTTATGGACACAAAGGACTCAAATGATGGATTGGAATCCAAAAATTGATTCCAATTCTGTTAAATAGTTAACCTGGAAGTGTAAAGAGGTCCAGAATGTGTGAGTCACATCTATGTCATTAAACATATGACATGGGACATATTTTGCTAACTGTGAAGCAATACTGCACTGTGCAACACTGCACATTATTTTTACAAAGGCAATGAATTACTCAACCTTTGACAAGGTGTAGGTTGAGAATGGTAACCAACACTATTTACCAATTCAAATGACTCTTTACTTCGAAAGCTGACCTTTATTTGATGTTTCTCTTGCAAGTCACCACATCTTTCTACACTGAAGCAAATGAAGTCTGATGTTCTTCATTAAACTACTCTGAGCAATGAACTCTTTCAATTCTTGCAAACACACTAAGTGATAACATCATTATTGAAATACATCACTAATATAACATAGAAATATGAGACAAAGTACATGATAGACCAATCACTATCAATTTATGATTCATGGTACAAAAAGCAAACATCACTCTTGCAAAGCAACTTTCAAAACTGGGGTCTTTGAAAAATTTTGCAATATGAAGCATTTTATAAGCATTGGTAATGGAGAATTCTGAAAGTTACAAATAAGATCCGACTTTCAAAACACAACTCATGTTTAAGAGTAATGTGGCATCATGTTTTTTGCTGTCTCGCTAGTATCATTGAATTGGACTGACCATGAGTGGCATGCAGAAGATTTTAAAACATCCATGACAATGCTTTCCCTGAACACGACAGAAAGAGGGCAGTATACCCCCACTGCAATCTTACCTGTGACTGATGTCAAAGCTGATCACAGGTATGAATTTCAAGGGCTGTACTTTACATACTAAATGGCAATGTACAACACTGAACTAATAAATACCACAATGAGACACATAGATGGAAATAAGATTAGCAAACACAAATGGAATTGCTGACAGTTAATGACAGAAACAACTTTATAATTCACCACATTAAACAAAAACTGACATTTTAAAAGATAGACAAAAATGATAAGATACCATAGGAAGTCAAATATCCTTTTCAAACAATCAGACAAATCCCATCCAGGCACAAGTAAATGCTGATGTGAAGTATTTGATAGTCTTTGATTGGAGCCAACTAATTTTTTAATAGTTCTCATAGTTTCCTCACTGTTCAATATTTTCCCTTTGAATATTCATAATTTGAAAAATGTTTTTACAGGACAATATGCCTGTCACATGGTGACTCAATTCAGTAAACCATTACTCAACACGTTGTGCAGAATTTTACCATGTGCACTATTCAAGAGTTGTGACAAGTTCCCCAAAATATTTTCTGAAGAGATTCAAATTTAATTACCATATTACAGAGAGTATGTCCCCATTTTTCCTCACTTGGAGGGAAGCTGCTTTATGGTTTAACACAACAAGCTCTCAAAATGTTTGAATGTTTGACACAAATAACTCTATACTACACATGATTTTAGGTTACCACTCTTCACAATTACGGACAAGAAATCAATATTTAAAAGGGTCACAAGGAAGCCACGGCTTGCATGTCAAACTTCACCAAAAACCACAAAACAAGCAAAGAAAATTCAGTTTCAAACTGAGAAATACTCACAACGCAAGTGCGCTTTGGAAAAAATAGCAAAAGAAGTTTAAGAAGAAGCTCAGATCTGTAGAAGTGGTAGACTGAAGAACAGCTTATTGTTTTCCAAACAATTAACACTTCATTTTCAATGTCTGAGGTGTAACCTTCAAAACCAAAACTTAATTTCTTGTACCATTCTGATTACCAAGATAGGTATCAAATACATGTCAAATTAGGCAAAGTTGAAACAATGTTCTAATACTTTTTGAAATACAAATGTGCAAGAATATCTTGGGCAAGAATTTTACTGGAACTTATTTCTCAACCAAAATTCTTCTCTGGTGACATTAAAAGCAAAGGTTCCTGTTTCACCACTGTTGTACATGAGGAAATGCCGCCTTATACCTTTTATCGCCAAGTATTGTCTTTCCCCTACTAAACCCCCCTGCCACCCCCTCCCCAGCTTCCTTTAAAGTTCTCTCTTAGTTGAGTTCCCAACAATTCTTTCTTACAGTCCTGCATGAGACTCACATATATTACTCTAGTAAAGAGTATTTCTTACCTCTGCTTTGCCCCAATGCATCCTTTTGCGAGATACTCCAGGGTGCCCACACAGTTGTCCTATATTCATCTTCTTTATGCCAAACACAAGATCTTGAGGGTATTCATCTACAAATTATCAACAAAAGACCAAATACAATATTTTCAATGCAAATCAAACAAAAGCATGCAAAATGAAACAAGCCACAAGCACAAAGGAAACTGCCTTTATCTTTAAAAAAAAAATGAAAAACAATGAATTGGCTGAGGGAATGGAATAAAGATGATTATGTGCAGAATTCAGATCATAACAAGCACTTCCTTTTATGCCTTTGGATAAGTAGGATGTATAACAAGGGAAGTTCTCACCTTGAAAGTCTAATGACGAGGAACGTTGTAACTTGGAGTTAACATTCCTTGGCAAGTCTGATCTGCCTGCTAATCCAGAGGACAAGAGATGTGATTGGATCTGCAGAGATTCTTCTCCAAGTATTTCATCAACAGCTTTCTGCAAAACAGAAAAATAAATTTCCTGTCAATAAATAGTATTATCTTCAACTTTTTGTGTACATTCTCTAACTCATCTTAATTGCACAGCTTGAGACCAGCATGCAGTCGTAGTGTAACATTTGACATAAAAGAGGGCAGCAATGCACAATAAACAGGTATCATTTGCCTTCAGTGGTGTAAGATGGACCAATCTGATGTCACAGAGCTGAAAGTGTGTCGTCCAGTAGAGACCAGCACCTATCACTGGCACAAACACCAACAAAAGCAGATAGCTGATTTACGCACTTAAAGGAATATGGGCAATGGATCTACTGCACAAGAGTGTGAACCCACTTGGTGAGTGCAGGCTACCTTTTTGTTTGTCTTTCAAATGATGTTGCATAACACCACTGGCAAGGTCTAACAGCTTCCATACAGTCACAAATGGAAACATTTGTTTTGCTGGTATTGTATCTGACTTTGGGAAGGAGTGGGACAGACTCAGAAATAGCAAAATGTCTATTTTGTACTCCTAACATTATGGCAAAACATATTTGACCCTTTGAAAATCGTCCTCTTCAGATACAAAATATGCCAATCCCAGCCCAATTCCATGACAAGGACAGTTGATTATTTCTTCTAGCAAGAAGATCTTTCACTTCTTCAGACAATTTTTTTAAATTTTGTGTTTCAAATAACTAAAAGATAGGTCAACAACAAATTTCTTTTTCTTTCAAAAGAAGAAACAGAAAAAAAAAAAAACAGGCTTCTTGAATCTTCTGCAGGCCATTTCAACACACCTGCAGTCCAAAGGTTGCCATATGCATGACATGGCCAGTGTCTAATTTGCTTTTGTGTTGGAAAGAAACATGTATTAAATACTACTATGCAGAATTGAAATTACTGAATCTGATGATTGCATGGTCAAGTGGTTAGAGCACCCAACTAGCAGCTTGGAGGTCTGGAGTTCCACTTCCTGACTGGGTCATACCCAAGCCTTTAAAAATGCCACCTAATGATATTGTGCTCGATGCTCAGCAAAAACAATGGAGTACAGAAAACGAGACAATGAGCCACAACTGGGAAAGAGGCCAAGGCCAGAACAGCTTAATTACATGAGCTGTAAAATCCCATTTAACTAACCTATGTCATAGCTCACAGGAGGCACACCTCATATACATAATTGCCTTACTGGTTTTGCTATTTCTATTTAAGAATTTGCCATCACCATAGATGTGCAGTGTTTCAAGCTATAAACATGGCAAAAATCTGACCAAAGAAACTTACAATTTGGCAATCTTTACCTATTACATAAACTGATGTCTATAAGTAAGGCTGGATTATAACTTTTTAGCAATTCCATATTTCTAGTCAACCAAAATATAAACAGTGGATTGTATACCTCTTCAGAGTGATCCAATTATTGGTATATTTAATGTATTTATATAAAAGATTTAGATCATCAGGGTATAGTTTATCATGGGTTGTAGGGGGAAGGGGGAGGAAGAGCTATGGCAAAACAGTTTAAGGCAGCCATTTATCACCCCAAACTACAATTTTACAAGGAGTTGGCCAAAAGTCTCAATTGGCACAGATCTTTGACTGACATTAAATTAAAAAATGCAGGGTAGGGCATATTCCACAACATGCACTGAGTGTGTTCTCTTGTTTGCTCATTGGGGTATGTCCTTGGGACAGTTGGAACTGTTTGGGGTGACCAATGGCTGCTTTTAAACTGTATTAACTTACTTCATACACTCATTGGGAATACACAGATAGCATGCCTCTAAATGTAGAACATAAACATGAAACATCAAGTTATGTAGAACACCAGTGAGGTCAAAATTTGAAAGAAATCATAACTTTGGATACTTGAAACATGGTAGCAATCCCTTCAGTTTTCTCTCTAACTGACAAAAGTCACTTATCATCAGAAAAAATTCATTAACAGATCATGATGGTTTCAAATCATGCAATGATACTAGCAGACAGCTTGTGGGGACACTCTGTGACAATAACTTCTACATTTTGATTGAGCCCATCTTCCCCCCTCCCCTCCCCTCCCCTTTCTCCTCCCCTCTCCTCCCCTCTCCCTTCCAAAACCCCTTTCCCCAATGAGAAAATCAACTCTATGATCTAAAAAATGGAAGCCAATGATGATGAATTCATGCTGATCCCCCCATTCCCCTTCACCAACTTTGCCTTTCCAAACAAGACAAACTGGTAAGGCTCAAATGACAACCAAACATAATCCATGAGGTCAAAGGTCACAATGATCATATATAGCTTGTGTTCAACCAGCATGCTCAATACATATTTTATACACAACCACCTGATGCAAAGTACAGTATGGGTTGCATACTGAACTGTAAACACAACACTCCACGGAACAACTGCTAAAATACTGTGAAGGAAGAACATACCACCATCAAAAATATAAAACAGGCACACTTCACATCCACAAGGTTACATATGTTTCTAATACTTCATACATGTATACCAGGAATAAATGCACCAGGCAAAACGAGACAAATTTATTTACTTACCACTAGGTAAAATATGAGCTAGATGAAAAAGGTAAAATTGCATTAAAGAATTGTGTTAAACATAGGAGGGGGAGGGGGATGCCATTGTACCAAACATTCTGTGAATATTTTTAAAAATAGTGACATATGCTGCAATACTGTTAATGTCAACCCAAGAAAGATTAGACCCAGATCATTTTTGTGTACATAGGGAGAGGAGGTGTGAGCAGGTGGGAAGATTTTTTCTATCTTGTCTTATTGTGATGAGTTGCGGCAGAAAAAGAAAATTAAATCAGATGAAAGGTTGGGTGTAGATGGAGTAGATCATGTTGGTAATACAACTGGAAAAGGGGGTATGTGACACCCCTTATCTTCTTGAAATGTTCTAAAATATTCAGACAATAGGAAGAGATTATTAACCCCACTCTTATGGGTTATGCCATTGTTCTTGAGCCCCAATCCAATTGCAGTTTAATAACATGTTTGGAAAGAGAAAGCACTTTCTTGTGAGAAAAGTAGTTTTGGTTTTTTGGTTTGAGTAAAAGAACACAGAGCATTGTTTTATTCATGTAACAGTGAAAGTCCATGGCTACACTTCACATACTTTAAGAGTTCCATGCACCAATTGATCTACCCATTAATTACAGGCAGGGATAACAGGGTTTTCTACTCTGCAGCCATCTTTAAAAGAAAGTTTCATGTATACAGTACACAGAAAGTCTCCCTTCTTAGGATTAAGATTTAAAACTTTACTTTTATATTAATCTATCAATCACCTTTCAAGAACTAGACATATTCTCTTGGTTATGTTTCACTCTTGTTGGTAATTAACCCCTCAGGACCATCATACATCAGGACCACCATACAGCAACACAGGCAAAATACCATAGTCACCTGTTAAACCTGAAACACTTGATGTTTTTCTCCAGAGGAAGAAAATTTATACATAGTGCCTCCAATTTGGGGGTTACTCTAACCCTTTACCATTGTTAGGGTCCTTTAGGACCCAGACGGAGAGCGCGGCTGTCACCCATCTTTACTGTTTCATGCGGAGCTCGAAACTGCGAGTTGCTACCCGAAAATTTGGCCACAACAATGAGAGACAATAGTCTCACAGGGTCAATAGCCTACGGAAGCTGATGCCGGGCGTGCTATGTCCGATTTTCCCCCCACTCTTGAGGCGCGAAAATATGCCCCGATTGGAGCACAACAGTAAAGGGTTAATCCTGGAATAATCTGTTATAATTTCTAGGCTTAATAATTTTACCTTTTGAATGATGCATTTAGTACAGTGTATGTTGCTATTGAAGCTTTTGTCTACGATACTCTGTGCTGAGAATGGACTAGACCGAGACTGGGCACTAACTAATAGGC
Organism: Holothuria scabra; assembly: GCA_037179385.1. Classification (NCBI taxonomy): domain Eukaryota; kingdom Metazoa; phylum Echinodermata; class Holothuroidea; order Aspidochirotida; family Holothuriidae; genus Holothuria; species Holothuria scabra. Next base: position 18,340,794 of record CM074180.1, read on the forward strand.
AACTCACTTGATACCAGCACAATATAACCTGTTGCTACAATGAGTTTGGGTCACATTAGGGCCTCTTATGCTTAATGGGATATGGTCTTCAGAAAAATAACTAGGAGTTTCTGCAGAAGAAGGAGCTCTGTGCAGTTTTAAGATGGGCTACAATTAGCACAGTTGGTAGATCTGGAACTATAAGGCATGATGTGATTGCCCCTTAATAAGCATTCCAGTAAACTTTACATAGCTGTCACATGACCAGGTTAGGATGGGGTTAACTGGAATTTAAGAACTACTTAGTATTTTACATTTCTTCCTACCTACTAAGACACAGTTTGATGAAGAGCAAAAATCTTCACTCCCAAAGTAAATTTAAATTACTTTTTTGTTATGTGATTCTGTGAAAGCACAAATTAAGCATTATGAACATATATCCATCACATCCATTAAAGAACAAATTAATACACTTTGTTTTAAATTAAAACACTTTTGTATTACATTACCAATGGACTTAAATTTGGCATATAAAAGAAGATGGAATAATTGCACCCAATGCATAAAACAACTCACCTCATCCTTTGACAAACTATCCAAATCTTGAGGAAAGTAACCAGTTTCCCTAGACGCATCAATTTGCTGAGATATGTCAGAAACGGATGAGCTCTGAGTTTTACTTTCTAGCTCTGCTTTCTTCACAATAATTGTGTCCTCTCTAAGTCTTTGTGGCGGTTTTATTGTTTTGGCAGAGTTTGTGAGAGGTCCTGGTTCGGATTTTCTTCCCTTCACAGATTCAATATATGCCTCAATTGATGAAGACTTGTCCACCTTTTTAGAATTTCTGGTGGTAGAAGCAAGAGGAGACGGTTTTGTCTTTTTCTTCGTTTCCTCCTTTAACGAGTGATCACCAAATGATCTACTCCGACCACGATTCCCTTGCTGTGGTTTCTTGACAGTTTTTGTTTCTGTTTTAGCTGTACTGATGGAACCTTTTTGGTTTCGGTCTAGCTTCTTTCTGGTTGTATAAATGCTGACATCAGAATCAGAGCAACAAATTTTATCATTTGACTGACTTAAACTTGGAAGACTTTTCTTTCTCAATGAAGAGACAGCAGTTTTGGATGAACTTAAATCAGAAATACTTGATGCTGGACTAACATCACTAAGGTTACCAGCACTTCCGTTAAACCTTGATTTCCGAAGTAAAGTGCTACGAGTCTGTCTAGGCTGTATGGGGGCTGGTTTGGGCTTAACTGGTGGTTGTGGGGCCTCCTTCTTAATTTTCTTGCTCTTTGAGGGACCCTTGGAGGGTAGTGAGGATGTACGATATGTGTTCCTTTGAAAATTGGACTTGCCATCGGCACTTTTACTCTGAGTGTTCTTTTCTACTTCCTCTGAAGACGCTACTTTATGTTTGTTGGGAGTTGACAAACGTGACCAAATTGATGATTGTTTGGGGCTAGGTGAAGTTCTACCTTTCTTTGAAGTGACTTTAACTTCCTCACTTTCTGAATTTAAGGAAACATCATTAGCATCTGCCCCTACATCAGACTCTTCTTGATTTCCACCAAATTTATTTAACATTGGCTGGCAAGGTATCTCTGAGTTGAATTCCTCATCGAAAGATTTCCAGTCTTCCGGTTCAGTTTTTAGCTCCCGATTTTTCATCCTTTCTTCCAGGTGATGCATGAAAGTTTCAGTATCTTTCAGAAGAACTTCAGTGTCGATAGTTTCTACAGTTTCTTTCAAAAATAACTTAGATGATGATTTACTCATGTTTTTCCTTTCATCAGCATTGAGACTTTCACCTTCAGGAAATGCAAAGGCGCTCCCGCTGGAAGACCGGAATGGTTCACTCTTAGGCTCTGGGCTGTGTGGTGGAGACTTCTTTTCCATAACAGGTTTCCCAGGGGTAGGAGGAAGAAGCCTTTTTGCTCTTGATAGTTTGGAGGGTGAGGTATCAGAAGCATGAGATGGGCTTCTGCCTTGTCTTAAGGGAGATGTTTGTTTCCTCCATGGGGACTGGGGTGGCGGAGTGGTTGTGTTTTCATCTGAAAGATATCAAAATGTTTTAATTGTTACAGCACTCAAAAAACCAATCAAAAGTTTTGCTCAATTTTCAAACAACAGTGACCCATTTTTATAATTAAAACTTTTTAACTATATTCATATTAATATCAATTTTGCAAATGAAAATTGCAAATGATGGAATCAAGACATTGATAAAAGTGTACATCTTACTACCGATTAGCCCTTTCACAGCCACTTGCATAACATTACACATCCTTTAAAGCTTCTGTTCACATCCACGTATGTACTTTTACGAAAAAAAGCGACGTTATTTTCAACCTCTTGACTGAAAAGGGTTCTGTTCCCTTAATGGACCCACGTTCTGAAAGGGCTATGGTCAAAGTAATAAATTTACATAAATACTACCAAAAACTAAGTTAAAAAAGTTAATGTTCATATCAGTAAAATATGTTCTGCCATAAATGCAAGGTTTAAAAGAACAAAACAGCTGGTACATATTTTGCAAAAGGGGAACCACAAGTACCTGTTGTATTCTGCAGCACACTACTCCCTCCAGAGAAAACTTCTTTTGACAAAACTGGCGAAGTCTTTTTGCTACCACTTGGTGATGTTGTGCTTGCCCATTCTTCTATCCAACTGTTTTTATCTTTAAGTGTGTCAGGTTTGCTCTGCAAAAATACAAGAAAAAGTTTTATCAATCTAAAATAATTTATGAAAGGAAAGCTGCAATGGTAGCTGAAATTTTTAATGGACTTGACTAGATTTGCTTTTTCATAAAATAATTAAGTAGCGAGATCATAATTAATCTTTCATACCCATTACCAAAAGTATTGCCGTTAGTTTTGAAGGTTGAAGATGTTTAATGTACAGCCTGAAATACCATTTCTACGAGTATGTGTCATAAAAGAGACAAAATCATTTGGAGCACAGTTAAACTGGCTTGGAGTCATGATTTCATTTTGTCTAGTAGGACATTTACTTCAAACCTATACTCCAAAAAGGTTTGGTACTTCTACCAGGCCTTGAGGTTTAGATTTTCCAGGTGTGCTACAAATGGCACTACTCAAGGAAATCAAGGAGTCTGGCAGGTGTGCTGTTTCATCAAAGTTTGATGTATATTCTTTAACTAGGGGCGGAAAAAATTGCACTTCTCATGTGATTTGACATGAGTGACAGTGTGAGACTGCACTTGCATGCCTCAAAACTCAAGGCCTGCTTTACTGCAGATTTGCACTTGAACTTATCTCCATTTTAGATCAGGAGAGTCCATCACCATATAATCTGTCTGAAGAGGAAGAGGAAGGAGGAAGGGGTTGGGGCACAACAAGAGGGAAAAAGGTCTAATGGTAGAGAGAAAAAAAACTGCTGATTTAGGTGTTTTTTGCACTGCAAGGTTGGGTCATGGGGGGTTCTAATCTCCCCCCCACCCCCCACCCCCCCCCAATCATTCACATTATTACAAAAGCTTTATACTAGCTATATCTTAGGACTGTCAAATTTCTCATTTAAAACAGGCATACAAGGATCATACAATCTAAACAGTTTAATCTATGAAAACTTTCATCCCCAAACCTTTCTAAGATTTTCCACGGTCGCAACTTCCTCTTCAATTTCATCTGAGACATCTTTGTCAGTGTCTGCATCACTATCATCCTCGCTGCACTTTTCTGTTTTTATGCCAAACACTTCGTCAATATTCTGCCTTGCTTCAATCAAATCTTTGGATGGGTTATCACTGTCTATGGTGTATGTCCCGGATTCACTGACATTGTCATCATCTTGTGTGGCATAGTCATCTGATAATGCCATAGGACGCTGACCGTTTCCCTTCCTTACCCTGGGAGATGGCTCTGTAAGACTTGCTGAAAATTTATCTCTAGAAGTTTTACTTCTCTTTTCAACCTCTGCACAAAAATAGTAGGAAAACAATGAGAAAATTAAACATGAATATGCCTTGCGAAATCAGTCACAATGATTTAATATAATACAAGCCATACTTTTTTGTTTGATTGAAGTCACTTTGACCAAAAAGTATAGACCATCTTATGAATTAATCGTATACAACCTGATACTCCTAGATCTACATCCTAGATGGTCAATATGTGCCTGTGGAAAGTATGCTGTCTGAAGCCTGCTATCAAAATGTCAGCCCAGATATTTTGAAAACACTACTGGCATAGTTCAGTATGCTTTTATTCCACATAGAAGCAGAAATAGCACCAACTGCCACAGGGTTCTAAAACATGGCTTATCTAGCAGTAGTATTAATTCCTCTCATAGCAATAGAAAGAAGAAGTGAGATATAAAACATTGACTTTCTCAATCCCAGGCTACTGTATGTCCCACAAAAGGTACCCTCAAAAAACAAAATTATTAATAGAATCTTTCTTTTCCAACCAACTTGTATGCATGGGCATCTGCCATTTGTGACATAAACTTGATGTGCTGTCTCTACCAAAGGTTAACATGGAACAATGTATCATGTATGGGTCTAGTTCCCAGATATTGACACTTCAAAATGTAAATAGTGCTATGATTATTTTTGTTGTTACTATTTATCAGTTAAGTGACAAATTACAAAGCTATGAAAAAAGGCACACTTATCAAAAGAGATAACTGGTAAGAAGTACAAACATCATTCAGATGAGAAGGCAAAGATATACCGTATTTACTCTATTAAACGCCCCCGGGGCGTGAAATTTTCGTTAAGGGGGGCGTTTATTAGAGTCAAATTTATGTGACTTCTGATAAACTGCTACATATGGCATATTTGTACATTGGTTATCAGCTTCACAATCAGCTGTGAGCTCCTCCCCAATGATCGGTAACCAAACTTAATTCCCTATAAATATGGTAGCCACGAACAGCACTCTGAACTTTGCAAGTGTGATCAACTTTCGCCAACATCTTAATATGTAACGTTACACACAGAAGTGACTTGTTTAAGTGCCAGCGGCATATGCATTCATGCATGCTGTGAACAGTATACAGCCAGGCCTCACGGTACTATACTGACTGGCCGCCTATACGCACGTACATACGGTAATTGCATAATAGTTACCGTGAGTGGTACCATTAGCAGTACATACGCGTTCACAGCATGTCACTATTAAACAGTTTTCCTGTGTTGAATTTGGATTTTCATGTTAGGCTGTTCGGATAGGCTAGCGAATATTTGTATACCTACGGTATGTACAGTACCACTTTCGAACCACAAAGGAAGCAGTACAGGTTCGCGGTATGTGATAGCGTGATGGATACCAACAGAAATTAGTTGCAGAAACATGCCTTTTACTTCAGGATACAGTATGGGACTTAAGGAGATTTCGTGGCTTCAAGGCAGGACTATTTCATTTTCCTTTTACCATTTTGTCTTTGGAATTAACAATTTCACTTTATGCAATGTGACAAAAAAGTTGGGGAGGGGGGGCATTTATTAGAGAGGGGGCGTTTAATAGAGTAAATACGGTATCTGGCTGGACCACATGAGTGTAAAAATAATCAACAGTTCTTCCTAATGGGATAGACCTTGGCATTCAATGTATAAATGTATGAAAACTGTATGAAAACTGTATTACAAGCATCCCCTCTACATTGTAAACCTGATTTAACCAACCATACATTCCTCAATATTTTCAGTATATGAAGAACCACACCAAGTACACAATTACTACTGTACTTGCAAAGACAGATAAATTAACTAAAACTAACCTAGACTGCTTAAAGATTTGGGTTCTGCTGATATCTGGTTGGAAGACTTTTTCTTATGAGATGAAAGGCTTGTCCAAATATCTTTCCTCTTGCCTGAAGTAGGAGAGACTCTTGGAGACTGTGGAGAAAAATTACCATAGGCAGGATATACAATGACACGTAATTCAACTACAGCAAAGAATCCCAGCACATTTCTCAAATGAAAACTTTTTATCATTTCCTTCATATCATTCAAATCCCCAAAACTTTTGCATCCTATTAACATTACACAATCCTAATACCCTGCATAAACCTTTCCCAAATTGACATAATGATGGGATCAACAGAAAGCCCCAAGGTCACCCATTCTTTTCTTGTTACAGAAAATTTTAGGCATGGTTCCTTATTTGCTAAACTACTTTTCTTGACTTGAGAAGGGTGTTGTGCACCAAAACATTGTGCTTTTCACAGAGTGAGTGAGTTTATGCTCCTTTAGGCCTTAGTGTGGCTCCCAATTTGTTAAGAAATAGACTGTCGTAAAGGGCTACTCTAGTATTAGGGATAATGTAATAACCTTGAGAAGTACTTTTCCTAGTTTGGGGGATTCTTAATCTCACTCTTCCAGGTTCAGCATGCAGGATAGTCAACATTTAAAATAACATATGATTAAACCAAGGCAAAAGGTCCTGACATATTTCTCACATGAAACTTTATCACATTGTTATAATATAATTAAATCCTCACATCTTCTTTTGCATTATAAATAAGTCATAATGCTTTCTTGGTAAGGTAATGCCCTACTTGATATTCATATCATGAGAAAGGTTTGGTTAAATCATAAAATAAGATTAGGGTTAAAAGTCTGAACAAATCACTGTCCTGCAGGATGCCATGTGAGAATTGGAAGCAATACCACTTTTGATCATACATATTCTTCACAATTTTGTAACATGTATCAATTACACCGACTGATTTATATCGTGACACTTTCACTTCTGTTTAAAACTTATGATCTAATTTGATATTTCACAAGTAATTAGCATATTATATGCACCAAAATGTTCGGTCACTACTAACAATACACAAAATTAATCATAAAGTAGAATTAACTCTCTTTTTCCTGTTGGGGCCCCTATAATTTATGAAGAACAAAAACTACACTCCTTTTTTCTGCAAACACAAGTTTGATTTTGGTAAAGAAATTACACTACTGTTGATCTTAGAATAATCTAGATGAAGATGACAGTCTGACAAACCAATTGCATAGTTCAGTTAGTTACATTAGGTTTTACAGCTCAGTTTCTAACCAACTGGTTCTAAATCAGGCTGACCACTACCTTTTTCCCAGTTGTGGCACTGCCCAGTTTTGGCATGGCTCAGAATCCTGCCTCTCTTCAATATACAGTATTTTGAAATTTCAAACCAACAGTACCCTACAAAGTTCCTTACCTTCTCATTGTCAAATTCTTGACTTCTACTCCGACTCATTCTCTGTGCTCTCCTCTCCTCAGCCAATCTTGAACTAGCCTCCATTTTCTCTTTGATTGATTTTGGAACAAAGTCTCTTAAGTTTTCTTTGTGAGCCATTTTTGGTAAAGACTCACTGTCCGTAAATTCAATCATAAACCCTGTGTGTTTTTCACTGTTCGATGTTAATGTCATTTCTCCCTCTTCTTCCTCCGGCTCTGCAGCAGCTTGTTGTTGAGTCATTGTGGGAGGCTGTCTGCTGTAAATTATCACAGGTGGATCCTGCCTTGAGTTGACTGCATTTCTGGGCGGTCTCCTGTTGTATGGTCTGGCTGTTATAAGGTCATTAACACACAATAAGCACATTAGCATTACATGAAACAAGAAGTGCTTTGACAAGAACAATTTATCTGTTTCAGAGCTTACTAAACATGGTACATTATAAGGAACATATATTTCGGTGCACAAGTTAGTATTGCTATGTTAAACACCGGCTATTTAATGTCAGATTATAACTATGTTTCCACTGGAAATGATGTGAAATGAATTTATCCAATATTTTCCTTTCCCCCTTACACTAGTATTGGAAGATGGAAGGATTCCTTCCAAGCAATTTAGAGAATTTTTGCAGTTGGACAGAAACTCAAAGAGCAATTGAAGATTCCCTTCCTAGCAAATATTTCCACCTCAGGACATAAATTAAGGGTCACATGATCAGCTCCATGCTACTTATATTAATGGTGGTGTAACATACCACATAAGATCTAACCATGATTCATACGTCACATATGACATCATTACTACAACATTTTAAACTCAGCCTTAACTCAGATGACCTCAAATGATCTTGGAGTTCATTTGAAATTATACAGGGAGGTACTTAATATAGGACACCCACAGTGGCACACACATGTATAATAAGATCAATACAAAGTTCTTACTATTGGGATCATATTTACGTGGTTTTAACCCTCTAACCTACAGTTACCAGTTCTTCAAATGACCTCTGACCTCTACTCAAGTTTATTTTGCTCCTTAAAATAAGCAGGGTTCTGTATATGATTATTGGCCTGCTGGCAGCTTTCAAGGGTTCCTAAAAAGGGTCAAATAATAAGCTTTACGTAAAAGCTGGGATAATTGCAAGTCTGATAATTCTCTACTTTGAAGTTTGGTATTAAACATTACTTGTGTGACAGTGCTGATGGTACATTTAATCAGACATGTATGGACTGTATTTCCTACAACTTTTGGATGTTTCATTATCTTACAGTAGAGTTCATAATATGGTCCCTGCTACTCCATTAAGTATTGTGAAGCTACTTCGATAGAAAGGTTTTACACCTCACCTTAAAACTTCTAGTTTAATATAGCTGCACCCACAGTCTTTTTCCTGAAGTGAGGCACTGGATTGTTTCCCTGACTTCATTAGTTTTGCACAGCATCATCATGCAAAATGACAGTAGGTTCAATTTTGTTTTTACCCTTTGGTATGAATGACACCACCTGAGAATCAAACCCAGGCCACCCACGTAAGAAGTGGACACTCCACCACCAGACCAAAACATGCCATCTTTGAAGATTACGAAATGGGAAACACATTCACTTTCCAAACTCTCAAATATTAACTAGAAATTCTAGACTTCATTTACAGATTAATAGAGAACACATATTCAAGTTTGAGATTCATCTACATTTCCCCTCTTGAGAAAGTTTAGATGTTGGGCTTAAAAGTACAAAATGCAAAGTATCATATTGTCGTCTAGTTTTCTGGGTTGTAGTTTATCTGATATCCCTCAATCAAGTGTGTTTGTCTCACGAAACTGGCTTTGCCAGCTTGGCGTTAGTACCCTTCTTTTGGGCGCTGCCTATTTCCCACTAGGGAGGATCAAAGACGATAATAAGCTTTACGTAAAAGCTGGGATAATTGAAAGTCTGATAATTCTCTATTTTGAAGTTCGGTATTAAACATTACTTGTGTGACAGTGCTGATGGTACATTTAATCAGACATGTATGGACTGTATTTCCTACAACTTTTGGATGTTTCATTATCTTACGATAGAGTTCATAATATGGTCCCTGCTACTCCATTAAGTATTGTGAAGCTACTTAGAAAGGTTTTACACCTCACCTTAAAACTTCTAGTTTAATATAGCTGCACCCACAGTCTTTTTCCTGAAGTGAGGCACTGGATTGTTTCCCTGACTTCATTAGTTTTGCACAGCATCATCATGCAAAATGACAGTAGGTTCCATTTTGTTTTTACCCTTTGGCATGAGTGACACCACCTGAGAATCAAACCCAGGCCACCCACGTAAGAAGTGGACACTCCACCACCAGACCAAAACATGCCATCTTTGAAGATTACGAAATGGGAAACACATTCACTTTCCAAACTCTCAAATATTAACTAGAAATTCTAGACTTCATTTACAGATTAATAGAGAACACATATTCAAGTTTGAGATTCATCTACATTTCCCCTCTTGAGAAAGTTTAGATGTTGAGCTTAAAAGTACAAAATGCAAAGTATCATATTGTCGTCTAGTTTTCTGGGTTGTAGTTTATCTGATATCCCTCAATCAAGAGAGTTTGTCTCACGAAACTGGCTTTGCCAGCTTGGCGTTAGTACCCTTCTTTTGGGCACTGCCTATTTCCCACTAGGGAGGATCAAAGAGAGCAAACAAAACAAACAACAAACATACAGGCATACACATTTAACTTCACACAACCTAACGCATCATTACATGACTTAATGGTATGACGACAAATATCCTGTATCGATGTTTCCATAAGGAGAGGGATGGGAGACAAAGGGGGAAGGATTTGTCTCCCCTTTCCAGAAGAAGGTGGGCAAAATCCCCTCTTCATTTCCATAAAACTAATGACAGCATCTGGGTTTTTTAGTTAAGGAGAGGACACCTTTGCAGCAATGTTCCAACAAATATAAAGAATCAGCCCTTGAAAACCTTCACATTGCACCTTATAGGAGCCTTGAGGCAAGCTTTTGCCCCCCCCCCCCTCCTAGACCCACCTGTACCTTTGGCCAAGGTCAGCATAAATTTGGACTTGGGTGTGGTATTAATATATCCCCCTTTTTGTGTTTCTGGCAGAATCTCTGTGTATATGTTAATACACAACATTTCATTTTCAATGGTATCAAATCTGGATCGGCCCAATCAATATTTGAGATTTTAAGCCAAATATAGCACCTAGGCTGACGGACTGGCTTCTTTACATTCTTGCTTCCATACCAATACAAAAAGTTCCAAACAAATTAGAAAATGATTAGGTAAGCTTCTATTTCTGCTCAGGTGATGTTTCAGGAAGAAAGTTCTGTATAAGGGAGAGGCTTAAAAGAGCCTTTTTTCTGAGCATATGTATGCCTTCAATCCTATTAGGCTTTCAACAAATTTCTATGCAATTTAGGGAAGGGGAAAAATTGATGAAGTAGGCTGAATGCCTGAAGCCCCCTAAACTCCTATCCCAGACCACCTCTGCTTCTGCTGTTGCCCAACATAAGGATGTCTACCGTAACACTACAAACCCATAGAACTGCTTGCATATATGCACATTTGTTATCTTCACACTTTGCAAAACATATACCAAAACTGATTTTTAGCCTATCTCTTGCTAAATAAAAAGGGTAAATTACACACCTGTACAAGTATAGCCTATGTTGCTACAAATTCATATGCTGCTACAACCAGTAAATTACTCCTACTACAGTAAATTTTCATAAGCTTGAATTAAGCCTGAATAATTCATTGTGCACTTGTAACTGTCAGACACTATCTCAGGGGAATTAAAGTCTTCTTAAATCAGATTCCACATGCCTGCCATTAATTGCTTAAACCAACATGAAAGTAGTGTAATTACCAAGAGCTGCTGCAGAATTTCTGTCCTTCTGTGAGTTAGAGCTCATAACATCCATGGTAGACAGATTGTATAATGTCTGCAAAACATGACAAAAGGTATGGAAGAGCATTATACACCTTAGTGTAAGTAGTAGACACACTATTGTAGAAGTAGTAGCAGGAACACTTTGATGTTTCTGTTACATTCCATTTGTAGTCATAAAAACTTTGAACCTTGGAAAACAAATTAGCAAAATATCTGTACTTCAAACATTGTACATTATATTGGGAAATGGAACTGGTTTGTTCTAGCCACTTGTCACTAGAAAAAGCACCCATGTTAATGTGAACCTTTACATTACATCATTGGTTCACTTTTAGTAATTTCAAGTAAAAAATTTCAACCATACATATCAAACAGCATGAAAAATGAATTCTAAGAGTTAAACTCCCATCTTCATAGGACATTCTTGAGCCGAGATATAAAATGTTGAAATTTATTCACTTTCAAGAAATTAGTCCATTTTGCAATAATTTGTTACTATTCATTGTACAACTTACATCACCTGCTTTGTTTCCCTTTAAAATTAAAAATGTTTTCATTTCCTTGAACACTTCCTGTTTGCTTGCATAGCATGTTGCACAGAGAGGGCTAAACTAATAACATCACCACATAAGAGCAAGAGTGCTGTCACACCTTGGTACAAGGTGCACTAACTTTCAGAAAAACAAAGAAATTCAAAGATTGTAATTTGAGTACTAGTACAACAATGACATCACAAATTATTCAGGCAATGTACCATTTTAATTTGAGTGGATAAACCTCAACATTTTATATCTTGGCTCAAGAATGTCCTTGGAAGATGAGAGTTAGACTGTTAGAATTCATTTTTCATGCCATTTAATATATTTTTGAATTTTCTGACTTGAGGTAAACTTTAACATACACTGAATGACAAATAATTGAACAAATTAATATTTGATATACTAATATCTCAACAAAATGTGTGTCTAGGAGATTTAACCCTGACACAGTCTACATAAGGTAACAGTCATTTTCCATCCTTAGAAGCAAGCCTCCGTGTCAAAGATGTTGCAGGAATTAAGCACATCTTCTCCCTGACCCCTAACTGCCTTCCTCCCCATACCCCAAGAGGTCACATACAATGACCAAACACAAACTTCTACACAACAATGCAATTGCTGCATCAGGGATCAGAGGAAGGATTTTTAGTCAATAAGTGTCATGGTCTATACATGCAACAAACCCTAATGTAAATTGCCATGCCTTCATAACAAGTAGGAATTAGGCAAGGCTCAGGGCAATTACTTTAGTCCCTAAACCCCCCCACCCCAAACATGTAAGAATAGCCCCAAAAGTGAGGTCACAAGGGAACAACAGCCCATGTATTCAGTGTAGGGCAGGGATTTCTGAATGCAAATATTGACTAATCAATCAAGAAGGAGCCATGTGAACTTCCTAAAAACTTAATCTCATGCTGCTTCTTCACTTTCAAGCAAAGGAACATTCCCCAGCCCTTCCCCTTCACTATCCCTTGCCCTCTACCACCCCAATCTTACCTCACACCTCCCTTTTTTATATATACTGTGTAAAACAAATCTACCTGCTCTTAGGTTACAAATTGCAGACCAACCCATCCTGAAGGGACAAAGGACATTTTGAAATTGCACATATCAGACATAAGGGGCAACAAAACCATTTTACTTACCCCCTGAAGCAAGGCTCAACTTAAAGATGTTTTCTGATCCTTCAGATAATAATGTTATAATGATTCTCTTCTATATGACTAGAGCTGTAAAAGAAACAAGAAATCATAGTAACCTTGATGCCTCACCTTAAAACAGTTTACCATACACATTAGGGCTTGCCATGATAATTATGATATCGCGGTATCATCAATGTACTTTTGTTACCACGATATTGACAGTTTAACCTTTTTGCTACTGAAGGGGTCCATCCGGCTATACTAAGCTGTGTTACAGACCTTGATTTTTAGAAAAATTTGTGTTCGTCCTTTGGGCAACCATTTCACTAATTATAGTCCACAAGTAAATTTGGTTGTCCAAAATATGTTTTGCCATACTTATACGAAACAGTACTTGTGTTCATGTACAGTATTATTGGTCTTCAAGATTAAAAAGATGTGATGTTTGAGAGACAAACACACTTGAAGTTTGAAATATTGTATGATTATCAAAGTTGAAAGAGTTGATCAGTCGGCAGTATACTTTTTCAATCTGCGAGAATAAAGGTTGTCCATTGGACAACCAACTTTGAACTTTTGGTTGGCCGCATGGAATATTAGTTGTCACAGACAACCACAAAAATGCAGCCCTGTACTATATGCGTATGTATAAATGCTGCAAAATACTAAGTTTTTGTATGGGGGCCTCAGTGTTTGCTTTTGCTATGCCCCAAGATGATGCAAATATGTAAAACTATAGATTTAGTCTTCAAGCCTATTCTCTGCCCTAAATGTGACTACATGCCATAGGTTTGTAATGAGCTCTTCCAGGACACAGTACTGCTGTAGTTTCACAGTGAAACCATACTCATAGTAATGGTCAATTCTGGTTTTGCAGCAAAACAGGTTTGTTGATTTTTTAAAATTCATATTAAAAGTCATGATTTAAATCAAACAAATCGATTAAAATCACATTTTTTATTCAAATCAGTTTTGCTATTAAAATAATACTTTTAATTGTGATTTTAATCTAAACTGAACAACCCTGCACCGAAACCATGCATAGCAAAGGTGTTTCATTTGTCATGACATAATATCACCCGCAGATCGATAGAAGTAACTAAACCATATTTCTCTATTTTCTTTTTCTTCACTTTGCTAACATCTGATCTCAATGTAAAGGCTTTGAAAATTTGTGCCTATTGCGAATGTCATCCTCTGGCCAGTACTGTACAAGGTTGATATTGTAAAACCAAAGCATTACTGTTCTTGGCTGATTGGGGTTCTAAACATTAGACAATAAGTCAATGAAATGATTATGGAAAATATTATGGCCAGAGTGTTAGTTGCAAAATATTGCAGTATCAGTTTTATATTTCTGTCTTTTCACCACAAAATAAGATTTAACATTGACAATAGGAACAATTAATGTCCACTTGCTAAAACTTCCTGACTCCTAGCCCTTGCTACAATGCTAGGGCTTTTGTCCATCACATTTATGGTCCACATTCATATATCTGCTTGTTATCTTCCCTCCCTTCACTCCTACTCAGTTGCTCTATTATCATTTCCCTGATTTGCCTTTACTCTCAAAACAATATCCAGGAACTTTTATCTTGATGAAATGTTCATTTTGATTGGTTCTCATTATTTTCAGCTACTTATTCAGTAGCAGAAAAGCAATGTTGTTTATTCAATTGATATGGATATATTAGGGCTGTGAATGTTTAGTAAAATAACTAAATGTTTAACCTCAAATATTTGGGATCGTTTAGCCATTAATCACGATTACCTTATTACAAAAAAAAAAATAATTTCAGCATGAAGTGATTGATACTGAATGTAATGCAGAAATAATAATAGCTGTTGTCTTGCATGGTAGAATCAAATTATTGTGAAACTTTGAAGCCTACAAGGTTCAAATATTCCCAAGGATGTTTCATTCAACAAAAACCAGGGATCATCAGAGTATACAAATGGATAAAATACTGTCAAAATCAGGTTTAACGATTAATCGCTTGTAGTTTTGTACTAACATTTAATTCATATGCAATCGTTTAGCGATTAATTGCTACATGTTCACAGTCCTAGGATATATTACTGTTTTTCCAGAGCTGATGAACCAGGGAAACAAGTTTGTATAAGAAACTCCTACTACAGTAGAGCAGTATGGTAGTTTGTGTTTTAATGGTGATCGGACCCAACAGGGTCTCGAATTTTCCAGGATCTCAAGCCAAAAAATTTGAATTTTGATTTCCTCTAACTTCCAGAATTTCCAGGACCTGTGCAAACCTGTTAAAAAGGAAGATGTTATATCTTCAGGATTTCATGCAAATAGTTACAATAACTCAGGAATTTCAACTATAGATACTGCACCCTACATTCTTTATTTTTTATTTTCTAACACACAAAGGAATGTCTCTAATGTGTAAATTTCTATCTGAAAGGTTCTCCCAAATACAGAAACCGTGTTTTCTGGACCCATTTCAGGAAATTCTGCTTCATTAGCTGAGCACTCAGGTAACACCTGCCTAGCCCCAATGGACCAAAAAATTGCTGATTGTGTGCCAGGACCTTCTTTTTCAGGAAGCAGATACACAGTGAATACACCATTGTTTTGCTTGTCTGCTATTATCTTAGTATTTTGTTATCTCACTGACAAACAATGAGCAGAGCACTGAGCGTCATATGTGACCATTATTTACACTTCACCAATGAAGGTCCATGAAGGTGCTAGATGCAGAGAGCATCAGACTATTTTTTTTTCATGATAGCATGTCAACAATAGCCCCTTTGGATACAGGTATTTGTGGAGATAAGCATCAATATCAAAATGTGGTAATGTGTCCCATTCAAATAACTCTTTCTTTATGACACAAACCAATTGCATGGTGTAGCAGAAATACAACAGTGTCTTAATTACTGTACATCAATTGCTAATATTATTTCTGAGTACACATTCGCTGACATTCACCAAATGAACTGAATGTTATTCTTCCTGCAGAAAACACTTTAAAACTAAGGAATGCATAAATTAACATGCTTTCATCTTTTTGTCCATAGTCACTGAACAATGAGGGAATTTGATAACCTTCATGGCAGGTGTTGAAATATGTACCTGTACAAGTACAGAGGGTGCATTTACAATAGATCCAGATATGATCACCCAGTCTCATCAGTACACTGTAGATCAAGTTACAAGCGTTGTCCTGGAGCATTTACACTTTGGTCACACCTGTACTGTAATTCCACTCCATGCAAGAATGGGACTTTCAGCCGTAGTGTCTCAAAATAAATCACATGGAATTACCATTTATCTCAGGTCAACATTTCACTACAAATTTCAATCGCCTGGTGATGACAGAGCCTGCCCTCTACAGGATCAAAATTGGGCCATCAGGTCTGGATCTGATAGTTTATATAAACTGCAAATTTGCTCTCCAACAGTGGATCTGACTGATCTAGTGTAAATGCACCCTAGCATGCAAGTTACAGTATAAGAGATAATCAAATGCCACTATTTTCATGAGGCTAATTTGAAGAACTACCTCTAAAACATTGATTGGGTTCCATAAAAAGAAAATTCATATTGTAATGCAAAGCCTGAACTGTTACATGGCTCTACCACCACCTCAGTTTTAACACAGCGTAGTCAATTCTTTGATTGACTTCAATTAAAAAACTACTGAGTAGCTCATATTACACAGCATGTAATGTGTGTCCCTCATTTGAGTCCTCTATACTCACCAGGATTATGCCCTGATTGCAATAAAGAGTTGTGCCTATAGAGGCTTTTCACATGACGTCATAATACTCTCCGGTGACCATGTTGGAGTACATGTAACTACGTAGTAAACCATACGGGACGCGCGTGCTCGTTGAATTTGTACACACTGTGCATATCACAGTGCACACTGTGCAGTGTGTTCGGCACAAAACCACGTATATTTGGCATAAATGTCCTCCAGCATGGCGGTTCCATGACGTTATTGCAAAGCCTCTATTTGGGAATGAGTTTTAGACGGTTGTGGGCAGGGCAAGATGTAATTCTTGATTGGGAAAATTGTAACTGTCTGGAGTGAAAAATAATTGCTCAAATTATAAATTGCATGCATCTTATAAGTTCAACAAATGGGAGGTTGGTATTTATCTGTATAATATTCTATAAAATTATTTTCATTATTTCATAGAAACAATACATCCTGCAAGCATTAAACAAAGGTCTTACCTTTCTCTCCAATAGATGAGCTATCACTCTGGTAGTAGATGCCATCTCACACTAGCATCCATTGTTAATCATGGGACTGTGTAACAATCAAACATACCTTTCACCTTAACCAATGTACCTTAAAGATAAAACTGTGTTGATGCACTAGTGCAATACCTATGGAAAGAAACAAATTAGGCTATGTAGTTACGGGAGGGTAAGTAGCTGAGAATCACACTGCAGTTATAAAATCTATGTACAGGGTCTGCTGTTTACATAACTGAACCAAACCAACATGTGCTTTCAGGCCCTTAAAGACCCAATTCTCTCATCCCAAACATTACCAATCCTCCTAACCTACCTACTTAAAGCGCCAAACCTCTCACCCCAAACTACAAATTCTCAATTGGCTCAGCTCTTTGACTGACAGCTAATTCAAACAATGCCGAGTACCAAATCTTATATTACACAGCATTAACAGTACTGAGAGTGTTCTGATTACATAAATTGAGTTTTTCTATACTCACCTTGAAGCAATAAACTGAGACTGTATCTGGATGGGGATGAATTTCAGGCAAGGGTAGGAAGTGTAAGAAGGTTAGGAGAATTGGTACTGTTTGGGGTGAGAGAACTTGGCCTTTAAGCCCCTCCCACAATAGTCTGAAGCTCATCCTCATCCAGGCTTTATCTCAGTTTATTGCTTCAGGGTAAGCATTAAAAAGCTCGATGTGTATAAATCAAAACACTCTCAGTACAATTCATGCTATGTAAATCAAGCTTTGGCACTTTGCATTGTTTGAATAAGCTGTCAATCAAAGAGCTAAGCCAATTGAGAATTTGGGTACACCCCTAGCAAAATTGTAGTTTGGGGTGAGAGGATCAGTCCTTTAATGCACATCAGGGACCTTACTGACTGTGAATATCAAATTTTGGATTTTAATTTGTCCCATGTAGGTTAGATTAGATAGGGTTTTGTGCCTCAACTTGTATTACCATATGGTTTAATCTAGAGGCACCAATACCCTTTTTTTATCATTTTTTTTTTAGTTGTGCAGCACAGGATTTTTATGAATACTCCACTGCTTATTGTTCCACTGAAAAATTTCCTCCAATAGTGAAGCCCCAATGAGACGTCACCATTTAGCTCTAAAATGCTGACCTTATTTCATAACAAGAAACTACTGTCACACAAAAAATCTATAAACATTTTGGCCATTAGTACCTTTCACTATACAGTACTTTCCTTACTGTAGGCCTACCTGAAATGGACATCTAAGACATTTATTACTCATCTCATGACTGGTGGGTTGTCAGCGCCAAAAAAACGAGCAAGTTCCTCAATTGGTTATTCCCCTGTGGGCTGGGGGTTGTAGAATATGACCACGTCATTCCCTGCCTGTCGTAAAAGGCGACTAAATGGAGGACTTGAACAGTATTTGAACAGTACGACACCATATAACACATTCATGTTGGTATGTTGTTAAATCTTATAACAAACTCAGTTTTGGATGTATTTGATTTTAGCATACTGTACCTCATAATAACTAAGTATGATCTTTTCCCTAACAGTTATTAGTGAAAGACTTCATATAAGACTTAGCATAGAGAACTAAAAAGTTATAGCAATAAGAATAGAACTAATCTACAGTACAACCCAAATTCAACTATTTTTGAAACACATACTTCTGAAACCATAATGTACTGTAAGCTGCATAATACGAAGATAGACAGGTACTTTCAATTTCACTTCCCTTGTACACCAAGAATATATACAATGATGAAATATTACGTTGTTAATAACCCACGGCAAACAAGGGGACTTGTATATTAGTATACAGCAGTTTTAATACACATTTATTATCAGTATTAGCACAGCCCTACATTTCAAAAGGATGCTATCCATCACAATGACAGAATAGGAATATAGTGCTTTACATCACACATTTAAATGAGTACTGCACAATGCACATTGCACACAATGAAAAAGTATACTACAAGTAGTTATCTACCCTAATGTACTTTTCCCACAAAAAAGTAAAATTGTTTGCTAAAATAAAAAAGTTAAATTACCATGCTAATAATTCAAAGGGAAAATGTTTGTTATTGTACAGTGCTTCTAAAGGCTGAGGTGTGGCAATTAATAATTACTATTGCATCCGCTGAATAGGTTGTGGTACACTTAGTAATACTGCTTTCCTTGGCTTGAATACATGATTCAAATTAAAGGAAGTGTGCATCAAGTACAGTTCAACATCAAGTGTTATTTTGCAAGGGTTATACATAACACAGGATAAAGACTTAAAGTACTAATGTAAACAAAAGAAAGACTAACAACCTTTTCATCTACAAATGTGTAAGTGTTGGTTAGGAAACCATGCTTTCTTTCAATCTTGCGAGTATAAACTTTTTCTCATATGGATATCAGAAAGTAACACAGTGTGTCAAATCCCACGAACTCTGTGTCAGGTCCACTGGTGTGAAAGACTTTCTTTTTCTGCTACTATTAGATTTGGAGGGGTCAAGATTTAAAATATTTATAGGCAAAATACAAGGGAATCCTGGGGGTCCCTTCTCCCATGTGGTCTAGACTGGTGTAGCCTTGGTAGTGTGATTTGAACAATAGTAGCTACACAAACAACCCCAAAATGCTTCAGGTGTACACTTACAGCAAGCCATAAGTCAGCAAAGGGAAATGCATGCAGTCACTCCCAATTTAAAGTATTGCAGTAGACTGTCCAATTTTATGATTGGCTATTTAGAGTCATGTGACAATATTTTTTCTCCTCAAATGTGAAATTTAATACCTTAGGAGTAACTGCTTGGTTTAACTTCAGTATGCAATTCTGAAGTCCTAAAATATTAAGAAAAACACTTTGAAGAGAAATGAAAAAATTGTGAGATTCAGCTGTTCCTTCAGAATAAGTTTGGGCGGCTGCTCTTGCCCTTACAGGAACACTGTCTTTGTTTGTTTGTTTGTTTTCTATGATCCTCCCTTTCAAGAACTTGGTAATGTCCCAAAGGAGTGGTGTTCATGCCAAGCTACAGTAGATATGCCACTTTCATGTGACAAACTTACAATTAATGATTAAGAGAAACAAACTACAGTACAAGCAAGAAAATATAAGACAGTTATACAGTAATGTTATCACAAGGACTTGAAAAAACAGCCCACATGATTGGAGGACACAGATCATTTTCACTGTACTGATATCTTTTGCCAATATGGTAAACAGAATGAATTAAAGCATAAATCAAAATATCATTGTTGAAATAATATCAACAGAGTTCTGTTATCCTGGACCAGTATTTTTTTCTGTTTGCAGAAACAAATCTGGAGACATCTTACTTTGCCACAAACAAGTGATTCTGCAGCATAAATGCAAACTTGACCTCAAAAACACAATATCTGTCAAGGACACATATTGCAAATCATGGAGGAAATGTAATAATTTACTTCAGTATACAACTACAGTTTGAAATATGATGCTGCTGGCTAACCAAAATTTGCAAGGTCTTAGGCTCTTGTAGAAAGTTCAATGCACCTCTGGAACATAAGATATAACAGTTTTGTAATGTTTCTTTCCAGTTTTGCTTAGTAAGAATTTCGAATGTAGCACTAGCCATAAAAGGAGCAGATGTGGTCTATTAAAGCATGAATAACTATTCTAAACAAACACTGTGCAAGTTAGCATGCCATTCACTTATTCATTTTGGCATGATTATAATGCACACAGGGCAAAAGTCCTCTGTGGTCCTCTGATATAAAAAAAAAATATATCCATGGTACATCATGGACAGAGCTTTACGGACCAGTTTCCAACCTATTGGTTCAAGTCGAAGCGGCCATCGCCTTTTTTCCAGTTGTGGCTCACTGGCTTGTTTTCCCTACTCCATTGCTCATGCGGAGCATCACTGCTTTAAGAAAGATCATGGACTCCATGCATATGATGATGATGTCACAGTGCATGCTGTTCAGCTCAAAATAATGTCAATGTCCAACAAAGAACAGAAAGTCACAAGGAATAGGGAACAATTCCTTGGAGTTGTAAAATGCATTTTGTGCATGATAACAATCATCTACTCAACAATGGCAATCCACATGCTAAGTACTGTACAGTATGAAATCCATTATAATCACCCTTCTTGAGATTAAGTCCTTACACACTTTTGACCTTTCAACCTCTGGTTACCCTAAATGACCTTTGCCCTTCACCAAAAACAAAATTACTGTACTTCATATGCACAAGCCACATGTACTGTATGCTACTTCCACCCTGTAAGTATAAAATCCCTTACAAGATCCCTTTCAAGTGCACACACTGTTTATATGCTGTAATGCACAATAGATAGGATGAAACATAATGACCAAAGTAGCTGTATTAAAATATTGCAGACTTCTTGAATAATTGAATATTTTAACCCTCACTCTGCATGGTTTCACTGTGAAACCATAATTACAATCACTTTAAATGTGTGGTTTTGCGGCAAAACTATAGCACTCAGCTGTGTCATGGAGTAACTCATTATAAATCTAGGGTGTGTAATTGTGTTTTGGACATGGAATAGGCTTGGAAAGGAGATACTTAATACATATGTATCTCTTTGGGTATAGCAAGAGCAAATGTGGGGGCATCCATACAACAAGAGCCCAATGGGCACTGTGGTTCCTTGCTGGATATTATAAGAACTGTACAGCCAGTCTGTGAAACAGAGCTAAGCAAAAGTTCATACTCAATGTTTGTAACATCTTCACCAGGGGTATTTTAGTACTAATATTACATGAAATCAAAGATTAAATTTCTGTGGCCTTATTGACATTCAACTTTTGTAATGCTTGGTGATCCTTCAAAAACACTACCTCATTTCCATATGTATTTATGTTTGTAATCAAACTTGATATTATCACCAATAAACAGTACACAATGTGGTCAGAGAGAGAGAAAAACAACCATTGTAGTTTTCTCACAAGTTATTTTTACCTGCTCTCAAATAAAACTTGCTATTACTTTAAAACAATCTACCATTTGTCCTGTTTGCTACCTTTACACAGAAAACAGGGTTTATTCAGCAGTTAAACAGAAGGCAAGTGATTAATGAAGTGTGATAATAGAATGAGGATTAGGTTACCCCACAGAGCACAGTAGTATAAAAGAGACATACTGTATAATCCATGCATTGCTTCCACTGGCAGAGAGACCAGTTTAATGCAGAGTGACCTGTGCTCAGTGAAATCTACAGATTTCAGTTATTGCCCTCTTAAAACTTTGAATGATCCAAAATATGTGTACAACCCGAAGGAATCATTACTGAACGAACATAAAGGACAAATTTCTAAGGTGTTTGGGTGCGTAAGCATGCAAAACCAGGTGAGATAAAAAAATCTACTGAAACTATTTATCTAGCTTACAAGATTTTCTAAATAACATTTCCAGCGGTTGACCTCCAGTGACCTTGATGACCGTTGACCTTAACCAAAAACAGATTGATTTGAAATCTGTACTTTCTACCTTAAAATACTGTGTTAAAACGTTTTTCAGTGTTTGACCCCTGGTGACCTCAGATGACCCCTTGACCTTCACCAAACATATCCAATTTCATCCTTACACCATAACACATCCATACACCAAGTATGACATCTATCCAAGTTTCCTAACTAGAAATATCGTGTTGAGGTTTTTAGATTTTGACCTCTGGTGACCCAAAATGACCTTTGACCTCCACCAAAAACGACAGAGCACACCTTCTCCCTATGACGAATCTATGTACCAAATCCAAGTTCCATCCAACCTTCCCTTGTTGAGTTAGAGCGTACCGAAGCAAGTGTCACACACACATACACACACACACACACGCCAACCTGACTACATAGGTTCCTTTGCTACCGCAAGGAACCAAAAACTCATTATTATGCGGAACAGGTACATATACCTATTGTGTATACGTACATAATGTTATAGCTCAGTATGGTGGGATGGACTCCCTTCTAGAGAGTGAGGGTTAAACAAATTTTATGAAATGTAAAGCAATTTTGGTGACATACATGTTTTGCCCTCTATCACTTTTTAACAGGGTGATTATGTAACTTCACAGGGTGAATGGCACACATTGCCTTGTATGGACACTGTTGTAAACTTGCTGATAGTAGTAACTGCATTAGACTGCATGTTTAAACTTAAAAGGGATGACACCTTACACACTAACCCTTTTGCTACTATTCCCTGACACAAAAGTGCATTGATCATGTTTTGTGGTTAAACAATACAGCCATGGTTAATTGCAGCAAAATCATGCATACAGAAGGGTTTAACAGTGTGGGTACAGCACATGCCTTCCCATAAAAAAGGTGCACCAAAATTTACAGCCAAACTATTTCACATTCAATAAATGTGAAGTATACGGTCAACATGCTAAAGAGCACGTAAGAAATCTGATTGCAGAGAGTTTAGTGGAGGGATAAGAGGGATGCTCCCCTTCCCTCAAAACATATTGATTAGCTATCCTATTTAAATAGAGCCAAATGGTGCTAAAGAACTGTTTTGGGGCTCCTTCTTTTTCACACAAGAAGCAAGGCTGTTTCAGAAGTGTGGTGAGTTCTGTACACAAGTACTCTGAACATGTCCATTAAGATAGTTGTTGAAAAGACAGCTTTGAATATGGAGGAAACATGCAAATTCAACAATTTTGGTCAGAAATTTTTGAGGTGCGACTGGTTTGCAGGCCTTATTCTTAAAGATATTTCTATCTAGGTTTTTCTTCTTTATGAACTATGATTGGTTTGATCTGAGTTCATTTAAGCAAGTCAAGAAAATTTTCATTTTCTAAGACAGATTACCAATATAGTAGCATATGATATTCTTGGCAACAGAGCACTGCACTTCCTTAGTACTATAAAGGATTTCAGTGTACATGGTCAATTAGATAATGATGGCGATTCTTTTATTAGTGAGTTTTCCAATTCTGCTGGAAAGTTGGTTTAACAATGTTGTGGAGCAAAAGTTTCTTTAGCTTGTTTAAGTAGTGAATTGCAGTATAATGTTTGTTATTGCCAGTTTATAATACTGCCAACAAGCTTCACAGCTTTGGATTCCCTTGTTCAATTATAACTGTAAAGGTCTATGTTCATCAGAGAACCAAAGTGAATTTGGTTGGAAGCTGGACTGTATACTATGGGTCTGGACTGGAGCATGTTTCTCAAACTTCACAATATTGTCGTTCTGATTCACCAGAAAATCAAGACCAGGGGCAGGTAGAGGGTACAAGGATGATGACAGAATATCATCTTGTAATACTGAATACCGAACAGGTCAAGCATGAGAGTCTGAGTTTCAGTCCTGTGTGGGGTTGGATGACTGAGAAGAACTGAAAAAGAATGACAAAATGGTCGGAAGCCAATTGATTTGGTATGTGAATTTCAAAAATTAAGATATCACATTGGGCAGATTGGCCTTCAAATGTGACAGCATTAATTTGACAACAGAGAAATTTGTTGAGTAATAGACAATAGTTATACTGTAGAATAATTACCATGACTCTTTCCAGGATGAAGTATAGCACTCAACGGATCAGTGCATGGACATCCTAGGCCCCATACACTACTCCAGTACTCTGCAACCATACACTCCTCTCCAAATACCGTATACCAGTAAAGGCTAAATCTTCTCACCCCAAAAAGTTATAATTCTTCTAACCAACTTACATTTAAGCCCCTTCCCACAACTGTCTAAAAACTCATCCTCATCCAAATACAAACTCAGTTTAGGCCTATTGCTTCAGGGTGAATATTCAAGACCTCAATGTGTAAGCAGGGCACTCTCACCATGCTTTTTCTGAACTTGCTGTCAGTCAAAGAGCTGTGTCATTAAGAATTTCTGTAATCTGTGGACTACTCCAAACTTACAGTTTGGGGTGAGAGTTAACAGTATTTAAGATCTACAGGGTATGCAGACATAGGGAAAATAACTAATGAATTTCACAGAGTTAACTATTGTGTGATCAAGCACAGGGGCTGCTTTAGGGGGGAGCCAGGAGGGATCACCCCCAATATTCACTATTCACAAGAAAATTATGAAAAGAAAAGGAAAAGGAAGGAAGGAACACTCAACTCATGCTTTGCCTACCCCCCTAATTCCCCCTCCCATGACCCCCTTCCTCACCACCCCCCACCCACCCCCAGCCATGAAAAAATCCAGGTACTGCCCCTGATCAAGCATGACACCAATTTATGAGCTCATAGATTCATTTCTTTCATACCTCACTTCTTGCCAACTTTGAGTACATCAGGTAATGGCTCTGGATGAAAATTTACTGATCAAATCATATCCAATTCTCCCAAATTTCAAAATTAATTTCTCTAAAATGTGCAAATAAATTTCCTGGAATCCAGTAACCATTCCATGAAATTAATTGGTGGTTCTAAAGGTTTTTGACCAATAAATTACTGAAGAGTTTATCAAGAGGTTTGTTCTTTACTATTATCCTTATTACCCTAAAATGGACTTAACAAAATCATGCTTTCTACATGCAAACTTCCAAAATGTTGGAATGCTCTTTTCCCTACAGTCATTGTTGCCATCATGCCCCTCCAATCTACAATGCATGATCCCCTTCTTTTTTCTTATTAGACCTAAGATTGACCTAGTATTACTGAACTTAGCCCACAGTAAAGAACTGGTCATTCACATGACTCACTTTACACAGTATTTACTCCAACTGTTCAAAATACACTAATGGGATAATTAGAGTAATTGTGACTGTTGAAATATAACTGTCTTCTAACAGCAAAGTTTGGACCTAAAACACTCCTTCAATGCCATAATGCATTCTTCAAATCTTAGAGGAGCATGCAAATACATATTAAACACTGAAATCTTCTGGGAAGGGTTACAACTTTGGAGCGAAATCAGCAACTTTTACACAATTGAATTTACTATGTGACTGTTACATCTGTAGAAAACTTGCACAGTAAACTTGCCGAAGGGCCATAGATATGAAGGCAAACAGCAAAGATCAAATGTTCTTAGTGACTTCACAATTGTGTGCACGCGGTGTTCTAATGTAAGCAAATATTTCAAACACGTACAATTAAGTCGCAAAATTAATGATTTTATTTCAAATTTCCCAACCTTTTCGGAGGCTTCAAGTCATCAAAAATAGCTGAAATAGTTGCAAGATTTGGTAAATGAAAGGCATTAACAGGGGATGGCAGGAAAAAATGTACAGATTTAAGGTTCTTCATTTGCTATAAGAAGAAAATCAATTTTGTTTGGCACTGCATATGACTATGGAAGACCCACAACCATCAAATGACTAAAGTAAGGGACTATACAGGAGCATGTACAGTATGTAACCAGTAATACCAAATAGACAGTATTTTATGAGGACTAGGTATTACTGCTGAAAGTATTTTTGCCATGTTTTACATTTTGGGCTTGTGACCAGATTGCATAGTCGGTCAGTTACGCAGAAGAAGTTCTATGTAACTTTTCCATTTATCTTCTGATTCTACCATGAATCAACACCCAATAATATGACAGCTGGTTCAATCAGTGCACAGCGTGCAGAGAATGAATCACCAACATTAAACAAGCACCTACTCCTTCTCAATATAGCAGCGGGTAAACGGTACTCCCAGAGTGCCAGTAGGCTGAATCAACCAATTTCCCACCAATATCATGTACAGCACAGTGTGTTATATACAGTACCTGTACTACTGGCATTGCCATTGCATGTATACATACAAAAGCACAATCTCTCACAAAAAGCCACTGACTACTGAGTTCTAACATGTGCATAGGCTACTACTGTACCGTCTGTACGTGCATTGTCAATGCATGCACTACATACATGTATACTGTATGTATGTAAGCTACTGTATGCACAGCTATGGATTGCTATGTTTGCATTATATGTGCACAGAAAACTCTGTTATAAGATCACACAGACCTTGGCATACATCTGGCATAGGCTTCCAAGGGATGCATCCTGGTCTGCATTTTTGAACTTGACAATTAAATTCTGTGTGCAATTAGCCTAACAATCTAGGCTGGGAAGATTCCATCATAAAGTCCCCTTCCCCATGTTTAAATTTTGCCAGGACCAAATGTAGGTTAGGTTTCGCTCTTGGACTTTTTTCAAAGTTTCAAGGATTCTACAGACTTCTCAAGTCACATGCATCTAGTATGTGAACTCGCATTTTCGATCCTTCACACGCTCACACAGAGAATAGTCCTGATAACACACATTCCTGTGCTTGCTCAAGAAGAACACAAGATTCACAATGTTTTGCTCATCCAATTTCAGAATTAGTGGAAGCATCCGCACGGCTCTTTGGTGTCGTCTGGTGCTCCGCAGCCCAAGGTTGCCATATTGGCTAATTACCGGCTAAATCACGTATCTGAATACAGAATATACCCCAAGTGTCCATACCTGCTTATATTGAACATGGCATGTGGCCTATGTGAGACAAAATGACTAGTCCAGTGACTAGAGTATACCCTTGTACTTGCGTGTTTTGTTGATCTTCATTTAATTTTACAAGAATAAGTTTGATAGAAGAAAGGCAAAGTCAGTTTGTGCATGTATAGCAAATGGTAAACCCATTCTTGATCTCAGAGCTGTACTTCAAGTTCTCATACTAGCATGTAGAAACAAGAGGATTATAAATAATAAAAACATGTCACACGGATCTTCACTACTGGTAGTTTATGTAGGGTCATCATTGTGTTGAGCATCTTTTTTACTCCAACATGGCACTAGAATGCACCGCAGAAAGAGAGAAATTCTACAAAAAAATTTTTGGATGCGAAGGGTTTTCCCCCTTCCCCTCTGAACCCCCCAGTGGGAATTTGCTCACACTCTCAAAACCCATCTAATATGCATTACCATTTTTCATACATTGAGTTTTTATCAATAACTGACAAATTGCAGACATGAAACCCCTATTTCATGGCTGGGTACATGTAGCTTAGAACACTCAGGAAGTAGTGTTTCCAGCCATCAGGGAGGGGGGGGGTTGGAGGCCATAGCTCCCAAGTTCCAAGAGGCTAGATGTGGGTCCAACTGATCTGTCCATTGGTGGATTGCCAGCCTGGGGGAGCAGTATAAGGGGAGGGGGTGTGCCCCTTCCCTTTTCGAAAAATTTTGAATTTTAGAAGTGTCTACACGCAAAATGGTGGCACTGTTTTGGCAAATCAGTCAACATAATGTTGTTTGGTCACCGTCAAAAAGTTCAGGACAGTACTGAATTTTTTCAAGTTGCGGTAACCTAAAAAATATTGTATTGAAAGATTTGCCAAAAAATATCATGCAGATACTCACAAATGCTCAATGACTAAAACCTCTCCTAATCACAATATTTAAATCGTTATTTTTGAGGTAAATTTTGGTGCGGTACCAGCACAGTTTGCAAACGTTTGCGAACATCAAGAACTGTCAATACAGTTAAGAATGTTCAGGGAAACTCTGAGACAAGCCCCGCCTTTAACCTGCGAAGTGGCCATTTATTTTCACTATTGAACGCGTCGTTGCTGAATGTTATTACACTATTTACGTAGTGGACGGAATATATTCCATACCTGCTGCGAAGGTTAGCCGATAACGATGTTGCACGGCAAACAAAGTTCCGTGCGCACTTAGGCCTATGCAATGTATAGCATCGCGAGCAGTTGAATGTGCTGTGAGATACGATATACTGCAGTTGGTAGGCTGAATTATTTGCTACTCTGTGGGTTCTCTTACTAAGAATGGTTCGGAGATTTGAAATGCGGGTTTTTCAGAGGGCTGGGTGGGTCAGTGGGTTTGGGTGTCCAAATGCTGGTCAACCCATGAAATGCGGGTCACTTGGGAGGTGTGGGAGGGTTGTAAAACCAAAAAAATTTCTTGTACGCCCCAAGGCAACTAATGGAACCACCTAGTCTCACACATAAATTTCCCCAAAAGTTGGAAAGTCCGATTTTAACAATGTCATTGGAAGGTGGATTTTCATCCAGAATTGTAATTTGTACTGACATTGACAAGGCCTAACCTTAGTAATGTCCTTAACTGGATCATGTTGCACGGTATTTTGAAAGAAGAAGAGGTAGGCCTAGGCTAAGCCTTGGGGGTCCCTGTATCAAATTATCAATATGAAATCAGTATTAAGCCTAACCATGCACCATACCCCCTGGTTACAGTATTTGACCGGCCGACTTGGAACTTACATTACAGTATGCCCTAAGGCAAACATGCATAAATGCATGCTGAAAGTGTAACATTCACACAACAATGATGACTCATACTCTGCCTAACACTAGGCTATTAACAACACTGAGGAACTAACGAGTAACGAATATGTATTGTTGTATGCACTATCCGTTAATAAGCTGTAAGTGAACTGTGTGAAAGTTTGCCTACCCCACGTAACGTTATCAAGTTGTTCAGTAGACGAATGACACAATAATTCTGTTCATTAACGAGAAGGATTACACCTCTTTAAATTTAAAAGCTTGAAATACGTTATTACCTTCTTAAAAAGAATAGGCAGAATTGCGAAAACTGACGTACTGTACACAGTTGTAAACAGTAGCAAAATTGGGAGACCTGGATCGTCGATGACATCAACATAGACTACGTTGCAGATCAGATTGGAACTAGCTGCATGCAGCATTTTACTAGATATCAACATATGCATGCAGCCGCAGCAGTACATACACTGCATTGGGAGGTTCCACAACAAGGACGCCACTCTTTTACAGAAGTGTCACAGGCTCACAGCCACAGCCGAAGAGCGTAACTATTGTGAACTCATTCTTATTTTTGGATCAAACATGTTTGCAAGAAATGGTGGGGCACTATGGGCGATAAAAAGGGGCCACGATCGGAAGGGTGAATGTCGGTAGGCCGCAGTGAGTCAGGGGAGGGGATGGTGGGTGGAGAGGGTGGTGATTGGGAGGGTGAGTAGAGGGGTGGTGAGTATATAGTGGAGGGGTTGGTGCGGTGATGGGGATTTATAGCCTGGATGGTGAATGGTGGAGTGGGGGTAGGCTACTTTGAAAATATTGGCACAATGACGCAATGAGAATTTTTAATGACAGTGTGCAAACTAAAAGACGCAATGTTCAGCGAGAAGCAGATTGATGTCAGAACAACTGACACAAAATGTTCAAGATCCGCCGGTATGAAATCATCGTAGATTCGAGTTTTCGATTGATGGCGAAGAAGAAAAATGGGCATAGGCTGCGGAAGCGGTACGTGGGGGAGGGGGAAGGGGTAGGCCCCCAGTTGTTTTAATGAGATGTTGGGGGACATGCCCCCAAAAGGAATTAAACAAATTTAAATTGCTTTTATTGCATTTCGGCCAATCTTTGGCTCAGTTAGGCTGTTACTTTTTAGAGTGCAAAAGTTGCAAAGCTGCTGGGGTTCCGCCCCTGGACCCCTCATTAACGATAACCTGTGTGAGAGTTTACTTTCGCCCTCCAAACAGTTAAAACCTAAAATTTTTGCAAGGGATGTTTCTTTTTCAAATTATCTTTCTTCTTCTTAAATCAGGGCCTTTTAAACATACTGAGCGAGGGGCATGTCCCTAGTCCCCTAGCTTATTGCATGGCCTCAGTGACATACATTTGCCCCAGTAAAATCTCCCTTTAAGGATTATTAGTAATACGTACACAAAGGTACTTTTTGCTTCAATTAAGTCCCCTAAAGCCTAAAATGTCAGATCTTCCGGTAGCCCTGTTGCGGGCCCCTGGGCCCCATGCATATTGCCTCATGATTTTAAAGAAAATTCCCTTTTGAAAAAATGCCCCAAACTAAACACTAAGGAGCTGTTAAAAATGCCCTGTCTCAAATTATCAATCACATGTTCAATTTTTAGTAGCTTCAACATTTTGCCAGGCCTCTAAAATTACTGTATGTTTCTCCTCCAAGTTAATCAAATGCCATAGTAGTTCCCGATTCCATTCTCGACCCAGCTTTGAATAGTTCTTCGCTTCCACAGGACTATGTCGTGCTTCACTCCTGTCCATGACAAGTGCCAGTGTAGAACGATTTTTTCGACAAGTCTTCTTTTTACGAGTTGACACTGGCATCCGGGCGGATTTGTAAAATGTCCACAAGGTCCGGATTTCATGTGTTCCCCACATGATCCATACTTCTGCTTTGCGGTTTAAATATTTTGAGAGATTTACTCGTAGTATTTTAATTTTGACTACGAAAGGTACCGATGACTGCAACATTTTGCGACTAGCTAGACACCACTGAAAACTGGAAAACATTGTTTCTTTGGCAGTATGTATGTCACTTGTAAAATCTCTACAAAGATTAAAAAAGTTGAAATTTTTCATGCTCCCCAAAAAGGAAAATCCTAAAACGTAGTCCTATAATCAGTTCAAAGTTTTGCCAAATTTTGCATCTAGAAAATCTAACGCAAAGAAAGTTTCTCACAGGGGACACAATTACTTTTGGGTTTGATATTAAAGCTGAAATCCATTCAAATATTGCCTCATTTGCGATTTACGCCCTCCTCAAATTTACAATTTTTTCCCAAGGGAAAGGGAGATACCGGTTCCCTTTAGACTCATCCCTTAGGCCACAGATCAGAAATGCCATCTGAAATAATTTGTTTAATTTTTTAACTGAAAATATTATATTCTACTTCCTATCACACTCACAAAGTGCTTATATGAAGAAATGTACACCTGCCAGTTTCAGTTGTACTTTTGCCATGGAAGAGAATAGACCGTGGTTGTATTTTACATTAAGAAAATATTCTGATATTTTTTAGAAATATATTTTTGATGTCATTTTAGAAATATTATAAAATTTTGGGCAGTGACATTGCCACGATTTATTTGGAATGTTATGGAAAAATTATGTGTTTACTTACAGTTACTGAAATATTTGTAACAATTTCTCAACATCAAAAATTTGTTAGCTCAAGCGCATTAAACAATGTTATGGAAATGTTATGTGTTTACTTACGAACTGATATTTTTGCAACAATTTCTCAAAATCAAAGAAATTGTTAGATCAAACGCATTCAAATAACTTCATAAGAATATCTTCACTTTAAACAAACATTTAAAAGTTGTTTTATTGACATTATTCAAAGATAAGTGCTTACTCTGTAACCTCTGCCACCATGAAGTACCTTTACCTATTTTAAGGACACTTTTTACGCAATCGTGTGACATATTCTTTCAAATTTGGAATTACTTGGAATAAGCTATATTCTTGTTTCAAACAATGATAAAACATCTTCTTAACATCTGAAATAATTTGTTGCACGAAAACATTTTACGTTTTACATTTAGAAAATATTCTGATATTTTTTAGAAATATATTTGATATGTCCTTTCAATATTATCACAGAATGCTGGCCAACGACATTGCAACGATTTATTCGGAATGTTATGGAAATGTTATGTGTTTACTGGGTTGTTCTTTTAACTTTTGGGGGGGGACAAATTTTGACAGGATAGCCTGCCAGAGAGGAAATTTGCACATGAATATGAAAGAGAACTTTCCAGAGAATGGATGTTGAAAATTTGGGAAAGATTGATGGTGATTTAGACTTTAAAAAAATTGCTGTCAAATGGCGGAGATTTCCGTTTCTGTGAAGAGGGTAAGGGTGGGTTTGTACCCTACAAAAACTTCTAGCTCAAAAACTAAACGGTCATGGTGTGAAAATTTTGTAGTGCCATGATAGGCAAACTTGTCAGCTATCAAGTGATGGGTGTCTTGAAATAGCTCTGAACCTTGACAAGGCTGCAGGGGCCTCGAAAGGGAGCTAATAAAGTGTGTAAGTCAATGGGGAAATATTGAGGGTGTGAGACATTTACTATTGAATAAGTTACCAGATGATGCACGAACTTGCTCAAAACTTTCTGTTTTTAAGAGTTTTTAAGACTCATTTGTTCAAAACTGCTTATACTTAATGTCTTTCATACTTCTTTGTAAAGCGCCTAGAGCAGCGCCTTCCTGGAACTGAATGGCACTATAAGCCTAATTTATTATTATTATTATTGGTTTCGATGAAAGAGAAACCTGTGCGGTCGTGCATGAGTTTATGTATGTGTGTGTGTGCGTGTGAGTGTTTGTGACACTTAGCTTGTGCACAGGATATCTCAAGAAGGGAAACTTCTATAAAACTCAAATTTGGTGTGTGGGTAGCACATATAGGGAAGAAGAACCCTATTGTTTTTGGTAGATGTCAAATGTTATTTGAGGTCACAGGAGGTCAAAAGCTGAAAAATTTGTGCACACATTATCTCAAAAAGGGAAGTATCTTTTAAGCTCAAACTTGGTGTGTGTGTAGCCATATAGAGAAGAGGCACCCTTTTTGTACAGGTCAAATGTCATATGGGGTCACCAGAGGTCAAGGTCTGAATTTTTTTAATGCGACACGGTGCATAGGTTCCTCATATTGAGAGGAAGGACCCTATTGTTTTTGGTGGAGTTCAAAGGTCAACTGGGGTCACCAGGTGTAAAAGTCTGAGAGTCTTGTTAACGCAATATCTCAAGATAGGAAACTTGAATAGATTTTATATTTGCTATGTGGATACATTATGGTCAGGAGATGGTCCCTGTGATTTTTGGTGGAGTTTAAAGGTCACATGGTGTCACTGGAGGTCAAAATGTGAATGCAAACCTTGCTAGGTGTTAGCACATCTTAAGGTGGGAAATTCAAATAGATTCTATATGTGGAATGTGGATGCACAGACGCGGATCCAAGCTGGGCTTTGTACGGCTTCGCCCCCCCCCCCCCGCACTTTTTCATCACATCAACAAATGCACAAAATGTTTATCTACGACAATATTCAAGGGGGTTATTTCAGGCTCATCATTTCGCTCACAACACATATCCAAATACACGAACCTCGTAAGACATTAAGCCCGGGTGAAAAGGCTATCTAATACTTTCCTGCCGCCTTGCCTTCGCCAAAACAGGGAGCTGCACCTCCCTGGCCACAACAACAAGATTTGAATAATGAATATCTGTCGGCCAATAGGCCTATGTCATGACGTTATGAGCTTTACCGACTGAGCTATCTTCACACAGTGGCACGTCAGCTATTGCGTGCAATGTACCGTTGTGGCTGTGAACTGTCGGCACGTTAGTCTTGTCTCAGTTTCCAGCGGTGGTCATTATGGTATAGAGCAGGGGTGTGTAAACTTTTGGACCAAATCATGTTGCTGTGGCCATCTGGGCGGCCCCAGTAGAGGTTTAGGTTATATATTAGGTGGCGTCGTACGGTCACCCTTTGCCCACATGCTTCCCCCGTTAGATTGACCAATGTTCCAAGACCCACATACACACCCCTGGTATAGAGGGGCCAACGATAAAAAACAATCATATCGGAGAGAACACAAAACACGAACTTTCTCAAGTACGTTTTCAGCGTTAATTATAATGTGACATGTAAGAATTGAGGACCTGGTACAGTTGTTGATGCTGACCACGGAGAATTGGGCTATACGTTAATTTTGATTCCTGTTTCAGCTATTCAGGCTGCTCCAGCACATGGGATCCTTGTAAACTTCGATAAAACTTGTAAAGGCTGGGTAGCCGGTATGTAATGCATTGTCATCCTCCCCTGAAGTTCCGAAGGGATTTTCGCCGGTCGAAGCTTCAGGAAGGAGGGGCGATTGCCCCTGTGAAAAAAGGTGAAAAATACGGAAATTTGCCATTTGAGACACGTCAAATACACTGAGTGCGGTTTTCCTAACTTTTCTTTCATAAAACTCTTCCTAATAAAAGCTTCAGATTTGTAATAATAAGTTTTAAAAGGGATTTTTCCGCTCGTCCCGCGCGCCCTACCTGAAACCCCTTAAAGTTAGTGTGACATGTCAGCAAAAAGCCCTGAATTTAATTGGTAGTTAAGGAGCAAGGTTTCCTAAGGAAGAATCCATTGGAATAATGTAAATATCTTTTACTATTCTCAAGATATACTTCTTCAAAGTTTGAATGTTTCTGAAGCAACTTGGTGGTTATGCAAAAATAGTGATGTTGAGTGTTGCACAGTGTTAACATTTCTCTTGTTAACCCTATATTAATTATCTCTTAATTACTCATCAGATAGTTTATGGTTTGGTAATTGATAGTGATGATTTTCAAGGACACAATTTCAACTTTCAAAATAAACCCTTCAGGAAACACTAATGTTACGACTGTCCTTGAAATGAAGATTGCAAAAACAAAGGATAACATTAGCCATATATGGTATGTCCCTCCAATGACATCACAAGATTTACATATTGAGCTCATATTTATGCATGCTTAAGTGCAAATCAGAAATAAACCTGTAAAATGGTCAATTTTTAACCGATTTTGATGGGAATTGCGGCAATTTTCTTGATTTTTAATGCTTTTTACATCAAATACCCAACTTTGTCATTTTGGTGTCACACTACCTTTAATGCAGAAAATGGTCGCTCATACTGTCATAAGGCAGTCAGTGGTAAACTTTTCCAAGCCGCTACAGTGTCGTTTCCCTAAAATTTTCTTCAAATAAGGGCTCTCAATTTTTAAATATTGTGTCTGAAGAGATAACAAAGTTTCGAGAGCTTTTTGAATGTCGACGAGAAGCCTCATTCAGCACTCCTTAGATAACATTTTGTTACAACAAGTCAACGATCTTCAGGGGACATGCTATCTCAGATATATGCTAACGGAAACGCAGTCTTCTATGGTCCCCCAAATGTTCAAATATCCTTACAGAAAAACCTGAATCTCAACTATTTCTTGCAATACAAGCACCATATTCACAAATGTATAAAGGGACCCAACTTTCTACGTGCACAGTACAGTAGTGTTCAAACTTAAGAAAAATCAGATTTAAATGTTCTTGCTCGAAGAAAAAAAAGGGAAAAATTTAGCATCAGTAATGTCCTTTTGGTCAATGGGGTAGGGAGAGGCACATGGTCCAAAATTGTTCCACCCCCTCCACTTTCATATTGCTTCCTACGCCACTGAGATATTGACAGAGAATCACTGTAGGTCCCTAATACCCGCTTTCTCTAAGTTCACCCCCCCCCCCTTTTTGAAATGTCTGGATCATTGTCTGATGCACATTATGGTGAGAAGCTGGTCCTTATTTTTGTTGGTGGAGGTCAAAGGTCATCTTTTTTTCCAACATGCTTGTATAACATTTGAGTGAAAAGATAATGGTACGTGATGACATCATTTGAAATGCAACATTTATGTATCATCGAAACCTCAATGCATTTTTTGGCATTCCGGTTATTATTATGCGCAGTAAATAGTCACGCACACTCCTATCATCCCATAACAGACAATCTCCACCCGAAGGTTTCTTAAAAGGACAACGGACTGAAGTCAAAAGGCGTTCCGGTTTTTCATCATATGGATAAAGGTTCCTCTAATTAGTGTATGTTATTATCCATTTCACGACGGGGTCGGGTAGCCTCACCGTAGGGGCATGTGTGGGAAGTCCTCCCCAATGGGGACACATCCCCTCCATCTAAAATCCGTTTGCTCTATCCTTCTTCATAGGCGGCGGAAGATTTTTTTTTGGGGGGGGGGAACACAAGTTTTCGGCAGCCGGCAAAATGGTGACGCCGCATGGCGTCCGGTTTTGCTCGAAGCGCTAAAAACCATCGGCATGGGGTCCAGGAGCCCGCTTAAGGGGTCCAGGGGCGAAGTCGCAGAAGATCAGCGATTTAAGTGATTTTAGAGGCTCCAAAATGGTCGAAAATCAAAAATCAAAATCAAAAAAGAATTCTAAACTATGAATTTAAGTCAGGAAAGAGGTGAAGTAAGCTAGGCTGTACCTTACCCTTACGGTATATATTGTGTATGATAAAGTATAGGAATGGTCGTGTTAGAATGGTGTTCAGGGTATGATTGCCTTGTTTTTCAGTAAATCGCAGCCATCCGAAAGGCAGAAAGGGTCTTAACCTAACAAAATCACATTCGAGTTTGTCGTCGAGACGTTCTTTTGTTTCAGCTTCAAAGTGAAAGGCAATAAACGACAGTGCAGATTATATACGGAATCTAATTTAGTGAAATAGGCATTTTGAAGTTATTACTTGATTTCATACGTGCGCTTAAAATGTGTTTGACACACATTCATGCATGTTTTCTTAATTGCTGCACATTTTATTTATTTAGTGTTTTTGAGGGAAATACTTCAAAGTTTATTTCCGTTCAGACATATCATTTTTTCTCAGTTACTTTATCAGGACGCAAAAAATCTGGGGGCCTGAAGAAAATCTGGGGGGGGGGCAGGCCAGACCAGCCCCCCCCCCCCACCGTAACTACTCCACTGATCAAGAGTCAAAGTCTGATCAAAATAGGCTCCTAAATTTCTTATTGATGAAGAAGTGTTAATTGACTCCCCACCAACATTAAGTGTAGGAAAAGTGGGTGCAACATCTGAAAAGCGTGATTGGAAAACTATAAATTCAGTTTTTTCACAGTTAAGTTTCAGTTGGTTGGTTGTAAGCCAGATATTAATAACATTAAGAGACGTTTCCATTTTGTGGAAGGCAGATGGCACGGAGTCCCTATCAAAGGCCAATAGAAGTGGAGTATCATCTGCATAATGATGGAAATAAATGTCATAACTGCGAATAATATCACTTAACTCAGCAAGATATAAAGATAACAAAACAGGTTCAAGAGCAGTAAAAAGACATCCAGAAGAGAGAGCATTTTCAATCTTAACATGTTGATAACCCTCAGTAATGTAAGATTTTAACCATGTTCCACGTAGCTTGTACTTTGACTGGAGCCTTTCCAGTAAAATAGTATGAACTATGATTAACTGTTTCAAATACTGAGGATAAGTCTAATAATACTAAAAGAACAAAACGACCTTCATCAAGATAAGTGGTAACAAAATTATGAACTGCATTTAGCACAGTTTCTGTATGTGGCCAGACTTGTAGGCAGATTGAAAAGGTTCGAGAAGGTTATCACGTACAAGGTGGTCCATCAAACGAAATAAAACTGCCTTTCATAGAACTTAAGAAATAAAACTATAAGGTTCGGATTGACCGAAAATGATTAAGACAGTTTCTATCAAAAGGGCTCTTTTTAAGTATAGGAGGTCACTTTAGCTATCTTAAATGAGTGAGAACAGATCCTGTTGACATGGATTTATTAGCAACTTTTGTGATAAAAGGAGTGAATTCAGCTGAAAAATGGTGGTGTTCCAAGAATACTCTTATCTGCCGTACTACATTTTCGTATTTCAGTGTTTACGTTAGCACCACGAGCATCACTTTCTCGGATCTAATTCGCAAATTCGTAAACTTTTTAGGTCCCGTCTGATATGTATTTACAGTGGCCATATTGTTAGGGGGCAGTCAGCCCCCCCCCCCCCCCCGACGGACCAGAATCGTCTGTCGGCGCCCTTTTTTAACATACTTTAATCTTGTACCATTATTGGCAAAATACATGTTAATAGCGTTGTTTTAAGGCCCGGATAACAAAATATTCAAACAGCCACCAGTAAATGTACTATCTGCACTTCATTCTGATGAAAAGGGTCATCTTCTGTAATATAGGGATAGGTTTTGCCGAAACGCATCTTCATGCTTTGTACGCACTAATGAATGTTGTCGCTGTGTTAAGTTAATTGCTTCCACACCAAGCGTGATTATAAGCTTACAAAATACACAGGCTGACATTAAATGCACACTCCCGGCCAAAGAGGCTACAAACGGCGCAACAATAGTAGCGCAAATAGCCCTCTTGCTGTCGGGGATAATTGTCAACATAGACAATAAAAAGAGTTTATAAAGATACCAAAATAGCTTCCACAACATTTTTCAAAATCATTTGAAGAGAACATTCAGGTTAAAAATACAACTGTTATCATAGAGGTAATGGTTTAAGAGTTTTAATGAGCAGTTTCCATTTTGCTTTTCTTCACGTGACCATTCTCATGATAAATGGCTGTTTCTGACACTGCACGATAATCCCATTAAAATGCTTATTTCTTTACTTTCGAGGTCTCAAAAGCCAGACAATTGCATCTAATGAGTCTAGGTTTAGGCTACTTTCATTTATTATGAATTCTGTATCTAGAGAGCCAAGCAGACTTTTGTCTTGTCTATTTGTTGCAATGTACTTAATAAATGGCTATTTCAGAATGATCACATGATGTAAATTACGTCAATTAATGCTTCTTCGTGTACTTATCTTGATTTCCAGATACCAAAAATGTACCCCTAACGGTGATTAATTTCCAAAACTTTTTCCCCTGTAAGATTGCTTGCTATTGGCTATAGAGTCTTTAATATTATCTTCACAAAGTAGCCCATTATTACATTAAAATCTTAAATCAAGATCTGACAATAACACAAAATATAATGACCGCCTTCATACTAAATGTGAAAGAGAGGGACAGAAACATGGGCGTCCACAGGTAGGGGCAAGGGAGGTACTTGCCCTCCCCTGAAAAATAAAAAACCTGAAAAAACGAAGACACTTAAGAGAAAAAGACGAAGAAACATTAACATCAACATTTCTTAACAGTTCACTCGGTGTTTTCCCTAAATAGGCTTTAGAAATGCAATTTCCAGCGACCTGAGAGAGGCATTTTAGGCAAAAATTTTCTTGCTCTCCGCGCCAACTCATGGTGACGCGGAGCTTTTCCCCCCTAAAGGAATTTTGTCCCATCCCCCCGAATTTTCTTCTGCGGAGGTCCATGGATAGAAAATTTAAACATGCTTTAATAGAAAAACTTGCTGAGGAGAAATGGCGAAGTAGTTTTATACCAGGTGCGGAAAATGAAATGGAAAGTCTGAAAAGCCGTTGCTTCGATCGTGCTGAGGCTCAGGGTATTTATTCCTTCGAAGCGCCCCTGCAGACCATTTCGCCCCCTCTGACCGAAATTCTTGGCTCTGCCACTGTGTATTTAGGCTATTGAAGCGTCTCAAGCGAGTTCACATAATTTATCATCCGCCCGATTTGATTGATTGTTCCATAGGCTAATAGTTGAGGTTATCGAGGAGCCGCGGGTTCAAGTGCAATGATAGGGTTTTTTTCTGCCTTCCTCTTCTCTTTTAGTCATGTTAAACGAAATCTGAAAGTTTTATCGGATGACCAGGGAGCAGATTACCTTTTAATTGGCAAGCGCATTGCAGGGAACTGAAACTGAAAGTCTGCATGCAACTTCTGTGATTGAAATAAATAATTTCAAATTCAACATTTCAAGTCATTCAAGTTAACAAGCCCGTCTGTCCCGCATTGGTCACGATTCGCACTATTTACTTTATAATCATTATATCATAAGAAATATATTTACACGAAATTTTCTGCGGTGGAAACACACTTATCCAAAAATTAGCCTTTTCGGCCTAAATCTTCATCCTATGTCTTCAGGGGTCATGGTGCGGTATCGGTCCAAGGAATTATGGACGTTCTTTACTGGTTTTCTACATAAAAGGAATATATTTCTGAAATTACCAATCATTTGCCTGCGTTTAGTGGATTTTAAACTTAGGTTCTATTTATTCCTTTACACTGCCTAAATCGCATTCAGATTGTTCAACGGTAGACTTATAGTGGGTTCCACAACAGTTCTAATTCAAAATTTTTGCAAGTTTCGCAGCTTAACAATTACCGTACCACGGTTTACACTCCATCTTAGTGAAGCAAGCACCGACTACCCCAAAAGTCTTTAGTCTTTATTCCTGTCAGGGTAGGTTGAGGTATGTTTTCTCTGAAGTGGGGGGGGGGTATGCAGTATGTTGAGTGATCGCTGGCCTGTGGAAGGGGTGTGTCCTGCCCCATTAAAAAGTTTCGGCCTTTTCAAGGAGCTGAGATTCAAATTCGTGCAAGATTTTCGACTTTGACAGAATAGTGTTTAAAGTTGAATTGTACGGTGTATGGGGGTAAAACTGGGGGAATTGTGTGTCTTTACGTGCAATCTATGTGAATGCCATGTACGCTACATTTCGAAGTAATTTTTTATCATTTGCGTACGGTACTTTAAGGAGTCAAAATAAAAGTGCATCAGTCATCGACATAGGCGTACGAGAGCATTTGGGGTTGTGGTACGTTTTTATTTTCTCGTAAAAGCCTATTTCTGCCATAAAGACTATTTAAGCGATGGTTTGCGAGGATTGTACAGAAAATTTTGAAAAGACAGGTGCGGATCCAGACATTCCAAAAAGAGTGGGCTGACTTAAGAAAGCAGGGTTGTACGTTAGTTTCACTGAGGAGTACTGAGGCCGTAAAAGCCCCCCTTGGATCCGCGCCTGAAAGCAAACCCCTTAAATGGCCGGAAATAGCATTTTCCAGTCTAAGCCTGAACATAGAATCGAAGCAGTCGCTATCTTTTTTGTTGTTTGCAATAAAATGTTCACTTCAATATAAGTTCGCAATCAGCAAAGTAATCAGAAAATTATTAAAAATTACATGGCCCTAATTTTTTTTCCAGAAGGACCATCCAAGCGGAGCGCCACCATTAGTTGGCCCTTGACGTAGAGAAAAGTTTCGTTTCGCAGTTTCCTTTCGTTTTGAAGAATCGAGACCCCTCAAATGGTCAAACTTGTGTTTTCGTGCTTGTTATTAGAACCTTAACATTCTTTACTTTTAGCTTTCGTTTGCAATAATAAAAATCAGCAACTGCTAAGTCATCAGAAAAAAATGGTCTTGAATTTTTTTCGAGTGGAACTATACAACGGAATTAAAATTATGCTAACTTTTCTCTGTCGGTTGTGACTCTTGGCTAAATTCAAGATACATATGTAAATTAAACATATAAATTGTATATATATATGGGGATATGAGTTTTACAAATACGAAATCTACCTCCTCACCTCTTCTCTCGCAATACCAAACGTTGTGCATGAACATGTTGTATTTCGAAGAAGGTATAGCAGCCCCCTGTGTTCGGGCCGAAGGAAAAAACCCATCTGTCATTTCTCGAATCTCAATGAATCAATACAAATGGTGATCAAAATCCTTCGTCTCCCAAGCCAACGTAGCGATTCTGTGGCTGCATCGCCCTTGGGCTGTTGGTTTTTCGTAGCGATGAGCCAAACGAAAAAACTTCGTTTGCTACGCGGGCTATCGTTTCCCTGTTTTATGCTCTTCCCATTTTCCCCCATTTAATTTCTCGTAACGTATTATTTTTGTCTCAGAACATTACCACAAGTCGTTCCTCGGACGTACACATAGGGCGTCGTAACAAGCAGACTCCCACAGCGTGTGTATCGCAATGATCGTGCAACAAGCTTATCAGAGTATGCCTTCCGTGTTTCCACCTTCAAGAAACGCAATCAAGATCAGAACTATCAGTAAGTTAAAGTGAAAGTTTGAAACATAAAATGTAACGTCATTAAAAAGCCCCATATATAAAAAGCATCATTATGATAATCACTGTAAACTTTTCATGAAAAATAAGAAAAGATTGTAGAATGCTCATGATAAGCTGTTACTTTGTATTCATACCAGTGTCGTAGGAAGCAATGTGAAAGTGGGGGGAAGGGGAGCAAGTTTTGTATTATACACTCCATCCTATCCAAATGACCAAGAGGTACATTTCTAAGGTAAATTTTGTTTTTTTTTTTCTACGAGGAAAAACGATTTTCTTTAATAAAAAAATGACAAAACTCATTTTTTAAATGAAACTGTGCACTGAAAGAAGCTGGAAATATTCGTTTTTGCCAACCGTGCTACTCTAGACAACATTTCCCTGTTGCCCTGTGAAAACATTGAACATTGATAGCATTTTGACACTTCAACAACAAAAAAACCCATCTACACAGAGTACTCAACTGACAGGGTTGAAAGGTATCTGATGATAGGTGTATTTGAGATCATTTGAGCACGGCAGGCCAATCATGATTCAATGCCTGAAATATAAAGTCTTGCCTGAAAGACTATCGAAGCGGTGCACTACCTTCAGTTTGAACGGGCGTAAAATTTTTAAAAATCGCTACCTTCAGACAACCGGATATGGCATTTCTGAGGCTTGGAAGTATTAACTAAGCAGCAGGGGGGGGGGGGGGTAAAGAGGCTTTTTCAGGGAAAAGGGCAAGCACCAAAATTTTCCGATGTACCACTTTTAACAAGCTGAAGCTTATATTGGGGGAAAATTGTAATTTTTATGACAGATTTTCGGATTTTAATGGAAGAATCTGACCTTCTTATATGAAAAATCAGGTAGGGGGT
Organism: Holothuria scabra; assembly: GCA_037179385.1. NCBI lineage: Eukaryota > Metazoa > Echinodermata > Holothuroidea > Aspidochirotida > Holothuriidae > Holothuria > Holothuria scabra. The sequence goes on from CM074180.1 coordinate 18,383,860, forward strand.
GGTCTGTAGTTTTGTTGCGGTTACTGAATATCACCAGGCAGATTAAGGCTCTGGGACCTTATTGGAAAATTTTCCCGCGGAAAAAGTTTGGCTTCCCATACTGGTTATTTGAAGTCTTATAGTAACATATTTAAATAGGCGTATGGGAGCGTTTCAGTTTAGGAGGAGAAAAACTGTTATTTTCCTTCCGAAAAATGTGATCCTGTCTGAAAGACTATTTAAATGGAACGCACAATTTTTTTTTATTTTTATTTTAGAAAATTGAGAACCCCAGTCAGCAGGTGAGAGTATTTCCAGGTCTGGTTAATAGAAACAAAGTAGTCATTATTTTGAGCTGTCTTCCGCAATAAAATTTTCACTTTATGATACTGCCCCAAAACGAAGAATAATTTGCAAGCATGCATTGTTCTGTTAAATAGTCTGCTCGACCAAAATACATCAGTTTGCGCTGAACGTACAGAAATTTGTTAAAAATCTAACCCCTCAAACAGCCAGAAATATCATATCCCAGACTTGTAATTTGAAATGAAGCTGTCCTTATTTTAAGCTTTCCTTTAAAATAAAAAAATCCACTTCAATAGAAAACCCCAACTTGCTAATTGATCAGAAATTAACCAGATCTGGTCTTGTCTCTTTCCGGGGGAAAACTATGCAACGGAATGGAAAACGCACTAATGTTTTTGACTCTACTTGGAATCCTCGTTGTATTCAGTTTCAAGATCCACTAAAAAATGAAATTTTCTACGCGACTGACCGAACTACAGACTATAAATGATTTCACTGCCGACGAATTTGAAAATATGTCACGTTGCAAGGTGGATTTAAATGAATTTTCAGTCAGACTTATGGGGAGACATTCTCACGCTACTGTTATCATTATGTGTAGATCAAAACCGCATGGCCGATTTTCATTACCGCTGCTACAATTCGGCTGTCGGGGAAGGCCAGATGACAGACCACTGGGCACTGCATGTAAGGAAAATTCGAAAGTGTGAGTTTTCTCGAAGAATATGGTTTTCTAGTAAGCAGAATCAAGAAGATCGTCCGGGTGACTGAAGTTATCAGGCCTACATCTTTTATCGTGGGCCTGTAGATGAAGGCTCCTCAACGAAATTGAATTTTCCCAACAAAAATGGGAGGGCAGTCTTCCCCAACGGTGGCATGACCTTCACGGCGCGAACGGATTGAAGATGGGATGAGGAATATAGCAGAGTTAGTAAAAAGTGATTAAACCCTATTCAGATATGCATTAAAACTGCGTTACAAAAGAAAAAATAGTTCATAAAGAAAAAGAAGTTCATGATCATCCACCCAGTAACTTCAGTCCATTACGTTTTTCATTTTAGGCCTCGATCCCCGAAAAAATTACGGTCCTTCCCCGAGGGGAGATGAGATAGGACAAGGTACATGGAATGAGGTAAAGCAGAGGTAATAAGAAGTGATTGAAAATCGATTCCGATAGAATAACAAAACTAAAAACATGTTTAAGATCATCCACCCAGTAACTTCAGTCCTTGTGGTTTTTTTTAATTCATGTGTCATTATTTTTAGTCCTCCCCGACGAAACCGCCGACTTTCCCCGACCGGGAGGCAGTGTTCCCCTACGGGATGCATTGCCCCGCCCTCCCCTCCCTCCTCCCCCGATGGCTCCACTCCTGGGACTGATGGACTAGAAACTAATTAGATATATGCTTAGTGTTGCATGTACGTAGTGCACGGACAAGGGACATCGGTAAACCATGTGCTAAACTCAATTTGTATATCCCCCGTTGTGCCCCATAATTTCCACGCGTCAACGAATTACCAAACTAGCTTATATAGGTGATAAATCGTGTCAAAATTATTGTGTTAACCTGAAATTGAAACGACCTGTTGAAGAGCATCTTGAGTTCAAACTTGGGTTACGAAAGAAGCAGAAGGGCCAACAATTTAAAACGTTTTCTTTCAGATATTACTTTTACATACAATATCACAGAAAACGTTAACAACTGAAGAGCACCACTGCTATAAGCTTCCTCCGAAAACATTCACCAAAGCTGATTAAAAAAACCTACACTTTTATTAATAAAATACCACAAGGCAAATCACTGAATAAAAAGTTTCATGAATGTTTAATTTGTAACTTGGGGTTTAAACAACAACCAATTCAACATTTAACGGTAGCGTCAATAATTAAAAGCTTCACAGTCGATGGTTTGTAACGCCATATCCCTAAGTTATTTAGGCTAAAATAAACTAAGACTACGAATGATTACAATTTACATATTAAACTTTGACAATTTGTAAGTCAGAGCTTTTAACCTTTTTTCACCATCTTTTTGGGTGCTATAAAACTCTACGAGTTTCTTCTTTGATTCCTCGATGTATCCATTTTCTCCCGCGATTTTATTATTCTCAAAATCGTCAATATCTCGGAGAACTCTCAAAGAAGAATCAATTACATCTTCTAATAATGTCGCAGTTTTCTCAGACATTCGTTTACCATTGTAAAACTGCAAATATTTTGCAAAAGCAAATTTAGCATTAATGAGATTGCGAGGATTTTCCCTTTGTTCTTCGATAATTTCACGAAACAGCTCCTCCCCTCTTCTGATCTGTTGTAATTTGCCAAAAGATACCGCTTTATTGATCTTGGCCCAAAAGTGAGTTGGCTCTAACTGGAGACATTTGTCAAGATACTCTATTTCACTTGAAACGTACTCAGGTTTCCTTTTGAAGTTTTTGTATCTCTCTGTCTGAAGCCCAAGATGAGAGTAGATGCGTGAAATTTGGAAAAAGAGCTCAGATCTAGGATTCTTAAGATCTTCGCCCTTTTTGAGGATATACAAAGCCTCAAGGAATTTTTGCTGTCGACGGTAGAATCGCCCTTTCTTAATGATAACTTCACAAATGTTGTCTTTTGTTTTCTCGATGATGCTCTCTGCCTCTTCTTTTTTCCCGGGTATTTTAGACAACACCAGAGCCAAATCGCACCGCGCTGAGTCATTATCCGGGTCAAGTTGGATGGCCTCTTCGTAACAGTGAATTTCTTCTTCCATTCCATCGTAAAATTCTACTTTAGTTTGAGTCTTTAGCACCGCCTGTCGTCTGATCAGTAGACCCAGTGAATGCCACCAAGACGATTGACTTGAAATCACTTCTATCGCCTTTCGATAACGTACTTCTGCCTCCGCATACTTAGTTGGCCCTAGTCGGCTCAGAGCAAATGCAGCAGTTGCCTCCAAATGCGCCCTCACTTCGTCAGATAATGTTTGGGGACTATTCCAAACTTCATCAAGTTGTCTGATCAGTGTCTCTCTGTTTGGTGATGTCTTGTTGTCTTCGTTGTTTCCAAACTTCTCAAAAATCCACAAGCGATTCGCCAAAGAGATAATGGTGTAGGCTTTTTGTTCTCCAGAATCAGTAACGTTGTCATTTTCCGCATATTCAAAAAACTCCTCTGCTTTTTCTCGGTTCGGAGTTACTCCATCAAACTTGGATACTTCGAGATAACCTCGAAAGAGCAACAGAGCACAGGGAGATCCTTCCCATCGTGTCTCTTGAAATGTTTCTAGTTTACTGTCCAGATTATTTACTGTTGACTGAAAATCGACATCCACACCACTTTCGAGATCCCATATAAAGTGGCAAGGAACGTTTTTCCACCAATCTGGAGAATTCTCCGCCATAACTGGATCTAAAGAGAGATAGAGCAAAGAAGCCCTAACGCAATGGCAAGAAAGAAAAACATGACTTGTACTTGATCGTTTGACTGCAATATTTCGACCAATAGGCCAGCGAAAACACATTTATAGGCTAGGTGGGGAACAAGAGGAGGAACACTGGAATCTGTGGGATATTTTCCTGGTTGCAGATATGGCAATGAAATGTTTTACTAACATTGAAATTGCTTTTATCTTAAAGCACACAACCAGCAATTATTTATTTGATCGTACCTTTTCCATTGAACATTTTATCGATTCAGCCAGTGCCGTAGTCTGGGAAAATATTCACGGACGTTTCAAAACTGCCTGCGTGAAGCACCACTACCACTTAGCATGTGTGTTATTTAAGATTTGGAACTCGCAAGGGACAGTACCCCAGTCCCACGGGTCATTTGTAGACCAGACAGAAAACCTATGCATAAGTTTTCCATATTAAATCCAGGATGCGTTTGACTAATTAAATGTACGACATCCCACAAGGTCCCTTTCTGTTCATCCTGTAAATCCTGTAAATTGTGCAGAAGTGTGACTTAATTGTTTACCTCATTCTTGACCCCATTTACTCCCATCTCATCCCGACTGATCACAGATTTGCACTAGATTCCATACAGTCACTGGAAACACTAACACGTTTTCAGATTTAAATCATGGGAGTCTGCAAGGGAGCGGGCAAGGGGGGGGGAAGGGGCACCCCCTGGAAAATCAAACTTGTGAAAAAATTAACTAAAAATTAAAATTAAAAAAATTAAAAATGAATCATCAAAATATCTTCACTCACAGCGTCAGTTTCTACTCGTGAAATATGCGGACATTTGACCGGGAATAGCAAAAGAGAAGATAGTATGCTGAATAGTGAAATCGTGATTTAGGTGCCAACATTCGTGATATCTATTGGAAATTTGTAATTGTAAAAACTATGCCAAAATTGTACTAGTTGTCAGGTATGCAGTGTGCACATGGCATCCGACTATTGATGAATGTGTTGGTCTTGGTTTTGTCCCGTGCTGATCTCAAGTGGCGACGGGCGGGTGTAACTGGGATATACAAGGTGGATATGACGGGGGGGGGGGGGGTATGATTCATAATTGGGTAACGGACATAGGCCTATATAGGCTGTTTGATAGTTGTAAGTTTCATCGTGCATAAGCGTGCTAGGCCGTGACCGAGAGGCAGATTTCCCTTCAACAATTTTTTACATTGAAAATTCTAAAATTCTAAAAATTACAGACATGAAATTCCTGCTTCAAGGCCGGGTACATGCAGCTTAGAACACTCGCCAAGCGTCGTTTCCGGCCATCTGGAGGGTTTGTAAGGCCCTAAATTTTCTTGTACGCTCCACGCCAACTGATGGTGGCGCTCCGCTTAGATAGTGTACACATTTCAATCATCCATGAATGACCTGCCCCCCCCCCTTTGTAAAAATTTCTGCGGACGTCCATGATTTAAATATTACTTTTCCAAGGTCAAACTTGACCAGTTCGGGAGATAACCGCTTTCAGGAGAAAATGAGTAGGCTATTCCCCAAATCGGGGGAAAATTAGACTGTCTTAATCGTATGAATATTTATGACCACTTGGTGTCTACCTCTTCACAAGCGTCGATTTGTTTAACAAATTTGTATTTATTTAAACGTGACATCATAGTTAAGACACAAACGGTAAAACTACAAAGGGACCCTTCAACAACGCATTTACAAACACAAATTCTGGCACAATCATGGCCACTTGTACACCTTCATTCAAAAAATACACAAAAACTTACGGTTGTGTCGAGTCTGTAAATTAAGCTTAGGACAAAGAACGGACAAAAAAAATCCGATATATCAATATCAGCGCGGTGAACAGCCAAAGATGACAGAGCTTTCTATCGCCTTATTAACAGAGATTTTGAATACTTTTCTTTTTCTAAAGTCCTCCCGACCCTCTGGCAAAGGGCCGTTCGGCGAAACCAAACTTGATACTGCTTCCCGAAGAAGCTATTACGTCCACTGAAGGACAACACTTAACGACCAACCTCGCGGCCTTCAGACCATTTTCATCATTGGTCTGTCATGTATGGCTCCATTCTTGACTGGATGAAAAGAACAGATACTACACATGATCTTAGCCAAAAGGCCGAGAAGCGATCTGCTTTGTTGTCATATTGTTGAGATTTTGAATATCTTTTTCTAAAGTCCTCCCGACCCTCTGGCAAAGGGCCGTTCGGCGAAACCAGATTTTGAATATGCCCAAATTTCTCTTTGCTAAAATCGATAAAAATTGCAAGGTTGTTTTGAACGGTATCTTCGTTAAATTTGCGGGGTAGGATCGCAATGCAACATGGTGGATGGCGCCACCCATGGCAAAATTTGCCCCGATTGGGTGAAAATTGATTTCCCACGAAAGCGGTTATCTCCCGAACTGTTGACCTCCGCTTCCTCCCGGTGAAAATTTTCCGATCGTATTATAATTCATTAATCACAGATATAATATCTATGACTTAATGTTGCTGTTACAATCTTTTGATCCATCACACTGTTAAAACATATTGAAGGGTGAGGGATAATTTTTGGCATTGTTGTAGGAAAACTGAACAAGTGTCCTTTTAAATTACCGTTAGACCCGTATACTCAGCTTGGTAAGCCTTTGACCACCGGGCACATACATAACCCTACCGAGACACATGACATATTTTTTAATTATTCCAGTGTTAAAAAAGCCAAAACGCGCGCCTCAAATCCTACAAGTCACGCCCCACTGGGACCTAATCATCTTTGTCGTAGCTTCGAAACGCTCACCTGGTTGCCGATGAGCTTGAGGCACATCCTGGCGCTATACCTATGCATGAATAGACATAGAAATAGCCATTTTACCCTTTTGAGCTGTGTAAATATTTATAAGATTCCCCCGCGGAAGATGGGCTGATGTGGGCGCCAATTTAGTTTCTTGCCCTGGGGATCCACTGCAAGCCTAGCTACGCCACTGTCTGATAATGCGTAAGTAGTAACTCAATCATGGGATTTTCTTTTCCCCGACAGGGGGCCCTCAAAAAATATGGAACAGCCTTAGAGGTCCGTGGATGGAAAAAGGTTGAGAATCTAGGGACCACCTGTTAACTACCGAAGGATAAGTCACATAATTAACCAACTGAGTACTCCCGAAAACAGTGTTACTTGACACATAAAATTTCAAACAGCTTCTAGGAGGGGTCTATGCGTATCATATTTATGAGGAAAGAAATTAATCAAACATTCGACTGTCGATTTCAGCCTTGCAAGTTAATATTATTTCAAGAAACTTGTCAACTTTGCGAAGTGGTGTCCCAAGATGGGAAAAGTGGCATTTCCCTGGTGGGAAATTGTGTCGCTTGCGTTCCCAATGGTTAATGTCAAGGTGCCAGCGGTGTTGTGCACCTCATGTGGATTGGCCCCTGATTAGAAATGCCAACGAACCCCCCCCCCTTAAAAATACCATTCAGAGGTGAGGAAATTAATAGGAGCGGAGGCAGAACGAAACACTATGTTTTTCAGCCCCATTGGAATATGATGGCACAATAAATAATAATAAGCTTTGTCTAGTATGCTCATCGGAGTTTGGAAATATCCATCCTTTAACTTGGGTAATAGGACTTCAAAAGAAATGCGCAGGCTACAGGGACCGCGGAGACGGGGGGGGGGGTAGGGGGCTTTAGATCCCGCACTTTTTTGCTGTTGCATTTTGGGCCGCCTTAAAGTGCATTCATCTTATTGGACATATTGGACCGCTTCGATGATTAGCTCCCGCACTTTAAGATTGGCTCCGCAGCCTCTGGGCTAACTGTTGGCGTTGCTCGGTGACGAATTTTTTTGTTGAGAACTTATAATATTCATGAGTAAGTAGAAATAAATTCCTGACTGAAATTCCTTGTAACTGTTGGATATACTAATGTAGTTAGTTGCTTGATGGATTGGAGCTCCTAGATGGGCTAAGTCGGTCGTTTCATGTATGATTATATTAACCAGGAAGCTCTCTTAAAGTTGCCTGCATTAATTTGCTCTAACTGTTAGTTATAGTGAATACAACTACAAAGCAGGTATGGATGGTTTAGGTCAGATGGAGTTTTACGGCCCAGTTTCCAACCAATTGGTCTAAGGGCTACGGCCTTTTTTCCAGTTGTGGCTCACTTCAGGGTCCACGGAGACGGGGAAACTGGAGGCATAAATTCCCATATTTTTCTACTTTAGTCGAGACATTTTGGGCCGCCTTACCTGACTAGTATATGATGAACATATTGAGCCGCTTCATTGGTTAGTCCTCACTTCAAAATTCGCTCCGCGACCCATGTACTGGCTTGTGAGGTAGGTGGGTGGGATCACGCACATAGCACAACTTGGAAGACTTTATTTGGATCATACTTTTTATTGTACTAGAAGCCATTATATAGGCCTACCAGAAGGGCCGGAGGGTTTTTCCGCGCCACATGCGTCCAAGCATTTCTATATACTAAATGTTTAGAACGTTCGTCCACCAATGGAACAAGAGCCACGTGGGCTGCTAGATTTAACCAGACGGTTACAAGTATACGTAAAAGCAGGGGCGTAGCCAGGATTTTCTTGTGGGGGGGGGGGTGGCAAAGTCGACTCATCGTCCCCAATCTTGACCGACAGGACTATCTAAGCGGAGCGCCACCATCAGTTGGCGCGGAGCGTTCAAGAAAATTTTTGGTTTTAGAAACCCCTCAGATGGCAGGAAACGGCACTTCCCGAGTGTTTTATGCTGCATGTTCCCAGCCTGGAAATATGGATCTCATTTCTGAAATTTCTCATTTAATGCAAAAAAAATATCAGTCTATGAAACATGTTAATACATGTTTCTAAGCGGAGCTCTACCATCGACTGGCACGGAGCGTACCAGGAAATTTTTGGCTTTACAAACCCCTCAGATGGCCGGAAACGGCACTTCCCGAGTGTTCTAAGCAAGAATATGTTCAGCCCGACTTCGACATTCTCCCCGCTTCTTAATTGGAGCACTTGACAAATATTAAGGGGCTGAACATACCTTTAGCCCCCACTTTTCCATTTTTCATCGCGGCCACTGGGGTGGGGCATTTTCTTGAGGGAGCGAAGCGCCCAAGTGAGGAGCTTAGCGAAGGAACGGGGAGAGGGCGTGGTTCTCCCCCTCCTCCCCCAAGGAGATTTTGCAATTTTACATCAAAATTCAGCCATCTGGTGAACACCTAAGCTGGAATTTTTTGACATTTTCAATCTTGTATCAATGTTTTCCTTATTCCCTCGAGAGTTAGTGTGTGGCTGTAAGAGGGTTACTGTACGAGTCAATGGGACCCCAGGGAATTGTGTTTAGGTCTGGGCGGGAGTAAGTGCTTATATAGGTCAATTGTCCCGGCATTTGGGCCCTATCGGGCACAACTTATATTGTACTTCCTACTTCGAGTCGGTACACTGTTAAAAATTTCTGTAAATTTACAGACTTTTTTTAACTTAAACTTTTTGTATTTTACTTTTAATAGAGATTTTCTGTATCTTTACAGACACTTTGTATTGCTACAATAAAAAAAGGTTGTTTAACATGTATTTTCTGTTTATTTGAAAAACCATTTCTGTCTGCTTTTTTAACCAAATTTTACTGCTTTTTAAAACTTTTTCTGTAAATTTACAGAAATTTTAACAGTATTTTGTATTTTTCTGATTTCACATAAATATGCTGTCATTTAACAAACATTCATTTGTTTTTAAGCTGAAAAAGAAACAAAAATAAGCCCAAACAAACAAATAAGAAATAGCCAGAAAATTTTCAATATATAACATGCATCGTTCTGCGAAGTTTCAGTTTAAAAAAAAAACATTTTTGGCAAATTTATGGCCCTATTTGAAAATTAACTTACATTTATTATAAAAGCATACTTAGTTATTACGTTCTTAGTTATAAATATCATACAACTGGTGTTTTGTCACACATTTTTAAGTAAAAAGAAATTGTAAGGCCCTAATTTCAGAGCACTGACAATTGGTATACTGATGTCAACTCATCGCCACAGGCGCTCATGCACTTGATCGGAGCAAATTAAAAACGTTTCACAAATTTACTTGAAAGAGTCTGTAAATTTACCACTTTATGACGTAAATCTCATTTTGCATAAATGGGTGGAGCTTATTTTGTAGGCATTTTCCTAACAAAAGGATTGCTGTTGCTTTGAATAATATCTTCTTTGGCGTTTTTTAATCAGGAAGTGTTAAACTTATTGTTTACCTTGTCTGGAAATGTTTGCAACCACTGTATTTGCATTCTTTGTCATATTTATTTTAAAAACAATTATTATATTGTACAAAAAATGTGACTTTCCAATTACAAAGTTCCTAAAGACAGCAGTCTACTTGACAACAATACGACAACAAAGCATCCATAATGTGTTTTGATTGAAAACAACTTCGTAACGACACATTACGTTGATAAGCAAATACCTGATCTACGTAATGGTGAAGTGTATGTTACGTAATAACATATGAAAGGTAAAAAAGCGATATTATAATAAATATTAAAACGTCGGGAATGAAAACAGTAGGCTGTAAATTCACATAAAATTAAGGTAAACAAAACAGAACAATTCTGTAATTCGATTTTACAGCAGACTTTTGTAAACTAATTTACATGCAAAAACTGTAAAGAAAAAACAAACCCTTAATGTTTTTTCATGATTACAGTCTGGCTGTAAAAAAAACATTATTTGGTTGGAAAAAAATTTGCCATAAAAATTGTGTAAATTTACAGAGAAATTTTTTAACAGTGTACCGCACGACTGACACAAGAGATTATTAACTAAGTTTAGCGAAATGAGATGAAATTCCCGACATGTACATTAATCCATTTATTCTACTTATTAATTTACTTGAAAAGATGGGAAGGGTTTGTACTCTATGAGCTCTAGGAAACGGGACTGAGGAAGAGTGTGCACAGCGTACCGAACATTTTGGGTTTTATCGCAGAAATAACTCTTTTGAAAGCCAAAATAACTAAACCGACCATGGGAAGGCGACAGATTATTCCCGAGAGGGGCGGATCTTGCCAGCAACCACAACAGCCGACAGCCCCTATGTCGAGGGTGGTGAGAAGGGGATATGAAGGAGCCTAACTATCCCATGTCATTGCAGCCTGGAGCACATTTTGCACCATATCACTTAATATTTTAAACGCCGAGTTGCGCACTGATAGTGTTCTTTTGGGTTTGAATCGTGAAATTGCAAAGCGCGCGAAGCGGGCGAAAATTTTTGGTAGGCTTACAAAAATAACATAGCCTATGTAATCATTAAGAACAAAAGGAAAAAAAAATAGAAACTGTAGGGGTTGTAGACAGTATCGGGGATAACATACATTGTGTCGAAACCACCTGGAAAACCCGATAAAATAACCAAACTATGCTCCGTGAGTCGCTCACCAACTGACCTATCGCAGACACACACAAAAGAACAGCAACTAGGCTTTGTGATATGGGATGAAATTTACGACCTCTACAAAACCTGTGTACTCTGCCTATCCGTTACTTGGTAAATTGGCAGGACTTACACCTCCTAGATATGTGGAATGGAAGTATTGAAAAAACTGGAGTGAATCTACAGCGCGCGTAGCGCGCCGAAAATTTGGGGTTCTTATTAGGGAAATTGTCCCTTGAGAGCAAAAAACAGGTAAACCATCGGGAAGACTAGTCGCCGTCGGGGACTGCATACTTTATGGTAACGACTAAGAGCCCCCCTCGAAAAACTGTAAAAAATGCCCCCGATTCCCTCCCTCCTCTTGCCGTTTATCTTTTTTTATTTATTATTTTTTGGGCTCTCCTCCATTTTTTCAACATCGCTGGGGGGGGGGGGGGCACTCTGCCCCCCTTGCCCCCCGCTGGCTACGCTAGTGCGTAAAAGCCGAAGTCCCTATCGTTCACCCAAAACAGCATACATTTAGCCGGAAATTAGCACTTTTAATAACGTAGGTTGCAATACATCCTCGATTTCACTTTGTACACTTGAGTGTGACCGTATATGAGCAGGGGATGGAGTTTTCAAAAAAATGTGGGAGGGGCATGGGAGAAAGGGATCTTGAAGTAAAAGTGGAGCACATTGGTGGTGTCTGTATCTGATCTATCACAAATTTGCATGAGAAGGTTGATGGCTGTTGGCATCTCTATCATCCCGAAATCAAGCATCATTGTGTAGTGTACATGGGTGGTCGAATATTTCGTGGATATACGTTACGTGATAAAAATTTGATTAAAAATATGACTTAACTAGAAACACAAACTTGAACAATACTCTTCTAGGTCCACAATGACTGTGCATTTACCTAACAAAATAAAAGTGGACAATTTAAATGAAATAATCATTTACCCCCACCTCCCTCCCCGTCATGCCAATGTGGAGTTCACTTGTGTTAAAATTGATCCACAGCTGGCTTGTTACATGTCACATAAAGCAGGGAGGTGTCTAACAACATCTGTCCTCCCTGCATAAATGGTGGGTCTGTAAAAAATGAATTAAAAATAGAAATGACGCACGAAGTACTCTCACCTCTTAATGGTCACTCAAGTCCAAAAGATGAAGAAAGAAATGAAGGAAGCCGTTTAATTTTTCGAATTTCAAGGAAACTCCTGATGGTTAAAGCAAAAAGTGATCCCTAGAACTCGGGTGCAAACTGAGTCGTCAACTCTGCAGTTTACGATGATGTTTTCTTCTGACAAAGTGCAAAACTTGCAATTCCATTATGAATTAATTGTGGTGTACACTTTTGCAAAGAGGGAAATTCCAGTCTGATATTTTCATAAATTTATAAATATATATTACTGTTGGTAATGGATTTTCCATTTTGTCTTGACTTTGAGATTTGCGACGTTCACGCCTACCATATAGAATCAGTTTTATTGATTTGAAGTTCATAGTACATGGGTGATTTAATAGTACTGTATGTATACTTTTGTTACACATTGTGAGCCTTGGCAGCTTGGAGTGTTTTATTACTCCAAGTTGTGAGCTATCATGTACTAGGAGTTCGTAGAATGGTTCTATCTTGCATGTCGGAAATACCCAAATTGTTTCTGAAGAAAAAAGACCTTTTCACATTGCGACTTCCCATGCACTTATTTAGTAATATGATGAGATATATGGGATATACAATAACCCTGCATTACATTTAATACATTCCCCAGATAAGTTTTCTTAACTCATTCAAGTCATCCCTTTTGGATACTTAACCTCGTGGAAGCTTACGAAGGGCTCTGACCCTGTGATTCGGTGGCCTTACATACTGAGGACTTTCGTCAATTTAAATAACATCATACCAAGTTTGATAGATATGATAGACATCAAATGTCAATACCATCACGTCATAATGTCACATACTATGTGTAGTTTCCGTAAATCTGTATGCTGTTCGCTTCTCTTTTTCTATTTTATCAACCATGTGATACTTTGGCATATAGAAATAGACGGGCCAGTCTTCCTATAGGCCTAAATAGCACAACGGGATGTACAGTATGATGTAGCATTTTCATGTACGTCAAGAAATTGAATGAACAATTAACAAAGTGTAAATGTTTCGTGACCCAAGGGCGTGTCTAGACCTTTCTTCGTAGAAGGGCAAAAGTGATGCGAGGGGCGTCCCCTCCCACGAAGGTTTTTAGCTTTTTGATGTGAAAATTCGTGATTTGGTGCATAATTTATTCGATATTTTGTATGCTTAAGGAGACTCATTATTAAGTATTTTATGAACTATCTTCTAATAATAACCGCATTGAAATCAAATACGCAACTATTGCTGGCAAAGGTCCAAAATGTCTCCCGATCGCTGAAAAAGGCACTTCCCAGGCCTGTTTACCGCATATAAGTGGGGAAACACTAGCAATATTGTAAAAATAAACATTAAAATATAAAACAAATGCTAATGGGGCGGGGCGCTGCCCCTTCGACCCTCACCCCCTGGCTACCCGTCTCCTCAATATACCCTCCAGGACGTCTACATCGTTATTTATTTTTTATTTTCCCTCAGTTTCCATTGCAGAAAAAATATTTAAAAGATATATCCCAAGGCCAGTGCCCAGAAATTTCCGTGGTGTTTGCGAAGTGACGAAATTTGGAATAATGATACCGGTACAGGACAGTGCATGGCAGCAGGCCCACTATCTAAGCGCAGCGCCACCATTTGTTGGAAGTCTTTGGTATGACCCACCCAATGCACTTCCCTTTGGAAACTTCTAAGATATATGCGGGTCCTTAGATGCAATATATTGAGGCAAAAAACCAAGTTCTAGATGTATCCACCGTCAAAAGATAGTTCCATGGTCCCAGGAAATAAATACTTAAGAACCAATGGGGAGGGGCAGGGGGAGGGAACTCGGCGCGAATTTCCACCACCAACTGGAGCGGGGAAGTAATTACCAAATACTTTTTCCTGATCGCAGGAAACTATCACTTTCCAAGCTCTCCAACATGCATCTGAACCACCTTTGTCTTGAGATTCCAAGCTTAAAATTAATTCAATAATACTGGAGTATGAGCTGTGGCAGTACAGCCATCGATTTGGGCAGATATTTAAACAGTACCGGTACACAAGCAAAAAATTTTTCGCCACCTCTGAAGAAAATATATACTCATAGGTTTTGAAAGGTGCACAATTTCAGTTGATATACTATGACGTCACTCATTGCGCTGAAAGCTAGCTACATCTCCAGGCGTGGATCCAAGGGGGGTTGGGGCAGGGTTACGGCGGCCATAGCCCTCCTTCTTTTAAGGTCACCCATTTTGCAATATGCTCATTTTTCACTGAAGTGTTAATTTTACAGCTCAAAATAATTACTGCATAGATTCTAGTTACAAGACGGAAAAAATCATTTCCGGCTGTCTAAGGGGTCGCAATTTTTCAAAAATTTCTCTTCGCTCCGTGCCAGCCGATAGTGGCACTCCGCTTAGAAGAGACCGCGCGGAGGCTAAGGGGTCCAAGGAGTCCCCCTGTCCTTGGCCACTAAATATTTTTGAGAAAGTCAAAAAAATAAAGATGTTTGGTACGAGGGCGGTTTTCCCTGCATGCCAGGTCTGTCTTTTCATCCAACTAAGTGAATATATATAGCATGCACGCGACCTTAGGAGTGCTTAAATTTCTAATTTTTTGCGCGCTTGGTTGCTGGAGTGCATACATTAGGCTAATGGGTTTCGTTATAGAGGATCACATGCATTAAAAAATGCAACGAAATGGGTTTATTTTTGCCTTCCTCGTTTTTGAAATCATCTTAAATAAAAATGTAAGTTTTATAGGATGTCCAGACAGCGGATTCTCTTTGTAAGATATAGGCGCAGAGGTCGTTATTAAAAAAATATTTTTAATAAATAAATTCGAGGCGCATGTTTTCGCATTCGTCTATTTGTATTAGATTATTTCTAAAGGGAATATCTGCATCCTCTGTCTACTGGAGTTCTGCATGTGAGGTAGATACAAAATGAATAATGGATGCGTATTTATCAATTTCTAATATTTTCTTCCAATTTGCCAATTTTCATGAGATACACACACACATACGCACATACATACACACGCCATCATGATTGCATCGGTTTCTCTTATCATCGAAACCAAAAAATGACCCTCTTCATCCTTACCTCAAGCAAGTCCTCAAGCAAGTCTAGTTAAGAAACAGTGGACTGTAAGGTGACATTACCCTTACTAAGTACTGTAATTCATCCTCCTGGAGTATGTCTACAAAGTCCCTGTCTGCACTAACAATAAAATTACTGTTCTTATCAAACAAGATCTAAACTAATCAACATTGACAATCTTGCAGCCAGACAGTTTTAAAGGGAGTTCAGTTCAATGGGAAACACTGAATTTGTGAGACTGGTAGAAATAGAGACAAAATTGGTCAGAAAGGTGTCAAAATTATTATTTATCCAAAAACAGACAAAACATTTGTAATCAGCACATGCTAGCCACCCATCTGAACAATTTTGAGGACAAGTGTGCAATGCATCTAGCAGAAAATGGCATTTCAAAATATTTACACCTATGACCTCAATGACCTCTGATAAACAAGTAAAGTACAAGATTCAACAACCACTACCTGCGGGATAATTTGGCCAACTTTCACAGACATTGAGTACTATTTGCTGGAGGAGATACACTTCAAAACATATTCACAAAACAGCCACTAATGACCCCTAGATGACCTTTGACCTAAACGTTTTGAACACAACATGTAGCCCTATGTCCAATGTGTCCAAGTTTTGTTACAATTTGCCAACAAATATGCTCCTGAGAGCATTAAAGGCAATAGTGAACAGACATGATAGATAGACGGACAGACGAGTGACAGTGGCAGATCACAACAGCTCAAACAGCTCTTTGAGCTCGTTTGAGCTAAAAATGAACCATGGGGCCCATATGGGACCTTGGACCGAAAATTCCTGAGCGCCCTGTATCACCCATTACCCAAGGAAAATTTTGTCTGAGTTTAAAACAAATCCATGCAAGCATGTGGGAGGAGAGGAATTTTATACAATTGTTAAAAAACTGACAGACAGATGATTCCCTGTGATCACATTAACAGTAGCTTACAACATCTTGGCTGGTAGGAAATGACAGAGATGAAACTTAAAATGACAAGTTTTTGAGCCCATGAGCTGTATTCATTCTTCTTATTTTCTCATGTTTGAGGATTCTTTCCATGCAAAAATAAACAAACTTATGAATACTATTTTGAAGAAGAACAGAACACAAAAAGAAGTGTTTCCTGTGTATGACTTATTTTTAAACAACATGGTGTGAGTAAAACTGAATAGTACACATTGTCATGTCATATAGTCCACAATCAAATAATGCATCTCAATATCAATGATCTATCTCGAGAAGTAGATAAAAAAAAAAGATTTAAATCAACTTTTAGCCTCAAATTTTGGCTGATTTTCAAAAACATACTTTAAACACTAACCATGAAAAATGCAAACAAAGTTTTCTCAACTTTCAAGTACTAACACCAAAATACAAAATAAATGGAAAAAAAAACAAGTTCTGGTGAGTTGATTCACTAAGAGGTTGGTGTTTCCTCTTATTTTTTGGTAGATCCACAAAACTCACAATGAATAACTTGAAGATCACTTTTGTGAATATGTATTTCTTCCAAAAAAAACAAAGTCAAGACTAATGCCACTATTTGCTGTAACATTAGCTCCATAAAGTCTTCTTGAAAGCTACAAAATATGTCATCTTTCTGGGAGGAAATCTTCACTTTCATCATAATGTGCTGTTACTTAGGTAACAAGTTAAGTCTTTTCCAATATTCTTATCTGTTCATCATTTCATGTAGCACAGCAGCTGAGACAAAAACATCTTTCAAAACTTTCATCATAGCTGTTGAAAAAGAGGAAAAAATGTTTTAAAAGTTCTCATCATTGGTAAATGACAGATTTCTCTACACTGAAAAAGCATTCATCAGACCACAGGGAAAGAAAGTTTTAATCCTTAAAAAGCCAAATGTTGTCTAGTTTTCCTTACAAACTGCAAATGAGTATATTGTACTCAGATTTTAGAGCACAACACAAAATTCCACTGGGTACACTGCTTTGTGAAAATAGATGTTATGGCTGTGTGGCCATTCTGCAGATTTAATGAATGTATCACATAACATTTTTCACGTTATCACAGACCAAAGTGAATTACAGACATGAAGTTTTCATTTCAATCTATGTCAAGTTGAAGAGCTATCCCCAATACAAATACCACAGGGCAGGCTGCCACAGGTTTCCAAAATATACTTGGGATGAAGCAAATTTCACTTTCAGTCATATCCATAGAAATCATATTGCTATAATTCAATACCTGAATAAATTCTTCCCTTCATTGACAAATAGGCAAAACTTGTGCTTGGCAACATGACAAATCTTGTGTTGCTTTTCAACATCATCTTTGTCACTTTGCCAAAAACATGACAAAACACATGCCACAGAGGCATTATATTAAACAAAACGAATAACCCAGAACTTGACAAGGTTTCAACAGTGTACAGGAAATACAACGCCAAGAGCGTTTTATGACCAGTTTTGATTCATTATGAAATAATCCATGTTTTATGTAACATCACTTTGCTCTGCACATGTGTGCCATTACAAGGAACTACTACAGCCCCTTCCTACAAATTCCATGTATTTTACAGGTCTGGGGATTAAATAAGAAAGAAAAATTTGTCTAAAATGTAATTTAAAAAGAATGATTTAATTTGTAAATAACATGTGAATATTTTCTGCATGGAAGGTATGATAAGGATAAGTTAGTGAGCATTTTACTTTTTCCAAGTGTGACCATGAGGGATGGATATTGACTTTGTTATTTAATTACTGACTAAAAATTTGACCAACAACAATTGTAACCACCAAACTTGGCTTTGTTCCTCAGGTATACATTGTCAAACAATTTTAGAACTCCACTTGTTGTCTCATTGTACGTAGCAAAAGTTGTAAGCTGAGACACAGTTGGTTAGAGCAGTGACTGAGTAAGAATTTTTCTAACAGGAAGAGCTTCCAAAATAAAACAGCAACTTACTTGATGATTGAGCACAAAGAACAGAATACCCCTGAGCAGTTGACACATTCTCTGCAGCATTGGAGACAGATAGATCTTTCACAAAATACACACTTTACAGGGCAAGATGGAATCTGACTCTTACAATGAGTACAGCCTAAAGAATTTGTTGTTTGTGCAGCTGCAAAAAAATAAACAAAAATAAATAAATGAATGAATGAATCGATTGATCAATGAAAAGAAGATATAAATAAATATTAAGTTCTTTTCTGAATTCAATCAGATAGCTTTTCCAGGCCTTGGTGTGCAAGTGCAATCCCAGACCATCACTCTCTTCAAACCATTCTGAGGAGTGTGAATTTTTCCACACCTAAATGAAGATGGAATCTCATATAAATCTATATCAAGTTTAATAACTTTCATTTAAATCTATTCAAGTTTAATAAAACAGCACACCTACCATACTCTGAGGAGAACAATTTGTAGCACAAAATCTAAAACTCAAGGTCTGCTTTTCTCTTTTCATTCTAAGCTTTGTCTGGTTTGGCAAGGTATAATTCAGTGATTTTCGGGACTGACCACCATCAAAAGGAACAGTTTTCTCCTAAATGTGGGGAGTGGGGTATATTTTCAACCAAGAAAGAAAAATTTCACACCTGTTATTAAACCAGAAGGTTGTCCAGTTTGACAATCTAATAGTTATTCTACAAGTTAGAGAGAAAGAGTGATGGTCCTGGAAATGTATCCACTTAAAGACTACAGTGTTCTCATTATATGTCAATTAAGCTTTAGTTAAGAGAGCTAACTTGGATGATTGGTAATTTTAAACCTTTTTTAAACATGTCTATTTTTGATCAAAGTTATAGCACTGTGTTTACAAGGTTTTGACCTTTTTACCTCTGGTGACCACAAATGACTTTTGACCTCCACCAAAAACAAAACGGAACATCTACTCAATGTGGGCAATCTACATGCCAAGTATGAGACCTCTCAGAGTTACCGTTCTTGAGATATCGTGTATACAAGTGGGCATCACACACACATACACACAACATCACCATCCCATAGATTCCTTGCCTGCCTTCGGCAAGGAATCAAAAGTGAGTTATTCGTAAAATAAATATATGCTTACTTAAAAGTGAAAATATTTCGAGTTGCTTCCAAGATTTCAGTGCAACTATCTGTTTTACCTTAAAAATGTTACACAATGTTCCCCTTTTTTCAATGTTGTTGTTACAAAGATATGTATTTTAAACACTCATATACACCCATCGAAATTCATGCAAAGAAGACCCATAACATCATTGTTTCAAAGGAGGGGGGCCCCCCTCTTGAGTCCTACCCTGCCCCCTGATGTGAAGGTCTTTCTGCACCCAACCCCTTTTCCCCCACTCTGCCTTTTCTACGGTAACTTCTCAAGATGGGTTTGCACCATAAAGTGGACAGACCCTACCAAGAAGAACACTGAAATAGACTCTAAAAGCAATTCTTTGTGTGCCAAGTGCTAAAGTAAAGAACTTGAGAAAGTGTACAGTGACATCTAGGAAACCTTCCATGGCAGATAGTCCATAGCCCCTTGTGTGTTCAGAAGTGTGCCTTCTGGCTATGTTCCTCCCTTCCCCTCTTTCACATAAGCTAGGGGTCTCCATAGGTTACTTTCATAAGATCACTGATACCAACAATATCTCAATCCTTGCCTGATGTTTGATTTATGCCGACACATGGTTGTTGAGTACTTAAATGTCCTAATTTGTCTAGTGTATACTGTCCTTGGGCCCATTTTGGAATAGCTCCATCTTGATCACATGACCAAACATGGCCCTCTTTGGGTTTGATGGGGGATGGAGCAGTATCTCTGGATGACAAAGATGGAGTAAAACGATGTCTCTGACCATCCATGAGCAAACCCAGGGTTCTCTCTGCAAAAGGAATGTAAAAAGATAACGAGCTACAGATGGAATATAAATTTGTAGTTTGTATTGTTAGAATTTAGCAAATCAGTCCTTCCACAAAACAGTCAAATTCTGACAGGATATTTGCATTATTATAGTGTACAAAATTGGGAAGCCATTTCAAGATCCAAAATTCTTTGACAGTTCTCCTTGCATTTGTACTTCAGTTACACACCTTCACCCACTGCATGGTCAAGTGGTTAGAGCATTCGATTGTGAGCCAGGAGGACTGGAATTTGACACCTTGCCAGCAGTGTTTGCACAGGGTAGGGAATACGTACCCGTGTACCCGAACCGCATTACCCATCGTGTACTCGGCCGTAAACCTTGCAACATCTTACTTAATAAGTGCATGGTGTGCACATACAGTTCATGACTTGACCCATCACCCCCTTATCTCTGATCAGATCGATTTGAAAATAACAATATGTCACGTTTTTCTATATCTAAATATGCCGTTTGTACATCATATGGTGAGTTTAAACAGACTGGAATTTAAAACTTGATCACACTTTAGCGCCATTAGGATTACAGTAATTTCTTTGGCTTTTGTTCAGTGTGCAATGTGTGCATCGAAACCAAAAACTAACTTACGGTTTGTCTAAGCAACTTCTGTACTGTGTTCCAGTAATGTACCACCTCAAGCAAGTGTTCAAATTTTTTGTGAACTGCTTTCTAGGTATGTTTATGAAAAATCAACTATCTATCCATCCGTGATAATGACAGTAAAATATTTTCGAATGCATCTCCTAGCTGAGATTTCACCCGCACAGTACCCTTAAAAATGTACGGTAATATAAGGCAGTGACCATACACCTACAAAGGTTCGTTCATTCCTTGCCTGGATGCTTGTGTTCGTTGTGTGCACTGGAGCAGTGACGTCACTCTGGCACACTCCACTTTAAGCACATAGGGGATACAGAAAATATGGGGAAAATGTTTTGCTCTTTTTGCCATATATTTAGGAGACTTCAGGGTGCAAAAGTTTTGCAAACAGTTCGAATACCAATAAAAAATTACCGGCAATATGAAGATAGGAATCATTTTAGTGTTTAAGTTAGTACCAGGATAGAAGTAAAAGGAAAGAAGATTTGTTTTGGTGCACAGGGCTGCACATGGCATGATATACACTTTCCAAACAATGTGTACAATTTTAAATCTGATGGAGTGAATTTTGCTTCAGAAAAAATTTCCCTCCCCAAAATATGATGTTTTAGCGATTGATTTGAGATGACAGAATATTTTTGAGGTTGAAATTTGTGCATACATCATGTAGACATAACTCTATTACTAAAACCTAATTCTTTAGATCATGAAATCATGTCACATTAAGTTAAGTGATAACTTGACAAGTATGAAATCTAGAAAGGACGAAAGTCGGTCCACACATTGTATATCCATATGGGTATGTGTTTAAACGACAATGATAAGTACAGTATAAAATTTCTAACAGGTCGTTCACACTATTTCTGGGCTTAAGTTTAGGAATGTTGTCCATCCAAATGCACTGAGTGCAGATTATTTATGTGCTGGCATTTGATGATCATTTATCAAAGGGATAGGCTAGGCTATGCACAGTATAGTAGGCCTATGCTGTTTTGTTATCTGGCATAGGAGCGGACTTAAGTTAGAAACACGCATTGCGGGAATTGTTTCTGGAAAAGTGCAATTTAACAAAAGCACTTTACAGAAACAAACAAAAGCAACATCATTTCAAATAATTGGGAATGAGATGTGGTTAAATACATTTTGTTAGTTTCAATAACCATGTTATTTTGGAAAGATCAAAACTGAGAAATCATAAAAAACACTAACCGGGTAGTAATTTTCTACCTGGGTAGTAACAACGTCGGTCACGTACTCGGGTACCTGGTGCAAACACTACTTGCCAGGTCATACTGAAGACTTTACACAACCTACTGTATTGCCAACATGCTTGGTGTTCAGCATGAGCAATGGGGCAGGGAAAAAAAGCCAGTAAACTACAACTGGAAAAGAAGCTGGGGCTGGCCCAACTAAAATTAATTGGTTAAAAACTAAATCGTAACTACACACTTTTGATGCAGATAAGAACTCGATGTAAACCTCTATATTGTCTCTTGGAGTATCCAGTATACTTACCATAAACTGCTTTCATCTTAACCTCAAAATCCACCCCCTTGTTGACCTCCTTTTCACCAACATGGGTCTTAAACTGGCAGAAATTGTCATTGAAAGGGTTGTGACGTTTTGACATCTTCTCAGTGGGTTGGTTTAGACTGAAAGCTTTATGAAAAATAAAAACATTTTCTCATTGAAGTTGTAATGCTTTTGAAATGATTCATAATATTCCAATACATGATTAAACTGTACAACAGTATTCAACAATGAATTTCAAATGCTGTATAAAACATGTAAATACTGTACAGTAGTAAGTTAGCTTCGTGGTAAGGCAAGATTGTACATTTCCTCTCATCTGAAGAAAAAGGTCAGTTTCAGTGTTTACTTTTTAGGCTACATAGGTTTAAGGTAGGCTTTTATATGACTGATAACTGTAATGCAACTGTGCTGATTAACTCTTTCACCTTTTTCCATCATACAATATTTCTAACTTCATAAAAATGCACACACGCTGGCACAGGGCACGCATATAAATTGGCGTGTACACACTACGAGTACACCCTGTCTAACAGTGTGGGGCATGGAGTATGTTGAAATCTACATTTTTTAACATAGCTTTTGTGATGTGACAGTAAGTTATGGTTGTGGTTGAGTCATGTGACTGCAAAATTTAAGGAGCAAACTAGCAAATAATGTTATCATCAGTCTTTCTTTATTTGCCAATGACTATGCCGAGTAATAAAACTGGTACTCTCATCCATGGAGTAACTTATAGTGACTGATCCCTGTCACTGTCAGCCTAATTATTACTAATACGTGACATTAAAAAAGTGCAGCAGGGTGTAATTCCGGGCGTCATGTGATCGTGAGTGGTGGCTGTTAACTCCGTGCATCACTCCCATGACGTTGTCATACCTTTTAGAATATAGATATATGAGCAGGTAAATTTGTCACAATTTTAACAAATAGCCTATTGTCTAAGTGAACTTGGAGCATACATAGACTATTTGACATCCTTACATTGATGGACAGTCTTTTGTTTTTTTTAAACTTTAAAGGCTAACCATTTTTCTCTCCAACAATCCCATATTACCAGATTTTGATTGTATAGTCTGAGTAGGGTTGGGCGGTAAACCAGTACTGATGTCAATACCCGTACTAGAGGTGCAGATTAGGGGTGCACCGGATATCCGGTCCGGCCGGATTATCTGGCCGGATATTGAAAAAATCTCTGGTTCCGGCCGGATTTTTTTTAAATCCGGCCGGATTTTTCTGTACACTTGGGTAGCATTATGTACATGATCTGAGTTAAAACAAACATGAACACTGCAGTAACTGTCACAGAATTAATTTAAAGTTCAGAAATGATAGCTTATCAGTGCATGTTATGTAACATTTGAACACCTTTATTTAGCCCTTAAAAATGAGTGAACCAAACAGGCAACAAAGTTATAAAAGTAACCGATTTACATGTACATGTAACAAACATGACATTAAATTCCTCCAACTGTGTGAAATAAACTGAATGAATGAAAAGACCTTTCATGCAGTTTAAATAAGTCTACTGCAGTGCACAGTAGTACTGTACAAAATGGATAATCCATATTACTGTTGTACCTGAGTCACATCATTCAAGGCAGTGTATCAGTTTAATTGCATTGGGTTGTCGACAAATACACACTTAAACACTTCACTTTACTTTTTTTCACTTTTTAACACATACTTGCCCATTAAAGGGCCAAACCTCCACCCTTAACTACAATTTTGGTACGGGGGTACCGAAATTCTCAATTGGCTCAGCTCTTTGATTGACAGCTAATTCAAACATGGCAGAGTACCAAAGCTTATATTACACAGCATGAATGGTACTGAGAATGTTTTATGTATAAATTGACTTTTTCTATACTCACCTTGAAGCAATAAACTGAGATTGTGTCTGAATGAGGATGAATTTCAGACAATTGTGGGAAGGGCTTAAGTAAGAAGGTTGGGAGAATTGTTACTGTTTGGGGTGAGAGAATTGGGCCTTTAAAGTTGTGTAGTACGAGCAGGAAATGTGTTTCCTCTTGAATTTCAGAACACATTACTCATTACAAATTAAAGTTGCCTATGGGGTCACTATCAATGTTTTCTGTCCCTAATAATTAATCACACACTTTTTAAGTATTATGTTTGATAACATCATATTGTGTATACTTTAAGGCCCAGTTCTCTCACCCCAAATAGTACCAATTCTCCTAACCTTCTTACTGAAGCCCCTCCCACAGTTGTCTGAAATTGGTCCTCATCCAGATACAATCTCAGTTTGTTGCTTCAAAGTGAGTATAGAAAAACTCAATTTCATCAAAACACTCTCAGTACTGTTCATGTTGTGTAACATAAGCTTTGGTACTCTGCATTGTTTGAATAAGCTGTCAATCAAAGAGCTGAGTCAATTGAGAATTTCAGTACCCCCGTACCAAAATTGTAGTTTGGGGTGAGAGGTTTGGCCCTTTAAGTGTCAGAACATCATATTGTGTATACTTAAATGTCAGAACATGTGATATATCTCTGCCAAAAAACTATTGATGACAAATGTGCTTCAGTTTTTAGAAATCATGGCATGTTTAAATACTAGAAATGGTGTATAAAACAATGGTGCAGTACAAAGTATTGCCAAGTATCACTGGTCTACATAATTTGTACAATTTTTTTGAACAAGTGGTGAATAATGTACTGTAGTTCAAAAAGAACTTTGAACTCACATGCAAAACAACTTTCAAGATTTCCTCAGGAGTTTTCTCTACAAGTACAAATACTGTACTCACTTAGGGAGGGAAAATACAGTACAAAGAGCTCTTACTTGCCCCCCCCCCCCTTTGCTACAGTTTTGCTGTACTTCTGAAGGAACACAGTTCTTCATGCCTTTTTCTATTATACTGCAATTTTTGGTTAAAAAATTAGGTAAATACACTTGTACAACACTTGAAGACAAATTTATAGACATTTCCAATTAGTCCTTCACAAACATTATGTTACAAAGCAGTAAACTCATATCCCAGAGTTTCTCTGCTTTTCTGAATTTCACTTTATTCATCTGCATTGCAAAAATCCGGTTCCGGCCGGATTTCAAGCTGGTTCCGGCAAAATCTGGTTCCAGCCGGATCCAAAATTTTGGATCTGGTGCATCCCTAGTGCAGATAATGAAAATACCGAAGATGTTTGTTGTGTTACTAATACTGGTTCTTGGAAAAATACCAGTACTTGAAAAAATTACTGGTACTAATATTTACTGACAAGAAGAACTCTTAGGATGTGTGGATGATTAAATTATTAACACAAACATTTATACCCTCTTAGAAACTAAAATATCTCCTTTTCCATCCTGCAGCATCACTGTATATCAGCTCGTGCAATACCAAATACACTATGCACCACAGTGCATGCACGGGCCACAGACAGCGAATTCTTTATCGCTGGGGAAACAGACAACCCTTAGTTTAAGCAATCATGCCTTAAGTTTGAGGGATCGTTTCTCACTAAGATTTCTTCCTAAGTTCTGTGTAAAATCTTGCAGTGACAGTTTATGTCCCATATAATCATAACTCAGGATTCCTTTTTTCAAAATTATTCAAGTCCCAACTTCCAAACCAAGTTTCCAACTTTGGGAAGCTTCATAGTTCTGCTGTACAGTCAATCATTCTCTGTATCGTTCACACGTACATGTGCAGTATATGCCAGTGCTAGTTGTTCTTACATAAATATGCACAGATTTGTATGTATGCACAGTGAAAATTATGGATTGCGAGTTCGTCCATATAGTTTTATCAACACACCAAAATGAATGTGTTATAAAGAGTCACCGAGAATTGTGAGATCTGAATCTTTCTTTGGCAGACATAAGTATATGCCTGAATTGCATGCACAATAAACGTCCTACTGTACATAAAACAGCAGCATGTTATAGTGTACATTAAACTGCTATTAAGTTTTCCAGCAATCGTGAAATCAACCTGCAATGTTATCTGTGCAGCAGAAGCATGGAAGTACTACCTCAGGGGTAGCATACTTCCATGGTAGAAGCTAACACATGGAACATTGTTTGTTTACGGGCCGGAAAAGACACCTTGGTCAAGCTAGGTGTACATTTTCAAAAGTTTGGTGAAGGTCGTGCTACAAATGTTGGAATCGATCAAAGACGAAATGGATGGATACATTTTGGATACTGTAAAGGTTGAGATGGGATACCAGACTTTTAATTATGAATGTGCATGACTGTGAAAAAATGCAGTAAAAAAGTCAGAGCAGAGTTTCCTGAATGGTTAATAAACCCAATCAAACACCCAGTTGAATTAATGTGCAGGATAACATGGAGGCCATGTGTGGCTTTGGTTCCTTCCCACATGACTTCCCTACCTGAGAGTTGAGAACCAGTACTGCCTTAATACCAGTTCTATGTGTCTTAAAGTACCAATATTTTCACAGTTCCCCTAACCATAGGCCTGAGTGATGTGGATTTCAAATCGGTAATAGGCCTAGGGCCAAGGCCCAAGTGTCCAATCAAAGCGTCCCCAGACCAAAACATCCCCGCTTTTATGCTACCAAAACGTCCATGCTTTTTACCAAAATGTCTCGTGATATTATATATGGTATACAAAAACATCCCTGCATGAAGAATTTGAATGTCCACTTGAAAAATGCAAATCGGAAACATATCTACTCATTGGACAACAGGTTGAAGGTCAAAGGAGGGCCAAGGCCCCATAAGATGCCTCCAAGTCATAAACCTAATCAACAGTCAAACCACCAAACCTAGACAACAGCCCCAAACAACCAGATTCTACTGTACCACAGTCATGGAAGAACTTGTCAATGTTAACCTTAAAGCAGTGAACTGACTGGGAGTTCACTACCCAATCTGGCAGACAATTTCATTCGTTGACAACTCTATGGGAGAAACTCAAATTCCTAATGTCAAGCATTGCAAAAGGCTTTTCCAGCCTTTTTACAATGCCCACGAACCCGAGAATTACTTTGAACCCTTAAATACGACAAGAAAAAACGGGATTCCTTTCAGAAAGAAACTTGTAAACCTGGAGCATTGTCCCCTTTAATCCTTTTCAGCTCCAATGTGGTAAGCCCAAGATGTTTAAGCCTAGCATGATAAGGTAAATTTCTCACCCCAGGTATAAGGTGAGTGGCTCTCCTCTGAACTTGCTCTAAAAGAAACTTGTCCTTTTCATAGAAGGGGCTCCAAACTTGAGTGGCATAGTCAAGATGGGGTCATTACCAACTGCTTATACAAATTAAGTAAAATATCCTTACTAAAATTGATGAAATTTCTCTTGATCAATCCAAGCGCTTATTAGCCTTTGCAGCAGTGGCTGCACACTGCCTTGGTGACTTTATCCCCAGTAATTACTACACCCATTTACACACCATTCACACCATTCATGTTATAATCACAGCTAAAACATTTGGGATCAAAATGAAGGACTTTACACCTATCTGCATTAAAAGACATTTGACAAGTCTGAGACCAAGATAATAACCTATCCAGATCTTTCTGTGCAGCAGTTCGGCATCATCCAAAATACTAATCTTCCTGTAAAGCTTAGTATCATCTCCAAACTTACAAGATGAAAAATATACAAGAAGAAAGAGAGCTATCATTTATCATTTATGAAAATTAAGAAAAGATGTGGGCCAAGGACGGAACCCTGTGGTACTCCATTTATGACTTCTTACCAAGAAGAGAAGTTAACACTGACAGCAACTCTCTGAGATCTACCATGAAGCCAAGAATTTATCCAATCAGCACAATTGCCCTGAACTCCTAACCTATGCACTTTAACCGTTAGCCTACCTAATGGAACTTTATCAAAGGCCTTTGAAAAGTCAAGGTAAATGACATTAACGCCATACCCAGAGTCAAGAGATGAAGAGAGATCTTCATGAAACCTCAGTAAGTTAGTAACACAAGATCTACTTGGCAGGAAACCCTGCTGTAACAGATTAGGTAACTCATTATATAAAAGATACTTAAGTAAACTATCACTGCATACAACACTGGTTAAACTGACAGGCCTGTAATTGCAAGGATTACTTCGATCCCCCTTTCTAAAAATTGGAGTAACATTTGCTACCTGACAGTCAGTAGGAACAAAACTTGAATTAGGACACTCCTGAAAAATGATGGAAAGAGGAACTGACAAAATCTCAGAGCATTCAAGTAAAATGGCTGGGTGGACCCCATCTGGCCCAGGGGCCTTACTAGCCTTCAAACTCTTTAACTTTCTACAAACCTATTCGTCCAAAAAAATGCCATAACTGATTGAAGAAGAGACATCAGAACCCCTAGGATTCCCCAACAAAGATGATTCCTTAGTAAAAATGGATACAAATAGTCATTTAACAAGTTAGTCATATCCTGAAGATCACCAGCCAAAGTATTATCTTCACCCTAGTCATTAACAGGAAATTTAAAATCCCTAAACACAACAGCACTTCTGGTAGAAGCAGTAGCACATCCTTCCACTCTCATTTTATCATAGATCTTTTACTTTGTTTGATGATGTCATTGTATATATTTGAGTGGTGAAACAAATAAGCAAAATGAAATAAGACAGAAATATGAGAGATGAATTCGAAAAAGGAATATATGTGAAAAGATGGATTTATTGCTTAAGCAACCTTTGTTTTCGATGCCATGAACATTTAACAATACACAATAACCGCTCAAGTATAAGCCTAGGCCTAACAGTAACAAATTCTTATTCAGTGTTAAGAGATCTGTAAAACATAGGCCCAACCTACATTACATTGACACACACTGCATTTGGAATGACAAACTACAATTGCAATGACAAATATTGAGGCCTAAGGGGACATTTTGACCTGGGGACATTATGACCAACAGCAAGGACATTTTGCAAACATTCCAACTGTCCTGGTTTGACCAGGACGGTCCTGGTTTGGAGCGTACAGTCCCGGTGTCCCTGTCACCTGTCAGTCGTCTCGGTTTGAGGCGCCCAGGGGTCAAAATTCTTTTGCACAGGCTGCACAGTCGGTTTTCCACAGGAATTGTTCATATATTCTGTATATAGTAAGGTCTATGTACAGTACCCATCTACATGATCGCGGAGAGCACAAGCTTGCAATCATGAAAGTGCGTGTGTGCGATACCGTATCAGAGACTGCATCATAAATGCAACGTCTGTGAGATCCTCACAGTAACACATAGGTTGCTAAGAAGTTAATCGTGGAAGCAACTTTGATGCCAGTGCTGCAAACAAGAGAAATTTCTCTACCATGACCTGACAGAAAAGATAATGGAATTTCCCACGCGGAGAAAAATGGAAGAAGAATATGATTGTAGCAAAAATTTAAAAAAAGAAAAAAAAAACTAAAAAGAAACTAAAAAGTCAAAAATGCAGGTGTTGATGTAGGGGGTAGAGTGAGGCACATCTTAACTTTGGAAGTGTCCAAGTACATGATACACTGACTATGGTTAAAGTGTATCATGATTCTTTCAATAGGCCTAGGCCTAGGCCTAATAATAAAAGGGTTTGAAATTCATGTAGGCCTGGGCTAGGCCTAGACAGCAAATAAAGACGATTTAAGACTGTTGGACCCCAACTTTCCCAAGTAATGTCTTCCTAGCTACATTGCGGGGGACATAAGTCACCCAAAACCAGTGGATTTCATTACAAACTCTATGAGGGCCTGACAGATTGCACGGCACGTACGCGGTGTATAAATGTCCTTTTTGGATGTCTCACCGTCTTGAAGAAGAAGAAGAAGACATAGGCTACACTAAACACAAGTGCTAATCGGATTCATCTAGCCTAGCCTAGGCCCCATATTAACATAAGGCAAGTTGGCCTCATACCTGTAGGCTCAGTGTATGCTGTAAGTGTAACTTGTTAAGTGTAACTGTGGCACTAGCGTAGCTAGTCTAGCCTAACTCTGAAAGTCTTAGTTAGGCTACGTCTTTGGTTGTTCCACATTACCAGACAATTATCTTCGTTAATGAAACTGGCACAAGAATCCCCAGACTTTTAGCTTCCAAAAGTGTTGTCAAACTTCAGAGATCCTGCAGTTCTTGAGTACATGCATGGACTTGTGTAAAGCTATTGTTCAGATTCAGAATTTCGGTTTATTTGCCTGGAAAAATGAACAACAACCTGCGGAATAAGTACAGTGCACATTTGCACATAGTCGTCTGTAACTTAACTGTGCATGATTTGAAAGACGAAAGACGAGGTGAACAGCTACTCGGAAATGCCAGTAAACAAGTCGTGTCGTAATACAGATGTGACGTAATACTTTCCCGCCAGTATCAGTTTTGCAAAATACGTACACGGTACGCACAACAGTAAACATAATACTATTCTGTATTCACCATATTTGTGGATGTGTGATATAGGCTCCAGGTGCGATAATTTATCGTTACAAATCTCATCGAAACAAGTAAACAAATTATTTTTTGTGTTTTGAATAGTAAACCAGGTATTGTACATAGGCCTAGAGTCAGTCATTCGATCAACTTGGAGTCGTTATGTAGGAGTTTGAAGATAGCAATATCTTAACTTTCTAACTGCTTAACGTACTCAGTCTAAATTTAACCACATAGGCCTAGGCTAGGCCTACCTGTTCCGCGAGAGTAAAATTCATCCATTTGTGGTGACCAGTTTCTCGACGTGAGGCTATGGAATACTCGCCAATTAAGAGACCTCGCGTTTCCTCTGGAGGCACAGTCACAGTGAAGCTAACAAAAGTGCAAAATACACAAATTTAGATACGGTCACTTCGACTGGACCTCCACTCAAAAGTGGAGGCTCAGTGTCAGACTGTCAGTCAGTGTAGGCTCAGTAAATTCTTCACAAATATTGACACAAATAGGCCTAGGCCTATATAGCCTACATCATACATGCCATTATTTTTGTGCTGCAAAATAATGCATATTTAGAAATGGTCACTATGACTGCACCACCACACAAAAGTGGAATCTCAGTGAACTTAGTAAATTCTTCACAAATATTTACACACAAATATTTAACAGGCTAGCAATTCTTCACAAAGCCAGATTGGGCCTCCTAGCCTTGCCAATCAACAACCTACAACCGGCCCGGCGGCCCTCTAGGCATCACCATTCTAATAGCTTTACAAATATAGCAACCAATAAGGACTGCTACAAATACAGTTTCTTTCCTCGGACCGTCAGAGACTGGAACCTACTCCCCCAGAACATTACAGATCTCGAGGACCCCAAGCAATTCAAGAGCGCAGCCTTGAGGATCCTCAGACGGGACGACTAACTACATGCACACACTCAACCTTGCACGTTTGACTCCACCAGGAGTGTTGTGCAGTATTTTTCCAGATCCAGATCCACACATTTGTTCTTGGAAACCAGAGGATTGGAGGGCAGAGTTGGCTCAGTGGTTTGAGCGTACTTCTTCTTCTTTGGATAGGCAGTACAAACACCTGAGAGGCTATCCCGTACTGATACTTACTAGATTCGTACTGCCATGCATGCTGAAGGTCCCCAGATCAAATCCCAGTTGAACCACTTGGATATCTTGTAGGGTCTAAAAAGTAGCTTGTTCAGCTAGTAATTGTGTACGTCGATAATTATTCTTTCTATAAATGTTGGATATTTTTCCTATAAGAAGCCTAATGATGTTTTTGTAACTGTGTGTAATTTACATGGACCAATCTAAAAATAGGCCTACTTGTATATATTTTATTCATGAAAATTAATTATGTACAGTATATGTATTTTTGTTCAGGATCGAAATAAAGTTCTTCCTTCAAGGCAAAAATAAAAATTAGCTTGTTCAGCATACTGTAGTTGTTCACAGTAATGCTGAGGGGGTTAAAAAATTGGTGAATTACAAAATTGGGTATTTGGTGACCATTTCAGGAAGTTGTCCGATTCAAGAAGTTTTCCAGCTCAGGAAGTTGTCTGCTTGCTCAGTTCAGCTGTTGAGCAGTGGTGCAGATCAAGTAACCTCCACCCCCCACCCAGCCTTTGGGAAAGTGGCTTAAGACTGGGGATATGCTCACGTCGGTTAGATGGGGACGTTTGATTGCTGTCCTAGGAGCAGGATTGTGAGCAATTAGTACACGCCTGCCTCGTCACCTCTGAGCACTGATCCAAAAGAGAAGGGGAAGTTCCCCTGTGTTCATCCATGCTCACTCTGGCATAGGGTCCTCGATGAGCCAAATGGCTTCCTAACCCTCAAAATGTTCTTCTTCTTCTTCTTTGAGAATTTGTTGCAGACTCCCATTGGGATCAGGCTTGGGGTAATCGTAATCAGTAATCATAATCGATTGCAATCGATTTCACATTTGGAAGAAGTGGTAATCGTAATCAATTACTTTTGTGTAAATTGCAAAGTAATCGCAATCGTAATCAATTACAATGGCAAAGTAATCGCAGTCGTGGTTTCATTTCTGATTACTTTGAAGTGGAATTGAACAAAAAAGGAAAGTTACTAAACAATTTTTTCAGTGCTTGGTTCTTCTGTTGGGATGACAAAATTTAATTGTCCCTCTTTCTTGGATGTTCTAGCTTAAAATGAGGGAGAAGTGCATGAGTTCAATAATCTCTGCTTTGGGAGGTCTTGG
The DNA here is from genome assembly GCA_037179385.1 of Holothuria scabra. Taxonomy (NCBI): domain Eukaryota; kingdom Metazoa; phylum Echinodermata; class Holothuroidea; order Aspidochirotida; family Holothuriidae; genus Holothuria; species Holothuria scabra. The sequence continues at coordinate 18,416,746 of CM074180.1, forward strand.
TTCTGTCCAGGCTTATCTTTTTCCAGTTGTGGGCACTGGATTGTTTTGCCTACTACAACTTTATGTGGAAAGAAAATGTAATCACGATTGCAATCATGATTACATTGCAGTGTAATCGCAATCGTAATCAATGACTTTCAATTTTAGCTGTAATCGTAATCATAATTGCAATCTTAAAATATGAAGTAATTGCAATTGTAATCGATTACATTGAGATGTAATCACCCAAGCCTGATTGGGATGTTCTCAAAATAGCTTTCAATTGTCCAAAAAGCCACTTTGACCACACCTCCTCATTTTCAAAACGGTGTTTTCCCCAGGTGGCAGGGAACAGTATTCTGAAGTTATTCCAGGGCTAGCTAAGGAGATGCCAGGTTGCAGTATTCTAAAGTTACTCCAGGGGTAGCTAAGGAGATGCCAGGGTGCATTCCATGTAAAGCACATGCCGAAGGTACGGAAAGGTTTTCGTGATCGTGTGCCAGCAGGGTTCTAGCCAGGAAAAATGTCAAACCGGGTGGGAGTTAATTGATATTGCATTGTTCTCACATGATGTTGGCCATATCTCAAGATTTAAATGACTTTGTCTGTGGTCAGTTGCTTGATTTTTGGTTATTTCTAATACCAGTACAATCATTCAATTGAATGTTTATGTCTGATACTCAAGCCTTAGTACATATAACAGAATTGTGACACAAACATGGTCATCGTACATTGGCAGTGCATGTACAAGACAAGTAATGGTACACATGCAGTAAACTTAGCAATCTGTCGCAATTGTACATACTTATGTATATACGTGTTTGTAGTGGAAACACCATTCAATTGCAATGCAAGTACTGAATAGCAGAGTATACTGTATGTTTATCACATGACAGGAATTAACGTGGCTGCTGCTACGCCGAGAAGGAGTCGGTGCTCATGCTGAAGATCTTCATGTTGGAGTGCACGAAATGCAGACTGGGAGAGATGACGTCATCCCCAAACCCCAAAATAATGCATATGATAACGTTGCTTTTAGTCCTTAAGAAATTGCTTGTTCTAATTTAAGTCCATTTAACCCTAATCTAACCCCTGAACTGACTGAACCCTAACCTAATCCCTAACTGAACCCCAGGCAAAACCCTGTTTTAACAGTTAGGTTACGTCCCAACTAGACTTGAATTTTGAGGTGTGCGAGTGTGATTGCACACCACTACTCACCTCAAATTGCTGTATGGCATGTAATTTTTGCATACCTAGATAAAGAATGGGGGACTCATTTAAATCTATTAAAGTTTAATTAAACAGCACCTCTTCTACCGTCCTTAATATCCTGAGGAGTGTTATATGTAGCACACCTGGAAAATTTAAAACTCAAGGCCTGTCTCTCCCAAGCCACAAATGCTTCTCACAAGTGTCATGACTAGGCATAGTTAGTGTTCAAGCAATTCCAAATTGTAAAGACAAATTTCCTGAAATGTGCACATTGGCCTACTTCTTCAGCTTCAGATTATTTCTTGTAATTTTGAAATTGACTTTGTTAAGCCTCTGACAGTTTTATTTACTGTAGTAATGTATGCACAAATTGTTTCTTATTGTTGCGACAATTTTTTCAAATGTTCTCTCCAAAATGTTCTATCCAATACTGAGACCAGAGGGTGTCAAGACCAAGACCAAAGAGTGTCAAGACCAGGGCTGGAAAAAATGTAAATTTCCCTGCAAGCAAATCAAATTTCCCAGCAAGCAAATCAAAATTTCCCAAAGACTTGACATGTTTACATTAAAAAATAGTCAAATTTCCCTCCAAATACCAAAATTTCCCTGCAATGACATTCCCAAATTGCTGGTTTTTTCCAGCCATGGTCAAGACCAAGACCAGAGGGTGTTGAGACCAAAACCAGGGGTAAATTCGAGACCGAGAGCCAATGTACATGTTGCATCGGAAAATAAACTGTCAAAAATTTTGAATAACTTTGTACCTCCTTTAACCTATGCTCTTAAATGACATGTAGCACCAAAAGGCATCATCATTGATTTTGTACATGTTTTATCATATGCATGACTGTATGTGATGGGAGGCTGGGGACTGTGACCCCAAATTGTCCATGATCTTGCTTGCTGAATGGGGCAGACTTCAGTGCCTCAGTGGCGAAAGAAATTATGCCCTAGTTGGGGATCTGGAAAAGTGCAAAAGGTTTGCGCCCTTGAGAAACAGAGTCCCTTATGGTTATGGCCATATGCCAAAAGAGGGAGCTTCCAGTTGCCTGACCAAACTTGAAAAAAATAACTTTTAAACATTCCAAGTTTTTTTTCTAATGTGGCTATCATTGCTGTACAGAACTCTTTCTCTCAGGGGGAGGTGATTTTTTCCTGACTCTGGTGCCCAACCAGAGCATAATCTCTGCCCCACTTTGGAACCAAAGACCGTCCTATTCGGGAAGGCAATGTCCATTTATGGGGTGGGAGCCCCCTACCTGGTCGCCCGAATCATCAAATCTTTAAGATAAGTGTGGTTGAATAGTTCAGTAGATTCAATTAAACAACATTGATGTCAATTGAACCTATCAATTTTGTTGGCATACATTGTTCTCCCAAGTCCAACTCTATTTATTTGGTTCAGGACGCTGTGTTTCTTTGACATTTTTTATTTTCCAGGGTTGTGCATTCCCAGCCCATGCTTTGATACCCCTTCAACAATCAAAGACTTCAGTTAATTTACCAGGGGAAGCTGCAAAATATTTTGTAAAAGAAAACGTGACTCCAGTTCATAAATACAGTGGTGATTGATTTCCCTTTCTCCTACAGTTTGCACCAATGGAATGGCAGTTTGTTTTCATCTCTGCTAAGCTGAAAGAAACATGAAAACCAGATGGCAGTGATCTTGGAGAAACTTTTGAGGGGAAACATTCAACCAAGAGAGGTCATTGATTGGCTCTTGTTGAAACCTCCACCAGAATCAACTGGTCAAGTAAGTTTGCTGCCCTAATTTGAGTCAGTGTTGTGGTTTATAGCACATTAGCAATTTTTAATATTTGAAATATCTCATTGCAGTAAACAATGGAGCAAGCAATTACATAGCAGTAGCTTTTTTGATGAGGAAAATTTTGAGATGGATTCCAACTGGTTAAAAAAAGATAAATGTAGATGTGATAGGGGAATACTGTGTATATGGTTCCAAGGACAGGAAGTGGTAATTAAAAACCTAATTGATCATAAGTGAAGGAGTTTTGTAGATATCTGGGGAAGATGAATGTAGTACGCTAGAGAGGATAAATGAGTTTATAATCAGATTACTCAGATAGTCTAAGTGGAATGAAAAGGAAAGCAAAGGAAAGAGGAAAAACATCCTTGGCAAAAACTTTGTTGGTTTTTGTTAACAAATGACGCCGTCCAAGTCGCAATATAATTTATTGTCACTGCTTTGAAGTATCCAATACTTCTAGAGTTTGAATATCTTAATGTTAAAAATGTATTAAAAAAGGACCATTTTATACAATTGATAAAGACTAACTTAAGCAACTTTGAAGTAATTGAACTTTCAGTAAGTAGCCTTCCTTTTTACATCTATCTTTCTTCCTGTATCTTTGCAGATTGGTTTATGATGTCTGACCCAGTGCAATTTACCTAGGTTCTTATGACTTATGACAATACAGAAAATGACTGAAAAAGGCTTCTCACCCTCCTAACTCCCCGGCCCTTCAACCTGCACCCCCACCCCACAAAAAAACTCCAAATGAGCTTTTTTTTTCAGTTCCAGAACAATTCAGAACAGTATTCATATAGCCAGTCCAAAATTTCTGAGTAGCATACTGGTGCCTTTATGTCATACACTTGGAATATGCTTTCAAACATTTGAAATAACTGAAAGTCTTGCAGCAAGAAATCTTAACACTGTGTACATCTTCAGTGGATGTTATAAATTGATCAAGTTATTTAAACTCTATTATTAACCAAATATTTTTTTCCAATAGAAAAAGGAAAAGATTATTAGTCTTTGATGGATCAATGAGTTGACATTCATTTTGCAAACACCTGGCACTAAAATTACTTCTTTTATTCTTAGTACTTCCTTTATTTCCTGCTGACCTACATCTTTTTGTATTATAGTCATGACAGTCTTTTGTTCTAAGCAACCCCCTGGGTTGCTTACCTTCCTAAAGAGGACCACCTGTGTCTGCAAATAGAAGCACCTGTTGTTTCAGTAGCTATGAATATTCATGACATAAATGTGTCAGACATACTAAGAAACCAAAGCTCATTGACCTAATTGTAACTTTATTAGTGCTGCAATTTGACAGCTTTCCATTGAATTGAAAGGGAGAACTTGTTAACTGCTTTGTGCGTATTCAGGACCTAGAGTAAGGCTTTGGAATCAATGGAATTTTTGCAGTCACAATTTGAGTAGCTGTTCTGCAAGGAAATAATGGTATAAATTTAGAGAAAAAAATATAGGCACTGTAAGGAAATTTTGCATGTTTTGTACAGGATATCATTAAAAAGTGGGAAATTTGACTTGCTTGCGGGGAAAAAAAGAAAAAACAAAGAACATTTTTCTAACCTTGCTTGGTATCTTATAGGGGAACCCCCAGATTGTTAAGCTGGTAGGACAAATGGGGTTAACATAGATCGTAAAAGTATGGAAGGGTTTTTAATAGCATTTTCATGATCATGTTGTCATAGTGTGATGTGATTCCAACAAAAGCATGATAAGTAGTTCATATTTTTCAAAAAGCCTAAAAAATAACAGTGCTTGCCTCATTATTTTCCGTTTAAAAAAGCAAAGAGTTTGTCAGGTTTATGACAGGTTTTTCCTGATTTTGCTTTCGCCATTTTGCATCTTAAAGGAGAAAGCAACAATCAGATTTTGCTCTCATCTGCGCAAAGAGACCAAAATTGTAACACTAGTGGATTAAGTGTTTCCACCATTCTACCATAAATTTCCCATTTATTCTTTTTCACCTACCTTTATGCAGTATGTTTACAACCACTTTTTTTTTTTTTTAATAAAAAGGGTGCTTCAAAAATGTCAAAAGTGAGCCACATTGTAAGTTACACTGTCTACACAAACTAAAAAAAAACAGACTGGGGTCTGAAACTTTGCAAATTGCAGAAGAAAAGTGTTTACCCACCCTAGGCCTGAAATCATGTCTGGGAGGACTAAGTAGCATTGCCAATAGCATTTCAAATGATTTTGACTAGTGAATATTAATAAAGTTTGAAGTGCAATATACCAACCTTCAATCCTTATGTGCACTAAGTCTTTTCCTCTTTACCTCATCTATGTTACAAAAACTCCAAATATATCCAGGTATATATCTCAAAAAGCACCATCCCTTAAGATACCAGTGACACACTCATATTTCGCCAGACAAAACAGACGAAATCATCTTATGATTCATTTCAGAATTGGTACTTACAGTACTGTAGAACCCATGCATATACTATCTGTGCACATTCACAACCAGGTCCTGAAAATGTTTTCTTCATCTTGTTGCCTCTCTTCATTCTCTGTATACTCAGGTCACAAAATATTCAGAGATGAGTATTCTTGCATCCATGTTTTGCAAACAAACAAGGATTAGGTCCTGTGTTTTCACAAACGATGAGCACCACATATCCTGCTGTGAGTTCTAATGTTACCATACATAGTGCATATACACCATGTGAGCAGACAACCACTGTCACTGTGTAAAAGAAGATTCCCATTGCATGATAGATTGGAGTCATCTTGGGTAGGGAATGTGTTTTCAGTAGACCAAATGAAACCATATCTTACATCAGGGATACCCAGACTGAATGTGTGAATCAAAGTATGGTTAACTATGGTTATGTTGCTAAATGCCAAAATTATTTCTTCATGCTACTGTGAAAAATAAATTATTCATTTCACTTTTAAAATTTATGATAAAAATTACATCCATTTAGAGTATTACCTCTTTTTCTAGGGGCAAACATAAAGTATTTAACATTTATATGTGAAATCCTAAACATTATATGGGTTAGTAACTTTTTCTATTTAAATATGATATGTGACTCACTTTTGTCATTGTACATCCAGGACCTGGCAGAATTCAAAAAACACTGGCAGTATTATCCCTACTGTATACATTTGTGTTGATGGTATAGGACACACATGAAATTGATACAGTGGTGTTGCACGTAAAGTACAGTACTGTATAGCCATACCTGTATCACTAATTTTCTAATTTTGCTTGTGACCAGTTCCATGCTGTGACCACGTTGACATTTAACCAAGTTCACTATAAAAGAGTTGTTTGGTTTAGTGAACTTTGTGTTTCAAGGGCCTAGGGTACTGTCTATGTCTCAGATAGATCTTGTGGACATCTCCCGTCTAAGTTGATATGAGTTGTTATACCCACAGATAAAACCTGACCAACTCAATGACAGACTTTAGGTGATGGGATCCTTGGAATATATGATTCAGTGGATATCTGTTCATTTTCTAGTTTGAGCCAAAATGCAGAGGTACTGTACTCCTTAAAAGGGAAAAGATGCCGGAAAACAATGTAAGATGTTTATTAAGCACCGGAATTAACACCAGTTGCGCTATGGTGATAAAGAAAGATGCCAGAGTTTTAATGGAAAATATATTCAAGGCTTTTCAACATGAATTTTCAGCAGTTTGCTTGACAGTGTAAACACTCTTGTCCTTTTTGATATGTTTTGTGTTTTTATGTTTAAAGATAACCTTACTTTATAGCATAGAAACGTAAAAATGTTGCAACATTCCAGAACATAAATTGCTTTCATATCAACAACTATTAACTTGATCGTAATGTTTTCCATCACTCATTTTCTCTGGTATGGATTGTAAAACCTTTTCTTTTCTTTTCTTTTTCTTATCCAGGACCATCCTCTCCAGTCATATGACTCCTTGAGAAGTACCTTTGTTAATTTCTTCATCAATTATCTACGAACTCAAACTTCTCAGTTGTGTGTAAATGGCCAAACCTCTTTTGCCTCACCTGTGAGGAAACCTCTCAATGTTTCTCAACCCTTGAAGAATAAAAGGACACCTGCCACAAAGGCAGCAAAAGTTTCTCATCGGAGCAAAGTTCAGTTATTTGGGAGTCCAGCTTCTTCAGATCTTTCAGATGTATCAACTCTTGATACTAGCTTTTCTTCTTTGGACATTTCAGGCCATGTGCCAACCAGAACAGCTAGAAAAGAAATCAAAAAGGAAGTTACTTCCAGTCCCTTCACTAGCACTGATGAAGATGGATTTTCTAGTCCCTCTTTTGATATTCTAACAAAGCGAAGTGTTGGCAAAAGGGGTAATGTAAAGAGTCGGTCAAACAAATCATATTCTTTTGTTGGAAGAACCACCAAAGACCGGAATCAAAACAGGCTTGACATAAGTTCTCAAGACATCTCATCTAATTACTCTATCGACAGTTTGCAAGATTTTCCAAGCATTGGTTCTACTGGATGGTCAACATCCACCCCTAGAAGAATTACACCAACAGCTATCAGTACTCCACTTAACATCTCGGCTAAAGATGCAAGTTTTGGTGACAAATCCTTTTCACCATGGCCTTCAAAACTTCCTGCATGTAAAGAGGGTTCATTTAGTCCATCTGGAAGACTGGACTTGGAAGAAGAAAGGGATTTGTTGAAAAAAATGAAATCAAATAAATCCAAAACTGCAGTTCTCCATGCAGCAGTAAATCGCAGCCCACAGTTTGAAAAATCAATGAATACTTCTGTTGGTGGGACCATTCCAGAGTTGAATAAAGTCACTAGTCAGGAGCATCTTGAAATCATTATTGAAATGTATAATCATTTACTCGAAGGTAGGTGTTACTACTTTTTGAATCAAAGACCTACATCACCCATCCTTACCTCTTATTTACATTATATATTCCTAGATACAGTAAACTGTTCTAGGGTATAGCAAATTACAAGATGGAGGATTGGAAGTCTCAGTATAATAAAAATTGTCTTGGCCAACTTCTTTGTAGCTTCCTCCATTCTGTTTTCCTCGTCCCACCCGTACCCCAGGTTAATCTCCTCCTCCCCTAAACTTATAATCCCCTATATTTTGGACTGCAGTCATGAAGAAAAACCATTGGGTTATGTAATGTCACTGTCATGACTCCTTGAGGACCTTCCATCTGTGAGTTGAATAATTTATTTATTGAAAAGGGATTAAAAACAAATCTTATAAATTCACCTTGGGAATTTCCTTATTTTTTCAAGATTTGTCACTACATGTACTACTATTAACACTCTTGATGACAAGATTAGGCTTATTATTTGATGTTTATTCTTTTTTCTCAGAATTCCTTGTGCCAAATTTGTGGATGGAGGTGTACTTCTTGTTCCAGCTTCTCACAGTAAAAGGAAATACTTCTGAAAATGCAAGCTTTACAGAGAGCCATCTTTACCTCTCAACAGTTCACAATGCCGTTTATTTTGCTGTTGAGGTCCTCAATAAACAAAAAAGGTAGACTGTCTGTGATCATACCGTTAGCTTGCTTATCAGTATGGGTGGAAAAAGTGGGGAAGCTGGGAGGCTCCTTCCCCAGAAATTTGAGCATTTGGAGGGAAACTTGTGCAATTAGAAAGGAAATTCCCTTTTTCTGGTCATGAATCTATTGAAAAAACTAAATTTTACACCCTTCCTGGAAAATGAACATTTTTTCCATCCCTGCTTTAATATCAGCAATGAAATTCTGCATTGATTTCAGTGAATTACATAGAGACAAATCTGATAAGCGTTTGTTTTTAATGACTGCGCGCAGCCATTAGTGGGGTCCATCATCATTTAATCGCCTTTATATATCATCTACATGAGTTTCAAACCCTCATATTCAGTGAAATTGAAGGAATTATGATACAATGAAGTGTACAACAATCCATGATACAGGTAAGCAAGGGAATTGAAACATTAAAAGGTAATGGACCTCAGTTATGGCAGACTGAAATCAGACCATCACTTGCTGTCTGGATTCGTCTATATGGATAGCAACATAATCCTTTCTATTCAGTGACCTCAATGATAGTGTTCATGCTTATGTCACTGGTTGACATTGGTTGGCATGGAGCATGTGCAAGAACAAGTGTGTGTGTCACTTGTTTTATACGTTAATGCTTGCAAAATTGCAGGCAGAAAGTAGACAAATTGAAATCAATCTACCTTTCATTGTGACAACAGTGCAAATGCCCCTTCCCAACTCTTTTGATGCCATCCCTTATGGCATTTCTGTGTAAACACTGAATGAGTCTATAGGATTTTGAAATGAAAGGGAATAAAGAGGGAAAAAAAGAAATGGAGGAAAAATCGTGTCATCTGCATTATTCTTTTTACATTTGGGAAGTAACAGAGGATGAAGGAGCTTTTTTTATTGAGGGGGGGGGGGTGGTAAACATTGGTAGTTAGTGCCTTTATTACTTTCAAAGACATACAGTAAAAGTTCTGGGTATGATAAATATTTTCAAATTTATGCTCTATGTAAGAGTTTTGGAGCTCTTAGTTCTTTGGAAATTTGTAACACTATTGGCAAAAAATTGGTAAGACGCCCTTTTTCAAATTGAAATTGCCCACTTTTCTCTCATAACATGAAAACAAGCCATTAAGGGGAAAAAAGACTGTCACCAGCCTCACTTAAACCTTTTGGTTAAAACCCCATCTAACTAACTGATTAACCAGCTAACTAATAACATGAAGTGTACAGGCGGATTGGAACCATTCTTGCGCCTTCCATGCTTCTGTTCAATCAAGTTCAGTGTAACTGTCAGTCCTGCCTAGTATTAAAGCAATCTGCTCACTTGACCACACAATGGGCCTTAGGACAGGTAAGTGCTAGCCATTGCATTTCTACCCAGAAGTTTGTGTACATGTGACTGCATTTGTCTGAACAAGATGTGCAGATAGGGAAGTGAGGTAACCTTTTCCTACTCTGTGGTTTTTGAAGTTTGCAAACTCTGCCAATGTTAAAAAGGATTTCAATATCAGGAAGAACATGGCATGAACAGAGTTCATAAGAATTTTTAACGATGAAGCCAAAACTGCAAGAATCTCAGCTCAGGAAAGTCATTACAGTCATTATTCCTCACAGAATACTTCAATCACCAACAAGCTGTTTGAACATTACAATATCCTTGTTTTCCCTTTTTTCAGATACTTGGCTCATTTTGACAAAGCAACCCTGAAACAATTATATGAGAATGATGCAATTCAGAGATTTAAACCAAGCCTTCATACACAACTCCAAATTTACTGTGAGAAGAGCTCAAGTAATCTCACTCAATCATCTAAATTCTCTGAGCTGTTGGGAGCTGTGCCATTTCATGTGGAAACAGATAACCGAAGAAACTTTCCCTCAGAAAAAGCTTTCCATTGTTTTAAGAAACAAAGGTAAGATTACTTTGTACTGACCAGAAATAAAGAATTGATTTGTCTCACATGTGGTGAAAGTGGGAGGGTGGAGTTTTTGTGAAGACAGATAAAACAGTCATGCATCATTACAGTGCCACATTTAGTTGGTTTGAATGGTTAGACTTAAAAAGTTTTCCATGTCACACATAAAAATAAATGTTTCATGAGTAACACTCATGAGAGACCCTTTTTCAAATTATGCATAAAGCCATTACAGAATACAAAGGGACTAAAGATTTTTAACTTTTTGCATAACAATTGGATGTAGAACTTGACTAATTATGCCTAATAACAAGCATTGCCATGTTGAAGTACCCTTCATTTCTCTCAATAAGTTATCAATATTAATTCAATATGCCCCTTTAAGAAATTAAGGACAGGGATTCTGCCAGAAACACAAGAGGGGAGGGGGAAAGGGGATTAATTACAGCTAAATCCCAAGTTCAAATAGATGCTGTCCTAGGCTTAAGTTACAAGTGGGTTCAGGGGACAACAGCGTGCTTCAAGACCCCTGTAGGGTGCAATTTGAAACATTTTAAAGGCCATTTATTTGTGTAAGTTCAAACATTGCTGCAAAAGTGTCTTTGTTTTAAAAAAAAGAGAAAACACAATATTGATAATTTTTAACTCTTAACGGAAATGAAAAGGGGGGGGGATTTTACCCACCTTCTTTTGGAAAGAGGGAGGGGTTGGACAAATCCTACCTTTCCCCTCCCCTCTGCCAGAAACACTGAAGGATAAAATTGTTTTTCTCCTGCTGGAAAACATCAAGTTGACTTTCAAATATTGCAATAATGCCGGTAGCATCTGTATTTATTTGTTGAGAAATTCTGCTTTGGATAAGCTAGAAAACATTGCTATTCACCATTTTACAACATCAAAAATTTAGAGCAAAGCTTCATTTACAAAGTTTAGCTACCTATATACATAGTTGTCAGAACACTGAAGGATAAAATTGTTTTTTTTCTGCTGGAGAATATCAAGTTGACTTTCAAATATTGCAATAATGCAGGTAGCATCTGTATTTATTTGTTGAGAAACTCTGCTTTAGATAAGCTATGAAACAATGCAATCCACCATTTAACAACATCAAAAATTTAAAGCAAAGCTTCATTTCCAAAGTGTAGCTACCTATTATACATAGTTGTTTCCTCTTGTACTATGTTGCACTTCATTGCATGTTTTTGGTTCTGCCATTCCATGGTTGCTTGATTAATTTATGTCACGAAAATGAGTACTTAGAACAAGTCAACATCTTTGGCAACACATTTCTGCTGATGCAAGGTCTCATGTTTGTGATTTAGAGATTTATGGCTTTGATAATTCTTTTTATTAGGGATTTAATGTTGATTTTTTTTCACTCAGAGATAAGTTCTATGAGCTATTGAGAGAATGGCAGGTGAATCATACAAGTCCTGGGTGGAGCATGCATTCTAGTATGTCTATAAAGATAAGGTGAGTATCAAAGGCCAAATCTTTTCACCAAAGACAGTTGCAATAATCCTGGCTTACTTACTTAAGCCCCCCCTACAACCGTCTGAAATATATATTCATCCAAACACAACCTCAGTTAATTGCTTCAGGGTGAGTAAACAAGACTCAATGTGTAATCAGAATGCTTTCAGTATAGTTCATTCTGGGTTGTATGAACTACAGTACTCTGAATCTTTTTTAAATTTGCTGTCAAACAAAGAGATGTGCCAGTTGTGAATTTTTGAAAAATTACTACAATAAGTTAAGTTTTGGGTGAGAATTGAATGCCTTCAATGGAAGTGTGCATATTGTTAAAAACTTAAAGCAGTTATACCTTAATTGGGAAGTTTAAGCAAAAATTTAGTTTTCATATGTGAAAGAGGAACCAAATCTACACAGTCTGGTAAAAGTTCCATTCAAATCTGACATGTATTTCTCGAGATATCAGTAAATGAAGTGAGTAGATTTGTGTTCAAAAGTGAGTTTGAGGGCAGCAGAGCTTATATCTCTTCCTCACATTGACAAGGAATGCTTTGTTTCCCTTTGTTTTATCAGACAGTTGTGTTGACCTTGAAGTTAATAGGAGTATGACCTCCCTGTGAGCAATGCAAAGTTTGTAAAATTCTCATGCCACTTATGCAATCACATTTTAACAATATGGGATTGTTGAGGAGAAAATCCAGTCTAAAGTTTAAAGAAAAACAAAAGACTGTCCATTAATGTGGGGATGTGATGTCATATGTGCTTGCTTCAAGTTTACTTTTTGTTGAAAATGTGAAAACTTTACGTGTTCATATCTTGAGAACCACACAACGGATTTCAATGCAAATTTCACGATAAGCTCAGAATAAGCACTCCTCTAACATACCAAATCCTGTTGTGATCTTAAACCCTTCTTTTAAAGATGATGCTTTATGTATTGTCACAAAAATTGTATCCATTTAAGGCTTAACTGAAGGCAAAGACTCTAATGACTGGTCTTCAGTCACAGGAAGTGCAGAAAATCTCAAGATTTTTGATACAAAGACATAATTTACAGAGGTTAAATAGTAAAGTTCTTTGGTCCAACATGTGTTTTTCTTCACATGAGGTGTGTAACATTGAACTTGTGTGGTAAACAATGTGTAAAATGTTGAGTTGCCTTTGTGCTGTATTATACAAACAATTCATTTTTATTGATTCCTTGCTGAAGGCAGACAAGGAATCTATGCGATGGTGATGTCATCAGGCTTCGATAAATTCATTTTTTATTACTTGTCCATCGGGCTAGGGATTTCCAAAATCCACTTGTCCGCATGGATATGCACTGAGTTCATATCTAATTATCTAGTACTAGCCATTGAATTCCTATGTGAAGAAGAATATTGTGCTTCTTGCCCTCGCTGGCGGCATTCACCATTGCTGCATGACTTAAATTGTCCGAGTCATTTTTACTTGTCCCGGACTACAGGGAACAGTTCTGTGTGCCCTGGATGTCATGTGTATGTGTGTGTGTGTGTGTGTGTATGTGACGCTTTGGCTTGTAAACACGATATCTTAGGAAGGGTGGATGTGACTAATCTCATGTGTGGTGTGTGGGTTGGCCATATTGAGTAGATGACCCCTATTGTTTTTGGTGGAGGTGAAAGATCATTTGGGGGCACAAGAGGTCAAAAGGTCAAAACCTTGTAAACTCGATAACTTAAGAACGGTACATGTGGCTATGCTCATATGTGGTGTGTGGGTTGTTCATATTGAGTAGATGATCCCTATCGATTTTTGTGGAGGTCAAAGGTCATTTGGGGTCAAGAGAGGTCAAATTGTAAATTCCTTAGAAATTGCTTGTAAACACGGTATCTCAAGAAGGGTAAGTGTGACTAATCTCATATTTGGTGTGTGGGTTAGCCATATTGAGCAGATCATCCCAATTGTTTTTAGTGGAGGTCAAATGTCATTCGGGGTCACGAGAGGTCAAAGGGTCAAAACGTAAACACAATATTTTAAGAACCGTACATTTGACTATGCTCATATTTGGTGTGTAGGTTGCACATGTTGAGTTGATGATCCCTATCGACTTTGCTGGAGTTCAAAGGTCATTTGGGGTCGCAAGAGGTCAAATGGTAAATTTCCCATGATTGGAGTCTTAAATACTGCAAAATTTCACACATAGTATGTGGATGTGATACCATGAGCAGAACCCTAGTTCTAGTTCTTGTAGAAAGCTTCGATTCCTCGCATGTATACTTTGTGGGTACATGACAGAGCACCCTCAAATTGAAAAACATTATGAAGCACTGCCAATTTGAAAAAAAAAAAAAAGCTAGGCTTAAATTTCAGTGGCAAGGAATCACTAAGCCTCTTGGCTTTCAGGTTTCACTCTTTGCCCTCTTTTCATTTTCTTTTTGTTTAGAGAATTGATTGGAATGGCCTCAGATGTAGCAAACATTTTTCATTTCGCAAAGCTATTCACATCACAACTGATTAATGTAAGTTCCAGTCGTGAAATCTGTTTATTCTATTCTAAGTTTCAATGTTGGTTTGTTGTAGACAAAGCTGTCCAACCTGTGAAGTGTTTATTCATTCATTTGCAAAATGGGCTGTAATTAAAGAAAAGATTCATTCCAAGATTTTTACTAAAAGATATAAATATAACATGGAGCATGTTGATGTTTTTTGTTTAGATCTACTGTTAAAATAATTCACAAGGGTGCACAACATACTTTAACAGACACTTTTTTCACACCTCCCCTCTCCAGGTAAAAGTTTGAAAAACCCAGAAATCCTAAGCTTTTCTGCAAAACTTTCTTTCTTTACAGTAAAGACAGATTCATTGATTCCTTGTCCCAGCCAAATCTTAGTGCAGCTAGAACTAATAAAAACTCTGCAGTCAGCATGTAAAAGTCCGTTCCACATGAGCAACAGAAAAAAGGGTTACACTGAAAAAATGGCAAGAGACTTGGGTAATGCTCACATAGTGGAAAACATGTTTTGGCATTGTTACATCCTTAGTCCCTTTGCTACACGTGGTTTAGCTGCAAAACCATAATTTACCATCACTTTATAGGTATGGTTTCGCCTTGCAACCATAGCACTCAACTGTGTCCTGGAGTACCTCATTATAAATCTTTGGTGTGTAATCCTGTTTTGGACATTGAATAGGCTTGAAGTGGAGATATTTTATACATATGTATCCTCTTTTTCGAGTAAAGCAAGTGCAATATGGCGACATCTATAAAAAACTTACTATTTTGAGGAACATGTACATACGTATTGTGTATACATAATATAATACATAGCTCAGTATGGCTCTGTAGCGAAAGGGTTAAACTGTTTCTAGGGTCTAAGTAATGTAACCCTTTGTGAATGAAAGAACTTAATGTGGACATAAGCTAAAGAATTGTAGCCTGGGATGCATGAGAGAATAATGTGTTTCACTTTTATTGAAGATAATGAATAATTGAACAATTGTTTTGATTTATTTCAGATGTGTACAGGAGACAAAGATGTAGATAATAACAGTGATTCCTCTGACAATGTCTTCTTAAACCATCTGAAGATGGCAAACCCAGACAAATTGAAAAGGTACAATATCTTATTTTGTCTTATCACAATTTTTTTTTTTATTTTTCATTTGGTTTATGTGAAGCTAACTTCTCAAAGAAAAAAGTTCCCATCATTAGAGGGAACAGAATTTTTTTTTGGCCTACCTGCATATCTACTGTTTCACATCTTTTCTTAACCTACATGAAGAATAGTGTGTATCTCCCCTACCCTTCCATGAATCTTAAAATATGAAGTTTTCAGTTTTCAGTTTGGCAGAGAAATGAACCCATCCTTCAGTGGTATTTTCATCAAGTCAGGTTCAGGGGGATTTCTCCTCTCCCCCTCCCCCCTGCTTTCCAGAAGAAGGAGGTTAAACTTTCCACCATTTCATTTCCATAAAGATAACAAAATGTCAGTATCTTACTAAGAATAGGACACCTTTGCAGCAAAATTCAAACTTACAAATAGAAATAGTCCGTAAAACCCATCATATTGCACCTTGTAGGGGCCTTGAAGCAAAGCAAGCTTTTTCCCACGTGAACTTTGGCCAAGGGCAGCCTCAGTTATTGACTTGGGGCTAGGCCGTAATTAATCCTTCCCCCCCCCCTTTTGGATTTCAGGCAGACTCCCTTGTTCACAAATATTTTCTGACGTTGATTTGAACCTCTGTGATAGTGTATTTTTCCTCTTGCTCTGACTTTCTCAGTATTTGTTGTTAAACTTCAAATTCAGGGTCCCATTTGACAAATTCCATTGTGCTGGAGACTAAAGTTGTTCCTGGTGGATCTGTTAGCATAACAACTTTTTCTCATGATTTGCAGCTTAAAACTGTTACAAAACTGATGTTATCACTTCTGCTTGTATTTTTTATGTTGGAACACAATATTGAATATCAAAGATAAACTTGCATTGCATACATTATGCTTTCAGAGACACTAATATTGTAACATTATCAGAACAACCCATACGTGTTTTAAAGGGGATGTACAAATTCAAATGATATTGACTACATTTTCCCTTACACCTTGTTTTCTATCTAGATGTTTTTTTTTGTCTTGTTACCACACTGTATGTGGTTATAAGCCTGTTCTCCAGGCAAAGTGTGTTGACATGGTGATAAACATTTATTTGGCTGATGCCATTAACAGTGTTACATTCAGTCAACAATACCCAATTTACTTCTATATCAGTTAAATGTTTATTGTCTTTCTGCATTCTTAGATTGGAAGAACGGCTTGTAAATCCATCGTCTGTAGTTGGTCCATGCCCCTTACCTCAATTCAGAGGTCAACAAGAATTCTTTCAGAAGTTCATATTAGAAGCTGACAGGTAAGTTTGAAGAGTAGTTACCAGAACTGTAGCTCCTGAGATTTCAAAAAGGAAAATGCACCATATGGGATGTTGGCAGTGTTTGAACTGCCCCCCCCTTCCCAAGTTTAGCCCAGGCTGTAGCCCTGGTTACCTTTAATTTTCAAAATGTTTTGCGCTATTCATATAGGTTAGGTGAACTTTCATATTTCTGTGGCAGGGTAGTATTCTAAAATTTTGGCACTCTTCAGTGCTGGCATTTCACATAAAACTCAGGTTAAAGAGAAAAAATCCAGACCAGGGCTCCCTGCAACTTTCATGAAAGATATCTCATGGTAAAGATTGATTATTTATGTCAAGAAATGACACTAGTTTTCCTTTTCTTTTTTTTTTGAGGTCTGAGAAATATTTAATAAACTGGGCACATTGCATTAGAATTGTCACGTATTTGTTAACAGTTAAATGTCCTGTTTGTCCTCAAAAGATGAAAATGTTAGACTATCTGAATATCTTTTCATGTAAATGAGCATAAAGCTTCACCACATGGAGGGGTTTAAACTTTATAGAAAAAAGTCATTAGCTAGTTGTTATTATTATGAAAATACCATGACATTTCCAATCGATGTTGTGCAATCACATCACAAGTCAGTGAGCAACAACTGGAAAAAAAAAGTCTGATGCCGCCCCAACTTAAACCAGTTGGTTCAAAACTGAGCCGTAGAACCTCATCTAATACATCACAAATATCCCATAATGAACAGTATTTTGGTACAAGTTGAAAAGGCAATTGTACATTAAATTTTGGGACAATAACTCCTTGCTTTTTCTTTGGTTTGTTACTTTATATTCAGAGGTCTTTGCCAAATGTGAGGACATAAGTGTGCTGATTTACCTAAGCAAAGCAATTTCAGTGTGACTGCCTATTGTCTTTAAAACCCATGTATGGTCCCCATGTAAAATTTGACATAATTTGCAATTGATTGTTTTCATTTTCCATAAATGGGACATTAATATTTAAAAAATATTTAATTAGGGAATCAAGTTAATTTGTGAGAAACAGGGAGTGAGGAGTTCATGCAACATCTTCTTAGTGAGAGTCAGTAATTTCAAACATTGGTAGAATCATGTGCACAATTGTACTTATGTCTTAAGGTAGTCATGTGCAGTTGATTTGACAGTTTATTTGTTTTTTTTTGACACTGATACAGTTTTGGTTGTCTGGGGCAACCAGTTTTGCTAAAAATTTCTGTACGGTAAATGAAATGCAGGCCTTAAGCCAAAATTTTGATTTTGCCAGTCTCAGTTGTTTTTGATGACAGATTTACAATCTTTATAGCAGTGCAAGCACCAAGGACTAGCTGTAAATCATTTTAGATGCAAAAATCATGTCTCCAGATAATGTATTTTGTAGCACACTTGTACCTGCATGTGACTTCTGTCTGTTAAGTGTTTTCTTTCCACTAATCCAGCCTTTTTCTTAGTCATCGTATTTTAATGCGGCCTTTTAATTTTGAGGGGTAGGAGTGTGATGTCACACCATCACATGCCTCAAATTGTTGTGAGGAGTGTTAATTTTTGCGCAGATAGATGAAGATGGGGCATCATATTAATCTACTAAAAGTTTCACAAAAGAATACACCTTTCAAACTCCTTAATTTCCTGGGAAGTGTGATTTGTAGCTGGAAAATCTGATGCTTAAGTCCTGTTTCATGTTAATTGCCAGTCTATTGAAACATGTTTTGTCTGTCTCAAAGAGGGTGAGAGATATTTTTGGCTAAAGGCATGGTGTGACATGTGTCCGTTCATCTTTCTGTTCACAGCTTTCTCTTCAACCAGTATTTAATGGATTGCTTCTCTTCCAGAATTTTAGAGGTATGCATTGTCTTTATTTCAACACTTTGCTCTCTTAAATTAGGAGTTATCAATATAGTAGTTAATAATGAAAATAATTATAGTAATATGACATAATAATAAAATCATTTAGAGTAATATCCATTCACAGCATAAGGTAGTTTAAAAGTTCAATTGTTGGTGAATTATGCTTTTTAAAAGTTCTCCCAACCCTCTGGCAAAGGGCTGTTCGGCAAAACCAAACTTTGACTGCTTCCTGAAGAAGCTATTACGTCCACTGAAGGACAATACATGACCATCCTCGTGGCCCTCAGACCATTTACATTATTGATCTGTCATGTATGGCTTCACTGTTGGTGCATTATGCACTACCCTTCCATAACATCTTAACCTCCTATTCAGTTGATGTTTGCATATAACGTATTACATATGTGTATATAATTCCTTACAAGAATTCTTGCTGTCTGGTTTATTGATAACAGTCTGCTAACTCTTTTTTCTATTTTTCAGTTGAACAAGTTCAACAGCTACATTCCAGATCTCAATACTTCTGATTCAAATGGTTTACCAGACAAGGTAAGTCATGATTTTCTGTTGCATGGTAATAGTATTCATTCAAACTTTGTTTATGTCGTCAACCCCTTTTGGACCATTTTGTTTATGTGGCATGCATTATCCCATCATCAACTCAGAGTAATGCATCATAGGCGAGTCCATTTTACTCAAAGTTGTGCTGTGTTAAATATGTTAATCTACAAAGGTTGTTTTTGTCACATTCTGTCTTTAAAATAAAAAAATTGTTGTATATGTATGTACAAGGTTAACCAACCCAGACCTGTGCATTAAAACAGGATAATGCACTCAGGAGTGAAATGCAAAGGCACAGTCCAATCATCCATAATCCTGTTCTAATGCACAAGTCCAGACTTATTTAAACTTGGGTCATTCATACCTTATATATTATAATATTTTGATCAAAAAGAAATGGCAAAACCATTTGCAACTAACAACATTGAAACAACAAAAACCCCAAACCCGAGTAAAACAGAGTAGCAAAAGATGAGTGCTTTTATCCATTTCTGTGAGTGTATCCTAGGATAAGGCCAAGTCACCTGACACTAATGGACTAATAGAAGGTGAGAACATTAAACCCAATGGAATATTACACAGTGTAATTGAATAGAGGGTTAAAATTTTAAGAGAGTGCAGTATCTGTGACATGATTGGCAGATTTTCCCCTTACATGACAAAGGTCTTCAAGGTGATAGGTGACTTGCTGGTGAAGGAGAAGAGAAAGCTACAGTATTAGGTTATTAAATCTTAAATTGCATGCCATTAAACCTCACAGTAATATATTGAAAGTTATTCTATCCAGCTCACCATGACCTTGACAGTTAGAGTTTATATTCCAGTACACCTGAAATGATGGAAGTTTTTGAATGATTTTCTTCTTTTTTCCAATTGAAACTCACCTTCCGAAGTTCTATAGTTTGTAGCAACTTTTGTTCATCTCCTTCTGTAAAGTTGGCTAGGACTGTTTATACAAATGTTTGCTAACTGCTTTTTTTTTTTTTTTTTTTTTTTTTTTATAAAATCAGAAGAAAAAGCCATTGCATACCTCCTTGTTATACCCAGAAAAATTTCATAGTTTTGAACAATTTACAGGAACTCGTTGCCCAGTAAACTCAACTACCGGTATGCCTTAAAAGTATACAACACTTAAGATTGAAAAGTGCCAATGGCCAGTGTCAAAAAGCATCTAGAAAAGTGTGCAAAATTTGTATATATTATGTAAAGCCCTTTTGTGCATTTTATATGTATTTTCTACAAACAATTTTTTCTGTTTAAAATCATTTCACCAGACTAAATTTGCAAAATATTGGTTCGTGTCAAATATGCATATATTTCAGGGTTTAGGTTCTTTATTAAGTTTAAATTTATTTTTATTTATATTTGAATTGTTGTATTGTTCTTTGAATCCAGAAACTGTTTAATGTCTGTAATCTTCCCACAGGATCAGAGAGATCAGTTTACAGCTTGTGTACAAACTCTTCAGCTGTTAGCTAAGTTTTTAGGCTTTGTTACATTCTTGCCATACAAACAGATGGGAAAACTTTCAGAAAAGTTGAGGGAAGAAATCACTGCCTCCAGGCAAAAGGTATGATGGTATTTTTCAGAATTGTTTTTTAAATTTCCCAAAGAGTTTGATTTGTGGCACACCTGGAAAGTCTTAAACTGAAGGCCTGACTTGCAAACTGTATTTTGTTTGATGGATTCTAAACTCTGGTATATCAGTTAGTCCACATGTTAAGTAATATTTACCCCAGATTTACATAATTAATGATGTCTAGCCTAAATGCAAAGGATAGGGGATGTTTAGCCTCAATGTACATGTTTTGTAATGTTTGGATGTAAAATATATCGACAAAATATATTTAATTTATCAATAGTGCTATTAACCTTAAGTGTTTGTCTTTGTAAGAATTGATGGAGTTGATATATGTAAACAATTTGTAGCTGATAGTAGTTTCAAGATAAACTTACAGATATTTTAGTGGCTATGCTCTTCCCTCATTCAGTCATTAACTTCTACAAATCCCTTTTATACACAGGTACCTCACCAGTTAGATGTCTTGTCTTGCCTTAAAACTGGATACAGCAACCAAAGACTTATCCTTGTTGTACCTTGGCTTGTAGAATATCTGAGTATGGTAGACTCCAGTGCAGTTTTGATGGAATACTATACCAAAACACTTAAACTTTTAAGGACTATTTACAGGTAAGAGGTGATCAAATACATTACATGAACAGGTTCTTTCGCCAAGCTTAATTAATATGACCGGTTTTATTTAGTGGTCAGCATCATCCCTCCCAATTCCCTTAGTGAGGTTAGCATCATCCCTCCCAATTCCCTTAGTGAGGTTTGGAGTATTAATTTATGGGGCTGGACATTGAGCATGCTCATGAAGTGTATGGCAGTATTGAGGTCAGTTGTGGATCATGGCCTCTCAGCAAAAGCTTGACTAAGTTCTTATAATTTATTCTAGATGATTCTTTTGTATCAATTTGCTACCAACATTCCTAATAGTTATTTTAAGGGTTTGTTTTATTTTCCTGATCTGTTGCCATGGTTGTTTATAGTAGCTTGTATTTAGAACCAATCAAGTCTTGCCACATAAGAACCATTGCCTGTCTGATTCAAGTTGTCTAGTTGTCATGCTGTTTATGAGACATCCTAGACAATATGTTTTTGCATAAACTATCCATTCTTTGATTGAGTGTCTAGTGTATTGTTTTGTTTTTTTTTGTTTAGTTATTTTAGGGGAAAAGGTATATTTTCAAAATTTGTTTTCTGTTTCCTTGTAGAACTGTTGGGTTATCACCATCTCCTGAGTTTCCTGCCTGTAATCAGTTTCTACTCCTTGTTCTAATTGGCTGGTTGTTTGAGGTGTGTTTGTTATTTCATATTGCTTTACAACCCTTGCTCACTTTTTTTGATCAACATGAGCAATTGATCAAAACAGTTTCTCAGGTCTTACAAATTGCCTTTTTGTTTGAAATTACATTGTAATTGATTTTGAACGTAAATAGCCTTTTTGGAAAGTCAAAATTTCCTATTTCTGCAAATTATTTCATGAATCTCACCTCCAAGACTTACATTTTGAATTCTAGAGATTGCCTTTTTCGATTACTCAGAAATGAGAAATCAGTCTGAAAGTTTTATACAGTACTGAATTAAAATATTGACCAAATTTAAATAAAAATACCTCCAAAAATTCATTCATATTCTTTCCTCTTTCTATAGGTTTTGTCATTTACTCCAGACTTCAACTTCTCTACAGATGAAGACTACAGCATTGGTGATGTCACAGAGCCAAGGCTAGATCATGTTCCTTTTGTAGAGCAGTCATTATTGTATTCATGTTGTCCATACTTGAGTAAGTGTGTTTTGCCCAAGTTATTCTCACCCAGTAATTTCTGAAATTTTGTCCATGTCAATAATATTTAAATTGGCATAGATTATATTTTCATGAGATGGGTCTTTCACTTAGAAGTGTCAAAATCACCCTGCAAAGGATACTGAGGGTGCCAAAAGTATGTCAAGAATAAAGAACATCACCACCCCAACCCCCATCATCATTTTAGTAATTAAAGTGTCTCATTGCAATCTACAAATTTTCCCCTTCAAATTTTTTTGGTATGGAATTCTGTTGTATAAACATTTGAAATTATATTTTGAAATATATCACACTTCTGCTAACTATGGTGGAAGTACTTGGATGGCTGGCTTACGGAAGACTTATGCACACTCAATTATAGTACTTTTCTCTCCACATCCTGTATTAGGTGATATCAAAACTCTTCTGTCAGAGTCCACTGCCAGCTCTCCAATGAGAAAGATTACTCCTGTTGCAGCCAGTACAGCACAACCAGAGATTGCTGCAGGTTTCATGCAATCGAAAGTCCAGGTTAGTTTTGGTGGGTTACACCTCTTTGTTCTGACATTGGTTTGTTCCAACACATGTATCCCTTATGCACCTTATGTTACCTAACCCTAACTTAAACCTAACACTGACCCTAATATAGACTTCTTTATTATAAAGATGTAGAAACAAAGAGTTGTCAGAAAAGAGGGCTGTCCCTGTTTTGTTGCTTTCTTTTTTGGACAAAGCAGATTAATTCTATTCTCTTAATGCTTTCTGCACTCATATAAATCAAAGACATCATTAAGCTAAAGGAAGGAGCAAAATTAGGTAAAGGATAAGATGGGCTTGGGTACAAATTAGCAAAAACTGAACATTTGTGAGGAGGGGTAAAAGTCTAAGTGAGAAGACCAGGTAGGCTTAATACTTTGTTTTTATGGTGAATGTCAGCATTTATTGCACAGTACTCAGGTTGCCATTTTATGCACATCATGCAGTTTGTGGTTGGGGTGAGGGCTTACTAAAATCCAACCTGAAACATCTTATATGTCAAAGGCAGTCAGCTCTCACCCAAAACTGGGTTTTAGTACATGGCATACATACATTTCTGCACAAAAGAGAGAGTATGTTAGATAACATAATAAGGGACAGAGGTAAAGTTAATGCAGTATAAACATCCAGCAAGCTGTGTATTCAAAATGTTAAAGTTGACAGCAATTAAACAAAGGAGGAATATTAAAAGGTACTGAAAGAACTTAAACGTCTTGAACAAAAGATGATATGACAATAGACTCTTTTCCAGATAGTTATTACAAAGCTTGTGGGATGGAATGTTGATGCAAGTAACTTTTCTCTACAGCAAAATACCATTGACATGAATGATGTGTACCAAATGTCTATCCCATCATCCTTTGTAACTGCTATTGGAAAACTGTCTTTGCAGAAATTGTGAGAAGGTATTCTATGGAAGTATTTGGTTTGCTACCTGTACCCTAGTGTCAGTGTCACATGGTTTAATACAAAAATTTCTTTTGTATTTCCTGTATTTGCAGAATGATTTGGAAAGAAATTTCTTACATACTCAGTCACCATCTCTTAAGAAAACTGTAGAATTTGTGGGAAGTAGAGTGGCATCAAATTGCATTAAACACATCGATTCTCATGAACTCATTGAAAAGAGGAATCTTCTGTCAGAACTGATCATGAAGAAATTTCAGATTGCATCTGTAGAATGTGATGCGGATTTTGATGAATTTAGGAAGAACATCCAAGAGATGGCAGCCCAAAGGTGTAAGGAGACAATACAGAAGGCAGAAGAAACTGCAAAAAGGTAAAAGATGTTGCTCTTTTTTCTGTCAAGGCTGCAAAGGGCAGGCACTTCACTGTGTTAGAGAGGTGAGGTCACAAGCAGGCTTTTAGCCAGGGTTTTGATTTAGGATATCTCAGCTGCTGCTGATGGCAAACATATGATGTTCATATTATATGTGGGAGTGTGAAGTCTTGGAGGTGTGCTGTCCAAGAGCTGACCTAAGGGCTCCTGGTGTGGGTCATGGTCCCTTGGCTGGATCCAAACCTGATATAGCATCCAAATGCAAAAAAATACGTGTTCAACTTGTGTGTGTACTCTGTACCATTTGTGCAGTCTACCTGCATGTAATTTGTGTGTATTATACCTTTACGGATCTTTCTTTTACTGTTTTTTTTATTTACGGTCTTCAAAGTAAAGCAAAGTCCTTGTCAAAAGCATTTTCCTCTTGCTCTAAAGAAGTGAGGCCTTCTGCTAATCTGAAATTAGTTTACGTTGGTTGGGTAGCCAGCTGAACAATGTTATTCAATTTTATCGTTTTCAAACCTAAAATCACTTTTGATGGGGAAGTGAATTGTAAGTCCTCATTTAAAAGAAAGTCAAGTCCAAGTCGCTTTGACTAGGCAATGAAATAAAGCCAAGCCTGCTAGCATTGGTTATATGTATACATTTCTTAGGCATATATTGTGCCATTTGAGTTTTAATTTGTTTCAGTCAATGTTACAAAAGGAATATATAAAATCTTGTATTGTTAAGAGGAGCAACTTATGGGATGTGCATGAAAGTTGGGTGGGTAATTTTCTTACCACTTGAAATTTTTTACCTTAATGGAAAAGTTTAACAAAATCGCCCATTTTACAATTTTGCAGTTTTATAGAAGAGAAGTGTAAGGTTGTAATGAGGAATATTGTCTCTGAGGAAATATCAGAACAAGTGATGAGGACAGCTTGCTCACTGGCAATACGTAACTCCATACAGAAAGCACAGCGGTGGACACATGTACAAATTCCAGGTGAATGAAAGATATAAAAGTTTGCAGCAGCTCTTGAGATAAATTTTTGAGGTCCATTAATGTCCTAAATGTAGTAAAATGCACTCAGCTGTCACTGTATTACAGTTCTGTTGTTTCATAATATTTCTTCATGTGTATATTGTGCCTTAACCTATAGTGTATGTAACCTTATGACCTCTGAGAAACTTTGCTCTGTAGAAAGCGATGGTAAGTGCAGTGGACAGTTTGGAATGCTTATGACTTTGAACTCTTCATCTTTATCATTAGAAAGTTTTACTTATTGCATGGATTTGGTTATTTTTCCTCACAAATCTGATGATGTCTGTAGTGTAATTTTAGTTCTCTCAAGGAGTGGTGGTTCAGTATTTTTGCAGTATCTTACTGTGACTGTATCTCACTTGAATTGAGTTTGTATCCTGTAACTGGAAACTACAGATACAGTTATTAGTCGGCAGTCTTTGAATCTTAAGAACACTAAATAAAGTGGCATTGTAGAAAATTCCCAAGCATTGCATAAATCATTGCTTTCAAGTAAAATGTACTGTTAAAGGAGTCATAATACTGACTTATGGCCACTCATTGAATAGACAAATCTGAGCAGTGCCAGTGCATAGTGACTGTAGTCAGTCCTTAGCAGAGTTCAGTAGCCTTAAATCATCTTGTTGTCTAAATGTAAATGCAAACCCTCATATTCAGTAAAATTGGGGAAATCAAGGAGTATTTCAGTGTAAAACCATCCATGGTACTGGTAAGCAAGGAAATTGAAAGATTAAACATTATCTACCCCAGTTATGGCTGACCAAAATCAGGCCATCACTTGACTGTCCAGATTCACCTACAGACTGATGGAAGCTATGTATTTGAGTCTTTCAAGTATTTCTGGTCAAGTTTCCTGCAACAAATAGTGACTTTGTATCTTCATTGCAGTTCACTTTAAATCAAACAGCTGTTCAGTCAGATTGCTTGTCTTCATCTGTGTACATCACAATAATTCATCTTTGTTTAATGTTCTTTCTTCCTTTTGTCAAACTTTGAAAACAGGTGCTTTTCGACAAGAAATTGAATCATGTTTGTCCAAGTGTTCCAAACTACAAGCTCGTAAGGAGAGTCCTACCAAAGATGATCCATCTTCAAGCACAATCCATTCAGATTCTTCAAGCACTCTGAGTACTCCATCTGTTCTTCTACAAGAGTTAAAGGTAATGTTTTCTTACTTAAAGACTTTTATCACTTAAGTTTACCTATTACTTCAAAACATTTGAATACAGCTAAATGGCAGGAGAAAATTTTGCTGGGCCAAACTACACCTCAGAACAGAGTATGCTAACAACCTATCCAGTGGACAACTCTTTTTTACAACACATATCTAGGAAGGTAAATTCATGATGGACAGTCTGAGTCTGAGATCTGTTCCGAAGAAAACTAGCCATGGGTAACCTCTAGCCCAGAGATTGAATTGAATTGATTTATTCCACTATAAAAATGAGTAATAGCAAGAAGTGTAGCGCAATGATAAGGCAGAAAGTTAGTTCACATTAAAACCATAAAAGACAAGAGTCTACAACAAACATTTTTTGACTGATAAAAAAGGACTGCTTTGTGAACGAAAAAATTTGTGAGTAATGATTGGTATCACCTAGCTACAGAGGACTGGCATTAACTGTGCTTTTTAACACCTGACAGGACTTAGGGAATGGAATAAATTGTGAATATAAATTTTATAAACTATTCCTAAGATAGGAGTTTGATTCTGCCTGCCCTTTACTATCCTACTGTTCTTGATATAGGAGCATTGATTATAATTGCTCACTCTTATACCATTTAATTAACCTACAGGATGCCATTTATCAACTGGTAACAACCACTGAACCAGACCAACTTATCAGCCAACATCTTCCCCTAATCAAGAGGTCCAAAGAGGTCTTAGCAGAGAAACATGTAAGCTATAGTTTGCCTCTTGCATGTTACATTATAGAACTAAGGGTGACCGTTAAAAGTGTGTAAATGATAAAAATATATTTGAAGCTATCTGCAGGCATTGCATTTACTCCCATTCCTAAATTCTGGTATTTTCGATTTCTGGATATTAGATTCCTTTCCGAAGGCAGGCCAGGAGTCTATGGAATGGTGTTGTCACACGTCTGCATGTTTGTGACATTATTTGTAAACGTAGTATCTCAAGATAGGGATGTTTGACACATTTAATATTTGGTACATAGATTTGTCATGTTAAGATGAAGGACACTATTGTTGTTAGTGTGGGTCAAAGGTCATTTGAGGTCACTGGAGCTAAAACTGAAAATCTCAAAAGTGGATTGTAAACATGATACCTCAAGATAGCAGTGATCAGCACTTTCCATATTTGGTTTGTAGATTGTCACAGTCATTTGGCCATTTTATGGCCCTAGGTGTAAAATTGCAAAAAGTTACATAAATTGCTCCTAAGCCCAATGAGACTAAGAACTTTATTATTTTTGGGTGTAGATAGGCGGTCATGTCAGGTTAACAGATGTTGAAGGTCATTTGAAGTGACCATGGGGTCAAAATCTTGTTCACAAGATTCCTTGAGGTTGGAAAATTTCATATTTTCATATCTAGTATGTGGAAGAATTATGGTTAAAAATAGAACCCTAGTATTTTATTGTGATCACAGGCTATGTGGGGTCCCCAGCTATCAAAAGCAAACTTCCTCAAAAACTTCCAAGAGGGCCACCTGGGTTCACCCCAGACCAAAAAGTTTAATTGCCCACATTTTCTTTTCAGCAAGGACAATGTTGGAGCTTTCTAGTTTTTCAGCAATGCTTCAAACTGAAAATTGTTGGAGGCCATAGAACCTCTCCCCCCCCCCCCCCCCACCCTAATTCCTTGTTTGGGAATGTTAATATGAAGTTTATGTTAATTTTTATGTTGAACTCCTTAAAGAGCCCATAAAATGACTTAGAAACAATGATTTGGGTCTTTCTCTGACACTATCTATCAACAAAAATAGCGTTTATTTTAAAAAATCCCACCCCACAAAAGTGAAATGGTATCCCTTCCAGCACAACAGCTGGAAAATGTTAAAGTGCATTGAACCAAGAATGACATCATCACAAGAACCCAACTTCACAGTGTGTGTACTATAGTGCACTTGCAGTATACCCTGCTCTGTTGATGTTACACAATCTTGCATGTATAAATGGCCTAAAATGATTGATATAATCAACAAATTATCATTACAAAACCTTAACCTATGTTTGCTTCTCAAAACCAGTGAAAAAGGGGGTTTTAATACCTAGGAATACCCCTGTTCAACAGATGGAGTTTTGTGACTTCTCCATATTCCTTGAGCCAACTAGCAGGGAAAATTGTTTGGTATATTATACATCGTACAAGTGTTTGGAAGTTCCCTGGTAAGAGGTTATACACACAGAAAAATACCTCAGGCTTCTGGGGGATGTAACTGCATCCATTTGTCTTCCAGTGTTATGTAACTATTATTTTCGTTGGGGAGGAAGCAGTGATTCTCTCATTACACAGGCCCATATGCAATACTGTGTCCCATTCTGCACAGTAACTTAAATGCTACCAACAGGTTCTGTGTTGTTTTGGATGCATGTGCTAATGCTGCAATTTGACTTGGTTCAAAGAAAAGGAACAGTAAATATGGTGGGAAAGGAGACTAGCTGATATTTTGGTTATTTAAGGAAGTATTCCATACTTTTATCAAAAGTTGGCATGAAGTTACTATTTCAACTTCATGCATTTTGAAGTCTGTGCTAGTACAAGATCCATGGTTGATTTCTACATTAATGTTTGTGACAAGTTTTACTTGGAAGGTATGTCTTTCAAAGGAATCAGGGTGAGATATCAGTCTTTTTATTCAACAATCTGAATGAACGTGAGTTGAAATATTTTCTTTTTCTGGTTGGAAGAATTGCTGTCTAGTAATAGACCGACTAGATTGCTGGAACCAAAAATTCAAACTGATAGGCCTAACATGATGAATGGGACAGCTTAAGTGAATAATGATAAAATTCCTCTTTTGAGGAATTGGGAGTGAGAATTTCAAATTTTGATTGATATATTTTTGGCTTTATACTGGGACATTCTTCAGATAGAATTTAGAAATTATTTGAACAGTACTGGTCTCATGCTACACAATCTGTGAGCAAAAATGTTACCTAAACATGGCATTATAATACACACACTGTGAAGTTGGGTTCATTTTTGGTTCGATGCACTTTCACATCTTTTACATTTTTCAGCTGTTGTGCTGAAAGGGGTACCATTTCACTTGAGCATTTCTCTTTTGTGGGGCAGAATTTTTTAAAATAAATCCTTTTTTGGTGATAGATAGTGTCAGAGAATGACTCCAAATCGTTGTCATTGAGTCATTTCATGGGCTCTTTAATTAAAGAACAGTTACAATCTATTGTGTTCTTAGCATGAAAATGGTCTTCCTGAGAATTACTTCAGATAAAATAGTTTGTGAGAATTTTTGATAGGTTGGTGAAAGAGAAGATCAAGAAGATTTGTTTAAGATGTATAGCAGAAATAAGGTTTTATCAGATTTATTGCCAGTTTACAAGTATGAATGAAGATTTTTTCCAGAAACATGCTATTCTTTTGCTTTGTCTGTAGCTCCTGCCCCAGCTGTCCGTGTCAGCCCTGGAGAGTTTACTCAAGGAACTCATTTCCCTCACCTGTGTTTTGTCCCCTGGTAGTTTCCCTCTCTCTGTTGCTCTACCAACAGAGGAATTGGATTTAGCGCCTTCCAAAACCATGAGTACTCAAGAGTTAAATATATCTCCTTCATCGAACTCTCCTGCCTCTAATTGTGCAATAAAGTCAAATGCGAGTGAAAATCCACGCAAAGTTCAGGGTCAGAGTAATGTGAAGAAGAGGTCACAAAATGAACGACTACCCAAATGTGTGAAAGAATTTTCTCAAGAACATTCATTGGTATCCAATGGTAATATTACAAATCATAATTTATCACAAGCTGGAGCTGATTTTTTGCAAGAAATTATTTCCATCACCAAGTCTCATTTTCAAGACAAATTGGATTTTGAAAGTTTCTTTTCTCGAAGGACAGATCTTCTTCATACAACTGGTACTGTCGGTAAAAATGCCAAGGAGAAGTTACATCAAATTGTAAATTATTTAGTTGAGTCAAATGTTGTCCAAGACGATGATTTGTGTGAACATTAAAGTACTATCCATATTTTGGTGCTAATTTAAGTTTTTGATATGTGCCATCCAGCTGCAAGATCATAAATATATTTTATTTAAAATATAAAGATATCATAGTGACACTTGGTTTGTATTTCCTTCTTTTGCATGCTTGTTTATTTCATAAAATATTCATAAAGTGAAGAAGACATATATAGAGTTAGTTAGTTAGTTAGATGGAGTTTTACGGCCCAGTTTTCAACCTATTGGTTCAGGTCAAGTCAGCCACGGCCTTTTTTCCAGTTGTGGCTCACTGGCTTGTTTTCCCTACTCCATACAGTTATAGAGAGGATGTTACCTCATCTGAATCTGTTGATGGTTGAGTTTTAGAAACTTAGCACTTTGCAAAGACCCAACTGAGAGGGATGCATATAGGGACAGATGTTTTGGTTCACTGCAGTACATGGAATGTGGCTAAGTTATTACTGCTATCAAGGTTGCAGCTAGAGGTCTGAGTGTGTGATACAAATCTCACTGTAAATCATTGCAGCATATTTACGAATCCAGACAGTCAAGTGATGGTTTGATTTTAGATGGGCATAACTGAGGTTTATCTTTCAGTTTCCTTGCTTACCTGTATTGTGGATGGATGTACACTAGAAAAATGTACCTTGATCTCCTCAGATTCTCTGAATATGAGGGTTTGAAATTCATGTAGACAATAAATGAAGACAATTTAAGGCTGATGAACCCCATTAATGGCTGCCGACTGTCACTTAACACAAGTGCTGAACGGATACATCTATAGCACCATAATCAGTTGGCCCAGAGTGTACATACAAATTTTGACAAAAACATACTTCCAGGCAGGAAAGGGCTTTTCTCAGTTTATTATTGAAGCAGTAATACTTTATTGTGGGGTAGTTTTTCTGGGTAAGTTAAGATTTGGTGGTAAATTCTTAGCTAATTTATTGTAAAAAACTTTCATTATTTTTGAAGATTACCAATTATGATCAAGTGTTCTTGCGTCAACCCCTCCCCCTCTCCTCCCTACCTACTTTAACCCATGCAATTTATTAAGTGCCATGCTACGGAGACAAGGGTTAGTACACCTAGAAGAGTTGACTTCAGTTTATGAATACTGTGACACACTTCATAATGAGAACTAGAGCTAAACATGAACTATTGCTAAAAGCCTGAATACTTTGGGCAGACTGGACCATCTTTTTCTGCTGACTACAACACACAGTGGAGCTAAGACCATGAACGACATGATGGATCCTCATTACTACTCAGTGTTTTCAAAATCTGGTCAACTGACTTCCATCCAGTCCAGGCTCTGGTCTTCTCAACATCCTCTTTCTAGTTCCTTAAGTGTATGGGAGCATTTAAAGTTCAAAAGCAGTCACCCAAACATACTGTGAAACAGCAGCCAGATTCCAAATATGTCATCTACTTTCCCTTCTAAGTATCTGCACAATATTTCAGTATATTCAAGGTAAACCAATCAGATACACCCGTAATTTTCACCAATTACTGAGAAGAATATTGACAAAAAACTCTCAAGAGCCAATGATGAAGTATGGCAGACTACAATAATCCAAATTAGGGTGACGAAGTTTTCCCTTTTAGTTTGGGTGCAAAATGTAATCCTGTCCAAAAGACTTTCTTTATGGAGCGCCACCATGAGGTGCTGCAGAAAATTTAAAAAGTAGAACCCGTCATGTACTTGGAAAATAGGAAACATCCTTGATTGCAAAATAACAAGCTTTACGAACCTTCTCTTGAAATTTGGAAAATTAAATTATGAAAGAACAGGTCAAATACTTCTAATCTACATAACCCTAACCTCCCTAACTGCCAAGCCATGATTTTGAAAAGAAAAAAAAATTGAAATCATGAATTTTGCTGTGCCACCCTACCAACAGAAATCTAGATCGCGATCAAGGGATTGATGCCGCGGGAGCTTCGGAAAAGTAACAGTTATGTAACTACCAAAGGGGCATTTGATGTGCACGGAAGGAGATACCAAAAGTGAATACCATTTTCTTTGAGATGGGTCAAGGAGCAGCTTTTAAGTAGGTCCTCAGTGTTGCAGAAATGATAGAACTTACAAACTCTGAACATTTAAGAAAGAAAAGCTTATTATTCTCAAAGAAATATAAATGCATACCAAGTTAGACCAGAACAAGGATAATTCTAACCTCTTGGCCAACTTGAAAGTCATTCCTACCTTCAGTTGTGAATGAAAGGTATTTATCAAATGGACAATGAATCGGTGGCGTGCGTGGGAATTGTGAGTTTGGGAGCCAAACTCTCCCGACCGACGTGGGTAGATGTTGGGACCTACAGTTCCTACCCGGTCTACGATCGGCAGGATACCGGAAATTTTTCGCCATGGAAACTGACTGAATGCCAAACATGACCAGTGTCAGGAACTGACATGTGCGGTTTGTTTTGTGATTACCAAAAGAACCGAGTTTCAATACAGGTTTCGAAAGTTATGATTGTTCTCTGTCCTGGGGAAGGGGTGATTCCTTCTCTTTTTTCAAATGTTTCTTTTTAGAAGGGCTGAGATAAGAAATGATGCTATTTTTAAAACATCTTGAAGCATATTTGGACACGCACGACGGGCAGTGGGGGATTCGCCCTTGTTGGTCGGTCAAACTGATTAAGGCTACTTCCGAGTGATTTCCCCCGACTAGCTGGTGTTGCCCCGGCCAACTACTTGCAGAGGTGGAAGCATGAAGGGGTGGAGACCATGCCCAATTGCGCGTGCTGCTGTGCTTACTTGCTCAGTTTCGAGCAGTTGCGTTATTCCTAAGCGCACCCACCATAATATTAGCCTACTTTGTTTGCAATGAACTTTTGGAAGAGGATGACCCTTCATTCCTGGCTAATAGCAGCTCCCTGGTTCCAGCATCAGAGGTGGTGCCAACGAGCAAATAGCACAATTATCAAAGTATTACTACATGAAATTCACCATTGGACGAACTTAACCGTTTTATCACGTACTATTGCAACAGCTCTACTCAACTGTGTTGGTACCAGGGAGCTTGCGGTTCCCTATTGGTTACTTTTCACGATAAATTATTAATATGCAGGGCAGTGCAAATAAATAGGTAAATAACTTAAAGTGACCCAGTCCATGATCACTCTCTAGTGCAGGGTGTGAATTATTTTAATCCATGAAAACGGCATTGAAGCCTCTCAGAACAGGTATATCATCGATTTGGAACCGTGCATAGGCGGCGGAAGATGTTTTCTATTGGGGGCCACAAGTTTTCGGCAGCCGACAAAATGGTAACGCCGTAAGGCGTCCAGTTAGCGGAAACTCCATCGGCGTGGGGTCCAGGAGCCCGCTTCAGGGCTCCTGTTGGGGTCCAGGGGCAAAGCTTCGGAAGGTCATCGATTTTATTGATTTGAGAGGCTCCAAAATGGTCGAAAATCATTTTGAAATTACGGATTTTAAACTATGAGTTTAATTCAGGAGTTGGGGTGAGGTAAGGGACGAGAATGGAATCGGGAAGTACTATCATTGCATTTGATTAAGGAGAAACATACTTTACAGTAATTTTAGGGGGGAAGCCAAAATGTTGAAGCTACTCAAAATTGAACATGTGATTGATAATTTGAGACAACTAGGGTATTTAGTAGAGATCCAAAGTGTTTTGAGATATTTTATCGATAGAGAATTCTATTTAAAATCCCGAGGTAGTACGCGTGGGGTCCAAGGGCCCGCAACAGCTTGCCCCAGGAAGCTCTGACTTTTTAGGCCCCTTAGGGGCTTTTATGAAAAGAGTACCTCTGTATAGGTATTGCTAATGATCCTAAAAGGGACATTATTACTGGGGCAAATGTGTGTCATTGGAGCTAATAAGGGAACTGAGGACATGGCCCTCGCTCAGTATGTTTAAAATGCCCTGTTTTTAGTAGAAGAGAGAAAATTTGAAAAAGAAAGTAAGCTCGCAAAAAATTTTGTTTTAACTGTTTGAAGGGCGAAAGTAAACTCTCCTACAGGTTATCGTTTATGTGGGGGTCCAGGGGGCGAAACCCCGGAAGCTTTGCAACTTTTGCACTCTGAAAAGTAATAATTAAACCAAAGAATAGACGAAATGTGATAAAAGCAAATTAAATTTGTTTAATTACTTTTTTAATGTATGCATCTCTTTCTTTGGGTCGGTATATTCATTTCCCGTGTGCCCCGGGTTTGCCAATTTCCTTATAGATCAGTGGCGGAGCTAGGGATTTCGGTCAGAGGGGGCGAAAAGGGTCTACATGGGCACTTCGAAGGGGTAAATACCCTTACCCTCAGCACGATCAAAGCCACGGCTTTTCAGACTTTCCATTTGATTTTCCACAAATGGTAGAAGACTACTTTGCCGTTTCTCCGCAGCAAGTTTTTCTATTGAACACCTTTAAATGTTCTATCCTTGGGCCTCCGCAGAAAATTCGGCGGGAGGGGGGAGGGATAACTTTTTTGGGGGAAGAAATTTTTGCCCAAAATACCTCTCAGATCCACTGGCGGCGGAAGCGGGGGGACGGGGGGGGGGACACGTCCCCCTAAATTTCTTAGCGAGGGGACGTCCCCCCCCTAAAATTCTAAGCGAGGGGACGTTCCCCCAAAAAATCAGAGAAGAAGTAAAAGAAACTTGGGAGCCTTGAACCAGTTCAAAGTTGAGACTATAGTTAACCCACCACCGAACATAGCAGCCAAAATTGACATTTATTTCTCATTTTTCTTGCGCCCTTTGCAACATCTTTTATTGGATGGGAGGGTGAATTTAATGTCGGTATGTGTATTTTATAAGCTTATAATCACGCTTGGTGTGGAAGCAATTAACTTAGCACAGCGACTACATTCATTAGTGCGTATAAAGCGTGAAGATACGTCTCGGCAAAACCTATCACCATATTACAGATGACCCTTTCCATCAGAATAAAGTGCAGGTAGTACAGTCACTGGTGGCTGTTTGAGCATTTTGTTATCTGGGCCTTAAATCAACGCTATTAAATTACGTCTTTTGTCAATAATGGTGCAAGGGTAAAGCAGTGGCGTAGCTACTGGGGGGGGGGGCAGGGGGCAAGTTGCCCCCCCCCCCGGAAAAATTTTTGGGGAAATTTGATGAAACTTCTTATTATTACAAAAAATTCTCAAAATTTTTGTTAGAATAGGAAATTGTGAGACATTTCTCATACATAATTCGTATTTTCATGCAACAAATTAACTCAGATTTCGTCAGTGTCGCATGAACCGGTCCAATTCGCGATCACAGAAATGTCCTCGCCGCGTAGCACATTGAATGTTCTCTTGTGCTTGTATACGCACGTGGGTTATGATCAGTGCATTCCAGTGCACAGGAAGCTGTTATTCAGGTGATACTTTGGGAATTCAGTAAAAGGATGTGAAAACTGACAAGTCACTACCGTAGACCCCGAGGTTGTTATGTTCTTCTACAAGCTAGCAGTAGCTGTACGATTTTACTCTGTGTACATAACGATGGATGGGGCTGAAACAATCCATGGCCAACGATAAACTTAACGTTAATCTAGAAATTAGAATTAGCGGGATCCGTTGGCACACTTAGATTTTGTTACTTAGCCTAATCCTTGGAGGCTTACAAGTTGGTTCGGGAAAATAGCTTTCTGCTCACTTTGAGTGTAACAATAAATGGACAATGAGTACCTTGTAGCCTACTACACTTAACAGACTGCTTTTCTAACAGGATATTCTGTGTGATCGAGCCACTATTAGGCCTCCTTAGTGGCGTGAGACCATTGGGCCATCCCCCCCCCCCTCACAGATGCCATTTTTTCTTTTTTCTTAAAAATACGTAGTCTAACTTTATTAACACAGATTTTACTTCAAAAGATAGCATATGTGGCACCAGATTTCTTATAAGGACACCCAATTTTCAGAAATTTCCAAAGGGGAAGGATTGTCCCTGCAAGGTCTTTCAGTGATGCCAACTTTTTTTTAATTCCTACAAATAGAGCTAGGCAAATTCTGTCAAATTCCAATTTTTACTTAAAAAGGTAGACTCTGTTTCCCACTGGTGGCATCGATAAAAAAGACTACATGTTTAGATTCTCTTTACAAGCATAAATACACTATTTTGACCATCTGAGGGGTCTGATTTTTCGAAATTTTCTTTACGCTCCGCGCCAACCAATGGTGGCGCTTCGCTCGGTCTTATGGGCAAAATTACATTTTGGGGGTAAATTTAGCTCTTAACTCTCTGATCACTTTGCAGTTTGCGAACATATTTTGAAGTGAGCATTTTATTTCAAACGACAAAAGAAGAAAGCGACTGGCTAGATTCTTCGTATTAGCCTGGAAAATGCTATTTCCGGCCATCTAAGGGGTCTGATTTTTCCAAATTTTCTCTACGCTCCGCGCCAACTAATGGTGGCGCTCCGCTTAGATAATCTTTATGACAAAATAACATTTTGTGGCCAAGAAAAACCACAAATACCGATCAATGCTCTTTTATTTTGACTCCTAAAAGTGTGCAAATTTAATGACAAGTTTTTCTTCGTAAGGTAGCATAAATGGCATAAGGAAATGCATGTCAAGGCACAAAAGTTTCAGTTTTATCCTCATGAACCACCACGATTCAACTTTTAACACTGTTCCTGTCAAAGTCGAAAATCTTGCACCATTTTGCATCTAGGCTCCTTGAAAACGTCAAAAACTTTCCGGACACCCCTCCCCTTAGACCATACTGCATGCCCCTCCCCCTTCAGAGAAATCCTGCGTACGCCACTGCGTTAGTACATACAAATAAACCAGATACTGTTTACCAAAATAATATACTTTGTTATTTCCGATTGCTCTTTGTTTTACTTTAAGATTAAAATGCAGGTAATATTACAAAATGACATGGTAATGTTGTTATACTTGTAAGTGTGCATGTTTTATATGAAATACATACACATTGACCGGGAAAAGTTTTTGGGCAATTTCATACCTTTGCCCCCTGGAAAAAACGCTAGCTACGCCACTGGGGTAAAGTATGTTAAAAACCTAAAAAGGGCACCGACAGACGATTTTGGTCCGTCAAGAGGGGCGACCGCCCCCCCCCCCCCAGCCATATGGCAGCTCCGCCACTGCTACCTGCTACAAACCACGTTGATTTGCCGATCACCAAGATTATCGGGGGATGGCAGCCCCGGTATGGATACGTCCCTGGCTATCAGTACATTGCGGTCTCGTACACGAAAGACAAGGAAGGATGCGCAACGTCAGAGCCGCAGTGTTTTATCAATTTCAGCTATTGAACTATTGCTACGTTTCGAGAGTTTGTCAGGTCGAACCGGCGCGAGTTGGGTGTACATGTGTTTTATGAAACACAACCAAAAATATACGCACTTTCCTTTGGAAGATTGTATAGGCGGCAAATGCAAAATTGGAACATATTAGGCTTACTAAATCATGACGGAGAGAATTAGTCAAAATCATGCTAACACAAAATGATACTTAACTTAAACGTGTTAGTTAATCTCAAATAGAACTATTGCTTTTTTGAAAAATTTATTTTGCGACACCCAGTTATTGGGGAGGGTCCCAAAATCTAAGAAAAAATATTGGGGGGACCAGGGTCCCCCTGATCCCCCTCCCTCCTCCGCTTCCGCCGCCTATACTGTGGTCTTATGTTTTGTTGTTTTTTTTTTCGTCATTGTTTGGCTCGATGCCGGTCTACGAAGTTCTGATATGACATATTTTTTCAGTGGGGGTGTGGTGGTTGGTTAATGCAGATAAAGAAATTTCATTACAAAGTTATCAATCTACATACATGTGTTTTATCAAATGCAACAGTTCAATACTGTGTTTTATGGAAAGATATGTTGAATCTAGAGAACAAACTCAAGGTAAGTTTGTGTTCATTCAGACTCCTGTGGTCTACTAATTGATCAGAAACTAAGCCGTAACACCTTAGATTTAATCTATATCTAAACCATTTGGCGTAAGGACTCTCATTTTCTTGTCGCACTGAAACATAATGCTGTCGTCTCATGAAAGTGCAGAAACTACGCCGGATTCTAGACTGATTCGGTCCACATTCGATAATGCGAACTTTTTCAATACGCCAGTATTGCTGATGTGACACTGCACTTGGGGAAATTTCCCCTTTCTCCTACACACCAATGCCACCCATGAATGCTGGCTCAGGGGTTTTCCGATAGAGCACCTTTTTGTCAGCTCGATCCCTGCTTTTCAATTTTGTCTGAGATGCTCAGAAGTAGCATGGCCGTACGAGGCTTTTACTCAGTGGTGAAGCGGTGACTTTTTGCCCTACCCCAGATCCCTAACCAGGGCGTAATCTCTGCCATAGGCGTAGGTAGGGAGCATTTCAGTTTGGGAAGCGGAGCGCCACCCATGGGTTGGCGCGGAACGTACAAAAAATTTTGAAAAATTGCACGTCCCTCAGACAGCCGATAATGGCATTTCCCGGGCTCTGAAGGAGAATCTGAGTACTAGTCTTTACTTTTTGTATTCGTTTGCAGAAAATTTTTCAATTAATCAAACTAAATTTCAGCAAAGACTTATCTAAGCAGAGCGCTACCAGCAGTTGGAGCAAAGCTTACAGAAAATTTTAAAAATGATCGACCCCTCAGGTAGCCGGAAATGGCATTTCACAGGCTTCTAAGGAGGATCTATGCAGTCGCTATTTCGAGTTTTCTATTGCAGTTGTAGAAAAAATCAGCGACTTGCTGAGTAATCAGAAAAATACCACTTAGATAGAAAATTAGTAGTGTACCAAAATGTACCACTATCATTGGATGAAATGGTCTTGTGACTCTTGTTTAGCTTCAATATATATTGAATAGATTAAATTGTCTATGTGACTGCCCCAAACTCCCCGGCAAATATTGAAATGATTTTACTTCTATGAGAAGCACCTTTTAAAAGAAAATATCACGCTACGAGATTGGCTTAAAATTTTCAGGCAGACTTATGGTAAGACACTCTGACACTGTTTCATTATAGTATTGAAAAAATTACACAATGTCATAACCATTTCCCAAATTCCACTCTAGGGGTAGGATGGCTGACACTTGAACTATTGGGCACTGCACCTGAACACTCTCCCGTTTGTCGTGTAGGCTAATTAATTTGGCATTGGAAAAGGTCCCAGCATTTTCAACCTTTACCCGAATACTTTACTATTTCGGGCAAAGTGTTTGAAATACTACGGTATGAAGTGGCGCTGATGAGGGAAAAAATTTTCACAAGTCACCAGAACGTAGGCGTACGGTGGTTATTTTCTATGAGGGAGCAAGAACTTTTTTCCCCGAATAATGTCACCGTTTATCATTTTTTGCCCATGTTTTGCCTGATTAGACCAACTTTTTTTGTCCGAATTGGGAGGGCGAGTGGCCCCCTCCTGCAGTACCCGCCGATCGGACGTCTATGCAACCGAATGTGTCGCAAATCTTATCATTTTTATTTTCCATAAAATTTTACTTTTGAATAGATATCATATTCTGTTTTTTGGCAAAGGTTTAAAAGTATTAAAACAATCGGCAGAAAAAAGGCTGAAGAATGATTGTTTCTTTTAAGCGACAGGCTTCCGGTTTTCCGGTTTTTCAGATTTTTTATCTCTTTGATCTTGCATGAATATGTTATATCCTGACTATGACACAATTTTACTTTCCGGGGAAATGCTTGTAAGAATTTGTTGTCGAATTAGTTGTATTGTGGAACTTGCTGTGCTAGTAAAACTCACGAATAATACCTTTGTGCGCTGCCCAAATGTGTAGCGAAATTTCTTTCCTTTAATCGGGCATGATATTTTTTTAAGATTCTGGCACACTTAGGAATTTCCTGAAAACTATGCCATTTTAAAAACTCAAACTCCAGATTCCTGCCCAGTTGTTTCCAAATTTCTGCCCCAATTTTAGTTTTTGAGGGAAATTTCCAAATCCCTGCCCCCTTCCCACCTATACGCATATGATCTCTGCCCGACTGAAGAACCAAAATCTGCCCGATTCAGCAGGGTTTTGACGAATGGCTGCAGCCATCCCCCTTCCCTCACCCCTCCCCTTACCCACTCCCCTAACCCCCATTCCTCATCCCCTTACCCCCTCCCCTCACTGCCTCCCCCCCCCCCTCACCCACTCTCATCTTCCCCCGTCCAGTACGGCCATGAAAAGAAGTGCTGTTTAACAGATCTTTCGTTAACATGTCCTTCACGTTTTGTTCTGTTTAGTTCTCTGTCATCAATGCACTAGCTAGGATAAACATACATGTTTTTCATATTCTAAAACAAGTTAGAATCGTTCACATAGCGAAACAATTTGAACAACTTGTGTGGCCATTAGCTGTTTATACTAAAATAGAGTGCGCCAGATAAAAAAAAACTCACCAATGTACGGTCTAGCTGGCTAACACGCACTTACGATACTCGCGCGTACGGGCTGCAAATGCAGTCTAGTACATACACTGTATAATTGGCTACAAGACGACTGTAAACATCACCAAAACTTAGTATGACGTGCGATTTTTCTTCAGAGAGGTAGGCCTGCAACTGGGAGATGGCAGTAATGAGAAAACACTAGGGACAAAGGGAAAACAGAGAGACGAATGTAATTTTCATAAATTTGATAATCTTATTTTGCCCTAAGATGGTAATTTTTAAGTCACGATGAATGATTGGCCTAACCTTACTGTTAGTGTTACTGTGTGGCTACTTTGTGTGGCCTGTAGGCCTAAGTTACTGTAGCCTAGTTAGTGCTTGTGCCACATGTGCTAGCCCTTGAAATTTGAACAGGGCCTAGCATGCTATGGCCGAGTGGAAAAAGGCGGTGGCATTTGAAGCGATGAAGCCTAGCAGTGCTATATAGCAGTAGGTCTGGAGTTCGATTCCTGGCCGGTTCAAAGTAAGGTGGGTTTTTCACCCAAGAGCAATCTAGGCTACGGTTTTCCCATCTGAACTGGCCTTTCAAGAAAAAATACCAAATTTGATCCAAATTGTTAAGATTGGTTGCCACCCGACAGGAAGTTGTAATTCATAATGGCCAACTTGGCTGCTCCCACACTCCTGGTCGCTTAGCGTCCTAAAACAACTGCCTTCAAGGCCTTATTATTATTATATTACGTGCCAAGTAGTATGACAGGGAGGAGCGGATTTTACGTTCACGTTCAGTGACTAGGCCATCCTAGCAATGATGCATAATACAGCCTAGCCTAGCAACAATGGATCATGTCCCTTTCATGCCATGACAAAAACCGCAGTGACTGTACCACTCTAAAATAGGTGTGGAATGAACACTGTGCGAATGAAAACAAAAGAGGGTGTAGAGACCAAACATTAGCTTCCACAGGAGTGAAAAATTTAGTGTGCTCGATGTCTACGGAAGCCTCAAATGTTTTGAATTGAAGGAAGAGTTAAATTGTAATCGATTGCGAGGAAGTGACTGACGCAAATCGCGCAGTAAAAAAACTGCATGAAGTACACGTACATTGTTATTTATTAACTGGACGCGATACTCACATTTAAAGGTAAATAAGAGTGTTCCCCCAAAACTATTTTGAAGAAAAAGCTAAATAGTATAATTTTGGTCTCATTTCTCTTCAAAGTATCTTTCATTACATTTTAAGATTTAACTATTGCATATTCAAGGTAAACCAAGGAGTTATTTCTAGTAAATTTCACATGTGAAGAGAAAAAAACATTTTCACGTGACTCCCAACAGCCAATCATGAAACTGGACAGTCTACTACTCTACTTCAATTTGGGATGACTGCTCATGCCCTTTAAAAACACATGATGTTATCTTTCTTTCCCACCCAGTCCCCACACATCTTCGACTACATATATTCATACCACGCTGTGATTCGCTCCAGTGACTTGCCCACAATTATGATTTAACATTTCCGTCAATTCAGAACATTAAAGGCTTCCCTAGTCATCGATCACCCTGAATTTTTCGTTCTTGTGGAAGTTAGTTTTATGTCTATATACACCCTTTTTCCTCTTCACTGACATGCTGTTCATTCCATACATGTATTTTAGAGAGGAACAGTCACCGCGGTCACGTCATGGTGTGAACGGGACATGATCCGCAACAATTTCCAACAAATTACAATTAGCATTGTCAAATAGGATGGCACCAAGCAAGCAAAATAACCAATGAATCATGGATCACGATCCCCATCCCATGCAATTTTACAGCAGTACAAGGGCCCATAGTAGCAGCTGGACCAATGGACCAAGGCTCTTCCTGCTACTGTAAGAACAAAGATGGTTGGATACCATTTTTTCAGTGATATATGATAAAGATATTAATCACTTACTAGTCCAAGCTGTTCCTTCTTGTTTGGGGGTGTTATGTATGATATGCAAGAAGTTAAGGTTTGTTTGTTGCCAAAAAATTAAAACTCCTAACTGTTGCATTTAGCCTATTTCATTGCTATTTTCTTCATAAATCATAAGTTGGGTGTAAAATACAGTATGGCATGCTTTTAGTCCATCGTGTAGTGTTTGCAGTTGTGCGGCATGGTCCATAATTTCAATTGTTGGTGTATTGAGTTGATGTTGGCATTAAACAGCATGCCTTGAATTTTGAGGCGTGCATGTGCCATCGCTCACCATCACTCACAATAAATCACTGTGAGGAGTGATTTTTTGCACACCTAGCTGAAGATTTGGAGCTCATATAAATCTATGAAAGTTTAATGGAACAGCTCACCTACCACCATCTTTAGTCTTCTGAGGGGTGTGATTTGTAGCACATTTGAAGAATCTAAAACTCAAGGCCTGAAACCGAGTGCCTGGTCTCTGATGAAATGCGCCACACCAAAAATTACAGCAACAATTAAGAGTGCACATTGTGATTTGGAGAGGTTTCAGTAGTTGTGCATTTGTGAGTGTCAGCATATGTTTTGGCAAATCAGAGTGCACACAATTTGTCTAGGTTACCACAAAAAAATTCAGTACTGTACTGAAAA
The DNA here is from genome assembly GCA_037179385.1 of Holothuria scabra. NCBI lineage: Eukaryota > Metazoa > Echinodermata > Holothuroidea > Aspidochirotida > Holothuriidae > Holothuria > Holothuria scabra. Next base: position 18,460,132 of record CM074180.1, read on the forward strand.
TTTTTTCCAGTAACCAAGTAACATTTTGTTGACCGATTTGCCAGAAAATGCCACCATTTTACATTTAGACACTTTTCGAATTCAAAAATTTTCAAAATTTTTCACACCCTCTCCTCTTATACCTCCTCTAGGCCAGCGATCCACCAATGGACAGATCATAGTTCAACCCGCATCTAGCTTCTGGGAGTTAAGGAGTTATGCAAAATCATAATTTACTTCAAATTGAAATCATATGGGAAATCCTTCTGATGTGTTTTTCTTTCCACAAAACTATCAAGATTATCCAAACAAAACAAGATTTACACTTCCTAGCATAAAAAGAGAAAATATCTGCTACATGTAGGCACTCTTAACTTGAACAGTATTTGACCTGTTAGCCCTGTGCCAGTCATTTTTCAGCTCCAACAATTACATACAGCTGTACTTGCTATTTTTGATCTGAATGTGAAGATCACAGATGAAATACAAATCCACAAGCTACTTTCTATTGTTTGATCTGATTGTTTTGCTTTTGTTATTGCATTATTTGCACAGATATCTCAAACAACCATATGAGGTCATTGAAGCGAATATATTGACGAACTCACAGTACAACATCAGCAGATGTACCATATGACATGATGTAAGCCAGGAAATATCATCAATCTGAAGCTGTCATGGATGAATGTAACATATGTGACATCTAGGGGGAGTTAATCTACCAACACTGATTAGTTAAGATGGTCCTGAAGACAATTGTGAAACAGCTTTGCCTACTGGTCCACTACATATTTCCTAGTCATTATGATGGCATGTGTATTGCCAACATTGGTGGAACTGTGTACCTTTGGTTTATGACTACAGTTCTGGTTCTGGTGCTGTTCTCTGTTGTCTTACCAGAATTCAACTCGGATTCATTTCTGAGGCACTTTAGTTTTGGTCTGATGCTTTACATAGTCCTTGAAATGCTGTCTAATTACTTTATGTGTTTATACAATAGGTCATATTTTGAATCAGAAAGAAGTACTTCACCTCAATCTGCCGATCTCTTGTCCCCTGTCAATGGTGGCAAGAACTGGGACTACTGTGTTCCGTGCCAGCAGTATTACCCTCCAAGAGCTCATCATTGTCCTGTCTGTAAACACTGCATTCTTAAAAGAGATACTCATTGCTTTGTAATAGGTGTTTGTTTGGGACATAGAAATCTCAGGTTCTTTCTTGTGTTCACATTTTACTGTTCCGTCGGTCTTTTTTGTGGTGCTCTTTTTATGTGGATTTATCTTAGCCAATCACACGGTGCAGTTGCGTCATGGCAGGGACTCTCCTACTTTTATCCTGTCACACTGTTTCAGTGGATCACTGGTAGCCTGCCAACCAGGATCTTCGGTCTGGTTACTCTGGTTTACATGGATATGATGCTCTGTGTTGGGTGTGCATCTCAGTTTGCCTGGCATTTTATAAATGTCCTGAGAGGTCAGACTTCACATGAAGCTGATTATGATGTTGTAACATATGACCAAGGTGTGTTTCAAAATTTATCCGAAGTATTTGGCAGATTTTGGATCATCCCGTTTTTCTTGCCGTATCCCTTGCAGCTTCCATCAGATGGTGTCCATTGGAAAAAACCGTTAAAAGGATACTGATAAATGTCACTAAGTGAGAGTAAATCAAGACTGCCGAGTACAGTATAATATGCTACTGATTTAATGTAGGCTGGAGCGGTAGGCTTGGGCAGTCTCTGTGGTTGAAACCACTGTATTTTTATAACTTGGTGTAAAATTAAAACAGGCTTTGTGATGCTGTAGTGTCAGGAGTCCACACATATAATCTTGTGGGAATCAAATCTCATTCAAAGCTTGTTTTTGAAAGGTTGTTTCTAAATGTTCACAGTATATTGCCCAAGTCTTTATACAGTGAAGAGTACGATTTTGTTAAACCCCAGTGTTAAGCCAAAGTAGACTGTAGTAAAAGTTGTGTAGTATCCATTATCAGTATTTTGTCATTTACTTTCATGTGTTAGTTACAGTAATGTGTTTGTAAATAAGTCAGATTAGTTCTTTCAAATAAGTAGTATGCAATGCTCTGCTAGTCTTTGTAACTCCATATTTGGGGGATGGGTCTACAGATGTATACCCTCTAGGTCTTCCTTTCGACTAGCTTTCATGTACCATTTTCAAAGCTGAAATACTGTAATTTTTTTAGATTTCAGGTACTTTATCTCAAAAATGCATGGATAGAAGGATAATGTTCAAGTTTTTTTATTTTAGAAAACATAGTCTATAGAGGCAGGTAGACTATGCAGAAAAGCAAGGAAAAATGGTATAAGTCAGTACAGGTACTGTACTGTAGTTCTATAAACAAGATTTCAAGTGTAGCAAATTTGCTTTTGGATCCCTCGTAAAAAAATACAGAGATTTTCTTTTATAAAAAGACAAGATAAACTTTGAACAATGCCTAAAGATGTGTTTTATATTTAGTATGAATCTATCAATGTCACATATTTTGCTATTTTTATTCTGTTTAAGGGCTTATGATTGTAGTCAATATTTTATTAAAAAATAATTTATGCACTGCTGTCTGTCAGGAGAGGTAGTTACTCTACAACACTGCAGTTAAATCTTTCAAATTCTTGTTTCCCCTGCAAATATCTTTCATGAAGTTTTCGAACAAATATTTCAATGTAAAAGTAAATCAGAAAGTTTCCTTGCTTAAATGTCACCATACTATTTTCATATAATTGATAATAGCCATCCACAATTAGGAGATCAGAGAGTACATTTGTTCAAATTTGGATGACATGTATCCAGATTTACAGTTACATTGTATAAAATCTCTTATTATGAAGGTACTACTCTACTACCACAGTCTTGTCAGGTACATTAAATGTGATGAAGGGCCATATTGCATCATTCCATTATATTTGCCTGTTTCAGAAAAATCCTTTCAAATGCAAGAGCTCATAATCATAATGATTCAAATCCAATAGAGTTTAGGAAGACAACACTGGTGTCACGTGATCTTATCTTTTGGAGCCGGGAGGAGAAGGGCACGCACTTCCCTCCCTCCTCCCCTCCCCCATAGGAGCTATGCCAGTGGTTCATGAGTTCTCCTCTAATCTTTTCAGTGATCTGGGCTTGTATAAGAACCAAGTTTTAAGAATTGAAAGGGCTCGACATATAAAACTTTAGAGCAACTTATATGGAACAATGCAGTAGGGCCTTTTAATAGTCATTTACCTTCCATAAGAAATGAACTCGTCACCAGTTCTGATAAAATTTTGTATACTTGACTGAGTTTCACCTTGAGTATATTCACTTTACCTTTCTAATTTTAGTCTCAAAGACAGGTGAAACTATCAACAAAAGGAGCTCAAATACTTTGTTGTCGTCAATAGTCAGTACTTTATTTTTTATTACTTCTTGATAAAGTAGCCAGTATAGAAGAGCTTGCTTATAAAATTTGGATAGGTTTCCTCAGGGTAATTTGTAAAACAGGTGTTTTATTTTGATTTATGTTTTATGTGATAGTAATTTATTGATATGAATGTCAGCTGGTAGAAGAAATTATTGCTTTATTCAGTGTTGAATTGTTTAAAAGTGAAAACTAGCAGTATAATGAAATGAAATTAATGGTGCAAAGAGGAAAAGAGAGATAAAGTTAATTCATACAGTAGTAAACTCTTCATTTTGGTCGAATGCTTTATTACAATACAACTATGCAGATAGGACAAATTCTAAACGTAACGAAAATAATTGTGAATGTGAAACCTTAATTAAGGTACTCTGATAAATTTCATTGAAAGTAAAAGTTTACCCGGAAGCAACTTTCATTTGCATGATTTAACAATATTAGTGGCATGTACCAGATTATATAGATTGTGGAGTCACTGTTTTTACTGCTCTGACAGTTGTTTTACATCGAATACATATGTGCATGTCTCTGGTTACACATTACTGTAATACAATAATAACCTGTGTAGGACTGGGCCCCACAGATACAGGTCAAAGTGTTACCTTTACCTTCTGCAGCCCCTCATACTGTATTTAGAAGATTGGTTGCTGAAGGCTTTCTATTATGATGAGATGTGCAGTGGGTCAAAATATCATCTATGAAGTGCTGACACTGCAAATTATTCACCCTGCTTCTACCCCATTTATATCATGTTCAACCATCTCTACTGACTGGTTATTTAGAATCCTACATTCTGATTGGTTAAACACTGACAGGTTATTCTCCAACACACTGGCTGTTATAATGATTTGCAATAGCCACTAGATAGCCACAAGAAAGTAAGCCCCCAAAAGGACTTTTTTTGGGTCGGTAGAAAAGGAAGAAAGCACGTTTGTTAGATTATTGTTGATGAATAACCCGTCTCAACTCCAAATTGGAAAGAAATAATGGACTCAGCTTTGCCTCATCTGTCATCTTTCCAAATTTGAAGTCTTGATAGTTTATTCACCAACAATAGTCTGACAAATGCAGTTTATTCCTTAAATTGATGGCTACACATGTACAGGTATATTAAATACAGGAGAGGGATGGCCAGCTCTTTTGCAGTGGCAGGAGTTTGAGACTTGAGAGAAACAACTCCCAACATTTCAATTGCACTTCAAACTTTCCAAAGAATGAGAAGAAATGAAAATGACATTATTGTCAGTGCTGGTTGGTAATGAGTACAGAAGTTTCCATTAGTGGTGGCCTTAAGTTTTAGTTTAACGAAGGAGGCTTAGCACCAGAAACTATTTGGTCAAGCTCTGAAGCAAAACCACGGGGCAGTCCTTTATTCTGCTATTTGGGAGTGCAGGCTTTTGTTCAACACAATGTTGGTGGTCATACAGTTTTTGTGTTGATATGTAGCATACCTGCATGTACCATTGATGCTTTTCAATAGTTTTGTATTATGACAAGTGTAAGCAACATGTTTATCCACAAAAGTACTGATTTTAGGTTAAAAAATCTGATGAAAAAGAAAGGAAATAGTTAAGCAAAATTACGTCAGGGTTACAGAATACTTCAGTGTATGCAATGCAGTGTAGTACTTTCATCACTTATTGCTTACAATAAGATGTAGCTAACTTGGTTTAATGTTTGTAGTCCACTGTTATTATAAGTATTTATTATTTCTATTCAAAGATGTGCAATGCATGGGGCTACTTAAAAAGTGTAATGTAAATGATAGTAAATGTGTATACATGTTCATTTAGCCATTTCTCTTGAAGCATAAACCTTGCATGATAAATGTATGTCATAGTTCAAATACAGTAAAAGCTTCAAATGAAGATATTTCTCATTTCAGAATTTTTTTTTTGCAAGTTTTAAAGGGCAAGTTTAAGCAAAATTTTAATTTTCTTATGTGAAGGAGAAAACATATCTATACGTAGGTGAAACTTTCATTCAAATTGGACATGTGTTTCTAGAGAGACTGTATCAGTTGTTTCTAGAGAGACTGTATCAGTAAATGAAGTCAGTAGATTTGTGTTGCAAAGTGAGTTTGAGGGCAGCAGAGGTTGTATCACTTCTTCACATTGACAAAAATGCTTTGTTTCCCTTTGTTTTCAGATTGCTGTGTCAGCCTTGCTGTTAGTAGGAATAGGACCTTTCTGTGGGGAATGCAAAGTGTTTAAACTTCTCATTCTGATAATATGGGATTGATTAGGAGAAAATTGGTTATAAGGTTTAAAGAAAAACTTAGACTGCCCATTAATGTGAGGATATGATGTCATATGTGCTGTGACTATACAAGCCATCATTGACCAGCTAGCATGGACATGTTTCATTCAAATGAATGCCAGTCAAAGTGGAATTATCAAGTGTGTTTAGAACTCTTGGCCGATGCTCAAATATGTTTCAGTAGACGGGAGTTGCTACCACCTTAGTAGTTTAGAAAGAATGCCATTTCCTTTAACATAAACTTTTTCAGATAAATGGAGAAAATTGAACTTTCCTTTTAATAAAGATGTAGGTAGCCAAGCCATGTAGCCTACAGTGACACTCTCACATTCATGCAGTTAATATTTCTAGGGCATAAAATGCAAGGAATTCAAAACAAATCTGCTCAAAATATTCTATTTCATTTGAATATATACATACATCTGTAGTCCTTTCAATGGAAGGTACCATTTATGTCATACAAACATAAGTTGTTAATGAATAAACAAGCAGTGATTTGCTGAAAAAGGCATATTCTACATTATATTTGAGTTGAAAGTTGACACTGAAGATTAGTAACAAATGTTTAATACAGAAAGACCTCTATGATCTAGAAATAATAATGCTACATTAGATCAGCAATGCACCAGAATTTCAGGACTTTTTTCAGACTTATTAAGAGCCATCTTGAAGCAATTATAAAAGAACATACAGTCCACTTTAAGTTAGGGTGTTACAAATTTAAATGATATATTACAGAAAGCATCATTTTAGTGATCTGGTAGCAAGCAAAAAGTTCATTAACTGCAGTAGTTTACATATTGCGGTGAAAAATTCGGATATTTGCAGAGATCATGTAAAGTGAGTACCCTCATACATTTCATAATCAAGAAAGTTATCCAATACTTAAAACAAAAAATTCTAGAATTACAGTTTTGAAGGGATGAAACCAGGGAGTTGTCATGGAAGGAGATCCAATATTATTGGTCCTTTGAACCAAAGTTGTTGCAGACATTAAGCTGCCCTTGTCTTGCTCTCGAAACATCAATAAGGCTTGAAAGGAATTTGGTACTGAAGACAATGGTCGCTGTCATCTGCTAGATCTCAAAGACCTATACGATGATTTCATCCACTGCCATTTCATTGCCAGGCGTCGAGGAAAAAATAAAGATTTTAAGCTTTCATTGATCGTGGTCGCATCTTACCTTTATTCAAATAGCTGGTATGAAGATTTTTTAAATTTCTCGTTCTCCGAAAATACTTCATTCTAATGGGGAAAATTGTCAAAACTGTGACTGTTTTGTTAGGCTTGAACAATGAATGCATCAGGGTGGCAACTTATTAGAATCTTAGACAAAAAACTTACGGTAGTTAAAAGTGTATAGACAGTCGTTTCACATAAAAACTTTATTGAAGAGTAGCACTTGCTGGTAAAGAATTTGTCTTTCAAAGGAACAGTTAACAATGACTTTTATTTCTGAGACCGCTTTCACACTTGAGAGCTGATCTTGAGATGGTAATCAGATCCTCCCCTCGAGCTCAAAGGTTTTGCTTTCACTCTTGATCCCCCGCAGTGAATCAAGTCAGGATCAAGCGATCAACAAACAGGAAGTGACACAATGAACTCGAGCTCAAAGGTTTTGCTTTCATACTTAATCTCCCGTGGTGAGCAAGCCATGATCCAGGGATCAACAAACAGGAAGTGACACAATGAACTTGACTTATCCAGGACCTCTCAAGTAGTTGTCATGAACCGTGTAAACAATGTCCCATATTCTGTGCACTGTGTGCAGTGCTAGCAAGTGCAATGCAGGCTGTACAACAGCTGTTCGCGTTTGTATGTGTTGTATTTCGCGGGAGCAACAGGAAGTTGCGTCACACGTCATGTTGATCTCGGGTCACTTTGATCCTCATAGCTTTCACACACAGTTTTTTTGATCGCCTGTGCAAGATCTGATCTGCCTGCGAGGGAGGAGCAAATCTCCAAACCTGATCCTTAGTGCAAGAGCTTTCACACTACAAAGTTGATCTCGAGGGGTGGATTAGATCTGATCCCATGCTTGAGATCAAGTGTGCAAGTACTCTTAGTTACCTCCGTTTGAAAGGAGTTGGCCATCATTTCAATGTAAAAGGCAGAAATAATGGCAAAATAATGGGAATAAAAGGACCTGTCAATCAAATTTTGAAACCTGAAAAGAAATTTAAGAATTTCAAGTACATTTTGTCTGACAGACTTGTCCATTGAATTTTCTACCCCAGCAACTCCCTGATAAAATTATACAGCAGAAACAACTATATATACTATGTAATCCAGTGTATTCAACAAAACTAATTTTCCTAGTGCCTTTAATTCTGTTTGCTCAATACCACCTCCCTAACATTATCCATAGTCTCATTCAATTATGTTGATGAAGATCATAATTTCAAAATGTTTGAATGCAATTTCTTTGTTGACATCCTGCTGAGACCTCAGCCACCTGTAATATAAACTTATCATCTCACTGGTCTCACAACCATGTAGCAAATATATGCTATAGAATATTTTATGGTCAGACCAGACATGATGTACAGATTTATTTAATGTGTGATTTGGGAGAGGTGTGAATCTAAGCCAAAGGTGGTCTCAAATCAGAAAATATAACATGAAGGTCTAAGTTCTTATCACAAAAAAGCAGACCAACTGCACACAATGCATGGAAACTTGAAGTACAAACAATGAGTTCTGTAGTTCTGTATTTATTTTGACAATCTCAACACCTGATATATGTTGAGATAGAATAATGCAGAGCTTACTTGCTTAGATCCAATTTATCTTTACAATTGCCAGTGGCATCAAAATGATTGTGATGCATCCATAAGAATTCTTAGAAGCAGATCCTGTGGGCCAGTTGATTTGAAGAAGTAAAAAATACAGAGAAATCTGGGCATGTAAATGCAATCTTATGTCTTGGATATAACTCTTTGGAATACATTTTCATGCCTGGTCCCCCAGAAAAATGTTGGAAATACTTAATTCAAGATGCACAGGTTTCTTGGGGACCTAACATTGTACAGGAGCACCGACTGTATGTGGGATTGCACTGGGATTGCACTGCGGTATCATCATTTCCTCAACTGCATCCAACATGTTCAAGTGACACTTGCATATAACATTATGCAACTTATGTTAATGGAAATTAACTCTGTATGTGATCCATTGAAAATGAGGTTGAGTTTGACAAAGCATAAGTATCACTGTCTCTAAAACAAAATTCAGAGAACTTTTATCATTCCTTGTACTTTTCTTTGAACCATACCAGTTGCCCATTTCTCCTTCTGCATTCTGGAGGAAGTTATCAAGTGAGATGGGTCAGGCTGAAGTACCAGAATAGTCTTATCATGGAGAAGGGTACATTCCTGTCTTGTTATCTCACAGCCCCCTTTGGAGGTTTGTACTTGGATACATTGTGATACTTCATGTCAGGATCCCGGTGTCCTTCCCTGCAATAGAAAATTTAAGTAGGTCTCACTGCATAAATCTTTTGAAAGGGAAATACTATTGACAAAATAACTGAATATTTTCTTCATTTTCATCCTAAGCTTCCGTTCAGTAATTAGCATAGTATAGTAAATTGCTGTAACTGCGTAAAAAAATTTGCATTGCATTAGTAACCCCCTCCCTCTCTGAATAAAAAATCGTAATGGCAACAACTACCAATACAAATATGCAAGTTGGAAGCTCAATTGCATAGTGATGAAGCAGTTGGGCCAGATAAAATTATTGTTTTATTAAACTAACCCCTTTGCTTTGCATGGTTTTGCTGCGAATCCATAATTTACCATTACCGTACACATGTGGTCTGGCCATGAAAAATAGCACTCAGCTGCATCATGGAGTAGCTCATTACAAACCTATGGTGTGTAGTCGTGTTTAGGACATGAAATGGGTTTGAAGAGGAGATACTTTACACATATGTGTCCTCTTGAGTTATCACGAGCGCAAATATAGCAGCATCAATACAAAAACTTATTATTTCGCGAAACCTGTGCATACGTATTGTTTTACTTAATATAAAACATAGCTCAGTGTGGCGAGATGGACCCACTTTCGTTGTGAAAGGGTTAAGACCAGATAAAATTCAATACATGAAGACTTACCTAAAGCAGGCTTTACAGTAAAGGTCCCCATCACAACCCTGGCAACGAACCACAGCATCTTCGTTGCAGATACAACACCATGGCAACTCATCTGGATCAGATTTCTGCAAAGTTCATAAGTGATAAATAGAGGTTAATAAACCCGTATTTCTTATTACAATTTACAAAGGTAGAAATTGGCAAGAAGAATTATCTACAGAAAGGATGAAAGATAAAGAACTCCGCTCACTTTTGCTTTTTCTTCATGATGTAACTTTGCTCCTTCTAAAATTTGGCTGTAACCATCTGCTGTCACTTTGTCATCCAATCTACTCTCTTCTAACAGCTGTAAAACAAAGATTGCTTTGACAGTAAAATGACTGAATTCAGTCAATTTTGAAAATTTTAGAAAATGTTACAACAAGATGAAGCTAATTGAATTCAAAGGCTGCATTGTTGTCATTTTGGAGGCAAAAAACTGAAGCACACTGCCTGTGCAGCATAAACTTCACATACCCGCATAGAAGGCTATGCACATGAAGACCTAATACATAGGATATCACAATGCAATAAGTATGCTCTCCTTTGAGGGAATGTTACAATGCGAATGTGATTGGTGAACTAATCAGATATGCACAGGTCATCTACACACATGGAGGAAATTCTGCTGCATGCAGTCCACCACTAGATGTATGTTCTACATTAAGCTCAGTACAACCACATATTTCATTGTTTTTCCCCTAAAATGACACCAAACCTGTCATCAATGCATAAGGTCTATGAGCTGGTTGTACAAATCATCTGTCTGAATTCAGAGGCATAGCCCCAGGGGAGGGGTTTGAGGGTGAGAATTCTCCCCCCCCCCACCATGACCCAACCTTGCAATGCAAAAAACACCTGAAATAGAGTTTTTTTTCTCTCTATCCTTACACTTTTTCCTCATGTTGAGCCTCAAAGCACCCTCCCCCTCCCCCACCCCCATGACACAATCCTGGCTACGCGCCTGTCTGCATTTTTAGGTAGAAGTTGCAATGAAGCACACTCCATTGGAGAGCAAAATTCCTGTAATGTGATGTCATGTGCATAAGGTCTAATGTGTAACAGCAAAAATGGTAAATAGCAAATATTTCTCCATGAAAGGGAAAAATTAAAATTTTTATCATCTTATGTTTTTATCATCATATGCTGCATGTTTCATACATGATAAAAACATGAGATAATCCAATATCATGCTTTGCTTTTAATACATTTGTTATAGAGGCTAAGTAAATGCCATCTCAAAAGGACATATGAATACATTGAAGCCATAGTACTCTACTGTCAAATTCATAATACTTCACCTTGCCTTAAAACTTGTACGGGACTTATTTATTAATCCCACATTTTATTCAACCTTTAAGAAGAAAAACTCAGCTAGACTTTTTAAACTTACTTCAACATCATGTAATCTCCACATTCAATGTAGTACAGATTGTATCCTTTCAAATGACCCTGAAACATAAGCTTTGCCTTTCCTTATCAGAGCAGCTTCCCTTTGTTGGAAAAATTTACTTTTCCTAAAACCATATTGATTTTATTACAATATTCCCACCAGCATTACCCTACAAACACCAAACACACAGCAGCACATTCAAAATTTCCTATTCAAGTAACTTATGGACCGGCCCACAGCCATCCTTCCACCCCAACCTCCCCCCCCCCCCCCACTCCAACCCTCTGATTTACCTGTGCAATATACCTTCTTGTTGATTCTGCCTCACTCATGTTTTCAAGTTCTCTTCTTCCTTTATCTATGGGACCAATTATGAAAAAATTTGATTTTAGTCAAAACAGAAAAATAGCCTGTGTACCGTTCTGCATTCAGCAAAAGGTACGATCCACAAGAAAGCAATGTTGAATAGCAATAATGGATTCATTGAATACTTTTTGGACAATACCCAATACCTTTACCTTTTTGTGAATGTTTACTTGAAAAATTGTCCTGGTTCTCCCCATTTTAAGTTTGTGTAACTTTCCTAAAAATTCATTTTTCCATTTTACTTAAAAACGTTCTTGTTGTAAAGAAGTAAAATGGGAGTTCATAGTTAGGCTTACATGGTGCTGTCCAGCATTTAGCAGTATCCTGCTAATGTATGTATATTGTGTTGTAAAAAACATTCATAGATAGAACTGGTGACATCACACAGCCAATGATTAGAACTCACTGTAAAATTTGACTACATACTTGAAACCTGACTGTACAAAATACAAAGACTTAAGTAAAGAAACCAATTCAGAAAAGTTTTTTTCACAATTACCCTAGAACCCCAGTATCGTACAGTTCAAAATGAAAATGTAAGAATGTTTTATCAGCAACTATGTGAATAATTTCGTAAGTTGGAAGGTTTGCACTTTCTATTTATATCAAGGTTATGCAGAATTGAATAGAACATTGAATTTTTCTACCAACAGAATTCCTTGAATTTATTTTCACTTTTACACAAATGAAAATCATTTGTTACTTGTTTTACATAAGAGCTTTAGCTTTCTAAATGTATCTTGATCATAACTTGACTCAAGGATTAAAGACCATTTCCAATCCTGCAGTGATTTACTGAGTGACAGCATACTGCAGCTTGTCAAGTCCCAAAATGATTGCTGACTCAACAGTCTCCTTGTATTAGTTCAGCACCTGACACCTGGTCATGGATTTATATCACATTAACCCACAGTGGGCCATCACAACCATCATGTGACGATGAATCTTCCGATCAGAAGTAGCAGAATTCATAAGGTGTAATCTGATAGCCCCCCTATATACCAAATTTCAGTTCTCAATATTGGTTAATGATGATCTAATATCAATAGAAATAAGCATTCTGCATTTCAATTACAGGCTACAGGGCACCACAACTAAAATGTCATTTTATTTTGATAGGGTAAATTCAGCTGGGAAGCAGACCTCACATTTGTCACCGTTATTGCACAATCTTTACACCCTCAGCACTCATGGTAAAAAGCATTCTGGGAGACCGTACATGAGCTAACATATGCAGAGCTAAATGGACACACTTTAAAAATGTCAATAATTCTTGTTCAAGGTCTTAAGTAATTGAGTACTTTTTGGCAATTGGAGAAAAATAGAAAGTTAAATATTCGTAAGAAACTCGTTTTAGCACTAAATAGCGGTTGTCAGGGGGTGAACTTTGGCTAGAGCCTTCGCAATAAGCTTTCCATGAAAATTGAAGGAGCTAGAGCTCTCTTGTGAAGTTTAAAACTGCACATTTTCCATCCTCAAGGTGAAAATATGGTGAAGAATCATTTGAACGAAAGTGTACAAGTTATATTTCCAAACTATAGTGGTACCTTCTTGTTATCCTTTTATCTTCACTAAAAATGCTATAAAGAGCTGTGGTCTTTGTTCTGCTTCATCTATTCATTATATGTACATTCGCATCACTTACGTAGGTGCACGCCTGAAGCATGGCATTGTGTTGGATCTTGTATCGCAGTGCTGCTATATGCTAGGTACCACCATGCATTGCATTTCAAGATGGCTGAAGAAGTAGCATGTGTGCTGCAAAGAGATTCGTAGCATAAACAAAGCGGGATTGACCATCTTCAGGAAAATTGGAATAATTTATCAACGAAACTATGTGAGAAGTATTTTTCATGATCAAATTTGAACATTTGGTAATTGTTGGCAGCTTCGGGATGATTTGGGACAAATTTATGACTGTTCGCCAACGGTCACAAAAGCCTGATCTAAAATGTCCTGGTCATTCTTGCGCCTTTTAGCCAACAATTTCGCCTGAAATTGATGATATGATAACTTGCGAAGTAAATCTGTAAGTTTCAAATTTTTCTTGTACGTCATTGAAAGTATACAGAATAAAACAGCCATTCATTTTTCCAAGTGTACATTTTCATAAGAGGCTAAAATTCAAAATTGTGTGACGTCATCGGAGCTTAATATATTCTGGTGACCCCGAGGTCAGTTTCCCAACTGAATTATATAGTAACTTGCATTTAAAAATACTCAAATGTTGTTCTATTTTTATGATATGTGCAACGATTAATATTGAAAACGTTACATCTGCACTAAAAGTAGTTTACCAATACATGATGAAAATCAGAATATAACCCAATACTAATAGAGAAAACCAATAAGCAAGTTTGATAGTTGCAGAGCATGAAACTCTTTGGCACATGACAGGATACTGCACTGTGTTACCTTGTGTTTTGCAGTGTGCATGGAATGAAAAACCCTCCTTTTATGGGGAAATGCTACTTTAAAGGAGATTGAAATGCAAAATTTTGTACCAAAGAGACAATTTAGATACAATTCACTGTTCAAAACCATTTAAGATCCCTCTCACATTGTGGATGGATTAAAAAACATATTTTAACAAATTTTTCAAGTAAACTCAAATTCTGAAAAACATGTTATAGGTGGAGAAGCGTTCTATTTATCATGACAATTTGGAGCAAGTGTGCATGTCCACAGTCCTCAGATCAAACTAGCGATATCACTTATAATTATCCAACACTTCGGAATACCTCTATATGTCTGAGGATCAATCCCATGAAGCTTTGCCAATCTCTCTTCCATTTCTTCATCTCTCTTCCTCCCTTCTTGAGCCATCTTCAGTTCTTGGTTTGCTTCATCCATAACATTCTTTATTTCTTCCTCCAAGCTCTTTGCAGGGTCATCAGAGATCTGATCTGATCCAATATCTTCACCAGATACCTCATCTGGAGAATTTTCCATGTAGGGATGAAATGATTTTATTTATTTGACAGTTTTCTCATGTTCAGGAAACCATTCATGAGCTCAACAAACAGAACCAATTTAAATCCATTAGAAGAGCTGATTACTTCAAGATACCTTAGCATTTAAATGTTTTCGTTTCTAAAACAACTGTAGAAACTTAAGATCTTATCCAAGAACAACCTCCATCCCTTTATGATAAAAGCAGCAAGAATCAGAGTCAACAAAATAAGAAGCAAGAGGGAAACAGAAGGATCGGGAAAGCTCAAAGACTTAATAGTGATTCCTTACTGGTCTTGGAAATTTTTGGAAACTTTTGTTTTTGGACCTCAAGTGGCCACAGATGATGGATCTTTGGGAATTATTCTTTATGGTCAAATGTATTAAATTAAAATAAGTTAATAGTAAACATAGTTAAACTTCAAATAACCTATGACCTCCACCACAAACTATATAATAAGGCTTTTTTTCTCAACATGATACATCTATATACCAAATAAACCAGAATGCAAAAATGCATTGAGGTTTCGATGATACATACAGTACATGTTCTTTTCAAAAAATGCTGCAATTATTGTAACACCTGGTGACCCAAAGTGACCTTTGACTACACCAGTAAGTAACTGTTTTCTCTTTTAACCATAATACTTCTACATTCAAAAAGCCAAATTTCATGCTGTGCCTTCAGATATTCTGCAAACAAGGTTTTCAGAGTTTGGTGCCAGGTGATACCAGAAAACCATTGACCTCCACCAAAAACAAAAAGGACTTTCAACTCACCATATCATATCCACATGCTAATTATAACATCCATCCAAGTTTTCTACCTTGAGATATACCATTGACAAAGTTTTCAAAGTCTGACCTTTGGTGACCCAAGATGACCCTTTCACCTCCACAAAAAACCATATAGACCATCTTCTCATCATAATGCATCCACATACTAATTATGAAATCAATCCAAGTTTTGTACCTTGAGCTATCCTATTAACAAAGTTTCCATAGTTTGACCTCTTGTGACCCCGAATGACTTTCAACCTCCACCAAGGACTACAGATGCCATCTTCCTACCATAACACATCCACATTCTAGCATTCAACTCTATCTCACTTTCCTACCTTGAAATACAAAGTAGACAAGGTTTTCAAGGTTTGTCCTTGGATAACCCCAAATGAACTTTGACCTCTACCAAAATTAAAAAGGGTCCACCCTACCATCATAATTCATCAACAAACGAATATGAAAACAATCCAAGCTTCCAACCTACCATTAGATATCATGCAAACAATGTTTTCGGAGTTTGACCCCATGACCCTGAACGACTTTTGTTCTCTACCAAAATTAATAAGGTTCTCCCTCACATTATGATGCATCAACATACCAAGTTTGAGATTAATCCAAGTTTCCTACCTTGAGATAAAATGCACACAAGGTTTTCGGAGTTTGACCCCTTGTGATCCCAGATGACCTTTGGCCTCTACCAAAATTAAAAGGGTATTCCTCACACCAAACAGCATCATCATATCAAGTTTGAAATTAATTCAAGTTTCCTACCTTGAGATATCATGTAAACAAGGTTTTCAGGGTTTGACCCCCTGTGACCCCAAATGACCTTTGACCTCTACCAAAATTGATAGGGTTCTTTTTCCCATCATAATGAATCAACATATCAAGTTTGAAATTAATCCAAGTTTCTAACCTTGAGATATCGTGTAAACAAGTTTGTAGGGGGTTGACCCCCTGTGACCCGAAATGAACTTTGACTTCTGTGACCCCAAATGGCCTTTGACCTCTACCAAAATCAAAAGGGCTCTTGCTGTCATCATAACACATCAACATATCATGTTTGGTATTAACCCAAGTTTTCTAACTTGAGATATCATGTAAAAATGGTTTTAAGGATTTGACCTCCTGTGACCCCTAACGACCTTTGACCTCCACCAAAATTTATAGGGTTCTTCTTCCCATCATAATGCATCAACATACTACGTTTGAAATCAATGCAAGCTTCCTACCTTGAGATATCGTGTAAACAAGGTTTTGGAGGTTTGACTGCCCTGACTCCAAATGACCTTTGAACTTGACCAAAACCCATATGATTCTTCCTCTTGATGTGAGGCATCTATGTACCATGTTTGAAAACTTCCAGACATTTCTACTTCAGATACTGTGTTAAAGAGTTAAATGTAAAGTGTTTCCAGCCCTTTGACGTATTTACCTTGAGATACTCTGTTAATGAGTTAAATGTAAAGTGTTTCTAGTCCTTTGACACCTGTGACCCCAAATAACCTTTAAACCCATCAAAAACTGATACCATTCTCTCTCTTGATATGGCATATCTATGTACCAAGTTTGAAAACTTCCAGACATTTCTACCTTCAGATACTGTGTTAATGACTTAAATGTAAAGTGTTTCGAGTCCTTTGACACCTGTGATCCCAAATGACCTTTAAACTTGACAAAAACTGATACTGCCTTTTCTCTTGATATAGGAAATCTATGTACCAAGTTTGAATACTTTCAAACATTCCTACCTTGACATATTGTATTAATGAGTTAAATGTTAAGTGTTTCCAGTGATTTGACTCCTGTGACCCCAGATGGCCTTTGAACTCCACCAAAAGCAATAGGATTCTTCTCTCAGCTCTGGGCATCTATGTACCAAGTTTGAGAACTATTGCAAATTCCCTTCTAGAGATATCGTGTAAACAAAAAGTGTCACAAACAACACACACACATACACACACACATACATACACACGCCATCACGAATGCGTAGGTTTCTCTTACCATCGAAACCAAAAAGATGACAAATTTACATGGCAAATCTGTGCCAGTTATTTCTATGTTGGGAGAATTTTTCAGGTTAACAGTGCCTCATATAACTTTTGACCTCTACAAAAACAATAGGCTCCATCCTCTCAGTGTGAAAAATGCATAAAAAACCAATTTTCCTCCAAAGGAATGGAAGAAACCCCTCCTTAGAGCTTCCCATATCACATTAACAAATCTTCTTCAGTGATAAAACTCTGACTACAAGCCTAGTAAAGAGTCACTCAAAAACTAACCTGCTTCAGATGATCCTTTTAAATCATTATCCAGTTTGACTTCTTCAGTCATTTGTGTTATGAGGTCTTGGGATTGTTCATGGTTTGTTCTTGTGTCTTTCTGTTGAAATACCTAAACAAAAAAACAGCAAAATAAGTTGTAAATTAGAGATTTCACACATGACAGTGGGGGGGGGGGACTTTCTCTCTGCATTATTCTCTCTCTGACTCAATTCTCAAGAGCCAATCATGAAACAGAACAGTCTACTCGACTTATTCCAGCTGGTGTGACTTCATTTCTCCTTTAAGCAGTTGCTAGGAAGTCTGGAATATATAGATCATCCTTTAAATGCAAACGATCTAAAAATACTGCATGCTGAAGCTTGGACAAACTGACAGAAAACAGTTCATGACACTGTCCAATCAGAGCACAAAGTGATGTGCTTTCATATTAGTTGTACACCAAAAGTCTTCCTTTTTGCCCGTAAATGGCTGTCACACTGTTCAGGTATTGCTGCAAAGAGATACTGTACATCCAAGACCTGACTTAGGTGGACGATTGTGCTATCAACTTTTGAACTAATTTACACCACTTATACCAGAACGTCAAAATTCATTGAGGTTTTGATGATATCTAAATGTTGTATTTCAGATAATGTCACCATGTGCCGTATCTTCTCACCCAATGTTATACTAGCTTGCTCACCATAATGCACATCCACATTCCACATGTAAAATCTATTTCAGTTTCCCACCTTGACAATGTCTTTACAGGATTTTTGGTCTTTGACCCCTGGTGACCCCAGATGACCTTTGGCCTCCACCAAAAATGATAGGGATCGTCTTCTCACCATAATGCATCCACATACTAAATATGAAAGGAAGAAGAATGTTTCTTTGTCAGAAAGAAATACCCAAAACAGAAAGCATCCATCGTAGCTGTTGTGTAGACTTCCCTAGAGGGAAAATGTGGGAAAAAGTAAAACTTGCATAAAAATTCCTGGGTTATTTCTTATAAATAAGAAAGCGAAAGTTTCAGCATTACAGCCAAATTTTCTCCAGTAGGGACATTTCCATTTACTGTTTGGAAATTTGCTAGAAAACTCCTCTTCCGCCTTGACCACTCCCCACCTAAATATCGTGTTGTGATTCCATGTGTGTTGGGAACTTAATAGTTAAATATCTCACCACATTAGACTGATTATTTTCCCCCTTTGGTGGTAAACCTTTAAGAGCCCTCAGCCTCTCTTCCATATCTTCTGCTGAAGGAATGGGACCTGATCAATTTAAAAAAATATATAACATTACATTTGCAATAAATCTAAATGAAATGTGAAATATGACACCAAAGGTTAGACTTTAGGTATTATAAATACCAATAGGACTGGACAATAAGAGTGGATACAGTCACACTTACACTTTGGCAAATCTATCAGTGCAGAGAATGGATTTGTGTTTGCACATTTCAAGAAAACTTTGAAAGATAAAAGACTTTAAAAGCAAAGGCCATTTTTTGAACTTGATATTCTTGACAACTTCTTAGTGGGTACTGAACCTCATATCCACCACTACATTAGGGACACTAAACTTGAGCTATACTTAATTTGATGTTGCACTTCCAAATCCTACTGTACCTATCGTCCTCTTCCAAAATATTGCAAAACAATACACAATAATGTTTGTACAGGTTTAATGAAACCATTAAAGCATGTAGAAATAAAACCATTCCAAAAGGATGAAAAGAAAAATAATTCAATTCAAAAACATCTGTTGGCATCTTTCTTCATATTCTTTACCATCAGTAACCATAGCAACAATCAGGAACAGTAACTGTAATATTAAAATTTTGCAATATTTGAAACATACATACATCATCCCTTGGCCAGCCAAAAACCTCTTCAAACCCACTAAAAATGAGTGACTGAGCAGCTTAAACTACATTTTCAGAATTGCCATTCCAAATATCATAAACATTCCCCAGGCTTTCTGAGCAGTTTCTTATGTACTGGATATGAACTGAAGGCTAGCAAAATTAGGGATCCCTTTCTTCTTAAAAGTGACTGCTGGTCAAGAATTTCAAAATTATGAATGGTGAAACATCTCAGGAGTATAATGGCTCCTGCTTAATATTTAAAAATAAATCTTTGCACCATTTACACAGGACCATGGGACCATTTTAATCTGTGAGAGGGAGGGCACAAGATTATTTGTCTGACTATTTAAGCTTGTTAGAAAATTTTTTAGCAATTTTTTTACAAGTTGCACAACTTTCTTACTATGATGCCTGAATCTCAAGGTTGTCATGGTTTGAAGGGCACAGTGCCCACATGCCCCTTTCCTATCATATAACTAAATTACGAGCACATGTCACTTCAGGAACACTAACCAGCAGCCTGTCTCTTGCTCTCTTTGAGTTTCTCAAGTCTCTCAGCAATGTCTTTGTCAGCTGAAGACATGTTAGCTGCAACTTTTGACCCATCACTCTGTGACCTGGTTGATGATACAACTTTTCCTTCTTTTTCCTGCAATGCAGCAACTCTCCTAAAGGAATGAATAAAAAAAGTTGTCCTTTATAGATAAGAATAGATGGTATTTAAATATTTAAATCTGGAATATTTTGATCATCGACATACCACTTAAGCTGTGAAATGTGCCATTGTACAGCACATCTCACTTCCTTAAACTAGAGTCATTTATCACCAAATTGGTGTACGTTCTTGAACTTCTTCGATAAGAATAATTTGAATTTTCCCTTCATGCACTTTCTTTATTATGTTAATTTAATGCAGATACTCATGAACAGTGTTGGAACTAGGTTTCCACTAAAGTTCTCAAGAATACCAGGGCTGTGAACTCACACAATCTGCATGAGATTTGGTCTCTCTTTCTCTCTCTCTCATGCTTAAGCATCAGTTTCTCATGCACTGTCTCAATATTCTGTAAAAATCCACTCATTTCATCATCAAAATGGTGTAGGTTTATTGATTCATTAGTGTTCAGTGTTGGTATAAAGCCAGCTGTAAGACTTTTTCCGTTTCCTCTCCAACTGGTCATAGTCTGCAGTAAGCTGGCAGTAGTGTAGTAACAGGATAGGCTTAATCAATGCATCTTGTCATAATGATGGCTTTGTTTCAAAGTTCAAAGGGGGTATCACATGTCCTCATTTATTGTCACTTTACATGTAACCTCACTGATGTCATTAATTGAATAAAAAATTGCTTACAAATATTTGCAGAACAAGGCACTGGCAAAGTCCTAGAAATGAATTGTGCCTTCATTTTTAATTATTTTCTTTAAGTGTGTTCCATTTTAAGATGTCAGCAATAATACTGGTAGGCCTCATAAATTCCCAATTTTTCATATTGTAGGCCTCTTTGAATTTCAAATGTGAACAAATATCTTGTGAACAAGAAACAAGTTTGTTCAAGGGAATACTGGCAATTGAAAGCTGGCAATTCTTGGCATGACATAATGAGGCACAGGAAATACCATTTCATGCGATCTATTTTGGGCCAAACAGCCCCCTTGAAAAGATGCTGTGTGGGAAACCAATAATTGCATCAATGTACAAGAGTTGAACTTGTGTGATGGTTGATTTTTTATTGCAGAATTGACTGAAGTAAAGTAAGCATAAATGGTACACATAACAGCATGTATTTGTTGCTGTATTCCATCAAAAGTTGTGAATCACTACAATGTCCCAAAACTAAAACAAAATGTCATCTTTCAGTAATTCATCAATATACTCACTTCTTGAAGTTTTCAGGTACATCATACTTGCAACTCTCAGGTTGGGATTTTGTTCCCTTCGACTTTTGAGTGGCTTGAGCTTGAAAGCATTTATTACAGACAGGTATCTCTCCAGACTGAGTCTTAAGAAGATGAGGAATACATTTTTTGCAAAATCCATAGCCACATTTTTGACATGCAATCTACAAAAAGGCAAAGAAATTTCAAAAATCAAAAATCATTTGGCAATTCCTGTTTTCCATGAAGTTGTTACAGGTATTTCAGACAACATGCAAATCATCTAGGTACTGTACTATAAAGCAACAATTTTTTTAGAAACGTATTTCAATGTTCAGTATAACGCAGTTTCTTCTCAAAATTCAATGGTTATTTTGTGTCTCTTGGTTTTCAGAAAAGTGAAAAATGAAGGTGGAACTATGTTGTTCAAGCTCCCACACTGCTAGTTAAAATTGATTTTTATATTTTTAATAAAGTATCACCTAAAACTTATTAACCACAATAAGTTTCCTTTTCCAGATCTTACTGTGCACCAGTATTGATGCCTATGAAAATGTCTCAGAATTTGAAATAAATTGTCATCAACTTTGTAACAAAATGATGAGTGTAACATTTGTGATGTCACTTGAAGATCTGGTCTTTGCAGCTCCCATGGGGCTTACATCCTTAAGGGACAGTTACCTATGCAAACATTCTAAAGTAACTGAACAATCAAGGTGAGAGCTTGTTAGCTATACACTTGAAAACAAAGTTTCTTCTTCACACATTATATTCTGCAGTCCCAGTGATTGCTGATTTTTTTTCCACATTTTTTACACAGGGATGCTGGAAGATTTCAGTGATCAAAAAGAAATAGTACAGTACTCATTTAAGGGCATGGTTCTTAAATAAAGATCAAAGATACACTGTAAGATCACCACAAGATTGATCACTTCTACAGTATCTAGCTAGCTTTCTTCTTCATTAGTGGCAGTGGAGCCCCAATGAATAAAGTGGGGGTGAAGGCCAAATTAATACTGTACTTGCAAAGTGCAGCTTCAAGAAGTTGTGTCTGCAGGGAAAATTTTGAAGTAGATCTAAAGTTATGCTGATGACAAAAATTTCACAAGTTACATGAGGTCATATTTCAATGCTGGGTACACACAGCTTAGAATAATCAGGGAGTGCCATTTTGGACACCTGGAAGGTTTGAAAAGTGGAAAAATTTTCTTATGTGCTCCAGGCTAACCAATGATTGTGCTCCACTTAGCTCTTACTGTCACTCAGCCTCCCCAACCCCCAGCCCCCAACCCCATATTTTGTCCTTTCTGCTAGACCTGCTCTTCATGCTGACTGGCATTATTAAGCCCTCAACTCTCTTTCTATGGCCAAATCACCCAATTTCTAGTCTCCCCCCTACTTGGCATCATCCCAAGTTCTACATCCTACTGTACTGTTAAGTTCTTTCCCTTCCTGCTGTTTTTTGCCACTTTGCATTTTTTGGAGGGGAGATGAGGGTCTTCCCACGGACTTCCTATACATAGTCTTACATAGAGAGAGCATACTGCACTGTAGATTGTCGCTACCGTACATGTGAGAAAAAGCACACCAAGATGGCCATCTCCTATGGTTTTGTGTGAAAGTTTGGACTTGCTCAAGTCAACTCCCAGATCTTGCAAGAAAGTATTTTTGAAATATGGCATGGTACTGTACTGTAAGTTCAAATTACTTCACGTATTGCAGGAATATCACATTGTTTCCCATTCAAATTTAAAGGGCAGGAGCAGTCATCCCAAATTGAAGAAGTGTACATAGTAGACTGTCCAGTTCCATGATTGGCTGTTGGGAGTCATGTGCGTGACAATGTTTTTTGCTCTTCAAATGTAAAATATACCAGAAATAACTGCTTGGTTTACCTTGAATATGCATCAGTGAAGTCATAAAATGTAATGAAAGATACTTTGAAGAGAAATAAGATGAAACTTGTGTTATTTAGCTTTTCCTTCAAAATAAGTTTGAGGGACTGCTCTTTACCTTTAAGTTTAAATACAGAGTCAATGTCAAATCAGACCATTTATACCTTCATGGCGGCCATCTTGGTGCGCCTTTTTTGTCCCAGTTGGTGGCGATGACCTACGGATAGGACGTACAAGTTAGATGCTCTGTCCATGTATATAGGAATTAGTCCCTGGGTCTTCCCCTCCATCTACCTTCTGATTGCCATGTCAATGCAGTCATGCCGCAATATGAAGAGAACCTTCCATGTAGTACTAGTAGTGAACCTTCAATCATTATGTTGCCCCATGCTAGCCTAGCTCTCTCAAAATAATTGATCTACAGTATAACTTAGTGAACCATTAGTGTCAACTCGTCTTTTTGCCGACGATACGAACGTTTTTCTAGCCTGTAAAGACTGTTTACATTTGATTGAAATGGTTACCGATACACTCAGTCAATTAAAAATATGGTTTGAGTCAAATAAACTTACCCTCCATGTCGATAAAACCTCCTTTACAATCTTTCATTCGAGAAAAAACTGTAATCATGCTTGCATTGATAGCTTTTGCTTCAATGGTACCAGGATTAGGAAATCGAATTTTACAAAGTATTTAGGTTTAGTTATTGAAGAAAATTTAACATGGAAACAGCATGTGAATGACTTACGCAATTCCCTCTTTAAATATATTGGTATTTTTTATCATATTAGTGATATTCTTCCAGTTGATACTGCAGTTCAGATTTACTACTCTTTCATTTATTCTAGACTTACTTATGCTATTGAAGTCTACGGTACAGCCTGTGCTACTGTCCTTAAACCTCTCCAGACATTTCAAAATAGAAAACTTAAGCTTCTCTTAAAGAAACCGAGATGGTTCAGTACAAATCAGTTGTATTTTAATTATAACATATTAAAAATCAAGCATATCCACAGGTCTCGCATGGGTGTAATCGTTTTTAAATATTGTAATGATATGCTACCGATGGTATTATCTAATGTAATAAAGCCACCTAATGTAGCCCGGTCCCAATGCAGACCCACCACAATTGCCTCTTTTCAGTAACCAATCACAAAACTTTACACGGCAAATTAGTTCTCCAAAATTATTGTTATAATGTTTGGCACAAACTTTCCCCTAGTGTTAGATCATGCCCTTCACTCCATTCTTTTCAAAGGAATTTGAAATCTTCCCTTATAAGTAGTTACCATTAGCAAATATTTAGTTATTAGTCTCAAATCTCTTCACTTTGTCAAGTTTTTTTTTTCTCTCTCTTTTCTTTTCTTTTTGTCATCATTTTGTCTAGGTTTGTATGGTCACTAGCCTTGATAAACTGTATTGTTTTTCTAGTGTCCATCATATGTAATTTGTTTTTAGTATTTGTTAAATTATACCTCTGTTGATGATTGTTGTACATATGAGAAATAAATTGAATTGAAAAAATTAGGGCTAGGCTATACAACTAGGTGGGGCCTATTGACCCGGACGTCCGGCTCTATTATGAGAGATTTTGTCTTATTGACCCGGACGTAACTTAACATTTTGGACGAGCGCCACCACTTTGACCTCATACTTAAACATTTACTCCAACACAAACCGGACGTAATTTAGCCTATATATGCAGTGCCTTGGGACTAGATAAGTGTAATTTTAAGGCACTTTTTCAGTCTTTCATGCAGCAGCATTACTGTTTTACAATCTCCATTGATACATACAATGTTGTTTGCTTTTGGATAACTCATTCCACTGAATCATGGTTCATCCACTTCAGCTACACTGTGTACTGTGCAAGCTGCCTGCAAGTAACTATACCGTTAGAGTTACTGTACACACTATATAGCCTATGTATACAGCTACGTCCGGGACAAATATCAATTTTATTTGGTTATGGAGCCGGACGCGTCCGGGTCAATAGTCACGACGATACAACTAGCCTACTTCAAATCGCAAAACCAATACTTGTACAATGGTTAGCCTAAGATTATTTTGAAATATGCAGTTTCAATTGTTAACCTCCTTCTTAAACATTCCAAATTTAGTTGCACATCTGTAGCAGCGTCCATCCATGATGATTAGACTTCCGTAGCTGAAATAATGTCCAGGTGGTTTATATTTTCGTCAAGTTCATGAAAAGTTAAGTTCGAAACGCTCACTGACTGCAAATTTGCAATGTTTTCAAGGTGTGATACTTGATAAAGCTTTTTGGTAGTACGCCCCCACTTACAAGTCAGCGTTCCCTCTCGATTTGTCTCCGTCACCTGCATTCATTAGATATATAGGGAGGGGTTGTGAACCGATGGGCAGCAGGACATTCAAAGGCCCCACCCCATGTAATTGTTACAAAGCAATAAAAAGTGGTCCTCGAAGCAGAATTCGGTGCAAGGTTTTGTCTTGCTTGTTTGCAAATTGCAACGAATCCACAGAATTTTTTTTAATCATTATAAAACTATTAGTTTTATCTACAAACACCAGCGGTCATAGCCTCCATGATCTCCTTCAAGTTATACTTAAGAAGCAGTGTTGTAGTGCTCGAGACCGGTCTCGGTCTCGAGACCAGTTTTTCCTGGTCTTGGTCTCGGTCTCGACACCCTGTGGTCTCGGAAATTGTCCTGGTCTCGCTTCCAGACCGGCCAAAAATTTGTTGTTTTACTTATTATTTACATAAGATAAATAATGTCTAAAAATAATAAATTGAAGTCCCTGTTAGCAAAAGTCGGCGGTCCGCCGGTGGCAAAATGGCCGACAGCGGGCCGATGGAGGTCCGCCAGCTGAATCCCGACTTCCATGACGTCATACATTTGTTTAACCAATCAGCATCGCTGCCATCGGCGGACCGCTGGCCGTGCCACCGGACAATCCGCCGGCGGGCCGGCGGAGCTGCATACAGCGGACTACCATCGGGCCGACCAAATTTTGCTATCAGGGGTGTTACGTACATTATAAGATGCATAGATAACTTTACTTATGCATTTATTCATTTTTTAAGTGAGTGCTTTTTGTCAATTGTTATTTTATGATGGGCATCAATAAATTTAACTTACCCCACCAGTGAAGTACCCAGGGAGGGGCATTAGTCCATGCTACCGCACCCCCTTCCTCACAGAAAGCAGCATATGTGGCACCAGATTTCATTTAAGGACACCAACTTCTCTCACCAATTCTCCTAAACTTCTTGTTCATGCCCTCCCACAATTGTCTAAAATTCATCCTCTTCCAGTCGCAATCTCAGTTCATTGCTTAAGGGTGACTGTAAAAGAGCAATGTGCATGGGCGTCCGCAAGAAGGGGGGGGGGGAAGGGGGAACCCCCCCCCCCCCGGAAAATCAAAATTGTGGAAAAATTAATTAAAAATTAAAATAAAAAAAATCTTCACTCACAGCCTCAGTTTCTACTCGTGAAACAGTAAGTGAATCCTCCGAGGATCGCTTCCGAACTTGTCAAAGTGTGAGACATTGGTGGGTGTACCCATCGACGCTATGTACGTCATAGGTGTACCCTATTATGTATCATGAGAAATATGCAGGCATTTGACCAGGAATAGCAAAAGAGAAGATGGTATGCTGAGTAGTGAAATCGTAATTTGGGGACCATCATTTGTGATATCTATGGGAAATTTGTAATTGTAAAAACTATGCCAAAATTGTACTAGTTGTCAGGTATGTAGTGTGCATATGGCATCCGACTATTGATGAATGCGTTGGTCTTGATTTGGTCCCGTGCTGATCTCAAGTGGCGACGCGCGGATGTAACTGGGATACACAAGGTGAATATGGGGGGGGGGGGTGTGATTCATAATTGGGTAACGGACATAGGCCTATATAGGCTGTTTGACAGTTGTAGGTTTTATCGTGCATAGGCGTGCGAGGCCGTGACCGAGAGGCAGATTTCCCTACATCATTTTTTTACAACAAGTGTCGTTTCCGGCCATCTGGAGGGTTTTTAAGGTCCAAAATTTTCTTGTACGCTCCGCGCCAATCAATGATGGCGATCCGCTTAGACAGTGTACACAATTCAATCATCCATAAATGACCTTGCCCCCCCTTGTAAAAAATTCTGTCAACGTAATGTGTATAAATCAAAACACTGAAGTACAGTTTATGTTGTGTAATATAAGCTTTAATACTCTGCGTTGTTTGAAATAGCTGCCAATCAAAGAACTGAACCAATAGGTAATTTTTGTAGACTACTACGATAATTGTAGGTTGGGATGCACAGGACAGGCCCTTTATCTTTATTCTGTGAGTTAAGACCTGTAGCACTTACTGGCTCTGGTTTGATGAGCAGGCCCACCTGGGCTATACTGGACCAGAGCCGGGTAGGGGGCTGCCACCCCACAAATGGCCATTACCTTCCCGAATCCAAAGGACTTTGGTCCCTCAGTAGCCCACAGATTATGCTATGGTTGGGCACATGTAGTCGGGAAAAAGTCACCCCCTTGTGAGAAAGAGTTCTGTACGGCAATGATGGCCGCATTAGAAAAAAAAAACTTGAATTAGTGTTTAACAGTTATTTCTTTTATGATTGGTCAGGCAACTGGAAGCTCCCAGTTATGCCATATGACCACAACCATAAGGAACTCTTTTTCACAACAGCGGTGACCTTTTGCACTTTTCTAGATCCCCAACTAAGGTATAATATCTGCCTCACTTAGGCCCTGAAGTCTGTCCGATTCAGCAAGCAAGGTCTTGGCCAATTGGGGGCCATAGCCCCGGCCTTCCGTCGCATACGTACAGGCATGCATATGGTAAAACATGTACAAAATCAATGATGATGCACTTTTGGTTGCTACATGTCATTTTAGAGCAAACAGTAGCCTAACTAAGGTTT
Organism: Holothuria scabra; assembly: GCA_037179385.1. Taxonomy (NCBI): domain Eukaryota; kingdom Metazoa; phylum Echinodermata; class Holothuroidea; order Aspidochirotida; family Holothuriidae; genus Holothuria; species Holothuria scabra. The sequence goes on from CM074180.1 coordinate 18,488,222, forward strand.
CAGGACCTTGTCGGTCTCGGTCTAGGTCTCAAATTTTACCTCTGGTCTAGGTCTCGGTCTCGACACCCTCTGGTCTCGATCTCGGGTATGCCGTTCTCGACTACAACACTGTTTAGAAGGGTTATGGAATTTGCATCATTTGAATTTTTAAAGTTTAGGTAAACAAATTATTCTTCAAGCAACAAATAATTATTTTTTTATCTGTGTTAAACTCTTTTTTGAAAAGGAGACTTCCGTATACCACTGCCTTACTCAGTCTGAAGCGTCCATTCTCAGTAGCGAACTGTTGCATTGCCGGCCTCCATGTCTTCCTTTTTGATGTCAACGAATGTAGTGGGGGTCACGGTGGAGGAGGCTGGGCAATTCATGGTACTGGGGTAGAGTTAGGGTGGGAATGAGGAGCTAGACTAGTTAATAACCCCTTTCAACTCAGACCGTGACGTTGTGACTCAATAACAGAGAACAGGTATCACCACTTCTTTTATTCAAGCTTGCGTTCAAGTATCAAAATCTTCACCTGCAGCTTCTTCTGGATACATGAACACGATAAAAAATGATTTCTCGAAACCTCTTCTTGCTTACAGAAGACCAAGTAAACTAGTTCCAGTGGCGGAGCTGGGGATTTCGGTCAGAGGGGGCAAAAATGATCTGCATGGGCGCTTCGAAGGAGTAAATACCCTGAACCTCAGCACGATCGAAGCCACGCCTTTTCAGACTTTCCATTTGATTTTCCGCAAATGGTAAAAGACTACTTGCCATTTCTTCTCAACAAGTTTTTCTATTAAAACATGTTCAAATTTTCTATCCATGGGATTTCGTGGAAGCAAATTCGGGGGGGGGGGGGGGCTAAATTATTTCAGGGGGAAAAGCTCCGCGCCACCATGAGTAATTGGCGCAAGAAAATTTTGGCCCAGACAAAATGCCTCTCAGATTGCTAAATGTAGCCTAAACCTAGCTTATTTGATGCAATTTCCTGGCTTTTGAGACCACGGAAGTACAGAAATAAGCATTTTCATGGGATTATCATACAGTGTCAGAAATAGCCATTTATCATGAGAATGGTCACTTGAATAAAAGCAAAATCGAAGCTGCTCATTAAAACTCTTAAACCTTTACCACTATGATGACAGTTTTTTTTTATTTTTACCTGAATTTTCTCTTCAAATTATTTTGAAAAATGTTGTGGGAGCTATTTTGGTATCTTTATAAACTCTTTTTATTGTCTATGTTGACAATTATCCCCGACAACAAGAGGGCTATTTGCGCTATAATTATTGTTGCGCCCTTTGCAATGATCTTTTATTGGCCGGGAGGGTTAATTTAATGTCAGTCTGTGTATTTTGTAAGCTTATAACCACGCTTGGTGTGGAGGCAATGAACTTAGCACAGCGACAACATTCATTAGTGCGTATAAAACATGAAGATACGTTTCGGAAAAACCTATCCCTATGTTAGGCCTTTACAGAAGAAGACCTTTTCATCAGAATAAAGTGCAGATAGTACAGTTACTGGTGGATGTTTGAGCATTTTGTTACCTGGGCCTTAAAACAACGCCATCATATTATGTCTTTTGCCAATAATGGGGCAAGAGTAAAGTATGTTAAAAACCTAAAAAAATGGCACCGACAGACAATTTTGGTTCGTCGGGGGGGGGGTGGAGACCGCCCGACCATATAGCAGATCCGCCACCCCCTGACCATATGGCAGTTCCGCCACTGTCTAGTTCCCCTCACTCTGTTGCCTGGAAATTACATCCCCAAATTATATCCTTAGAGTTTCAAATAACTCAGAATTATTCTGACTCCAAAAATTAAACGCTTTCCCATCACGAAAGTAAGGGACTGGTTTTGGATCAAGTTCCGATTTTGCCTAAGTTTCCAAAGCTGATTTCCCCCATTAAAAGTGACGAAACTGTGCATTGTTCTGCTATGCTGAGCTTCACAAATCTGTTCCTAACTAAGAGCTATGGAAAATAAATCTTACCAGGCCAGAGTAAAACATGTTAGTCCCTATCCCATATTCTCCTGGTGTACTACGATGAAAATATGCTTACCAAAGAATCCTCCTCTCTAAAAATTCATCAACCTTTCCCTCTTGAAAATAAGCCCAAATCGCCAGAAGTTACCGAAAGTAATCAGGTACGTAGTGTAAGTGCTTCCTTTTTGTCTGCAGAAATTGAGATCTCGAAAAGAAACCTCCTAAATTTTTCACTTCTAAAATCTACAACTTCTATCATCTGTCATACTCTTAGACACACAGAAACATAATACTCATTCACTGTTTGCTAGGGTGATATCTAACTTTGATTGGCTGGGACCTACCCAGACGGCACTCACTTATAGAACTATGTTACTGAACTCGACTTTAACTGCATCTGCAGAATGCTACTAAATGGTTTCTTAGAATTCCTTCCCCAATTAGAGCAAGTCCTGTTTCTCATCCTGTCCCTCAGCTCCCCCCCCCCCCCCCGCTTCCTACCCTTTGATCTAAGTCAACAACAGGAATAATTCGGAAGTGATTCACCCTTGTTGTTTTTAAACTTTGGTAAACATAGAACCTTTTACTTCCAGATTTTCACAACTTTTAAGGGTTGTTTTGACTTACTCGACCTGTGAATCAGCCAAGTTCTCATTTCACTGAGAGAGCAAAGACCTTTTACATTTTTGTAACAGTACTCAGGATTTCTCTGAAATGGGGGAAGGGGTGTAGTATGATGGGTAATCGCTGACCTGGGGAGGGGTCTAAGGAGGACATTCTCCCGCTTTGAAAATTTCTAAAAAATGTGTGTCCTTACATGCAATCTGGTGCCATACATGCTACCTTTTGAAGTCAAATTTGTATTACTAAATTACATATTTTAAGTGGATCTAAAAAATTGGCATTCGCGAGGTCCACCCCCTTGCGTACGCCAATGATCATTCTGTGTTTGCAAATGATGGTTTTTAAAAAATATGTTTTTTTTTTAAGTTTTTCCCGAACACTAACGCATAATTTCCCTTTAATTTGTTATCTGTCTGTACCATACTGATGTCCTGTACCGAATACGTTGCATGATTACTTTAGACGGACCACGGCCTAGTTTTTAACACAGTTGAAGTCTGGGTCTCCCTTTCACAGTCCCAAGCAGCATTTTACTCGATATGGGAGAATATTGCCAAGTTACAGGAAAGGTTTTGAGATGATTACAAATACAGATTAGGAGGTGCATATGTGTATATATTATTCCTAAAATTTTACATGAACCCCCCCCCCCCCAAGTTATTTTACAGTCCGTCCTTCAGTATAGTCCCCACTGGTGATCGAAAAAAGACTAGCTACATGGAAAATTATGACATCATGAACTTATAAGAGTGGTGTAGGGTCAAATGAAGTTTCGATATGTTAGAGGGGTACTTATGCTAAATATTTCGGTCATATTTGCATTGAAATCCGATATGAGGGGTCAGTCTAACGATATGAACAGGTAAAAATGTGACATTTTCAGCAAATAGTCAACTTGAAACAAGCACGTATGTCATCATATCGTAATACTAATGGACACTGAGTCTTTTCTTTTTCTGCAAAATTCACATCCAATTTTCTCTTCAACAATCCCAAATTATCAGGATATGATTCAGTAAATGGCATCAAAACTTTACCAACTCTTCATTCTTCACAGGGAGGTTATGCTATTTTCTAATAACTTTAAAGTAAACACAACAGGTCAAAAACAAAGGGGAACAAAACATTCCTTGTCAACGTGAAGAAGTGATAGAACCTCTGCTGCCCTTAAACTGATCACTTTGGAACACAAATCTATACTTCATTTACTGATATCTTAAAAAATAAATGTCCGCTTTAAATGGAAATTTCACCACACTCTGTGAATGTGGTTCCTCCATCACATATAAAATTTAAAATTTTACTTCAACTTCACCTTTACTATCAAGTAGTTGAACCGTGCTACGTAGTCCTGTACAAGAGCACGTTGCCGGATTACTTTTGCCTACGCTTTCTTTTAGCAAAGATAATGTGTCGGCCCACTTCATAGTCGTCAGAAACAATGACATAAAGTGTACGTGAAGTGGTACTGAGGAAAAATTGCATGTCCATAAGCCTCCGGGTGTGCCTGAAACTTTTGCATTCTTTCAACTTTACTTTGACTAGGATATCCTTTTTTCGGACAAATTTTGAAACAAATTCGTATATTCGACCATTTAAGCAATTCTTTTGGGAAAGAATATCTGAATATCAGCCCTGAATATGGCAAAGAGGCTGAGAAGTAAATTTGTTTTTATAAGTTGCCCGAGTGTGTCGCGAACTTGTACTCATTTTCATGAAAACGTTACTGAGTGTGAAATAGGTCTACTATTTATTTCTCGGGCAAATCTTTGAAAGAATTCTAATATTCGGCCCCATTTTGGGCAAGACTATGAAGACATGCTCACATGAATAATTAAGGCTTCTGTATCAGCCTATCTGCCCGAAATTGCATCTGTCCTCGCGAGTTTTAAGAATTGTATTTAATTTTGTATGGAAATGTAACCTAACTATGATACTTTTTGTTGTGTCCGGCCCGGGCTAAACCGAAAACGACAACATAAAAGAAATACACAAACGGAAAGAAGTGTTGCTTGCTTGCTGTCTTACTTTGTTCTGTTCTCTTTATGCTAACCTCGTGCTAGCGTCTATACAAATAACATAACATTCAAATTAGGATTAACTCATACCATTCAAATTAGTGAACACAAATGAGATGGCGCTATATTAACTTCTCTACACTTTTTAATTTTTCGGGCACTTTAATATTTAATATTTTGAAGAATTCGTGCACGCCTAAGAGTTTTCTGTGTAATTAAAACATGGCATGAAAGAGTTTTAAATTACCGCCCGACTTTGTCCAGATCCCTTTTATGGGAATATCTGATTGTTCAGTCTGTCCCTACCACCTCATACGCCTATGTCATTAAGTCCATTGTTCATTTTGCATACGGAGTGGCTGTGAAGGAGCACATCATTCAAGAATGTACAGAAAAGTAATATTTGCCTTCTCTTATTTTGGAAACTATGTTCAGTGAAAAATGAAACCTTAAGTTTGATGACCGGGCTGCAGGCTCACCTTAATTGCAATTGGCAAACGCATTTGTAAGGAATCAAAAACTCTCTGTGCAGAGTCTGCATTCAACTTTTTCAGGAAAATAAATAATTTTTTATCCAAATTTTCTTCATACACAAATCATGCATTAAGTTGTAAGGATTCGGTCACTTCATACTCTTACGACCATACATCTCCATACTCTGTCTGCAAGGGTATGGTGATGTGTCTATCGAAAGAATGATAAATGTGTTTTAATGATTTTCTACTCCTCAACGTGGTCTGCAGTCTGAAACCGCGAAAAGAAAGTTTCTTTTTAAAAATTTCGTCGAGCGCGACGTTTCTCTTGATGATAGTTCGGTGGTGGCTTATTACTTGAGGCGGCAAGGAAGACACTACCATACGTGAATTTTTAAAGAACCACAGCCTTCTGTTACAAGGTAGCAAACCATGAAACGAGGAAAATGCACCAAGATGCATAAGCCTACCCCTTAACAGGAAGTTCATAGCTGCAATAGAGAAATCTTTTTTGCAGTCGACAAGTGATGAATATCCATTCCAGAACGCTTTCCTCAAAAATCAAAAGTCATTTTGAAAAGATAAACAAATCAGAAGCACGGAATACCTTCGTAGCTGAGGGTTCTGATTATGTTTGAGACTTTTCCAATCAAATGCTAATTCCATGAATTATGGAGTTGCATGTATTAAAATGGGAAATCATTCCAGAAAAAATCGTTTCCAATCGCCAGTCGAAAACACTTTGTGGAGGAAGGGAGGGGGGACAGGGTACTGTGAAGACTATATGCGATAGCGTATACATTTATATAATTTGGAAGTGAACAGTAGGTCATGATTAAGAAAACAAAGCCTCACTAAGAGAACAAAAAGCGCCGAAAAGAAAGTTGGGATGAAAAAGAGTCTATAAAATCTAGAAAAGGAAAGAAAAAATAAAAGAAAAGCAGGTGTAAAAACAGCGAGAGTACAGTTTTGAATTGTTGGAAACAGCATCATCTATATTTCTTTTCCTTTGTCATATTTCTTTTTGCCTTATGTTATATACCAATATAAGAGGCAATTGTCCTCCCTGAGGACCACAAAAAAAAAAAAAAATGCATTGTGCTGCTCCCTGCCTGTCTTTGGCGCCCCCTCCCTGCTCAGTCCTCATCATAGAGCATGAAGATGACCCTGAAAACTCCCTTCGTGGAGCAGGGTCCTGTTCCTATTATTGTGCTCAATGGATCCTGCCATATGCCAAGGGTGGCGCCATCGGGGGAGGGGTGCTGAGGGGTCATGACCATGGTCACGGGGAGAAAATCCAATTTCACCCGGGGAGCCTTCATCCATACGAAAAAGATGTAAGTCTTACAACCCCCCCCCCTTCCCACGATCTTGTTGATTTGCTGACGAGAAAATTTCCCAATTCCGTATTTTTCTTAAAAAAAGTTTAAAAACATTTCAATGTAAGCCTAAGAACATTCTGAAAGAAAAGTGAAAAATTCCGTGTACACCGTGCGTGATGCTCCGTATAAGCAATGGAGTAGGGAAAAGAAGCCAGTAAGTCACAACTGGAAAAGGCCGGCTAGACTTGAACCAATAGGTTGGAGACAGGGCCGCCAATAGGTTGGAAACAGGGCCGCAAAAAACTCTATCTAACCAACTAACTTAGGGTGAAGGAGCCTTCCCCCCTTCCCAAAAGCTTAAACATTTTTCACTTCATAAAACATGATAAAGTATTGTTACAAATTAAAACGACCTAGGTGATATGTCCCGGCCTATTTGATTAATGACACCCCTTATTTTTATTGACTTTGACCACTTTTCACAATAATTATGGCTATTTCCCTCATTTTATTGGAAAAATTTCTGTTCATTTTGCACTTTTTCATGTTTTTATTGATTTAAACATTTCATCGCCAAAGGAATGCTCATAAACGACAGCTTCAGTTGTGCTTACAAGCCTGGGGAATGGCATTTCTGGCTGAGGAATTGCAATTTCCAAAATTTCTGAACGTTCCTCCCCAACCAATGACTGCGCTCCACTTAGAAAGTCTTCCAGGCAATGTCATCTCTTGTTGTATTAAGGGTGGACAGCCTTTTCCGATTTACTGTACGCTAGGCTGCGGAAACCGATGGTGGTGCTTAAATTTAATCTTCTTTCGGGCAGCAGTACAAAATAAAAGCTGTTTGGCATCTGCTTACAAGCTAGGGGAATGTCATTTAGGGCTGCCTGACGATTACGCTCCACTTAGATACTCTTTAGGGCAGGATTTTATTTTTCATCCAGGGAATCTTCTGCCCCCCCCCCCCCCGATATGATGCTCAGCTGCGTCTTTGCCAGTCTATATCCGTTATGGCAGAACTGAAATTAGTGACATACCGCAATTAACTCTGAATATTGTTTTGATCACATGAGACAAATATATATGTTGGAAAACAATGACATTTCTCTTCTTATGCAAAGTGGCGATTGTGAGTGCTTGTTTACTACAGTTCGACTTTATTATTTCGTCACTGCACTTACAAAAAAGAAACAATGCTCCTCTCCACGTAATGGTCAGTGCGCTCCGCATAGTCCTGTTGACACTCACCCGCTTATATTGTATTATATTGTATCTACTGTATTCTGTAGATTTAGATGTCTTTTTCTAATCACTAGGCAACCCCGTAGGCTCATTTGTCAATTTTCTAAGGTGGATTTTGAAACCTTGAGGAGCGACACCCGTACTTTCCCTTTGGGTTATTTTAATGGGGGCAGAATAGCCGTTCTGTGGAGGAAAACTCAGGCTGGCAGTTAATACAAAACAAATATACATAGCCTATACACAAAACAGATGGCGCATTACATATGCAGTATCATTACAACTGCAGTAATTTAATTATTATGATTACTTGGATTACAGGCTCAAAGTTAAGTTTTCTCGAAAGCCTTAGGTGAACTATGAGAAACAACATCCCATAAAAATTTTAAAGCACTTTGTCTGTCAGTAAACATTTTCACAAGCACGAGTACTGGACTTAGTGGTCCGCTACCTTACGGCATGCTTGTGATGCAGTATAGTGAAATCTCGGGAGGTATTTTTCCCCAGGGCGAATGGGGGTAAAGCGTTTTAATGGGCGAATCAATTTTGGGGAAATAGACCGCACCTTCCGCTCTAAAAGAAAAAGTTTTTGGACAAAATTTTGTAATTCTTATGCCGGATTATAAATGAACATGGCAAAATATACCGGGAGTAGGGAACTCAAAGCTGTATACTATTACTAACCTCATCCTTCATTGTGAAACAAATTTGAAATTTCCGAAAAAACGATTTTACCCATTCAACAGGATGTTACCCCATAATCCTGGGAAAAAATATCAGGCGGAAGTGTGTGCGAGCATGTCTTCCACTTAAAATAGCAAGTATGGAAGTTTTTATGCAAAAAGGCATAGTAAATGGAACAAAATTTAATTTAAGACCATAACTAAAATTTTGATTTTTTTTGAAATAATTAAACTTTTAAGTTCAATGGCTTAAAGACAAGCTGTTTGTCATCTAAGGAAATAAATTTTCCAAATATGGAAACGGTGAACCTGAACTGACATTGCCACAAGCTAGAACTTGGAAGTAGAATTGAACTGAGTACAGACGGCTCACGAACTCAAGTCTCAATCAACATGTCAGGCACAGATCCCCAGAACCCTGCTGTGAGTGAAATCAGTGAAGAAAATGCGAAGAAGGCAGAGGAATTCAAAGCACAAGCAAACGAATATTTTAAAGGTATGCCCACTGCATTGCCTGTTTTCGCATAACGTTACTTGGTTAGCTTCTGTAGGTAGCCTAATTCATGAAGTAGCCTAGCCTAGGCCTATACGTTACAGTACTCATGACCTAACGTTAGGCTAAGTATAACCTTAGGGCTAACTTAGTTAATTACGTAGCAATAGCATAGGCCTAGGCCAGTAGGCTACTTAGTCACTTTACTAGTATTAGTTTTTACAGTGAGGGTTAGTTTTTACAGTGAGTTAGTTTCCGTCCTTGCTACTTTCCACCCCTCCAAAACAGTGTTTTCCGCACCTTTCATTTTTAGCAGAAAATATCTTTTTGATGAGCGGAATGTAATGGAATGAAATGTGATATCAGTGGTAATTTTGTCAAATAAAGATTCCATCAACTTTTCCCTAAAGTTTCAAACTTCATTGATTTCTTTTACTATTCAACGCGACACCCGTCACTGCCATGTTGATGTCTTTCTGAGCAACATTCTCACTGTAGACTTTAGTATACTTATATGTACTTATATTACATTACTTTCAGCCCTAATGTTTTAGGGGCGGAAAGTAATGGGCGGAAACTAGCGAGGGCGGAAACTGACGGAACCTGGTGACCATAGAGTGCGTAGACCCGTAGAGTGTGCACCTGCATTGTCATAACGTAAAAAATTTGAAATGACACAGCTCTTAGAGGCGCATGCGAGGGTACACTGAGTATACTGTTGTGCACCTAGGCCTAAGAGCTTCTGTCATTTTAAGAATTTTGCAGGTGCCCACTCCACAGGTCCATGCACTTACTCCAAGGTACAGTAGGCCTTTACATGTATGTGACACATACATGATCATCTTACATTGGCAATTCATATAAGTGTATGGTGCACACACACAGTAAGTAGCAATCTGTATGCAATTGTACATACTTGTTTGCATGTACATAATGCATGCACTATTCATTGGTAATGCAAGTAGCCTGGAGGGTCTGGAAACGGTACCGGTCGTGTTAAAATGTTTCTAAAAATAACAAATAAGAAAATAATTACATACCTTCACTCTGGTTGAAAGCAAAATCTTTTAAGGCATTGTCGTATCCAACAAAATTCAGTGTCGGTGCCCATAAAGGCAAGTAGGTCCATTTAAGCAATGAAGTTCAGCAAAGATTTTTGCAAGTAGTCCAGAATTCATTCTATGATGGCGCTGTTACAGATTGGTTCAGAAAACTGTAAAACTTGCTCCAAAAACTTGGATTCGGCTTTGTATTTGAAAGTTCCATCTGATTTTAGAGTCAAGTTCGAAAAGAAATTGTCAATTTGAGGCAATTTAAACTCATTGGCATGTCAGGACTATTACTCTTGTGACACACAATGGACACATCGGTACGGCTGTCATGGCCTGATATCAGCCAGGGTTCTTCGATCACAAAAGTCCAAATGTACCCAATAATTACACAATTCACACTGGGCCCAATCTACAATTTTTAGATGATTTAATCTGTTCAGCTCATCAGGTGAGAATAATTTGCAAATGCAGCAAACATCACTGCCATCTTCAGAATCAGTTGATTCACCCTGAGAAACTTCTCCCTGGGTCACGGTTTTTGTTCCTCCTGATTGACCACCGTCAGGTTTGTGAATGGGTCATGTAGTAGGCTCTTCCACCGTGCCAAAAAGTTGTTTTCCTTCATGTGTGGTTTTCTTTTCTGCTCCATCTTTTAATTTCTCGTCGTACACTTATTTTCAAAATAATACTGTTCTCAGTTATTGCAGTGCCTCCTGGTCTTTAGCTCAACTTCCTTTTTTCTTATTGGATTTTGACTCCTTTGGTATGGGTGCTCTTGCTGTAAGGAACTGATGTAGAGCCTCCTCTTGTTTCTCAGCTGGTTCCTCCTGTGGATAAGTCCTTTTCAAGTTCTTTGCCAGTTCAAATATGTTACTGTTAATTTCTATAGAGGATTGAAGGCGAAAACACCAATTTTCTGAAATGAATTAATGAAGTAAATGGATGTAAATGCCTTCAAAAAAGACCTTGAAACTAGTTTGCAGATATTGTACCTCCTTATTATTTCTCCAAGTCTGTCCCTCATAAAAGAGTGCAGCATTATGAAAGAATGCTTTCAGAGGTTTAAAGAGTCCTACATCAAGTGGCTACAGAGCATGACTGGTATGAGGTGGTAGGACAAAAAGAATAACATTATTTTCTTTGGCCAGGTCAATACGAGGTATTGAAATATGCGATGCATGACCGTCGTAAAGTAAAAGAACATGTTCATTTGTCTGTCTTTTGAGGGAGAAATGGAAGAAAGTGTTCCAGAAGGAAGTTCTTAAAAGTTTCGCCATTCGACCAGCCTGAGTTTGACGTTGCACTTTGATCCTGGCAATGCACTATCCATTAGACTAGCATCATGTCTGACACCCTTAAACACGAAATATGGTGGCAAGCACATGCCAGCAACATTTCCACAAGCCAAAAGGGTGGTTGTGGGACCTTTCTCCAAAGTTATAGAGTTGAGTTTTAGGCCATGGGGTCCTACTACTTTACATGGTGTGTGCTTGTAGTGGCGCTATTTCATTTCAGGAAAGTTTCAGTAAGCTTACCTGCTGTACATATTAGCGGTAAATACACCACCACTCGCAGCGGAATCTTAAGTAGTATTTGTTATGCAAAGTCTTGGTATGTGCACCTGTATATAGTCTTAGTGTACTGTGCTTGCATGTGCGTTTAGATTTTAACAAGGCACACTTGCTGTTTCAGTTAGTAGGAAAAAGACAAGGCCGTCTCGTGGGAGAAACCTTTACTTTTTACATCGCAGTTGCTGCAGAAATTGTCGGTATTTAATATTTAGTGTATATATTTGAATGGTCTGCAAGTTGGTTATTGGTTTTGGGCGGCCATAGTATTACAGCCACTCAGGCCAAAACCCAGCAAACTCAGGCCTAGCGGCGTAGTCATATTAAGATTTAAGCTTTGTTAGTTATAGCTCGTACAGTATATGTTGCGTAGTATGTTTTATTTATAGTTGCACGTGCATGCGCCACTCTGAAATCCAGTGTCATCAACATTGTAGATGAGATGAGGTTTATTCTTAATGCCATACTTGATCATAATTCTATCAAGTTCTTCAAAATAACTTTAAACTGTATCCTCAGATGTTGCCCTGGCTCTTTTGATCCTAAGTTTCTGTGCCTTTGCCAGTTTTAGTTCTGGCCAATGGTCCATGAAGCTTACAAACCATTTCTTGCTCAAATTACCCGCGTTTTTTGGGTGCTTCTTGAGGAAAATTGCTGTTTTTGAGGCGAGGTTAAAGACATTTTTTTTTTGCTAGGGGGTATTTTTGCAAGGTAAATGATGTGCTGGACCAGGTTTTCCTCTGCTGCTCTTGAAAATAATGGATTTCCGCCAGGTGGGCGTGCCTGATTCACACCTCTTTGAATTCTGTCTTGGAGGGTTTGAATGGGGACTCTGCATTTCCATGCTGCTTTTCTGAATGACATTTTGTCTTCTTTCACCAGTGCATAGGCCGTTTTCATGTTTACCTCATCATAGGTGCTCCGATATCTTTTGAATGTCTGGGGGTAAAAATAGGTATGAAATTTTCTAAAACTGTTTGAAAATATAAAATTAATGATTTGCTTAATGTCAAGTGTGGATGTTGCCTATGGAACTTGGATGGCCAAAGGTTAACTTGGTCCTTTTTATAATTTGAGGTGATTGTGGTAATAAATCCCTTAAGTGTAATTTTGAACTGAAGTTTCAATAGGCGGTAACTCGTCATATAATTCGTCCACCTGTTTTGTCATCTTAGGGTAGTGATCACAAAAAGCGTTGGCAGAATAAAGTCAGTTCCGACATTACTAAAAAACGTATCTTTTCGTAGAACTTTCGATTTGACTCGGCCAGCTTCAGTTTGGCAGTCTGCAAAGTTTTTAATTATTTCATCACAAAGGAGCTGTTAAACTTTTCGCTAAGGTTTAACTCAGCTTTAAGCCTACAAGTAATCAAACCTTGCTACAATAGGCGGAGGCAAGTACTGAAAAAAGGTGAAATTTAATAACAGGTCTATTTTCGATCCATTTTCCTCCTTAGTAGAGAATTCACATCTTTCTTTGGTCTTCACTCTTTCAAGTTTGAATGTTACATCAAGTTCCAATGCATCTCTATTTTATAGCATGTGCGTTTAATGGACCCAATGTACAATCCTGTACAGTTGTAATGGGGTGAATGAATCCCCTGGTACTGCTGAAATCCGGTGCCCTTAGTATACTGTATAGCACAGTATACAGTAGGTTTATCAAACGACAGGAATTCACAGGCGCGCTGGGAGCACAGCTTGCCAGTCGAATAGAAGTCGGTGCTCACGCAGAAGATCTTCCTTTTGGAGTGCACAAAATGCAGACTGGATGGCCACTCAGTGACGTAGGCCTAGGCATAGGCCTATGTGTAGAAGGTTAAAATCCATGACAATGACTTACATCTGTGACAATACAACATCTCTGGTAGCATAAAGGGCCAATTTGATGCCGAGCTCAAGGTATAGTATCATTATAAAAGGCATCTTCAGATAGGGTTGTCTCACTGAAAATATGACAACCAAAACATATCAAGCTTCAAGAAATTGAGTGACTCACTTTGTTAATTACACTTTTCTAAGCAACCATACCAATTTTTACAAAAATCCGACCAGTACTTTTCAAAATATGACAGATTTTATGTCTCCATAATCCTACCGATTTCTCCAAATCGCTGTATACTTGAATGTTACGTTCTGCATGCAAAAGTTGGTCAAAAACAACATCCTAACTTCTTCTCTTAAAAAAGGTGACACATCCAAAGGACATTCACTCACCATGCATGCATCGAGAGGCTAAAGAGGCAAAATATGCCCAACAATAAAAGTGGCAGGGTCCTTGTGGATAGAGGAAATCTTTATTACATTGGAGGGAAGACTATTCCAGTCCTGTAGGGTTTGAGGCAGAAAACTTAAATTTATAACAGTTTGAACTAGTATGTGAGAGACAGTAATGGAAGTTGTGCTTTAAACGGGTTCTGTGAGTAGGGCTCTGGAGACAATCAACAGGAAACTGGTCATAGGTCCTGGCTCTCTAGAAAAGTCAGAGGCGATTAATCTAGCTGACCATTTTTGTATGCCCTCAAGTTTTTCATGCAGGTAGACCTGGTGAAGGTCCTAAATGGTACTGGCGTACTCCAGCACTGGTTGAAGAATACCTTTATAAGCCATTAACTTGACATCTCTTGGGCAAGAAGACAAGTTTCTATACAAAATGCCTTAAATTTAATTGCCCTTGTTACAGATATCCTGGATATCCCAGTTTATATCTTAAGTAATGGTAATTCCTAGATACTTGAAAGATACAGTGTAGGATAAGAAGAAGAAGTAACACTAGTCTGCTTACACACAGTCTACTCTATAGCAATCCATTTACGTGCATACATATACGAACACAAGAACGGGATTTAATAACCATACATCGGCATTGCACACACAGGTATATACAACACAGCACTGTACGTAAGCATATTGGTGGGAAATCCCTTGTTGCTAAGCTGAACAAAGGGCACAAACATATGCAATGTCTACTTAGTACAAAAGATGTAGGGGGAGATCAATGGGCTGTTTGCTGAGCGAAAATTCAATTTTCTTTCTTCCGAAATGGAAAGATCATGAAAAACACTACAAAAGGATACCGGGAAGCAAGTGGTGATATATCTGGAACCCATTTTATTCATATCAACAATGATTTAAGCTGAAAAAAGGTAAAGAAAGATAAATTTTGGCTATCACTTCCCTCCATTGTAATGTACAGTAGAGTTCCTTTTATTCTTTCTAATGACATAGGTTGTAGGGGTCAAAGGTTCAGCCCCAATGCACGATAAAGTCAAAGGTGGCCATGCTTGGGATTTTATATGTGACCAAAACACACTTTTTGACTGCTCACTGTTGCAACAATGCTTTGAAGGGATCGTTAGAAATTATAACATAGTCTTTCTCATTTTTGATTTAGGCTTATTTGGTGAAATATTATAGTAGAAAAATGTCTTAAGTATACAAATTTAACTATGTAGGCAAAATTTCGACAATTTTGAGCGGTGTAAATTACTCTGTGTGTTTGCATGTGAATAGTTCTGCAACGATTTCGGAAAACATTCCTTGCACGTGTGACAACCCAACTTCAGAATGTAGATTAGACTTAGGCCTGACTTAGGCCACATTTTAGGATTTTCTTAACTCTGTGATGACTCAGTTACTTGACATATGCCTATGTGTAGAAGGTTAAAGCCCATGAAGAAGACTAAAGTCTGCAAAGATACAACAACTTTGATAGCATATAGTGCCAATGCCGAACTCAGGCTGCAGTATCATATAAAAGGCTTCTTCAAAGTATAGATCAAACTTTCACCTTTTGAAGCTAGTGTAAACATTTCTTTATAGCATGGATGAGTGGAATTTTGTGGATGCAATTTAAAAAATTATAAATATTCTAGAACTGAAGATGAAATGTCCCTTAAAGCTATGTATGCTGAATCCATGATGTCTTAATTAACTTGAATTTTTTAAAGTATCAATCAGATATTTTCAAAACTTCACTCTAAATTTGTGATATCATGTTGACTGGAACAACTGTTGTTTTTAGTTGTAAAACTGCCAAATTTTGTGCATTAGGTTGAGATCACAAGCAATCAAAGGAATACTGCAAAATATATTATGACTTCCGTTATTGTAAGGATTCTCGTAACCGACCACTGAGTAGACTGACATGCTCACGCTTACAACAGCCAAGATAAACAGAGCAAAAAGTGTGATTTTCAGTGACCTTATTTCAAGAATCAACAGCTGGCTACAGTGAGGATTAAATGCAACTAATTTGGGTAAAGATAAAAATATACCAACCTGTTGTAGCGTCAGTGTGAACAAAAGCAATGCATTTGGTTTGGTAGATTGTTTCACAGCTTAGGCTGTTGTTTCACTGAAGAATTTTCACCGGTGCACGAAATTTGGCAGTGTGCGGAATCCAGTGTATCTACTATACCTGATTTGAAAACATTGCAAATTTGCATGGGTTAACATTTTTGCACACTTGAAATGAAAAGTTAGTGCATTCATTTTCCCTGAACCACGCAGAAGTATGCATCAATTACCCCAGACTGTACAAAGAGAAATCTGTCACACAATACGAGCATAGAAAATAATTTCTCCCTAGATCAAGTTTGTGTGTTCAGATACAGATTTATTTCCACCTTCTTTCAATGGAAGGTAAAAACCAACTCTCTGTTCTTTTTTTTTTTTTTATTTGCTATTTTATGCTCTTGACATTAAAAATATATACAGTGAAATGCAATGATAAATGACAAAAATTGAACTTCGACAAATAATACTGAATATCCTAGATTACAAATCAAATAAATTAAACCAGGGAAGCCAGCATTTTTCCCAGGTACCTTCTCTTAAATTCTTTTGGGCAACATACTTTTGCAAAATTATATATTCTTTTAAAAAAAACAAGGAACCATTGACCGTGGGGAAAGTCTTCAATTTCTTACAATTAAAAATATACTTCTTTAGTAAAATAAGAATTAAATTTACTTCACGAGCATAATCATTCCCAAACAAAGCAACAGAAATGTCTTTTAAATCTATTCGAATACTGGCTCTCTTGAAGACGTTTTGAAAATATTTCCAGATTCTTTGTGAGAAGGAACAGTAAAAGAACAAATGCTGAATTGATTTGGTAAATATTAGACAAAAAGTGCACAAATTAGAGGAGGCTACTTTTATAGTATAAAGATACTTATTTGTTGGAATAATTCTGTGCAACAATTGATATTGGAACCATCGAATAGAAACATCATTAGAACAAAGCAACGGAGTGGAACAGTATAACTTCCACGTATCCCATGAGAGATGCAACATCTCTTCCCACTTTAAAACATCTCTTCCCACTTTAAAAAAGATTTACTTGGAACTAAAACTCTTTTTGCTTTGTTAATACGAAGTGATTTGCATGTAAAATAACCATCCTCCATTAACACATTAAACTAACTATTAGTAGGATTACACAAGCACTGATCAATATTTTTAATGACTTCATTCCAACTGGCTTTGATTGCATTTGGGTTCTCCAAAAAATGAGTATCTAACGAAAACTTCTTTAACAATTGATCCAGCTGGAAAAAATTACCATCATCGTCAAACAGGTCATTGATAAAATAAATTCCACATTGAATCCAATGACGGTAGGCTATTGGCTTGTTATCAACGTGAATTGTACTGTTGTTCCAAATTGGTTGACAAAGCAAGTAGGAATTCTTATAGTTAAGATCATGGTTACAGATGGACAAATAATGGTATGTAGTTTGAAAAACATCTCGCCAGAAATAGTTGGTGACTTTTAAGCTAGCAAGCTGAATAAAATAATCACCATTCTTTCCAAAATCATCAGAATTAATATAATATCTTCTTAAGATTTCACTGGAGAGACTACCGGTATGATTTTTCCAAAAACGTGCATAGTAAGAAATTTTAAAAGCAGAACAATACATTGAGAAATCAATCATCCCCAGTTCCCCATTCGAATAAGTTTGAATAATCTCGTTTCGACTAACCTTGTCTGGCTTATTATTCCAAATAAATCTAAAAAGGTAACTTCTCACTTTGGAGTTAAAATTTTCTGTGGGACTGGGGAGTGAGGAAAGGTAATAGTTAAATTGTGGTAAAATAAGTGACTTCACAATAGTTATTCTCTCAAGAACAGTGAGATTCCGTTTCGTCCACGTATTAGAAATTAGTTCCATTTTGGAAAATGCCTTTGCGTAATTTTTCTCACTAATCCCTGAAAGGTCAGTATTAAAGGTTATACCAAGCAAAACAAAATCACCTACAACCCATGGAATCCCTTGTAAACACTCAAAATCAACCAATGAACCTATTAAGGACCCAAGGGCTACCAGGAAGGACTTACTCTGATTTATATAAAGGCCAGACATTGAGGCAAAGTTATTTAATACACTAATTAGATAACAAAAAGACACTTTATCTGGTTTAATTAAAAAAGTCGTATTGTCAGCGCTTGTGTGTTCAGATACAGATTTATTTCTACCTTCTTTTAATGGAAGGTAAAAACCAACTCTCTGTTCTTGCTGTTTACACCATATCAGCAGATTTCTTACAGTTCTTAAATGCTACTTCAGCACAATTTAAAAGTGCTTGCATCATACACTTTACACCTGGAATCTGCAGTATATTTATAATTGTCTCAACAGACTCAAAGAAATATTTGAAGTATTGGATAGAAACTTTAGTTACAAGCAATATCCAGTTCAGGTCACCACAAAATGTAACAGGGTTAGCGCCAGCTCAAAAATTTCAGGGGGAAATTCCCCCCTTGGTCTAAAATTTTGAGCGGGATCTGAGAATCTTGGTGGGGGGAAGAGACTCGAGCAAAGTCAAATCTTGGGGAAAAAAATGACACATGCCTTCAAGGGCATAAACCAAAAGTGTTGTAACCCATGCATACCCCCACCCCCCCCCCTAACCCACCTCTTCCTACTGCATGTAGCTATAATTCCAAGTTAACTAGTTTGACCTTTTGACCATTTACTAGTAATCGTCACAACCAGACCTTGTCTATCAGCACTGATTCTTAAGGAAAGCTCATGTTTTCTGCATAGACTGTATTTAGCAGCTGAACTTGAAGATACATTAGGCAGACACAAGCCATGAAGTGAACTTTACTCAAATAAGCCCTAGACTATACTGTATATGAGGTCCCAAGTTTAGAGTTTGTGTCAGCTATCACCAAATAGGCCTAATCCTTTATAAGTGTACAGCTAAAATTTTACACAAACTTCAAGTTATTATTATAATACATTATAGTGCAGTATGGCCTGATGGACCCGTTCTAAAGCGAAAGGGTTAAGGGGGGGGTGGTAGGTGTGCTGTTTTATTGACTTCAATATATTTACAATGAGCTAACTTTCTTCATTTAGGTGTGCTAAAAATCACACCCCTTACAGTTACTTGAGGTGAGGAACGGTGTGTGATTGTACTTACACACCGTAAAATTCAAGGCCTGGATTTATCTTTACTGCCAGCTATTCCCAGGTTGCTTTCACTCTTTCTCTACCCAACTGCCCATACTGTCCATTTAGACAACTGACTCTCCCCTGAGTACCAGTGAATTTCCTTTTTTTTTGCAAACAGGTGTAATGGTATGGAAAGGTTGGCTTCCACTACAGCTTTACACAATGCCTTATTGTATATGCAATATCTTACTGTATAGCTTAGCTTAGAATACAAGGTATATGTTTCACTATGAGAAATGACAAACGGTTAATTCATTTAAGTGTAAACTTCATTTCTTATTATTGGTAGACTTGCTTCTCTTTTTGACAAACAAATACTCTAGATAGATTTGGATATCAGAAGTGCACAACATCTTTTCCAAATGCAATGCCATCATGACTGATGTCAAAGTGAATAACTTCCTGGAATATCTGTTACTGCCTGTATTTCATAGTAGAGCAAACATTCAAGGCAACATAAACATACTATGCTTCACAAGACTTTTAGTACAGTATATGAAGTAGAATCAGAATATTTGATTTCAATAATGCTGATATTGAGGTTTAAAACAAGCTACAGTTATTCCAGCCAAGAAAGAAGTGAGGTTACTCTTTCTCCCCTTCCACTTGAGCCCTCCTTGGTTGTTGGCATTTGGTGTCCCTCCTCCAAGTCTAAACTGAATTCAGTTAACCGGTTTGATGTATGCAGACCTTGATATTGGTGCCTCTGACAGCACTTATTAGTTCCTACTTTTGCTTTTTGGGTATGTATTATCAACCAGTGTATGGAGCATTTTCTTATGTGCAAAATAGTTGTCATGTCCTTCCAAAATGTTGTGCACCTTCACCTTCACACTGCTGAAAGTCCTGACAAAAGTGTCTGGAAGTTTCATGGTAGTTCTGTTTTTTTGTATGCTGATACTGCTAATGTGATCTGCACAAAATACTCAGAACTAGACTTACAATATAATACAGGGCTTCATGATCAGTACCATGGACATCTTTCCTTGACTGTACATCCTGTCTGTTACAATGTTCACGTAAAATTAAAAACCGCAAATTTCTGCTAGCTTGAACATATTCATTGGTGTAAAAGCACTCTTTAATCTCCAATGAAGTAGAGCTGCCCATTGCACACAGAACTACATAAATATGTCACCAAGTGGTTAGTGTGTTTTAGTATTTACTATGTCTAATTTCAAGTGTATCAAGTAAGTATGTTCAGAGAGCTGCCACTCTAAGTGGCAGCTCTGTCATAAATTGACAGTAGGCTTTAGCTGTTATGCAACTTTATATAAGCCTGAAGATGTTGTATATTTAGGGCCAATGATTTTCCGTGATCGCGGAAAAACAGGGAAAATACAGAAATTAACATTTTTTACGAACTATTACGGAATTTGCCATTTTGGACATCTCTTGAAAATTATATTAAAAATTCATCATTTTGTGCCAAAGTTACAGTGATGGAACCTCCTGAATCAGCAAGCTGGCCCTGCCATGCCGATTCAGTATTGCAAAGCAGCGATTGCTCACAAAGTATAGGCTAGGCCACAGTACACTGCAGTATCCACAGCAAAAGTAGCCGCTGTGCCCCCTGTGCAGACAGCTGCACGACCGACTCCAATATTTTATTGAACACTTGTCCGATCTACCCATTTGTTTCATTTCTAATTGCCCCCTAAATGGTGTGGCTTGAAGCCAAAACAAAAAATACACGTAGGGCCTAGCCACCCAAGTTTACAGTACAAAATGTAAGTTAGAGCTATCAATAATTTAGGCTACGATCAAATCTAATGTTAGACATCGTAGTTGTCACCTGTCATATGTATAAGTTACCGCCTGTGTATGTGTTAATAGACATATGTACCAGGCCGGGAGTTGCAGCTCCTATCCCTTTATAGCTGTATGTACATATGCAGCACAAAACTGGGTCCCACTGCTACATGCACAGTATAATATACACACTGCCTTCAGCTGGCTGCTCAGCGTGTATCGTTAGAAGAACACTCAGAGAATGGGTGTACTTCAATTGGTAATAACATGACACCCTCTCTTAACAATTACATTACAAGCAAGGAATCCCCAAACTTTTAAAGAAGCCGCTTCATTTATAAACGCAAGTAGCCAATCAGTGAGCAGGGTTCTTCGTAATAGAGGTTTGTTTGAGGTACAGCATTAATGATTTTCAGCTGACTGTTACCATGTACTGTACAGCTGGTGCTGTGTATGTTGTTAGTCTTGATAAACAGTGATCGGAACTTTTTTGAAACTCTTTTCGGTTCATGACTTACAAGCACTCATACGTGATGCAAGGACATGAATAATATGGTTTGGAAACTGAACTTTTTTTTTTTTGGAAACTGAACTATTTTTTTAAAAATGTTAATTTTAAGTTGAAATTTTTGGAGACATATACCAGTAGTGAATTGACAAATGGCTGATGAATTGCATGTCGCTGACAGCCCTAGTATATAACTCTCCTGTACTAAAATGGAATTTCATGGAATCTTGAATAATAGTAAAGGAAAAGAACGGAATTTAAAATATGAAAATGGAATTTGCTTTTTTTTTGAAGTGGAAAATCATTGACCCTATGTACTGCATGTCTAGACTTAAATTGTACCTCAAGTCAAAAAATTCAAATATATTAAACAGCAGGAAAAATGAACTCTAACAGTCCAACTCCTATCTTCATAGCACATTCCTGAGCTTAGGTATGAAATGTTGAAATTTATTCACTCAAACAAATTTGTCCATTGTGCAATAATTTGTGATTTTCCTCCTGTTGTACAACTCACATATCCTACTTTGTTTTCCTTTAAAATTAAAAATGTTTTTATATAACCTTCAACACTTCCTGTTTGCTTGCAAAGCATGTTGAAGAGAAAGGGCTTACTTAATTATGTCTCCCCATTAGAGTAAAGGAGACATCACACCTTGGTACAAGGTGCAGTAACTTCCAGAAAAACAAAGAGATACAAAGATTGTAATTTGAGTAGTACAACAATGACATGGCATATTATTGCGCAATATACCTTTTTCAGTTGAATGAATAAACTTCAACATTTTATATCTCAGCTCAGGAATGTCCGATGAAGATGGGAGTTGGACTGTTAGAATTCATTTTTAATACTGTTTAATATATTTTTGAATTTTTTGACTTGAGGTACACTTTTAAATTTGAATAGCAAGTCTTGCGAAGAAAACTTTTGAACTACTTCAGTTAAGTCATTCTATAAAAATTCAAGAAGTACCTATGAACACCCCTTCTCTGCCTTTGTTTCAATGGTCCTGATCAAATACTGTCTTTAGTCAGATATAGCCACAGAGGGGTGTACTAATGACCAGGTAGCCAACAGGATCCCTCTGCAAAGCTTGCATCAGTGGGAACTGACTGTCCACACTCATTGACAGAAAAACATGCTAATTTCATCTTAAACAAGACTTGCATATGACAGTGTATGATTATGGGAAACATAGAGATCAGACATGATTATGCCCTTCTCTTCTCTGGTAGAAGCAATCTTCACAATGTACACTGCAAAGAAGTTCAAGGTTCCCACTCACCTACAAAAATGTGTGGCAAACCAATCTTCCAAATGCAACATGCTATGGTGATGCAAGTTCACATCCTAAAACAGGAGTTTTCTACATTTAAATGTGTTTTTTAATTTAATTCTGTGGCAAACTTCATATCATCTCAATATTTATTGTTACTGAATTCATTTCCATGCAGCCCAAAACTTTGAAGATGCAATTGAATACTACAGCAAGGCCATTGCACTTAACCCTACTGTAGCAGCGTATTTTGGGAACCGAAGTTTTGCCTATCTGAAAACAGAATGCTTTGGATCAGCATTAGCAGATGCAAGCAAGGCCCTGGAACTGGACAGGGCATACATCAAGGTAAGAATAATAGCATTCTTTTGAATGGAAATATGCCTAACCTGTCCTCCCACTTTAGTGAACCCCTCCCCATTGTACAAATGTGTATTTTGCTCTTGTTAATGATGTGGCCATATTTTTTGTATAAACTGTGTCCAGAATATTATAAGAAGTAGAGTGCACCATTTACCTGATTTTACCATTAGTATGCAATATCTCAAGAAACGATTATAAGATTCTAGCAAATGACTTGAAACTTTCATTTGAGAAATACTGTATGGGTAAACTGGCTCAATTTGCCCTATAGTAGAAATTTTAGGCAAATTATTTTACCTTGTTTCTTAATTTAGTACAGTATTACACAATTTGTTGAGGGAAATTGTTCAAGAAAAAAAAAATGGGAAAAACAATTAAATTTGGTAGCTGTTTATTTATGTAATTTATAAATGTGATGTTATAAAAATGTGAATGTAAACTCTTTTAATTGTCTGCAAGTGTTCATCCATTACAAAAATATGAGACCTTGAATTTTAGGAAAGCAAGTGCAATCCCACATCATCACTTGCTTCAAATTACTTTGAAAAGTCCAGTATTTTACACACCTAGGTGAAGAATGATAGCTAAGAGTGTAAGAGTGCTAAGTGCAGTATCAAAGTTTGAAATTAAATAGCACACCTATCACACTCCTTAATTTCCTGTTGAATGTGATTTGTAGCATGCCTGGAAAATCTAGAACTCAAGACCTGAAACTGTCATTTAAATAGCTTGCGTTGAAATGCTTTGCATTTCATGCATATTGAATTTCTGTCTTGTCTTGTCACAGTAGAAAATGAGGTATAGATTATTGATATCTGATTACTACATACAGTAGTGCATTAAAATGATTTTGAGAGTGTGTGGTTAAAGAAATAACTGTTCTCTACTTTTTCGAAATTCCAGGGCTATTACAGAAGAGCAACAGCAAACCTAGCACTTGGGAAGTTTAAAATAGCTTTGAAAGACTATGAAATGGTGAGTTACCTTTTCTTTAGGAACTTTCTTTAGGAACTTGCCCTCAATACATGTAGTTAATAATAGAAAGCAGTGTTGTAATCGAGTCACTAGATTAGTGACTCGAGTCACCACTTTTCAAACTTTTAAGTGACTCGAGTCACTGTACTATTTTAATGGGAAAATTACTCCTGAATTCGACTGAGTCACTATCATTTTGAGAGGAAGTGACTGGAGTTGTGACTTGTTACAACACAGATAGAAAGGCAATGTGCACTGGATGATGTTCATCTTGTGTAATAACGAAGTATAGGCTTTCATATTCCACTAAATTGATGGCTGCAATTTTGTTGTTAACAGAATATGCATTTGTAATATGATGGTGCAATACTTAGGAACTGATTGACATTTCTTGATGTCTGGTCAGCTCATTCTATTCCAGCTCATTTTAGACCCTTGAAATCCTAGAGCTCTCTTTGATTGGACCATTTTAAGAATGCACATGACAATTTTTATCTCAATGCATAACATGTATTGAGATATTGTCACACCAGCCGGTTGCTAGCTGTAAACTAAAATCCTATCCAGCATAGCCATGTTTGGTAGAGTTTACATTTTGTTCATAATATCTTGTAGAGCATACTTTTGTACAATTACTTATCCAGCCAAATTTTTAACTTGATAATCTGATAGGTTGATAACTTAAGATATTTTTTCGCTGACAAGTGATCAGAAAGTTGTGCAAAAGAAAAGTTCCTTTTCTGCCCATT
This sequence comes from Holothuria scabra, assembly GCA_037179385.1. Lineage (NCBI taxonomy): Eukaryota > Metazoa > Echinodermata > Holothuroidea > Aspidochirotida > Holothuriidae > Holothuria > Holothuria scabra. Next base: position 18,512,766 of record CM074180.1, read on the forward strand.
GTTTTATACTCCTTTTTCCCCCCACTATGCAATTGTGTGTGTTTTAGTCTGCTATTTTGTCTTTGGCTTCAAACCTCTGTTAAGTCAACCATAGGGTAACTGTTATGATGATCTTGTCTGGTCTAACTATGTTTGTCCAGCCATTCTCTTGTTATGGAGAAGTTTATTTACAATTGATTGAGTTTCCAAACAGGATGCCAGTAGTTTTCAACCTTCAAAAGTTGTGCTCTTCAGCAAGAGGTTTCAGTGAGATTATAAGAAATATGAGGTTGATGTTAGAAAAACTAGTTAGGAAAGTAGTAGTATCATGAAAAACTTAAACACATCATTTCAATGCTTCATGATTAACATTGACCATGCATAAGAGTATTGAGATTCTGCAGCATAGCTGCTCTAGTTCACCAGTGCCAGTCCCAACAAGTAATTATAATATAAGGATAAATTTGGTGACAATATGTCCTGGAGGGACCCCGGTGGGGGTCAATGTCATTTGGAAACCAAGTCACATAAAGCATCTGTCCAGCTATTGTATTTTGTATCTGTGTTTGAAAAGAGTGATGACAACTAGGGCTGTGACGGTTAATCGGTTAACCGGTTAACCGACCGACTCGTGGGTTACTCGTGCGTGATTCCTCTTCATAGATTAACCGTTTTTGTATTGCCAATAACTCAGTCGCCGCGGAGTGGCTTTTGTTAGTAAACTGTTACACAAACATCGCGCAACAAACAGTGTCAGTTTCTCACAAATTATCGCTCAAACAATAACTGTAAAAAGAGTTTTAAAATTGGCCGTTCGATTGAACGGATTAATTAATTAAGTACATGATGATGAGTGACAAGTGGCGCACCCATTGTTACTTTCGTTGGCAGAACTTCATGTGCTCGTCTCCTAATCCCTTCAATAGCAACACCCAAGCACAACTTTAGAAATTAGCGGCATGTTTGAGAATGAGATATTACCAAGCGAAAAGAAAGCCATAAGACAAGCAGGGAGCTGTAACAAAAGTGACCAAGCCCTGTATTTCTATGGCAATAAAACCTCTGCGAGACCATGATTAGGGCACAAAAGTATATTTGAATAAGTCTTCCCACTGTAGCTATTCGAAATATTTTATCATGCTTTACCTCCGTAAATTTCATTATTTTTCATTGTTAGTAGCAGTATTTGGAAAAAATTTAACCCATAAAAATACGATCGTAAGCACCAGATAATTCCCGCCATTTTGTTGTTTGCCCAATATCATATAAAATGGAACATTCCTTGTTGACTTTTATGAATAAGCATGCGCAGTTCGTTGAACCAACTGGGTTGTAGTTGCGATAATGTACTGTACTGTAGAAGTCAACCCTACGATGCACGTAAAAATAACGATCTCATTTTTAGCGGTCTTGGACAGCAAAAAATGGACTCCATTAACGTTATCTTATGGTTCCTTCTTGATATTAATATCCCCGTATTTTTGCCACTTCTTGTCCAGACCTTACCGTCTTGTTTCAAAATAATGAGCAAATGAAATACACTTAAGTCGGACGCCCGAAAAATCCAAGTACGCAGAGATTTGTACTGCCGTTTCTTAGTGAATTTAGCACGGGGCTTGGCTGGCTGCACATGTCAGCTATGTAAGCTTCCGCAGTGCGATCGTCATAACGCAAACTCAATGGGGAAATTCGTTCGGAAGTCTGGTATTTTCACACATTAAATCCCATAGGCGATGGTGCGAGTTGTGATTGGCTGGCTCAGAATCAACGTATTTGAACCAATCACAATGCAGAGGCAATTCAAATTTTGCAATAGATCGTGTGCATATGATGTCATCGAGCAAAACATGGTCCCTTGTTTAGTGGTAAAAATGGATACGCCCGCAAGTCTACTGCATGCAAGGGACCACGTGCGTAATTGTTTTTGTTCGTAACGACGTCATATGATAACATTCCATAAGTCCTACTGTAAATAACTTTACGGTAGGAATGCTGGGAATTCCTTAATTTATGCAGGATAAAAGGGCTTGGTTGTGCTGTTTGCGGCTGGTGGGCGGTTTACAGTGCAATTGTACAGATCGCTACTATGACAAACACGTGAGCACTGTACATGTATTGAACACTGCATCGCAAGCAAGCTGCATCAAAACAGCGGTGTGGGAGTGTTTCATGAAATAAATGACAATATAACATAGGGTTATCCGGGAATGCAACTGTTGGTGGAATTTTAAAAAGTGCACATGGTCTGAAGAAAGTTTCAGTAAATGCGGGATGGGTTTTTACTGTGACAAGATGATATAAACTCAGTGCAAAATACCAACATTTTTGCCACATACTTACATGGGCGAACATGACTTATGGAGCCATTTTTAGACTTTTTCTTTCTTGTACAAAAGTGGTGGCGCTCTTTGGAAATGTTGACTTTCTGTTGTTGTGTGAACATTACGTCATTTTCGGTTAAACGGTTAACCGCCGGTTAATAAAATCGGTTAAACGGATAGTGAATTAACAGAAAATGCACAGCCCTAATGACAACCCAGTCTAGAAGTGTTGGTCATATTTCAAACTATCTGGGACAAAATTAATTGATTAAAATTTAACAGACCTCTTGGCCATGGCACTGGAGGCTTCCAATTGGATCTTGTAAGAACTCACAAGATGGTCAGTTTGACAGTTTATTGAAAAATGTATTTTTTCTGTTCACCAGGTGAAAAAGTACAGACCAAATGATAAAGATGCAAAATCAAAGTACACAGAATGTCATAAAATAGTGACACAACAAGCATTTGAAAGAGCCATCCGGGTGGATGAGGCAAAGAAAAATCTTGCCGATACTTTGGACATTGCAAATATGGGTGAGTTTAAATAAGTTGATATGAATTGTTCTGGTATTCATGTATTGTTTTAATGTATGTATTGTTTTAATGTATGTATTGTTTTAGTTCAGTCCTTTATTGTTTTTTGGCAAATATAAGGTATAAATATTAAAAAAGAATCAATGTACATATGTAAGTGAATAGTCTACAGATCAGAACTCAGTGTATAACAAGTAAGTTGAAGCCCAGTAGTATTGAATAAAATGGCCTGAAATGCTTTGTCAGAAGGACGGATACATTGGCTGTGACAGAAGACGGGAGGGAATTCCAAAGCCAGTTGGCACAATTACGAACAGAGTTGTGCTGTAAAGAACTTTGAATAGTGTCCAGATGTAGGGATGCAAATTGTCTTGTGTTGTGATCATGAACTGAAAAGTTAAGAGAAAAATAATCTGAAAATTAACTGGGCAGCAGGTTGTGTAATGAGCATTAGCTGAATTTGGCAATATTGGTATTAAAAGTATCAAAATATACAGTACTTAAATTGACCTCTTGGCCATGGCAGGAAGCTTCCATTCTGATCTTGTGAGACTTCACAAGATCTTAATGTTTAAAAAATGTTAAATTCAATTATTAATTTTAGTTAAGTATTTTCCCAGTTTAAAAGAACTACTTTGATAGTGTTCCTCTAATTTTGGTGATGGTTGGAACAATTGTAGCGCATTTTTCCAGTTTTAGCAAGATCATTAATCTGTGACCCTATAGTATGAAACTTTATAGTAAATGCTGTTGTAGATACTGCAGGTTCAATTGTAAGTTTATGGGCCAGTATGTTAAATCGACACCTGTATTGATAGCATTTTTTATCTTATATATATTCTGCTAGGTCAGCAACTTTGAAGTGCAATTATTTTTTCAAACTGAAACTGTTGTGTTATTCCTTTTCTTGTATTGGTTTCATAGTTGTGATTTGTTTGTGAACCCTCCAAACTTTCTAGGCATGGTGCTCAGCTATTTAACATGGCTGTTCTTATAAGGCGGCCAATGTTTTCTTTTGATGTCTCCCAGGTTGCTTCACATTACTTTGAGTCTCACATTTATTAAAAGACAGAATGGTTTAAGCCTATCTCCAGTTTCAATGCGTTGGAAAGATTCTTACCTCTTACAGTTCTAATTAGTTGTTTTTAAAATTCAGTTTCTATTTGTGTTTCTGAAGAGACTAGCAAAAAACGTTTCACATTTTCAACCCCAAAATATTCATGAAGCAAACATGCAAGGCATTTTGTCTGTACATAAACATTACCTTTGTTTTTCATTCAGTACTTTTCATAAATTTTCATCATAATTTCATGCTTTTGAAGGAAGACTTTGGAATTTTTCAAAAGTCATGCTTCTCTATGATAACCATACCCTTATTAAATTTAAGAACAAAACAATTGAAAACAAGGAAATCAAGTCTTCTTTATCAAAGGGAATCAATCACGCCATTCCTTACCTCAAGTTCACTTGAGGTTACATCTGTCATATCTCAACTGATGCAAAGTACACATGTATGAAAACTAAATGAAAATTCTACCATCATGTAATGATTTAATTTGCTATAAATAAATTTTTATTTGAACCCTTCAGCCTTTAAAAGGTGACCTGTCATCTCATGAATACCCCAACATTGTACTTTGTCAAACTGGGTGACACTATATAACGCAGTTGTGTTGGTGTGTCGTTTAAATCACATCTACCTAACTAACTACTGTAACCAACTATCATCTCATGAAAATGCATTTAACAATAAGCCAAATTCTGGATTAGGTCACAAAATACCCTTGTTTTAAATTCAATTGTGAAACTGATTGGATGTGCTGTCAATAATGCAAAGGTTTCCAATAGGCTGTCACTGATGTGACATTATCCGCAGTGTATTGAATCTCTTCATTGATTGAAGTTAAGACACGGGTAATTTGTGACGTCATCCAAAATCTAGCATAGATTTTATTGCATTTTCAAGAGACAATAGTTCATCTTAAAGGAAGTAAAAGCATGAAGGAAGATATATCTTCTTGGTAAATGTTGAATTTACTTTTAGGAGTGGGTGAGCAATAACTACTATCAATAATTGCAAGTTGTGGTGAATTATCAAATGATCGAATGTTGACCACAACACAGAAATTTTAGCAAAATTTTGTTGTTTTCATTGGCAGTTATTGATGATAAATACAGCGGACCAAAACTTCAAGATGGCAAAGTTACCAAGGAGTTTGCTGAAGAATTATTAGAATATTTTCATAAGGAACAAAGACTAGAAAGGAAATATGTTTACCAGGTATGTGTTTTTTAGAGATTCATTTATGGATAGTTTCAAAATTCAGTAGAGAATTAATTTATGTCCACTATGCTTTGACTCCCCTTAAGACAATTCTGCCAAGATGTCTGGAGTTTGACTCCTGGCCGGTTCATACCGATGTCTTCAAAAATTGGAACCTACTGAGCAGTGTTGTTGTTGGTGCTCAGCTTAAGCAATGCATTAGGGAAAACAAACCAGTGAGCCACAAATGGAAAAAGGCAGGCCCTCCCGACTAAAACCAATTGCAAACTGAGTTGCAAAACCTTATCTAATTACATATTGACCATGATGTCAAATATAAAAGAAGGAAAAAAAATATGGAACAAGAACCACTACACTTAAAATATATCTGCTTTCAAGATGACAAAGCTTCAGATTTTATTCTCCGATTCTGTTATTTTTAAAGTCAGGTGGTAAATTTCCCCACAACTTTTGGGAAAATATGTTTGCAAATAGTGGATTTAAAATGTAGCAGCTTGTTGAGATTGCCAATGTATGCAGAGTTAAAGATACATATTAAATTTGGTCACTGTTGTTGTGCAATGTGACTTGACTGTTGAAGTAATCCTCTCACAAAGTGCTGTGAAGAATGAACTCATTTCCTTTCAACTTTAGTTAATGACAAAATAATACCTTAAGAAATATATCAAATTATTCTGAATTGGTTTTGTCAGATAGGAAGCATAAAATAAGACAGACAGCTTTCATTTTACTATTACTCTATTTTCGAAGTTGTGTGATTATAAACTTCAGATTTGCAATGCTTTAAGTTTGCGTGACTTCTGTTTTGGGTCAGATAAGGTTTGTTATGCGTAAGGTCATAAGGTTGAACATAAAAGCAGGTTTGTTGAAGTATTGCACCTTTAAACTTGGTGCGGGTATGTTGTTAATTCCATTTAGGCATACCTGGTATTCCAAAACACTTCATAGTGATAAAAAGAATAGCAGATTGCAACGGTTGATTCATTGTTTAAAGCGTGTGATTACGTATAATGTTGGTTTTAAACTTTAAAGGCAGTTGCACAATCTCAGTTTATTGCTTCAGGGTGAGTATGCAAGACCCTTATGTTTATCCAGAACACTCTCACTACAATATATTCTGTGTAAATATGAGCTACAGCAACTCTGTATTGTTGGAATTTGCTGTCAATCAAAGAGTTGTGCGAACTAAGTTTGTCTGTAGATTACTTCAAAAACTGTAGTTTGTGGTGAGAGTTGACTGCATTTATAAGTATTTGACATGATGCATCTTATAAATATGCCTCACCTGACTACATATGATGACCTTTATGTTTTGTTTTGACAGGTAAGGTAATACTTTCACTTTCTCTCAGATGTGTTTTATGTTCTTCCAACAGATTCTGTTACAAATAGACAAGCTATTTCAAGAACTTCCAACGCTATGTGATATAACTATACCAGAAAACACAAAATTTACAGTGTGTGGAGATGTACATGGCCAGTTTTATGATCTATATAATATATTTAAACTCAATGGAATTCCTTCAGAAGAAAACCCTTATGTATCCTTTACATGCTCAAGCAAGTAGCACTTGTTTAATCTATGGCAGTTCATTACTTAGAATCATTAGAAATATAATGGTCAGATTCTCTACTTTCAGTGTAAATATGTAGGCTTTTGGAATGTTTTGTTGAAATGTGAAGACAGTTTAAATGTTTGCATTGTGGTTGCTTAAGTTGTTGGTTTATTTACATTTAGTTTTCAGGACTGGCCGGAAAATCGTATTTTATACGAACAAGAAATGAGGACATTTCTTTTCTGGAGGGAGAGTAATGTAAGCGGTAAAGTAGTTATCTCAGTCTAGTTTAAAGTTCTCTGTGTTGATCATCTTTGATTTGTATTCTCTGTTACTCACCTGTAGGTTCAGCGAGTTTTGCACATAGTTATGTCTTTAGTTATGAGCGTAGGTTAGTTCTTTTGTAATTTGCATTAGAATAGTTTAGGTGTGTCGCGTATGTTTGTATGTGCGTGTTAAGTTAAAAGTAGGAAAGGGAAGAGTTTAGTTAAGCTCACGATGGAATAAGAAGAAGGACTATAATAAATGGGTGAATGTCGAGTCCGTCTCTGTGTACGTAATTTGAACCCGCCTCGAAGTTTCCACGTTACACTAAAAGTGCTGGCATTAGTGATAAAATGGTTATGTTAGTGATGAAGTGCTGAAAATTATTTTGAGCCCTGGTGTGGGGCTGAATCTCTGTCAAGTAGACTTGACAAATTTTGCTTCTCTGTTTAAGCCATGTAGCCCTGTTGGAGTAGGTGGCAATTAAAATTAATTCTGATGGGGGAAGTTTATTGTTGATCTTAGTTGCTCCTGTGTACAGACAGAGTAACCACAATTCCGAGCCCTGTAACTTTTGTACATAGCTGAAGCTACCGCTATCAGTGTTGTCTTTCTAGTGTCACAAAAACTGACTGCTCCATAAAATGGCATGTGTAATCAAGTGTAAGAGCATCCTCTCCGCATGGAGGAGGCTTGGATAGTTCCCAGGTCAAGTCATTCCAAAGATTTTAAAAATACAGGGTTCCTGTGGCCTGGAAAAGTCTTGAAATTTTATTTTCATTTTTCAGGCCTGGAAAAGTCATGGAATATTTTAAAAATGACAGAAGTCATAGAAAAGTCATGAAATTTAGCCCAAATCGTAAATAAATGTCACAACTGTCACGCTATTAAAGTTTTATCAAATCATTTTGGAATTTTTGTGATGAAGTATTCATGTTAAGGTGTTGAAATAGTCATGGAAAAGCCATGAAATTTTATTTTTCTTAAGGTGCAGGATATGGAACCTACTGCCATTGTGGTGGATGCTCCACACAAGCAATGGAGTTTGGATAACAATCTAGTGTCCTACAACTGGAAAAATGTCTGTGGGTGTCTCTAGATTAAACAAGAAGTTTAAATGTTAAAAGCAGCTCATTGAGTTGGTCCCTGAAATTCAAGAAATTTTCCCAAACCTGTGGAAGTTTTTCTCACATACCAATGACAAATGGTCAGACTTAGACAATTCCCTTAACTTAACTTAAACATAACTGTTTTATGAGTGAGTATTTATTGGCTCAATTTGGTTTTCAAAATATTAGTGACCAGATGCTTTTTGATTCCTTGCCGTAGGCCAAGGAATCTATGCGATGGTGATGTCGTGTGTGTGTATGTGTGTGTGTGTGTATGTGTGTGTGTATGTATGTGACGCTTTGGCTTGTAAACACGATATCTCAAGAAGGGTAAGTGTGACTAACCTCATATTTAGTGTGTGGGATGGTCATATTAAGTAGATGATCCCTATTGTTTTTGGTGGAGATCAAAGGTAATTTGGGGTCACGAGAGGTCAAAAGGTCAAAGCCTTGTAAACACGATATCTTGAGAACGGTACATGTGACTATGCTCATATTTTGTGTGTGGGTTGGTCATATTAAGTAGATGATCCCTATCAATTTCCTTTTAGGTCAAAGGTCATTTGGGGTCACGAGAGGTCAATAGGTAAATTCCTTAGAAATTGCTTGTAAACACGGTATCTCAAGAAGAGTAAGTGTGACTATCCTCATATGTGGTGTGTGCATTGGCCATATTGAGTAGATGATCCCTATTTTTTTTGGTGGAGATCAAAGGTCATTTGGGGTCACAAGAGGTCAAAAGGTCAAAACCTTGTAAACATGATATCTTGAGAGCGGTACATGTGACTATGCTCATATTTTGTGTGTGGGTTGGTCATATTGAGTAGATGATCCCTATCAATTTTCGTGGAGGTCAAAGGTCATTTGGGGTCATGAGAGGTCAATAGGTAAATTCCTTAGAAATTGCTCGTAAACATGGTATCTCAAGAAGAGTAAGTGTGACTAATCTCATATTTGGTGTGTGCATTGGCCATATTGAGTAGATGATCCCTATTGTTTTTGGTGGAGATCAAAGGTCATTTGGGGTCATGAGAGGTCAAAAGGTCAAAACCTTGTAAACTCAATATCTCGAGAATGGTACATGTGATTATGCTCATATGTGGTGTGTGCGTTGGTCATATTAAGTAGATGATCCCTATTGTTCTTTGGTGGTGGTCAAAGGTCATTTGGGGTCACGAGAGGTCAATAGGTAAATTCCTTAGAAATTGCTTGTAAACAGGGTATCTCAAGAAGAGTATGTGTGACTAATCTCATATTTGGTGTGTGCATTGGCCATATTGAGTAGATGATCCCAATTTGTTTTTGGTGGAGATCAAAGGTCATTTGGGGTCACGAGAGTTCAAAAGGTCAAAACCTTGTAAACACGATATCTCGAGAATGGTACATGTGATTATGCTCATATGTGGTGTGTGGGTTGGTCATATTGAGTAGATGATCCCTATTGTTTTTTGGTGGAGGTCAAAGGTCATTTGGGGTCACGAGAGGTCAATAGGTAAATTCCTTACAAATTGCTTGTAAACATGAAGTGTTGAGCCGATAACCGATAGGTATTATGGGTATCGGCCCATAATGGCGTTATGGGTAAGATATTGGTATCGGCACAAATGAAGGCTGTCTCCGATAATGGCAACCAATAACAAGTATTTCATCATTTCAACAGTAAAGAGGTAAAATTCTCGATATGCACTTAAATAAAATACAGATCATTTCGTTGAACATAAAATATTCAACAAATTCGTTGCAGTGAACGTACACAAACTAGATCAACTACTCCGCAAGCCCGCAGTTCGTAGTCTATAGAATATTTAGCGCAATCCCCATGGGCGTCTGCAGAAAAAAAGTCAGGGGGGGCAAAATTTTTAGACGGGGGCAAAACCTCCTAGTCATCATGAATTGACATGAAATGTGCGAAAATTTCAGCCCAAAATGCCTCCCAGATCGCCGGAAATGGCAATTCCAAAGCCTATTTTTGGCATAGAAACTTGGAAAAAACGTTTGGTTCGGGTTTTTGCTTTGATTTTTATATGTTTTTTTTCAAATTTTTGATTTTTCAGGGGCAAAAGCCCCTTTAATCTTACCTGCGGACGCCCATGGCAATCCCGATGCTTTTCATTTTGGAAGCAGTTCTTAACAGACAACGCTTGCTTGTTGTGTTCTTTCAACAATTAACGTACACACCTATAGCAGAGTGCACGCACCGTAATGTGCAATCTATAGCCAATTCGCTATACAAATCTGTTGTCCGTTTACGCTAGTCAAATTCTTCAGAATCCCGCGACAAATCTCAATGGAGTTTCACTGTGTGAATTTCGCCACCTGCAGAAACAGTAACTCAATGGGGATTTCCACCACTGTGTACAGCAGAGCGGCATGCTCAACGTTCACGATCTCGAACGTTCGATTGAAAGAGCTAACTCAAGAGACCAATGCCTGAGACAAAATGTACGATCTCATGAAGTATCGTAACCGCTTTTTATGCGCGTAGAAACGGGCACAGACAAACAAATGAAAAATTCCATACCGGACCAGATGAAGACATAAACTATGAACTGTCCTAACCAGCGAACGATCGGCGCTGTGTAAGGGAGTCTTATCATTATCAGCAGTATCCATGTACAAACACATTCTCTATACTGTAGTGTGTATGTATATGCTGAGAACACCTGTGGTATAATGTAGATACGTATGCCGCTCGCAAGTTTTTTTTCGTAGTAAAGCTTGGGGAATTGCACTGTGCAGTCCATACACATACCTATAAATGTGGCATACTGTACTTGCGTCACGGCATATATGTTAAGGCGCACAAAAAAAAAACTTTACAGTCTGGCTGTAGGTGACGAAATGTGTTTTACACTAAATACATCGTGATTGATTGCTTAAAACACTTCGTCAGAAAAACGGAGAATTTTTCAGGGAAACAAAGTAACAGAAACATGAAGACTTAGTTCAAAATAAGTTTAAGGTGCAGTAGTGATAAAATTATAATTTTGCAATGATAACAAAACGTGTGATTACAGAAGATTTTTTTTTTTTGGGTATCGGTATCGGGCCGATATTAACTTTGAGTTATCTGTTATCGGCAAGTTCCGATATCTCTGTTATTGGCTCAACACTATAAACACGGTATCTCAAGAAGAGTAAGTGTGACTATGCTCATATTTGGTGTGTGCATTGGCCATATTGAGTAGATTATCCCTACTGTTTTTGGTGGTGGTTAAAGGTCATTTGGGGTCACGAGAGGTCAATAGGTCAAAACTTAGTAAACACGATATCTCGAGAACGGTACATGTGACTATGCTCATATTTGGTGTGTGGGTTGGTTGTATTGAGTAGATGATCCCTATCGATTTTCGTGGAGGTCAAAGGTCATTTGGGGTCACGAGAGGTCAAAAGGTCAAAACTTCGTAAACCCAATATCTCAAGAACGGTACAGGTGACTGTGCTCATATTTAGAGTGTGGATTGGTCATATTGAGTAGATGATCCCTATTGATTTTCCCAAAGGTCAAAATTCATTTGTCAGCAAGTTCAAAGCCTGACAAGCTTTCCTGCACAGTCTTTCAAGAAAGGTCACTTGTAGGGTCCTGTAACTTTTCATGTAGATAGCACATAGTGAATACATGGTCCCAGAAGTTTTTGGTGGAGGTCAAATGTTATTTGGGTTCACAACGGGCAAGAGGGATCTCTATGTAGGAAGATTGGATGCCTTGCATGTGTACTTTGTGGGCACATTATGGAGCCCTGTTAATTGAAAAACATTGCAAAGCAATGTCAATGTGAAAAAAGGCCTTACATTTCAGTGGCAAGGAATCACGAAGCCTTTTGGCTTTCTGGTTCAAATTATGCTCAAAACAGTTACAACTCAGTATATCACACAATTCAAAATTTTAACTTTTTCTACAATTATTGGATATGAGACACCAATTATGCTAATTTTAAGCATTGTTCAGGGATGAGCTTTTTCCGTGAATTCGCGGATTTCCGTGATTTTTTTCCTGCCTCCGTGATTTACCTTTCCCAATTTCCGTGGTTTTCTGACAGCATTATTTTTCAGTGGGTCGTCGCTCTTGTACTGTAACTCCCCGGACTATTACTGGCGTTACCGCTGCAAGCTCCATCATTGCTTATCCTGCCTGCAGGGAGTTGTAATACTCCCAGTCAAAGTGAATCACGTTTATCATGCACCATGCACACGTACGTAAGTTCAGTACGTAAATCTGTGCATGCGTAAGTTGTCACGATCATCAGCAGTTGACTGTATACATGCAGTATCATGCATGATGCAGTAACCTGTGCTGTGATCGATCGGAAAATGAGTCGGCCGCTTATAAAGTTGATGTAACAGTTTTTAAAGTAAATGGAATATTGGTCTTGGATAGAGAAAGAACTTCTTCAGATATCGAAAAGTGATAGTCTGAAGTGAATTAATGTGGTGCAATTGTGAGCCATTCCGGCAATTTCATTCGCAAGATGAGCAACTTTGAAACAGCATAGGCCTAGCCTAGGTCTAACGTTAGGCCTAACGTTATACAACATCGTAACGTTAGTTGTTACAACTTAACGTTACAGCTATCCCAAGGTTTTCTAATCGGGATTGATGGACATCTTCACCACTGAGTTTTACAGCGATTGAAGAACTGTTCAACTTGACATGCTTCAGTGTAGGCTGGGCCTACTTAGGGTCTAGCCTAACGTTAGGCATAGCTTAGGCTAGGCCTAGCCTATGCCTAGGCCAATTTTGACTGAAAACTTTTCTTGGAGTGTTTTATTTTACCAATGTACTGATTAAAATAGGCCTCCAAATGATGTCTTGAATACTCTATTTTCTCAGAGCTTCCGGGGGCTTCGCCCCCTGGACCCCCACCGGGGCTTAGCCCCTGGACCCCACCAGGGGCCCTAAGGCGGGCCCCTGGACCCCACCCGTTAAAGCGGCGCACTTCGCGCTCTGACTGACGCCTTGGGCGTCAGTCATGTTTGCCCAGCAATGTTCAGTGATTTTTTTATTAGACCAGGCTCATCCCTGATTGTTATGTGGCAGTACCCTTTATCATTCTCATTTAGTTATCTATATCAACTCAATGAGCTCCTTTAGGGCACAAAATGCTATCAAATAACTAACTTCACAAAATGGCTAGCATTCACCACTCTAGAACCATGCTGTGTTTGTGTTTTTCGAACCAGTCTGGGATTCCATTGTACATTCAAACATAGGATAAATGAATTCCATTACACTGCAGTCACCTGTTTTGTTTATTCTTCCTTATCTTACATTATACAGCTTTTTAATGGAGATTTTGTGGATAGGGGATCTTTTTCTGTAGAGGTCATTTTAACTTTGTTTTGTTTCAAACTGTTATATCCAAATCATTTCTTTTTATCTAGAGGTGAGTTGTAGCATCTTCATTTTGTTAGTCAATATAAAATTTACATTCTTCAAAGGAAGGTTCAGCTTCATTTGATTGTAATCATAGTAATTTTATTTGGTGAAACACTAGAGTTATTGAAATGTTTGGAAAAGTTGGTGACAATTGCTAATAAGGAGATGTTAAGGAAGGGGGTTAATAATGGGTTGGGTCACGGTTGCCATGTGATACTTTTTGCCTATTTTATTACTCTCTACAAGATGGTTGAAAGGTTGTGTCCTACAGTGGCTGTATGCCCTATTCAGGAACTGCAGGTCAAAAGGTCATTTGAGAATACCAAAAACCTCCTTGTAAGAGTTCAGTATTTTGCTATCCAAATGAAAAATGTGTTATTTGTGGTACAGAAGTTTGGAAGTGATACAGTTTATTAAAAATGTTCACTGCACTGCTGTACTCAGAGTCAAAGCTTATTCATGTGCTTTACTGTATACCCAACATAGCAGGTGTGCACAACTTGTACTTGTAATAAAATGTTACAGGAAGACAAGTCATTAAGTACTCTATGTAAACACTTTGGACTGTTGCACAGGGTTATCAGTTATTAAATTATGATTTGTAGATAGCTTGAGAGTGTAAAAAGATTATGATTCCGGTATGAGAGTTAGTTATCAGTTGGTTTTGTATTAAGTAGTCATTAATAATTTTTTTGCATCTACTAAAAGATATTTTTAGACATGAGAGTGACTTTGAGAATATTCCATTTCCCTTCTCAACCTGGCAACCTTTTATTCCAGGTTTCATGGATGTATCGAAGAATGATAAGTGTTTAGAGAGAGAGAGAGGGTTTGAACTTATAGAACTAAAATGACAATTTTTTCCATGACTTTTCTCAAAATTTGCTTTGAGCCTTTGAATCACCTACTCCAATATTTGCTGAGCTCTGATGTTTAATAAAAGTGAATATTGGCAAGCATTGCATCACCAGTCATAATTAATTACCCAGCTGTATGCAAGTTTGGTAACTGTATAATACAATGCATCCTTTGATCCTTGAGCAAGGTCGGTCTGTGTTGGTGAGGAGCGTTAAGCATTTTTGTGCATTGACATACCTCTCTCCTATCAAGTGATGGACTGACTGCATGGTCAAGTTGTTAAAGCATCAGACTTGTAGTCAGGAGGTCTGGAGTTTGAATCATGGCCCAGTCATACCAAAGACTTTAAAAACAGAACCTAACTGCCATTGTGCTAGGTGCTCAGCATAAGCTGTGGAGTACGGGAAAACAGCCAATGAGCCACAACTGGGAAAAAGGCTGTGGCAGGCTTGACTTGAATCAATTGGTTGGAAACTCTTTTTAAATCTAAAATCTCATGAAAGTGACTGTAAGTGGCCTTAAAACTCTTCCTAAATCTAAAGTCTCATGAAAGTGACCCAAGATTTCGTTGCTTTTGATTCACATTTGGTGTTGAATATGGTGCATATATTTATATGTTGCTTTGGAAAACTTTGACACACCGCTTCATCACAGCTCAGATGAACATAACCCACAGGTTCCCAGGGGTCGGAGGGTGGTTGTTACAAAATTGATTAAGTGCATAAACTATTCACCAGTTATGCAGTCTAATTTCTTTTGTATTTTTTCAGGAAACCATGAAAGTGAAACTATGAATCAAATGTATGGTTTCTTTGGAGAAGTCAAGTCCAAGTACACAGCTCAGATGGCAAACCTTTTCACAGAAGTCTATAACTGGTTACCACTGGCCCATTTAATTAACAACAAAGTTCTCGTAAGTTATCCTCAGTCTATGACATATTGCTTTTATGAGTGCCAAGATCCCTAGGTACCTGTTGTGTGAGGTTAAGAGCTATTCATTGCGGCTACAGCTGGGATTGGTTTCTGTAACATTTTTAATGCTAATGATTGTTGTGTGCACAATAGTGCAACTCTGATGCATGGTCTCACATACCATGTTATCCCATGTTTACACCATGGCAAAACCACAGGTTAACATGGTATTTTAGGTGTGTGTTCTTGTGTGTCTGGAGCTAGGTTCATTGGATTTCACTACCATAATGATGAGGTCAAATATATTTGCAGGAATTTCAGTTATCTTACATTTGATAATTACAAAAAAAAGCAATTAAAGCTAATGTTTTCACCATCAACATTTGATTTAAAGCTACCAATCTGCTGTCTTGAATTCCATGTGACAGCACAAAAAATTTTTATGGTTGCTCCGACCAGTAGCCCTAGACCCCAGAGTTAGAATTCTGACTAAATCAGACAGATGCTTAATCTCAATTGGGTGGAAACTTGGACACTTACATGCCCAAGGTTGCATTCTAGAAGTAGGAAAAAATTAAATTACTTTCCTCTCTGAGAAAATAGTCCTGTATGACCATGAAGATGTTACTTCCTAATGATAAGATGCAATGTCCTCTGGGAATGCAAAATATGTAAAAACTTTTTCAACTTCCTTTTCTGTAAATCTGTGTTATATGTAAGTGTGAAGAGACTTGTGTATCTGAAAAAAGCTTGAATATGTTTTGCAATAAGATCTGTTTCATAAGTCTTCTACACATATAGTGCAAATTCTGTGTGAAACCCACTGCTCCATATATATGTCCTACACAAAGTCAGGGGTTCCACCAGAAACACAAAAGGTTGGGGGGGGGATTTATTACTGCTAAACCCCATGTCCAAAGTGATGCTGTCCTAGGCTTAAGTTATGAGTGGGTTTAGGGGCACAAAAGCTTGCTTCATGGCCCTATAAGGTGCTATTTTAAGGGTTTTAAAGGCCATTTATTTGTGTAAGTTCAAACATTGCTGCAAAAGTGTCTTGTTTTTAAGTAGAAAACAAAAAAATAGACAATCTTCTAATTTTTTGGAAATGAAAGTGGAGATTTTACCCACCTTCTTCTGGAAGTGGGAGTAGGGACAAATCCTCCCTTACCCACCTCTGGCAGAAACACGGAATGTTCAGTGGTGGGACCACATGTTTCATTGTTATTTCTCCAAAATGATGCAGTGTGTTGTCTATGCATAAACTTGGTAAGGTCTATCCTCTGAATATCAGCCATAATTTACTTGTCTTAGTTACAGAGTTTTGAAGTATTGTTTCTTACTATCATTAAAAACCTTTTTCTTTTTTTGTAGGTGATGCACGGAGGCTTGTTTAGCTCAGATGATGTTACTTTAGATGACATCCGCAAAGTGGAAAGAAATAGGCAACCACCAGAATCAGGTACAGTAGCACAGACAAATCCGATCAGCACTGGTTTTTAGTGACTGTGGGCAGCCATTAGTGGGGTCCATCAGCCTTGAATTGTCTTTACATATCGTCTTCATGAGTTTCAAAACCTCATATTCAGTAAAATTGAAGGAATCAAGATACAATTTAGTGTAAAACCATCCATGATACAGGTAAGCAAGGAAATCGAAAGATTAAAAGGTAATGGACCCAGTTATGGCTGACTGAAATCAGACCATCACTTGCTGTCTGGATTTGTCTGTAGGAGTGATGATATTCAATGTTTAGTTCAGACAGCATGTCAACCACTTGTATGATGTACTTGTAGAGCATGCTGAAGGCACAGATCCCATTCCCACAGGTCCCATTTTGGTATGTCTATTCATACAAAAATTCTTAAAATGTTACCCAGTGCCATTGTGTGTGATGCTGCATAACACCATGAAGTAGGGGAAATAATTCAGTGCCCACAACTGGAGAAAAAGACTGTGAACTAAGGTACTGCTAGATGAAACCGAGAGTTTGTAAATTGAGGTGTAAAAGCCTATGTAACTAACGTCACAGCCAGATATGAATTAGGATTACCATCTGTCCTAATTAATCAGAATTGTCCCATTTTTGAAAGGAAAGGTGAACGTGACTATTGAGGCAAACTGTCACAATTTGTTTGTTAGTTGTTTGATTGTTTGCTAACTGGGCTAGCAGCAGGACAACTAATGAAGTATTGTTGTTAGCAGTTAACTATGCAGGCTAATAGGAGTAGCATAATTACAACTTGACATTTGCATACATTCATCAAACAGCTAACCAGGCTAACCGCTAGCAGACAACAATGCATTATGGTGAAACTACTTCTAAGCATAAAGCAAAATCTGAATTTTTTGCAAAGGGGAGGGGGACCCTTTCCCTCAGACCCCCTAATGTTATTGGATATTTAAGTCAAAATTCAGCCATACCAAAGACTTAAAATATGAAAACAATTGCTTAATACTTTGCAGTTGGTGGTCAGCATTACAGTTTTGAACAGGTATAACCACACCCCTGTTGGAATTAAACTTAGAGCTCATGATAGGCAGCCTGGTTTTCTAGGGCCTGATGACATGACAGGAAAGGAAAAATGCAGTCACCCCAAGTATGATCAGTCTAATAGACTATCCTACCTAATAAATAGCTCTTGTGAATTATGTGGCAATATTCTTCTCACGCTATTGTGAAAATTACAATTGTGAATAGTCACTGCTTGAATTATCTGGAACATGTAATTTCTAAGTCCTGCAATATTATGAAAGATATGTGGAAGAGAAATAGGTGGATATTAGTGAGTTTATTGTTTTGAATCAAGTCTGGGTTGACTGATTTTACCCTTTGGGGTCTTGAGTACGAAAATTATGACTTATGATTGTATGGTATTTTGATCACTAAGGTGATAAATTCAAAATATAACTTGTCAGCTGTTGTGATATAAACAATGTTACAGTGAAAATAACCCAGAAGCAGGAAAAATTACCCAGTACAATTGCTGTAGTAGCTCTCTAAATGCATTCTCTGATTTTTGTCATTTTCTAAATGTTTTCAGGTATTATGTGTGAACTTCTATGGTCAGACCCCCAACCCCAGCAAGGCCGTGCTCCCAGCAAGCGAGGGGTTGGGATACAGTTTGGCCCTGATATCACCAAAAAGTTTTTGGACCGCAATAACCTTGAATATATTATTAGGAGTCATGAAGTAAAATCTGACGGTTATGAGATTGCACATGATGGCAAGTGTATAACAGTCTTCTCAGCTCCTAACTACTGGTACGTACACTTCTTCTCTTGCAGTATATCCAAAATATTATTAGCTCACACATGTACACAGTACATGTGTGAGGTTATAAAATGGGCCAGATGGCGTCAACTTTTTAACAAAAGCCTGCTCCCTTTCCATTTGTGGAGATTTGGTTCTGAAATTTTGGTATATGATTGTTTGCCAGTTCAGCATGAGAACCCACCTACTTTCATTCCAATGTAGGAGTGTTAAGCATAATTTTTTAGCTATTTATGTAGAGCAGAGTTCATTGTGCCTGCTTAACAGTTAGCTGTTTATTCATTTGGCTGACTGCAGGGTACTGTACTTGGTTGTGTGTTCAATTGCTGTCTTGCAAATGCCTTGCAAGCAGACTGTTGTTTGATGTCTGACTCACCTGTGGACACAGGTCAGTGGTTTCTGCAATCACAGTGTCTTGGGATAATAGCACTGTATTGTGAAGAGAGCTTCATGGACTGAGCAGCTATATACTTGACACACAAAATTGGGAGCAATTCTGTGGTCAAGTGTAGCCTACAAGAAAGGAAATAAGCTTAATGTGGTGGGGACATCTGTTCTGTTTCTAGATCAATTAAGTTGTTCAAGGCATGTAATTGTGATAACTCTTTGATTTCAAGTGCAGTAGGAGAGCCATTTGAGGAGCGATGCATGTTTTTATTTTACCAGTGCAAATTCACGCAGTGTTTCTTATGGAGTTACAGGAGAAACTAAATGTACTTTGCAGTACTTTAAAATATGCTTGATACATTCTACATATTTAAAATTTTTTCCAAAATGCTCCTAATTAAGTTTGTACAGCCCAACAGGTTTTCTTAATTTTACAAACTTTCGCAGTAGTATTTGTAGATCTGTCAATTAGGTTGTTTTCTTTCTGATGTAAAAGTTTTCACTTTTTGAAAAAGGGAGGGGGACCTTTTAGCATACCTTGTGATTTTGCAGTAGGGTTTTGAGTTTTTTGGTCTTTTTGTACCTGTTATATACCATTGTTAAGGTAAGGAGGTTTTGTGGAAACAGATGAAGAAGTAATAAAAGTTGGTTCTTTGAGTTGCTATTTTTTACAGACGAGAGAGAATGTGTGAGCTACAACAGCATTGCTGTTCTAGTTTTCTTTCATCATAGTGACTCCCAGGCTTTGACAAAACCACTGCTGGCTTGCCATTGGAGAACATTCCAGCAGTATCAAATATCAAAGGCAAACGAGACATTCAATTATAAAGAAAAAAAACAAAAGGGATTTGAGGGAATATGCACCACTTAACATAATATTCTGTGACTTTGGTGCAAAGTGGAGGTACTTTAAAACAAAAGTGCCTTCAAAATAAAGTAATTTTGAGTTATGAAAAGGATATAACTACAGACATTCAAGGGCACTGTCAGGGTTACTTTCTTCCCTGGTGCCCTAAGTGAAAGGGCACCAGAATATGCCTTTAAAATGGATATGTCACTAGTAGAAAGCAGTGTGATTGGAGTACATTATTAATATTGCAAGTAAATTGTTGCTTTTGTTATTTTAATTTAAATGTCAGCAATAACTAGCATTTTTTTCTGTGTTTGATTTGTTATGAAGATCAGATAGGTATGATAGGTTTTGTTCTTTGTTACAGTGATGCAATGGGAAACAAAGGAGCCCTCATCAATATGTCTTCTGATCTGAAACCAAAGTTTGTAACATTTGAAGCTGTGGTGAGTAATTCTTTTAATTGTGAAATGATTAATGACAATAATTAAGCTAGTGGGTTGTTCTATGCTGCATAGAACTATCACATGGTAGGAAGTACAAAGAGAATCCAGTACATAGTGTTCTTTGTTCCCAGTGTCTGCATATAATACAAGGCGAAAATTGAACCGTTTACCCCAGTCAAATGATAATAGGGGCCCAAGCCCCATTTAATGCCAGATAAAATTGCAAATTTCTTCACCTAAAATTTAAAGTGCAACCCATTGCTCAAAATTATACTTAAAGCAGCTCATTGAGTTGGTTCATGGAATTCAACTAATTTTTCCAAACCAGTTAAGTTTTCTTCACAAACCAATGACAAATGGTCAAACAATGGTCAGACAATCCCCATATCCTACATACAAATAATTGTTTTATGAGTAAGTACTTACCACTTCAATTTGGTTTTCAAAAATTCGTGACCAGACATTTTTTTAAGTCATGCACAAAACCGTTACAAGTCAGGACGTCACAAAATTCTAAATTCTTCTGTAACTATTGGATGTGAAACTTGACATACTATTCTAATTATAAGCATTGTCATGTAGTAGTATCCTTCAACACTCTCATTAAGTTATCAATATCAACTCAATGAGCCCCTTTAAAATCCCTCTTTACAGGATGGATGGATGAAGAAAGAACGATTGCACAAAATTTGAAAGTAAACTCAAATTGTGTGCATGTGTTGTTGGTGCTGCAGTGTTTTATTTATTCATTTAACCATTTACCGTTGTGCTCCGATTGGGGCATATTTGCTCACCTCGGGAGTGGGCGGAAAAGCGGACGTAGCCCGCCTCGCATTGGCTTCCGTAGGCCATTGACCCCATGACCTTAAACTATTGTCTCTCTCGTTGTTGTGGCCGAATTTTCGGGTAGCTACTCGCAGTTTCGAGCTCCGCGTGAAACAGTAAAGATGGGTGACAGAAGAGCTCTCCGCATGGGTCCAAAAGGACCCAAACAATGGCAAAGGGTTAAGGAATATCCAGGTATTCTGTGTATTCCTACCTTTGCTCAACATTGGTTCTAAAACAGTAGGGAAGAGGCAAATAAAGGATGGGTGAGATAGAGAGAGGAGGGGTGAGATGATGAAGGGATGACTCTTAGAGTTAGCAGAATGTTTTATGCAAAAACTGACTTCTGATAATGTGCAGAAAATATTTGCAAATTTGAAAAGTAAATACTGAATGCAAAATGATCCTTTTGTGAGTGAATGTTATGTATCTTTTGTGATCATTAGAGGTTAAGACAAATCTTTAATAGAATCTGTTGGGGCCATTCTGTTCAGTTCACTCCATGCTTTCACCATTGCAGGCTATCTGATGGCTTGTCTAGTTTACAGTTAAGTTTTTACTTGCAGTAGGATATAGCTATAATCCTGGACAAAAATGATGAGACAAAGAAAGTTAAACAAGCAATGAATAGATCACCATCCAACTCTCCCTCTCCCCCTCCCCCATTCAATGTTGCAGCAGTGAGCAGTCCAAGGTGCCTTGAAGCTTTGACATTATTACACAGAGCAGAGTTTGTTCCATGTATTTTTGTCAAGGATTATCTGTACAAAGGTATTGGAATTTTCAAATTTTGGATTTTACTGCTGTAATTGAAAGGAGGTTGCCAGTTTACATTTGAAGTTACCTCAGTAAAGCAGTAATAGTTGAATTTGTTCTGCCAGTCCTGACATTGATATGGGGAGTGGCCTGTACTATTGTCAAGGATGGTAGAAAGAATTCACTTAAGAAGTCAAGCGGTATCAAGTGAAAGAACTATATTGAACTGTCAATTTGCAAGAAAATAATTTTCACTCAACAATAATTTTCATGGAAGCGAAAAATCAATAAGCCAGATGATTTTCTGCTCAGCAAATATTAGTAAGTAGTCGAGGCACTTTAGAAACTTTACTCAGTCTTACTTGCTTGCACCCCTGCCCCCCTTTTGTAAAGTCTCCCTTCCAAGAAGACCAGGTTTCAACAATAGATTTTTTTATTATTGTGAATTTTTTATTCCATCTTTTCACAGCCACATCCAAATGTGAGGCCTATGGCATATGCTAATTCCATGTTTGGATTCATGTAGCAGGAGGATGTGGAAACTTTCT
This sequence comes from Holothuria scabra, assembly GCA_037179385.1. NCBI lineage: Eukaryota > Metazoa > Echinodermata > Holothuroidea > Aspidochirotida > Holothuriidae > Holothuria > Holothuria scabra. The sequence continues at coordinate 18,535,042 of CM074180.1, forward strand.
CTTCAACTCTCAGGAAGTAACCGCAGACAGTCCCAAGTTTGGACATTATAAAGGCTAGCATGGGTGCTAGTGGTTGGTATTATAGATACCAGCTTTAACTGAAGTAAAAACATCAATGCTTTGTACTTACCAGGGGTACATACTTGATGAAATATGGTCAGCTTCTTCTGACAAAGTATAGCATGGAAATGAAACACTTGGTCACCTTCTCATGGCCACCCTTCCAAATGAATCTTTGTTAGTGTTCCTCAGGTCCCATCATATTTGCATTTCAACAGTGCTTTTAATTCAGTGAACTTGTGTTACACAAACTTGATAGTCAACCAAATACTTGTTCTATGCATTGGACTGGTGTGGGATGGGATGTTAATTCTGTACGGGAAAGCAAGTGGTCCGAAAATTTGCACAAAAGTTGCTTAAATAAGCACAGAGTGAATTATTGTGTTCTCATATTGTAGACACTGCATAGAGATCATAATTCCAGGTTTTCTTAGAGTATGGCAGCTTTAGAGAGAGTTATGGGGGAGGGGGGTGGGTGGTTGATTAAAGTTTCTTTTTTACTCATGTGTAGAAGCTGTTGCTAACCAGGCAGCTGAGAAAAGTGCAATGAACCTTCAGGAGTTTGGTTCATGCATTCCTATAGGGATATGCATGACTACTAAAATAAATGGATTACAGATGTGAATTAAGCACTGTAAGTTGACGTGATCTTTATGCCAAGCACAAAGTGAATAAATAATTCCCGTTTTAATGTGATCATGAAATGAAGCTTTAGAAGTTAGTTTGATGGAGTGTTATGGCCTAGTCTCCAACCAATTGGTTCAATTCGAGTCAGCCAGAAGCTTCAGAAAACTTTGAAGCCAGTAGTTATGTTGTTGTATTTTAAGTTGAGCCTTCTTTCTTCCATCCTGTAATTATCTCTTTACTGTGCCTGATTTCTGTCCCAATGTCCCCATTTTTATCTGCAACTTCAATGTAGCAGGTTGTATCAACCATCACTCAAGGTATTACTTCTCAAGACTGACTTCTCTGCTGTTACTACAAATTTCAGTCTTCAAAACCAACCAACCACATTTGTGGGGTTGGTTTGGTTTGTAGGGATTCAGCACCTCAATTTATAACCCTTTGTTTTACTCCAGCAGCTGTTTTACACTTGTTGGAGAAGCTAGTATGGGATTGCAGACCTTATGCATTGACAACACACTGACGTATTCCTTGGGGCAGGACAATGGAACATGTGGCTGCTCACATAAAATTCGCCCTGCACGTGTAGCAGACTATGCACATATTCGACAAATCAGCTGTCTGCATTTGTCAGTGCTGGTTTGTTTTGCCCCCAAGAAAGGGAAACCAGCATGCTCTTTGCTCTGTGAAATCATATGCATAAGGTTCACGATGATTAAGGTTAAAGGTTAAGTACTTCAGATTTGGATTCTTCTTAATGTACAACGTCATTTATGGTGTAGTTTAGATAGATGATGTTTAACATCTCAGTTTCTAGCCAATCGGTCTAAGTTGAGCAGTCCTCAGCCTTTTTTTTCCAGTTGTGGCTCATTGGCTTGTTTTCCCTACTCATTTGTGCTGGAATCAAATGGAGTAGATGATACCACTTTATGTTGTTAAGTGGAAATCCTTCAGGCATTTAGAGAGATTATTATTCTTTGACACCAGAGGAAAGTAGTTTTGATTGATAGAATAACAAAAGAGTATTTTAATTTGTAGAAGGGGTGTCTTTGTGATCCATAGGTTTTCCTATGTGGTAACCGTCCACTAACTTAAGTATGGGAGGAGGCAGTACTGCTAAAGAATGTAAATGTTGCTCCACATTTTCTGCACCTCACAGGTCATAACTCTCAGAATTCTTCTCTTGAAACTGTAGGAATCTGTGACAGAGTGAACCAATCTGGCCCAAAAAGCAAGTTTAAGTGTTGGAAAGGGAATTAAAGCCAAGTGACATTGGTATTTTTTTTTCACTTGATGGTAGGTTTACATAATGCAAGACCCTAAGGTTAGATTTGGATGAGGGTTTTTGGCTTTGTTTCTAACCAATTGGATTAAGTTAGATGGGCCATGGCCTTTTATCCAGTCATGGCTCACTTGCTTGTTTTCCCCACTACATCATTTATATGCGGAGTACCTTGGATAATAGGAGTGGGTTCCATTTTTGAAGTCTCTATTATTAACCCTTTGCCAGCTAATGCTATAATGTGTGTGTGTATGTATGTAGCTGAAGCAGACAATGGAAATATTTGGAACAGGTAAATGTATGTGCTTAGCTGGCAAAGGGTTTAAGTCTTCATTATGAGCCCCTCAGATGAGAGCCTGAACAATTTCACCTTTTTCTGAAAGGGAAAATAATCTTTGAGAAGCAAGACAGGACTTGATTTATCCTGATAGAAACCACTAGCAAAGTATAGGTAAAGAAATAAAAACAGGGTTGGAGAATGGGAGCTTATTTGCAACATTTGACTAAAGTACAATAGATTTTGTAATAGTTGATTTCAAAAAAATTAAAATTTTCTGTGTGTGATGAAATTATTGTATTTATTTAGAATAAACTTCAATTATGTTCTGGACATTGTAAACATTATTGGAGATGTGTGTATTCCCTGACCCTCTTCTAGATGTGCCAAAGGAAGGGTATAAATATGGTTGTAAATGAATGTTTATCTCTGGGGGGGAAGAAATTTTTGCCTGTCTCAGGACCTGGACACAAAATATCATCTGAATTTATTGTCAGGGTTCTGACACACATAAGGTGGAAGGTGGGTGGAGAGCTGCCTTCTGGTCCATATGGCCCAGGGGTATGCAATGGGTATCACAAAGGTCTTTGTGAAAGGGTGGCATTATCATTAGATTGTTATTGCTAAATGATATTTTGAAAGTTTTCAAAACTGTTTGCATGACAAGACAAGCCTGATAGGGATTAAGATGAACACACAATTGACAATCTGGCTAACATTCCACAAATGTAGGGCCTTTGTAGTTTACTTGGCAATTTTGTGACAGCCATGTAGAAAGAGGCTGGCTGGTACCTATGAGTAGAGCAATTGATGCCCTTACATTGAAGATGTTCTTTACTGTAAGTTTCTTGTGCATTTATTTTTTGTTTGAAATGGATAAATCTATCAGTTTACATCTGCAAAAGCATATACTATCAAAACTGGAATTTCAGTGACAAGGTACATCAGGGCTCTGAAGGTCCATTTTGAAGAATGACTGATGTCATTTTTGTGTATGATGAAGAGAATTCATTCAGTAGTGGAGTACTTACCAGTTTGTATGCTGTCCTACCGGTTTTGGAAGGGGTAATGGGGAGGGAATGGGGAGGGGGGGGACTGGGAGTAGGACTGGTAGATTTTCAAAGATTCTTATCTTATTATGCTGGACCCAACTTGTTGCCTCTTGGCACATACCAGTTAATTGTTGTTATGCAGATACCAGAATTGAAATTGACCTAAGTAATAACAATACATAAGTTTTAAACCCAGTACTTTGTTGATTCCAGACTTGTTTGTGTGCTATAGTTAAGAGTCAGGGTGGTGATTTGTTCTTAATATTGGGCTCATCATCGGGGGTTGGGGGAGGGGCATGACATCATTTACAAAAATTAAGTGTGTGAAAAATTAAAGTCGATGGCTGATTTCTCAAACTTAGTGAGACATGACTTCTCCTCTGCCGCACATCATTAAAGTGTTTTTAAACACCAACTTAGAAATGCCATTCTATTCCTTGTAATTTTTTAATAGCAAACTCTATGTACCAGATGATCATTTGGTCTGGGAGGAAGGTGTCACACACCTGTTCCCGCCCTGTCATTGATATTACAGTTTCCTGCTCACAGCAGTTACTTTGCAAACCCCATGTCCCTCGGTGTATACATGAAGCTCTTTAAAGACCCCGCTGAAAAGCTCAAGTAGTAAAAAAAATGACTAAGAATATTCTGTTTTCAGAATAGAAGATAGAAAGCATTTAAAAAGCATGTTCATACATACAGGTACTGGAGGTACCTTTATCAGTAGGATCACCTGTGGTTTACTTGCATTTGCAATTGTTGTAGACTACTTAATATCAATCTTTTATTTTTGATAAATACAATTTTTCTTGTGTGCCATCGGAAGATGTTATACTTGACTGTCACTTCTCTTTTCTTCTCTTGTGCAAGTTACAACCTGAACAACAGGCTTTTTAATTGAATGGGATTTAAGGACACATCAACACGAACATGTTTTACAGTATCAGCTACATTGAAAAGCATAGTTGAAATATGGTTTCAAATACAGTTCATGTTTGGTTTCAAATATGGTCCAAATCCATTCCAATCCTTCAACTTAAGTTACCTCTTACAACAGGCAGAGAATACCTAGAGCATATTCATCAACCTCCAGCCCACATGGCTGTAAGCAATGGACTACCACAAGCAAGTATTTGTATTAGTGTTTGAACTAGAAAATCAGGGTATGTAGGCTAGTCTTAATTCATTTCTAGAATTTTAATCAAACCATTCCTGAGAAAATGATCACTGACCAAAACCTGTTTTGAGATATTAGCAGTAAAACTTTATTGCAGTCCCTACCAAAAGTGAACTTAAACAAATATGATGACCTTACCTCACACTGGTGACCAGTATGTTGTTATATATTATATTAATGTCCAATTTAATAATAGAAAACCATATGTATTCTTCCTCTGCATGAATCAGAGCATGACACCACAATAGATAAGTGAAGTTAGTAACTAAAATGTCAAGAGCATTTCCCCCAAACCTATTTGGAAGGAACAGCTACATATCACAATTTTCTTCTTTTTTCTCTTCAAAGTATCTTTCATCATACTTTTTGAATTCAATACGTCATATTCAAGGGATTAAACCAAACATTTCTTCAAGGGAATTTTGCATTTGAAGGGAAACAATATTGCATCATGACTCTTAACAGCAAATTACAAAACAAAACAAAACAGGACAGTCAACTTCAAGTTGGGGTGACTGCTCTTGTCCCTTGGATCAATTCAAAACCACAGGTCCAAAGGAAAAAAAACAACAAACAAACACCCCAGTACTAATTTCAACAGAATGCTGGTTCTTCTTAAACATTTGAAAAAAAGAAAAAACATAGTCATCCTCACTTCTCCTTGAAAGTCCTGTCTGCTGGGGTTGAAATAACTTGGGCCGGATTCTCCTAGAAATTTCCTTTGACCTGTAGCCAAAGAAAGGGGTCGATTGGCTCCTAAATCTAGTCTAGGTAATTATACAGTTTGCACTGCACAGCCTGTTCAGTTTGCCATATTGAGCATCACATCAGAGAAATTACACAAAAAACCAACTTCAGTATAAACTTTCTCTGTCATGAAAATATACACAGTATGGATAATGTGCTGTTGTTTAGTACTGGTCCAAGAAGGTGTGGGCAAAGTGGCTTTAGATAAGTCTTATCAGTTCCTTCTTATTTATTTTGGGACCTCTTGGTTCCTCATTCAGCCCCTAGATTTTATGAACTTGGGGCTCAGTTTTTCACCAAAGTTTGACAGCTTATTTTTACCCCTAGTCTGCTGCTTTTAAAAAAGATTTACAGTCAACACAAGCAATGAGGTTTCACATAATTCCTATGCCCTCTTTCCCTGAATTATTCCCACAACAACAAATCCCCCCTTCCCCCCCCCCCCCCAAAAAAAAAAAATGATGCTTGCCTCTCACCTGTTCCTCACTTTTGAACTTCTGGTAGTACCACTGTTGTTTCCACATAGCTGGATTCTATACAACCAAAACTTAGGCTTTGCGATTGTAAGTGTACTTATCAAGGTTCATAGTAAAAGAGTATACCACTAACTGGAGGGGGGGGGGGGGGGAGATAGTGAATTTAGTTAAAGGGTTAGTTGGAGTTTTACAGCCAGTTTCCACTCAACTGGTTCAAGTCAAGCCGGCCACAGCCTTTTTTCCAGTTGTGGCTCACTGGCTTGTTTTCCCTACTCCATTGCTTATGCTGAGCACCACCCACAATGACAGTACGGGAAATTGTAACCGATAAGCAAATTTTACCAAAAAAGAAGTCGCTTCCTGATATTAAAGTTCCAGTTTTTGAGAAATAGTCAAGGGAATAATACATTGTCAAATTCACTCTTATTCTTTCCTGAATGCCAATGTGGAAGTTCTGCAAAACAACAGACAAAAGATCAACAAAAAAATCCCCAAAAAGGGAAAGCTGTGAAAAACAGGATAGGTTGTGAAATGTAAATATGGATATTATTATTATCATTGCCATATTGATGGAAGTATATGTTGTCTTTCACAGAAGATCATGGCGAGTTTTCTCTGAAATCATTGAATATGAAGGAAGTTACAGTTTTTCTATAATATTTATGCTTCCTCCTCCATGAATCACATCCTGACGGAATGATCTCATATTGTCACCTGGAGACTTGATAACTTTCCTGGATAGCACTGAGTACTTCGGAAACCATTTCATCACGATTGGCTTTTGAGAGCTGCAAGCAAAGCAGATTTATAGCCAAACTAAACATGGTTTCCAAAAGAATGGCAAAAATGGGATACACTATACATAAATTATAAGGAGGGGCAAAATATGTTCACTCAATACCTCTAATGACAGGAACTTCCGTGGTGTTTAAAGACAAATCGGAGCAGCTAGCTAGTGAAAGTGGCCATTAGTTGGGACCATGTGCCTTAACTTGTCGTAATTATATTGTCTATATGCATTTCTAAACCCTCACATTCATTGAAAATGAGGGAACTAAGGGGTATTTTAATGTACAATCATGAACGACCCAGGAAAGCAGAGAATTTGAAAGATTTAAAACTGACAGACCCCAGATATGCCCAACTAAATCAGACCATCACTTATCACTTGTTTTGCCAAACAGTTATTGCAGGCAAAAATGGTATACATAGATAAAGTTGGGGTATGGCGGAGCAATGGAGATTGCGATGTTAAAACAGAATTGTAAGACAAACAAATTTGGATACAGTTGTCTCTGATTCTCTCTAGGTCATCTTGTCGTTGGAAAATAAATTTGAAAACTTAAGCAATGAACAAATTGGGGAGGAAGTACTTTTAAAGGATTTTTTGGATGAATTTGTGTGGGTGTCAGATGAGAAAAAAAAATATTGAAAAATTACAAATTCACATAACATTTTTTAGAGCAATCCCAGTTGAATGACTGCAAAAATAAGCTTGCCATTACTAAAGTTATCAATTATCCTTGCAATTTACATAGGATTACCCCCTTCCCCCCCCCCCTCCTCCACCCAAAAATTTGCACTAATAGGTATTTTGGCACAAAAACAATGTTAAAAGATAAAACACTAAATAACTTGAAGTGCAGTAATTTCTGCTTACAGTCAAGTTTTCTCACTACAAACAGTTCCAATTCTACCGACCTATTTTCTTTTTGCCCTTTACAAAGCTGTGTAAAATTTCCACTTGTGTAGACACAATCTTTATGACTTTAAAGGGAAATATCATGTTCAAAATACTCCAACAAAGAGAACAAAGAAAATGGCTCAGACACAACCCAACAATTCAGTCTTAATCATAAACCCTTGCAAAAGCTACATCTCTTCAAAATACTATGCACAAGAAGAGCACTGGATGTTCCATCATTTGAAATGTTGAAAGTTTGGGTGAACAAATTATTCTTGAGCAACAAACAACTGAATTTCTATCTGTGGGAAACTTATTCCTTGAAAGAGGGCTACCGTGCTGCCTTATTTTTGATTATCTCTCACCCTGTATCAATGAATATTAGTTTTAAAAAGATAAAATTTTTCTTGCAAAACAAACACAATATTTCCCTTTAAGGGTATCTTGGTGAGAAGAGAAGTACCTAATCCTGATGAGAGCACACAGACATATGTAATCAGAACACTCTCTGGGTCTAACTACTATATCATATGAGCTACTCTGTACTTTTTGGACTTGATGCTAACTGAACCAAAGAGCAGTACCAATAGAGAATTTCGCTTTCCAATTGCAAAATATACTTTGTGGTGATGAGTGCTTGTGTTCTGTATTTAACAGGAATTAGAATGATAGTGAGCAGCTAATCGACACTACTTGCAAATTATTTCAATTGGTTGCCTACTTACAGTAAACACCTGGACACTATTGCTACTTCGTATTTCCTCTACCAAACTGAGGGGCTTTCCCTTTGGAACAGGTATTGTTCCAAACAGGGTTACATTCTCATCGTGCAAAAGTTTTCCAACTGCTCGGATAAAGGTTTGGCTAAACAGTTCCATTTTGCCAATTTCATCGAGGACTAAGACAAGTTTAGCATTCTTCTGTAGAAAAGGAAAAACAAAGATTCTATAGTATAGAAAAGGACAAAGGAAAAGATAACTGAACAAATGAAATGTACTCATGCAGGAACAATGAAATTCTTTTATCTGAGGATACACAAATAAGATTTAGCATATTTGACATCAGCTGAACCTGGATATCCACTTATTCCTTATGAAATCTGTTGCAAAATTTTAGATAACAGAAAAACAGGATATCCAGAGAGAGCTATTTGACACAAATCAAACAACTCTGTTTTAAAAAAATATTTATTATAAAATTAAAGAGCCATTTGTGAAGCAGGAAAGCAAGGTTTTCTTACTTGATTGATATGATTGATGCAGACTGTAGCAAGATATTAACGACTGCTAGCACTAGGAGATGGGGCAAGGTTAGGGTGTAAGATACATACATGAAGAAGTAAACCAAATTCTTACCATCCTTAGTTGAAATTCAGAATCTATCAGCGAGGACTTCCTGTTCACCAATCTAAGTAATAAAGGTTTACTGTTGTATTGCTGAGAAACTTGGATGTCAGTGACAAATTTCATCACTAAAGAATCCCTCTTAACAAACTACAGAGGATGCATGGCTTGAAATTCAGGAAAAGACCTTTTGGGGGTAATTTTGGCTAAAATCTCCTATTAGATTCTGGCGACATGCCCTTGAATACATCATCATTTATTCCATCAGTACTTAATGCCAAAAATTATGATCTCAGAGTAGAAATGAAATCTGCCGAAAAGTACAGCCAGGAGATATTTGCCCAAAGCAAGTTAGGCTCTTTCAGAACTCTTGACTGCTAATATGAAATTCTACAAATACCAACTACAAATCGTCCAGGCATGTATTTGAATCTTTTCTACGCATAAACTATCCCCAGATTCTCCGGTTATTGGTCAAAGACAGTCCGAGGCCAAAGTTTCAACATTTGTTCCGTTGCTCTTTGGTACAAATTTGTTTTTAAACCTTAGATTGGCTAGACTAATAGAGTGAACCAGTACATTATAAAGCACTCAAAATGCATACATAACTGATGCACTGTCAAGGTCATCATAGATTCAAACTGTTACTTGATTGATTCATTAAATTCACCTCAGGTAAAATTTCTACCAACAGTGTTTGTGTTAGTTTCTCTATCATTCTTCAACCATGTGTCATTATTCTTCAGTGAATTTGAAGACCATTCTTCCGGGGGCCATCTTGCAAGTCTAAGTTTTAGTGCTGTGGGTGCTCACTGTTCAATTCCCATCACTTACTAGGGTCCTCACTGACCTTGCCCTTTTGTATCCTCAACTTGTTGCCCTTACCCCACACTGGCCTGCAAAATTGGACATAATATTATTCTTAAGTTGACAAGCTGACTCTGGCCCTGTTACTTCATTGGGACAGGGTGTAAGCCTACTTTGTTGACTAAAGCATCCATCATTTAATACACTTCTGGTGCTCACAGCCAGAGGCCTGGTCAATCCAGTATCCCATCAAATAGACCATGAATTAGTATTATTTTTTTTACTTCACTTTCTAGACATGTTCAAATATAGAATCTTCCACAATTGAAATCACTTATTTTTATCTTAGGAATGCCTTACTAATCTGCCAAGATTTTACCAAATAATATCATTAAAAATTGATGAAGTGAATGAAAGTTTATGGGGGAGGGAAAGCATCCCACACAACAGCAGATTCATGAGATCAAAGGTCCACAAGTCCATCACACAAAAAGGGTCAATGATACTGAAGGGACTCAGATACAAAAAAAAAATGAGAATAATTCACCAAACTGAAAATGAGAAAAAAGGTTTCTGGGAAAGAAGATGAGAAAAGGTCAAACAGGCAGAAATTAACAAAAAGGTATTCCTATAATTTCAGTTTCAGTCTACTTGGCCCTTGGTTTTTGGTCTTGAGGATCCCTTTTATTTTTTGGTAAGCTCATACCTTTTTGACTTTTAGTCAGTCTTTGGTTGTGTGGACCTTTCAATTCATGAATATTCGGTCACATGGGCTATAAAAATTTGTGGGCAGGCAGTACAACTGGGACAATTTGAATAAAACTATCTCTATTTAAACAGCTTTTAATTATGTGAGTTCATAATCACCAAATTAAAGATTCAATCATAATCCTATCTATACCTCCAAAGTTACCGCTGGCAGAGCAACACTCTCAAAGCTCTTCACATCTACAACATATTGGCCAACCTTTGGTCCAGGCTTGCTGCTTCTGTAATAAATCAATACCAACAAACTGAAAAATAAATTAAATGTAGCATAGACTACCCAAATGCTGAGTGACATAGACCTGCAAATGGGTCCCACAAGTTTAAGATCAGATGCTTTTATTCAACTTATACCTGTAGTTTGTGCAGGAATGAATCACAGAGAGAGTTCATCTACTATGGATGAAACATATACATAAAATTCATGTTTCTAATTCAATCAGGTCTAAGTCAGAGAATAATTTATCTTGTATTGCATCACATTTTGCTACACAAAATGGACAAATTGCTATAAAAATGCAAAATTGTTTAGCAGAATTTGCACACAGAAACCGTTTAATTTAAATGTCAACTATTCTAATGGAAGTTTCAAATTTTTTTCTAAACTTACCCTGATCTAGATAAAACACCTTTGCGACCATCAAGAGAGGCAACATCAAATCCAATTCTCCTTCCACCAGTCCTAACTTCTTCTGTAATGAAACCTTGCACTGGTATTGATAATGATTTCAACTGCTCTGCAACCTTTTGGACCAGAGTAGTTTTTCCAACTCCTGTAATCAAATCAATAAGGTGCATGAAGCCCCCTGGGCAAGCTAGAGAATGAGTGGCACCAAGGCAGCACTGCCGTAGTAACTGCAATGTTATCTCTACTGTACAACAGTTTGCTACAAATTGGTTTGTATACCTCACCTTGGAACCTTCTGGTTTGAAGTGTAACTCAAGTAAAAATATTGAAGACCATGAAAAATAAATTCTAACAGCCAACTCCCATCTTCATGGGACATTCCTGGGCTGAGATATAAAATGTTGAAATATTATTCACTCAACTTAAAATGGTACACTGTGCAATATTTTATGATATCATTGTTGTACATACTACTCAAATCACAATCTTATTTTGCCGTTTTTCCAAAACTTACTGCACCTTGTACCAAGGTGTGACAGCACTCTTACTCTTATAGGGTGATGTAATTAATGAAGCCCCCTTTGTGCAATATGCTATGCAAGCAAACAGGAAGTGTTCAAGATCATAAAAACATTCAAAATTTTAAAGGGAAACAAAGCAGGTAATGTGGGTTGTAAACAAGAAAATCACAAGTTATTCCGCAATGGACCAATTTGTTTTAAGTGAATAAACTTCAACATCTTATATCACCGCTTAAGAATGTCCAGGTGTGAAGATGTGAGTTGGACTGTTGCAATTCCTTTTTTTATAACTTGAGGTACACTTTAATCTAGCAGCACCCATTGCCCTTCCTCCATTTGTGGGCCACTTGACTATTCTACAGGTATCTGTGGGGCATCTCTGGGGCACTGGATTGTTCTAAAAATAGAAACTGCAGAAAATTACACATGTTATATATAAATGACCACGGTTTCCATCAGAGGGGGGAAAGGGGGATTTGTCCCCCCCCCCTTTCTGGAAGAAGGTGGGTAAAATCCCCCCCCCCCTTTTCAATTCCATAAAAATTACAAAATTGTCAATATCTTTGTTTCTTGCAGCAATGTTTGAACTTACACAAACAGATGGCCTTTAAAACCTTTAAATTGCACCTTACAGGGGCCTTGAAGCAAGCTTTTTCCCCCTGAACCCACTCATAACTTTAGCCTAAGACAGCATCAATTTGGACTTGGGGTTTAGCAGTAATAAATCCCCCCCACCTTTTTGTGTTTCTGGGGGAATCCCTGATGACAAAATATTTGCCTTTGTGGATATCCATCTGATGACCATTCTGGTACTGTACAACATGATGCCAGGCATTGAATTTTGAGGCATGCCATTGTTATCACAAACTACCACTCTTCTCAAATCACTGTGAGGGATGTGATTTTTTTGCACACCTTAATGATATAAGATGGAAGCTCATTAAAATCTTATCTACACATATTGCATCTGATTGAGTCTCTACAATGATAGAGAAAATTTAAATGTTAGATGTGGCAATAATATATTCAAGTTTACAGCAACAACCAATAGATACATACTCTCAGGCACTGCTTAGAACTCAAATAGGTTAACTGTTTGTTAATGTACTGTATGTATGCAAACAGAAACATAAATATGTGATTCCAATCAATTATGCTTAGCCTACCATCAAACTATATATTCTTCTACGTGTATACTATATTAAAGGCATATTTTCATCATCCCAAACAGTTCCAATTCTCCCAACCTACTTACTTCTAGTCCCTCCCACATTTATCTAAAACTCATCTTTAACCAGACACAATCCTTGTTTATTGCTTCATGGCTTGTCCCAGTGGCCATACAAGTCCATAATGTGTAATCAAGACACTCTCAGTGCCCATGCTGTGTAATTAAGCTATGATGCATTGTTTGAATGTGATGCCAATCAAAGAGCTGTACCAATTGAGAGTTTTGATATATGTATACTGAAACTGTAGTTTAGGGTGACAAATGTCTGCCTTTAAAGTTTGATGATAAGTAAAAAAATACATTGTAGTCCTGCTGCTTGATTTCCAAGCCTATATTCATTTTAAGAAAATGGGGATAATTAATTTGCCTTACCTGTTGGAATGTTCACTTTTACTTTAAAAAAATGGGACATTCTGATTAAAAGAAATGGCTGTATGGTAACCCTAACAATGGAATATAACTGACTGAAATTAGCCCTTCACTACTGTGTAGTTAATTAAATTAGTGAGTTACAATGTAACATATGACCATATAGTACATATGCTACCTGGAACACTAATTACAGTTGTGCTAGCCCTTGAACAGGACCCAGCATTACGTTCCTATGCTATACACTTCATTTCTGGGCCCTTGCCCGGTATACACAAAAACACAGCTCACTTGCCTACTCACGCGTGAGTAGGCATCCCTCACTTCCCCAAAAAGATACCTTTTCTCACTTAACTTTCCACAGATGATCTTTGTCATCACATTCACCTTCCACACAAGTCTGATAACGAAGTAAGACCTTTAAGAGGGAAATTTTGGCTGGATAATTCTGCGAGTAACGTTAAGCCTGTGCAGATTATTTTTTCAGTTGAAGAAGTCAATGTTTGTCATGTGATCTCATTTAAAACGGAGAAACCTAGGCATTGACTGTACAATTTCGTAATGTACAGAGAGCTTACTATATGAAGTACAAGTATTGACTAGCCGCGCTTACTAATTGGTCTTGGACAGCTTGTCTAGCGGAAGTCCTTCCCATCATGCAACACAGTAGCACTGTAGCAGACGATCAAGATGTCGATGTTACTGCGAAGGATGGCACCACATTTTTCCTGCCTTTTGCTATGAATTTACTGGTATTAAACTTTCCAGAAGGTATAAGTGGTATTTAAGAATGCTCAAAATCATTATATTAACTCAAATCTGTTCTATGAACCATTTCATCGTAATTAGAGCTCGGTTTGTCGTTTGGCTTAAAAGATTGTTACCTTTGTACATGTAGGCCAGTGACCGTAGTAAGGAGTGACTACAAGGAGCGGATTATACGGTCACGTTCAGTGACTAAGTTGTGCATGCCCTCAGTACAGGCTGCCCTATGTAACCTTGTCTGGGCTAACGATTTGGTAAATAGGCTAGCCTAGCCTACAGTATGCACCCCTTAAGCTTTACAGTTTATCAAGTTAATGCTCTTACCTGGTGGCCCGGTGACGAAGACATGTTTTGTACATTGAGCTGACGCCATGCTTACGTTTAGTTATCAATTCTACTTAAGTTTGCAACTTGCTGCTTGGAATAGGATAGTACAAGGCTCTATACTGCTGATCAATTCCTAACGTAAAATTTCTGTAGGCTACGTCAGGGACGCCAGTAGGCCTAGGCTAGGCTACCCGTGCTCAACACCAAAAAACTGTTAGTTCATGATTTTCCTGGATATAGGCCTAAATATTATGTTTGTCACCAGCAGCCCTTGAAACTTTTCTTTAGGAAAAAACTCAAAAAGCAAGTTTCACTCGATCAAAAACGCCAATCCATGCTGCACAGGTGGGCTATATAGGATATGTAGCGAAACTGCAGCCTACCCCGAACTTCCGAACCCATGTGTGATGCTGGAAATACGGTAGTACCAAACAGTTTACACTTACGTTACTTCGACGCACTTTGGTCATTCCGTTCGAAGTATTAGCTGACAATGTAATTAGTGTGAGTCGCTGAATTGAATTCGACACCCTGCAAAAGGGACGACCCCATGATCATATCTGTGACTTGCTTGACTCGCGTAAACATACAAGATCAAGTTCTACCGTTCTTTTGACTGAGGATCTACTAAATTGTTGTGGCTTTGCTGTCCGTGGAAATCGCAACCGTTAAATTCTATAAAAATTGATGCCTACTTTGTAGCTTGACTAAACTAGACTGTTTCACTGTACAAGTACGTTATTGTGTCCAGACTAACTCAACTGTTAGGATAGCCTATCTTTAAATAATTAAACGTTAGCCACCCGATTAGCCTAATGTTAATCCCAACAGCAGCCTAGTCTGTGTACACTGTAGCTACACAATAGTTTTCCTGACGCTGAGCCTGTAGGCCCCAACTGACACTGTACCCTTTGCTACAGTTAGTATTATTTGTATTACTATTGCGGTATACAGACAGTGTGACCTTTGTTTGCAAAAAGTCCTGCAGTAGCTTAGCCTAGGCCTAGGCTAAACCAAGACTAGCCTAGTGCAGAGTGTGGGTTCATGATTATGGCGTATAGCCATATTATTATTAAGACACCGGACAGGTTTTTTGCAATTCAAGCACAAGGCCTAATATCAGTGGCAGTACTATCTTGGGGTAGCTACAGCCTTGACTAGTGTAGAGACATGGTCTTTTCATTACGCAGTGTGGAGTTCATGGGTAGGTTGTTATTTTATTTCCTGATAGTGATAGCCATTGGTTAAGCCCAACTTAGCTAACTCTTGTCAGTACACAGTTACACACTTTTGAGCTTTTAGCAATAGCATTGATGACCCAGAATAAAGCCTGTTTTCCAAGTTTAAAATTCCATGACCTGGGATTAACCATCAAAGAGAATTGAATACATTGATTTTGTCTTGTCTACCACTTTAAAAGTGTGTGGCCAGCAATTTTGTAACAGATTTGTGCCATTAATTAACAAGTTGCATTAAAAAGCACAGTAATTTGGATTTTCAAACCAAAGACAATCATAAAATTCTTTCAAGATGGGAAATTCCATTAAACCTCACATTGAGCGTGCAGAGAAAAGTGGAGTTTGCCAGTTGTCCAACCAAGGTTTGTCAGAGGTGGGTATTTCAGTTTCACTCTGCTATAGTTGTGGTGTAGCTATCCATTTTCATTTTGTCATTTTACTACAAATATAATTAAAGAGCAAGGTTTATCAGTTTTCATATTCTTTATTCTAAAACTTCATTATTGTAAAATTCAAATTTGAGCCACTCTAAAGTATTCAAGATAACAGGCCTCGATTTTCAGAAAAATTTCTGGTTGTTTTTCGGGCAACTACTTCTCTAGTTTTGGTGGTCCACAATGAAATTTGGTTGTCCGAAACATTTTGCACACAATTAAAAAAGGAATTGTGTTCATGTATTATTGGTCTCGAAGAATAAAAAGCTGGAATGTTTGAGAGACAGAAGCACTTCAAGTCTAAAACATGGTAGATGAAAAAAAGTTTAAAGTGTTTATTAGTCAACTTTATACTTTTTCAATCTAAGAGAAAAAATGGTTGTCCATCGGACAACCAATCTTTGACTTTTGGTTGTCCGTATGAAATGTTAGTTGTCCCGGACAATCGGACAACCATGAAAATCGAGCCCTGCAAGATACCATACCTTCATACAATTTTCCTTTGGAACACATCAGTTTTAATCTGACAGTATTACCTTTCAAGTGTACATTATACTCAGGGACTGAACAGAGCCAAGTCTGAAGTAGGGGAAGGCCACTCTGATTATCAAAGCAGGTTGATGTATTGAAAATAAAGCCCCAGTGCTTTTTTTTTAATGTTTTCACCAGACGAGGGTAAGGAGGAGATTTGGGACCCTGTGCCACTGTGGGTTAAATCCCCACTCTGCTTTTCATTTCCTTAAAAATTAGAAAATTGTTGATGTCTTGGTTTACTTATAAAGAAGACAGTTTTGTAGCAGTGTTTCAAGCTACATAAATAAATAGCCTGTAAAACCTTTCAAATTCCACCTTGTGGAAGTCTTGAAGCAAGCTTTTGTCCCCCATTCCCCACTCATACTGTACAATAACTTTAGCCTAGGATAGCATCACTTAGGAGTTGGAATTTAGCAATGATTACCCCATCCTTTTTGGTGTTTCTGTATGCCTAGTTTTCCTTCCTTCTTTCATTTATTTATTCACCCCTCTTCCCTTTCTTGTGTCTCTGGAACATGTAGCAGCTACTGTTCTACATGTAAATTTTCATTTTTGTACTTGAAGAGGTTGGGTGAATAATTGCATGTCTTTTTTATCAGTTTATACCATGGTTTTATTGTACTGTATTTTCAACTAAAAAGTGAGCTGTTTAAATTTAAACTAATATGTGAAAGCACCTTTCTGCTGTCTTTAATTTTCTTCTTATGTATGTTACTTTCATTAAATTTGCTTCAGAGCTGCAGCTTTCATGCAGGAATGGGAAAATGTCACCTGATGAGTGAGCCAGGTCAATTTTCCAATGTGACCCTGAATTGTCAGCCTAGCAGGGACTGTAGTTTTTCTGTGCTATGTCTCTAGGCATTGTAACAAATTTTCAAGTTGAGATGTATACTGTATGGTAACTTAATGTAGGTCAGTTTAAGAAGTTAAGTTTGGTTTGTTTGTTTGTTTGCTTGATTCATTTCCATTAAACAACAAAAAGAATAATAAAGTGCAAAACATTTTCATAAAGAAGTTTAAAGGAGAAAAAGAAACATAACATCAAGCTAAAATATTAACTGAAATTCAGCCTGAAATGGAAAAGGAGAGAGAAGAAGTTAGACAGGTACAGTAGTTGTGAACACTTTGTGAGCCTTCTCTGTTTTATAAGTGTGCTCTTGCCTCACTCTCTAAGTCTGAGACTTTATGAAGTTATTGTAGTCATGGGTCAATATTTCTTTCAGAACGAAAGTGATGGTGAAGTTTTGTCTTTAGGCTACTGTAATTGTTGTGACCTAAGCTTAGTAAGTCTTTGAAGAAAAAGGAGCCATCCCAATCTTTAACCTTTGCTCAAAGGCATTCCTCACCTCAGACAGTTCCAAATCTCCTGACACTCTTACTTTTAGCCCCTCCCACAAGTGTCTAAACCTTATCCTTAACAGTGTCCATCCACCATCCCTATTTTCTGAAAAGGGCATACCCTGGTCAATATACAGTACAGTGACTTCTTCAAAAAATTTGTTTGCATAAGTCATAAAGCTCAAATTTGCCAACAGTGTTGTATCATCTTTTACTATTCTAGGATTTGACTTTTATGGCAGGCCAGGATAGATATTTCCAATGACAGGTTCATAAACACTTGGAAGTTCTGCAGCACTCCACCCTCTACAAAAACACACTCACAAAGAATTGACCAACCCCCTAAAGAAACAGAGACAAAAATAAACAAGCATTCAAAAGGTTGGAGATTCCCCAATACAAAGGTAATGAGTTTATTGAATTATGAAGAATTTTAGAGTTGAACAGTGTGCCATATTTTAATTCAACCTAATAAAAAGAAACAAAATTTAAGTTGGTGCAGTAGAATATATGCATTGATGTCATGCATTGCCCTTCTCAAGAGCAAACATTGAATCATTGTTCTCATGCAGTGGCATAGCCACAGGGAGGGTTTTGGGGTATTTTCTCTCTATCCTTAGACTTTTCCCTCATATCGTGCCCCAACCCCCCCCCCCTTGACACCAAAACCCTCCCCATGACACAATCCTGGCTACGTGCCTTTTCTCATGAGGTACACTTCCGCATGCACAAAGTAGACTTATGTGTATTTTCTGTGTACAGTACCACTACACAGCTAAAGCTGTCTGCATTTGTACCATTGTAGGTCATAATGGTACATATTTTACTCATGTAGTGTTGTTTTCCTTCTATCTCATGTCATTCATCATAAGGTCTCAATCTTGTTGAAATCATCTGGTCATATTAAGCTTTCATGCATATCTCTTGTACCTTATGCGATCTACCATACAGTACTTCCAAAAATAAAAGAAAAGTGCAGTCACCCCCATTTGGATTTAGTGTAGTACAGGGAATAATTTAGCATCAGTTTTGCATTTATTCGTTTTCGGGCTCCCCTATCACAAAATCATAAAAAAGCTAAAAACCCATATAGGCCTATTTTATGTGCAAAATCTGATTTACAATTTTTCATATGTATAGCAATTTGAATTTTTTTGTTATGGTAAAATGAGATGCTGCACTGGATAAATGATTCCCTGTAGTAAGATAGAGTTAAAATTGCGGCCCAGTTTCTAAATGATTGGTTTTAGCTAAGCCGGCCATGGCCCCTTTTCCAGTTGTTGCTCACTGGCTTGTGTTCTCTTCTCCATTGCTTTTGCAGAGCACCAAGCAAAATTGCAGAATGTTCTATTTTTAAAGCCTTCAGTATGACCTGGCCAGGGTTCTACGTAGCTAGGAAAAATGTCAAACCGGGTGGGAGTTAATCAACATTTCATCATTTTTACATGAAATTTGCCATATCTCAAGATCCAGATGGCATTGTCTGTGGTCATTTGCATGACTTTTGGTTATTTCCAATATCAGTAAAATCATTCAATTGAATGTTATGTGTCTGATACTGTGTAGCCTATGTTTAGAGTATTAGTGTGATGAAATTCAAATTGGGCAGTGAGATTCAAACTGGGTGGTGAAATTTGGAAGTGGGTGCTGACTTAAACCAGAAAGCCAAAAGGCTTAGTGATTCCTTGCCGCTGAAATGTAAGGCCTTTTTTCACATTGACATTGCTTTGCAATGTTTTTTAATTAACAGGGCTCCATAATGTGCCCACAAAGTACACATGCAAGGCAACCAATCTTCCTACATTGAGATCCCCCTTGCCCTTCATGAACCCAAATGACATTTGACCTCCACCAAAAACTTCTGGGACCATGTATTCACTATGTGCCATCTACAGGACAAGTTACAGGACCCTACAAGTGACCTTTCTTGAAAGACTGTGCAGGAAAGCTTGTCAGGCTTTGAACATGCTGACTCCAAATGAACTTTGACCTTTCAGAAAATCAATAGGGATCATCTACTCAATATGACCAATCCACACACTAAATATAAGCACAGTCACATGTACCGTTCTTGAGATATCATGTTTACGAAGTTTTGACCTCTCATGACCCCAAATGACCTTTGACCTCCACCAAAACGATAGGGATCATCTGCTCAATATGGCCAACACACTCGCCAAATATGAGTATAGTCACATGTACCGTTCTCCAGAAATCATGTTTACGAAGTTTTGACCTTTTGACCTCTTGTGACCCCAAATGACCTTTGATCTCCTCCAAAAACAGTAGGGATCATCTTCTCAATATGGCCAATGCACACAACGAATATGAGATTAGTCACACTTACTCTTCTTGAGATACCGTGTTTACAAGCAATTTCTAAGGAATTTACCTATTGACCTCTCAGGACCCCAAATGACCTTTGACCTCCACGAAAAACAATAGGGATCATCTCCTCAATATGACCAACCCACACACCAAATGTGAGCATAGTCGCATGCACCGTTCATGAGATATCGTGTTTACGAAGTTTTGACCTTCCGACCTCTTGTGACCCCAAATGACCTATGATCTCCACCAAAAACAAAAGGGATCATCTACTCAATATGATCAACCCACACACCAAATATGAGTATAGTCACATGTACTGTTCTCGAGATATCGTGTTTACAAAGTTTTGACCTTTTGACCTCTCGTGACCCCAAATGACCTTTGACCACCACCAAAAACAAAAGGGATCATCTACTCAATATGACCAACCCACACACCAAATGTGAGCATAGTCGCATGTACCGTTCTCGAGATATCGTGTTTATGAAGTTTTGACCTTCTGACCTCTCGTGACCCCAAATGACCTTTGATCTCCACTAAAAACAAAAGGGATCATCTTCTTAATATGGCCAATGCACACACCGAATATGAGATTAGTCACACTTACTCTTCTTGAGATACCAAGTTTACAAGCAATTTCTAAGGAATTTACCTATTGACCTCTCATGACCCCAAATGACCTTTGACATCCATGAAAAACAATAGGGATCATCTCCTCAATATGACCAACCCACACACCAAATGTGAGCATAGTCGCATGTACCGTTCTCGAGATATCGTGTTTACGAAGTTTTGACCTTCCCACCTCTCGTGACCCCAAATGACCTTTGATCTCCACCAAAAACAATAGGGATCATCTACTCAATATGATCAACCCACACACCAAATATGAGTATAGTCACATGTACTGTTCTCGAGATATCGTGTTTACGAAGTTTTGACCTTTTGACCTCTCGTGACCCCAAATGACCTTTGACCTCCAAGAAAATTGATAGGGATTATCTACTCAATATGACCAATCCACACACCAAATAGGAGCATAGTCACATGTACCATTCTCGAGATACCGTGTTTACAAGATTTTGACCTTTTGACCTCTCGTGACCCCAAATGACCTTTGACATCCACCAAAAGCAATAGGGATCATTTATACAATATGGGCAATCCACATACCAAGTGTGAGATCCCTCGGAGTTACCCTTCTTGAGATATCGTGTTTACAAGCCAAAGCGTCACATACGCGCACACACACACACCTACACACACACACACACATACACACGACATCACCATCGCATAGATTCCTTGCCTGCTTACGGCAAGGAATCAAAAAGTAAATTCAAACTGCGTGCAGCACCCAGTTTGAATGGCCTGGCTAGAACCCTGCTGGCCAAGGGTGGGACTCTAGACTTCACTGCTTCAAGTCAGATAAACCACTTGATCATGCAATTGGTTTTATTCTCTGTGGTAGTGTTTTGTATGTATTTGTATGTATTTTGTGTTTCATGGCTGGGTCTTGAGAGTCATCTGACAATATTTTTCTTACTTATTTGTAAAATGTAGGAGAGTTAGGCTACTCCATTGGTTTACCTTGAAAAAAGTCCTGAAATATTATGAAAGATACTTAGAGGTCAAATATTTTTTTTTTCTCCGTTTATTGACATCTTTTTAACATATAAACGCGGATCTAAACATAAAGGTCAATATGTACAAAAGTTAATCCTTAATAAATAGGATGGATGTAACATAATTCTGGTTGGAATCGAACAGTGTGAAGCATTACCCCAGAGATTATACGCATAGATGAAAAAGCATCAATAAAAAAAGAAACAACTATAATATACTTCCTAATTAAGAATAATGATAATAATATTAAATAGTAGTACTGGATTACAGTAAATATACTGAAGAGGTCTCAATAAAACAGTTCCTTGCAGGCAGAGAAAGCATGCAAAAGGTCATTATAATTGACTTTGTTTTTTTTTTATAAATTCTATCATTATTGTATTTTTCAATGTTTAGAGCAAATTTGAACCTAAAGAAAAAGTCATCAACAGACAAGTTACAATCCTTTCTCTTACAGTCAAAAATGTAATATTTCATGTGGAGTATGAGGAAATTATAGGCATGATTTGGGCTATTTCCATACCCGAAGAAAAAGGTTTGTTTTGAGAAACAAAACTGTTTTTTTAATATAAGACCCTCTACATCAAGAATAAATGACACTGTATGACTACATTCCCAAAAAAGGTGTTCGATGCTTTCAGTTGCAATACCACAAAAACTACAAAGATCTGAATTGGATTTGCCCATTGAAAACAGGAGTTTACTGGTAGGAATAATCCTGTGCAAAAATTTGAACTGAAAATAACGAATAACGAATCCCGGCTTCAGATACTGATACGTGGGGCATTGTGAAAAACCTTTGCCAATCACTATTTGTAAGGGTATTAAAAAGGCCCTGCCATTTTTGTCTAGACGTAGGGGGGTTGGATAATCGATTTAGTTGGTTTTTGTAAATAAATTGAGAAACCGACATAGACTGCATGGTTTTATTCAGAAAATCGATAGTAGCATTAGATGTTGAAGTTCTTATACATTCTTATCTTCGCCAAGTCTGTGGTATTGCATTAATTAATCCCCAATACAAGGTGAATGGAAAAGCCTTGATTTTAAAGAGATTTTTAAAATGGTCCATGGTTAAGGGTAAATTATTATCATCAAAAAAATCACTTACATACATCACATTCTTCTGGAATAATTTCTTGTACATAACAATATCATTATTAACACGGATATTAGAATTATTCCAAATAATTTGACTACCGTAATTATCCGACGGGTTTGTAAAGACAACATCACTCCAAGCTTCAAGTACTTGTCTAATAAAAACACTATTTATAGTTTGAATATCTTTTTTACAGTAATTACATCGAAAAATGAAATCATAGTACAAGTTAAAAACAGTGCCCAAATTCCAGCAGTCTCTTTGCAATAACGCTTAACCCATGTACATTTTAGACATTTTATGAATGTAGGAACATGAGTTACTTTTAAACCACCCTCACTAATTGTATTAATTATAGCTGAACGTTTTACCTTATCTGGATTTCCTCCCCAGATGGAGTCGTAAATTGCTTGTTCTATTTCTCTTATAAAATGATTCGGGGGATTTGGGAGCACTTGAAAAAGAAACACAAGTTGGGAGAGTGCAAAACTTTTAACAATTACATTGCGACCTAATGGTGTCAAGTCCCTCGTTGACCAAGACTTCAGACAATTTTTGAGGCGTGACAGCTTGGGAGTGTAGTTGAGAGGAAAAAGGTCATTTCCATCATTTGTGAAACAAATACAAAGTAATTGGACTGGTCCATGAGTAATATCAATATTTAAATCATGTAGACTAAAAGGGATTCTAGTGATATAAGGTCCTAATGGAAATGGGTTTGATTTAGCAAGGTTAATGGATAAACCTGACGCTCCTTTTAATACACTGAAGATACGAATAGTCTCTGTTATAGAAGTTTTACTATCATCTAAAAACATCGTAGTATTGTCAGCACATTGCATAAGTTTTACTTCATTATTATGGATGTTTATACCATGAATACTTTCATTCACTTGGATTTTGAGAGCTAAGACTTCGGCTGTAAGGAGAAATAAATAAGGACTTAGCGGGCAACCTTGGCGTACACCTCTTTGGAGAGGAAAGAAGCCAGTGGAAAACCCATTGTTACAGATACAGGAGGTACACTTAATATAAAAAAATCTTAATCCACTTCGTAAAGACCACTTAGATGTCAAATAAAAAGTCTGTTGGTCTGGCTGTTGTTTCAAACTAAGTTTAAGGCCCCTGCTTTTCATTCATTTATTTATTGATTCCATGCTGTAGGCAGGCAAGGAATCTATGCGATGGTGATGTTGTGTGTGTTTGTGTGTGTTTGTGACACTTGCTTGTAAACAGGATATCTCAAGGTAGGAATGTCCGACACTGTTCATAATTGGTATATAGATTTTTCATGTTGGGAGGAAGAATCCTATTGTTTTTGGTAGAGGTCAAAGGTCATTTGAGGTCACCAGCAGTAAAATTGCGAAAACTTTGAAAAAGGCTTGTGAACACAATATCTTCAGATAGGAGTGACCGACATTTTTTATATTTGAGATATAGATTTGTCATGTTGAGAGAAAGAACCTTATTGTTTTTGGCCAAGGTCAAAGGTCATTTGAGGTCACCAGAGGTGAATCTACAAAAGCTCACAATAAAAACCACCTCGTTTTTTGATACAGACCAGAGGTCAGGTATTCAGAGGTCATGAGAGAATCAAAGAGCCCGTTCGGTTGAGGACAAAGGTCATCTGGGATAACTGGGGGTCAGTGTTTGTTGGGATTTGTAGCTTATCAACATGATATAAGTGTGTTTTGATCTTTGTTTAATGAATCCTTGACATTCTGTGCCTAAATTGTAAAGAAAAATCTATCAAACATGGTCAGTTTGAAAGAAAGAAGGTATTTCATGGCAAGGAATCATCAAGCCTTTCGGCTTTCTGGTTCATTTATTTATTCATTATATGTTTTCCACATAATACAGACACAAGAAATGGAGAAAATAGTTATTGATCAAAATCAAATTGAAAACCTTATGGGCCCGATAATGAAGATCACTATAAAAAAAAAAAGAAGACCTTATTTTACAACAAAGATAATACCTCTCCCACTTGCAACTTCTTTTCCCACCCCTTCAATAACAAAAATACCCAAATTACTCCCATTGTCTTGATTATATTGGTTGCAGTTTACCTTCCAAAAAAAAAAAGGGCATAGTCACTTCAGTACTACTGGTATAATAATTCTGTAGGTATTTCATGAAAGTAGTTACAGATTTTTTCCAAAACAGAGTAATTGGTAATGAATTTTATAGACAAGTAGATCTATACCTGAAACTAAGCTAGCTGCAAGTATGCAGTGTTGGGAAGGTTGTCTGCATGACGTGTGGCATGGTTGTGAACAGAGTTAAAACATTTATATCTAGAAAGAAGAAATCAAGCCAGGAAGATTTATCAAACATTTAAACAAAGATTGATGTTAAAAAGCTGTTTTTAAAGATGTAAGATTGTTTAAGTCATGTAAATTTTAATAGCTAACTTTATAATCAGTAGTGCTACATTGTACAGGCAAGTTATGTTTCTAATATATCTTTTCTGAATGATATCCAATTTACTTTGGTTTGTCTTGGTTGAACCAGACCAAATCAGTCAGCTAAGTGAAAGATGGGTCAATACAACACTTACATAGGTACAGTAGATTTTATAATTGTCAGGAAGCATATGCTTTGAATTTGAAAAAATTGCAACGCCTTTAGAAATGCCTGTTTTGCCCTTCAAGTTAGTTTAAAGGTTTACAAATGCCTTTTTTTTCACCTTTTGTTTGACTTCACAAATCTGTCAAAAGAATCAAAGGCTAGCACTAGTAGTCATAATTGAATAATTGTCTATAGTTGCTATTACTGATTGAAAGTTGGGTTGAAAGTACTCATACTTTAAGCTGCAATTAATGTAAGGTGCACATGCAGCAGTTGGCAGTTCACAAGTACTGTATCATGCACCAACCCCTATCTTCTGTAAGTACCAATCCAACAGCATGTAAATACTTTTCTACTTGGCAGATTAAAATACATATTTCAACATCAAGAGGGCAATGTACAACATCTACAACCAACACCAAATGTTAGAGCCCTCCTCATGTTGAGATGGGTTAAGAAAGGAATCAACAAATTTCTCAATTGATCTCAAATTTTTTAAGACGGGTTGCTGTTGTGGGAGTGTTATTTGAAGAGTGTTGTGATGTTCAAACCAATCAGCATACAAGATTCCCCATGTTTGCCCTCATTTCATTCAGATTTTTCTTGCTTCTTCATATGTAATGATAACTGTAGAATTTGTCAAAAAACCAATTTGGTGTAAATAGTGAAGAGAGCTCTACCAATAACGACATTTGATATTCAAGTCTTTGTATTTCTTAATGTGTTAGGTACCAATCTCATCAGAAATTTTGTGAAATAGCGCCCTCAGTTAGAAGTGTACTATTGGAGTATAAGCCTTTACTGTATGGTTCATTGTTAAGCAAGATCCTGCAATGAGAAATATATGCTAGGGGCAGGGATAACCCTGTATTACATCCTGGTATGAATCCACTTCTCTTTTTCACTTTTGGGTTTTGACTTCAGGAATATGTTCCTTTGTATATCTTGGAGGTATATTTTTCCTTGATTGTATAGCAAGGAGAATCAATTGGACAAAAAATGTCATTCTCCTTTACCAAGGAGGCAGCCTCCTTACAGATTTGGCTACTACCTCACAGAACATTGTCCTAATTGCCACCTGGTCTTTACTAGCTATTGTAGAACTGATATTTCTCCTTGCCTGTGGATGTTAAAGCAGCATCATAATACTGTACCCTAAGTACTACATCTGGAATAACACCTCACAACTATTAAAATACAGGGGAAACCCTTTTAAGGCTTCTATATGCATACATCATCATGGGTGGTGATCTCCAAAGGAATGGGGAACATGTCCTTCTCCCCCCCCCCCCACCCATATTTGAGAAATCACCCATTAACCTGAAATCTTTCTCATAGTTATTTTTGGAAAAGAGTTTATGCCCTTCAATATTGAGAACGAATTGCCGCCCTTTAATATTAAACACAGTTAAAGTATGGAAATGTCCATGAAAAGGACAATTTATAATGAATGAAATTGTCATTTACGTGTTGTAATATGAACTAAAATGAGAGTGGGGACTTAAACCATGCATTTTAAACTTTAAAGTTTCTTGTATTCAAGCCAATACTGTCTGAATATCAAGAGAGTTGACATACATTGAATTTTTCTGGGAGCTGTTGTAGTTACAGAAGCAGCACGAAAGGCCTACTTTTGAAGGGAAATTGTTCTGATGGATAATATCAACATTTTATTTGTTGAAAGAAGTTTATTACATCTGAAGATAGTGCATACATCAAACATCATAGTAAGTTTGAATTACAGCACTTTCATAAGTTAAAAGAAGGGTTTATGGTCACAACAGGATTTAGTATGTAAGAGCCTAGGGGTACTTCTAAGCATTTTGGTGAAATTTGCATTGAAATCCAATGTTTGGTTCTCAAGATATGAGCATGTAAAGTTTTCACATTTTCATCAAAAAAGCAACTTGAAGCAGGCACATATGCACATATCCTCACATTATAGCACAGCCTTTTGTTTTTCTTTAAACTTTAGAGTCTATTTTCTCCTGGACAATCCCATATTATTAACATGTGATTGCATAAGTGGCATGAGAACTTAACAAACTTTGCATACCCACAGGCAGGTCCTATTCCCATAAACTTCAAGGTCAACACAACAGTCTGATAAAACTAAGGGAAACTAAGCATTCTGTGTCAATGTGAGGAAGTAATGTGAGCTCTGCTGCCCTCAACAACACTTTGGAACCCAAATCTACTGACTTCAGTTACTGATATCTCAAGAAATACCTGTCCGATTTGAATGGATCTTTCATCACACTGTGTAGATTTGGGTCCTCTTTCACATATGAATATTAAAATTTTGCTTAAACTTCCCCTTTAAAAGCCATCATTTTCCCTGTATATCATGCTTTGCAATTAAAGGTAGTCGTATATTCTTGTTTTCAATGAATAACGGTTGGACAGATTCATGTGTTGAAGATGATGTAACATTTTGAACTTTTGGATTACATATTTTGGAAAAGGAAATCTACTGCTAGGGATGTAAGTCTGGATTGTAAGTCTGAATAAATATACAATGGAAGACACATTTTCTGTCTGCTCTGTTGCTGCAATGTTAGCACATTGTTCATACCCTTTCAAAGGTTTCCTTTAAAGGTTATTTGCCCTGAAGAATAAGTCAAGTCCCTATTAGTGAATAGTCGCCTACTGTATAGTACTAATCCTGTTAACTTAAGACTATTCAGCCTAGATTTACAATTCTTGCACTTCAAGGTGTGTTTAATGTCAAAGTGTATTAAAAACTTGTTGACAGTAAAGATGTTTTTATCTTTTTGGTTTTGATGAAAGAACAAGCGTTTGTATGCACTTGTGATGGTGAGTGTTGTACATATGTTTTCCAGTGTTTCTACTTGAATGAGCATGGTACATCTTAATTTACCATGGTTGATCAAACTCTACTGAGTGGGAACACAGATCAACAACACTCATTCAAGATGAAGATCCATCACACAGGTCAAAATTTGAAATGTAAATAAAATAGGTAGAAAAGGAACCCTGGATCTCTAGTGTTTGGTGTGGAACCATACATACTGTAAGGGACAAGCTCACCTGTAAAAACATTGGTGACATTTTCATGCTTCCTTAAAGCAGGTTATGCTGTTATTTTTACCTTTCCAGTGTTCATCAAATGTATGGGCTGTACTCCATACAAATGTAAAAAGCTTTAAAAACTAACTACTTTAGTCTTTTCTCCGAAAATGAGCAAAAATTCGAAAAAATTCGAAAAGATTTCAACGGTTTCCAAACGCTATTCTGCCTTATTATCTTGCTCTAGCTCCGCCCAATGAATTTGATGCATATTCAGAAGGTCATTTTGAGAAGGAGTCAAGCAAAACGTAAACAAAACAGACAGTGAAATTTCGTTCAATTGATACATACGTTATTCAAACGACCTTTACGTGTCCAATTTGCACATCGCATCGAACCGGCTGCGCACAATTCGTTCGTTTCATTTGTGAACCCAGATTCAGTGACAAATTCCTATTCATTTGTTTCGGCTCCATCGTTCAGTTTTTAATTTTGTCGCTGATTGTGCTATTTGAATCCGTCCCAGGTTTCAAGATAGTGTTCATTTTCTCTTTGATTTGATGCTGTGGCTTGGCATTCAAAAACAATCTTTGGGTTACATACGTGTGAAACTAACTGTCATTCTGTGTTGGGCCCGAACGGTTGTGAAAGGACTCCTGTAATGCATGTACACAACATGTGTGATATATTGGCAATACGTACATTGTTGTGTCAAAGGGTAGGCATAATTTTACGTCATTCATTTCTTGCATTGTGATTGGTCAAATTGAGATAAGAGCCCGTTGTCTTTGCATAAGAGTTTAGCCGAAAAAAGTAGATGAAGTTTTTTTCTACTGTAATTAGCGCTCTAATTAGTGAAATTTCACTGGAAAAAAACCTGGCGTGAAGGATTCCTATCGGGTTGGTATCAAATGGAAGAGCAAGATTGAAGATTAACGATGAAGGTTATTTTTTTTTCATCAAACAACATAAGCTGCTTAATGGGGTAATTCTCTCACCCCAAACTGCAATAATTCTCAATTAGCCCATCTCTTTGGTTGACAGCAAGTTCAAGAAATGTAGAGTACCAAAACTCGTATCACACAGCATGAATTGTACTGAAAGTATTTTGATTACACACTGGGGTCTTGTAAATGCACCCTGAAGCAATTAACTGATATTGTGCCTGGATGAATATGAATTTTAGACAGTGGTAGTAGGGGCTTAAGTAAGTGGAATAGGAGAATTGGAACTGTGTGTGGTTAGAGGATGAGGCCTTCAACAAGCTGTGAAGTTGCTTCTTGAGAAAGCAACATTGACACCCCAGTAGATCAAAGGCAATGTGGGGTTCAACTGGTTTCTGAATTTTTTACATGTGCCATCAAATGAGCTATGCTTTCATTGTGTTCACACTGTGTGAAAAGCAGTTACCATATGCTTGACTGGCCTGTAAGCAAACCCCAAATGTTATGAAACTTTTTGTGTATTTTAACATACCTGTTACTGTCGATCAGTAATCAGATGTGAATTGTGGCTATATCAAGTGTGCATGTGCAGTATACTGAGCTTCATTTTCTCCCTGAAGTGATGAGAGGTAATCAGGCAAAGAAGGATGATGCAACAAAAAGTAAGAAGGAATGTTTCATCATGAAGTGTATTGTTCAGTAATGACACATTTATAATATCAGTTTCGTATATCTTCAGTGTAACCATTCAAATTTAGTTTTGCCAAAGAACATGAAGAAGGAAAAGAAAAGTCAAGTGGACATCCTACTGTGCCAGGCTCGTAGCCAGAACTTTGTCATGAGAGCGGTTTTTGATAGGGGAGCACAGGGTATGTTTCTTTGTCTCTATCTGGTGATGTCAGTAAGCTGTCAAATTATACTGGAGCAATTTTTGAAGTCCCAGAGAGTCCCATCTCTCCTGTCAGCACAATTTGTAACCCCTCCCACAACTGTACAAAGCACCTCCTTGTGCAGTCACAAAGTCATTGCTTGAGGCCATGTCCTATTCAAAACACAAAACTTTATTGTGCAATCCAAGCACTCCCTGTGCATTTTGTGGGATGTAAACAACTCCTCATTTATTGAATTTTCAAATTTTGATGTCAGTGAGGCTTTATTTATGCTCATTTCCATACTTTGCATATTTTAAAATATTTCATCAGCTGTATTCAAAAACAAAACTGTGTTCATAAAAAAATTAGGCTGAGCTTATGATCAAACCAGAACCAATACTTTTGTACACACACATGCGCACTGTAATCAGGGAAAATGGAAGGACTGGGGCTGCTTTTCCCACCTCAAACATCAACCCCTCCCCAAGCTTTTCCTAGCCATGGCACTGCAAAAGTGACACCAACAGAATAAAAGGGCTTTCATTTTAAAAGCAGTTCCATTTGAGTCAAGGTAACCCCAGTTTCATCATTATTAAAAGCTTATTGAATAATAGACTTTACTTTTACAAATCAGATGAGAAATTTGCTATAAAATTATGTTTTCATTTAGTAATTACCCTTTGGGTAAATGTGTGAACAAACTTTTTGACAAAACATCATTAACAAACAGCCAGGAAAGATGGATTTCTTTGTTTGTTCAGACTTCCTGAATGTTTCCCGTTTCTTTTGAAGTCTTTTGCCAGAGTCTGTGAATACATACATCTACTACATCTGGCACAAGGCCTTGCACTTATGCTATGTAACACAATACTATTAATCCCCGGACTATTTAATCATTTCATCTAAATGCCTGTAGCTCTCTTCTTTGTTCTGTGGATTTTTAGCCAATATTTCATGGAAGAAAGTTCAAGAAACTATTTACATAAAAGCTTTTGATACAAATTCAGTCAGATCGTGTGTCATTCTTAAAACCAATATAGCGTGGAAAATGTAACAACTCCTTCAAGCCTCAAGCTACACCTTGAGTTATGTGCTGTCCTCATTTCATTCCAAAATAAGTCTTCCTTTGTCCAAAAAGTGTTTATTCTGGTACATGTTTAGTAGTGCCTTAAAGACAACTTACAGATTTTTAATGGCCGTTATTAAATGAGTGTGCTTTCTGAGTAGGATTAACGTACAAATGAGAAGTCTTCTTTTGTCAAATGTTTAAATGGTGAATTTTAGCCCTAGGTCAGGTGGTGCCTATTTTCACTTTCCTAAGAGAAAATTGTAAGTGACCAACACTTCTTGTGCTTATTTTTACAGTTGAATCAAAATGAAAGTAATAAAATGTAAAACTGTCATATGAAAGTTTTTTGTGTCAATAACAACTAAAAAGTTGCGGACAGTTTTTTCTTCGGCAGCTGCTATACGTTTAAGTGCTTAGTAGATCGCAGCAGTGAGTTACGTCATTTTATAGAAAATGAGACAATAGTGCAATATTTCTCATATCAGGATGTCAAACTGTAAATAAAATTTAAAGTGAAGTAATACTTATGTAGGTTGATGTCAAAGTATTGGGCAAGCAGCACAAACAGTCAACGTCCTGAGTCTTTAAAACTTTTTACTCTCTTAATGCAGTAGTCATGAGATTCTCATGTTTATTCAATGAAACAGAATGTTCCAAGGAATTGTCCCTCTTATGTCACTCTTTGAGAAATATTTTAGCAAGAAAAATGGTTACATTTGCAATAATTGCTTGCTGTACTTTCACTTATACTCAGTTGTGCTCTGCAGTGCAATTTGATGGGTGGCTTCCAAAATGTTTTTTTTATGAATAGGAAGAAGTTAAAGTGCATGTTTGACTTTTATTATTGTAAAATGAAATAAATTATTACTGTATTTCATCAAAGTTATAAAATTTCAACAGTTTTTGTTTGTTCAATATCCATAAAACTCAAGAGAGAGCATTTCTCATCACCAAAAAGTGCAAAAAATGAAACTGTTTTACTTGTTGCAGTAGTGTACACTCATCTATGTGCTGCTGCCCCATTCAGTACAACCGTTACCTTCAGCAAATGCACTGTATTATAGGTTAAAGAACATTTGAAAAATAAATCTACTACTTTGAAATTTCATAAAACTATACAAGGCTTAGAGAATGAATACTGGCCTACATATCATACGAAACTGAAAGAATGTGTCATAAAGTTTTGCAACTTGCTGTCAAGCTTGCTTAAATGTCAGCTACAGTGCTAACACACTGTATTCGTGATTACCAAAAAAAAAAAGGGATATTTTTTTAGTCTGTCTGAAGGCTGAAAAATTGTGATGTGTAAAGCATAGAGTTTATTACACAAAAAAGGCTGTGGCCGACTCGACTTCAACCAATAGATTGGAAACTGGGCTGTAAACCTCTGTCTATCTATCTAACTAACTAACTACATGGTATCATGGCAAATGTTAGATTTCTATCTTTTATCTCTTATTACACTGGTAATTGACTCATGGATCAAACAATGACAAAAAGTTAAGCTTGAAGTAAGGCAATGAAATTCATATTCAATACCATCTTGCTACAGCTGGGATATTTCATAAAAGGAACAGAATATCTTACAACCTAACCATCTATTTAATTATATTTTTAATTGGCATATTCCAATGTGAGCTAATTATTCAATGTAATATTTACTACCAAAACATTTGGTTATAGATCTTGATAAACAATAATGAACTAGGTAATTTAAGTAGGGATATTTATATGCAGTGGAAATTTAACTGTTCAGACTTAAGTTATGGTTGTATAACTTTCAAGAGAAGCAAGCTGACTGGTCTCAGTCATTTTGACTCTGGGCTTTTGGGTGCACATTACTTCTGCTGTTAAGCCCTCCTCCATTTTTATTTTGTCTAAATGAATAAATCTCAGAGACTGTGAAGTGTTATTTCAGTCAGTTTGTTATGATATTGAAATTTTGCATGGCAGACTTGATACAGGCTGAATAGGCTTTTTATTGTAAATTTGTTCAAAATCCTAATATTACTGGATTAATGTTTATTTAAACTGCAACATATGCATGTATTTGCATAGTAATTTGAGCAATTTGTTTGGTAGAATGTGATGCCATATCAGATAAACTATTTTTTGTACCTGTATGTGTCAATTGAAGGCACAGTGAAAATTATGCTTGTGAAAGTCTGGTCATTCTCTTTGTTAGAGCTTTGTCTCCAGTTTCAGCAAAATCAGCAATGCAGATATTTTACTGTGTCATTTGAATCACTTTGGTTCATTAGGAAGACAGTTCCTTTGGAACACTGTTAGCCACATACCTAGCATTTGGAGGGGGGACCCAGCATCAATTACCAAATTCAACTGGAAGTCACCCACAAAAAGCAGAGATAAGGAAATGAATCGTTCAGCCAGCTGAAGCTGAATCATTCTGCCAGCTGATGGGACAAAGCAGAGGACTATTTTAGATTAATTACAATTTGTAAACTTCGAAAGAATAGTCCATCTCATGAATATGTCATGAGGCGACTAAATGGGAGGACTTGAACAGTATTTGGACAGTATGACACTATAGAACACATTCATGTTGGTGTGTCTTTAAATCTTATCTAACTTACTAACTTATGAATATGTAACTGTGATAAGAGTTTGGGAGAAAGTTCATTTTTGTGTACCTACATAAACTGTTAGTTTTAATATCATTGTTTAACCATCTTCAAAAGGATTATTGCAAAGTTATTTTTCTACCATTTTTTATTGGAAGATATCTTTGCATAATTCTGCAATCATTTTTTTTGTGATTGATAATATTTCATGATCCCTTATGATGTTCATTGACGTGTATTGTTCATTTGACATTGTCTAACAAAATTTCAAACCCATCTCAGGAAGTTAGGTAATAATGCTGAATAGTTACAGTAATTGTGTGGGAGTTATTGTTGATGCTTTGTCCTCATTAAATAAACTGTTCTCTAAACTCCATTGACCTTGGCATTGGGATACAGAATCTCAGCTTCACAAAATCATCTTGTTTGAACAAAGGTCAGTGTCTAGCATACTGTACATGTTGAGCATTCTGAACACAATAGAACTGTGATGTGTGTGAAAACTTTGATTGCAACAAATCATTTTGATTAGTATAAAAGAATGGAAGTGAAGTATAAAGTTTCTATGGGAACATAAAGAGGATTCAAGGAATGGCTAGAATGTAACGAATAGTTTCTTGCCGCAACCCTCTAAGGCCTGCCTCCTGTCAGGGAATCGTTGTACATATTGAGGATGGGCGGTACAGCAGAAATGCAAACATACCCATCATTGGAGGTCATAGACTCTTAACCATGTGATGGTGAGCAATGGCCTTTCCCCTCATTTTGGTGCAATTTTTAGATAGGTCATAGTTTGGAGCTTCAGGTAATAAAAGTGCACAGGTCTCATGGTCTCTGTCTGTAGGAGGTCACAAGTACAATGATAGTCCAGTAGAGGTTTGTATGGGAGGTGCAGTTGCCCAAAAATGTACTAAAGATTCTAGAAATACTGTTCTGAAGAGACAGTTTCAGTGGCTGGAGAGGCAGGGAAAGGATTGCTGGGAGAAAGCAGTCTAAGTATTTGTGAAATGTGTGCTATTTCCAGTCAATTGCATCAAATGCAATAAGTACTGGGTAAGAGTGCTCAAATGGAAAATGAAAAAAATATAAAACACTGAAGGTCCACTGAAGGGAAAATTTATGATATATTTTTGTTTTACCATGTAATAGTTCACTAGTTAGTGATGTAAATATTTTAATCTCTGGAAAAAAATGAAGTTTGCATAGACTGATTTAAGTCTTAATTTGCATTTTAAATACTGCAGCAGTTTTTCAGCATGTGATCCTTCAACAATGAAAATCCCTTTAACACAAAACTATCAAAGGGTATGATACCTGTATGAGGAGGATACAAAGTGGCTCAAAATGGCCCAGGCAAAAAAGGCACGGATTAATGTAGCTCCCTCTTCATTTCTTTAATCTTTCAGGGCATAGTGTTACTTTATTTATTTATTGTGCCCCCCCCCCCCCCTCATAATGATTCTGCAAATTAGAAATCTTTCAAATTTGTGTTGAAAAGATGAATTTAAAAGCACCTGATATGAGCTTATAGTACAATAATATGATTATCCATGATTCCTCCAACATTTGTGTCTGCTGAATGCATTGACGAAAATGGTTAGTATTTCAATATATACACATTGTAAAATTGTGGCATACTGTAGAGACACATCAGTACTTCTAATAGAATATCATATCTTCCCATTATACGAAGTATATTAACAAGATCTCAATACAGTAGATTTGGTGGCAGGGAATCCCCCTTTTTCCAATGCTGGAAGATTTTTTCATTATGCCTTTTCAACACACACCCTTGTTTGGTCTCCCTGAGGTCTACAGTTCACCCTTCTTTGAGATGTATTAGAGTCAATGTCAACTGAAGGCCTTGAATTTTGAGGTGTAATTTTGAGTGTAATTCCCAACCCATCACTCTCCAAAATTCACTGCGAGGAGTGTGATTTATTGCACACCTAGATTAAGGTGGCAGCTCATGTAGGCCTAGGCCTAGGCCACACACCTACCACACTCCTTAATATCCTGAGGAGTGAGATTTGTAGCACACCTGGAAAATGTAAAACTCAAGGCCTGCAACTGCACACAATAATTTAGGTATAAGATGTTATTGTATTGAAAGCACTGGATTTTGTCCAAGAGCAATAGTTCCATTTTCTAATCTGAGCTGACCTTTTGGTAGAAAAAATCCATATTTCAGCCAAAATTTTTACTGGAAGATTTCTAATCTTAAATCAGAACCAAATCTCCAGGTGGTT
Source organism: Holothuria scabra (assembly GCA_037179385.1). Lineage (NCBI taxonomy): Eukaryota > Metazoa > Echinodermata > Holothuroidea > Aspidochirotida > Holothuriidae > Holothuria > Holothuria scabra. The sequence goes on from CM074180.1 coordinate 18,571,097, forward strand.
TCTGCCACATTGTGGTCTCTTACCTCTAGGCCTCCGTTTGTTTAAGACTGGACATTTGAAGTCGTGACATGAACATATATGAGAAGAGTGGAGAAAAGAGCTGTGGGGAGGAGGAGTAGAAAAACAGAGCCCTACCTCGATGGGGCTAAAGATTTAATAATACATCAATATTTATGTTCAACTGTCAATCTGATAGCACCCCCTCTGAATCTTATGATATTCACTTTTGAATGTTATTGTGACCCAATTATACTATCTAGTTGATACTGTTATAGCCATCAAAGACTTCTTTTCATTTGTAATGTTTATCCCAGGTAAATGAAATAGATCACATAATTATTGTATTTTTGTTTGGTAATAATTATGACTGGATATCATCCCTGCAGGCAGTTAGTATCCACGCCATCACAGCCCTACCCCATCAACCGGGGACAGGGGAAAGGCGTGAAATGGCAAGTTTCCTCATGGAAAATTGTCTGGAATGGGAATTGCCTTGGATAAATCATCACAGGGAAACTGCCAGATGGGGACTGGTCTGTTAGGGGAAGGGGGAATTAAAGAATAGAGGATAACAAAATGGTAATTATATTCATTCCTGACTTGTTACAGTATGTATATGCTTCTATTTTAAATTGGTGGAATTGTATTTGTCAAGTTGGTAACTGCTTAGTTTATTTATTTTCAGTTTCCTCCACAACTCATGAAGCTTGTGAAAAATCTTCGAACCTTGGACATTTCACATAACAAGATAACAGCCATTCCAGATGGGATTAAAAACTTTGACCAACTGAAGAGTTTTTCAGCAGATCATAATAGAATTAGTAAGTAGACAAGTGTAAAGAGAATGTTCCATTGAAGTTATTTCCTTGGAAGCAAGTCAAATCTGCAATAACTTTGTTCTTGTTTTCTTGGGCAGTCACTCAAATTTTTCTTGAAATGCTGCAATGTCTAGAAAAGGTTCTTTCCAGAGTCACACAGTTTCCCAGTCTTGGAAGTTAAAACTGTGTGGAGAAGGGAGTTCTGACTGACAGGTTTGGAGTTTGTCAATCAAACTTTGTGAAAAAAGGGAAGAATATTGTCCATTTTCCACCTTGACTGAAAGAAGTTCTCCTTTCTGGTGCCTGTGTGGTGGCCATTTTTTCAAAATGGCAGAAAATGTGAATTTAAAATTTAAGGTTCCATGCTGGGCAACTGGAATCTACTACCACATGGCAATGCTTATTTACTATCATTAGTTAAGGGTCACATCTAATACTTGTTACACAAATATTGAAATTTTGAATTTTATTTTTATTTTTCTTCATTCTTGTGTGTCCTGACTTGTAACATTTTTCTCCATAATTGCTTTTCTGGTCACAAATTTTCAAATCTTATTTTCTTTTATAGTATTAATAAACTTTGTCATTACTAAATCATGAAACATCTGTATTTGCGGGGTATGGAGATTGTCTGAGTGTGACCATTTTTCATTAGTATGTAAAGAAATTTTTTATAGGTTTGAAAAAAATTGATGAACTTTTCAAACCAACCTGATGTACCTACCACTTAAATATACATCTGTGTATAAATAATACTGCTTTAACTTGCTGCCCCTCAGGGCAACACATCCTTAATAAATCCCTGAGTATAGGGTATTCACGCTTTTACTTGCTGTAATAAATATTCAAAGTCACATCCTGTTCTAGCGAAAACTGCATATGTCACCAACTTGCTTGTTCTACTTGCAATTTATCGCATGATTTGCAGTTTTTTTCCCTTTAAGTACCTTAATTCAAAGGAAGTTGCCGTACAGTAAGTTATTTTTAGCATACAGATTTCCATTGTGTATTTCTTTGGGCAATTGGAATAGTTCTGGGACATGTACATTTAAAGGAATGTTGCTGGTATTGACAAAAGTAGTTATGAGGACCTTTTAAAAATAAGCTGAAATGTATGAATTAAAAACTAGCAAGAAAAGATGTTGGACAGGATTTGCGGCTTTCCTGGTTCTTCTTTGGGTTTGTTTGTGTGTAGGGAGGAAGGATTGACTGCTCTTGATGAATTTTATTTGACAGAAGGGGAACTCCCAGTTGCTAAATGCTCAATTATACATTAGAAGAACTTTGTAGCAAACAGGATACTGAGCTCCCCCCCCCCCCTACCCAAAACAAAAATAAAATAAAACAAGGTGCAGTAGACAGTCCTTTACCTGTGCTCCATGAAAATTTCAAGAGAAGGGGAGAAGAGAGGAGGACTGATCTGGGGATAGACATTCTACAGTAGCTAGCCAAAAAAATATCCTCATATGGCTTTTCCAATACCATGCATTGTATTTCTTTAAAATAATGTAATTGAAGGGCACACCACCATAAATTTATTTTTAAGAAGTTCATAAAGGAAATCTATGATCGTTTTATTGTTGTGATGTTCTACTTAGACACCTCCTCCGGTAACTTTCTGGAATATATGCCCGTGATATTTCCTGCCTTTCTTAAGAGGTGACCAAAGGGTAGGACTTGCACCATATTTGAACTGTGTTTGAAACAGAGCTTGAACCGTATTTGAATTGAAACCATATTTTAAATTTCAATGCTTTAATGATTTTTTTTTTATCTATGTGATGTGTTGTTAAACCTCATCTAAATAATTTTACAAATTTAGTCTTTAGTTGCAGAGAAAATTTCTATAAAAAGTTTTAATTCCCAGCAGTTGAAGTGTCAATATTGTGTCAATCTTCCCTACCTACTAACAGGAACAGTCTTGTTTGATTTTTATACCAGTTTGATTTACCATTACTCTGCTTGCAAATGTCACAAATAATCCCTTATTTAAGAAATGCCATTGCTTTCAATATTTATATGTTTTCAGTTTTTCATATCACTGGTTCACTCGTGGTTGTACTTTTTATAACTTGTCATTTTAAGTAACCATTTCCCAAATTGAAACAAGGTCAATTTGAATCAGTGTGGTGGCATTCAAATATTCTGTGGATTGCTATTAATATCAGTCAACAGTTGTGGTCTAGATAGTCAATGTTAATGCTTTTTGACTCCTTAATTCAATGATATGGTCATTCCCACCATGCCACATTTTGTTGTGTGAACTATTTTTAAGTAGATATCCATGAGTTTGTCAAATGTAACATTTTTTTGTAAGTGCCAATATATAGTAGGTGCCAAACCTCAACGGTACTCACTCTGGTTATTGTGATAATCCCTGACATGTTTGATCGTATTCCTGCTGGTGTTTGTTGAGGATGCTTTAATTCACCTTCACCTCCCAATGACAAATGTGAGACGCTACGCAATATGATGCCATACATACGCCACCAAAACCCCTTGATTACACCATTAATGCATTGAAATGGCAAGGTGTAGATGAATTGTTTCCAAATCAAATGCCAATTAAGCTTTAAGGAGGGGGTGTCTGGTGACCCAGCATGCCTGGAGCCATGCCTTGTGGGAGGTGTGGCCAACAAGATAGCTTCTTTTGAAGTGATCACCTGGAGGGGATGGCAACAGAGCTTGTACCCTGAGGCAATTTAGCTGCAGGGTAACAGACTTCGTGAGTTAGCGCATGCAGAGTAGCCGTATCATTGAACACTCTACCTTGTTAGAACATTAGGAACTCCACGTGTTTTGACACCAAAATATTTGTCTGAAAGCTGAGGTAGGGCCTTAATGGAGTAATTTTTTTATGATGGTCTAACACATTCCTTTGAGTAATGATGAAGTGAACCCAGTGGAGACTGGTTAAGTCTTTTAGATGGGGACATCTAAAACGTCTTGTTGAGCTGGAAGGTAAATTATAGTCAAAAGGTGATGATCAATGTTGTGGAATAAGCAACAGGTACCAACAATCTGAAATATTGTTATAACTTGGGGTGTCCAAGACTGAAATTACCACAACTTTGTGACTTGTAGCTCATGTATTTAGTCCAAATAAACCTTGTTTAGTAACAGCTCCAATGCAGACTTAAAATAGTCAACCTTGAAATGTGAAGATTAAATTTAGGTCACTTCTTAGTGACTCTGCACATAGATAGAACTCTATCTTATTATTTTGGAATAAATTAGCAGGGGGCAGGCTGACAGGTGTAATTTTATTCATTTTGAAATCCAAGCAATTTGAAGATGTTATTCCCTCCAATTATTCATGGAGACATGTTGTCTGTTCATATACCAATTGTTAGCTGACACCAAAGCTACTTGTAATTGTCCTCATTTCAAATATTTGTGTGTCAGCAGTCCCAGTTGAATGGCAGGATCGATGTTGGAATGCCATGTGAATAGTTTGCTTTTGGGATTCTTTCTCACCAAATATCAATTAGGTCGTGGCAATGAATTCATTATTTCAATAAATGTATGCAGGCTCAAAAATTTGTTTTAAATAAACCAGTTTTATCCAGGTCAAGATTCAAAAAAAAGGTTAAAGTCTGCACCCCAGAAAATAACATCCCACTGATGGTAGGTAACGTACAGAAGCCACCTAATTAAGAGATCACCTTCTTCCCTGCTATACATAAACATTGAAGTGTACCTCAAGTCAAAAAAATTCACAGTATATAATAAAGACCATGAAAAGTGAATTCTAACAGTCCAACTCCAATCTTCATAGGACATTCCTGAGCTGAGATATAAAATGTTGAAGATTATTTACTTAAAACAAATTAGTCCATTGCGCAATAATTTGTGACTTTATTGTTGTACAACTCACATTTCCTGCTTTGTTTCCCTTTAATTAAAAATGTTTTATGACCTTGAATTCTTCCTGTTTGCTTGCATAGCATGTTCCACAGGGAGGGCTTAATTAATTACATCACCTTATAAGAGAAAGAATCCTATCACACCTTGGTACAAGGTGCAGTTGCTTTTAGAAAAACAAAGAAATACAAAGATTGTAATTTGAGTACTACAACAATGATATCACAAACTATTGCACAACGTACCATTTTAAGTTGAATTAATAGGGAGTCGGACTGTTAAAATTCATTTCTCATGGTCTGTAACATATGTTTTTGAATTTTTTGACTTGAGGTACACATTCATCAACTGTGAATCCATATTGTTTACAATATGGATCAATATGGATTACAAGCTGAATCCATATTGTTTAGTATAAATAAAATGACCCTTAACATCAATAACAATATTATTCACAGTGCACTACTAAACAGGATATTTACAAGGATTACAACTTTCCTGCTTGTGTGAGTCCCGTGAGATAAAAATCTTTTCTCCCTATTCCATTTTGAGGACCAAATCTTTTTATCTTTACCTAATGAGTGTAGTGTGTTTCTTGGAGAAGTTGAAGCTATAGTTATATCTGTGGAAATAGGCAAATATGTTCCTGCATATTTTGTTGTCTCTCAACCCTCAGATTAAAAGGAACAAGAATTAAAAGTCCTGGTACTCCTTGCACCAAGTATAAACATGAGGTAAATCCAGAATTTATGAAAAGTCTTTAGAGATGGTTGGTAAAATGGTAAAGAAGTAGTCCAAAACAAACCAAAAAAGGAAAACATATCAGCCTTCTCAAAACCGAAGGTGAAAGGATCTAATGGCCTACCATTTTGACCATAAATCACTGGCATTGTAGATTTTATTGGTCTAAAATGCTCTCCACACCCCCCCCCCCCTTAGAAAAAAAAAAAGAAAGAGGGAGACCCGCTTTCTTATCCCCTGTTCTCCTGTATGCACATTTTGTTAAATTATTTAAAGTTTTTTCTAGAGATCTAAGTTTGTCATGAATTCTTACAAAATGCTCTTACAGACCTCATGTTTTAGATTTTCCATGTGTGTTACAAATTGCATTCCTCAAGAAATCAAGGAGTGTTGTAGGTGTGCTGCTTTAATTTGAGCTCCCATCTTCTTCTAGGTTTGCAAAAATCACCCTCCTAGCAATTATTTTGATTCAGGTAATGGTGTGCGATGACATTGGCACACCATTAAATTCAAAGCCTAGCTGCTTTTAAAACATTTTCAGAACTTTAATTTCAATATGATTACAGGGTTCTCATCATTGCTTTTTGAGTCGGAGGTCTCTGCATGTGACATATTTGCTTCTGTTTTATTTTTGGATCTACCATAGAACACATTTGGTACGGCAAAGGTTGATTTCCCATTTGCTCATTCTTGCAGTTTTCTCTCCAGGGTTGGTACATGTCCTAGAAACCATGGAAAGTCAGGAAAAACTGAAGTTTGAATTTCTTGTTCTGGAAAATCAGGAAAAGTGAACACTTCTGTCAAAGATCCTGGAAAAGTCAGGGAGTTTTATAAAATGGACTTTTTTCCAATTTCCTCAATGTCCAGTTAAATTATTTTGGGGAAAAAGATGGATATGTGGGGTTTGACTTTTTTGAAGGTCCAGAAAGATCAATCAAGACTATTGAAAGTCATGGAAAAAATCATGGAATGTTGTCATTTTGAATTTGTTAAAAATCCTGATCTCCAATTGTTGAAGAGACTCATGAAAGGCTCTGTTGATTGAAGTTAAAAATTTTTTCTGACCTTTCACATGAATTCAGTGAATTCGAAACATGATAAGTCAAACAGCTTTTTTCAAAAGAGCTGTCAAATTTTCACTGGTTTGCAGCATTTTCTCTTAATTTGAGTACTCTTACTGTCATGGCTAATCAAATTATGAAAGATTTTTTTGTATGAAAAACAAAGTACTTTATGTACTTATTTGCCTTTTGTGAAACAGGTAGGGCTTGCCTTCACAGCTGCTTAATAATTTCACTTATCTGCCACTTTTTTTCTTTTTCAGCTTTGCTCTCAGAGGCACTGTGCTCTCTCCGAAAGTTGGAGACTCTCTCTATTAGTAACAATAAACTGAACAATGTTAGCAATGCTATAGGACAGCTGAGAGCAATTAAAACAATAGACATGTCTGCCAATCAGCTCACTCATTTTCCCTTGGAACTCTGTCAGTTGAAACTCTTGGATGTCCTGGATCTATCCCAGAATGCAATTAGAGAGCTCCCATCAGGCATTGGAGACCTGCAAGCAATGGAAGTCAACCTGAATCAGAATCAGGTAAGAGCTGTGCTTTAGTTAAATACTTTTGGTCATCAACTCTAGTTACCATGGACAATGTCTGTAGTGCCTTCTCTTATTAGTCAAGACCCGTGCCTCACTGTCTCATTGGTTCCTTGTCTCATTAAGGCCAGGGTTCTATTCTCAGGTCAAGCCATACCAAGTACTTTAAAAATGGAACCTACTGCCATCGTGCTTGATGTTCCTCATAAGCAACAGAGTAGCCAAAACAAGCCAGTGAGCCCCAATGGAAAAAAGCTGTGGCTGGCTCAACTTGAACCAATAGGTTGGAAACTGGGCCATAAAACTCCATCTAACTAACTAACTAACCCTTGTCTCATTAAGTCCCAGGTCTCATTGGTTCCCTATGTCATTAGTCCCCTCCCCCAACCCCCCCCCCCGATTTTCAGTAGATCATGTCCTAACTATAACCAGGGCTGGAATTAATCGAAGGCCACGAAGGCCATGGCTTCGTATCTTCAGCAGTGGCCTTGATGCCCTATAAAATTTAATGACCATCAAGGCCTATTGGCCTCTATGCCCTTCCTGTGAGATTACATAGTGGTCAATACAAAATCACTTGTTTGGCCTTGGTGGCCTCTCAGTTTGCATGAGATGCCCTTAAAACTGATAGGAAAATGGCCTTGCCCTGCTGGAACCTTAATTCCAGCCCTGTATAACCATAATTAACAACTCTTACCAACAACCCTAATCCCAAACCCTAATTCCGATGAGATGGGGGACTAATGAAATGGAGGAATGAAAAGGAGGACTAATGATATGAGATACCAATGATACAAAGTAACAAATTGGGGGACCAATGAGACCGGGGACTAGAGAGACAAATGACTACAGAGTCGACCCTCCATAAACAGGGCCAAGGAAAAAGGGCTTGGGAATACCCTCATGCATATGAATCCATGTTGCCATGGCATTATGACTGGTTTAGCTGCATTCCATCACAAGGAGTCCCCATGGTACCTCAAACCTGTCATACATTTATGCCAATTGATGAGTCATACTGACGGATGATACAGGACATGCAAAAGCAAGCAAATTTTTTCTTTAACTTGGAAATCTGATTATATGGCTATAGCCCTCCTCCTTATGTTGTCAATTAGTGGAGATGTCAAGAACCATATGCTATAGCGATACCCAATAGCATTATTCTTTACAAAAGGAGGCACAAATTTTCTGGAAAAGTTCCTTTGCATACATCACTTTTTTTTTTCTCGAATACAAATTATTATCCCTTTGAAAGTACATTGCCACATGTTTTTCACAATTTGGAACAGAGGTCAGTGGGTCATTTATTTCTAGGAATTGAAGATATTCTGCGAAAAAGGAAAACAATGCATATCCTTGTATGGATTACTCAGGTTAGGAGCATTTAGTGGCAGACAGAAAATTTTTGGCTGATATTTTCAAAGTTATTGAAGACTCTGAAAGTGTATAGAGACTTGAATAATCTCATGATCTGAGCCAAGTCTCACTGAGCAGTACCAGACTGGGGTTGGACTGGTGCACCATGTTTAAAACAATCCTAAATCCATTAGCTGTTGGTTCACTGTAAAGCAAGCTTTACCTTCCCATATTTCACAGTGGATTAGAAGGGAAGAGAAGAATTGGAATGACTGGATCAAATGGCAAAACCAAATGGTTGTAATCAATGGCAAAATTTTATAGGTCACCAAAGAGGAAAAAGGCCAAAGGGTTTTGTGTTACTATGACCATCAGTGTAATTTTTAAGATGAATTTCACAATTACATAAATTTGTGTGACATGAAAAAGTTGGGTATTTGATGTCAAAAGCATTTTAAACCAAGAAAATTGCTGCAGTCACCCCCAAATCCGTAAAAATTTGACCATTTTGCAGGGTAAGTTCTGTTTGCATAAGTTTAATCATTTATAAACATGAGCTCAGTATGCTAATCTTGTGATGTCTAGAGTGGGACATTCCATATATAGCTAACACTATCTTTTGTTCTTTTAATCTTCATTTCAAGGACACTTGTAACATTGGTCAGTCCTGAGGGTCTTAATTTGAAGTTTTAATTGTGTCCTTGAAATCTGATCCTTTTAACATGAAATAACCGACTTTGTCGTTTTCAGGTCACACGACCCTTTGCTAACTTAAGTCATGGCTTTTGGTGACATCTCCCACTACCTTTAAAGGGGCTCATTGAGTTGATATCAATAACTTGACAATGAATATACACAGTAAGTATAGTGGGTCAAATTTCATACCCAACAGTTATGGAAAACTTAAATATTTGAATTTTGTGCTGTCCTGACTTGTAACGGTTTTGAGCATAATTTGAAAAGTGTCTGGTCACAAATTTGTGAAAAATGATTTGTCGTTGATTTGTTGAGAAAATTTCACACGCTTGGAAAAATTTGTTAAATTTTACGAACCAACTCAATGAGCCACTTTAAGGCAGAATGTGGTACACTGCATTGTCACTTGTGCCTTTTGAAGCTAAACTGAGACCAATTTTTTTCTCAGTGGCTAGTCACATTTTCTATGCCTTTTGGTAATATTTTATTAAATATTTCATGTTGTTGTAGTTGCTTACTTGTGAAGTATTTAAAATTTGTGAAAGTGCTGTAGTGGAATAAATTTCCAGGGGGCCGTTCCACAAAGAGTCACCCACAATCTTAAGTTTGATTCACCATACTTAAGCCAACAGTAAATCATACTTAAGATCGTGCGTAACTCTTTGTGGAACGGAACCCAGGTGTCATAAGGGGTGTGCTGGAGGAAACATGAGCAGATAAATATAACTGTAATATAACTGAAATAGCATACTGTATGTTGTTGTGCAAAGCATCCAGTAGCAATTGTGTTATATGCATGTGTCTAGAATGGGATTTTTTCAATGTCCATGCAGTTTATAAAGGCCTGTGTACACTGCACACATTTCAGGACACATGCTGCAACATGTTGCTGACACAATTGGACACAAATCTTTTGCCTCTGTGTACACTGGACACATGTCGTGGACACAAGTTGCGACAGGTTGCCACTGGTGTCTGCTCTGTATACAGTGGCATCATTCAGACACAAGGTGTTTTGGCAACATTTTGCAACAGGTGTCCTGCAATGTGTCTAGTGTACACAGGGCTTAAAGTGTACCCCAAGTCAAAAAATTCAAAAATATATATTAAATACCATGAAAAAATGAATTCCAATAGTCTAAGTCCCATCTTCAGTGGACATTCCTGAGCTGAGATATAAAATATTGAAGTTTATTCATTTAAATTAAAATGGTACATTGCACAATAAATTGTGATCTCACTCTTGTACTACTCAAATTACAATCTTTGTGTTTCTTTGGTTTTCTGAAACTTACTGCACCTTGCACCAAAGTGTGATAGCACTCTCATCTTATGAGGTGATGTAATTAATTAAGCCCTCCTTGTGAAACATGCTATGCAAGCAAACATGAAGTGTTCAAGGTCATAAAAACATTTTTAATTTTTAAGGGAAACAAAGCATGTTATGTGAGTTGTACAACAAGAGAGTCACAAATTGTTGTGCAATCGACCAATTTGTTTTAAGTGAATAAACTTCAACATTTTTTATCGCAGTTCAGGAATGCCATATGAAGATGGGAGTTGGACTGCTAGAATTCGTTTTTCATGCTCTTAAATATATATTTTTGCATTTTTTGACTTGAGGTGCACTTTAAGTCGGATACACACAGTGCATCACTGGCATTGACCATTTGGACTGTGTTAGTTGATGGAAAAAATATCAAACTTGTTACAACAACCTGCATTTATTAGAATTTTAAAGAGATTGGAAAGATTATAATATTTATAGGAAAATTGTATGGAGCATTGAGATAGTTTTACGGAATATGCATGTTTAGATGTTTGGAATATTTAGAGACGGCTCACTGACTCTGAATTGAGTCCCAACTCTTGCAGTTATATTGTAAACACAGATGAATAGGCCCATAAGACCATAGATTATGTAACCACATGAACAATACAGCCTACCCATCATCTACAGTAAGATGAGATTCTATACAACACCAATGTTTCATGCTGTGTACAAAAAATGTTCATTCAACTGCAAGAGTTTTTAGATGATCAGTGATATGAGAGAAAATATGACCAACAATTAATGGGAAACTTGCAACCAAATTTGATGTAAGATGGAAATCTTTGGAGCTAGTTTTGTAGAACTGAAAAAGAACACAAATTATGTTAACCTGAAAAACACAAATTTTTCTGAGTTCACTGGAAAATCTTTGAGAATTGCACAACTCAAAGGAAAGAGAAAGCACTTCTGAATTTGCTTTAATAACTTGTGATCAGGGATTCTGCCACAAACTCAAAAAATTGTGGATTTACAACTGCCAAACCAGGAGTCCAAATTAATGGTGCCCTCGGCCAAAGTTAGCAGTCGGTGCCGGGCAACAGCTAGCTTCAAGGTCTCTATGAAGTGCAATCCAATTGGTTTTAAAGGACATTTACAGGATTTAAGTTCTACATTGCTGGAAAAGCATTCTCTTCTTAAATGAGAAATTTTATTTTTATGGAAATGAAGAGGGGCTATTTACACGTAACCCTCCTTTTTTGGAAAGAGGGGAAAACCCCCCCTAACCCACCTTTTCTCCTCCCCTTGATGGAAACAATGGTGATTCATAAACTTCAATTGCAAAACCCATCCAATTCTGTACATGTGCTAATGCAGAAATATTTGGTGGATATTGTTTCGTAGGGTCACTGAAAATAGAACTGTCAGCAAAAACAGAACTTAAGGTAAAAAAAAAAAAAGAAAAAAAACCTTCCCACTCTACATCTTAACAATTTTATGCAAATTATACTCCAGAATTTCTGACCCCATATTGCACTGCTCTTGATTTTAATGTATGTGTTGTATGATATTAGTGATGCTACTGATGCATTCATAACCCTACTGTTACAGGATCTGTGAGAAAGTAGGGTGATCTGCCCACTTGTCATTTTATTAAAGACCTGCTTTACACATCGTTGCCATGTACTCAAAGGAAGTTTGTCTTGCCACACACCGCTCAACTTTGAATTCAAAACCACATTACATCCAAAATGTCAAATTTTGATCTGAAAACTTCTATAATAATACATAATTAGAAAACTAAACAAACCACAAAATTTTAAATATTGGACCTGAGTGCAATTTGGGGAGATCACCCAAGGTGTTGAAGTGATTGACATACAATTCAGTCAACTTTGATGCCTTCAGACGTGTCATGAGGATATCCGTTTAAATGTCAGTACCAAGTTTCAAGGTAGTGTCACTCAAAAAATCTGTTTTTTAAATCTTGAAAGTGCTATTACTGTTTATTTCCTCATATTTCAAGAGGTATTTTCCTGTGGCACAACTCAATCAAGCTTCCTTGATTGTCCCCATTGCCTCTTAACACATATATCCTAAAGTACTAAATATGAACTTTTTGTTAATGTAATTTGTGTAACATCAAAGTCATTGGTAGTAGTCAGCATTGAAGATAAACATAATTATTACTTTGTTAATTTGTTTGTTTTGGTTTCAGTTTTGAAGTACATTTAGAAGTCATTAAACTGTGATTGAAACTGTGTAATCATAATGATATGAATGAAAATTCATGTCTTTGCATGTTTATACAATATTTGGCTGTCTTCTCAAAAGTGACCATAGACGCAGATATAAAGGAAGGGGTCATCAATTATTGACTGTTTTCAAGAGCATATGTTCCCTGGTCATACTATTTCTTTGTACTTCGAACTTTCCCAGACTTTGGAGAAAAATAAAAAGTTGAAGCAAAGCACTCATTTCATGGTTTGCACAGGTCCTGGAAATCCTAGAAAGTCAGCAAAATTGAAATTTGAATTTCTAGGCCTGGATAGTCAGGGAGATCAGAACAATTTTCTAAAGGTCCTAGAAAAGTCATTGAATTTTAGGAAAAGGGAACTGTAGGACATTTAAAATGTGTCAGATCCCATATTTCCATCTTTTTCCACAAAATTATGCATCTGAACATGGAGAGAATCATGCACTCAAACAATCAATCTTTTATATTGGGTTGATCTATAGTGTGGAAATGCTTGGTAGTTAGTACATCAATGAAGGACCCATGAAAAGGTAGCCTCTCACGTAGTTTGTACATCACAACAACATAATTTTTGTAAACACATCTTGAATATTTGACTATTCAAAAATACATATTAAGACTTTGTCCACAGGCTTTGAGGCCGGGCAGGTCTGAGGGTGGACAGATATGTGAGGCCACGCTACGGTGTAAATAAAATAAGAAAGATAATTGTTTCCTGAAGAGCCTTGACAAAGGCTAATGAAAAGGGAGCTCAATGGTCCTGACTGGAAGAATGAAACAGGTAAAGTTAACAACACTTGACCTATTTGGAAAAGTTAACATATGCTCAGTTGGAAAAAAAGCACTAGACTGAGTGAGTATCAGAAAATTCAAAGGGGAATTTTGGCAGATTTTCCAACTGTGATTGCTCTGGCCAACTTAAGTCTTACTCCACAGTTGTTATGGCACTGTGTGTGCTGGTCACACTTGGAGTGCTCCCCATGTAGTTTTCCATCAGAGAGCATGGTGTAAACAAAACTATACAGCTAAGTCGATTCTTCTGAGTTTTCAAATCCTTAATTCAAATGTGATGGATTTTAGGGGTTCAACTAGGGTAGGCAGTTACATCTGGAGGTAGCGTCCTTAAGATCCGTGGTCTTGTTAGCACAAGATAGGCCTCTCTAACTGTCAAGATTAATTGGTATCAGTTTTTTTAGCTCTGTAGGGCATACATAATGCTCTCCTCTTTTAATTTGCCAAATTTGATAATTCTCATGCCCCAACATGAGTTGTGAAAGAACTGAGAAGACATTCTTGCATCAAATGTCATGTTAGCTCTAAGCAGGTTAGTTTTGTCTGGGTTAGGATTAGATATTCTACTATTTATACCTCTGAAATGAGGCTCATGTCAAGAATTAGTAGACAACTGTCATTTTAATATTGCATGCCCTACAGAGCTCTACAGTACCGCATCAGCAGCACGTGGACCTTTAGCTTCAGTGACCGCTAATTCAAGTTTCCAAATATATTTTGATGTATGTGATGCAGCAATTTGAAGAATTTGCTTGCTGATAATCTTAATTTAGTATCACAAGGCAAGTTGGGGGAGTTGCAAAGACACTGAAAATATGGTTACAGTCCTAGCTTTTCACTTTAAATGCTTGGGTTCAAACAGGTGTGTAGCCAGGTTTTGTCTTGAGGAGGGGTTGTTTGTAAGGGACATGGGACAGTAGTAAAAGGGGTGCACCCTCCCCTTTCGAAAAAAATGTTTTTGTATGTCTCCAAATGTGAAATAGTGCAATATTTTGTGCCATAAAATTAGCAAAGTTTGTAGAGGCCATTTTTGCTGTTACCTTGTTTTTCAAATTCATGTAATTGATACTGCATTTCAACTCCAAACGCTCACTTTCATTGCTAGTGTCTGTACTCAATTGTGAAAGATCTCCATCATTGCTATTGACCAAGGGCCTGTCTCTTCATCCATCTGCCCATGCATCCATATGCATTCTGAAAATCACCTTGAACATGCAAGATGTCAGATAAAGTGTATTTCCCTTTGAAGTAGTTCAAAAGTTCCATTTTCTCAAATACTGTGGTCTCGCGTACCCAGCGCTCGAGGTAACACTGTGTTACCTTGTGCTCGAGTAACGTGGGAACGCAGGTGAACGTGGGGTTGGTGTTTAAATTTTGATCCACCTCAAATCACAGGGTTAAGCAGTTTTTAACACCATGTTTGTTTTAATGAAGCAAGGTCACAGGTGTTTATGGCACTGATGACAGGTATTTTCTAACATTTTACCATAATCGGTGTGTGATATATTTGACCTCGTTGCTATGGTAACACTACCCAATCAAAGAAACACTGGGTACTTGAGAACACAGACTGGAAAACACGGGGTTAACCTGCGGTTTTGCCTGTAAACACGAGGTAACACCCAGTGTCGCGGGGTACATGAGACCAAGCCTAAAGAATTCTGAGTATGCTTCAATAAACAATCAGTTGTGCTTGCATACAGGGGAGATTTATGGTACTTTTTCAGAGAATCAATCTACATAGTAAGAAAGTGTGTAGCAGCATCCCATCCAGCAAAATGCCTCATGTCTGGTCATGTTTCTTACTTTAGGCAATATATATAACTGTATTATTGGCCAGTCAAAGGGACTGTATTAATCCAGTTTACAAATTATGACAAAGTGCAATCATCAATTGTGAACAAAGCTTATCAGCAGAGACCATGAGTGTTCTTGACTATTTTGATTCATTGTGCTTGAAATATTTTTCCTGAATCACCTGCACCACAATTTGGCTGGAATTTTTTTTTTAACTTTGACAAATATTGTTCATATGTTTAAATTTTGCCCAAAGTTTGAAGTTAAAATATATTTTGGGACACAGCACCCCCTTTCTCTTTCTCATTATGCCTATTTTCCTGAGTATGTTAGTGTTTTGTAACAACCCTTTGAGACAGCAAGTCTTACTACAGTACTGCAGAATTTTAAGCATCAGAACTGTGTCAATTTCAATAGTTCCAATTGTAAGCAGTGCCTGGAAAAAGTTCAGTCTTCAAGTGCTATGCTGTGCAGACTCATTATCAAACTTAGTTTGATGGCTGACCAGTTTAGTTTGTTATATGATGGGTGCTTTTACACTTGATCTGGATCTGATCTCCTGATGTTATGAGCATATCGAATAACAGGTGTGGCTTAATCCTGGTGTATTTATACATGTCTCATCCTCTGATTCTCCTCTGTGCTGTTGCTCCAAATTAATTACAAAATAAAAGCACATGTGTGTGCATCAAAATGTAAACAAAAAATTTAGAAAACACGTGTGTGGACTTTCTGCCAGTCTGCAGGCAAATAAAAAGGTCGACGTCACGGTTGATCAGCGGAGCATTTTTAATACAAATTTGATTGCCTGTGCAGGATCTGATCCTCCCCTCTCACTAGGCTCAAAACCAGGTGATCAGATCCGGATCTGATCTGCATTTACACTACAAATTTGATCTTGAGCAGTGGATCAAACCCGCACAGGCGATCAAATCCAAATCCAGTGCAAAACACCCTATCACTGTTAGACCTTTGATGGTATTTATAACATGTCAATCTGGAGACAAAATGTTTGCCATCATGCCATTAACAACTACTAAAACACACATTCATATCAATCATTAAGATATTTTTGGATAGTAAAAATCACAACCTTTGGTTTATGGATGTTATGCTATGGTAGTGTCTGCAAGGACTGCAGTTACATGGTTTGATTTATGATTAACATTAAGTGTTGAACAACCTTTCATCCCCTCAGTGAAGTCTGTTTTAGGAAGTGGCACTAACTTCTAAAGTACACAAGGCACCCTCCCTTAGTTTCCTAAGGAAATACTGTATACTGTACTTTATATATGGTTAGAAAGCTCAAACTAGACGGAATAGATGTAGTTCCTTTTCACCTTTGGCTTTTCAGTCTATTCATCAATGAGTGTCTATTCACACTGAGTTGAAGGTGCAGTAGACTTTATACTATTGGGACAACTTCAGCTCCTACCTTACTAAGATTGTGAGCACCCTCAAGTTTGAAGCAAGTATTAAGTGGTCCATTTTCCAAGTTCTGAACTTACAATCCTAGACAAACTGCTTAGTAATGGTCAAAACTCACTTAACATTTACAAAGTTATAGACGAATCCGATTAGCGCTGTTTTTTAGCGACTGGAGGCAGCCATTGGTGGGGTCCATCAGCCTTTAATCGTCTTCATTTATTGTCTTCGTGGATTTCAAATCCTCCTATTCACTGAAGTTAATAAAATCGAGATACAATTTAGTGTATAACCATCCATTGAACAGGAAAGGGAGGAAATTTAAAGATTAAAGGTGATGGACCCCAGTAATGGCCGACTAAAATCAGACCATCACAATCTGTCCGAATTCGTCTATAGTGACACCCATTCCTTGCTTTATACATAGATTACAATTATTCCTTGGACAAACCAAAGCTTTCTAATGGCTTCTTATTGTGACTAGGAGTCAATAAGATGACCATCTGACTCTTTCTCTTTGGACTGGACGCAAGATATCAAGAATTAAAGTTTTGAAATACGAGGATTTTATAATTGGCATCTTGGTTGTTTTATCACTTTTTTTTGCATGGTATTTTGAATTTCAACACTTTCATTCATTCTTTCTCAAGTTTGTTTTGAGTGAAATAGAGGGAGTCCTCTTTATGAATGGAAAAATTTGAGAAACTGAGGGGCTCCTTCCCTGCAAATGTTAGTATTCTGAGGGAAATATTAGCAACTGGAGGAAAATTTGCACTTTATGTCCATGTCAATTGCAAGAACTACAAATTTCCTGAATGTTCAGAAGAAATTCAGGAAAATTTACCTCCTCTTTCAAGAGGTAAACATTTTTTTCAGACCTGGTCCACATTTTATTTCAAATGAAGAATGATTAAGAACACCCAACAATTATGAGACTGTACCTTACTGTAATTGCCCTCCATCAGACCTCCTGTTCCCTTCACTTTGATCAGAAATAGTATGCACTATACTGTATGCCTAGAGAACTAATTCCAACAAATTCAATCTTCATTCCTGCACTGCAACAGTTGTGGCATTTGTGAGATAATTTCTTTTTTCTAATGTTCTATTTTACCAAGACTAATTTGGCATGTTACTGATAATTATCATTAATATTCACCAATTTGTCAAATTCCTGAGGCATTCTTTGTTCCATTTCGCTAAAAGGCTTCTGATTATTGTACATTGATAGCTGTCCAATTTAATTTCAAGGAAATATATGTTGCGAATAGGTGCAATGCTACTGAAGGTCAAACTCCCCAAATTGCATCAATTCAGGTATTGTACTGAGCAGTAGCAACATTACTAGTAGGCCTTGTATGTGGGGATATTTTTATGATGAAAATGTTACAGGTTATTTAAGGCAATCTCTCTTTTTATGTGGTAGGTGTGTTTGTAATGAGTTTGGAAATAAGTTGTTAACATCTCTTGTAATTATTTTATTAAATGACTGAACCTGACGATTTCACAGGAATGATGTATACCTGATACACTACTGTGCACTGAAGTGCTGAAACATGATTAAACAGATGCTTTTATCAACCGTAGAGCAAATTTTGAATAAGTTTAAGTGTAGAAAATGAGGTGTACTGTGAAACCTCAACTAATGGACCTAACTGCTGTAATCCTGAATAAGTTGGAATCACAATATGGCACCATTTAAAGGGCAAGAGCAGTCCCCCCCCCCCCCCCAAAAAAAAAAAAAAATGATATTTTGCAACAACAGCTAAATCTGACAGTTTTCTTCTTGTTTGGCTTTGGGGTATCTTTCATAATATTTTAGGACTTCAAATTGCATATTCAAGGTGATGCAATCATTGCTTCTATGAAATTTCACATTTGAGGAAAAAAAATGTTGTGATATGACTCTTGATTCAATAATGAAACAGGACTGTCCATTACACTTCTTTAAGTTGGGGTGAGTGAATTGTCCCTTAAGAAATAAAAACTGCATTAAATCAAAGAAGTGATGCCATTACAATAAGTTTGTCTCTTGATAACATTTTTTGCATCAATTTGTTGGAAGTCTGATATTACTGTAGCTGAAGAATTAACTTTGATAAAGATGACCAACTGCATGGTCAAGTGGTTCGAGCATCTGACTTGCAACAGGCAGGTCTGGAGTTTTAACTCCTGGTCAGGTACTGGGTAGTACCAACGACTTAAGAGATGGAACCACCTGCCATTGTGCCTGGTGCTCAGCATAAGCAATGGAGTAGGGAAATCAAGCCAGTTACAGTAGCCACAACTAGAAAAAGGCTGTGGTTGGCCTGACTTAAACCAAACTGAGCTCTTTAAGTAAAACCTTATCTAACTGACTTACAATTTTGATAGAATTGATTTATGAAAACAATGTATGTTGGTACAGTATTGCCCATAATGGAGCTAACTACAAGAACTGTGTTACATTTCCTTTGAAAATGAGGCAAATCAAAGTAAGATCCAACTGTCTAAAAGGGGAAAAAGAAAAAAACATGTCAACAGATGTACTGCCAAAATACCTTCCCTTACTTCTGACCAACTTCATCATGTTGTTAACTTAATAACCAAAATCTGTAATATTCAAAAGTGCATTGGACCTTGTGAAAAATGTCCCAGTTTCTGGCCCAGATTTCACCTCATAGACCACCTACTGGACATCTTGCCTCCAGTGATGAATTTGATGAAGTTTGTCACCGTTTGGACACGAACCAAGGTGACAGTGATTGCTGCCCTCATTAAGGTGGACAGTGGTGCCCTGGGATGTCGTCCTTGTTTTGACAGCTAGAATACCTTGACTTTTTGGATCAGTGTCATGTAATAGGGAGAACGGAATGTGTTGACCAGAAATGAGCTTTGAGCCTTGTCTGGCACAAATTCAGATAGGATCGACCATTTGATATTGTGCATTATCACCTTTATGTGTATTTAGCAGATGCTGGTCCTCAATCCTTGTCTAAAGCTGATAGTGTGTAGAAGGTCTGATGGTTTGTTGGGATAACCATTCCTTTAAGTGTAATAGCAAATAAGACAAATTACTTTGTAATATATGTAAAATAGATCCAATTGTGGTTCCCTGAATCCCTCTAGATAGTGGGCTTTTATTTTGACATACCCTGGATCATCTTGACATACCCTTGATGAACTCCTGAAATGTAAGTTATTGTTCTGAACGCATATATCATCGCTTCATGTCCCGATCAAAATATGTCATGATATATTTCCTTCTTCTCTTTCTCCTTTATCGAAAGCTATGTGTCCCCCTCTTTGATCCCTTCCCTCGAGAAAGTTAACCTTTATCCGAGCGCTATGTGTCCCCCTCTTTGATCCCTTCCCTCGAGAAAGTTAACCTTTATCCGAGCGCTATGTGTCCCCCTCTTTGATCCCTTCCCTCGAGAAAGTTAACCTTTATCCGAGCGCTATGTGTCCCCCTCTTTGATCCCTTCCCTCGAGGAAGTTAACCTTTATCCGAGCAATAGTCAACTGAAAAATATCTTCCTGGTAAATGCAATTGACTGGTTGATTGAGGACTGATTTTGGGTCAGTCTGAATTATTTCATGGTTTGCCTCTTGCATAATAAATAATGTAAACTGCCTGGAATACAGTGTCCCAAATGGATTGGTATGATGTGAAAGAATAAAGTTTAAATTGATGTTAATAGTCTACAAATGCTTAAATAATCAAGGGCCAAAATATCTCAATGACATGCTGATAAAAGACTTTAATGCCACTCACAATCTCAGATCTAACAGTGACACATTACGATTGGTAGTTCCACGCACCACTTCCAAGTCGTATGGTGACCATGCCTTTATGGCTGCAGTTCCTAGACTCTGGAATTCTCTTCCTTTCTCTCTCAGAAGTGTCTCGAATACCTCAAAATTTAAAGCTGGACAAAAGACTTACCTTTTCAACCTATAGTATTATCTCTCATTTATTAGTTGTAAAGTGCAGGCGAATGACTATGTCACATCGTATGCTATGTTAAGTCTAATCTATATATATGTATGTGGGCTGACCTGAATTTTTTACATTTTTGTACAAGATAGGTTCAAGATGGATACCCCTGCTATACCCATAAGTTTGGGTAGAATGTAGCATCTTACCCCTGCATTTAAGAAAATATTTGACTTTTCGGCCAGAAATTTTAGAGAAGACTGTGTAATGCCACCAATATGACATTTATTATCCATAACATTTTTTGGGGGAAGAATTCTCAGAAAGCTGTAAAATTTATTTACATTTTACAAGTCATTATCTTTCACCCCCAAAGTCAAATACAAACCCTCTGATACCAACACCATCATCTTCTGGAAGAATTTTGGCACTTTCTGAGTCCTGAAATCCATTGACAGATTTGCTTTGCATAGCATCATACCTTCACAGCAGGCTGTGTCAGCATATTCCGTGTTTCTTTGGCTTGAAAAGGAATTGAGAAAAGCCAGCTTTGCAGGGGATTTTTCATCAGCCAATGAACATCAGTATCACTGTGACCCACTCTGTGTTGGGTAAAGTGCTTCACTGTACAGTATGTCAAGCAGGATGACATGTCAAGTTTCTTTTAAATTTTTTATAAGAGTTCAAAAATGTAAATTTATTGACTGAAGCAGAGGTTATCGATTAAAGAATGTTGAGTTGCATAATAGCAATCTACTTGAGTGGATGGTATCATTCTTTAATAAATCATTTTTTCTTTGGAAATATTTTTAAACATATAATTGTGTGAACTTATGTCAAGATGTTAGAATTTTCAAAGCAGTTGAAAGATGCATACAATCTGCTACAAGAAACCAAAATACAAAGATGCCAGAAACATACACAATAAAAGGAAAAAAGCAAACCAGTTTGAGAAACAAACTAAAGGTGAATGTGATTCATCAAGGTGACTTCAAGTCTGCCATTTTAAATTAAGTGATTTAAGTTCAGTAGTTTTAGCTCAGCTCAGAAATATCCTGTTAAAGATGGGGAAACGGATAGGGGGATTTATTCTCAAGTTTTGTAATATATTTAAAATTTCATAGTTTGTTTACACTTTACAACCTTTCATAATTGTACTGAAATATGGCAGTTGTGGTACAATTGATAAGACCCCCAAAGAAACATTACTTCTTATCACTTTGTGTCTTTACCCAACCTACCCCCTCCCCACCCCCCCCATTTTCCTACCAAAAGTTTAAAGTCCAGCTACATTGTGTATGCCAGGTGTAAATGTGATCATTTACAAATAAATAGTTTTAATGAAAGTGACTACATATTTGAGGTATTATCCTACAATCTTCCTATTAGGTGGTGTTCAAGGATATACAGTATTTTAACTGAAAAGTTGTAATGAAAGGAGGACCATCCTTACTATTACCAAGTTGTAGATCAAAACCGTTGAAGGGGACATGCCGCCATCTTGCTTTCGTACATAATGACTATTCTCTTTCATCATTGGCGCTTGAGAATCACATGACAATAGTTTTCCTACTAAATTTTGAAATTTACAATACGAGCAGTATCTGCTTGGTTTACCTTCAATCAAGTTCTCAAATACTATGAAAGATAGCCTACTTCAAAGAGAAATAAGAAGAAAATTGTGAGATTTACCTACAGTCTCAGTTTGGGGGACTGCTTTTTCACTTTAATAATTATCTTGGTTTAAGTGCCCTCTTTTTTTAATACTTCATCCACTAGGCGATAGACTAAATCCTGGACCCCCGCAGGACCTGCCACTGCTAGTCAGACTTCACCTTTCTGTTCTGTTGTTCAAAAATCTTGGTTAGCCATACCCTAATGTATGCCCTGCATAAGCATGACGTTCTTATCTTCTGTACAGGTTACATACTCCCTGCTTAACTTTTCTCTGTTTTACTTAAGGCATCAAGTGTGAATGGGGATTTATATAGTCTATTTATTTTTATTTTGGACTTTTCTTCTTTCTTTCATTAACCCACACAGATTTCAATTCTCCCAGCTGACATTGCCAGGTGTCCACGACTCAAAGTTTTGAGACTTGAAGAAAACTGTTTGCAACTGGAAGCAATCCCCAGAGAAGTCTTAAGCAATTCTCAAATATCTTTACTTGCTCTGGAGGGAAACTTGTTTGCCATGAAAGAATTTGTAAATTGTCAAGGATACGATGAGGTAAGATGGATTAGATAAATGTCGAGTACTTTTGCACATGACCCACATTTGATTTTGTGCTATAGTAGTAAATACTGGACCAAGGACAGTTTGGGAGACAACCACATTCAGATTAATATGAGGGTTCACCTTCGGGGAAGGGGGGGGGGATTTGTACAGTGGATATTGATGAGCACTTAGCACCATTTGCAGGTGATTTAAATGTTTGTCTTTTTTGAATTCCCTTGGTTGAATCGCTAGGCATCATTGGGGAAATTGAAAGTGGCACAGGTACCTATGGCAGGATTTTCTCATGATCCTGTGAAAAAAAAACAATTTTACCCTGAAAGCAACTATCTCCTGGACTGTTCCTGTTGGTGATTTAAGCTGCTGTTCATCCCCAGGGTCTGCCTTGTGCATTGCATCATTTTATGATATTGTGTTCTTGCACCCAAGGCTTAAAGGTTGCACAATCATGTTACAAAAGTCAAATTTATGTATTGATAAAGCAGTTAACCTGAGAACCCCTCTTGCAAGTGCCCTGCAGTTTATAATGATAATAAAAATAATATAACAGTTCTTACATAGCACCTTACACAGAAGTCTTAAAGCACTTAGATGTGGGGTTTAGCAACCTCACATTATTAGCAGAGTTGCCAAGTCTTCCTGATTCTACAGAAGACTTCCTGAAAATTTCACTTCCAAACATGCAAAATATAAAATCTTCCTGATTGAGAACAGAATTTCCCCCATTGAAATACACACAAATCCCTGAAATCTTCCTGGTTTATGAGGTAAATCTTCCTGATTTCAAGACCTCAATGTTGGCAGCTCTGTTAATTAGGATAACTCATAGGCTTTAGCATCTTGTAAGAAATTTGCCTCGGAAAAATGTCCAAAGTTGTCCTCAAACGTGTAGCCAGCTCTTTAGAGTATGTGTATATGCAAAGTCTACATTTGTGCACGAAGTTGTGCTTCATAATTATTGCAAAAATTGACTCTGTGTGACAAAATTGCATTAGGTTCATAATTGACAACAGATATCCCTAAGCATTTACAGAATGATGTCATCTTAACATTGTTATTTGGCAGCAAGCACACAATCACACATGAATTCCCATTGCCTCATATTGTTATTGCATGGTAAAGTTGCTTCACACCATTAAAAGGGGCTCATTGAGTTGATATGGATGACTTCATGAGAGTGTTAATGTGTACCTCTGCATGGCAATGCTGATAATTAGTAAAGTTTCATATCCAATAGTTATAGAAAAAAAGTTAAAATTTTGAATTTTGTGGTGTACTGGCTTGTAATGGTTTTGTGCAGAATTTGAAAAAGTGTCAGGTCACAAATTTTGAAAACCATATTGAACCATTAAGTACTCACTCATAAAACAGTTCTGTTTCATGTAAGATATGGGCATTGTCAAAGTTTGACCATTTGCCAATGGTTTGTGTTTGAAAAAAAATGTTAAATTTCATGTTAAATTTCTCTCAGTGAGCCACTTTAAGCATAGTGTTCTATGCATTTGGTTTTGGTTTCACTAATATCTATTAAAGTGCCAGATACAATGCTTCAAACATTACTTTTCTTTGAAGACCTGCCGTAACCTTTAGTGGTTGTGACCCACTTTTAAAATTGCAAAAATAATTCAGTTCATTACTTCTAGCTTCATTCCCCTGAAGTTTAAGAAGTTTCCCTGGGGTTAATACCCGTAGAAATAATCCCACATTTTAACAGGTAGTCTCCATGTACCACTATTGCTACGTGGGTGTGGTCCAAAAATTTGGCTTTTCTTTGGAAAAAATAAAAGTGCATTAAACTGGATCAGTTGATGATATCCCACAGAGAATCTAAGTCTTCTTGGTCTAAAAACCGTATTATTAATTTTTGAGAAGTTGTGTGGACCGGTAATGATTTGGTTGAAAATGGCAGAAAAATTGACCATTAGTTTGACCTTGTAGTACATTCCTAGTAATATCAACACCACAATAATGAACAAAGCAAAACCATGGTACCCAAAGTGTCATCCTTTCTCATACACCACTTAATGCTTTTCTTATAAAATGGCAACATTAAAAAATATGACCACAATAGGCCTGCCAAAGTTGATGATTGTCATCAATGAGAGTAGGGAGTGAATTTCTTCTGAGAATTGATGGGTTTTACTTTTGGGTTGAGCTATGTATGGACTGCACACTGGGTAACCAAGTGGTACCCTCTGTTTCAAGCTATGTTACCCATCAGATCACAGCACCAAGGAAACTTGAAACCAGGAATCCAGAGAGAGCCCCCCACTGATCTGCCATGTGCTACATGATTCTATGGTTTGTGAGGAAAGTAAAGATTATCCGAGTATAAAATACCATTTACAACAAAATCAAAAAAACCTTTCTGACAGATATACAAAAAAGAGCATTTTCTAGCTAATGGGAGCTGTTTTCTTTTAAGGGTGGCAATGTCATTCAGGTATATGGTAGAAGTACTTCAAATTTTATTTTTTCTTGATGTGAGAAGCTTGTATAGAAATTATGCATGTGACATCAGGGTATTTCAATTTTACTAGATGGAACTGATTATGGGCATTATGTGTGTTGCCAATACACACACATTACAGCAAGTTTGTAACAATTGTTGTACAAAGGACGCCTGTGCGGAAAGATAGCAAGACTCCCAATGCAGTGATGACTACTACTGAAGCACTGTGGATATCCTTTGCAGTATCTGCAACCCGTCATAATTGCCAATTGACAAGATTACGTAATGTACATATGCATCTGCATCTTGGGTTAGTTAGTTAGTTAGATAGAGTTTTACGGCCCAGTTCCCAACCTATTGGTTCAAGTTGAACCGACCACGGCCTTTTTTCCAGTTGTGGCTCACTGGCTTGTTTTCCCTTCTCCATCTGCATTTTGGGATGTGTGGGTATGTGCGTGTGACTTCAAGAGGCTTTGTAATTCTTGAAAATCACAACACTGCTGACTTTGTTGGTCCTTACATTTCCTTGGTCTACACTTATTGCCTACATATGGAATTCATGTTTAAAAGCTTGGAAAGGTGTAAAAAATTAGGGCCTAACCGATGTGGTTTTTCACTGCCGATCCGATGTCCGATGTTTTTTCCCCAACATCGGCCGATATCCGATCCGATCCGATATTTTCGTCACCCCGCCGTATCTATGCGTTTAGGCCCACAATTTTCCCCGTTTACTAGGTCTAGATTTCCTTGTTGTAACTATAAGCAATGCCTTTTTATGTACATTGCCCGCGCATTTACTCCTATTTAAAGTCATCTTTAAAATGTCTAATAATTTGCAAATTAGTATGAGACTGAATGAACTGATCACATGAAATTATATTTGAGTTTGAATGTTGGTTGTACTCTTATTTAAGTAAGCTGAATTTTTCACCGGTGCGAGGGCCGATCATGCCGATGTACAGTCTGACAGTAGTGTTGCTTCTCAGATCAGTGTATGCTACAACGTACACTAACTTTAAAATCTGCATGCAAGCTACAGTATTTCATACCGTAGCAACGGGCGCGCCAACACTGCAAGTCAGTTCTTTTTTAATGTAGAAACTTGCAGACAAGATGTACCGCGTGCCGTATATTCTGCAAGAATCTGTATAACAACTCTGCCTAAACCCTTCCCTGCGTACTGTAATACTAACGGCGATTTTCTAAAATACACAATATGGGACGCTACCTCGAGTATACCGAAATGAAAACCAAACCTTGAAATAAAATCGAGCCTTGAATTGGCCGATATAATGGTTTATTGTGTCAATATTATGCAAATGAACACTTTTCCACTATATGTTTAGTGCCAAGATATGACTGCAATGATTTCGTAAATATTGACGATAATTTAAGACACCGGGATTGTTGGTTTGTTTCTTCGCCACGAAGCAAATTAACCTCGTGTTATGTATGAAATACTAGGATGTAACTACCAACACTAAAATTGTTTGGGAAAAATAACGATCTAAGCAAAATTTCATTATCTTGTGAGCCCTAAATTTCGCCGTTTACACACGTGTGATGGAGAGTTTCCTTTCGACAGGAGTTTGAAGGGTGTCCCGACCTGAACGGGAGGGCGGTTATGAATGAACCTATGTAGTACTCCCAGGTACGCGACTTCCTAATAAGGCCACGATAGCGTGGGTGTTGGCACACGTGTACGCTAGATGCAAATTTAACACGAATGACGTCACTTTCGGACGTGATAGAGAATACTGTAAACAAATGCTGGGATCGGTAGATATTTTTAACTTTGTTTTGAAAGAAGTAACACAAACAGCTTCGAAGTGGAGTTAGCAGGATTGCTTTTTGAGTCCAAAAACGTTTAAAAATTAAAATATGAAAAAAGCAAAGGTTTAAAGAAGTATTGATTGTCTTAGAAGGGTTTTCTTTTTCTGTCATATTTCTAATATCTGTCGGTTTGATTTGAACTTGTGAACGTGATCGATACCTCTCCGATACAGTTGTTAATTTCTCATGCATATACAGTACCCAAAGGAGCATGGACAAATCGTTGCTATACGTCTACTTTACTCATCTTCGGGAGTATTGCTTGTCTTCCCCAAGAAACTCTCCACCAGAGAATCGAGAGGACTTGAGAAAAAATGGGTAATCACCGATCCTGAGGGCTGTTGCGATCGGGACCATTTTTTGAAACTTTTTTAATACCACGTGCAAACACTAGGTCTTACCCATGCCAATATTGGATCATTCCATCATGAAAAAGGCGGAGCAAAGTTTGTAACAACAACGGAGTAACTCTTGAAAGAAATTTAATCATGAAGTTCATGTATTGCAGGTTTGTTCTTTATTTGAGCATAAGGAATGTATGAAACTGCCATCAAAAAACTATGGGACAAAAGTGAAGGAAAATGCAACTGAAATTGGTAAAATATTACATACGGAATAACAACTTTGCTGGCTTGTTATTACTAAGTTTTACTCATCCTGAAGGGAGGATTCACAGAGTGTCATTAAGTATCTGCAGTGAATATGAGGTTACGTTCCTTGACTCTGCGCCAGAGAGGGGAAGGACTTTCAGGAGAAAAAGAAACTTCTTGCAGTAAGGCATAGGAAAGGGCCTGTATATGGTGGTGCAAGACCACGCAGTAAAGAGTTCCTTTGAAATTTTTGCAAAGTTTTCAGGATACGGAATATCGGTAAACATCGGC
Source organism: Holothuria scabra (assembly GCA_037179385.1). Classification (NCBI taxonomy): domain Eukaryota; kingdom Metazoa; phylum Echinodermata; class Holothuroidea; order Aspidochirotida; family Holothuriidae; genus Holothuria; species Holothuria scabra. The sequence continues at coordinate 18,599,029 of CM074180.1, forward strand.
AAGTGAATTTAGCTGAATAATGCCGATCCGATATTTTACCGATGGTGGCGAATATCGGCCCGATCCGATGTCCGATCCGATTATCGGTTGAGCCCTATAAAAAATCAGGCCAACATAGCCCAATACCTGAGACAGTCCAGGCAATGGTCACGCTGTAGGCCTGCACTGTAGTAATGTATGTACAGTATGCTACAAACCACTATTACTGTGATCATATTTTCATGCTTAGTGCTGACTTCTGAAAGTACAACAATACATAGGACTCTTTTCTTGTGAAAAGTATAAACAAAGTACTTGAATAATTGAAAAGTTAAGAAAAAATTTGCAAGTTTGTAGTATCCATTAAAATGATGCAATTTTTCCGTTTTTTATTTTCACCCTGAAGAATTTTTTTGCTCAGAAAATGGTAATTTGTTGCGCTAAATAAAGTAAAAACAATTTTTCAAATCTTTTGCCGGGGTCTATTGCAAAAGTTAATTTTTTTGTATTATTGACAAATATTCCCACTAGGCAGTTGACAATTTGAATAAAATGCGGAAGAAATCATTACACCTGTTGCCCTTTATCCTAAAGATTAGGAAAATTGTTGTTTTTCCCATTTGACTATACTTATCATGTTGATTGGCCATATGAGTAGATGATCCCAACAGGTTTTGACAAAAGATATCTCAAGATGGGTTACTGTTGTAGATTTCATTATTAGCATGTGGATTGACCAATCATCATAAATGAACCCCTGTTGTTTATGGTGAAGGTCAAAGGTCATTGGGGCCGACCATATGTCAGAAGGTGAAAACCTTTTAAACATGATGTTTCAAGAAAGTTAACAATGGATCACAAGGGATCTTGTACTTTATGTGCATTGCCTACATGTAGTAAATGAACTCTGTCATTTTTGGTGGATATTAAATGCCAGTTGGGAAGAGGTCAGAAGGTTAAAACTTTCTTAACACAATTTTTCAAGAAGGGTAACAGTGAGGGAGCTTGCACCTCGTGCCTATCCCATATTTAGTAGTTTAATGCTATCATTTTTATCATTTAGGTCACAAGAGTTCAGAACCCAAATCCTAGCCAAAATGATAGGTTATATTAAGAAGTGTAACTGTGAGGGATTTCATACATAAATTAGAGCATGTGCATTTTCAGTATTGAGAAGATGAACCCTACTGTTTGGGGGTAATTTATGAAACTCTGCCAATTGTAAAAGAAAAAACATAGCCTTACATTTCAGTAGCAAGGAATAAGTCTTTACCTGTCTGATCTTGGGAATAAATGTACTTTTTTAAAGTCTTCCAGGCCCCCTGGCAAAGGGCTGTTAGGGGAAACCAAACTTTCACTGCTTCCTGAAGAAGCTATTACATCCACTGGAGGACAATAGGTGACCAACCTCACAGTCCTCAGACCATGTCCTCAGACCATTTACAGAATTGGTCTGTCATGTATGGCTCCATTCTAGACTGGATGAAAAGAACAGATACTACACATGATCTTAGCCAAAAGGCTGAGATCACTGCTATTTTTAAATCTCAGGTGTTCTGTCACACTTGTTATAAAAGTGATCTTGAGAAAAAAGTGTGTGTAAAGTCCTGAAATATCATGACAGATACTTAGGTGGGAAATAAGAAGAAAAATTGTGAGATTTGGCTGCAGTGTTTCAAAATACCTTTGAGACAACTTTTTTTGGCCTTTAAGAGTATCTCATGTCAACCATGATGTCAATTTTTTTGTTTCTTTCACAGTACATGGAAAGATACACAGCTGCAAAGAAGAAGATGTTCTGAAAGCTCCTAGATTGAACTATTAGATCACATTCATTAATATGGATAGTTTGATGGTTTATAGACTTTTATCCATCTGTCTGTAGTGCAAATGATGAATATGCATGAAGTAGCAGCTCACAATGTCATTTGAAAATGAACTGGTGGTTAAACTGTGTGATCAAAGTTGTGAGTAATTGTATGCCTAGTTTGGTTTTTCACAAACTTTCACCATTTTTGAAATGCAAATGATGTATGCAAAATAGTCCAGAGATAACATCTGAATATATTGGGAATGCTTTGTGTCTCAAATTACATTTGATTTAGGGACTGCAGAGCAAATTTTGAAGTGGGGGCAGCCCAAAATGCCTTCGGCAGGAAAAGGGGGGCTAAAGCCCCACAGCCTCCCCCCACCCACCCGAGACACCTGTCTCCACAGTGCATGTGATTGCTAATCATCTTGCATGAAAACTGGAAGAAAGATGTAAGTGTGAGTTAATTTATGTTCAATACATAATATCATTATATATAATATATTTTATTGTTGATGGTGAGTTAATTCATGTTCAAAACATAAAATATTATTATATTGTATGACTTAGTCCTAGTCTTGTAGCATTGAAGGTTAGAGTATCATTTGTAGCTCTTGTCTTTATTCAGGTTTTAATAATGTGCAATTCTGTAAATTGTTTTAGGGAATACAAAACACATACAGTCAAAAGACGCTTGACATTTTTTTGTTTGAGATAGTGGTCATGTTTTGTCACTTGTAACAGGAATCTACAAGTGGCATTGCCTTGCTCATGAAGACAGTGTAACTACTGTAGAGTATCAGAAGGCTTTCAAGACTTCTGCTTATCCTGTTTTCTCCTACATTTTAATCCCCAATCTGCTATTTTTGAAAAAAATATTTATCCTCTCTATATTTGTTTTGTCCTACCTACTTACCTTGTTGTACTTCTTGAATGATATAGCAGATTAGAAAGTAACGGCAACCTGTCAGGTATTTGCAGTTTTACAATATCAAACCTGAAAGTTCAGTTGCCACAGGCTTTTGCTAGTAGGCATGTCCATCAAAATAAACTCAGATCAAGGCCCCAGCTGATCATTTTCTCAGTAGTGTACCATTTGAGAATGTTGTCTAGCTCTGTTTTCCTTTATTTATGCAAATGTAACTTCAAAACATATTGTTAATAAATATGAACATTGTTTTATTTTTGTTCCTATTTCTTATTGTTACATTTGTATGATTTGTTACAAATCATATTTCGATGATTCATTCTCCAAAAATTCCAACTTGCATTGACTCTTTTATGCCCATGTTAAAAGCTCTGTTCTATTTTAAACTTTAAACCTACTTTTACCCTTCTTTCATCCTTCTCATTCACCTGGGCAGGGCAGATCCAGTGGGGTTGCAACATGCTCCCCCCTCCCCTAGTGGCTGATATGTGATATGCATGTTCGAAGGTGCTTTACAAAGTGCAAAAAGTACAAGCACTTGGCTGTCTTCCAAATCAAAAATTTTCCCAAAGTGGAGGGACAGTGCAAGGATGGTGATCTTTTAAACCTTGCACCCGCATTGGGACTTCATGGAATACCGTCCCCCCCTCCTCACCTGGGTTTACTCAAAAGTCTGTAGTGGTGCTCTCTTAGAAGTTTTTTCATTCACTCATGGTGCCAATGTGGATGAAAACTTTTGAGTAATAAAAGCCTGATCTTGTTGTACTACTGTATCTTTTCTAGTTTTTATTCATTATCACAGATTCCTGTGGTCTACATTTTTTTAAAAATGAAAGAAAACTGCAAGAATTTGTTGCAAATTGAAAATCAGCAAGATTTTTGTGTAATTCCAATTCACCTGAAATAGCAGCCAGCATCTACTTGAAGTCTTTTATTCACATCTTTGTCACACCCACCTGATCTTGTTTTAGCCATGTATTACTTATTCATGTTACAAAGATTTCCTGTTATTATGGAAAATCCATTTGTCATTATATCAGAGATCCATGTGATTACAGGAATCCCTCTCACCATATTCATATCAAAGTTTGCTTGCAGCCTGGGAATGTAAGTGAAGAAACAAAAACATACAGGGGTAGGATATTTTAAGATAAATTGTATATTCCTGAAGGAATTCCCAATGAAATCTAAGCACAGCACACTTCCTATTTGTCCAAAGAGTTTGAAATGTTGTGGAAATTAAACACAGCCAATGCACCATTAGTGGAGTTGCAATTCAACATAAATTGCCATTGAAGTTGCGTAATGTTGAGCATCAATTTAAGGAAAGGTCTTGAAAATCAAGAAACTTATAAAATTTTGCCCAGTAAATTTGCAGGCAGAGAAGCGTAGCCAGAATTTGGTCTTGAAGGTCTCGGACAACACTGAACCACTGATGCCAGTTAAAAGTAAATCACAAAACCTTCCCTGTGGGCACCCAGGTGCCTGTATTGTCCGTCTCTGAGTTTGAGGGGAAGAAGTTATATTAAGATATTTTCCAAAAGTTAAAGGTGATGTTTGTGCATTAGATGAGGTGTAGGGGTGGGAACCCCAAATAACCCCATTTCCTTGGCTGGATACTTGCATGGGGGCAGGGGCTTATATATAATCTATAGTATGCCCTCCTGCATATGTTTGTCATACTAAAGCATTCTGTAAGGATGAACAGCTTTGTGCAATATCACTTCATACTTACTGTTTCGTGAAGAATGAACCCTGTAGGTTTACAAAATAAGTTATTCGAGTTTGTTATCATGACAGAATTTACTGTTAAAATGCTTTAAAAAGTGAATGGAATTCCTTCTGAATGGACTTTTCTATTTTGATTAAAGTTCTGTTACGTGGCAGGTCAGAAGTTTGGGTGTTATGTTCAAGTGACACATATGTTTAGTAAATAGTGCACTGTATTGTAAACCATTCATTTATAAACTTGAAACTAGGAGGGAATGAGAGAGTTTGTACAAAATGCAAGTTTGCTAAAATCTTTGGCCATTAATGTTGTTGTGTGGTATGTTTTTAATTTTCTGTCATTTCTCCAAGGGAGTTTCCGTGGCAAAGAGCCAATATGGTAGATTCTGCAACACACAACTGATTTACAACAGAAACGGCTTCAAAATTGTGAATCCCATTCCCTTCAATTTCCCCCTGTGTGAAAGTGGTCCTTGCAATTATCAGCTGATGATGGTCACATGTCATGTTTGTGTGTGTATGGCTGGATGTTGGCGAATGGCTGAATGATGAAGAGTATCCACATTTGAGTAAATAACTAGCTTCAAGAGGAAATGCTCCCACCCTACTTAAAGTAGTGTGGTTTGATTGGCTCTTGAGATTCATGTGACAATATATATTCCTTAATTGTGAAATTTGCTGGAAGACACTGCTTAGTTTATCTTGAATGTCTTGAATAGAAAACACTGAATAAGAATATAAGATGAAAATTGTGAGGTTTAGCTGTTGCTTCAAAATAAGTTTGGGGCAGCGGCATATTGGGGGGCCAGCCTAGCCCCCCCCGATTTTTTTGCGTCCTGATAAAGTAATTGGAAAAAAGTAAAATGTTTGGACGGAAATAAACTTTGAAGTATTTCCTTCAAAAATAGTAAATAAATAAAATGTGCAACAATTAAGAAAACATGCATGAATGTGTGTCAAACACATTTTGTGCGCACCTATGAAATCAAGTAATAAATTCAAAATGCCTACTTTCACAAAATTACATACCGTATATAATCTGGGTTGTCGTTTATTGCATTTCACTTCGAAGATGAAACGAACGTCTCGACGACAAACTCGAATGTGCCTTTGTTAGATTAAGACCCTTTCTGCCTTTCGGATGGCTGGTTAATTTACTGAAAACAAGGCAATAATACATTGGAGACCATTCTTACCCGACCATTCCTATAGTTTATCATACACAAAATAAATATCCCGTAAGGGGAAGGTACTGCCTTCAAATAATTCTTCCCTTCCATCCTTAACAAGTAGGCCTATGTCGTGCCTCACACCTGCCCATGACAAGTGCCACTGTAAAACGATTTTTTCGACAAGTCCTCTTTTTACTAGTTGACACTGGCATCCGGGCGGATTTGTAAAATGTCCACAAGGTCCGGATTTCATGTGTTTCCCACATGAGCCATATTTTTGCTTTGCGGTTTAAATATTTTGAGAGATTTACTCGTATTTTAATTTTGACTACGTAATATACTGGTGACTGAACAATTACTGCACCATTATCATCTAGACACCACTGAAAACCGGAAATCATTGTTTCTTTGGCAGTATGTATGTCACTTGTAAAATCTTTACAAAGACTTAAAATGAGTATTTTGAAATTTTTCATACTCCCCAAAAAGGAAAATCCTTAAACGTAGGCCTCCGATTAGTTCAAAGTTTTGCCAAACATAGCACCATTTTGCATCTAGGAAATCTAACGCAAAGAAAGTTTCTCAGAGAGGGACACAACTACTTTAGGTTTTCCTATTAAAGCTGAAATCCATTCAAATATTGCCGCATTTGCGATCTACGTCCTCCTGAAGTTTACAAATTTTCCCAAGGAAAAGGGAGATACCGATTCCCTTTAGTCTTATCATTCCAGGCCACACATCAGAAATGCCCAGTTTTGGTGTCCCTTAAAAGTGTATGTTTTACCATTTTTTGATAGATTGATTATTTTATTCTCATTATTTGAGAAGTGGCAGTCATGAGATTCGTATTTCAAGGCTGGGTACATCCAGCTTAAAAAAGGTGGGAAGTGTCGTTTCCGGCCATCTGGAGGGTTTGTAAAGCCCAAAATTTTCTACATCTATGGGATATGGTAGGCCACAAGGAAGACATTTAACACCTGCTACAATATCAAGGTTATTTACTGGTTTCCAATTCGCTACATATGAAAGGTAGACTATCTTATTCCACCCTTTGTGAGTACATGTATCAAACAAACAGCGATGGATCAAACATTCTCTCATCCAGTGGAGATACCAAGTATGGATTAGTCTTTTCTCGAGTACCAAACAGTGCAGACCTAACAATGTCGTCCAGTTAGACATGACCAGGAGAGGAGGTTGAGATCCCGATCTTAGCCTCTCTTACATGTCTTTCTAACCACATGTGCATGTTTTATGTAGTGAGGTTTCCAACTCCCCCCCTTCCCCCCCCAACCGGGACAACTTGCCCTCTTTAATTCCCACCCCCCCCCCCCAAAAAAAAAAAAAATTCTTGTCTTTAGCAACATGGGGATAAGGTCTATAGTCCCCCGTCTCATTAGTCCCCTAACCCGTCCCCCGTCTCATTAGCCCCCCGTCTCAAACCCTAACCCTAACCCGGGGGACTAATTGAACGGGGACCCTTTTTAAGCAAATGTTATGTTAACATAACGATTTCTTCCTTCCATGCAGTGGCGGACCTGAGAATTTCGGTCAGAAAATGGGCGAAAAATGGTCTGCAGAGGCGCTTCGAAGGAGTAAATACCCTTAGCCTCAGCACGATCTAAGCCATGGTCTTTCAGACTTTCCATTTGATTTTGTAACCTGGTAGAAGACTACTTTGACATTTCTCGTCAGCAAGTTTTTCTATTAAAACATGTTTAAATTTTCTATCCATGGGCCTTTGCTGAAGAAAATTCGGGGGTGGGGGGACTAAACTCTTTTAAGGGGGAAAGGCTCCGCGCCACCATGAGTTGGCGCGGAGCGCAAGAAAATTTTGGCCCAAAATGCCTCTCAAATCGCTGGAAATGACATTTCTAAAACCTATTTATTACATATAAATAGGGAAAACACTGAGTGAACTGTTAAGAAATGTTGATGTTAATTTTTCTTCGTCTTTTTCTTTATGTTTTCTTCGCTTTTTCAGTTTTTTTTTATTTTCCGAGGAGGGCAAGTTTCCCCCTTTCCCCTACCTGTGGACGCCCATGTATCTATCCCTGTCTTTCACATTCTGTGTGAAGGCAGTCATTATATTTTGTGTGTTATTGTCAGGTCTCGATTTAAGATTTTAATGTAATACTGGGCTACTTTGTGAAGATAAAGATTAAACCTGCTAGAGCTAAATAGCAAGCAATCTTACAGAGGGGAAAAGTTACCATTAATTAAGTACATTTAAAGAAATAGCCAAGACAAGAGGTCTGCTTGGTTCTCTTGTTACCGAATTCATAATAAATAAAAGAAGCCTAAACTTGAGCTTATTTGATGCAATTTTCTGACTTTTGAGACCGCGGAAGTACAAAAATAAGCATTTTCATGGGATTATCGTGCAGTGTCAGAAATAGCAATTTATCATGAGAATGGTCACTTGAGGAAAAGCAAAATGGAAACTGCTCATTAAAACTCTTTAATCATTACCACTATGATAGCAGTTTTATTTTATTTTAACCTGAATTTTCTCTTGAAATGATTTTGAAAAATGTTGTGGAAGCTATTTTGGTACCTTTATAAACTCTCTTTATTGTCTATGTTGACAGTTATCCCCGACAACAAGAGGGCTATTTGCGCTACAATTATTGTTGCGCCCTATGCAACATCTTTTATTGGCCGGGAGGGTTAATTTAATGTCAGTCTGTGTATTTTGTAAGCTTAAAATCACGCTTAGTGTGGAAGCAATGAACTTAACACAGCGACAACATATATTTAGTGCGTATAAAACATGAAAATACGTTTCGGCAAACCTATCCCCATATTACAGAAGATAACCCTTTTCATCAGAATAAAGTGCAGATTGTACAGTTACTGGTGACTGTTTGACCATTTTGTTATCTGGGCCTCAAAACAACGCTTAGCCTATTATATTATGTCTTTTGCCAAAAATTGTGCAAGAGTTAAGTATGTTAAAAAACCTAAAAAAGGCTCCGACAGACGATTTTGGTCCGTCGGGGGGGGGGGGACCGCAATATACGCAAAAATTTACCCGCAGGAGCAACAACATAACATCGGTTGACGTTCGGCGTTGCGCAGAAGGGAAAAGACAAAAAGGGAAGTTTACTTTTTGCATGTGCCTGACAATTTGCCTAAGAGTGTTGACATTTTTAGGATAGCTGGCTAAACACCAACGATTTTAAGGAACGCTGTGGAAAAACATCTGGTTCAAAAATGTCGAGAAAATGAGTTGCTGCTTACCTTTCCTTCAAACCTCGCTAGATAGGCCTACAGCCCAACTAAGCCCATGGTCGAACAATGAGTTGAACAGTTGAAGCTGGCGAAATATTTTGTTTTTCAGTGGCATGAGACATTTTAAAACGCAGGGATGAAATACTAACTTTTTATCTTGTGAGGAGGACGAAGTTTTCTGCTCTAAGTGAAGCTTCCCCCCACCCTGCACCCCTGACTTGGTTACGGGCTGGGTACGGCCATGACACCCCCACCCACTTCCCCCATCAAACCAATTCTGTACGGTCCCTTATAATCACGTGTTTTTTCGTTTCTACGTTTTAAACCTTAGTGTTCTGCCTTGACGTTTGTTTTAGCAAACGTAACCACCTGCTACCGCTGGGAGTAATTTACATTTCGGCATTTAACAACCGCAATTAAATTAAATTTATCTCTTTGTATTCCACGAGTCACATGGGAGACGATTCAATACTGATCAAGTGCTACAACTCACAGCTGCAATATGGTTATGGGTATAATTATGATCCGTAATCGAAACGAGGGAAGTGTCACATCAAATAGACGTGTTTGTCAAGACAGATGCAAAAATTCATAAAGCTTTCTTTTTCGGGGACTGAGTGAGCCTTGTCGCCACAGCACAGAAACCAATAACGAGGCGGGCGGGAGAATCTGCCCCCAATTCGGACAAATACAGTGCACCCATTCAGTAAATGAGACGGCAAACATGGTAAAAAAATTCCAAAGTTTGGCAAAAATTATTCCCGTCCCCACCAAATGTAGGCCCTGTATATATTGGGCCCCGAACGCCTAAAACCTTCAATTAGCCTTTTTCTTCCCAAGCTACATTGGTCAGGCTTATCCTCCACGCTCGGATTATTTTAAGAAAGAAATAAGCTGTTGCATTTTCATATCTTAATCTGCGAAAGTGGCCATGACTGACCGTTTAAGTTGCACGGTTACTGTTCTTACGCCAAATATCAGCTCCCTGTTAAAATCGCCATCGTATCGAATTCGTTGCCGTTGTTGATGTGGTCGCGTGGCTTTAGCGTGGCCACCATAGGACAACAGTTTCACCTTAAGATTATGTTTAGGGTTATTCTCAGGAACATAGGGATGTGGGGAGGTGGAAGGCACCCGATTTTGGAGGAAGTCATATGAGCCAAATGAGAACTTGAAAGGAACTTGATAAAAAAAAAAAAAAAATGGTCAAATCTGAACTGAACGATGGTATCAGCTTTCCAGAATTTTCCAATTTGAATTCTGTAGGCCCTTTATCACGACTTGATGCAACACTACTACAATAACACAAACCGTAGTTATCATATTTACTATGATGGAACGAAGTAGTCTGCTTTATGTCCATATTAACCCTCCCTTTGCTCGAAGTGGTAGAATAAAGTAAAAAAGTTTTGTGATGTTTCCAATCAAGTATCCGTGTACGTGTACTGGTGCAAACAGCGCTTTCAATTCTGCCCTCAATGTTCATAGTGGTACATTTTATCTGGTACTTTTGTTATCATTTGGTAATTTACCCATTGTTACTTTTTTCGGAAACAGAACCTGTTGCCATTGTGTTTGGTGTTCAGCATTTGCAGTGGAGGAGGGGAAAGAAGCCAGTGAGCCACAACTGGAAAAAAGGCCGTGGCCGACTCGACTTGAACCAGTTGGTTGAAAACTGGGCCGTAAAAGTACATCTAACTCACTAACTAACTAACCAGGCCTTACATTTTAAAGTGAATATTTTATTGCAAACGAAAGTTCAAAGAAACTGCCTGGAAAAGTGTTATTTTCTGCTGTCTTAGGGGTTGCGATTTTTTAAAATTTTGTTTTCGCTCCGCGCCATCTGTTGTTGAAGCCCCCTTGGATAGTATTTCGGGCAGGATTCTACATTTTGGGCAGAGTATCCTCTGCCCCTCTAAATTAAAATACTCGCGTATCCGACACATATATGTCATGGTAATGAATCTTTGATCCAGTGATACTGCCCACTTTGGCATGTATGTTCCCGTTTTCGTTAGGTTCCAATTGTGACAAGTAACTTGTAATAGTATGAGACGCAGCCCCCTTTTCAGCATCCTAAATCCATTTATCTGTAATCGTGTCTACCGTGCAAGAACTGTGGATGGACTTCCCCGACGACGTAAAGGTCTGTATACACGAGCAACATTTGAAAAACATTCTCAAAACACTTCACATGCAACAAACCCAAAACATGCTTTTTTCGGTTTGTTGCACAGTGTAGACAGAGTAAATACAATTTGAAAACATTTTGAAAATGTTTTGAGCATGTTTTGTAAAGTATTGACAGGATATTTCTTTTGCAACATTCCCAAAACATTTTCAAACCATGCTGTATTCCCTGATACACTGTGCAACAAACCGAAAACAGCTTGTTTTTGGTTTTGTTGCACAGTAGATGTTATGGAAATGTTTTCGGAACGTTTTGCAAATGTTGCTCGTGAAAACAGGCCTTAAAGGATACAGCTATTTTAGGACAAAGCTACGGAATGTCACCGTACTAGATAAAGAGTGTAATACTGGGCTATGTTACCGGACTGCTGTTCTGTGTTACTATGGACACATTGCAACATAATAGGACATCAAGGCACCGAGTTAGCTACCTACCATCAAGGGCCCAAAAAACTCTCCGACGCTTCCCCATGTATCTCTATCTTTGTATAGAGATATAACCTTTGCTAGTTTTGTAATCAAACCCTAATGCCTTATTTTGAATGAAAGTGACGAAAGCAACGAATCATATGATATCCGAGTTGCTCGTAGAGTCTCCCCTTCGCCCCACCCACTTAGCGTTGACCCGAAGTCTTTTCTGTCGGGAGAACTCTTTTTGACTCTGCCAGGCTGATTTGTAATTTCCTGTATATATACGTCTGATTCGCTGCGGACTCCACGGAAAAAAGTTATGTTCTTCGAAAATTACCAGTTGTCTATGGCGCCCCCACATCGTCGAAGCCGTCACTAATTACCATGAAAATAGTTACGTGACCTCATCTTTGACCCATACTTCATTGACTTTTGTTGTTACTAATGAAAAACGAATTTCCTTGTCATACTTGCTTATTTAAATGTTAGTGTTCCCCTCCGACGAACATACATTTTTCTTTCTCCCTTGAATATTGCCAATCTTTTAGCTTGATGGAGGCATGGATCTGTAGATCTAACAATTGGTTTCATTCAGTCTGAGCGTCTGTCGACCAGGTGTCATATTTCCGTCTGTTTTAAATCAACAGCGTCATATCTGTTTCTACAGTGATTTACAGCAACCCCGAAACACCTTTGTCAATCCTGCGAAAAACAGGAAAAAGTTATGGAAAGCCTGCATTTTACCTCTGTAACTGAAATTGCCCGTTTGAGTGGGACGATTCCCTGAGCAATCTCATAAGGCCACCCATTCGAACTGAGAAACAAATTATTCAGTTGCCGCCCATTGTAAGTCTGTAATTTTACCGCTAGAATCTGATTTGCTGTTATAAGTTATGATTCTGTTTGTTGTTAGAAAGTACAGTGACCACAAAAAGGGCGGCCTCTTAAAGCCTTTCTTTAATAAATACTTTTAACAAAATGACCTTGAAGAAATGAAAAATCCTTTAGCGGTCATTAATAGCAGTAAATATTCTTTTATTTCAAGCGGCAAATACCAAGTTCATCTTTATTCTTTACACTTGATAAAACGTGAGCAGAGGCGCCTTTTTGACTTAAGGTTGCGCGACAGGTGCCGGAATTTTCTCAATTTTACATGAGAACCGTATTCCGCATAGCCGGCGTTATCGGTTATGGTCTGTCCTCATGTGGCCAGGTGGGGTCTTGAAGCCAAGGTTGGGTGCAATATGACAAAAAGTAACTAACCCCTTTCATTCTGGAACGGTGCCCGTTATAAGTGTGATAGCTAGGAGACACGGTGAGTACATTACTCAATTTCGGGATAAAACTGTAAATTGGTTGATCAGTACTGGGGTAAGTCCCAAACGGTTGTCTTCACAACGCAGGGCATAGACGGCCAAAACCGAAAAACCAAGACCCGTCATAAACCATGCAAAGTTAAAGATGTAGATAAGACGTATGACACCACGATTGTTCACTCAGATCTATGGTGCTTATACAATTAGGGCATGGGTCCTTAGTCTTGAGATAGACTATGATTGATACACCAATTCTCATCTCTCATCAAATCTTCCTCACATTTGACGCACTGATTAAAGGGTAGTCCACAAAAATTCTAAGCTTCCATAGCTCTGTGATTGACAGCTAGTTCAAAAAATGATGCAGAGTACCGGAGCTCATATAACACAGCATGTTCTGTACTGAGAGTGTTTTGATTACACACTGTGGTCTTGTATACTCACCCTGAACTTGAGCAAAATTAAAACTGAGATTGTGTCTGGATGGGGATGAGTTTTAGACAGTTGTGGGAGCTGAGGGCTAAAGTAAGTATGTAAGGAAAATTCGAACAGTTGGGGGTGAGAGAATCAGGCCTTAAACATTTCTTAATTTCAGATAGTGTCCACGCTCTGATGTTATTTCAGACTCAGGAGAAAAGGCAAAGAAAAGCCTCTCATTTGTATCGCGACACCTATCCAATTACTCTTAAGACTACCAGGAAAGCCAACTACTCTCGTTTCACGCAGCCTCCCCGTTTCGTAAGAAAATTTGCAGCTTCTCTATTGCCCGACAAACACGCCGTAGGTCGCACACTACAAAGGAATTGAACGGTTCAATTCCTTTGTAGAGTGCGACCCCCCCCCCATTGGAACTGGTCTTACGCAATACAGCTGACAGACTCTGGAGATGTCCCGGCTCCTGCTACTTTCATTCCGCAGAATCTGTTTTCAGAGTTTTACTTCCTCTTGTGCCACTACTTGCTGCTCCTCCATTAGTGTGTACGCCCCACAAACACATCCACCCAACACCCACCTTCTGTGAGCAGGTGCGTGTGAATCAGTCTTGTAACCATACGAGGTACCAAATGAGAGGGAGTCTACAGAGCGAACTATTTTAGGGGGTAAAACTTTTTTTAACAGTCGTTACGGCAAAGACATTTGTTAGTCTTCGCGGTATAGGTCTCTCCCCCCCCCCCCTTTTTAAGTGTCATACACTACAAAAATACCAAAATTGCTTTAACAGTTAAAAGCCCATCTATATCCGTGGTCTTGAGGTGGGCTGCAGTCCCGTCTGTTGTCCCCCGGGCCGCTTTAGACCGCCGTCTATATGAATGTTTGGATCCTCATCTCCTTGTAAAAATATGTATTCAATGAGAGATGGAAATTGTTCATGACATACTTGTGGTTAAGCTGTCACTGTCAGTTCCGTCAGTTAGAAGATCAAAACTGAATGGTTTTCTGTCGCTAGGCTTTAAAATTATCATTGTGAATCACCCTGTCAACAAGATTTGAGTAAAGTCTTGACGAAATAGGTCTATTTCTAAACCAACTTCAACTCGCAAATTCTCTAATGGCAAATGAAAATCAATCAGTGTAGGTATTTTCCTAAGGGATTACCTGAAGTCAAATCCCCAATTTTAAAACCTCTTTCGAGCACTTCCGCAAGCTTGGTGATGTACGAGCTACCAGTGACCCAACGACACACTTACTTTGACCCAAAACCCCTACTCGATGAATCACAGATAAAGTCAAAATTTATTGCTCTAATCCGACTTTAAGGTTAGACCATGATGATGGTGGTATTCAGCCCACGGTATACTTGTCGGCTTCTCGTTAAATGGGAAACATCTTTCGGACATTTACTCCCATATTTCATCCAGGAAAGCTGAAATATTTCCTACTTGAGCATATTAATCATTAAATGAGTGTTGCCCGTTGTTTGACATTGTTAGTTTTTTAGAATAGGCCTACTTTTATTTGCAGGTATAACCCCATTTACCGTTCTCACTACCGAGAAAACCGTATTAACGTCTTTCCGTTGTGTAGTTCCAATACAGCCATCAACTATATTCACAGAAATACTATTCACTAATACACTGAGTAAAAGTATAATTGCTCTTCGACTATTTTGTGAAGCAAGTTTATACACTAATTAGGCAGAACTTTTTTTCCTTTTGCCTTTGAAGAATTGTTTTTGAGCTACATCATGAATAAATACGGTATGAACTGTCTTTTCCAATCCGCATGAAACTTATAAGGTTACACTGACAACTTTTTTTGTAACTGTATAAAACAAGAAATAAAGCGATACATAAAGATTACAGAAGAAAAAACCTACCATTGTTTTTCTGTTCTCTCTGTGTATTTCTTTACTTTGTGTTCTGTAAATTTATACACATTTTAGTAGTTTAGCCTTTATTTAACACTTATTCCAGAGAGAGAGAGAGAGAGTTGAAATGTTGGTGATTGTTATGCCTCCAATGGCCATATTGGAAGTACAAGTTGACATCGTGGGGGGTCCGTCAATATATATAACTTCTAGGTACTTTCCCTTTACATAGCACTGCTGGCCTTCGATTAAATAGCAAACCTATGAATCATTTGCCCATTCAGTTGGTTTCCTGACCACTGACCGACCAACTGAAGGAAGAATGTGAATTGACCCCATTTTTGTATGTCCCGTCCGAATAAAAAAGACGCCGTCCTTGATCAGATCTGGATGGAAAATTGATACGCATTGAATCATTTTAATTTTAATGTCATGAAATAAATGACACGCATTTCGATTCGATGTATTCAAATATTTTTAAGATCAGATTTCTTGAGTGTAGAAAGTGTTCTTTTTTTTGTTGTTGTAGGTGTTCCTGTTATTGTCGTTATTGTTGTTGCAGTGACAAATTCTGTTT
Organism: Holothuria scabra; assembly: GCA_037179385.1. Classification (NCBI taxonomy): domain Eukaryota; kingdom Metazoa; phylum Echinodermata; class Holothuroidea; order Aspidochirotida; family Holothuriidae; genus Holothuria; species Holothuria scabra. Next base: position 18,614,682 of record CM074180.1, read on the forward strand.
AGTTCTTATCTTTTGAAGATTTTGCGTACATTGTATCAGATTATATGATCTCACAGTCGGGGATGGAGAAAGGCGACAGCCCTTAATAACTTTAATTTAGAGTTTTTTTTTCTTCAAAGCAGTATTATATCTGTAGTAGCGGATCCAGTCACCAACCTGCAGCCCCCCCCCCTCACCCTATTGGTCGTTTTATGCATATCAGTATCTTAAAATTGGTCAAATATAGTACCATTTTGTATCTCAGCCCTCTGCAGAAGAAAGTTCCAAGGGTAAGGGGGGAAGGAGAATTCCTCCCTATGAACCCCTTCGTCAGGACAGCAAATATTAAAAACCTTGCTTCCTTTCTATTGAAACTCATTAAGACACCCCCTGTAGTTGTGAGTGAGAACGATTAAATTCTTGCACTTCGAACCCCTTGGTGACACTCATGTTGAGAATGGGCACATCTGCTTTGTCGGGGATTGAATAAAGAGGTCATCGGTTAATGTCAATCATGGCAATCCTTTTCTCCCACCGGATTATGTAAAGCAGCCAAACATTACCGTAACCGTAGTCATTAGCTTAATGCAGAATATGGTTCCTCTATACAGCCTTGATTTGGAAACCAGGTTTTAAAATTCACCATTTGGAGGAGGGGAAGGGATAACCCTTTGGAAGGTTTTCTTTTTGTCCTCTTTTTCAATGAGGTCACTGATGACTGGATGCACCGGAAATGACCGAGTCTACCTGTAAATGTTACAACTTTGTCGGAGAAATACAATCTTAAGTTTTAAAATCAGGCCAATTTGACACACTAGTCTCGCATTACTTTCCCGTTATTTACGATGTGGCTCAAATGGAAATGCCTCTATGATATATTTAGCTTTAAGAAACTGTATGATTCATTAGTAAAAATAATGCGGATAACATAAATTCGTTAAGAGTTCAACCTCGCCAGATTGAGAAATGATGAGAAGTTAATGGTGATGACAAGATACAAGGTGGTTTGGTTGAGAGTAACACAACTATTGACATATTGGTGTTTTACCACTCGAGCTCCCATATTCCCACACTTGCATCCGTCGACTCGATCGGGTTGACTTACGATAAAACATTTTTTCTCTAGGTCGAATAAAAAAAACGCAAAACGGAAGAGATATATTTTCTTTTGCTCACCATGAGTGGCTCTTAGCCAAGTATAAAGTTGCACTGACTTAGTATAAACTTTCAGTTTGACACGCCCCTAAACAGGTCTTCGCTCCCTGAAAGCCATTTCGCCTTTCTCCCGCCTTCCATACGGGACGTTTTCTATTACGGACCTGACGCCAATCAGGGGCGTCACCAAGGGGGGGGGAACGTGCCCCCTGAAAAATCGTGTGCCTCCCCCAACTGAGATTTGAGATTTTCAAAAAACGATATGCCTTCTTTAGTGCATTCTTTATGCCTTCTTTAGTCACACTCTTCTCAGAGTGTGACTATGAAAATTTTTAAGAATGGATTCTTCTTTTGACAAGAAGACAGTAATTTACATATTTTTTTCAAATGAAAATGTCGCAAAAATACCTGGAAAATGCCATTTCCGGCTGTCTGGGGCGTTTTTCAAAAATTTCTACACACTTCCGACTTCGCCAACTGAAGGTGTTGCATAGCTCAGGTAACCGTTCAAACAGGATTAAGCCTACATTTTCCTTAAGAGGATCTAACTGCCCATCAACTGCTTTCTCTTTCTCTTTCAAGTTCAGCTCTCCTTCTTCAAAATGTCAGCCGGATCGGCTCTTGATAGTAGTTTCACTAGTTTTGTTACCAATAAAATCTGACTTGAAGTTGCCTTGGAAGTAATTTTTAGACCAGTGTAAAGACAACAGAATTACCAGTTAACTACAACCTTATAGTGCCTCACAAACCCTTTAAAACCCGGGAGCTTCAGGGGTCTTCGCCCCGACCCCCACCGAGACACACATTGAATTGCCCATCAAATTCTTTTCTAAATAGTTCATCTCCCCCTTTTTCAAAATGTCAGCCGGATCTGCTTTTTGTAGTTGAACTACTTTTTGTACCCAAAATTTTACTGGAAGTTACCCTGGAGGTATTTTTTAGACTAGTGTTAAGTCAATAGAAGAAGACTTAAATATCTACTCTAGTACCTCACAAAAACCCAGTAGCTTCCGGGGGCTTCCCCCCCCCCCGGACCTGGATCCCACCCGCTGAGCCTCGCGCTTCGCGCTCGGTGGCGTCTAATGCGCCATGAGTGGAGTCTGGCAGTACCCCCTGCAAAATTGTTGAGCCCCAGTGCCCCCTAGAGTGAAAAGTCTGGTGACGGCACTGACGCCAATCCGACAGGGATTCTTTCGATTGTGTGACGCTGGTATAACTTGAATAAGCAACTGCCTACCTGGTTGTAAGATCTGTCTCTGCATTTACAAACCCAATGAAGTTACAGAAAAATGTAATGAGGGGGGGGGGGGCGAGCGACCTCACGTTCCACCTTATTGTAGAAGAAAATTTTAAACCACCTGGAAATGATATAGGCTGCAGTAAGTTTCCCCAGTCCATGGCAATCTTTCCAAAATTGCAGAAGATATGCAGTGCTGCGTTTTTTATGTGATTTGCAGTCACAATAGTTCCCGCGTTCGCCGGAAGTCGAATTTGAAGTGGAATTTGAGTTGACATATCGCAAACATATGGGACCAAACATTTCAAGGATACACAAAGCACTCTCCTTGCCAAAAGTGTCCTTAAACCAACAGGCCCGATTTGGTGTTTCTGTTCCTGTCTGTCCGAAAGTCGGTGGTCTACTGCCCTTTCAAAACTAATCCGACCTACTTGCGAGATTAATGTTCCTTGATTTATAGTTGGACTTAAGGTACCAGTAGAATGGTCCATACTAAACTAAGTGAGTGTTCAAGAACTGACTGGGCCTGAATGGCCTGTAGTGTGTAGGAACATTAATAGATCCACTGTCAAACTGCAGAGTTAAAGCAATGAGCCATGAAATAGCTTATCATCCGGCCAACAATGGGAAGCCATCACAATGCAACTAATCATTTCATCTTATTAGCATACAACGGTCATCCATACAACAACGGGACCTACTTGTTCTGATGAGTCAGACATTCAGAGCTGCATTGTTATGTGAAAGCTTGCAATAAAACCACCAGAAGAAAGGCTTTGACAGAATACGGATTTGAAGAGAGTGATCTAACCAGGATTTTTTTTTTTTTGAATCACAGAGATTCTTTTCAACTGTCCAAGGCAAAAAGAAATGCCACTTTGTCCTTCAAACAAGAAGGAATTTCCTCTCTATCTATCTGGTGATATATTTAAAAGTGAAATGGGATCTTCGATTCCCTCATTTTGTCATACGAACTGAGAAACGAATTGTCCCTATCCTATTCCTTGTATCATTTGCAACTGGACTAGTTTACTTTCGGCTAAGCCGAGGGGTATATTAATGTTGCCCACAAAATTTTCGGCCTGTGGAACATACAATTGATCAGAAAGCGATAAAGGGATAACGTTGCCAATTACATGTTTTAATGAAGTGTGTACAGTTGTGCCGCCAGAGGGGGGTGTCCCCTGAAAATTCTTATGCCCCATGTGCCCCCAACTGAGAACTGGAACTTTTCAAAGAAAAGATATATGTCTGTGTACAGAGTGCGACCGCCACATTTCGTGTAATTTGATTCTTCTTAGTACAAGAAAAAGGTTTTAATTGTTATTTTCTTCGATTGGGCCAAAACACCTGGAAAATGCCATTTTGGGCTGTCGGAGGAATGGCGGTTTTGCAAGATTTTCTGCACACCGGGCCCTGCTCCAATCGTTTGGAAGGAAAACCTTAAAATAAATACAGGTGACAGAAGGAATAAAAAAAACCTGAAAAACATTGGTGTATTTTCTTTAAATATTTTATCCTTTTCTCCGTTTGGGATCTTACTGCGATATTTGAAACATTGATACATACCGGCTTTATACATACAAAAAGAAGTCGGTGATACTGTCCTGAATTCACACTCCTCGTCTACGGCACAGTGGCATACCGAAAATCCCTGACAAGGATGCGTGCTTTCCCTTTGCAAGATGTTCGTCAAATGCCGCAAATCTTCGTAGGTACCTACAGATTACCTATGAAATGTGTAAAATCAAACAGCTTTAGAACACGAGATGAATATTCATACATAAGAGCGTTGTAGGTAGTCTTTCAAGCAGAATGATGTTTCCTGACGAGCATCACATCCAACTGCTCATTAAACTCTGACTCTAAGATCAGCTACCCCAGTCCCTTTTCAAAATATCTGGGTCCGTTACTGGAAGAATTTTTGTTACAAAAACATCCTACCTGAGTGAGAATCAACTTTTTAGCGTTTAGCCAATAGGATTACTCTAAAATGACAATTTAAGTACTTCGCAATTATTATCATGAAACAGGAACGTCTGGGACCTTTGACACCGGGATTTTGCCCTTGGATCCTACCGCTGGTCCTTACAGGTGGGCCCTTAGACCCTTCCCAAAAGATTCTCGTTCTTCCCCTTAGGCAGTTAGGTAAGCCTCCGTCGTCGTAGGTCGTGTCTAGCAGTTTCCCTGTTAAATCCTTGTATCCACCCCCCCCCCCCCAAAAAAAATGAAAAGCCTTGCGATGCCACTGGGTTTATAATCTGGGCATTGCAACTCATATGTTAACCCCCAACATATTTAATATATATATATATCTTACACCAGGTGTCGAACCTATACCGGTAGTCCTCATTTGACGTACATGCCATTCAAGTGTAGCCAATATTGGTCAACTTGAATAGGCAGTGGCGAATTTTGGCGGGGGCGCACCGCCCCCCCCCCCCCTAAAATTTTTCAAAGCTTACTTTTTACTTTCACTAAATAGATCATTTAGCCTACTTGTTTCTATAAAATGTTGATTTATGTTATAATTTTCAAACTATGTAATTATAATTGTTACAAACTAATAGCAATTTAGACTGTTAGAGCACACAGTTTCAAGTTTTCCAATAAAATATCAATAGAGTGATATCGAAGGTCTCAACCCTGTTTCGGGCAACGCTTTAAGCAGAACACTAAACTTTTTCTTACAATCCATCTGCTATTTGGGTTAATCAGATGTGGAGTATTTTAATCAATGGAAAACCTCGTTATCATACACTCGTCATGGAAAAACAAAAGAACCGTGAAAATGTCCATAGGCTACGCACCATCGATAATGGAAGTTCAAACTGTATGTAAATGTAAATTATGCTATCAGTTAATGTTTGTATTCTTTAAGTCGGTAATCTCTTTTCTGTCAGTCTCTCAGAGAAGAAAGAGTATTAAGAAGATTAATTTTCATGAACATTAGAAATAAATAATGCCTGCATGCATTTTGAGATATTTGACTGAGAATGAAAATTCAATCGACATTTGTACCTAACAGATGTGAACATCAGCTGAATTGGATCCAGGATAACTTTTTACAATTACTTTAGTGTACTGATTATAGCATCGATCAAAACTTGGGATTGATTTCTTTTTTGCGGTAAAGGCTATGACATATTATCCACATATACGTTCATTCTAAAAACCATTCAACACATAATAAGACTTTGAAAGATGAAAATTACTTTAATGGTCACGGTGTATAGAATGTATAAAAAGCGCATGGCCAAACTTCACATGAGCTTAATGTCTATGTTCACTTATTTTATACAATCTGTGATCCCGTTTCTTCCTTTTTTTCATGAACTAGAGAGTATTTTATATAAATTTATTTGGTCCCACAAACCAGACAATTAGGGGAAACGTTCTGATGTAATATGTGCAAAATGTGAAGGTGGTGTAGGAATGGTCGAATTATGCTCTTTTGCTTATAGCTTAAAGTGTAAATGAGGAAAAAATTATTTTCAGGTTGGCTTTACTTTTTGGAAAGTTTTGTTTGATATTAAGCTCAAGAAATATGGTGAAATATATGTGTTTCAATGTAACCCTTCCAATGAACATGTTATCATTGAAAACCAGTATTTATGGTGTCTGTTGCACTTGATCTTATTTTACGCCCTCCGGATGTGTATGATGATCAATATATATTTTGAATAATTCGGATTAAAATTGACAATAAACTTATCTATGCTACAGCTCTCATGGTCACTTAAACTTACAAAGTAATTTTTTTAATAAGAGAGTCGACTGAGTGCTTAATTGGAATGATTTCTGCCATAATGGAAAAATTCTGCTTTCCCCGAGGGAGTGGAGACTGAATCTACATGCCACTAATGAAATCACTGATAACGCAGGGGGTTTAACAATGTTTATCTCTCATGCACATGACAATAGAGTGATATATTTCATCAAGCAAAAGACTTTAAAAGCTACTGCGATCTCAAATATGAATCTTACAGCAGTGCATCGTATTCTTGGTCAGATATTTTCACCATCGTCTTTGTTATGTTCATAGAATTATAGGTTGTAACGAATTTTTATTCAAAATTAAAAAGGGAAGATTCTCCTCCATTGGCAAATCCAGGAATTTGCAGTGGGGGGGGGGGGGGGAAGGGGTCTGCATTTGAATGGGACATCAAATGTACACTGAGCGGAGCGCCAGCATACGTATGGCTGTTGTTTAGTCTCTGATACTTATTTAAATTCAGGAAATGAGAAATGGGGGTGGTAGGCAAGCATTCAAATTTACCATATTTTTAAGTGTGAATCCCTATCTACCAGGGGCGTAATTTGTTGCGCGCGGAGCGCGCTGACATTTCCGTCCTCTCCAAATATTTGAAAATATGGAGCTTGTATTGCAGAAAAGTTTGGGATGCTGGGTTTCCTGCAAGGGTATTTGAACAGTTGGGGGATTACTGAAGAATTTGCATTTGCTATCGACAAATCTGAGTCTTGGCGGCGCCGTCAAAGATCGTTGTTGCTACATAATGTTATCCAACGCCTACCTAATGATGCTCTCCGACGAATTTTTTGAGCTTATATTGGAGAATGTATGGAATTTCATGAAAGAAAATTTATGAAAATAGCACTGTATATAGTTAACGGTGGCACTTGGTGTTCTGGTGTCACAAGTGTAGCAAATTTCCGATTTTGTCACTTCTAGAGTTCGGAAAGGTTTACCAAATTGAAGGTGTAGGAGCGAGCACTTCTGCTAAGGAATTGCAATTTGCGACGCGAGGAGAGCGCTGAAAATTTTGCTTTCTTCAAACAAATAATGACGAATATGGAGCTATTATTAGAGAAAATTGATTGGGAATTTCGTAATTTCATGAGTTGTCAAAACCACACAGTTGACTGGTCTCACAATTGGCAAATTCCGAATTCTTCATTTTCAGAGCCCCCTGTCCCGCCTGGGTGTTTAAGAAAAGGGGACCGAGATGCAACATGGTGCTAAATGTTTCAATGTCTTGAGCCACTATTAAACTCCCAAGCTTTCAAAAGATGGTCTTGAAAGTGTGGGTAATCATTACTGCAACGGACTATACGGTCAATGTGAATTAAATACCGGGTGTTCTCTGCGACCGTTACACGGTTTTAGGCTACTGGGCTATGTCATTTGTAAACTGTACGTAGTGTCATGGAGTATGGTGCACCCTCCATGACCTTTAACATCAACGCCATTTTGTTGTTTAAGAGCAACTCTCCCTTCCTTTTGACCTAGATTCCCAGGGCCCTTCCTGTTTCCCGTCACGTGTTACCGATGAACGTGACAAACTACTTCGCCTTTATAGTTCCACTTGTATGCTGTATCCCATATTTTCAAGGTGTGCCCAATTTTACCCTCTACAGCCTCCTCATTGGTCATTTTTTATATCAGCAAATTCCTTAATATTTATTTAATTTGGTGCGTCACAACTTTTAACCAATCAGGGGACTGCATGTGTTCCGATCTTCCCGAGACATGAAAGCTCCGAGCTTGCAAGTTTTGGTCACATTCACATACTGGGTGAGCAGACCTCAGACGACGAGCACCTGAGTCAATCTGTATAAAGTTGAATTTTAATAAATCTTTTTTTCCGGCTGTTAACCGAACGGAATAAAACCTCCAATCATCTTGAATCAGAACTATATCTTCTTTTCATCTATTTATTCATATCTCAACTCGTATCGCCTACACACTCTGCAACATCCCCGTACAAGCCTTCGCAACAACGATTGGCCCATTATCCGACAGTATTCGTAGCCCAATATATATTGAAATAGACATACATGCAATGCCACAAACAGCGTTACCAACGGTCGTTGGCGGAAAATGCTAGATTTAGCATTCGTCATTGAGCAATGTCTAAACAAAACGGGAATATCCCAAATGATACGGAAGATAGATACATTATAATTTACATTTTATTGAAGAATATGACACAAAAATACTGTAATCAAATAATGTAACAACTATCACTGTATTTTTAAAAAGTAATAAGGCCTAGGCTACCATTAGCTGATTATCCTGGCTATCTATAAAATTTTTACCATCCCGGTGGAAGGTATGCATATCCCCAACCCCCCCCCCCCCCCCTCTGGATCCGTCACTGTTCTCCTCGCTGTACCTTGTGTGAGGATCCCCCTTATCCTTATACCACTTTTTCCGGACCTATAACATTACGACATATTTTTGGAAAGATATTTCATCAAAAGTGTTTATAGAGTGATCTTAGCTTAAATCAAGATCAAGTAAATTTTGGTTTAGTTCATGAAGCAAGTTTTTGCAATTTTCTTACTTTTAATTGAAGGGAACATTTTTTGGCAAACAAAAGCTCAAAGTAACGACTGCTTAGATTTTACCAACAAGAAATGCCATTTCCGGCTTTCTGAGGGGTCGCGATTTTTCAAAATTTTCTGTACGCTCCGGGCCAACTGATGGTGGCGCTCCGCTTAGATATTCGTTCGGGCAGATGGTCGACCGTCAGTACCCCCCCCCCCCCAACAAAAAATCCTAGATCCGCCCCTGCCTAATAGGTGCAGAGGTAATGCATGAACGCAGATACCAGCAAACCCGATAACCTATATATGTGCAAAGCACTTTCACATGAAAGTTACCAGTCCACCTTCCAACAGAAATTTAACGATCTGACGTTTTCTTTTGTAGTGAACTTTCTTGAAATAATAAGATACATGTTGCATAATAAGGTCGACTATTATCAAAGAGAGATATAATCATTGTTAGCAACAAAATATGAATTTTCACAATTAAAAATCATTCAACCGGCAAAATTTAGGAAGAGATTGTTTTTGGGGAGTTTTGTTTGCTCTTTCACATAATGACAAAACCAAACGACTGGAAGTCCTTTGAACCACCTGTACGAGTAAATGCAGCAGAGTTCAATCGTTCAGTCGTAGGTTAAAACGTTTTGCCTTCTCGGCGGTTCGCACAGTCCTTAGGTAGATATTTAAAATAACATACTGGTCAACTTAGCTCGAAATTTGTGAGCAGGCTCCGCAGAGAAGATTTCATTTGCCTCGTGAAGCAAAATGAAAGAACACTGAGTGTCCTATATTTCCATTGATTTAATTTGTGGTTATTATCTCATTATTTGTTGGTAGTCATGGTGATATATTATTCAGGAGATGGAAAAGAAGGTAGAATGCATTTAATGTAAATTGATAATAATCAAAAAATCTTTTGTCTCGCAACCTTGAACACTGAGTTTATTTTTCTGGCTGAAATCAATAACTTGCATCAAAAACAACTCCGGTGTTACTAACTACCAGTCACTGCACCCTTTGCGGTTAATTTAATTTTCGATTAAACTACTCTGTCATAACAGATATTGAGCCATACTTTTAATTATTGAAAGTTACCCTAAAAAGGTTTTCAACTACATTGGCGTGCCCCAGAGGGGGACCAAGGGCCGTCCAACCCCATGGAATTCTGACTTTTCTTCTTTATTGTAATTGATAAAAAGAAACGAATCTGCAGAGGTTGTATTCAATGTATTGTATGCCTATCTCTCATCTGTCGTAGATATTTCCATATATCAGTGTTTGCGTTTAGCACCATGGGCACCACTTTCTCGAATCTTTCCTAAATAACCAAAATTTAGTTCGCGTGCTCTCTGCGCTTTCAGTCTGTTTGACGTATCGATTATTCATAGGTCCGGTGTGGTTGATTATTCGTGCATGTGCATGTGCATAGGCTATAATGGGCGAAGTTATGGAAAAGCACAACATTCACGAGGGCAAAGTATTGGAATATTTCTGCCTTTCTATTCATTTAGCATGTTAAATGAAAGCTGAAAATTTTATGGGATGAGTAGGGAGCAGGCTCCCACCTGAAATCGGCAAACGCGATTCAAGGGAACCGAAGATGTTTCCGTGCATTAGGCAACTTTTGTGATCGAAATAAATGATCTGTGATCCAACATTCACGCCTGTCGCTCATTCGTCACTATTTGCACTTTTTGACATATGATCATCATATTAAAGGGAAAAAAAAACATTTAATTTTTCTGACAAGACACTTATTCGAAAATTAGAGGAACCTTTCTATCCTGGATCTGTTAGGGGTCACGGTGGGGTGTCGTTCGAACGAAATATGGATGTATTTAATCGCTTTCTAAAAAAACCTTTCTATTGATTTAATGTTTTATACTTCTAAATCGCATTCAGATTGTTCACTGGTAACTTTTGTTCCACAACACTTCTAGTAAAAAAATTTTACCCGCTTAGCAGCCTCTATATCTCAGTGACACCAGCATTGGGATATTGGGGCACATGCCCCCATCGACCTCCCCAAAAGTTCATCTCAAGTCAAAAAATTCAAAAAAAAAAATTTTAAACAGCATGAAAATGAGTCATAAGAGTCATACTCCCACCTTCATAGGACATTCTTGAGCCGAGATATAAAATGTTGAAGTTTATTCACTCAAAGTAAAATGGTACATTGCGCAATAATTTTGATGTCATTGTTGTACTGCTCAAATTATAATCTTTGCATTTCTTTGTTTTTCTGAAAGGGGCTCATGACAATGAGTAAAATTAGCATAATAAGCCAAGTTTCATAACCAATATTCAAGGGAAAATCTAAAATTTTGAATTTTGTGGTGTCATGGCTTGTAACGGTTTTTTGCCTATTTTGGAAAAGTGTCTGTTCACGAATTCTTGTAAACCGAATTGAACCTCAAAGAATTCACCGATGAAACAGTTATTTGTACCATTGAGCTTACACGGATATGGGGATTGTCTTAGTTTGACCATTTGTCATTGGTATGTGAAGAAAACTTAACAGATTTTGAAAAATTTGTTGAATTTTATGAGCCAACTCAATGAGCCGCTTGAAAGTTACTGCACCTTGTACTAAGGTGTGATAGCACTCTTACTCTTATGGGGTGATGCAATTGATTAAGTTCTCTCTTTGCAACATGCTATGCAAGCAAACAGAAAATGTTCAAGGTCATAAAAACATTTCGAATTTTAATGGGAACTTGAAACAAATCAGATAATGTGAGTTGTACAACAAGAAAGTCATAAATTATTGCGCAATGGACTTATTTGTTTTAAGTGAAATAAATTCAACATTTTACATCTCGGCTCAATACTGTCCTTTGAACCTGGAGTTGCACTGTTATTGCTGTATACTACATATTATTGATTTTTTTGACTTGAGGTACTGGCACTTTAAGCTTTATTCCTGTAGGGGTGAGGTGTGTTTTCGACCGAGTCATGGGTTTATTAAGATCATGTTTTATCGCAAATAGTTCTCAAACAATTAAAATTTTCCCCGCTTTGCGCACTTCATACTGTACCTCAATGTTGTTTTTTAATCACCATTTTTGGTAACAATTTTCGAAGAAACACGACGGCAAAAATTGAAAGCTAGAAGACTCACCTTCTGATTCGCAGTTAGGCTTTTGTAGGACATTGAGACTGTCTCTCTGCACCTTAGAAGCATGTTTTTAGAGAAATGGTGTAGAATGGAACTTTCCTTAGGGCTTGGCGCGCATTCATCATGGTTTCTACTGAGTAATTGAAGTAATATAATTCAATCTCTTTCAGGGGATTGCACCGTTTCTCATCTAGGGCACCTAATTTTAACAAAATCTTAACAAAGCGAGGCGACGTTTGGCGAATACGATATCTGCCTCCCCATCCCCTACCGGTACTTCCCAGCACAAAACGCCTTTACGAAATATTACTTCTCTGTAGACGTCAGTGTGTGGCGCGGTTCACTATCGCATGAAAAACTACGCATGATTACATTAACGCATGAGATTAGTGGAATACAAGTCACGTAAAATGAAGATTATAAATGTCACCTGCACGATCCCTTGTGTTTTATACCAAACTATATCAAATGGGGAACCCCACTTTGGAACCCTCCTTCCGTTCAGCACTCATGACTGCCACCACTGCCCCCCCCCCCCCCCCATCCGACCGATGTCCCTGATTGCCACTCTTCCGCTTAATTTCAGATGATGTTACGTGATGCAGTCATAAATGCCAATTTCGGACAACGACTAAAAACAGATTGAAAAGTACCTGCCTACCGTACCTTTTCTAAGTAGTGGGGCGGAGCATCCACATAGTCAAGAGGGACACCCTCCCACCCCCCCCCCCCGACGGACCAAAATAAAAATCGCCTCTTGACGCCCTTTTTAGGTGTTTGACGTACCGCAGTCTTGCACAGTTATAGACATTGCATGCTTCTAAAAGAAGGTAACTCAATAGTGTTGTTTAGAATCAATTAAAGTTGTTGCTCTAGAGAAAATTGAGTATACTGATGACCAGTTTCCACTTTGCTCCTTTTTGCCTGCAATTCTCACGGTTTATGGCTAGCTACTCTTACAAATGCAGAGTCATCATCTGACATTGCATCCGTCATGATGAAGAAGCTTCTTCCTATACTTTCGTGGACACAAAAACAAGTTATCACATATACTGAAGTTAACTTTTATTTTTATGAAGAATGTATCGGGGTGCTAGAGAGTCAAGCAGATCTTTCGTTTTGGCCATTTCTTACAACATACTTAATTGCTGGCTACTTCAGTAGTATGTATTGTACATTGTAACAGGAGATGATTCTCAGTAGTGTATTTATCTTGATTTCCAGGCCAGGTGCCTAAAGTGTACATCTAACTGAAATTTAGTTTGAAAAATTTTGTTCCCTCTGTAATTCTTGCCTTTGGCTATGGTACACTCAGCTGAATTTAGACCTAAATTTGGGAAAGAAAAAAAAATCGCTTTTAAACTAGTTTGTGAGACGAAAGTGAAGATAGAAAATTTAAGTATGTTTAAATAGAACCACTCTTGGAAGAGAAATGGGAAAGTAGTTTAGTACCAGCTAGGAAAAATAAATGAAAGCAATGTCTTCGTGGCGGCTTGTGCTAAGGCTCAAGGTATATATACTTGTTTCAAAGCTCCCTCAGGCTTGCGGCAGGCCATTCTCGTCCCCTCTGACCGAAATATCAAGTTGCTGGTTTTAGGTTGAGGTGTTTCAGTCTCTACTAGGAGAGAGCAAAATTCAGTTTCTACGTATTTCCCAATACTTTAACCAATAACTACGGTACCTCAGAAGGACTTAATGCATACTTGGAAAGTATGAAAGTAAGAACTTGCTCTATTAAGAGCCACGTACAGACGTAACGGCACAAGGCAGGCAGACAGACTCACACACACACACACAACTCAGTGAATTACGGAAGATAAATCACAATGTTCCTATAAGCCCACTGCATTAACGTTCACTCTGCGACGTGGGTAACCGTGAAGTGGGAGAAGTAAATTATTCAACTCACTGACATTTGCGAAAATCCCATGTGGTTGTACTCACAGACTCACAGAGAGCCGTGACGTAGGCTGTAATGGTCCAGATGCACGGGCGATATAATCCAGGAGATTACGTTCTTGAAGTATCCCGTCGGGAGTCGTATCCGTGAGGGAAGTGACATAAAAGCCATGAAATTTGTAATAGTGGATAAATTCAAAACACATTTCCCCTCTTCTCATTTTTCTATACCGTCTGCTTTGTCAGTGTAACATCTATCACCTCTGCCAACTTCAATTTATCACCCTACTCTCAAGTCTCCTTCTCCTCACAATTTGCAACAATTTGGTACCTTTTCCCCTAGAGTCTTCCAGACGAATGCGCCGTGCATTTTGGCATAGATGATAATCTGCACCCAACAGCCCTACCGTCATGGTCCCTTGAATAATTCCTCTTGAAGAGGCGGGCCCCTGAGCGAGACGTCCCGGGGCTAATAGCAATATTTTTGTATCAGTTGACACTTTATATGAAAAAATATTTAATGTAGGATTCATGTATTAAACAGATATTTATACCATTGCTGTTCGAGGGAGATGTTTTCAATTACCTGGCACTTGTCTGTGACCCTTTAGCGGCGTCGAGTTTCTCGTATACAGCGTGACCTAAAGAACTTGGAAAGACATAAAGCGAAAGTTGCTCGAATAATTGTGTAATTTAAATCGAAATTACATAAAGATAATCCGGTTGTTGAGTATAACTTCCTTTGATTAGCTTCAGCGATCACATTTCATGTGTATATGGAAATCGTTACCTGTTACAACAGTCTCTATTTTTATTTCAGATCATGTGTTAAACACGGCCCATGTGATAGTTAAAGTAAAGTCAACTCTGTACATCCACATGCAAGAACATAAACTAGAGTGCGCATGTTAGTTAAAATAAACCAATCAATTCAATCAGCGAAGCGATTATATAAGCGATTGTATGCTTATGGAGTTATGACCATTATGGAATTATGTTCTTGTCGCAAAGCTCGTATAACAAGTTAAGTAAGAACAGTAATTCGGTACATGCATACTTTATCTCTTTCCCTGTTCCTCTTTCAATACTTCTTCATGACATTTTTTTCTCGTTCCATATGACTGCTTGTTAGTTGAGTGACGTCACCAGGATATTGCGAAAATTTGGTTGGTCTTATCCTTCTCGGTAACTTTTTCTTTCAATTGCTTATTGATTTATAGGCAATCCTGCTGGGCAGATATCAGTTTGCGACATCCAACCGGGTTTTATCACCTAGGGTGGGACCGTATGACCCGTCTGCTATGCAGGCTCCCGCCCTGCAAAATCGGACCTTCAGATGTTGAAAGGCAGGTACGAAATTCAGCTCACGTCAGGGAGTTGCTCATATTTTCTGACCACAAGATAGTACTTCCATATTGTGACTTTCTTCTATATGAAATTTTACCAATAAGAAAGATGATCACCTACTTAATTGTGGTGAACAGGCATAAGTTCCTCTCGTCGTTTTCTTGTAAAAAAGTCAATACCTTCAGACTTTCCGGGGAAGGGGGGGGGGGTTCTGAAGGTACTCTAACAATTCCTTTCATGTTTTGTTTGCGATTATTTCGTTTTGAAAATGCCGCAAAAGTACATGTCCACCGTCTATTTTCACTTTGATGACTCAGTATCTCTAAGGTGTCGTTGGTGGCCGATTTTTAGCGTTTTATCGCGTTTTCATCTCCAAAAACGGTTTTGTTTCTAGAAAATTACCTAACCCATCGCTCTCATAAAATACATTCCGTCAATGACACTAACCAACCACTACATACCTGTGTTTTTGGTAAACATTGTATGACTCATTAACAATAACACTTTGTGTTAAACCATGCTAAAGATCACGTAAGTTCTCACTTGGCAACCAAATTTGTCTTCCCAAGTCTAGTTTATATTTTGCATTTCAATATAAATCTACACCGATTTTTGTTTAAGAGTTAACACCGTGATGTAATTATTATTTTTTACAGTTTATTTTCCAAACTGACAACCCCTGAACTTAAGTGTTCTGAAAAGCAGCGACCTATTAAACTTACCTGCCAAACGGTACTTACCAGTTTTCTTTATCGAAGGAGGATTTCAGCTGTCAGATTTGACCTGGACCACGTAGTTCTTCGAGGGATATTCACAGTTCTTCCATTCTTGGCCCCTATCGAGGGATGTAGTGTACATGTCTACCGTATCCGGCAGACTTGATTGGCGGAGGAGAGTTTTGTCGCCCTTTCTTGTCAAATATTGACCTCTTCTCAAAACCGTTATTTCACTTGCCGCTGATGTATTCTTTGTCAAGGCTTTTCTGCCGTTTGTTATCCCTCCTTTACTTCCACTTAAAAGTAGCTCACGCCCCAAAATGAAACCGGGCCTCATATTACTGAGTCAACTAAAAGGCGTTCGGCGTAAGCTATTTCCAAGGTATCACAGAGGAGGTGGCAGCCAGTGATTCCAGGGGTAGGAGGGAAGAACTTTCGCCGGAAAGACTCGATGGAGGCTATATCTGATGGGGATTTGCGTATGTGTCGCCCGGATTCCATTCGGCGGTCGCTGATGGTGTCTGCAAGCCCATATAAACCCCTTACATAACAACATGGCCAACGGAACACAACTGTTCTTGTGGGCAGCTTGTCACCGTACGTTTCGAGTGAAAGTAGTGATCCATTCATCTTTTCCATACAAATACAAAAGAGGTACCATAGATATGCTTGTTTGGACAGTTAGATCGCACTGAGAAGCTTCGTGTGTGTGTGCGGAGATTTGCATGTTTCTACGAAATTGTGGCGTTAAGGGAACAAGGGGGGAATTTCCCCCAATGACCCCCCCCCCCCCCCACTTGCCTCCCCCCAAGTTAGGTCAGTTGAGAGTTGGATTAAATGAAAAAAAAATTAAAATACTTCTTTTGAGACGTAAAACCTCAGAGCTTCGAGAGCTTCGCCCCTGGACCCCCACCCCAGGAACGGGCGCTTTGAGCTCAGTTTGGCCCTGCGCCTAAAAATTTTTGCCCCCACATAATTTTTTGCCCCCCAATTTTGACATTATGGCGCCGTCACTGTTCCACTACAGACTCCCTTATTCAAACACTTACGTAACGTAACGTCACAACTACTTCTTGGAAGCTCATAATAGTGATAATGAATTCTTAGGCACGAGTAATTGACAAACAAACAAAAAATAGTGTAATTTAAGAGTTTTGTTGTCCTGTTTCAAACCACGGATCTATGTTCCTCCCCTCTGTTTTCGCCCAATTTACTTGCATAACAGTAAACAACTTCAACCTTGAATATTAACATTGCAGCATCCCGGAATACTTCCGATTTTGAAAGTTTCATTAGAACCAATAAGTGTGAAGAGTAACGTTTTGTTTAGAAAAACCCTTTGTTCCTGTTACTTACGATTGATTTCCGTTTCCTACACTTTACCGGGATATTCCCAAGAATGAATCCCCTTTGACCATCATGACATCGACAGATTTGTCCAAATAAAGTCTTAAGCTACGGTGTGATCTTTCCGAACTCTGAACTTATCTTGTGGTAGTGTCACAATTACTTCCGCTGTCAGGTGTATCAGATAGATAAAACTTGCGTATATCAAACGTTCTCAAAAAGTAGTTTTTTAAGTGTAAATGAGGATCCGTGCCTTTACATTCTTAACTAATATACCAATTGCTTTGAATACAAGCTTCTGTCTTTAATTCGATTCTTCCAGTTCCCAGCGGCGTAGCAACGGGGGTTGTTTTGAGGGTTGACCTCCCCATGATCCAACCTTGCAATGCAAAAACACCTAAAACAGTGTTTTTTTTCTCTCGTTGCTTAGATTTTTCCCTCATGTCGTGCCCCCACTCCCCATGACACAATTCTGGCTACGCTACTACCAGTTCCTCTACCCCGACCGGAGAATATGAATAAACCCTCACACATGTTCAAACGGTGTTTCCGGTTCAATTTTTCCATACATGACAGTGGCAGAGTATGACCTACACTACGTCATGGTGACGTGAAAACAGCTCGGATGCGGTATCACGTGGGGAGTCAACTTGTAATATAACAGTTTTTCGGTTTACCTGAGAGGGTCCTGTACGTCCTTGAAGCTATCAAATGATACTTAATCCACGAAAAGGTACTTCTGGTAACCCACGCCCTAAAGACTTAAGTGACAACCGCCACGCAGGATAACAGCGGCTTTATGGTTATCTTGTCACGCAATTTCTCGAGTTTAAAACTAAGTTTCAAGGTCGTATCTCTGTGCTTTTATAATGATGAAAAGGTTAAAATTGACAAGGTTACCTGGTTAACGACGCCAGTTCTTCAGTTTCTCATTTGCGAATGGTTTGCAACCACATATACGTCACTCTTCGAGACGTCATATATGACTCGTTAAGAGATTGGCCTACTCAGCATCTCAAATACCTATGGAATTCTTCGTTGTTCTTAGACTGCTCCAATGGTTGGTTTCCTCGATACTCTATATGCACCGCAATTAATGAATTAATCTTAGTTACATTCAGTGACATTGGCAATCGTTGGCCAAATCAAACTGCTTTATGCCTTTGGTGTACATCCAGGATTTGGGCCGTTCATGGTTAGAATTAACAGAGGTATAGTTGGGATATACATACACGGGTAAATTTATAATGAAGGATCAGGGAGACACATGAAGATGTGGGTCTTCCAGCCTACTAAAAACTCAGTGTGGGCATTAAATCCAATTCAATCCAATTCTTTTATGACTAACAAGAAATGGGTATCAGAAAAAAAATATTGCATTCTAAAAACCTGTCGAAAATTAAACGCTTATCCTCTCCCCACTTTGTTACCGCGTTTAATTGCTAAACGTGTAATGTTTTATAATTAAACACTTCTGTTTTTAAAACGGACTGTAGAGAAGTGTGTTAAGCGTTCGCATATGTGTACAAAGTAGGGACCAAAAACGTGTTTAGAAAAGCGTTTTATCCCTAAACACCACTTTTAGGCTATATACAGTGCAGATAATTTGTTACAGCTTGTAATTTGCAGGTTTATTTATCCCCTGCTCCAACAACCTGTCCGTCGATATGATGGTACGATATCTTGAGGGTAGGAAACATCGAGTGTAAGTTACGTCATCAGATAGCTTCTCGGCCTTTTGGCCTGTTGGCTAAGATCAAATGTAGTAGTTGTTTTTCAGCCAATCTATAGAATGGAGTCATACATGACAGATCAATGATGTAAATGGTGTGGAGGCCTTGAGCTAGGCTGGTCAAGTGCTGTTTTTCAGTGGACATATATTCGGGAAGCAGTTTAAAAGTTTGGTTTCACAGCTCTTTGCCAGAGAGTCGGGAGAACTTTTGAAAAAGTATGAATTACGTCAGGCATTAAACTATAACTTAAAGCTTTAACCCTTACAGGAAAAATTGATAGCAATTACTACTGATGAAAAGCAGAAGACAAATGTTCCAAAGCAGTTATTTAAAAAAACTCTTCAGAAATGGTGTACAACTCAGTTCATGCATTTCAAAAAATTATGCTATACACCTTTAGAGCAAATCATAGTATACATATAATTTTTCTGTAGTAAGATTTTTATCTTTGACATGTTAAATAAAGTTTAAGTGCCATGCACTGAAATAAAAGAACCTTTGTCTTTGAGAATTGACTGGAACCGTCCATTTTGGCCCAGCCTGCGAAGATATAGTGACACTATTACTCTGTAAATTTGTGTTTGTTGTTTTGGTATAAGTTTATCATAAAAACAATCTGAAGTAAATTGTGAATGAATATCAGCCTTCCTCAGACATCAGTAGACGTCATGGGTTTTTTACAAGTTGCTCATTTTAGACCGGGCTGAAACTTCATGACAATATCAATCGACGTAGCTAAAACGAAAGAACCGAAGAACAAATAAGAAGGACATTATGAAAATATCAACGTCCTTGAAGTTTCCTTTTGCGGAATCAAGCCTTTTCCAATTTTATAAACATGTATTATCCCTATATAACGCTCTTTCTTTTCCCACCTATCAATGACTTCATTTGGAGTTTAGTACGGTAAGCCTCGATGAAGACCTAGTCCGTTAATCTACTCCGTTGACCTACAGGCATTCACATCCATAAACAGTTAAGGGGAACGATCATTCCAACTTTTTCGATGATTCGTTAAAATGTACTGCACTGTTTGTTTATAAAGACCTAATTATTCCATTTTACCTTGAAAATAGTTTGCAGTTGTATTCGTGAGCCATGCTGTGCATCAAATCGGGAATTCCCCGGACGTCATTAATAATATTGCCTGTAGAACTTTCACTCGCTTGTCTTACACACTGTGAGTCATTCGAAACCTGGCATCTTCTGCAAATACACCGCATACCGGATTCATCTCGTTCAAGTACGTTGAAAAAAGTTAAACAACCGAATCCCGTTGTACAGTCTACACGTGCAAATGGACATGTTGCATTTATCAAGGTTAAACAGAAAATCAGTTGGGGAGGTAGGCCAGCCAAATAAGGGGACTGCATAGAATATATTCCAAAAAGGCCTAACAATTACAAAGGATTGTGATAAATCGTTTTGGTACGCGTGACATTTTTGGACACGGTGTAATGACATTGACAAAATGACGCGCACCAGAAATCTGTCCCACAATCCTTTGTACTTGTTATTTGAACAATTGTCTATGGAATAATAAATATACAATGCTCTAAGGATAGTAGCTTATACATTCTGGCTTAAAGTGTTGGCTAGAAAGTAACAAGATGTGGAATCACTTTGCATATTGAAACCTGAAAACAGAGAGTTGCTTCCTGCAGGGCAAAAGAGGGAAACTAATACGATACCTATACTTTCCATTCAAACCCACGGATGTAGGGCACCGCGATTACCGTGCTGTGTATCGAGGATACGTCCTCAGACTGGGTTGCCAGCTAGCCGCTTTCTCCTACGGGGATCTAAGAAACCTACACAACCTTCTTAGCACTTAGCACTGAAATTAAAAAAAAAGAGTGAACTCGTGTTGACTGTCTTGTTTTTTTTTTCTTTTTTTTTTTTGTTGCCTGTTTGGTACGATATGGAAAAAGATGGAAGCACTTTCTTGAACACGTGCGGTTACTTACATTTAGTCACGGAATCGTTAAGTTACATTGGGAACTGATGTATGCCAACCAATGGGTCCTTTCACGTACGACATTATGAAGGGGATCCTCTCATAATTACTCATAAATCTGTCGTCACTGTCTGGGACACGGTAAAGAAGATGACATCTCCGTAAAATGCCTCCAATATCTATAGACATGCACATTAATTGAAATTAAAAGGGAACAAAATAAATGAATAAAGTCACCACCAAATTGGTATAAACACAAAATAAAAGGCTGCGATAAACTTAAAGAGAATTTCCCCTAATTTATTTTCAATTAAGGTGCAACTTTTTACGTTCTTATGTCCTTGCAAAGGATTACTTTCTTTTTCGCCAAGTTAGCGTTTTTGTGTTTGTTCATCTTCACATCAAGAATTTTATAATGCGCCTTGGGTATTCCCCAAACGAGAATAAGAAGATAAAAGGGCATTTACTTGGAAAAGTTATTGAAGCTTGAAATAGTGTGGCCGATTTGCCGACGCCAATCACTGGAATGCTTTCTATCAACCTTTCTCAGCACAAGCTTATCAATGACACTTTTCTTAAGTTTTCTATCACTTTTAACCAAACAACAACCATCACTAAATGTGTACGTGAAATTACGCGAAGGACGACCATATACAAGTTGTGTCTCGTATATTACATATAAAGTACATATTCCATAAACCATTGACAATTATATAAAAAGTTATGACTGGGTGAATGAAAGTGCGAGGGTCTGTCTTTCTGTTTGACATTCAATTATTTTCTTTCAAGTGAAGTTGGGTTCCCGGCGAGTTTTCAGTCAGGAGGCTCAGTTTGACTTATGACTTACTGAAAACAAGGAGCGATTGGTTTCAGCGGCGAACCCAGGGGACGATGGGCGATCGAATCCCTCTAAATGTATCAGATGAAAAATCAAAACCATTACTTGAAACAAAAATTATGGCTGTATGGGGATATATTCAATTCAAATCTGCCATCAAATGTAGCACCATTTTGCTTCTAACCTTCCCCTCTTCAACCAAAATGTTTTAATGGCAGGGGCCACCATGACGGGACAGCAATCAGTCACCATTTTGTTATCCGCCACACCCCGTGAGATGACATTATGCAAATTATTTTTCATAATGTAATTTAATTTATTATCGGTAAATATATTTTATCGTTGATCTTACAATGTATGCATCAATTAAACATTGTTTTGACATCTTATTATACTACCGCATAATCTCACATTTTTTATACTGAATCCGTAATAAATTTGAAACTTGAAATTTGCTTTGCTCCTTTTTTGCTACAATTGGCCTGATCGCTGAACCGTTGTGAACGTATTCATACCTGTTTAACAAACTTACATAATAAGTCAGGTCCTAGTCATATTATTAAATTGTTCGACACCAAACGATCTCAGACTTTGTGTAGGCTGCTTCAGTCTTTACATAAGAAACATATCATTTCCTGTGAGTTAGATCAATACTTAGTCAATCGTAAGTATTATTTCCTCTGACAATTGCATTGGATGCACAATGATAAAATTGACGGGATGATGCCTGTTACAGTCTCGACAAAATTGAGCTTTTAATTTCAGTTTCTGCTGGCTATTTCTTTATGTGTAGAATGTGAAAGATTTTTGATTGTGCACATGGGGGATAGGAAAGTGTAATTGACCTCCCTCGGCACTGCTTCGGACCTTTCCCAGACGTCTTCTAAGGGAAGTCCTGAGATACACTGCGATGTATGGCGACGTTAACCATAGAAGCTGTTCGCCAATAATCCCTCCCTAAGTTTCTCCGATACTAAATACGTAAAGGGAATTGGGGCATCGGACTACTAATGTACATACTCGGTTACACCACTTACATAAAGCGTATAGTGCTGCAAAGTGTGCTTGTCAGTATATGCAACTTTTGCCCATACCACAATTGAAAACTTCGGGAGTAAGAGTAAGTGTCCCCTCCCTAAAAACACACACACTTTTTTAGGAAAGTGTGTGTGTTTTTAGTAAGTGTCCCCTCCCTAAAAACACACACACTTTTTCAGGAAAGTGACCCGCTTTGACTTAGTTGTATAGTGGCGTAGCCACGGGGTGGTTTTGGGGGCCGGGGTTAGAACCCGGCCTCCACCCATGACCCAACCTTGCAATGCAAAAAACACCTAAAATAGCGGTTTTTCTCTCTATCCTTAGATTTTTCCCTCATGTCGTTCCCCTAACCCCCATGACACAATCCTGGCTACGCTACTGCTTAGTTTCACATGCCACTATGGCCCTTTATGGGAACTTGTTAATTTTCTACTAGTACTACGCGCCCCGCATGCAAAGTGATTATGTCTCTGTTGATAAATCTTTTCCATCAAGCTGTTCGGTCTCGCTTTTGTTGAAATATTACCACCGGATTAGTTGATGCAGGGAACCTAAAAGCGTAGATGCGCACTGTTTAACAAGGTATTTCTTGATTGGCTGTTGCCTTTGTATTGTATCGATGATATCCATTGTTAGGGTTACGGATTAGGTAAGGGATTAGGCTATCGTTAGCCAGTTAGGAAAATTTGAAAATTTTTGTTAAACAGTGCGCATCGCCCACCTAAAATAGGAAGTAAAGGGGAGGACCGTCTGCAAGAAGGCTCTGGAGAGAGTGTAAGATTATTATAAAGTGGATCAAACATGACACCTAAGGGAAAACTTTTACAATATTATGAGTCCTTTCGTCTGTGATCAATCGGAAAAATAGGGAAATATTTTGAAACGTGGTCCAGTTTTTCGGGTTGATGCGCACTGTTTAACAAGAATATTTCTTGATTGGCTGTTGTCATTGTATTGTATTGATTGTATTCTTTGTTAGGGTTAGAAATTAGGTTTGGATTAGAGGTATCGTTAGCCAGTAATGAATTTTTTTGTTAAACAGTGCGCATTGCCCCGTTTTTTCAGTTGCATGTATACAACAGAAACGTTCCGTCGACTTTCTTGATGCATATCCAGTGATGAAACAGTAAGATCAGTGACTATGTAACACGAAGTAGTATATATCTGACATTTCTACTTTAAATATGGTTGGAGTACTCATTTTTCGTTGCCTTCATAATACATAATATCAATCAGGGCGGCGTTAGTTTGCTCAGTTAGGCCGCATTAATTGTTAGAAGGCACTAAAATCGCTTTAGCAAACTTTTCTTTCGTGGCCTCCATCATGTAGGGTTCATTATTAAGTCAGGGTAGTTTTCCCAGTCCACCCCGATAAATTGTTTTTGAAGACACTCGCCTGGCTTGTATCATAATGCTCCACATCATCAGTTCACCATTGCCCAACTAACGACCATGGCCGTATGGGACGCTTCATCGGCAGAGGGCGGGCCTTTTGCCCCACTCCAACCAGGGCACTATCTCTGCCCGACTGAGGCACCAGTGTCTTCCCGATTCATCAAGATTCTGGCCAATTGCGCCCCGTCCAGTACTTCCATGGTAACGAGCATTCCTCTGACCCCCCCATTCATAACTATCATATCAATCAATTTTAGCAAGGATACATTCCGTGGTATTATGAAACGGTTAAGTAAATATCATGGACAAAACATCTGCTATTTGCTAATTGGTTTCTATTCTGATCACCCCGTGCTGAAAACAAAGCAATACTAAGTGTTGAACCCTTTTGCTACAAAGCTGTTACATTCAGCTCCTGATATTTATGTGTACGCAACGTAACTGAGTGAGAAAAGGGTCAAAAGTTTACCTTTTACTACGAAGACAAAACTGGTAATTCGTTGGCTGGGCGATAGTTTGTATGGGGGTGTATAGATCATTGTTATTGTTTGTGAGTCAAATTTTGTCATTGACTCTGAGGAGACGTACAATCACTACGGCGGTCTAAGTATTCCACGAATTGAGAGCTATCTTTAGAACCGTTAATCTGTCCATATTGTCTTTATCAGTTATATACAATATCACAATTGATAAGTTAATTAAAGATTTCTTACTATCTGTAAGTGTTGGTAACCATCCTGGGATTATAAGTAAAGGGACAACAGGTTTCTGGAAAAATTGTAATTTCTATCGACTTTCTCATCCAATATCTAAATTGTAATTCTAAATTGAGAAAGAAAAACACCAACTTCATGAAATTTTTCAAGTGTTTCAGACTGTCGGATGAACATTTCAGGCTTCGTCTTAGTTAGACTACAGGTCAGTACATACCGGTACCAAATTTTCACGCACTATACAGCAAACTGTATAAAATTAACGTCATATCATCTTAAAGGTAGTGTGACATGAAAATGACAAATTTTGGTGTTGGATGTAAAAAGCCGGCGCATGAGAACCATGAAAGTAGCCGCAATTTCCATCAAAATCCATCAAAAATTGACCATTTTACAAGACAATTTCTGATTTTCACGTAGTCATTAATAAATATTACCTCAATATGCAAATCTTGTGATGTCACGGGAGGGACATACCATATATGGCTAATGCTATCCTTTGTTTTTACAATCTTTATTTCAAGGACAGTTCTAATATTTGTTTCCCCTGAGGCTTTTATTGTGGAAGTTTAATTTGTGTCCTTGAAAATCATCATTCAATTGCCAAACTACAAACTATCTGATGAGTAACTAAGAGATAATTTACATAGGGTTAACAAAAGAAATATCAGCACCATGCAACACTCCACATCATTATTTTGCATAAGCAACAAGTTCTTTCAGATACATTCGAACTTTGAAGAGGTATATCTGGAGAACCGATAAAGATATTGAAGTAATTCCAACGGGGTTTAGTTCACTTTATAACTGCTAGGTAACGTCAGGTCAATTTGCTGACGTGTCACACTACCTTTAAGATTCTTTCGGGTCAAATAATTACGGACCTAAATCAGTGGGGAACATCTTAGTTTTAAACTTCACTAGCTCTAAAAAGCTGCTCCGGACGTGAACCAGCCTTTTAAAAATGGCGTAAGGTATATATAGGGATACCGTATTTCTCTCAATTCACATAGATGAAGAATGACCCAGTGACTGCAGCATAACGAATGATTCAGGCAAACATTCACTACCTGCTTGGACCGTGATAAAGTTCTTCATTTTAACTTCAGTTTTCGGAGCAGGAAATGCACCTCTCGTACAAAAGAGAAGCCAATGCTTAAACTTATAGTCGACCTAAAGTGACAATCCTCTCACCCTAAAGTACAATTCTTGTAGGGGTTCAGAGAAATTCTCAGTTGGCTCAGCTCTTTGATTGGCAGCTAATTCAAACAAAGAAGCAAAGCGTAGGCCTACATTACACGGCATGAACTGTATTGTGAGTGTTTTATTGTACACATTGGGCTTTTCTATACTAACCCCGAAGCAATAAACTGATATTGTGTGTGGATGAGGATGAATTTCAGACAACTGTGGAAAGGACTTAAAGGTAAGGAGCAGTCCCCTAAACTTATCTTGAAGAAAAAGTTAAATAGCACAATTTTCGTCTTATTTCACTTCAAAGTATCTTTCATTGCACTTTATAATTTCACTATTGCATATTCAAGGTAAACCAAGCATTTATTCCTAGTAAATTTCATATTTGAAAAGAAAAAACATTGTCACGTGACTCCCAACAGCCAATCAGTCTACTACGCTACTTTAGTTTGGGATGACTGCTCCTGCCCTTTAAGTAAGAAGGTCGTGAGATTTGGTACTGTTTGCCCGTGAGAGAGAATTTGGCCGGGTGAGAGTGACTGGTCATTACGACCTTTATATATCACAAAGTGCACTCCCGAGGTATCGTAATGTATGAAGTTTGTTAACATGGCCTATTATTTCGAAAAGAATTAAATAAATGTATTGTAGTACAATTGCGTACAAAAAATACAAAAAAATTCACAAATTATCACATGTAGCAATATTTTTGCTCCGCATATGTGAAGTTTACAAGAAGTAGCCTCTTTGTTTACCACAAATATGCAATATTTGAAGTCCTAAAATATTATGACATTAGTTTGGAGAGTAATTAGAAGAAATTGTGAGATTTAACTATTGCTTCAAAATAAGTTTGCGGCGACTGCTCTTGCCCTTTAAGTAGCAAATTACCTGTTTTCTTCACCAACCCCGCGCACCTTTCTTTCTGCTAAAAGAAGGTGTTATTGACAAATAAAACGTCGATTTCACATTGCTTGTTTGGATCTATTGATAACCACCAATGAGGTTTTGCCAAGAATAGATAGGAGTTGATGGAACGATAATTCCGAACAATGAGCTTATTGAACAAATAACCTCCTCCACGCATGCGTTATCTTAAGACAATCGCCCCAAACATCCTGTTGTTTACTGCTGTTGATCGAAATTAAGCCTGAGAATCCGTAAAGAGTTGCAAACATTTGAACGGTTCATGGACAATTCCCCATCCCCAAACAAGGAGAAATTTTTACTACGCCATTTTCCTGATTGAGATTTCCCTCGAATGTTCACCTTAAAGGCCCAATTTTCTCATCCCAAACAGTACCAATTCTCCTAACCTTCTTAATTAAGCCCCTCCCACAATTTTCTGAAATTCACCCTGCTCCAGACACAATCTCATTTTATTGCTTCAGGGTGAATATAGAAAGCTCTATGTGTATAATCAAAACACTATCAGAACAGTTCGTGCTGTGTAATATAAGTTTTGGTACTCTGCATTGTTTGAATTAGCAGTCAATCAAAAATCTGAGCCAATTGAGAGTTTCTGTTACCCTATGGTAGAAATGTAATTTGGGGTGAGAGGATTGTCCCTTTAATGAATTTAATGTCTAGGATGACCGCACTGTCGGTTCACAAGTTTACACAGTGACGTACAAAAGGTGTGGGTGGGGTTTAAGGGTGTCATCACAAATTAGATTCCTATTCCCTCTGCTTGAAAGTCAGGGGTAAAACAATATTCCGTCTCTTTTAGCAACTAGTACGTGGTGGAGCGAAACCCTTAAGTTATGTCGTATGTAAGCTTCTCAGTTCCCTTCATTAACTTGAAGAGGTAAGATTTTGTGCGAGAATCCTACTTCCCTCGTAATAAGGGGGGATCCAGTTACTTGCTCTCCCGATTCAGCCCGCCCCCCCCCCCCCAATTGGATGTTTACCTTGCAGAGACACTGATTATGCCAGATCAGCGTACGTGTAATGCTCCTGCGCATGTATTGGCTGAACACGGATACACCAAAATGTAAAAGCAGACGAGAAGTACATAGCGAGATCTGCTATTAAGATACTTGCTATTATACTCAGTGTCGGCCCTATGGGAGGGATTAGCGGGAATTTCCCCTCATATTTTCTCCTTGTCCACCCAGTTTCTCCGGTCCAAGTTAAGGCAGTGAGGAGTTAGGTCAACTGAAAAATAAATAATATTATTGACATACCTCTTGTGAGATTAAATTTTTCGTCCAGAGATAAGTTAAAAATTTCAGAGTTTCCGAAGGCTTTGCCCTTGGACTCCCACCCCAAGGAGGCTCGCTTTACGGTCGGTTGCGCTATGCCTGCGAAAATTTCTCCCTCCCCCCCCCCCAATTTTCCTTTGTCCAAGCACCCCCCCCCCCCTCAATTCTGACATTCTGGTGCTGCCACTGATCATGCTTTAAAGCCACTTTTGCATCTTGATTGTGAAAAGAACAGAATAAAAAAACAAGCGATACGTAAATGAGGGGACCGGTTATGTAACCCTTCCGCAGGATTTTTTGTTCTCTCCATCAAATGTTCTTGGATGGTTGGCTAACAATATTATGAAATATCCTACGGTGGTCACTCTTCAAAAAGTGAGATTCTTCGACTGTAGTCGGAGCCTGAGAAAGTGGTATCAAATCCGGAAACGTCCTATTATTGTCCTTCTTTTTCATTTATTTATTTTTTCATGACACTAAATTGGGGCAAAATAATTGCAACTCAGACGACTTGGGCTATTTCTGACACGTCACGTTCATAAAGTTCTTTTACTCTATTGTCCACCAGTTGATAGCAATCTTATCTCTAGAAATATTAAAATAAAACTATATTTTAACTAAGGCCAGTCAAGGTTTATAATTCTTATTGGTTAGGAGTTATCTTTAGTCTGATTACATACGCAGTAAATGTGCATAAATAAATAGTAAAAATAAACGATAGATAACACGGTAAAATATAGGTCAATTACACATACGTACAGAGAGGTCTTTAGAGAATGATGATATACAGAAATCGAAACATTAACACTTCCCAATGTGATTACTCAATGAAATGACCGTTGTCCACGAATCCCAACTACAGCTTTCAAAAGCTTACGAAACATACTTTAAGTTCACTGTCAACAATTTAGCCTCTTTTTCCTTTAAGTTGAACAATTCCTGAATAAAATTTTTTTTAAAAACTTTTAGATACAATATCCGTGTTCAATGCAGTTATATTGCGTATAATCATAATGCAGTATCACATACACAAACCATGCTTCTGTGCGGAGGGCGCGAATTCTGATTTGATACTAAGTCGGAAGTTGTGCCTTTATCTTCGATGTGAAGTGCAAGCAGAATTCCGCCCA
This sequence comes from Holothuria scabra, assembly GCA_037179385.1. Lineage (NCBI taxonomy): Eukaryota > Metazoa > Echinodermata > Holothuroidea > Aspidochirotida > Holothuriidae > Holothuria > Holothuria scabra. The sequence continues at coordinate 18,643,976 of CM074180.1, forward strand.
CTACCCTTTTGTGTCACAGCATAAGCCACGCCTACTTTTGTGTCCTTGTCTATTTTGAAGGGGGAGGTACTAACACAAACTTGATAAATTTAGATAAGTATAGAGTGTAATCACAATTGCGGTACTTATTGCTTGTGCTCACAGTAACCTTCTTTGAATGTTCACGGATATATAATGCTAACAAGGCTATCGTTACGATCAATCTTGATACTTTGGACCGTTCACGCCTGACAGAACTTTGTTCGCTAAATAATCTTCTTGTAAAGTTTATCTGGGATTACATGGTGGTGTGTGGTGAAATCGTGCAGTTGTCACATTGATCGGTTGGTACCTGCAGTCGTTTGTAATCCCTCAGTTGACGGAAAAAAGTTTCCTGCGATGTTGTTCATTGGGGTACAGACTCTCTTGATTTTTTTCTTGACATTTATTTTGACGATATCAGTTGTTCAGTGGTGGAGAGGACGAACCAGTTTTAAACAAAAATACCCAGGATGCAAGCTACCCCCAGGTCCGCGAGGTTTCCCGCTGGTCGGAAGCATATTCAGCCTTGGTCGGAACCCTCATCTAACGTTTATGGAGATGGCCAAAAAATACGGAAATGTCTTCACGGTTAATTTGGCAGGGCAACATGTGTTAGTTTTAAATGGTTTCGAATCCGTACGAGAGGCGCTCGTGAAACAATCTACGGTGTTCGCTGGGCGACCCCATCTAGCTCTCACACAGGAGCTGACCGAGGGCCAGGGTAAGTCACGCTTTTTTACCTGCTTTTTACTCAACTTGTATGAAAATATCTTATTCAGTGTCAACACCACATTAGGTGGGATCAGTTGATTGAGGGCCCTGGTCAAATGCCACTCCTGGAACTGAATTTGCAGGGCTATTGAGACTGAGTTTGCACAAAGCAGCAGATCTATCATTGGGTGAATATGTGATTCAAAACTTCCATGTTCAAAGGACCGGAGTATTAATAGGATCTCCGTAGAGGCTACGTCCGCTACACCGGCCTCACAGTGAAAAAATATATAGTGCTCGAATAAGCCTTCTACGCCATAGTGTTATTTAGTAGGGGAGTATTCTATAATTGTACCCCATCTGGCATATCATTAATCTATTTTCTTAAGTTTTGTATTTCTGCAAGACTCACTGTATCTGATTTTATAGGCATAGGAATAATAAACGTTTCGAGAAGGAGCGGATATAGTTTGTCTCTGGTGTGAAGCCTTGCTTGCCAGAAATCCTAACTAACGTTTATAAATCTGTGGTTACTCAGCAGTATGTCCCAAATTCTAACTAAAAGTGTTGCAGCAAATTCCAGTACAGCGGTGGGACACAGGTCATTGTTACAATTGTTCAATGCGAAACTTTGATGTTCATTAATTCCTGTCGATATTTTTCTGCTGGAAACGCAAATTTAGGTTATAGTTAATCACAGAAAAATTTCTGTGTAAATGCTCGAACAATACTTCTTAACCGGACTTGAACATGGACCAAATTTGAAACCATATCTAAAGTTTGTAGTCGACGCTACACTCAAAAAACATGTTTAGGATTTAAACGCTCTTCTAAACACAAGTGTCTAATTTCTAAACATTTCTATTTTATACACGTTCAATTGCTAAACATTTAATGTTAATCTTTAAACATGTTTACAAAATGGGGCAAAATAAGTGTTTAACTGCTAAAGGAGTTTCTTGCAGTGTACCTGAACAGTATAACACATTCGTGTTGATGTGTTATTCTCATTTTACTAACTAGGAGGCCCGCCAGTGTTATTTGGAGAAGAGAATGGGCCTCGTGTATGTTCCTTTCTGGAAAAGAAAGTCATAGTTAAAAGAATGTTATCATCGTCTGCAATTATTTATTGTATGCATAACCACGATACTGTACATGAAAACCCTCTTTTTCGTTCCACGTGAAAGTAAATTCCAACTAAGGGGCAAACTTTTAGGGTTGTTTATTAAGTTGAAATTAAAACTGAGAGAAGAGTCAATTATTTTTAGGAGCATGCTTCCTTTATATCCTCCTTTAGTTGGGAGATTCACGTATGTATCTCTGTGCACCCGCTCCTAAAGTCATCTCCTTAACGCAAGCCTGTAGGTTTTAAAGGCCCTGTTCTCTCACCCCAAACAGTACCAATTCTCCTAACCTTCTTACTGAAGCCCCTCCCACAATTGTCTGAAATTTATCCTCATTCAGACACAATCTCAGTTTATCGCTTCAGGATGAGTATAGAAAGACTCAATTTATATAATCAAAACACTCTCAGTACCGGTCATGCTGTGTAATATAAACTTTGGCACTCTGCATTGTTTGAATGAGCTGTCAATCAAAGAGCTGAGCCAATTGAGAATTTGGGTACCCGGGTACCAAAATTGTATTTTGGGGTGAGAGGTTTGGCCCTTTAAAGGTACTGTTATATGCGGCTTATATTGACGGCTAACAATGTAATTGGCTGGCTCTTTGAAAACGTATGTACCGTGATCACGATACACACAACAACGAGAAGTTGTAAAAAGGTAGCCGCCTTTATTGTTCCTTGGAGAAGTAGATCGGAATGTTCTCTTATGCCTCGTGACCATCGGAACTTGGGCTGGGCTACTTTGCAAAGTCTTTCTCGGCGATGTCATTCTCCTACAATTTTTTTAAAGTTTTATTACTTATATCTCTAACAACTCTCAAACCACACGCCCTCCACATATACGCTCCTTGTATCAACGTCCGCCCTGTATCCACGTCCGTATGACACAGAAAGAGGGAGAAACCACAGTCCCGGGAAGAGCAACGATTGAGGGTATTATTAAAGAGGGAGTAAAATTACGATTTCGTGAAATCACTGACGAAAGCACCACATTGCGATCTGTGGTAAATTTATCCTAGCAAATTACCCGAGCAGACTCTGCAGAGTCTAGGGCTGAGCTGAGCTGCCAATTGTGAAAAGGGGGCCTTTCAACTTATTGCAAACAGGAATACTTCAGTGGTTACCTTTGATACGAAAATATCTCCCACCCTACCAACTCCACGAATCTCAAATTCTTCCCACAGCGAAAGTTAAAATTTCTCCTCAAAAGCCCTACAGAGAAAAACTCCCTTTAAAAAATGCCAGGCTGCCAGGAGAATTTCATCGAACGCAAGATAATTGAAAACATTATTATTTCAAGAACTCAGTGTATACGATAACAATTCTATCCAACGACGACTTTATCCGTTAGAGGTTTAATTGCTGAGCGCATTTCTAACTATAGGTTTTGCCGCGAGGATCAACAAGAATTAGATCGATCGAAATTCTTGCCTTGGTGCTTTTTATCACCCAAGTAAAAACATGGAACGAAATTCTCTTCATTCCCTCAATCAATTACTGTTTCAATACTTAAACTTTCCAACCAAACTTTTTGGGGCTTTCGTTTGGGCCTGCAGCTATAATCACACACGTCGGCTTTCATATCCCGCCAATGTCATACAACACAAGATCAGTTAATCTATAGGCGAGGAATGCTAAAAGAATGCGCCCAAATATCAGATCAATGCCGTGCCCACTCATCGAGAAATGTCCGCAGGGTGTTATGACCCAGGACCAGGCAGGCTGCGCCAAAGAAGAGACCACCGTTACGTAGCTTTCATATTTTAGTTGGCCATACATTGCCACAAGAATGTGCATTTTGTTTGTTAGGCTATTTGATCAAAGTTTCAAAGTTGAATTTATTTATGTGGACAGTTGTGTACATGTTGCTTTGTCGGCTGAACCACTCCAGAGTCTGTTAAACTATTCATGACGAAAATCTGTTAATCTTAGGTATTTTTCTGACCCCATCTGGTATGCGTTGTCTTTCAATCAGGTGTTTTTAGGTCTTGTAATCCATGTAAGTTGTAATGACATCCATTATTCAACGAATGAGGAGATTCTCTCGTGAAAGCAAATCAATGTCTTAATTTGTTCTCCACTTTCAGATAAAATCGATTTACACATACCAAACCTACAATACCAGGAGTGCCTAAGCACTTGTCATTTGAGTCGCTATCTCTTAACTTAATAAATCACTGATCGTAATAGTTTTTTTTTGTGTTAATTGATTTTTTTTTTGTCTGAAAACTTGGTTGTTTCGAATCGTTTTATTGAACACTTCGTGTCGTAACAGATGAAGGTTTACTAGTTCAAACTGTATTCAGATCAAAACGACTGATTCATCTGACCCCCACATAAAAGAGCAGTTGTCAAACATGGCCCTTAAATGACTTTTATTGGCCGGAAGATAAGAAATCGAAAAGCCAATGGTTTTGTTAAAATTGGATAAGTTTAAAATAACTTCCAACAATCTTATCCACCACTTAAGTGACCACAGAACAAAAGCATTAAAGATGAAGAGCGATTATAAACCAAAGAAATGTACAGAAGTTTTTTCCAACAAAAGAAAAGCAAAGAATTTAGACTAACTTGTATCCTTTGTGTGGTAAACTTCTGTGTGTTCGTTTGTCGGATTGTCTCTTCTGATCTTATCTCGCAATCGTTTTTTAAGTATTTACATGCAATTCAGTAGTACCGCCATTTATACGCTTAGAACGATCGTTTAATTGTCATCTCAATTGATTGACGGCATGTCGGTGATAATAGTCCCAGAGACCGCGCTGATCACACACACCTAGGCAAATATGACTCAAAGGAAAAGTATTTCCTCGATGACAAATACTAAAACCGCAAAGTGGCAAACTTTCCCCAAAGACTGAAAGGGACGAAAACGCGAAAAAATGAGGGCGGTATACGAGTTTTGTTGTTTTGTCCAAATACCATTCTATTTTCCTTAACTGCACAAATTACTGGCGTTAGAGAAATTTGTTGTCATTTTGTATTTCAATTCTGGGCTTCTTTTATTCAAATTTCATGGATTGCAAAGGTTGATGAAAGTTTTCGCTTTATAATCGCAGCAAACAGAATCAGTTTTTGGAATTTTTCCTTATTTGATCTTTGAAATAAGTCTCTCAAAGAGAATCTAGGCAGGCAGTTTTAGTGAGTACCGGTAAGTCTTATTAAAATTTCTTTCAGGGGAATTAGACCATATGATATCGTCACTAATTTCAATTGCATGGCATTGCGGAATACAAAAGAACCCAAACGAAGCTGAGAAATATCATTGAACAGATAGCGCTACTGCTCCCTTCGTAATTCAAAATGTGATAAAATGAGATAAGTAAAACGGTCTATGCAGTTACCCAAATTTGGATAAGTGTAAGTGTGGTAGTCTGTCGTGTTTCATGATTGGCTCTTGAAAGTCATGTGACAATATTTTTTTAATAAAGTTTGAAACTTCTGTGCCTTATGCAATAGATCAGTCCGGAACTATTATGAAAAATACTAGAAAATCGAAAGCAAAATAAGAAGACATCTTGGGACTGACCGTTGTTTCAAATTAAACTTTCAGAGACTGCATCTCTTCTGTGGTGTTGGAGTTGAATCAAGCAACTAGGGCTATTGTCTGAAGAGCTTTTGTCGCTATGTCTCCCAGGGGCCAAATAGTCTGCCTGGGTGAAGGATTATTAAATATAAGAGAGGTTCCTATTGATTTCCCTTCAGTCCGTAGACCCCAGGGGTGCGAGGAACGTGACTTCGGTGAGAAAAAAATGGGACGTTGAGACGAGAAGCGTCTATGTAACTAATTGTGCACCATAAGCCTTCGGTGGGTCTGTAACAAAAAACCACAATCCTGCGGGTCTCTGACATTAGTTACGCCATTTTCAATACGAAGTCTTCATTTTTTTAAGTGTCTGTGGGGATAGTGACGTCATGTCAGTCATGTGACGTCAGCGGTTCTAGTAGCATTCCAGAATCCTTTCTTAACTTCGCCGCGTTCCTAAGAACCATTATTCTCTTGAAAGTCTGTATCTAAACGCTTAATATGTAGTAAGCCATTTGAAGTTCATTTCGCAGTTTTAGTAATACCAGGGAGCTAATAGCAGCTCCTGGTAATACTTATGAACACACATACAATTTTATAGCGTGAAATGTGTCGCTGCTTACTAAAAACAATACGATGGCTGAGCGCTTTTACGTAGGTTCTTTTTACCCTGAAATCAGTGATAATTTTTCACAGGTTTTGTATTGGTGGGTGCGAAGAGGAAGGGGTGGGATGGAAACGTAAATGCTTCACATCAGGGAGTTTTTCACATATCCTCTCCTTGCATAGGGAAACATATTTTTGTTCATTCAGACTGGTTCATTCAGTATTAAATTGGTTATCCATCGTTGGTCTGTGTGTGTGCCATTACATCATACCGTGCCGTAACTAAATGTTATTTTACACATAGGGCCTAAAGCCTTTGTTAACAGTATGTAATTGTTGTAAACAAAAACCCGATTAAATCCACTTTGACTCGACTGTAACTTCACTTTTGGAGAAAATACTTCCAGATGTACACATTTTAAATGCGACGGCAGTTGCTTTTGGGCATTCACATATTGTGCTGGCAGGCTCCTCTAGCCCTGGAAAGGCGATTATATCATTTCTCAAATCTCATTGGACAGATAGCGTAATATTTGAAACATATGTCAATCTAGCTGAAAAACTTGAAGATAAATTAGACACGTGACAATCAAGGGTAAGTTAAGGCTCCCAGCCGTTTAGAGAAACAATTTCCTGTGTGTGGTCTCCCAAGGGTGCAAACACCGTGAGAACGAATTATGTTTTTACCGGTTAGCATGTTCAAGGGATCCTGGAATATTTGCATTCAAGAAAAATATTGCATTTACAATTTCACAGAAAAGAGTAATACTTTTAAAACCGACATTCATTTATACAGCGATGGACTATCAAATATAAGGCTTTAAGCCTGTGTGTCCTTTTTTGCAAGAAATAAGTTTTTCACCGATAGAAATTCACTTATTTGCCGTCTAACAACATTTTTTACTCAAACTTTCACAAAAATTCAAATTATGCAAACTTCCCTAAATCTTCTTTGCTTAATGTTTTTACGAAAACAACTATTGGTGAGGTTTAATATTTAGGCTATTGAGGCTATTGATACTTTAGATACCATCATGGTGGTGCAATGTAAACGCAATGTTCCCTCTAAACTCCCATGGGAAATTGCTTTGTACAATTTTTTATAATAACCATTTCTTAAATAGTTCAAAACCATTTCCCTTATAATATTGAAAAGAATTGAGAATATATGTCCTACGGTATAAACCATACTTGTGATGCATTTAATTCCAAATTCCCTGCTTGGTTTACCCTAAATACCGGTATGCAATTTCTATATCCTGAATGTAATTGGAAGAGTAAATGAAGGAATTTGTGGACATATAAGCTACTGTTTTGAAAGAAGTCTGGGCGACTGTTTTTGCATTTTGAAATTATAATATGGGATGATGAAAAATGAAATCGTATCAGACTGCATTGCTGCCCAGCGAGTTAAGATTACCGCCATTCGGAACACGTGTCTTTTGCTCAATCCAATCCCACGCAATTCCCTGTGTATGTGAGCAGTAAAAAAAAACACGCGAAAATGGTAGCTTTTGGCAAAACTAAGGAGTCTCATTGTCGATTGACTGAGCCACCCGGAGGTGCTACCCGCCCGCCCGGAGATTGGCACGCGTCATCAACGACTCTAAGACCTCCAATCGCCAATGGGACGGCAAATACTATATTCTCAACCAAAACGAAGACCCACACGATTTGAAACTTCTTTTGATTGGTCAGTTTTACTGATTGCTGAAACCTGATTGGATGGATTTGCAATACTTTATAGAATACAATTCTTTACATTTGAAGCAAGTAATTAATTTTTAACTCCAAATAAAACTTGGTGAAAAATGTGCATAAAACCAGACGGGATTGCCCGAGACTTCGTCGGTATATGCCTGAGCATCTTTTTGGGAATTTATTATGCTAGAAATTGCTTGAACTTTTAGGTCTATTGTAAAAAGATATCTTATGCGATTTAATTAATGTAGATGTATGAATTCCTTAATAGAATGGCTGTGGCTCAAAACATTATGTATTTAAGTGCATTTTTTCTAAATATTAGAAAAATATCCGAGGAATGTCGTACGATAAATTATGGTCCTTTATCGAGTGGTGTTTTGTATATTATTTCTATATTTCTTGCTGTCTCTAATTCTTTGTGCATGTTGTAAAACGGAATCGAAACTAGGCCACCAATCCTAACATACGACGGGCATGTAAAGACAAACCAATCAGTTGTTGTATAGACATACTTATTCGACACTGAACCTATCAATACTGTATTTTGACAATAGATACACATTTCCAACATCTTTTAGTCCATTGATTTTGAATACAGTTTTCTATGACAAAACAAACTCCCAGTGGCAATATTTGGTCTGTTAATCGCCTTCATTGTTTGTTACGGTTGAAAAGCAGTTTATTTTTGGTGGACAATTTTGGGACAAAAAGAAGAAAGGAGGGAAAAGAAGAAAAGTACACATATGCAGTTATTACAAGAATTACAAACGCATTTACAAATAAAAGAATTATGCTGACTATATTGGCCATGTATTTGCCCAACAAATTGCGAGTGCTCAAATAGTCTAAGGGGAATTGTCTATGAAAGCAAAGAGGAGACACAGCGTCGCGCTCAGTCAAAACACTGAAGGCGGTTTGCATGATTTAATCCGGATTCTGAAAGAGCGCACATCTTTTCCCAAAATGATCAAGCTTCTAAAGACACACTGTATATGTTATAATCAACTTACAGTTCATGCTACTTTTTTATTTTACCTGCTATGAAGAAGATCGGTTAAAAGGCTCCCGAGGGTAAATATTTTGTTTTCTTCGAGTTCAAGTAGTGTGGCGTACAACCGTTGAACTATAGGAGAGACCGCGTCGTACAAAGAGGGTGAAGTATTGGTCAAATGTTAATATAACCGGTGAGGAAAATCGAAAAGTAAAAAGCCGCATGCTCTGGTATGAACGACAACTGCGTTTATTTATTTCACAGAGTTACTGAAGGCCCTATTTTACAAAATAGTGTCAACCTTTTTCTGTACACTTAATCATGCGCGGACTTAAATGTTTTTGATCTCACGCCAGTTCACAGACATGCAGTTACAAGAATTTTAAATAGGTTCTGAGCAGTATCACTGTATCATGATAGCGGGGAAGGGGGGGGGGAGATCGCTTCTCGGCCTTTTAGCTAAGATCATGTGTAGTATCTGTTCTTTTCACCCATTCTAGAATGGAGCCATACATGACAGACCAATAATGTGAATTTTTAAACGAGTAAACGACACATATTTAAACGTTTTATGTTTTTTTTTCATGGGGGGGGGGGGGGGTGAAACCTGTCTTCAACAAAGCGCACTATAAAAAACACTCCATTCGCCCCTGATTTCACGAAATTTTATCCGTCGCAAAAATCATATCAGTGTTAATGTGCACACAATTTGCTTCCGACAAATTTGTTATCTAAAGAATGTAGTCCACAAAATTGTAGTTTTTGTACTAAGCAAAAAGTAGACAACATTGGAACGAAGAAAATTTTAAGCCAAAGAAAGCCGTATCAAAAATTTTCATTGAACGAACAAAAGTTTACGAAGTTTACTCAAAAGCCATCTTTAGGGGCCAGAATATTAAGGTTATTGAGTCAAAATATTAAAAATATATCCCTGTTTCGTTGAAATACGGTAAATGACAAGTTCCACATTTTTCAAGTGATTTAGTGCATTGTGGATGGAGTCTCTGTTGACCTTGGCATGCAAGACTTTAAATGGCTACTGGACCGGTGGCACCGCGGTCCTGTCCATGGCGTCGGCATCGGTTGTAAATTTAACAACGATGTGATGATAACTTGCATGTGCAAACTAACTGAGACAATTTGTACTTTAATCAAACCCCTATAAAAACTTGGAACCACTTGCTACAAAAGAGGGGCTATAACTATTATTGATTGATACTTGTCAGCCTTTGATAAACATTTAATACAAGCACTGGAGCTTATGCGGTGAACAGGCACGCGCGATGGTTAGAAAGCTCTAAAGAGACCCACCCTCAACGGACTACTGGCGTCTCGACAGAAATCATTCAATCGTAAAGTGCTCCTTTCAATTTGTTGAAGGCGCATAAATTCGTAGGACGGTTCCGACGAAACCACAGCTTGACTCACTTGTGGTTTGCGTTTATTGCCTTAAAGAAGATAGCCCGTGTTTTATGGAAAGATAATAAATACACGATCAAAACTTGATGTCAGCTTAAGTGTAAAACATGTTTTCTTTATCAACAATGGGAAAAGAAATTTATATAAGACGGTTGAACAATAAAAGATCTTTACATCCAGCTTACGTGATTTTAATAGGCGAAGGGAGGTAACTTTTAAACTTTATTCATATTAAACGCTTATATATATATATATATATATTTCATATTCATAGGGTTGGTCATGCTCCATTATGAATTTGAATTTTGGTAGAATTTAAAAACCAAGGTTGGGAAATGATTTTGTCCTTCAAAATAATAAAATCCTTCCAATAATAACGATAAAAGAAAATAACAAAAACCGAATGAAGTATTACGCAACTTTCGTTGGTTGTTCCAAATTTTTCTCATAAAACAGAAATTGATTCTTTGGTAATTGTAATAATATGCGCCATTAAGAGGTGTTTTAAACCTTTTCGAGTAATTGATGCATGATAGGCCCTACTATAACATAATATACCAATTGGTTTTATTCATTTCTTTCAGGCATTGTATCTGCAGACTATGGGTCTATTTGGCGAGAACAACGGCGGTTTACTTTACAGACTTTGCGTAACTTTGGTTTCGGCAAACAGAGTTTCGAGACCAACATTCAGGAGGAAATAAGATGTATGCTTGACGAATTTCGCTTCACTTCCGGTAAACCTTTCAATGCCAATCACGTGATGGAAACGTCGGTCTCAAATGTCGTCTGCAGCATCAACTTTGGCCAACGGTTTCAGTATGATGATCCTTCTTTTGAGAAGCTAGTGCAGTCCATTTATCGATTCTCCGAGATAGGGACGAACGCTTCCGCTGTCAATTATTTCCCGATCCTTCGGAGGTTGCCATTTCCGGATTTAAAGGAAGTCTATGAGATAGAAAAAACCATGAAGAATTTTATGTACGGAATGATCGAAAGTCATAAGAAAACGAAAAAGCCAGGAATTAATCGCGATCTAATTGATGGATACCTTCATGAAATAGACCGAAGAAAAGGAGAGGGTCTTGAAGACGAAGCCAGCAAATCTTTCAATGAAGACTACCTTTATCACACTTTGAGTGATCTGCTTTTCGCTGGCACCGAGACGATGAGTTCGACCCTGAGATGGGCGGTACTATACATGATCAAATATCCTCACATTCAAGCTAAGGTAATTTTCAATTATCATCAAACATATAAAGTGTTCACACTGGCCCAGGGGTGGGGGAAAGTGGTTCAAGTATACACATGGCATAGTATTTCATTTTACACACGCAATGAGGACTGTTGCGACGTGAAATACATCAATTGTTTATCACAACTGTAAACTTGGGTTCTACGTACCTGTACGAAATAGTCATGGCGGGGAATTCTACGGAACCGTACCGCATGTGTTAAGGTGTATACGGTGGCCCAAGTTATGATGGCATGATTTTGGTACTTGTCGTCATTTAAAGGTAATCTTACAGTTGTCAATCGGGCGGCTCTATAAAATGGCAGTTTTTTAAAGGTCGTTAAACAACCACAAAAGTGGAGAAAAAGCCTATATGACCCACGAAGTACATCTTTTCGCCGGATGGCTATCCAACTTAACAATATAGATTAAATTTTGTTTCTTTTGAAAGGCCACGTCAGATGCGACACCCATAGATTTACTTTACTTTGACCTGGCCGGGAATCGAACCTCGAGCGTCCTGGTTAATAAACTTCATTGCTTCAAGTATCACCGTAATGTGCAATCGGCCACAGCACCTATATATACTATATCATCCCAAATGACAATGATACTGATCCTCAATTGGCTGCAAATTAAATGGACGATTGGGAAGATTAAGGATAGTCTAAAGGCTGTAATACTACCTCAACGTGTTAAATACCGCTTTTTTGTTTATTTGGTATTATTTGTTTTCCCCAGGTGCAAGAAGAACTCGATTCTGTTGTTGGACGAGATCAACTTCCAAGCTGGCGTCAGAGGAGCCAGCTGCCGTACACTGAAGCCACACTGATGGAGGTTCAAAGAGTGGCCAATATTACAGCTATCGGCTTCCCTCATAAAACGACTGAAGACACGCAACTATTTAACTTCTTTGTTCCGAAAGATACCTCTGTTTTTATCAACCTTTACTCGGTCCACGTAGACCCCACTCAATGGGAAAATCCAGATGAATTTAACCCGAACAGATTTTTGACGACAGAAGGCAAAGTTTACAATCATCCAGCACTTATGCCATTCTCAGCAGGTACGGTTGATCAAAGCTTAGGTCAAAGTTGTCAGTTTTTGTCAAGTCAAGTCACAAGTCATTTATCCTCAAGTCAAGTAGGATCACAAGTAAAAAAATCGTGACAGAGTCAGAATTCTCTTACTTGAGTCAAAAACTATGGCACGTTGAGAAACTTTTTAAGATTGTAAGGGAAGAGATACAAGGACCAATACATCACACTGTCTTAAGAATATACCACCGTAAGTTGACAAGTAGCGTTCCAAGGAAATGTTTGGTCCACGTGCCTGTCAGATTGCAAATATGACGCCTCCCGTGCCTTCTTAGTTGCGTCTGCGCGTTCATACATTTGTGAAAAATATTCCTCGAAAAGGAAAATGTACAGATGTTTAAATCACTTTGGAAATGATAACATTATTGAATGTCACTCTGTACACTAACAGGGAAATAAGTGCCGTTGAAATAGTATGTTTTTTTTTTTCAGAAAAAATGTGAATACGGCATTGACTTTACATTTGCCCACATATGCAATATTACTTTGCACGTCTGCCTATGGAGCTATTAACTAACTAATAGCTCCATGTTTTACTTGTAGGGGTTTGGCTTCTCACTCAAGTAAGTCTTTCTTCTTTTTGTCTTTGCAGGCAAACGATCGTGTCCAGGAGAAAACCTCGCAAAAATGCAACTTTTCCTATTTTTCTCTTCGATTCTTCAAAAATTCCGTCTAACGACGACACCCTCCAACCCGGACCCCAGTCTCGAGAAACACTATGCCATAAGTCTTTGCCCTAGCCCATTCGAAGTCTGTGCTTTCGAGCGGTAGCCAAAGGATGAGACCTGGCCAGGATAGGTGTTATTTAACGAGTCTCACCCCGTACGGAGACAATAAAATGTGGGTGACGTTTTTGACGAAATATACGTCACGTCTTAAATGGTGACAAAATATGGACATTGAAAATAGTGTGACGTTCGTAGCATGTCTTGCTGGTTGAGACAACAAATAACGAAATCGAAAGATTTAAAGATGTGTTTTATATTAAATTAAACTTTTTTACCAAAGAGCTGTCTTCAGAAAGCTTTAGGGCTTAATAGCCCACACATACTATAAACATCTTGGTTGTTAGTCACTTTTCGTGATTTAAAAGGAAGAATTAAGCAAAACGACTTTTTATATAGAAACTATATCTCCCTGTTCTAATGAAATTTAAAATGGATTGTGAGGTGCGGTTCTCGAGATTTCTTCAGATGAATTTATACTCCCTTGCAAACCAATACTGAACTTTCAGAGGACCTGAACGACCTTAGCAACCTTTGCTTACAAATATGGTTTGACCTTGAAGTAGATATAAATCTGTTTGTTACCGATATGCGTCATGTGCAATCCACCCCCCCCCCCTCCCGAGGGTGAAGTTCTCTCCCGATTCCAACCTGCTTTTGACATGATGTAGCCTGCTTCATACTCTTTCGGGACCTGGTTATGTCAAGTTTGCAAGGTCAGTTTTTTAATGCATTCAGATTATGAAAAGAATTGTTGATGGACCAAATGGAAGCAATTATAGAAAAAATAGTACGATAAAGAGAGTTTTCATGTGACGTCATGGTTTGTCCAGTTACGCCTACCGCCGGGCAAAAAATCAGCATTCGTCACCTCGGTCTTCGATTGCTTACGAGCTACCTACCCGCCGCTACACTACATTTTTTGCCATGCAGTTGAGAAAGGGACGGTCATAGTAATCCTAAGCTTATCTTAGGCAATAAAGGCCACCGACTGAATGAGACTTCAGAAGTTTGTCAAAACCATGGCTGTCAAGACTAAGAAGATGCACCCTTGTAAAAAAAACTGACGTGTTTGATAGACCGCAGCATCAACTTTTACCGTTATATTGGACAGTTGTAGGTTAACCCACTACGAAGAATGTTTTAGGCATTTTTACCAAATTTATCATATAATGATTATAATGTATTTGTGTTTGTTAACTTCATCATAAAAAAGGAGAGAAACTTACACTGTCTTAAAAGAAGCTCGAAACTGGCCTATGGTACGTTCCAGTCTTGTTTTAGGGAGACAATAGGGTTTTACAAAATTCAAATTGTCAGTGTCATATACATGCTTATATTCCTAAATGAATTGTTTGACCAGTACGTATATATGAACAATCATTTACCGATTCCTGATGGGAAACATGCAATATATATATTATCAGTCGGAGAAAAGTCTTTTGTGAGTTTTAAGTGTTTTAGATAATTTTGTTAAATTGGGCCTACAGACGAATCCGAACAGTCATTTGATGGTCTGATTAAGTCGGCCATAACTGGGGTCCATCTGCTTTATTCTTTCCAATTCTTTGCTAAAATGTTTCATGACTCATTCTACACTAAAATACATACTGATTCCTTCGGTTTCTCTGAATATATGGGTTTAGCATTGCATGTAGAGAAAAAAAAAACGATTAAAGGCTGGAGATCCCACGAAAAGCCGCCCATAGCTGCTTGGTTCGTCCATATTAACAGTCGACCTTGACTTCGTCTAGGTCGCCATCCGTGTAAGGTGGTAAGGGTGGCTTTTTCACTTAAATAATTTAAAGAAAGTGTGTTTAAAGATGTAAGGCTTAATCTTCTTTTTTATTTTGAATAAGCATTACTAAGTTGTTTTTATTCTGTAAGTTATTTGCAACAATTTCAACTGGCTTCAACGCTGCTTGGTAGGAACGGGGAGGTACATCAAAAACTCGCTTGAAGGAACAGCACAGAGCCAAAAGCTGCTAAGCACAAATTTCCGAGGGAGAAGTATCAAACGTTTGTCGAGGAAAAATTCAATAGATAAAATGAGAGTGGTGACTAAGGAAGATATCCAGTGCTAAAGTCAAGAGGTTATATAAAACTGAACGCAGTGAGGTGTGTGACACATCGCTAACTCATGTCCGGCAAACTTCATGTCCGGCAAACTTCCCTTTTTTAAATCGTGAATAAAAACGAGACGTTTATGAGCCGAAACACTTGCCCAGCAAAATTTTGCCGTGAACCTTTTACAAATTTTAACGTATTCAATTCAGGGTACGACGAAAGATTGACTTGTATACCAGGGATGGTCCATGGCGGGACGTGCGGTGTGTGCCACAGTCGAGTTAAACCTAGCGCTATACCGCCTTTACATTTTACTCAATTTAATTGACTCCAATTTGTTTGAGCACTCGTCCCCTATGTTGAACTTAAAAAGACATGTGTTATATTGGCACAAAACTGCTACAATTTCTATTTAATCTTCTCCAATATATCGGCATTTTTGATACATTAGCGACCTCATACTGTTATAATGTTAAATGAATCTCATTACTGCTTTTGAAAGTGGCGAGTGGCACTAGTAAGCTTCCGTCGTTGGGAGTTATCTCCACCGTATTCACCATCAATGTATTCATTCATTTTTGTTTTATGCGATTTATCTTTCAATGCTCATAATAATGAGCAATCTGTTGTACAGCCATATTTATTACAATGAAATATTATAATGTACATTTTATTCATATTCATCTTATTTTGTTGGTCTTCTTTAATTGTAAATCACGGTGAACAATAAATGAAATGTCTGAACTAGATATTTTGCTAATTAAATGTTTTATTCATTATTATCACGTAGCAAGTTTTGTTTGTAAACCTTCGGTAATATTTAACTGAGGTATTCAACTTGTTGGTTTCTTTTGGATTTAATACAACTGCAATCTCGACGGAAACGGAACATTCATTTCAGATCCCTTTCTCCCTATTTCTAAATGTCAAATCATAGGCGTAGGAAGCGGGGGGGGGGGCTGCCTCTAGTGAAATATGGAGGGGCGGAAGCATGCCCACTTCCCGGGTCTGAAACCCCTTTTTTGATCTTTTAAAACCTCAAAAAAGGAAAATTTCCGCAAAATGCAATATAGAATGAATTAGTTCTCGCTCCTCAGTAGATCAGTTTGATAAACGTTTCCGAGCTCTTCTCTGCATTTCAAAAGTTTCCCAAACTTTGTTGTCCTTTCTAGACAAAACATTTAAAAATCAAGAGTTTTATTCAAGAAAATTTGGAATTCTATGAAAGACAGTTTACAAAAATAGCAATATAGCTGCCGGTGTCTCTCGATCACATATGATGCTTTTTGGCTTTTTCATGTTTTGTCTAAAAAGGACAACAAAGTTTGGGAAACTTTTGAAATGCCATCGGAGAGAGTCATTTCGTCGCGTTCGTAGGCCTTAGATAGCATTATGTGCTAGCAACAACGATTCTGTCGTCGTGCAATCATTCTCAGATTTGCCACCAATAAATGAAGGAAGTGCAGATTCTTCAGTAATCCTCAACTCCTTAAATTTCGTTACAGGAAACCCAGAATCCAAAGCTTTCTGCAGTAAAAGCTCCATATGTACTTGTATTTGTTTAAAAGGGGCAAAAGTTTCGACGCGCCGCAATACGTATTACGTACCTTACACAGTGGTGTTCACACTTGCAGGAAAAACTTGACTACTACTTACAAGCCCGAAACATGCCATTTCCCGCTGTCTGAGGGGTCACGATTTTTCCAAATTTTCTGTACGCTCCGCACCAACTGAAGATAGTCTTTCGAGCAAGACTTCATATTCCAGGCAGGGAACCATTGGCCTACCGTACTCAAATCCCCTCATACTCACCTATCATCAGATACCTTCCAGCCCAGTAAGTTGAGTACCCTAGTCTGTGTAGACTGATTCTTTAGTTATTGAAGTGTAAAAATGTTATGAATGTTCAATGTTGCAGAGCAGTGACGTAGCTACAGGAAGCAGGGGGAAATTGCCCCTTGGCTCGAAAAAGTGAAAAATTCGAAAGTTTGCATTTGAGACACCAGTCAAATACAGTGCGGTTTTCCCAACTTTTCCTCCATAAAATTCCGAATTCTTTCTATTAAAAGCTCCATATTTGTAATTATTAGTTTTAAAAAAGGCAAAATTTCCCGCGCGCTTCGCAACCCTTACTGCAGTTAGTGGTCTCTCATAACGCAGTCAGTGGTAAACTTTTTAGAGCCGCTTCAGTGAAGTTTTCTTTCATATACTAATATAGGCTTTTAATTTTGAAAGATTTTGTCTAAAAGGGGCAACAAAGTTTCGGGAGCTCTTTGAATGTTGCCGAGAAGCCTCAATCCGCCTTTCTTAGACAACATAACGTAACAACAACGATCTTCAGTCGACATTCTATCTCAGATATATGCTACTTGGAAATGCAGATTCTTCGTCCCCCAAATATTTAAATTTCCTTACGGGAAACCCTGAATCAAAACTATTTTCTGCAATACAAGCTCCATATTTTAAAATGTGTAAAAGGACTTAAATTTTCGGCGCGCTCCGCGGGCAGCAAATTACGTTCCTAACACTATTAAGTTCTGTTCACACTTTGAAAATAATCAGTTTTTTTCTTATATTTTAAAAAATCGTTCTTGCTCGTAGAAAAAGCGAAAAAAATTGGTATAAAAATGTACCTTTAAGTCAACGGGGTAGGGTGAGGTGCATTCGTGCATTGTCCACCCCCCCCCCCCCACACACACACACATACTTTCAAATTGCTTCCTACGCCACTGTTAAATTATGTAACCTCACGACATTCATACAAGAGAATGACAGTTATTAATAAGAAGTTTGTACATGTCAAGTACAAGGACATTGAACAACGTTTTAGATATAGCTTTTCCACTGTCCTCCCAGTATTTCCAGCCATTATTTATTTTTCACTGCATGATCTTCCCTCCCTCTGGAAAAACGAACCCTATATGCGCTTACTACCTCCGCCAGATCTGAAGATCCGGATAACCTGCTACGACTACATAAAACGAAACCTGTATAATATGTATACACATTTCGTCTCGAAAATATAAAAGATGGAAAATAATTGGCGAAATAGCATTGAAAATATGTTATGCAATTAATATAAACGAATCCGATCAGCCCTTGTGTTTAGTGACTGTAAGCCGCCATTAGTGTGATCCGTCAGCCTTATATCGTTTTCATTTATTGTCTCCATAAATTTCAAATAAATCCTGACTGCTTGACATTCGGTAAAATTGAGGGAATCAAGATACAATTCAGTGTACAGCCATCCATGATACAGGTAAGCAAAGAAATCAAAAACAAAGATAATTACCGACTAAATCAGACAATCACTTGACTGTGTGGATTCGTCTACACTCTGTACTGAGTTTGGCGCAATAAACAAACATATTGAACAAGGGTGGGCAATACTAGCTGTTCCACCTTCTAAGCAGCTCCCTGTTCAAAGTTTGCAACCCCTGTCAGCCTGTACACATAGTCTAGTGAAAGCAATAGTTGAGAGCAAAATGCTAGACTGAAAATCAGCGCTATGTTGTCGTCTCATTATGTGGACGAGGGCGTTTGCACACTCTTACCAAGCAGCCTGACTCGGCAAACCACCTGGGTTCGTGAATGTGCATACTTACAGGTATGTTATGCATCTGTGCACGATATCCATGCAGTTAGATGGAGTTTAACGGCAGTTTCCAACCTATCGGTTCACAATCTTATTTGCCAGTTTTGACTAACTGGTTTGTTTTCCCTATACTCCATTGTTTATGCTGAGCACCACTCACAACGGCAATAGGTTCCATTTTTAGAGTCTTTGGTATTACTCGACCTGGGAGTAGAACCCGGGCCCTCCGCATGAGAGGTGGATGCTCTACCTCTAGACGATATCCATGCAGTACAGAATTAGTTAACAGGTTAATTTGAATACAGTGGTGCATGAAAAAAGACAAAAGTTCTTCCCTTTATCGTAGGTACGGGGGCGGGACAAGGAGGAGTCACGTGCACAACACGGCAAAGTGGTGTCCTGCAGGCACCTTGTGGAAAATTTTGGAATATACAGTTAGTCATATCGCCTACAGAGTAAAGGTAATTTCGTAATTTGCGCCTCCGAGGAGAGATTCGTTATCTCCGGTTCAACTGTTCAAATCATCTGACTATGGCACTCATTGACAGTAAAGACCAAAACGTATGCACTCTAAACATGCCTCCTTAAATTAAAGGCAGTTTCATCACAGGGAAACTCAATATTTAATCTATTGATATTCTTTAATTCGTCTGTGGATTAGTTTCAGAAATTATTAAAATTAATTCATGTTTGAAACCAATTTAATCAAATTTTTGGAGGAGACTTTTTATGGAGTACCCCTTTAAAAAAAGAAGCTTAAAAGGTAGGCCTACATGCAGAGATGAGGCCTTACTCCGTAGTTAAAAGTTTAATTACTTGCACGAATCATTGCGACGTTCAGGTGGTACCACAGTTCCCAATTCCTTAGTGTTGTTTCTTCGAATCGAGAATAAGGGTCGTTATTGAACATATGAACCACAATTCCGAAGGGTCATTATATCGCCGGAACAACATCAAGGGAGGAAAAACAATCCAAACATGGTACTATATTCGGAATAATGACCCTTCGGAGCAACGAACTCGTAACGTTTGAACACTAAACCTAAAAGGAGTCATATACTGAAAAGAAATCTCACAACTTGTAAAAAATGTAAAACGGAAGTTAATATTCGTCGACATCCACGACATTCAATGAACCACTACCAACCAGATTTTATTCAGTGTAAAAAATTCAAGATCGGAGTACCCTACTAACAGTTCTGATGTCTACCTTTAACTTTGCTCACCCTTATAAACATAAGGGCATGCAAATTGGACCTCAGAAACAAAAATCATCCCTGTTAAGTTTACCTTTGGTGGTCCCTTTTCCATTATAGTCCAGCACTACGCAAACAAAAAAAGAGTCCTTCTGTAGAAACTCACCTGTGCACCCAAGCTGAATCCTGACTATGCTCAGAAATGACATAAGGGCAAAGACAGGACATTCATTGCTAGCCAGGTTGCCAACGAAGGGGGATAAATTGGGTCAAGAGGTAGGGCGTCGATTATCGATTATGGGGGGGGGGAAGGGGACGCCAACTTGAGTGGGGGACACACTAACGTACAAGTCGCCCCAACTTTTGTGACCTGAAACTTAAAAGTTAGGTACTACCAAAACTACTATACATGTTGGTTATGTAAGATGTGCTCTACCGATTACGATCGATTTCTGTATCAATAATTACACGTTTATACTTTACTTCACTTGCTTAACAAGCATACATTTTACCTATCTGCCTCTATGATTATGTCGATTGTTCGTGTGCGCTGACTGACTGAGGGCATCAGGTGTGGTTATGAAGAAGCACAACATTTAGGAATTTGAAGTAGAGGAATCGTTCCCAACCATGTTTTAATGAAATTTGTAATCTTTAGAGAATGACCAGCCCGGCAGGCTTAACACATTTTAAGGAAAATGTCTCGGTGCACAGTCTGCATGCAACTTTTTCAGAAAAATAAATGATTTCAAATGCAAAATTTCTACACCAGCACATCACACATTCGTATAGCCATTCGTCCATTTTGTATTTAGACCATTCTTAGAGAAGTAAAATCATACTGAATTTTGCTAGATTAGAGACTTCAATCTGGAATTAGATGTACACCTCCATCCTCTGTCTACAGATAGTGTATGATGAGGTGTCGTTCTAAACTTCGAAAGGACATATTTTAATGTTCGTTTTTTGTGTCAAGAATCTTACATGGGCCCATGTGCAACGGTGTCTAAGTAACACCAGTGGGTACCACCCCCTCGATCTGTGATTTTCCTGCAATAGATTGAAGTCTGCTTTGATCAGTTTATGGATTTTACCTTCTTTCATCAAAAATGGTTTCTTACTAAGAACTTTTGTACAAACCCTTCTCAAACTATCGAAATTTTCGTTGTGATTCTATTTACTAATAGAGTATCCCCGGTATTTAAATTCATATTGATCGTATAGTCCGTTGAAGTAATTACCCACACTTTCAAGACCATGTTTTTTGAAAATTTTGGGGTTTCCTAGTAACTCAAAATATTGAAACATCTAGCACCATTTTGCATCTGGGCCCCCTTTTCTCAGACACCCAGTGGCATATAGCTATAGGTGACAGGTGGCTCTGAAGAAATGAAGAATTCGGAAATTTGCCATTTGTGAAACCAGTCTACAATGTGGTTTTGACAACTCATGAAACTCCTAAATTCCAAATTTTCTCCAATGAGAGCTCCATATTCATCATTAATTATTTCAATAAGAACCCCCCCCCCCCCCAAAAAAAAAAAAAAAAAAAATCAGTGCGCAATTGCAATTCCTAAGCAGAGGTGCTTGCTCCTACCTTCAACTTGGTGCATTTTCCCCTGCTCTGGGGGTGATAAAATCGGCAATTTGCTACATTGACACCAGATCATTAAGTGACAACGGTAACTAAAGTGCTATTTTTACAAATTTTCCTAAATAAAATACCAAATTTCCTCCAATATAAGCTCTTGACTCAAAAAATTTCGTCGGAGAGCCTTATTTCGTAGACGTTGGGTAACATTATGTAGCAACGACGATCTTTCTCGTCGCTCAATCTCAGATTTGCCAACAGGATGTTTTCTTCTGTAATCCCCCAACTTTAGTCAAATTTCCTTACAGGAAACTCAGAATCCAAACCTTTCTGCAATACATGCTCCATATATACAAATATTCGGAAAAGGACAATAAGTTCAGCACGCTTTGCGCGCGGCAAATATATTACGTCCCTATAGTACAGTAGTCTTCACACTTAAAAAATCGTAAAATCTGGATGCTTACCCACCCCCTCCCCCGCAAAAATGTGTAGCTACGCCACTGTGGACGCCTTACTAGGACAAGAGAAAAAATTAGACCAGATGTCCCCCACTTTGAAAATCAAATCGACGCCCCTGTGATACACCTGCTAAAACAACAGAAAACCCACGTGGTTCACTGCGAATCTTTTATAAAGGACGTTCATATCATCAAAATATTTCGTGTTTCCTTATTTCCAATTCTTAAATCGCTGATTTCCAGTGTGACTTATATCATCGGATGTGTAAATGCATGATACATCTTACCCCATTTTCCCCCGATTTTACGGAACAGATTTAAAGTCCAAGGCTCCAGTAAAGTCAGTTGTAACACATTGGCCCTCCTCTTGACTAGAAGTAATTTCTTTCCATAGATGATCTTACAAACGTTCGATTTGTTGGGCAACTTAAGCCGACTTTCGTGGACATATCTTTAGTCGGAATGGTCTTCCCCTGATGCCATAAAAATGTTTGAGACATTTTATTTCTTCACTTTAAACAGTAATCAATGCAAAATATTTTGGGGGATTTCCCAAGTGTAGATTCAATCATGGAGCTATTCCGTATTACATCCAATGGTAGGATAGCCTGTACCTAAACAGGAGACCGGAGCTATATGTGCTTTGGGGACGCCAAGAGTCCAACATTTTAATTTTGTACATTACAGCTGCCCTTCCCTTTCCTGTCATAATTAAGTGATCGACAGTGGCGACACTATGATGGTCAGGGGACGACAGCACCCCTACAAGCTATTATTCCCCCTCCCCCTCCTCTGACTAAAATCCCTATTTCCGGCACTGCTGATAGTCGATTTCGAACAAGGTATACAGAATAAACCTTTGAAAATTATGATGTAAATGCAATAGGCTAGGCTATTCAAAGAAAGGGAAATAATGCAAGTGTCATCATTAAATGTTACACTGAGATACAGAAATATACGGAAGTTTGTCCAATAAGTGACGTCACATTTCACTTTCGAGTTAACCAGAATTAACTTTGAGCATTTTGAATTGACATTCCATTTCAAGTGATTTCAGGGGTGATCGAACCATTTTGAACAAGTCTATTTCGAAAATAGGCCTAAAAAGGCATTTAAAAAAGGCAGCAGCATACATGATCGAACGAACGGCCGCTTACTTAAAACTAAATGACAGTGACCAGTTTTGGAATTTATCTCTAAATAGTCTGCAACATTTTCCAACATATGTCATTATTATCACATGAATTAGACATATTTATTCCTTGTCAAACCAAAGATAAGTAAATACCGCTAGGCAAAGAGCCTAGCTATACATATTTTCAGAGAGAAATGTGCAATCCATCATCAATAAGTTTTCTTTAAAATTATCTCGCAATGTATATTTACTGACTGTCTTTGTTTCATGGTGGGCTTTCATGAATTCATTGAACCGTATAAACATTTACAAAAGTATTATTGCTATTCATTTACCTTTGATTTACTTGTTTTCTGTCCTCATCAAATCCTTTGATCTTCCCCTGGTATATAGCACTCGTGTGATGAGAAACACACTGATATTTGACAACCGTTGGTCCGACAAACTAAACAAAAGAAACATGTAGAGACAAACACAACCTGTCATTATTTTGTAACCAATGACTGAATGACCTAAAAGATAAAATATCTTCTAACTTCAATTAAATTGTTGAAGAGGAACACAGTTTCGTTTATAAAAAAGATAACTAGAGCATAGCCAGCTGGAAACAAAATACCGGAGATAATTTGGGACTCATTGGTTTACCATTAGGCGATCAGAAAGAACCGTTTGTTTCCATTAAAAATGGCGTAAAATTTCGTTGATCGTATTTCTTATGACGGTTGGTGTAGAATGTCCATCACATTACGAATCTATTCAATTTCTTGAAGCACGAAGGTAATCCTATTAATTACACGTTCGAGGTGATAAGATGGAAACCGAAACTTTTAAGATTGTCACGCGTCCTTCCGTTTGCAGCTCCAGAAAATTTGGGCAACCAGCTATCAGCCTCAGAAACGTGAAATAATTCAAAGACGATACATTGAAAAGGTTTATCTGTTAGATGAAGATACTGACGTTAGCAAAAAAAGGTCAATTTGCCAGTAAATGAGTAAGTAGATCTATGTAGTCTTATTGCATATGGCTTGTGATTGCTGTGAAATGAACATCATAAGGTCGAAGGTCAAAGCACTGATATAGGGCTCTAACAACAAATTAACTTTCCTGGTTGCCTACCAGAAAGACAGGATTTGAGTTTAGAGAGAGGTACCTCGTGATGCATCACATGAGTGGCAGGTCAATCCCCTATGACTGAAAATGACATGGGAAAATACAGATTAACTTTGCTTCGCAAACTTTACATAAACAAACGTGTTTTGATGTCTCACAATAGGAAGGAACAAAGAGAGTTGGAGACGGGGGTGCAAACTAACACTGACATAACTACCAAATTTATCATTGACAATTAGTCAGTGTTATAGGGGAACAATAAAATAAGTCTTTTAGTGTTTCCAATACCAAGCATGTCCTTGAGGGTCTTGTGACAATAATTTTCATTTTCTCACTGATTGGGGAAATTTTAGGAGTAACTCGTTGCTTTACAGTGGATATATGCAAGTATTTAAGTTTTAAAAGATGATGTAATTAAAAGTGCTTGGATGAGAAAAAAGAAAAAAAGATGAGGATTAACTGTTGTTTAAAAATAATTTTTCGGCGACTGCACTTGCTCTTTAAAGGTTTTCATATCTCCCCCACAAACAAAGAAGTAACCATTCGACCACCCGGCCCGAAATCTTGATATAGGCTGGAACAGCAATATTGCAATTATCATCAGCAAAATCCGTAACTAAGTTCATGTTCACCTCTAAAATTAATAACTCAGCTGAAATTACTTTTAATTGACAGTAAATGATCATTTACACTGGTAAAGGTTTGAGACATGTCTGGCATCAGTGACGTACTAGTTACACTACAGGAGGCTGGGGAGACTATCGACTGACTCTGAAAATGAAACATTCGAAAACTTCATCTGTGGCACCAGATCATCAAGTATATGATAAAACGTTCCCGCTTACTTTTTGTTACATATTCCTTCTTTGCCTGATTACCTCTTATTGCGTCAGGGAGGACTTGTAGTTCACTACACGTATACTTGATATAGTCACATTTAACATGTAGTTAATTTATTGACGGTAACAGGTTCATTGTAATTAGCAAAAAGTTACGTAACCTTTTGGGTAAGCTAAGAAGCCAGTCAATCATGTGTTTATTGCTTTTCACGCAGTGCGAAAACAATGAAATCATTACTCATTTGATCGCCACAGATCATGTATCAAACTCAGATACCAGTTACACCCCACACCTCCTTCGATCTACTGGGGTGTCTATGTTGTATTTTCAAGAAGCGACGTCACAGCATTTTCCAAACTTTTCTATCAATTAATATAAGCTCTACAATTTTAAATATTTGTTTAGAAAAAGAAGGGTTTCCGGCACGCACATTGCAATAGGGATGTTGCTTATGGGTGGATTTTCAAAAATTCCCAAACTTTTCAACCTTCCTTACAGTAAACCCATATTTCAAACGTTTCAGCAAAACCGGCAAGTTCCATATTTTCACAAATATTTGTTTTAAAATCGAAAAGACTTGGAGCGGTCAGCGCCCCGTAAATTGCGTTCCTAATACAGTTCTGGTAATACTTCAAAAGTCTCAAATTAAGGGACTTGCCACCAGGAAAAATTTTAACTTCGACGCTCTCTGACATGTTGGTGGATAGCATGGATAATCTGTACTGACCAGTGTTGGAAAATCCTGCTTATATCCAGTTTTATAGATCGACGTTAAAAATGTTTTAAAACACTGTGCAAATCTTTGAGGAGGGAACAATCCAAAATGTTAAACAAAAATTCGTATCCAGGATGTAATGATGGTATCAATTTTAAATAATAACCATTATTTATCGTACTTTCCCCTTAGATAAGTTAAGCAGTGGGTTTCCTTTAAGAACGATGCAACATTGAAACATTATGATTTCCAAAAACTGAACAGTAAACCATGATCATAGAGTGACATTAAAAGGTTTTGCAGTACAAGTTCTGCAAGGTGACGTTAGGACTGAAGTTTGTAAATTTTCATGCTACAAGTCTTATAACTGAGTTCATCTTTAGTTTAGGACCAGCATTTCATCTACTGGAAAATGTCATAGTTATATCGGTATATAGAAATAAAATGAAAAAACTTTGCAAACAGACACAATTTAAGTTTAACGTTTTACTCGAGGCATAGGATTTCTTAGATCTTTGGAAACTATATGTATGTTTCGGCGAAATAACTGAATATACAGCAAAAGGTACGACTTCCTGAGTAAAATATCAAAGTGATTCCAACCTGCCAAAAGGATTTGATATCATACGCTTGGTATGATTTCAAACCACTAAGCCATCTCCGCCCTTACCCTAGGAGACAGTTTAGGATATTTATTGAAGACAATTAAACTAAGGCTTTCAATTACCTGAAAGATTACCGTTGTGACTTATTTATCAATAAATTCTGTAAATATTGTTAGAAATTGTCTCTTATGTTCTTTTTCGTACTAGTATACTGGTACTCGCACTCCTACAAGTATACCTGCATACTAGTCTTGTATAGCCTACTCGCACCGTCAGGCCGTGGGAATTATACTCTTACTTACCTTGACCATAAACTGATGAAACATTTCTCGTCATGGATATGTAGGCTTCATTATAAAATAACTGTTTCATCCTAATAATTACTTTTAATTTTAATTTTCATAAAACCGGGAAAACCGTTTTAACAAGTTGGAACACGTCCACCTTCATTTATAAAGATAAGACAACTCCGATAACGGCCAATTTGACCAGAAACTCCTCAACTGCTCAATCAATCAAGCAATCGTCATAGACAATGACAGGCGACACATCAAAAATCCTTTTAATATTTTTCATTGGTGAAATTCTTAATAAAGACTTATCAATAAACATGAAGAAGCAGAACATTCGCATGGTTATGTTGAGTCTTTACAGTCGGTGTCCCTTGCGGACGTTAATCCTTTGGGGGGGGGGAGCAGACGTGTAGTCGGGAAGGGGTATTAGCGTTGTTGCGCCCTTTGAAGATGAATTTCATACAATTGTATGGGGTAACAGAAACTGTCAATTGGCTCACCTAGTTGACTGACAGCTAATTCATACAATGCAGAGTACCAAAGCAAATATTACACAGCATGAACTGTACCGTACTGAGAGTGTTTTGATTATACACATTGAGTTTTTCTATACTCTCCCTGAGGCAATACACTGAGATTGCGTCTGGATGAAGATGAATTTCATACAATTGTGGGAGGGGCTAAGGTAAGAAGGTTGGGAGAATTGGTACTGTTTGGGGTGAGCGAATTTGGCCTTAAATCTAGATGCAACAACGTTGTCAGGTACTCATATACACAAGCATGGTTTGTCCCTCCAGCGAATTGTCACCTTAAGAGTTTCAGCAAACTGACAACAATGCAGTTAGAGCCCAAACTAAAATTCACTTACTTTGAAAGTTGCAACAATTTAGCATTGTAATTGTTATTTGTTCTGCGTCACTGCATTGTCCACAACGGCACATGCTGTATACAAATATACTTTATGAGTCAGTGAGTATTAAAACACCGGTAATTACGTTTTAGTATTTATAACCTCTATTATCCATATGTTGAAAAGGTTCCCCTTTGTTAACAACTTAATGAATCACCAACAATAATATAAATCAGGTTTTTGTTTACCGTTCCAATAGCGATGACCTTATTTATAGTATACAGAAGTGGAAACTATTCCTCTGGTCAGGTTGCTACACCTATTGTAAAAATATTAATCATATTGGAAATGTTTGAAGAATTTTATAAATATGTATAACTTGTCATTTAGGTTGACGGACACAATGGAAGGATGGAAGTAATGATGTAAGGTTATTCCCCTAGCGGTCATAAACGTTGTACCGGAGACGCGTCAGCACATATTTCAATTGACTGTCACGTCTTTTGTGTATTATGGAAGCTAATTTATTATTCCTGTCTAAGTGATCTCGTTCTCGTGACATGCTAACATTTAGATGAAGGAAATTATAAAAAAAATAATAGTTTTACAAAAAAAAAATGTAAGATTGCGCCATACTATCCAAAACTCTTAATGTATTGGTCCACCGGAAGGTGTACTTCAGAAAACGTGATGGACTGGTGATAAAAAAGGATGGAAGAATATTAGTAAAACAGAATATAATTTAACTCATGACGATAGCAATTGTGTCAATGACCATGACGTCACGTCAGGAAGCAAAGATTAGACCGAGCCTGGCGAGTGGTGGGCCACAAGTAATCACACGACATAGCTGAACCATTCTCCGGTGGGTTCATAAGGCATTCTTTCGTACATTTGATGTTTTCTTACTCAGGATCAATAGGTGCGGAAAGTACGGTGTTTTTTCTTGGATTTCCTGATGATTTGATATCTTAAGATATATGTTAAAGGCGATCATTTAAAGGCCTAATCCTCCCACCCTAAATACTTCCAATTCTCCTAAAGACAAATGCATTGATTGTTACGAGTCACTACAACTCATTGAGGAGTTTTAAAGTCCCAATCCCCTTGACCCAAACGGTCCCAATTCTCCTAACCTACCTACATTAGCCCCTCCCACAACTGTCTAAGACTCGTTCTCACCCATACACAGACTTAGGGTATTACTTCAGAGTAAATAAGTAAGTAAACAAGACATCAATATACACGGTAATCAAAACATATAGTCATGTGTAATACTAGCTAAAGTAGTCCGCATTTTTGAACATGCTGCCATTGAAAGATCTGTGCCAATTGAGGATTTCCTTGCATGGACTATTACAAAAATTCACGGTAGTTTGCAAGGGGAGAGAGTTGACTGCCTTTTAAGTTCACTAAACAACGGGTATATTCAGTGGCGGAGCTAGGGATTTCGGTCAGAGGGGGCGAAAATGGTCTGCAGGGGCGCTTCGAAGGAGTAAATACCTTGAGAATTAGCACGATCGAAGCCACGGCTTTTCAGACTTTCCATTTGATTTTCCGCACATGGTAGAAGACTTCTTTACCATTCCTACTCAGCAAGTTTTTCTATTAAAACATGTTTAAATTTTCTCTCCACGGGCCTCTGCAGAAGAAAATTGAGGGGCAAAATTCTTTTAGGGGCAAAGCTCCGCGCCACCACGAGTTGGCGCGGATCGCAAGAAAATTTTGGCCCAAAATGCCTCTCAGATCGCTGGATCATTTCTAAATCCTATTTACCGCAAATAATTAGGGAAAACTCTGAGTGAACAGTTAGGAAATGTTGATGTTAATTTTTCGTCGTCTTTTTCTTTATGTTTTCTTCGCTTTTTTTATTTTCCAGGGGAGGGCAAGTTCCCCCCTTGCCCCTATATGCGGACACCCATGCTTCTATCCCTCTCTTTCACATTCTAGTATGAAGGCGGTCATTATATTTTGTGCTATTTTCAGGCCTCGGTTTAAGAGTTTAATGTAATAATGGGCTAGTTTGTGAAGATAAAGGTTAAACCTGCTAGAGCTAAATAACAAGCAATCTTACAGGGGGAAAAGTTATGGAAATTAATCTCCGTTCGGTGTACATTTTTGGCATCTGGAAATTAAGATAAGTACAAGAAGAAATATTAATTGACGTAATTTACATCATGTAACCACTCTGAAATAGCCATTAATTAAGTTAATTGAAAGAAATAGCCAAGACAAAGGGTTTTCTTGGCTCTCTAGATACCGAATTCATAATAAATAAAAGTAGTTTTATTGTCTACGTTGACAATTATATAACAAGAGGGCTATTTGCGCTACAGTTATTGTTGCGCCCTTTGCAACATCTTTTATTGGCAGGGAGGGTGAATTTAATGTCAGTCGGTGTATTTTGTAAACTTATAATCACGCTTGGTGTGGAAGCAATTAACTTAGCACAGCGACAACATTCATTAGTGCGTATAAAGCACGAAGATACGTTACGGCAAAACCTATCCCTATATTACAAAAGACCCTTTTCATCAGAATAAAATGCAGATAGTACAGTTACTGGTGGCTGTTTGAGCATTTTGGGCCTTAAAACAATTTTATTAATTTATGTCTTTTGCCAATAATGGTGCAAGAGTAAAGTATGTTAAAAACCTAAAAAGGGCGCCGGCAGACGATTTTGGTCCGTCGGGGGGGGGGGGGGAGGGGGGCGACCGCCCCCCGACCATATGGCAGCTCCGCCCCTGGGTATATTCTAGTCTTATACATCACAAGTTATTGGCAAAGGTTAGCAACCCTACAGCTTGCTGGTGGAATGTATCCATGCATGCATCAGAAGGTCAGCTGATTGCAGCACAATTTCCAATAAAATTTACACAACAAGAATTTCTTTGCTTAGATTGACTATCAGCTGAAACGAACTTTGCACTATATTATCTACTTGTGATAGGAACTCCTTTACAATGGTTTCTTTTTTTATGATTATACCAGCATTCAAGGGGAATTTCGAAGAGAGGATAATATATAGTACCTTACGAATTAGCAATATTGTTTGATATGAGGGATAACTTAGTAAAGTGATGAGCTCCATTTTTGTCAAGTGCTTGTGGTAGAAAATAAAATGAAGTTATGTAGAATATAGGAAATTTAAGGGTTTTTTCCCCACGAAAACTATATGAAGAACGGTACTCTGAATGATGTGAAAAGGAAGTACTGTAACCACTAGCCTATTACAAAGGCTACTACCCTGGCTCAAATTTTCAACGCAAGTAAAGGTATACTAATTTGGAATAAGTGTAAAGGGAAAAAACTTCCACCAGGGTCCAACTGTCCAAATGGCAATGGTGGCAGGCGCAGATCCATGCAGTCATTCCAAAAGGGGCTGACCTAAGAGAAAACAGGTGTGTGAGGAAGTTGCACTGCTAATTCCTCGTATGCTTTTTTGTTGATGTAGCGGGCTGAGGCCGTTAAAGCCCCCCCCCCCCCCTACCTTGGATTTGCGCCTGGATAGGACACAATTTTAGAGTTGTAAGAAATGGATATTTCTTTAAACTTAAAAAGAATAGTCCAGAGATAAATTTATGTTTGATATATTGGTGAAAGTTGCATTCATTTCCCATGTTCGTTTCTCTGGTAGTTTTAGCAATCGAAGATGTACCAACTTTCTGTAAAAAGTGAACTGGAAGGAAGCAAGCACAGGTGTGATATCTTGGATTCACTTTAATGGTCGCTGTTTTGTTTTTCTTTTCCTTTCGTCCTATTAGTTTCACCTTGAATTGATTACGGATGCTATCTTGCCCATCAAGGCAAACAAAGGTTTTACAATTATATTGCTCAGTCACGGTGCACCTATGGTATCTATATAACAGAGTACAGTTGCATAAAAGATGGTGGTAAATTATAAATAAAAAGAAACCATTGACCAATAATGTGTACCCATGGCATCACACTTGCTTGCTTCAAGTTTATTTTATGTAGAAAATGTGTCAACTTCAATCGCACATATCTCGAAAACCAAATATGGGATATGGATAAGAACGCAAATTCATCAGAAAGCTTACGATATATTCTCTGTAAACATATCAAAAGTAAATTTGGTTCTGGACTATTCGTTTATTAAAGATCTTGTGAAATTAATATAAAGCAATTTGAATATTTTACAACAAAAAAAAATGTGAAAAAGATAGAAGTCGCATGTTGTCGTCATAATCCATTGAATTTTGAAAATTTTATATCATAGGCATGGTAGACATGCTGTAAATGTAGGGTTTTGCAATATGGACTTATCAAATATAGTCATTAGAGAAGTTCTGCTCCTTGAAAAGTGCACGTTGCAACTTGGCCGATGTCATCACTTGGCCGATTTCTAAACAGCAGAAAACCGCACACAACAATAGATGCTCACTGGGCCATGTTATCACTTACAATGTTGCTTTTTGCAATTGTTCAACAAGCAAAGATTTCAAGGACATGATAAATTTGTCCAAGTTTCAAGGGAGCTAAATCTGTAATGGAATTCCGTCATACTAGTTTTACTTCCTCAATTTTCATTTAAAGCCTGTTGTAGCACTATTCGTCTTAGTCATTTTTGGAAGTTTGTCATTTCTTCTTAATATACCGCAGTCAACTTAGACCACTTAGAAAACTGTAAGGCTGAGTATTAGCTAAGAGTCACATGTTTTGAATTTGTGCAGAGCACTCCACATGATCATTTTTGCATAGGTAATGAAATAATCCACGCAACCTCAACTTGAAAAGAGTTTTATCTTGAGAAGGAAAAATATCAAAATAACTCATACTGACCAACTAGCATTTACCTGTTTATTGGGGCATTAACCCTTTACCGTTGTGCTCCAATCGGGGCATAGTTGCGCGCCTCGGGAGTGGGCGGAAAAGCGGATGCAGCACGCCCGCGTCAGCTTCCGTAGGCTATTGACCCCGTGACCTTAAACTATTGTTTCTTTGTTGTTGTGGCCGAATTTTCGGGTAGCTACTCGCAGTTTCGAGCTCCGTGTGAAACATTAAAGGTGGGTGACAGGCGCGCCCTCCGCATGGGTCCAGAAGGACCCAAACAACGGCAAAGGGTTAATATATTTGTTGGTAGGGGTTTATCATACCTTTTAACTTGCAATCTCCGGAGAGGTTGTATATAGATTTCTCCTTGCAGAGATAAAGTAAGCTTATTTTCACGCAAAATTTCAACAAAGCCACATATGTAAGCACGGAATCTGTCCAAGCTTTTTTGTAGCTTGAGATACTTCGGGGTCAACAGGTCAACAAGTTTTCAGACTTTGACCACTGGTGACGTTAGATGTTAGATGGAGTTTTACCGCGCAGTTTCCAACCTATTGGTTCAAGACGAGCCGGCCAAGGCCTTTTTTCCAGTTGTGGCTCACTGGCTTGTTTTCCCTGACTCCATTGCTTATGAGGAACATCACGCACAACGACAGTAGGTTCCATTTTTAAAGTCTTTGGTAAGACTCGACCTGCGAATCGAACCCAGACCTTCCGCGTGAGAGGCGGATGCTCTTACCGCTAGACCAAACACGCGGTCTTACCCCTGGTGACCCCAGAATACAACTGACCACACTATCAAAGCGATAGGGTTCGTTCTTGCAATTTTGGGGCCATTGATGCACCAAGTTTGAACACTGCCAGAGTTTTTCTGCTTGAGGTATCTCCTTTAGAGGAAATCGCTCATTAACACACGCACAAAGCTCCGAGAGTATCTTCTGAATGCGTACGATATTTAGATTTGTCATTATCTGGTCGGTTGTTTTTTCCTCCGAGTTCAAATCTAACAGATAATGTCTCCTTTACAAGGACAAATAAAAACCACCAACTTTTTAATTATGACAACTTGTTTTCAAAACTCGCTGTAAAATTTTAGCCTTGAAAAACTTGAATCAGTGCCACTGGTTCTGGCATTCGCATATACATGCAGAAAACTCACAAGTATAGCATGGTTGCGGTTTACCGTAGCCCCTTATTTCCCTTCACATACAGTCAATTTTGTAAACCAGCCGAGCCAGACATACGTCAAATCTAATTTGACATATTGATAATGCAAAAATCATTCAGTTTTCAAAGCAGCAATGTTAAGTGGTTAAACAATTACAACTGGAAGTATGGACCCAAATATTACTTACGTTTTATCGTAATTGTACAAACATAATTAGAGGACAGAAGATGATCGTCAGGACCAATATAGATATTTCTTTTTTGTATAATAGAAGGGGATCTTTGGATCTCATGAATACATGAACAATTTTGCATTAAATTGAAGAAGATAGTTATCTGCTTATAAAACCTTGATATAAATACTCGACGGTTCAAGATCATTGTGTCCCTACTCGTCACTATGAGAAGAGCTGGTAAATTCATTAATTTCAATTAAGCTGCTTTACTTTTCGGAACGCAAACATGATGGATAAAATGTTTGGGGACAAAATGTAACTTGTGGCCTTCTCGAGCAACTAGACTAAGGGCTTTCCGTAGGGCATGACCATTGAGCCAACACTCAGAACCATAATCTCTATGATATGGCTAATTGAGCTCAGTTTGCCAACTTCTTCATAACGGTCAACAATGTTAAGAAGTTTTGAATGATATACGTCATTTACAAAAAATCGTTTTTCATAATTGAGAATTCGTTGTATACAAAGAAATGTTAATTTTATTATGAAAAACTAACACCCTTGTTCTCGTAATGAATAGTGAAATCTATAATTCCCATTATGAACATTTTCGTTAATCAACTTCCTACCTTTCCCATGAATATAATGCACTTTAAAGGCATTTGTCCATCACCTCAGACAGGTCAATTCTCCGAACCTTCTCACTTCTAGCCCTCTAACAACTTGCTAAAACTCATCCCCATCCTTACACAAGTCCAGTTTATGTTTATTGCTTCAGGACAAACCCTGGGCTTTTAATATGTGGTCAGAACTATTTCAGTAAATGTTGTGTAATATGAGCTAGGCTCTGCATTTTTTTAATTTGATGTCAATCAAAAGGCTGTTTGTACACTGTTAAAAAATTTCTCTGTAAATTTACATAATTTTTATGGCAAATTTTTTCCAACCAAAAAATGTTTTTTTTTTACAGCCAGACTGTAATCATGAAAAAAACATTAAGGGTTTGTTTTTTCTTTACAGTTTTTGCATGTAAATTAGTTTACAAAAGTCTACTGTAAAATCGAACTAAAGAATTGTTCTGTTTTGTTTACCTTAATTTTATGTGAATTTACAGCCTACTGTTTTCATTCCCGACGTTTTCATATTTATTATAATATCGCTTTTTTTACCTTTCATATGTTATTACGTAACATACACTTCATCATTATGTAGATCAGGTATTTGCTTATCAACTTAATGTGTCGTTACGAAGTTGTTTTTAATCAAAACACATTCAGGATGCTTTGCTGTCATATTGTTGCCAAGTAGACTGCTATCTCTAGGAACTTTGTAATTGGAAAGTCACATTTTTTGTACAATATAATAATTGTTTTTAAAATAAATATGACAAAGAATGCAAATACATTGGTTGCAAATATTTCCAGACAAGGTAAACAATAAGTTTATCACTTCCTGATTAAAAAACGCCAAAGAAGATATTATTCAAAGCAACAGCAATCCTTTTGTTAGGAAAATGCCTACAAACTAAGCTCCACCCATTAATGCAAAATAAGATTTACGTCATAAAGTGGTAAATTTACAGACTCTTTCAAGTAAATTTGTGAAACGTTTTTAATTTGCTCCGATCAAGTGCATGAGCGCCTGTGGCGATTAGTTGACATCAGTATACCAATTGTCAGTGATCTGAAATTAGGACCTTACAATTTCTTTTTACTTAAAAATGTGTGACAAAACACCAGTTGTATGATATTTATTTCTAAGAACGTAATAACTAAGTTTGCTGGGATGGGAATAAAGTCATTCTTTCAAAAAAAAAATGTTAATTTACCGTAATTACATAATGAGTCAGGGTATTAATGAAAGAGTGATGTGTGATAAATTATTCAGCTGTAAATACTTGCATATATTATTATTTTTATCCTTTAATTTGCTGTTTTGTATGTATATATGTTGAGAATGAAAATAAAGCTCTTCCAACGGAAGGAATTTAAAAAAAATAACTAAGTATGCTTTTATAATAAATGTAAGTTAATTTTCAAATAGGGCCATAAATTTGCCAAAAATGTTTTTTTTTTTTTTAAACTGAAACTTCGCAGAACGATGCATGTTACATATTGAAAATTTTCTGGCTTTTTATTATTTGTTTGTTTGGGCTTATTTTTGTTCCTTTTTCAGCTTAAAAACAAAATGAATGTAATTGTTAAATGACAGTATTTTTATGTGAAATCAGAAAAATACAAAATACTATAAAAATTTCTGTAAATTTACAGAAAAAGTTTTACAAAGCAGTAAAATTTGGTTAAAAAGCAGACAGAAATGATTTTTCAAATAAACAGAATATACATGTTAAACAACCCTTTTTTTATTGTAGCAATACAAAGTGTCTGTAAAGATACAGAAAATCTCTATCAAAAGTAAAATACAAAAAGTTTAAGTTAAAAAAAGTCTGTAAATTTACAAAAATTTTTAACAGTGTACAGCTTGAGAATTTCTGTAGACTACTGGTAAAAGTGTAGTTTGAGGTGACGAATGACTGCCTCTAAAATAATGAAACTTATTTTCAACGAAAACACGAGACGATCAACGACCCTTTTGAACAATGGCCTTCAGGCATATGACAAAAGCTTTGTCAATAGCACGTTAACCCCGACTTGGTCAATGGCCATGAATATAGAGTGTTTTCACGTGACATCATACGGTGATTGGATAGCCACCCACGCCCACTACCAGGTCAAATACCACCAAACGTCATCTCACTCGTCGTTCATCAGCTGCTTCTCAGCTAGCCATACGTACTGCACTGGCTGGGGCTTGTGCCGTCAAAGAAAGCACCCTTTAGTAGAAGGGTAATAACCAATAATAAAATTTTCGTCTACATGAAAGAACACGAATTTCTCAATCCTTTAACTGATGTTTTACAATTTCCATTTCATGTTTGTGTTTAGTGAAAGTTTCTCCCCAATAGCGGCTGTGATCTCTAAGTGCGATTGACTCCACTAATGGATGGGCTCGTTGAAGTTTCTTCGCATTTTGGTTAAAGAACCGTTTGTTTTAGCCATGTGATAAACTGACACCCTTGACATTCTATAGGAACATGTGGTCGTCGAGACGCACCTTTTGTTACATTGGCAAAAACACCAAAGTGCAATCACCCTAAATTGTTAAAATTATATAATATACAGTTGAGTTCCTTTTGTTGTTTTCCCTCGATGTCGACATAATAGAATTCGACGTCATTGGCCTTAACGCTAACGTGACAATCACCTTTCACCTAAACATACAAAAAGAAAACCAATTTCGTAGTCGTAAACTTGTGGTATGATACGAAGGTCAAAACAGCCGCTCAATCACCAAACTTATTTTGGAACGGCAGCTGAAGCAGGACCGTGACCCATTGGCAAGGGGTTACTACGACCTTGAGATTTCCAAAACATAAATACACCGCGTGCACCAAACAAACAGTATACCGTTTATCTGTTGATACAATCCCCATTCCATGGGGGTGGGGGTAAAGATTTTGTTAGAAAACACAGAAATGTTACGAAAACATCCCTGCTTTGTCAGCGATTACTTCCAACATGAATAATAAACTAGCCTACGTAGGTCCCGAAACTCAGTGCTCCAACAAAATGTTTCAAATGCATATCATTTGAAAAGAAGTTGTGGTTAAAATAAAGTGATAGGAAACTGTTGACCTGATTTAAGAGTATTCATGAGTAGTTTCCATTTTTCTTTCTTCAAGTGACCATGCTCATGATAAACGTCTAACTTACTCCATTTGCAGAATGGTCATTGATGCTTTCTACCAGAAAGCTTACTCCTCTTCATATTTTTGTGTGAAGAACATGGAGCAAAGATTGTTCTTTGCCGTTGGAAGTTGTCAGAGATCTCGTTGTTCCGATTTAACTGAAATCAGCATGTTTTGTTTCTTTAAATATTTAAAAGCACAACCTGCCCTCACCGACCTACTTTAGGCATTGACCAATCAGAGAAGCTAATTTATTGAAGCTATAGAGAAACTCTATATCATATCAATTCAATTAGGATAATCAATCAATCACAAATTAAAGGTAAGTTATATTTATACTCTGGAATTACAAAGTCTTGCGCATCAACTGTGCGTCAGAATTTTCCCACGCATAACTGTCACGCTTTCACCTACTTGTCAGAGCACTTACAAGTCGTACGCTATTTTAACATAGTCTCTATGTCATTATGCCAACTCTGAAAGCTCTCAGATCAAACTGTCTAATCAGATTGACTAAACTGATATATAAAGGCAAATATTTAATTTAACTGAAATTTGGTTACAAATCTGAAACCTGAAAAACAACAAAGATTAAGTAACAAATGCCATTATCATGAAAATGTCATGTCCTTGTTTCCACGTATTTTAATAAGGAAATTAAAGGAATGTGGTTTGTGTTGTATAAATTCTTAATTCTACTATATAAGTGAAAATATCCTGTTGCGGAACAAGATTTTCAGTTAAATTTATTTTGTAACTTATTACTACGGTATTCAGATGGACCATTTAGAAAAACGAAGTTTAGTTTTGAGGCTGATCAGATGCATGTTTCAGAGGTCGTGTGGGCAATATATACTTCGATGATTTTGCGTTGGATACCGTACTGCTCAGGCCTCGAAACTTTATTTGCGGGCCTAGCCCGCAAGTGGATACTGTTAGCTAATCACAGAGAGAGCATTATGAATCAGTTAGATGAAACAAACTTTATTTCACCAGAGAGTTCATCAATTTGACTATCTGATTTGTGGCTGAAAGCTATTTCGAACGTAAGAGGAAAATAATTCCTTCTTCAAAGAGGTCAAATGACTCGACCCCCATACCATGGGTGCGTATTACCTGTTTGTTCAATCATACCAAGAGAGCACTCCGTCAACAGCGTTTAATTTAAGGGGAACAAAATGTCCCCCTCCCGAGAAAGAAATCGAAGTAAACTTCGGCAGGACTGAAAGAAAAGAGAAGAAAAGGAGAAGGGAGGAACACGTGGAAATGGAGGAGAACTCAGAGGAAAATGCAAAATTAAGAGACAGAAAAAGAAAAATAGGAAGAAAAAGAAGAAAGGGAATTATTACAGATGCTTGAAAAGAAGAATGTTGCGAAGAAATTTGGATTTTTAAAGTAGAGGACCAGTTCAAACATCGATGGTAGGAATGCTGTGACAGGCACGGCCAGGAAGGAGCGTAGACAAGGGGGGCTCTCGAGGGATTATCAGGACCCAAACTTGAAAAATAGCTAAAAATGTGGCAAAACAGAGATCACTATACGTTTGATACATCATATCGGAACATTTCGTAACTGGAAGAAAAACAACAAAAGACCAAAACAAAAAAATGTCTTTAAGCGGACAGAGAAACACTTAGACCCTTACTTTAATGCAACTCCTGTGACCCCACGCCTCCCCATGACACGAGTCATTCCTACAAACGGACAGGGTTAGGTTAGGGAAACACTGAAGCGCCAAAGTTGAAGAAAAATCAAAATGTCCCTTTTGGTCAGTATACGACTAGAGGACAGAAGAAAGTAATGCTGGTTATATAATTTGTTATGGACAAGGGGACTCTCCCTGGATTCCAAAAGGTAAATGCACCGCTTTGCTTAATAAAAAAATTATGACGTTTTATATACGTAGGTATTGTTTGAACAGTGAGTAGCTAGATTCTCTAGCAACTCCCTGGTTTGAACTGCCACGAAGAGGTTTTTTCCCTGAAGTTAGCCCCTTCTACCAATTCTTTTTAATTTTTAAACCTTCAATAATTGTATAATGGAGTTGTGACTTTGATTTGCAGATTTGACAGACATGGGTTTGGAGATATTAACGATAGGCGTGGGGGGGCCATGTTCGTAAAATTTGCATGGATGGTAAATTCTACATGTAACCCTTTTCAATTTCAAGTGTCTACATAAGCCTATTACACACTCAATAAGAATTTAATTAAAATCCATATCAGTTTCATTTTCCTATTCTTACATAGTAACTCGATAAAGTGTAAACTAATTACAAGCCGATACTGGTCTCAGCAAGGTTACATCAGGTTATATATGTTTATAATTACCTAGAGTAATTGTAGATAATATTTGAGGAATGACTATTCAACTAACAACCTTGGGAATATCTTAAAGCCGATACTATTGCAAAATTGATTAACTAATCTTAAGGGAATGTTCACCGATAACAATTGCCTTTAAAAACCATTTTTGTGTCGAACCTGTTGATATCTCAATTTTCGTTGTAACCTAGTGACTCCGAGAGACAAAATGAACAAGATCGCCGCTAGAAAGAATAACGGGGATGAGATGTGAGTTGATTACAACTTGCAACTGTCAAATTTAGGGAAGTCGTGCGGGACCAACATGCGAAACACGTTGACCAGTATCACAGGAAACATAAACAACTTTCTTGACTACAAGAAAAGAAATACCCATCATACATCTGTTCATGTAACTTTGGGGCCTTAGGATTGCTAGTAGTAAGGATCCGTCGCTATTGGCCCCAGTGGGCTCTTTAAGTTGCAGATGTCCACAGACAGGAGAAATGTCCAAAATGCTCGGCATTGGTAAGGAGTTAATACCATTACGTGAAGAAAAAGCCAACAAGCAATGGAAAACAAAAGAAGCAATTCCCAGTTCACAAGTGGTACACTCTAAAATCAAAAGAGTGAACTTAGTCACTCTTTGATCGAGTGAAAATAGTGTAAATTCACTCCATTAGAGTGATAATTCACTCCAAGAGGAGTAAAGTTCCCTCCAAAAAGAGTGTGGTTCCCTCCAAAAAGAGTGAAATTCACTAGAGGAAGAGGGAAATTTCACTCTTCCACCAGTGCCTGCAATGATCGCTCCTTTTTTAAGAGCGATCACTGTGGGCACTCCATCAAGAGTGAAACTTCCCTCGTTTTAAGGGAATTTCACTCTTTTTGGAGTGAACTTCACTCTTTTTGGAGGGAACTTCACTCCTCTTGGAGTGAATTTACACTTTTTACTCGATCAAAGAGTGATTAAGTTCACTCTTTTGATTTTAGAGTGTACTTGTGTAGGAAGGGAAGAAGGGGCGCAATAGCAGACTTCCCGTGTTAAAGTCTTTAAGGAAACGTGGTAAATAGGTATGCCAGAAATTTTTCAAACACAGAATCAAAACTGCAAGTGCATAAAAATATAATTGAGAGAGGCGTTCTTGAAAAAAGCAAGACACACAGAATAAATGAGGTAACAAAGTTTACACAAAATATAGCAGATAGGCATAGACCTACCTATAGGTATATACCTTGACTTTGCGCTTGAATTTGTGGTCCCCTGGATACGTTGCTGACTCCATGAGCTCGTGGAACCTACATTGAGCAGCATTAATGTCTTACATGTCAATCAATTCATTTTCTTTCTCATTCACGAATTCTTGACGACTTTGCAGGATACGATCACGTCCATTTGAATATTTGCTCAAACACTGAGTCACATGCATTATGTCTTTCATGTTTACCGTCTCAAGATTTGGTAACAGACTGACAGAACGGGTCCAAAGGGTAAAAGTGATATAATGTCATGCTAGATACACATACACCCATATTACTTAAAGCGGCAATCAGAGTTTATTTTTGGTTTTTCATAGCTTTATTTCTGCAAATTCTGCACCACATATGTGCACTGAGTAAAAACTAACAAAAAATGATCTGAATGACCACAATCTGTCGCGTGATTGATTGGTAACAGTGTAGTAGAAGATGTCTAGTTTTGTATCTGTGTGGAATTCTGTTACCCGACAAATACTCAAAACTTTCCAATCAACAATACTTCATACAAAATTAACTTGAGGGTTTCTGCTAAATGAAAGACCTCTTCTGTTGCTGTATTCGGGTATTAAACAATCAGTTCAATAAGTGAAAACGAGGTGCTGGAACAAACGTTAATATTCTCGAGTGGCGTCACCAGACTTTTCATTCTGGGGGGCACATCTATTTTATAGGGGGCACTGACTCCACTCATGGCGCCGGAGGCTCCTTCTAACGCGAAGTGTGAGACTCAACGGATTGGGTCCAGGGGCAAAGCCCCCGGAAGCTCCTGCGTTTTTATCGTGTTTGTGAGGTTTTGAAGTTGTTTTTTGAGAGCTGTCTTTACACTAATCTAAAAATAACTTACAGGGCAACTTTGAGCATGGGCGTCCGCAGAAATTTTTGCAAGGGGGGGGGGGGGCAAGGTCATTCATGGATGATTGAATTGTGTACACTATCTAAGCGGAGCGCCACCATCGGTTGGCGCGGAGCGTACAAGAAAATTTTGGGCCTTACAAACCCCCCAGATGACCGGAAACGACACTTGGCGAGTGTTATAAGCTGCATGTACCCAGCCCTGAAACAGGGATTTCATGTCTGTAATTTTTAGTGAAGCCGGCTTTAACTGAATGAATTAAGCAGTTCTACAAGGGTTAGCCGCTTTATTAATTTATTTTGGGTTGAAGTACGCAAATGAAGTCACCTTATGTGCCCTTCGATCAAAATTGAAATCGTGGGGATAAATTTAACAACGAACACACTTACTTGTGCCAGCAAAGAAAACATAACAATAAATTTCAAGCTTTTGGTAAAGAATAATATATTTACAGGTGGTATAAAATAAGACAGAACTTACATGAATGATGCCGCGCTGACCCCAACTCTGCAGAATTCACACATAATCCCTCACAAAATTAATTATTTCACAACAACAATAATTTTGGTGGCCACCACAAATAAATTCCTAATTAAATGTTACTTCTTGTTGTATCCCCGAGGAATGGTTGATCTTTAATCTCCAATGCCGCAGGATTCAGCTCCCTTGTCATCTCGTCTTCTGGACAACCTTTGTGATCCCCTTCCCTGGTTCCTTTAAGTTACGTAGAATTTGTTATAAAAACCTCCCACAGTCCGGTAAATTATTCTGGGTAAGTATAGCGAACTGGAAATTCCACTTTCACAGCGGCTGTCTAATATGGTGGGGATAAAAGAAAGTTCTATTCCTTTCTTCCACAAGTTGCGAATGAATGGAGAGTATCTATCAACAGGTGCAATCCCCTTGAACAGGTTTACAGATTTGATAGTTTCCTTTCATAAATTCAACACGAACTGGTTGATATTTTCCTTTAATAAATTCAACACATACTGGTTTCTTCAGTATCTGGGCTGCAATTGAAGCTAATGTAATAATAAAGTTACCTCTGGTCGATGAAGTTAATGAAAATATAGTACTAGCTTTTCAGAAGGTTGCAAGCTCCGGCCCTCTATTTCTCCTCCAATTCAACAAAAGAAAATTAAGTAATGAAGGTAGCTTCTCCTAGAAGTTAAGTCCAGAGATTTTTGGCTAATTAACGTCTCTTCTCTTGGAAATCAAATTTACAGCAATTTTATAAAATAAACATCCCTCTTCATGGAATTTTAAATATAGAGCCTAAATAGATCTGCTTTTCTTCTTAATAATACTTCTCCTCTCCTCCTCTCTCTCCTTCTCTCCTCTCACAGCCTCCTCTCTCCTCAGTGCCCAGCCAACAACTCATGCTTCCTCCTCAATCCCTTTGTTCCCAACCCAAGCTATCCCATAGTAATTTCTTAACTTATTCTTTACCCATCCCAGCATGCCCCTCTCTGCATAACATTAAAAGGACCCCTGTTGCTACCCACTTGTTCCTCCCAATACCTTTGAACTTGATGACTAACTAATTATGCAGCAATTGTGGTCACCATACCTGCTGTACAAACTGACCACTACAGTGTGGAGGCAATGTCTCTTAAAATGGTCCATTATCATGCCTGAGTGAGCACAGCAGATTAAGCACTGGGCCCAATCTACATGCACAATACACTGTAACTACAGTGTACTGCAGTGCTGAACCATCTACAAGCTATTTACAGGTTAAAGAATAGAAAAACATTAAAGTACACAAGAAAAGCTTTACAAAAAAAAATAAATGGCAGAAATCTGCAATCAGCACCAGCTGGTTACACTTTGGCCTGCTTTGAAAATGCCTTCCACGGCATTAAAATAATCAACAATAGTCTCATCTACTGTAACATTCTAAAATAATTGTCAATGTCCACACAACACCATAACATGACAGCTCGACCTAAACATAAACGTGTGCACAGCTGTGATCACTGTTGAAGATATACCCAAGGCATAGAAAATAAAATATAAGAACTTACAGAAGAACCCCCTTCTTCTAAATGTAGCAGTTGACACATCTCTTTACTACAATTAAGATAAAGAACCATTGCTTAAACTCATGATGAGTGCGATGAGTAACGCTGTGCTGACCTCTGAGAGACAGCAAAACCCCTACAATTACTCCTGAAGAGGAACTAAAATTAACTTCAAAAGTTACATCAACATCAACAATAAAGTGATCACTGCCAGCAACATCTCCTCTTAGATTGAAAAACATTTCAATCTCATTACTGCCTTCAATTCATTCGAGTGGAACAGAACTCAAGAATAGAGGCACTTCTCAAAAAAAACCCAGTGTAGGCATTATCTATGTACATCTTGACTTCTTGTGACAAAAGGCAACAATATGTCTACTACACTCTACTACTTCATAGCTCTCTAAAAGATAACTTCCTGTCATCACAACTATTCACATAATTATACGAATTGACAAACACCCAACATGCAATCATGCATTGGCAATTTAATAGGATAACTAAAATGATAAGGTTAACAAAAAAATATATGTATTGCAATGCAATATGCTCTAGTTAAGCAAATCTGCATAGATCTAACCAACTATGAGGGATATCATGGCATTTGAAAAGACAGCACGT
Source organism: Holothuria scabra (assembly GCA_037179385.1). Classification (NCBI taxonomy): domain Eukaryota; kingdom Metazoa; phylum Echinodermata; class Holothuroidea; order Aspidochirotida; family Holothuriidae; genus Holothuria; species Holothuria scabra. Next base: position 18,688,537 of record CM074180.1, read on the forward strand.
TCTTCACTAGTCTGGGCACCTAATTGTAAATCTTTAAGGAGACTAACCTTTTCAAGTAAATCCCTGGGCAGGGCCCCATCACTTGTGATGTGAGAACTTATTGGCACACCATACCAATCTGGAGGACATCTATTCCTCACGGACCTTCTGGGGACTGGCACAGGGGGTGTTATGTCTTGATCATCATCATTGGAAACTTGGCCTGGGTCTATTTGGGTTGTGTATCTCTCTTCCTCCCCCTCATTCTGTTTGGGCTGCTCCTTGGCATCCACCTCTACCGGCTGTGGCTGCTGGTTGGGCTGCTCATCGGTATCTAATCCCACCTGCTCTGGCAGCTGATTGGGCTGCTCCTCAGCATCTACTTCTAACTGCTCTGGCTGCTGTTCTTCCTGTCTCCTATTATTACTGGGGTGGTTGTTGCACTGCATGGGGGTGTTACGGATGATCCAGCCATTACCAAACACATCACTTTCCTCAGAATGCTCTTCCTCATCTCTTGGCACAGCATTACTTGCAGGTGAGGTAGTGGCTACCTCTCTAGGAGCAGGGGTTGGTCTGCCATTTACCCTTTCATGATTTGGCTCCTGCTCTGATGTTGCTAGCTGAGGGCAGGGGAGTAACAGATTTCTGTGAAGAGTCCGTTTTACTTTTCGATGATCCTCAGAACAGACCACATAAACTGGTAGATCATTCACTCTTCTTACTACTTTGTAGACTTGATCTTCCCATCTGTCAGCAAGTTTGTGTTTGCCTGGAGTTCTTAAATTCCGGACTAGAACTCTTTCCCCTGGTTGAAGGATGCTTTCCACTGCCTTTTGGTTGTACTTAGCCTCATTTGTCTCTGCCGATTTCCCTGAATTCTTAGATGCTAATTGATAGGCTTGACTTAGCTTCTCTCGCAAACTGTTTGCAAATTGGTGGTGTGATCGGCTACTTTTGTCCTCTGGTGAGATCCCCAAGAAGACGTCAATTGGTAGTCGGGGTTTTCGACCGAACAGTAGGAAATATGGGGAGAAACCTGTAGCATCATTCTTTGTAGCGTTGTATGCGTGCACCAGCGGAGCAAGATGTGTCTTCCAGTCTGCTTTCCTATCTACTGGGAGGGTTCCAAGCATATCTAACAGGGTTCGATTGAACCTCTCACACTGGCCATTTCCCATCGGGTGGTAAGGAGTTGTATGTGTCTTCGTGATCCCAGCCATTTTGCAAAGTTGTTTGATCAGCTCTGATTCAAAATTGCGCCCTTGATCAGAGTGAATTCTGGCAGGGAAACCATAATGCACAATATACTGGTCAACCAGGACTCTAGCAGTTGTGAGAGCTGTCTGATTCTTTGTTGGGAATGCCTGTGCATATCTGGTGAAATGGTCGGTGATGACGAGTATATCCTCATAGCCCCCTTTTGACGCCTCCAGTGACAGAAAGTCAATGCACAGCAAATCCATGGGACCAGTGGAGGTGATATGTTGCAACGGTGCTCTACCAGCTGCTCCTGGGAGTGTCTTCCTTTAACACATCGTTCACATGACCTGATGTGATTCTCCACTGACTTCTGCATTTTAGGCCAGTATACTCTCTCTCGCAGCAAACTCAATGTCCTATCAACTCCAAAATGCCCTACATCATCGTGTAGCCCTCTCAAGGCATTTTTCCCTAAAAGCAGCAGGAAGAACTAGCTGCCAAGTAACCTGGTCCTTTCCCCCTGCACGTCTGTATAACACACCTTCCCGCAGGCTCAATCGCCTTCCTTCCAACAACAGTCGACGTACTTCATCATCTTCCTGGTGCATTTGGCGTTGTGTCAAACTACGATTATTCTTCACAATATGTGTTACTCTACTGATTACTGGGTCATTTTGTTGAGTACTTCTCCAGTCTAGTGTTGACATTCCTTGCAAGAAGTCATCTTGGTTGTTCTGAGATGCTCCAACAGAGTTGATCATAACCTCTTGTTCCTGCACCACAGTCTCAATAGCTTGATATATAAGGGCAGTGGAAGGTGGGTCCTGGTACAATTGGTACTGGCAAAGTGCAGAGATAGCATCCGGTTCTAAATGAACCACTTCATCCACTTCGGCAGACATTCTGGAGAGACCATCTGCATCTGCATTCCTTTTACCCGAACGATACTGCAACTCATAATTGTAGGCTGATAGAGCAGACAACCACCGATGACCAGTCGCATCTAATTTTGCAGTTGTGGCTACGTATGTCAATGGATTATTGTCAGTGCGTACGATGAACTTGTTGCCATACAGATATTCGTGAAATTTGTCGGTGACAGCCCATTTAAGTGCAAGAAACTCCAGTTTGTGTGCAGGATAGTTCTTCTCACTTGCTCTCAACCCACGACTGGCAAATGCAATTACTCTTTCTTTGCCTCCTTGGACTTGGTAAAGTGCAGCACCAAGTCCCGTCCCGGATGCGTCTGTGTTGAGTAAAAATGGCTTGCTGAAGTCTGCATATGCTAAGATGGGGGGTGAGGTTAGTTTCTGCTTAAGGGTTTCAAATGCCTGTTGACACTCTTGTGTCCACTTCCAGGGGGGCGCCAGCATTGTTCCCTTCTTTTGTTTCTTTCCCTTCTTCATGTCACGGGGGCCGTTGGTCAAAGTATGAAGTGGGGCTGCAATTTTAGCATAGTCTTTTACAAATCGTCGATAGTACCCAGCAAAGCCTAGAAAGGTTCTCATCTCCGACCGGTTTGTTGGTTCTTGCCATTTCTGCAAATCTTCAATTTTACTAGGGTCAGTCTCCACTCCCTTCTCACTAATGATGTGCCCCAGGTACTTAACTTGCTTTTGAAACAGTTCACACTTGGATGGCTTCAATTTTAGGTTGGACTGCGTGAGCCTGGTGAACACTGCTCCCAACCTCTCCAGATGTTCTTCAAAGGTCGACGAGAAAACAACAATGTCATCTAGGTAGACGAAACATATTTTGAGATTGAGATCGCTCATACACCCCTCCATTAACCTCTGAAAGCTCGCAGGAGCGTTAGTCAACCCAAACGGCATTCTGTTGAATTCATAGAAACCTAGCGACGTTGTGAAGGCAGTCTTATGTCTGTCCTCTTCAGCAATCTCCATTTGCCAGTATCCGCTCTTCAGGTCAAGGGAGGAAAACCAGCAGGCACCAGTGAGGGCATCTAACGTTTCCTCGATTCGTGGAAGAGCGTATGAATCTTTTATCGTCTTGGCATTTAATTTACGATAATCTACACATAGGCGGAGGCTACCATCCTTCTTCCTAACGAGAACCACCGGGGATGCATATGGGCTATAAGATTTTCTGATGATTCCCCCATCCAACATTTCTTGAAGATGCTGCCTAACTTCCTCGTGCTCGGCAGGTGGAATTCGCCTATGTCTTTCTTTGAAGGGGATATTGTCCTGAAGTGGGATTCTGTGCTGGACCTCGACTGCGCAACCAAGTTCTAAATCTGTCTTGGCAAACACATCGCTATGGGATTTCAATAATGACTCTGCCATCATTTTCTCCTCATTTGTAAGTGAGAAATTCTCTTGCCCAAAGTCTTCTAAAGATATATATGAAGAGTCATTATTCTTGGTGTGCTCCTTTACTGCAGCTGCATCCACATTTATAGGGTTGCTCTGCACCATCAGTTTTTCATCTGGCTCTGACACCAACACCACCTCCTGAAGCTGACACAGAGTCACCCCTGGCTGCACAATGAAGGGTTGATCTGTGCGATTAATCAACTGTATTGCTACGTAACTGTTGTGGTGAAGGGACACTACTGTGGTAGCAACATCTATACCCTTGGGCAAATCAGAATATTCTATCTTGTCTGTTATGGCACAACAATCCCGTAGTCTTCTTCCCTCCCCTTTAACAAACCCTGGAATTACAGCAGACCCATGTGGTTCAAGAGGTATGGCATGTTCATTCGCAGATTGTACCTGTTCAGTTTGCCACTGTTGTTTGGGCCCCTTCTCTAGGTATGTAAAAGCTGAAACCCAGGCTGGGGTTACCTGTATCTGTTTAAGGTAACCGACCCCATACTCAGTACACAGTCTATCTCGGCATTGCATCAACATATTTGTCCCTATGAGAATAGGCACTTTTAAATTATAATCAGTGTCTGGAACAACAAGGGCTAGAATGGAAATATGGCCTTGAGCAGCACTTGAAATCCTAATGTCCACCTCAACAAAGCCCAGGACTGGAATACTGTGACCCCTGCACCCTTTATATGAAGCAAATGATCTATCTCCTGCATCGGTATTTCGCCTAAGTGACTTTGATAGAAATGGTATGCAATTGTTGTTACTTGCGACCCTGTGTCGATGAGGCCCCGACTCAAAACCCCATTCACTGTCACAAACCCTTCGTTAGCCTCTCCAATTATGCGTGACAATGTATGTCCTGATTCCTCGACACTCGGAGGACCAATAACACTGCGGCCACCTATCTTCCTCCTTCTGGTAGGGGGCCATTCTCGTTTAACTGGTCGGTACACCGTGCAGCTATGTGGCCAGATTTTCCACAGCGAAGGCAGGCGACCTCATTAGTGCAGTCTCTTGCCATGTGGCCAGGCTTCAGGCAGCGGTAGCATTTGCGTTGGTCACTTCGAGACTGTGATGGGTTTCCAGGAGGTCGTCGGGGATAAGCCTGCGGTGACTGATGACGCTCTAGTTGCCTGGTGAGCTCCACTATTTGTGCCTTCAGCTTCTCTACCTCTTCAAGAGCAGATGGAACCTCAATAGCTGCTTGCTGTGCTACCCTCGGCCCCTTCACCATCTGTTTTGCGTGCTCCGAATCCTCCTGCTCAGCAATCCGTGCCAGACGAACTAGGGCATCAAAGTCACGAACTGAATCCTTCTGGTGCCTGATAGCAACCTTCACTTTTTCATCTTGAAGACCCATCCAGAAAACCACCCGAAGGGCTTCATCTACTGCTCCCTGAAGTATTCCACCCCTCTCTTGAGCTTTGCGAATAGCAACTTCTAAACGGTTTCCGAACTCTGCCACGGTTTCACTAGCTATCTGCTTGGTGTTGTAAAACTGCTGCAGCAAACTTGCACCAGATTCGACTGTGCCATACCTTCCCTCTAATTTCTTAAAAATTCCATCGATGGAAGCCTCCAAGCCCAAGTGCATTGTCAGTTGGGCTGCTTCTCCCTCGTAGTGAACGGCGAACAATGGGTGATAGGATAGTGTCACTATAGCCACCCCTTCTCAGGCACTTGACCTCATAGACCCAGGATTCAAAGGAAACCTCCGACCTTTGGTACCTTGTCCCCAGAAAAGGTGAAATACGTGGGGGCGGCACGTACGTTGCGGGGGCTGGTTGAGTTGTTGTGGTGGACGTAGTTCCAGAATTGGTTGGTGTCTGTATTATAAATCCCTGCGACCGCAGCATTTTCATTGCATCTTCCATGGCGCTCGAAACAGCATTTTGGTCAGAAGTACCCTGTTTAACTGTCATTTTGACTTGGTTAAATTCTGTCCCATTCATGATTCTTACCGCTTCCTTCGCAGCAGATGCCTCAGAATACTCACATATAAGCTCTGGGCCCTCCCCGTTTAATTTGAGAGAAATTACCTTCCCTACCCTCTCAAAATGCTTCTGCAAATCAGCCAGGTTAGTGGAAGTGGAAAGCCCCGAAATAAAAATAGATTTTTGTTGAAAAGCCATGATATCCTCCAAATGGTCTCCCAATTATGATAAAATATTAAGCAACTGGCCTAGATCTTACTCAAAATAACTCTAGAATGGTGCATCAATACAATAAAGGATAGAGGGTTCAATCTCTACTAAAGGCATAGGTTAAGTTATCCAAATATGCAAACATCCATAACTGAGGGTGCTATTACGATCTCAACAAACATTAAATAACACATGCAAAATGAGTCTTTGCTGGCACCAATGTGTGTTGGGCATTAATTTCCTGAAAACAATACGATATAATGCGCCTCAAGTCCCTCATCGGGCGCCAATGAAGCCGGCTTTAACTGAATGAATTAAGCAGTTCTACAAGGGTTAGCCGCTTTATTAATTTATTTTGGGTTGAAGTACGCAAATGAAGTCACCTTATGTGCCCTTCGATCAAAATTGAAATCGTGGGGATAAATTTAACAACGAACACACTTACTTGTGCCAGCAAAGAAAACATAACAATAAATTTCAAGCTTTTGGTAAAGAATAATATATTTACAGGTGGTATAAAATAAGACAGAACTTACATGAATGATGCCGCGCTGACCCCAACTCTGCAGAATTCACACATAATCCCTCACAAAATTAATTATTTCACAACAACAATAATTTTGGTGGCCACCACAAATAAATTCCTAATTAAATGTTACTTCTTGTTGTATCCCCGAGGAATGGTTGATCTTTAATCTCCAATGCCGCAGGATTCAGCTCCTTGTCATCTCGTCTTCTGGACAACCTTTGTGATCCCCTTCCCTGGTTCCTTTAAGTTACGTAGAATTTGTTATAAAAACCTCCCACAGTCCGGTAAATTATTCTGGGTAAGTATAGCGAACTGGAAATTCCACTTTCACAGCGGCTGTCTAATATGGTGGGGATAAAAGAAAGTTCTATTCCTTTCTTCCACAAGTTGCGAATGAATGGAGAGTATCTATCAACAGGTGCAATCCCCTTGAACAGGTTTACAGATTTGATAGTTTCCTTTCATAAATTCAACACGAACTGGTTGATATTTTCCTTTAATAAATTCAACACATACTGGTTTCTTCAGTATCTGGGCTGCAATTGAAGCTAATGTAATAATAAAGTTACCTCTGGTCGATGAAGTTAATGAAAATATAGTACTAGCTTTTCAGAAGGTTGCAAGCTCCGGCCCTATGTTCTCCTCCAATTCAACAAAAGAAAATTAAGTAATGAAGGTAGCTTCTCCTAGAAGTTAAGTCCAGAGATTTTTGGCTAATTAACGTCTCTTCTCTTGGAAATCAAATTTACAGCAATTTTATAAAATAAACATCCCTCTTCATGGAATTTTAAATATAGAGCCTAAATAGATCTGCTTTTCTTCTTAATAATACTTCTCCTCTCCTCCTCTCTCTCCTTCTCTCCTCTCACAGCCTCCTCTCTCCTCAGTGCCCAGCCAACAACTCATGCTTCCTCCTCAATCCCTTTGTTCCCAACCCAAGCTATCCCATAGTAATTTCTTAACTTATTCTTTACCCATCCCAGCATGCCCCTCTCTGCATAACATTAAAAGGACCCCTGTTGCTACCCACTTGTTCCTCCCAATACCTTTGAACTTGATGACTAACTAATTATGCAGCAATTGTGGTCACCATACCTGCTGTACAAACTGACCACTACAGTGTGGAGGCAATGTCTCTTAAAATGGTCCATTATCATGCCTGAGTGAGCACAGCAGATTAAGCACTGGGCCCAATCTACATGCACAATACACTGTAACTACAGTGTACTGCAGTGCTGAACCATCTACAAGCTATTTACAGGTTAAAGAATAGAAAAACATTAAAGTACACAAGAAAAGCTTTACAAAAAAAAAATAAATGGCAGAAATCTGCAATCAGCACCAGCTGGTTACATTAGATTTTTAGAATTTTCAATGTAAAAAATTGTTGAAGGGAAATCTGCCTCTCGGTCATGGCCTCGCACGCCTATTCACGATAAAACTTACAACTGTCAAACAGCCTATGTATGCCTATATCCGTTACCCAATTATGAACCATGTCCCACCCCCACCCCCCCCCCCATTCACCTTGTACATCTGCGCGTCGCCACTTGAGATCAGCACGTGACCAAAGCAAGACCAACGCATTCATCAACAGTCGGATGCCATATGCACACTACATACCTGACAACTAGTACAATTTTAAAATAGTTTTTGCAATTACAAATTTCCAATAGATATCACGAATGATGGTCCCAAAATTACGATTTCACTATTCAGCATACCATCTCCTCTTTTGCTATTTCTGGTCAAATGTCCGTATATTTCAGTAGAAACTGACGCTGTGAGTGAAGATATTGTAATGATGTATTTTTATTTTTTTTTATTTCAATTTTTAGTTAACTTTTTTCACAAGATTGATTTTCCAGGGGGGGGGGAGGGGGCAAGTGCCCCCCCTTGCCCCCCCCCCTTCCGGACGCCCATGACTTTGAGTAAGATTTTACTTTTGGTAACAACGCTAACGTTTATAGTGAAGCTACTCTCAAGAGCAGATCCGACTGACACTTTGAAGAAGGTGAGCTGAACTAGAAAGGGAAAGAAAAGGCAGTTGACGGGCAACTAGATGTTGTCCTCTGAAGGAAAAATGTAGGCCCAATCCTGCTTGAAGGGTTACCTGAGCTGTGCGCCACCTTCAATTGACGTCGTCGGAAGTGTGAAGAAAATTTTGAAACCAGAATGCAAAATGCATTGAGGTTTCGATGATACATACATGCTCTTTTCAATAAAATGCTACATTTCTTGTAACAATTGCAACTGGTGACCCAAAGTGACCTTTGACTCCACCTGTAAATAACTGGTTTTCCTTTTAACCAAAACATTTCTATATTCAAAAAGCCAAATTTCATACTGTGCCTTAAGATATTCTGCAAACAAGGTTTTCAGAGTAATAATGAAAGCCATCCATGTTTCGTTCCTTGAGCTATCCTAAACAGGTTTTTCTGAGTTTGACCCCCTATGACCCCAAATGACCTTTGACCTTTACCAAAATCAATAGGGTTCACATCATAACGCATCAACATATCAAGTTTGAAATTAATCCAAGTTTCCTATCTTGAGATATAGTGTAAACAAGGATTTGGGGGTTTGACCTCACGTGACCCCAAACGACCCTTGACTTCCACCAAAATATATAGGATTCTTCTTTACATTATAACCCATCAACATATCAAGTTTGAAATGAATCCAAGTTTCCTACGGTGAAATATAGTGTAAACAAGGATTTCAGGATTTGACCCCATGTGACCCCAAAAGACCTTTGACCTCCACGAAAATACATCGGGTTCTTTCGTATATTATAACGCATCAACATATCAAGTTTGAAATTAATCCAAGTTTCCTACCTTGAGATATGGTGTAAATAAGGATTTCAGGGTTTGACCCTATGTGACCCCAAATGACCTTTGACCTCCACCAAAATTTATTGGGTTGTTTCTCACATCATAACGCATCAACATATCAAGTTTGAAATGAATCCAAGTTTCCTACCTCGAAATATAGGGAAAACAAGTATTTCAGGGTTTGATCTCACGTGACCCCAAACGACCCTTGACTTCCACCAAAATATATAGGATTCTTCCTTACATTATAACGCATCAACATATCAAGTTTAAAATTAATCCAAGTTTCCCACGTTGAGATAAAGTGTAAATAAGGATTTTGATTTTTGACCCTATGTGACCCCAAATGACCTTTGACCTCTACCAAAATCAATTGGGTTTTACCTCACATCATAACGCATCAACATATCAAGTTTGAAATGAATCCAAGTTTCCTACCTTGAGATATAGTGTAAATAAGGATTTCAGGGTTTGACCCTATGTGACCCCAAATGACCTTTGACCTCCACCAAAAATAATTGGGTTGTTCCTCACATCATAATGCATCAACATATCAAGTTTGAAATTAATCCAAGTTTCCTACCATGAGATATGGTGTAAACAAGAATTTAAGGGCTTGACCCCATGTGACCCCAAATGACCTTTGACTTCCACCAAAATCAAAAGGGTTCTTCCTTACATCATAACGCATCAGCACATCAAGTTTGAAATTAATCCAAGTTTTCTACCATGAGATATCGTGTAAACAAGAATTTTGGTTTTTGACCCCCGGTGACCCCAGATGACCTTTGACCTCACCCATAATAAATAGGGTTCTTCCTCTCAGTATGGGGTATCTGTGTACCAAGTTTAAGAACTGTAAGATCTTCCCTTCTCAAGATATCGTGTAAACAAGCAAAGTGTCACAAACACACACACCCATACACACAAATACACACACACACACGCACATACACACATACATACACACACACGCCATCATGAATGCATAGGTTTCTCTTTTCATCGAAACCAAAAACGCACCCCCACAGCCGGAAATGGCATTTCCAAGGTTTTTGCGATATTTTCATTTGAAAAACATGGATATTTACTGACTTTTCTTTTCAACAGAGGAATCGAATCCGAAAAATTCATAGTCACACTCTGACTGCAGAAGACGTATTTTTTGAAAAATCTAAAATCTCAGTGGAGGGGCACACGGGGGGGGGGGCGATTTTTCAGGAGGCACGTGCCCCCGCCCCCCCCCCCCTCCCGGGCGAGACGCCACTGATATTCCCTGTAGTTCTTCGTCAAACTCTGATTGTCAGAAAAAGTCTCAGTCATACCTGTAAGTACATATCAATTGCTCAATCATTCGTTAGACGTCACTGACCTTATAAAGTATATTCATGTCAAGTAGAGCAATATTTTGCACTGTTCAATGAGCAATTACAATTTCATTCGTAAAGCGTCACATTGAGTTGATTCTGCTAAATTTCGACACCTTATTTTTTTTCAAAACTGCTAAGTTTTCTTCACATTTTATAATGGTAGATATATAGTCAAACTTAGCAATCCCCATAACCTAAATACAAATAAATGATTTATGTGGGAGCCCTTTAGAGATATAGTTCTTTTCCCAAAATTTGTAACCAGACACTTTTTCAAACTATGCATGAACTGTTACAACCCACGATATAAGAAAACGATTCAAAACAGAAACAGTCAAACTATGCGTTTAAAACCTGACAATGTGGCAACATCCTAGACTGGCAACACTATGAGGCAAAGGCCTCTCCAGTCTGACAACACCCTCTCATACCTGAACCAGGTATCCAAGTAAGAAAGAAATTTGAAAATTGTTTCATTTTTGTCCCGTATCGTGATCAGTCTTTTGAGACATCGCGGCCCCATAGAAAATGGAGCCCGATCTCAAAGGAAGGAAGGAAGTAGACACAGGTTCCATGCAGTCAACGTCCTTATTGGTATTTGTCGGGTAGTGAGTAATCTTTATCTGTCTGTAGTTTCCACTTTAACTTCGAGACCAAACAAATATAGTTTCAAAGTCAATCCATTATTGACCTATATCTTGACATATAAAGTCGTATGCGGATCTTGCCTGTCACCAAAGTGTCCTTGACCCAGAAAGGATCCTCAAACGTAGCCTATGTGAAACCGTCTATAGGCTTTCTTTAGTCACTACTTACAAGATACTGAGCAACAGCCAACAATATTTAAAACATGAATTATTCATGAATATTCATCAGACTCAGATAACAGTCTGTCGACAACATGAACCAAAGAAACCACTTTGGTCCTATGTTAGCATTCTTTTATCAGTTTATCTTCATTATGGGTGTCAAAAAACAATTGCAAGGAATATGGATATTTTAAAAGCTGATTTCTATCATATTTTCATTGGTCGAGAAGTGACATGTTTATAGACAAAACTTGCATATTTCCACGTTTCTCAGAATTGGTCCCATTGACCAGTGGAGGCATGTCGCCGCGTGGTTCGCTCGGCTAGGCGCCCACCAGGCGATTGGCTACGTCACGGTTTGATAGTATTTTCATGATGCATTATTCCCGGATTACAGTTGCATTTCATACATAGCGAAAGCCTTATTTGACATTTTTTGTTCTCGTAAGATAAAGTAAGACAAAAAATAAAACCATCGTGTCTGCTGTTTGGACTTTCTTCAGTTCTTGTCTTCGGGGTTACCAGTCGATTTTGCAGGTTTTAATTTTCTGAAATGCGATATTTTGTTCGTGACGGGTAATTTGTGATTGTGGCATATTTATATAGTTTCTCCAATTGCCAAAGAAGTTTGATAATTCATCAAAATTTTCAAGTAAGCTACAGTTTCTTTGATCACATGGGGAACATTTTATATTTAACCTCCGTCAGAGGATGAAATATAAACTCAAAATCAAGTTTGTCTTTGTTGAAGGCATGTAAACTATGTGAAAGAAATTACCCATTACCAATCTGGAAACTTTTTACAAGAGCAAGGATTTGAAAACGAAAATATAACCTTACGAACTTCACTATAACAGTATAATAAAGTCTTCCATGGCAGCAGAAAGTGATGACATGCTTTTTATATTCCGGGGTTCTGGTAATACCTCCAACTGGTATAATATGTTTTATTGTTTTTAATTTATTTCCTGTTCATAAAGTAACACAACTAAAAACATAAATGGTTAGATAATTTTATTTTTTACAGAACTGCCTATTTCTGCAGGTTGAAGTGTATAACATCGAGAAGATATATGTATAGATCTGCGAAACACAACATACCGGTACTGACTATTGGTCAGGAAGCTTCCCGCTCCCTGGTTGGCCGGGGTCAAGGGGATCAGAATACCCGTCACGTTGGCGAGGTATCTAGGGAGTGATATATCTTATTTTAATATCTTATTTTAATGTTTACTTACTTATAACAATCTTTCCCAGGGAATGATTTAGAACATACCTCAAACTAGAAGAACTAGAAGACCTAAGCGCTTGTCTCGGTGAATCTTTTTAAATTTCGCTTTTGTCTATGAAAGATCACGTGACACACGTTCTGTCCTTTTACAGCACGAATCCAGACAGTCTTGGGATGGTCTAATTTTAGTTGGACATAACTGGGGACCATTATCTTTAGTCTTTCAATTTTCTCGCTTTCAATTTCCTTGCTTACTTGTGTCATATGAGCGAGTGCACACTGAATTGTATCTTGATTCCCGGCTTCAATTTCACTAGATGTGAGGGTTTGAAACTCATGCAGACAACAAATGAAGACGATTTCAGGCTGATAGATCCCTCGAATGGCTCCCTTCCCTACAGTTACTAAAGACGATTGCCGATCGGATTTGTCTATTAAAAGATCACGTGATACGCGTTCTCCTGTCCTTCTACAGGAGGCAAGTTGTAATCTTTCGCATCATATTCCAAAACGCGTGAGTTTTAGTTGGGTTCGTCCTCGTGGCAAGTATGCATAATAGTAAGGAGTACAGGAACCCAGGGATTAAGGAAATTTGTGTTCCTTCTGGCAGATTGTCTTTATGCAAAACTCCGTTTCTCCTCCTGAAAGAAAATATTTTGCAATCCCACCACCTACAAAGACCTTCCCTATCTACCAACCTGTTTCTATGTTTGCCTACCCATGGCTTTGAATAATATTTCATCTCATTTACCTATTTCCCACCGAGACTGTATACGTTCACTAAACACCAGTTCTGTATACTTGTATACATGTTTGGAAAGAGTTTTCTGAGGGCGATGGACTAACCACGCCAACACTCAAACTAATTTGAGTGAATGCCGCTGGATTGAGAAAAATAATTATGAAATGGCGCGATGAGTTCCTTGGAGGTGAACCTCGCCAGTAATTAATCCAACACGGCTGTGGCTGCCGTGGGGATGTCTGGCAGCACCCGGCTTAGATTTCATTTTATTGATCGGATATAATTGAAATAACTGACAACAATGATAATTGTCCTCCAGTTGTTATACTCACCATCAGAGAGTTATTTTGCTTACACAAAACCCTCAAGTGTCGAAGTTTTCTATTTTTAAGATGCAAAGAAGTATTCATTATCTTCGAACTAATTTTTCTTTTCATATACTCGTGGGAAAATAACACATTTGTTCCCCCTATCCGCCGGGTGAGTGAGTCAGAGAGCAAATATGGGGAACACCAGTGATTCATGCAGCGAATTATGTTACAAAACTTGAGAACAAGGTTGACAAACCTTGAATGAAAGATACTCTTTTAAAAGATATTTTTATAACTTTGTGGTGGAGGACCTGCTGTTTTGGCACACTCCAGTTCTGGCATCCCTGACACCTGGGCAACCTCATGCCTAAGGTTTATTGACACGATAATGAAAATAGGTGAAAATATGCGGTGATTGTAGGTAAACATTTCATGTTTCTTGGGCCCTCTTACTTCAGAGAAATTTTGCGCTTAAAATGTACCGACGTTGCATGCCAAAAACAATAGATTTAATCATCATCACTTCAACCCAAATCCACCGGCATTAGTTTTATCTCCTCAAAACGTTGAGCAGTATGAGGGTTATGAAGGTGGCATCATTTGAAATTCTGGGTGAACAAATTGTGCTTGAGTAAGAAATAGCTGATTTATGAAGTTATTCAGCATTTCAATTAAACAATGTAATTGGCATTGGAAAATACGAGATCGGGGAGGCAGGATGATAGACTGCCCTCCCAATTATTTGCAAAATCTGAATTTTGGGCAAGGGTCTGGAAAACTTCGGGCATCCATTTTAGTCTTAAAAATCTGACATACCTTGATTTTAATTATATGACTTGCTCAAATTCTTTAAAAAATGTCCCGAAAAAAAGAACAGTAGTCAGGGTAACATTTTCTTAAAAAAATCAAATGTAATTATTAAATTTTGCGACACTTGGGCAGCCAATATACAAAAGAGAATTGTTCCTCAGCCTCACTTCATAATCTTGCAACTTAATAAAATGGTTGACTCAGTGGCGTAGCCACGGGGGGAGGGGGGGACTAGGGGCCTAGGCTCCCTAGATTTTATTCAGGCCCCCCAGATTTTTTGTGTCCTGATAAAGTAATTGGGGGAAAATAAGATGTTTGAACGGAAATAAACTTTGAAGTATTTCCTTCAAAAACGGTAAATAAATAAAATGTGCAGCAATTAAGAAAACATGCATGAATGTGTGTGAAACACATTTTGTGCGCACGTATGAAATCAAGTAATAACTTCAAAATGCCTACTTTCACTAAATTGGATACCGCCGTGATCTGCACTGTCGTTTATTGCATTTCACTTCGAAGATGAAACGAACGTCTCGAAGACAAACTCGAATGTGACATTGTTAGGTTAAGACCCTTTCTGCCTTTCGGATTTCTGGTTAATTTACTCACAAAAAGCAATCATACACTGGAGACCATTCTTACAAGACCATTCCTATACTTTATCATACACAAAATATGCCGCAAGGGTACGGTACTGCCTTCGAATAATTCTTCCCTTCCAGCCTTAACCAGTAGGCCTATGTCGTGCCTCACACCGGTCCCTGACAAGTGCCACCGGATTTTTTTTTCGACAAGTCCTCTTTTCACCGGGCGGATTTGTAAAATGTCTACAAGGTCCGGATTTCATGTGTTTCCCACATGGTCCATACTTCTGCTTTGCCGTTTAAATATTTTGAGAGATTTACTCGTAGTATTTTAATTTTGACTACGTGATGACCAATGACTGAACAAAAAAATGCACCATTTTCATCTAGACACCACTGAAAACCGGAAAAACTGTTTCTTTGGCAGTTTGGCAGTATGTATGTCACTTGTAAAATCTCTACAAAGACTAAAAATGAGTATTTTGAAATTTTTCATGCTCCCCAAAAAGGAAAATCCTAAAACGTAGGCCTATAATCAGTTCAAAGTTTTGCCAAACATAGCACTATTTTGCATCTAGGAAATCTAACGCAAAGAAAGTTTCTCAGAGGGGGACACAACTACTTTTGGTTTTCCTATTAAAGCTGAAATCCATTCAAATATTGCCGCATTTGCGATCTACGTCCTCCTGAAGTTTACAATTTTTCCCAAGGGAAAGAGAGATACCGGTTCTCTTTAGTCTCATCCCTCCAGGCCACATAAAATGCCCAGTTTGGGGTCCCTAAAAAGTGTAGATATTACCATTTTCCATACATTAATTTTTAAATTCTCATTATTTGAGAAGTGGCAGACATGAGATTAATATTTCAAGGCTGGGTACATCTAGCTTAAAACAGGTGGGAACTGCCGTTTCTGGCCATCTGGAGGGTTTGCAAAGCCCAAAATTTTCTTGTACTCTCCGCGCCAACTGATGGTGGCGCTCCGCTTAGATAGCCTTGCCCTGCCTAACAATAGGAGGTACCAGCCCCCCCCCCACTTGTTTCCTAGGCCCCCTAAAAATTCCATCCTGGCTACCCCACTGGGTTGACTGTTCGAATTCTTTTAAACATTTGCAAGAAAATAAATAGTACCTTACGTTAAGAGAATAGTCCAAAGAATTTTTTTTTTGATATGTTAAAGGAGAACTTAAAGCAAAAAAAAAAAAATCAATTTTAACATGTGAAAGAAGAACCAAATCTACTCAGTGTGGTGAAATTTCCATCCAAATCGGACATGTATTCCATGAGATATTAACAACTGAAGTGACTGGATTTGTGTCCCAAAGTGATATTGAGGGCAGAAGAGATTACATCACTTCCTCACATTGACAAGGAGTGTTTTGTTTCCCTTTGTTTTTTCAGACTGATGTGCTGACATTGAAGTTAATAGGAACGGGACTTCTCCAAGGGGATAGCAAAGTTTGAAAATTTCTCATGCTACTCATGCAATCACATTTTGATAACGAAGGACTTTTGAGGAGAAAATAGGCTGTAAAGTTTAAAGTAAAAAAAAGACTGTCCATTGAATGTGGGGATATGATGTCATATGTGCTTCCTTCAAGTTCAAGGTTTGTTGAAAATGTGACAACTTAAGTTACTTTCTCATATCTTGAGAACCACATATCAGATTTCAATGCAAATTTCACGAAAATGCTAAGAATAAGTACCCCTCTAATATTATCAATACTTTTTTTTTTTTTTTTTTGTCCTCCATTTATTCAAATATTTTCCGGAAATAATTCAATGTAATACATAGTTGTTAAAGTAATCCAATTATTAAATGACGTTATCATCAATTCAAATTTGAAAAAAACATTTACAAGTAGGTATCTGTCCGAGTCGCACTTAATAATACAAACGCAGATGACATAAATTTTGCATCTTCTTACAACGATCGACTCCATCATATATTAATACCTGTTAAATTTTAAACATCATACTTAAGAAATCATAAATCAAAAAATCTCATTATCGATACTAATAAACCATTACACATATCAAACACTTCTTTCAGTTCTACGTAGGACACCATAATGCTCTATCTTAATCCTTTTTGTTAACTATTCTTTTAAATTCTCATTGCAAATTATTGAAATACAAAAACAAATTACACAAATTTATATACATCTTCCTACTTCGATCGACCCCTATATGCCTACATATGTACATGTGGGTTTATATACTTTATAATCAAATACTTTATATAATAATATATCATTAAACAAAAAGCTAATTATCAAAATCAAATAAACCATTACACATATTGAAAGCTTCTTTCAGTTCTACATAAGACACCATATTTTTCTTTCTAAACTTTTTGTGTTGATTATATCTTTCAATTCTCATTGCAAACTTAAATTTGTGAAAAAATACATCGATATTTGGCAGCTCGCCTTGTCTCTTACAATGATAAATATAATTCTTCATGTTTAAAATGAGATAATTAAATGGGTGAATAGAACCTTTCCCGAATCCAAAGAAAATATCATACTTAGAAAAAAAGAATTGTTTCCTTAAGAAAAGAAATTCAACATCAAGAATAAAGGCTGAAGTAATACTGCAGTCCCAAAAAAGGTGTTCAAGGCTTTCTATTTCTATTTTACAAAAGGAACATTGGTCACATTCCACCTTCCCCATGGCATACAAGAGCTTATTCGTGGCGATAATCCTATGAAGAAAACGGTATTGAAAGTACTGTAACTTAACGTCAGAGGCGACCTTTCTAGACATGTTGAAAAAACTCTCCCAATCATTTGTTCCAATATCTACGTATTGTCCCTTCCATTTTTGATTCCTTGCCGAAGGCAGGCAAGGAATCTATGCGATGGTGATGTCGTGTGTGTGTATGTGTGTGTGTGTGTATGTGTGTGTGTGTGTATGTGTGTGTGTGACGCCTGCTTGTAAACACGATATCTCAAGAACGGTAACCCCCAGGGATCTCAAACTTGGCATGTAGATTGTCCATATTGAGTAGATGGTCCCTATTTTTTTTGGTGGAGGTCAAATGTCATTTGGGGTCACCAGAGGTCAAAATGTAAATACCTTGGAAATTGCTTGTAAACACGATATCTCCAGAAGGAAAAATGTGAGCAATCTCATACTTACCTTGCTGATTGTCCATATTGAGTAGATGGTCCCTATTGTTTTTGATGGAGGTCAAAGGTCATTTGGGGTCACCAGAGGGAAAAAGGTCAAAACCTTGTAAACACCGTATCTCAAGAAGGGTAAATGTGAGGGATCTCATACATAGCAGGTGGATTGCCCATATTAAGTAGATGATCGCAATTATTTTTGGTGGAGGTCAAAGGTCATTTGGGGTCATCAGAGATGAAAAGCTCAAAAACTTGTAAACACCATATGTCAAGAAAGGTAAGTGCCAGGAATCTCATATTTACTGAGTGGATTGTCCATACTGAGTAGATGACCCCTATTGTTTTTATTGGATGTCAAAGGTCATTTGGGGTCATCAGAGTTCAAAACATCTAAACCTTGCAAACACTATATCTCAAAAGAGTATATAACTGTTGAAGTTAATATCCATGAGCGGTTAGGGTGAAAGGGTAAGAATCATTTGGCATGTGTAATGTAATAGGCATAGGGTATATAATTTTTTGGAACAGTTTATTAACTTCACTGTGTAAATTCTTTAGTGAGGTAATTTTGAAAATGCATTTGTAAAGTACTGAAGCAAACTCATAGGAAGAAGTTCTAAGGTGCACAAAAAGGCACATCACATGGTAGTTACTGTACAGTATGTTGATTCTGGCATGAAATTGTGCCCTGTTATTACATTAAGTTACAAGTATTAATACATGAAAAAGTGGGCAGAGCAAAATATAAAATCTTAAAAGGCAAAATCTGCTCGTCAGGCTGGCATACATGCTTCAATGCTCATGGGTATGCTAATTTTGCAGCCACAAGTAAATAGATTTTCATGAAACTGATGTGGAACATGTGAGTTTAAACAGTCTGTATACAAGGGTCATTTAGGGACATAGTCTGAAAATATTAGAAGATGCTTCTATGCACACTAAGTAGATGACTGATATGGAACTTCAAAAGTATAAACTTTGAACAGAGAGTACTCTGTGTGATGCACAAGAATCTCTTTTATAACATACCTACATTGCTTTTTCAATAACCTTAAAGAAAACCTGAAGAAAACATTAAATTTAGTGGCAAAAAGTGCTAATATTTGACAAACCTTGTGCCTACTGTCCTCATGAGGACATGTGCATGCAAGCATGCATTAATTGGAAGTGGGAATTGATTAATTAGATATACCACAGTTAGTTAGTTTTACAAAAAGAACCTAATTTACACTGATCATTTGGTATCAAATACCCTTCAGCGCACATGAACTGTCATTGCCTAATAGAGTGAATCAAATTGTGACTGACCCATTCTTTGCCATTTGGTCACAGTTATCTTGCCCAATTTTTCACAGTTGACTGCCAGTTATCCCCACAGTGTCCTGAAGGATTACCTCATACAAACATACAGCTCAATTGACTTAAGCTTTTTACTGTATAAGTGGTGTTAATTGACTCTTATAAACCCTCTGAAGAAAGCTTATTTTTATCTCAGTACATAACCATGACAGCCCATTGTTTGTATATACTCCTGTTTCCTGCCATTCCCTGCAGGCATTCAGTACTCTTTTTGTGGTCAAAATGTCAGACTTCCATGAAAGTCACACCTCTGCTAAATCCAGCATAAAATAACTGTCCACATTATCTTGTCTCATCTGACCACAAATAAAAGTTGTTTGCCTAGCCATTGTCTGGAGATGGAGAAGTTCATGTACACTGATCAAGTTTCTAAACTGAAAGTTATCTTAGAAATACTGTAGATTGACACCCTTCAGAAATTAGTGTCCTTTACATAGAAGCTGGTGGAATTGAACAAAAAGTGTGTTTGTATAAGGAATTTTGTTGAACAAACTTTAAACATTGGTGTCTGTCTACATTGGTGTTTCTGCTTTACAGTTTCAATATGCTCTACAGTGATTATTTGTCACTTAGTTTCATACTAGAATTTGTTTTAAATTTTTGATAGCATAAAATGTATCAGCACACTACTTGCCTCATCTCTGCTTATATCTGGATAACTGCACCAAAAAAGTAACCCCTGTGCAAAGGATTATGTAGCTATGTCAAATATCATCATCGAGTGGGAATTCTTGTCTCACATTTCATTTTTATCCATGTCACTATCCCCCCCCCCAAAAAAAAAAGTGTACCATAAAGCTTAATGCATAGAACCATTGCTTCAAGATGACCCTTTATGACACTTTTCAAAAGTATTAAGATTTTATTTTGCATTGCTGCTATCATTTAAAAGTAGTTCAGGTAATAAGAGCAAGCACAATGTTGTATACTGTGTATCAAACAAGGAAAACTTGTACTGTATGTTATGCTGTACCTACAGTATAAGTAGACAAAAGACGAATTAAAAGTCTTGTTAAATTATGGATTAATAGGGATATCTGCTTTTGTTAATTTGCAAAGGATACCATAGACAATGGGTGGGGCATTTCCCCCATAAAGCAAAAATTGCTGTCAGTAATAGCCAAGGTTACACATCTCTATTCAGATGTCTCTTTAGGCTTGGTCTCACATACCCCCCAACACCCAGTGTTAACTCGTGTTTACAATCAGACAAAACCACAGGCTAACCCTGTGTTTTCCAGTCTGTGTTCTCACGTACCCAGTGTTTCGTTGATTGGATAGTGTTACCATAGTAACGAGACCAAATATTTCACACACCGATTACAGCAAAATGTAAGAAAATACCTGTCATCAGTGCTATAAATACCTGTGACCTTGCTTGATTAAAACAAACACGATGTTTAAAACTGCTTAACCCTGCGATTTGAGGTGGATTGAAATTTAAACACCGACCCCGCGTTAACCCACGTTCCCGCATTACTCGAGCGTGTGGTAATACAGTGTTACCTCGAGCGCAGGGTATGTGAGAACACAGTATTTGATCCAATGCTTGTAGGAGAGTGTGTCGATGAGGGCTTGTTGAAACACTAACCTCAATGCAGACTTTTCGAAACATAGAGGCATCGGAACATAGAGACTTCAGAATGGAGAGCTGTCCCCATTGACCAAACTTTTGATAAAAATGGTTTCAAAATACCGCTTTATCAAGTAATGAGACAGTTTTCTGGAATATTAAAGCTGTGTGAGAAATTCCTCTTGTGTGTGGAGATCAAAGGTTTGAGGTGACAGTCAGGTTAAACTTTGTAGACATAATATTTTTAGGGGGATAACTGTGAGGGATCTCATACCATGGTGGAAGTACTTCCATACTCATTCTGTACTAAGCTTAATTTTGAATTACTCATGTTGATGGACATGTTGGTAAGGTGATCACTATTGTTTTTAAGGGGTCAAAAGGTCATTTTGGGTCACATGAGGTCAAAATGTTTGGACCGTACTAGTATTATATCTCATTCAAGTAGGATAATTGTATGGGATCTCATGCATGTCATGTTTGTTTCCATGTTTGCTATGATATATCATACGGCAAGGAATCACTAAGCCTGTTGGCTTTCTAGTTTAACAGCTGTTGGTTCAGTGACATTTCGCTTAGCTTGTAAATTATATATGTATTGTGAAACCCGTGGTGCGTGTAATATTCTCTCTAACAAATTATCATTACTTTCTGGGTCATCAAGCTGAAATCCAGCCATTTTCCAGCTTCGTGGTATACTATGAATTAAACCAAAAAATAGGGGAAAGGGGAATCTCTCGATCTGGAAACGGTGGATGAATCTATTAAAATCTAGTGGTTTTCCTTCTTGATCAAAAAGGTCTCTTACATATAACACATTTTTCTTATAAAGCTGGTGATATATAACAACGGAATTATTAATACGGATAAAACTATTATTCCAAATAATCTGATTACCGAAATTTTCAGTCGGCTCAGTAAATGAAACACTACACCACGCAGTGACGACCTCCTTTATAAAAGTATTGCGAATATCAGCGACATCATTTTTTGAACAATTACACTGAAAAAAAATTGCTTTCCTATAGCAGATAGAGATATGTCCCAAAACAATTTCCAAGGGCTCTCTGAAGTAGAACAATACCTTTTGACCCATGTACATTTAAGACTATTAATAAAACTGTGAATATGAGTGACTTTTAAACCACCTTCTTTAACAGGATTCATAATTACGGAACGTTTTATTTTGTCTGGATTTCCAGACCAAATGAAATTAAAGATTGCACTCTCAATTTCTTTAATAAAGGGTATTGGTGGACTGGGTAATACAAGAAATAGAAAAACAAGTTGGGAGAGTGCAAACGTTTTTACAATTACGTTTCTTCCAATGGGTGTAATGTCTCTTAAGGACCAACCGTTCAAAATAGTTTTCAGTCTTGAAAGTTTCGGCACATAATTTAAACGATGAAGGTCTTCTCTATTTGTAGTGAAAGTTATACCTAGGACAGTTACTGGCCCGTGCGTAGAAATAATATCGAGGTCACTAACAAATGCAGGATTACGAATAACGTAAGGGCCAAGTGGAAAAAGACTAGATTTTGAAATATTAATTGTGAGGCCAGAGGCCTCTTTCAATTCATTTAATACATGGAGAATCGTCTTTAGGGACTCCTCGGTACCATCAATAAAAAAGAAGTGTCGTCAGCGTATTGTAACAGTTTAACCTCATTATTAGCTATGGAAATACCTTTTATATTATTATTATTTATTACTTTTATGGCTAAAATTTCGGCTGCTAGTATAAATATGTACGGGCTGAGTGGGCAGCCCTGTCTCACACCACGTTGTACGTCAAAAAACCCTGAAGAGAAACCATTATTACAAACACAAGTGGAGGAACCCGTATAGAAGACCTCCACCCACTTACTAAAGGAAGTATCAAGTTTGAAATAAGTAAAACATTTGTGAATAAAGTTCCACTCAAGCGTGTCAAAGGCTTTCTCAAAATCAGCTAGAAAGATGAAGCCAGGAATATTCTCAATTGCACAGTAATCTATAAGGTCTAAAACAAAACGTATATTTTCTCCAATAAACCTGTTACTTAAAAACCCAGTTTGTTGGGGCCCTATAAGGTAATAGTAATTTTAATCTCGAAGCTATTGCCTTTGCACCAATTTTATAGTCTGTATTAAGTAAGGTTATTGGTCTATAATTCTTTAATGAAGAGGAATCTTTTTTCGGCTTCAAAATTAACGTAATGATACCTCTGGTTTGTTCTTTTGTCAGTCTACCAATCCTGTAACCATAATTGAGGGAATCGACAACTAATTGCCCAATCAAAGGCCAGAAAATTTTATAGAAATTACAAGACAAGCCATCACTTCCGGGGGTTTTATCATTTTTCATTGCCATAAGGGCTTGGAAGCACTCATGCAAAGTAAGATTGCCCTCGCTGGCCGGGCCGTTTTCATTAATTGGCTGAGTGGGAAGACCATCAAAAAAGGGGTCTGGGGTACAAGCTTTGGAAGTATATAAGGAAGCGTAAAAGCTTCTGATGTGATGAATAATACCCTCGTTACTTTCAAGAACATTATCGTTTTCATCCACTAATTTGAAAACCACGCTAAGAGATTTGTTTCTCTTTTCTAAATTTAAAAAGTACTTGGAATTTTTTCTCCCTCCTCAACCCACCTGGCACGAGAACGTATTATTGTACCTTGTAATTTGAAATTATAATAAACAAGTAAATCGTTTTGGGCCTTCTTTAACTCATCCCTCGTAACTCGGTCATCACAACTATATAGCTGTTGTTCAAGCTCAGCAATTTTATCAATAAGCTCACGTTCTTTTTGACGACGTTCGGCTGCCTTTTGCTTTGAGTACAACATACTTTTATTTCGAATTCTAAACTTTATAAACTCCCATCTAGTTGAAGGGTTGTCACCTATGGTGTCAGCAACAGTCTTAAGAATAAGGTCATTGATCATGGATACATAGACAGGGTCATTCAAAAGTGAATTATTTAGCTTCCAGTACCCTCGCCCTCGATCAAATGAGTGAATAGAAATAGTTAAATTAACAAACGAATGATCAGACTGAATACCAGGAGAGAACACAATATCCTTAACAGTGTGTATAACATGCCTAGAAACAAGAATATAATCTAACCTACAATGTAAGCCTGGGGTGACATTGGAAGTCCAAGTGAAATTCTTTACATAAGGATTGCGCTCTCTCCAAACATCAGCTAGGTCATAAGTATGCATTAATTCCAAGCATTTGTCACGAGCTTTAAAATTAGTTCTTAAATTCCCTCCCTTTTTATCAAACTCAAAATTGAAAACAAAGTTGAAATCCCCCGCCAAAATAATGGTATCGTCATGAAAAGTACTTATACGAAGAGACAAACTCTCAAAGAAATTCGGATCGTCTAAATTGGGGGCATAAATCCCCACCAAGGTGAAAATACGATCACAAAATTTAAGATCCACTAAAATGGACCGCCCGTGTGGACAAATATCAGTCTTCATTAAATCGAATGTGAGACTTGGTTTTATAAGTAAACAAACCCCCCGACTCGTAGTAAGTCCATGCGAAAAAATAATAGTTCCTCCCCATTCATGCTTCCAATACTTCTCGTCAGCTATACAGCTGTGTGTTTCTTGAATAAAGCTGATGTCAATGTTGTGTCTGTGAATGTATGCAAAGAGTTGTCTGCGCTTTTTGCTTTGTCTGAGCCCCCGAGCATTAAATGAGATAAGAGTTAAATCAGATACCATTTCATAATACAAATACTTAAAAAAATGCAGGTGGGCTCAGTAGTAAACCTGAAAGTACAGTATACTTGCACTGAAAACACAATCATTATATACAATATATACAACGTTGATAAATGGAGGTACAATATATTACCAATATATTACCAATATATTATCAATACTTGATATGACATTAAATCCTTCTTTTAAAGAGAGACATTCTGGTGAAACTTTTTTTTTATTATTTGCCATGTTCGGTTCTCCAGATTTTAGCAATGGGATGTAGCAAATTTTCTACATAGAACGAACCTGGAGCCAGTTTAATGTCACGGATTCACACTGTTGGAAAATGTTTCATTTTTATTTTTAATTTACCACTAATTTATTCCATCAAACCTTGATATGTTGATACCTTAGGTGCATCCTGAATGGAATTAAAACATTTATGTACCTTAGGGGCAAGATAGCATCCCTTATCAATCCAAGGTCAAACTAATAGGATGAAAATAAAAGAAAAAAAACATTGTCCAACAATGTGAATCTATAGAATCACACCTGCCTGCTTCAAGTTCACTTTTTATAGAAAATGTGTCAACTTTAATTGCTAATATCTCGAGAACCGAACATGGGAAATGACTGAATAATTTTCATGAAAAGTTAAAAGAATGCAAAACAATTTTCATTACATCCGGGTAGCTCAAGAAAAAGCAAATTAACCCTACTTCAATCACCCCCTGAACTTAACTTTGCCCGAAATATTAGAATATTAGGGCGAAAGTTTTGTGGGATGTGTCCAATTGCCAGATTTCACGGACAGGCAAGTAGATGCACAAGCATATCCACTCCCAGAGCCCAACATTTTGGCAGAAAAAAACATTTAAAAGTCCTCTCGTGACGTGTCATATTTCCTAATGACACCTCCTAAACGGCTGTCAAGCATGGCCGGCTCAATTTTGTCCCTTTTTCACACCAAATATGGCTACCCCTGCAGTTTCTTAGGCAAATTTCTGATCATTTTGCACTTTTTTATTTTTTTTTATTGGTTGAAACATTTCATTGCAAAAGAAAACTAAAACTAACGGCTGTTTGTATTCTGTTTACAAGCCTGGGAATACCATTTTGTTTTGCTGTATGAGGAGTTGCATATTTTGCAATATTTTTAAAATATTTTGCGCTCTCCGCGACAACTTAGCCTACCTGCGCTTCCCTTCCTGGCTATTCCGAATAGAACAAAAGGGTTGTCATTTCGAATTGAAGATAAGGGTCGTTATTCCGAATTGAAGATAAGGGCCGTTATTCCGAGTTGAAAAAGGGGTCGATATTCCGAAAAGAAGATAAGGGTCGTTATTCCGAGTTGAATATAGATACTGTACCGTAGTATGTACTGTAGAAATTGAACATAGTATCTTCGAACAAAACAAACCCCGGTTTTTCACTGGCGACAAGGGCTTTCTTTTTAATCTAACGTTTTGAGAGTCAGGAAGCCATTTGATTCATCATCGAGGACCCTATGCCAGAGTGAGGGTGGATGAACACCGGCGAACTTCGCCTTCTCTTTCCGACTAGTCTTCAGAGGTAACGAGGTACTAATCGCTCCCAATCCTGTCCCTGGGACCGCCATTTAACCCTTTACCGTTGTTTGGGTCCTTTTGAACCCATGCGGAGAGCTCGGCTGTCACACATCTTTACTGTTTCACGCGGAGCTCGAAACTGCGAGTAGCTACCCGAAAATTCGGCCACAAGAGCGAGAGAGACAATAGTTAAAGGTCACGGGGTCAATGGCCTACGGAAGCCGATGCGGGGCGGGCTACGTCTGCTTTTCCGCCCAATCCCGAGGCGCGCAAATATGCCCCGATCGGAGCACAACGGTAAAGGGTTAACGTCCCCATCCGACGGACGTAAGCGTCTTTAGCCACTTTCCCAAAGGCTGGGTAGGGGGCTGGATGGGGGTGGAGGTTACTTGCTCTGCACCACTGCTCAACAGCTGAACTGAGCAAGCGGAATAACGACCCTTCGGAATAACGAACCTTCGGAATAGCGGTCCTCTTGTTTTATTCAAAATTACGAAACTTCGGAATTACAACCCTGCGGAAAAGCGATCCATATGTTTGATTCGGAATAATGCCGACCCTTCAGAATAATGATCAGACCCCCTATCAGACACGATAACAAACAAAAAAAAATGTTTATATTCTGCTCACGACCTAGGGAATAACATTTCCGGTTGTATGAGGGTTGCGCTTTTTTTTAAATTTTTAAAAATACCGGTGGAGATGCTTCCCTTTCGGGCAGGGATTACAGAATAACAACTACTTATATTTGACTGACAAGCTTGGAGAACGCCGTTTCCGGCTCTCCGAGAGGTCGTGATTTTTCAAAACTTTCTGAAAGCTTGGTGCCAACTTAACCTCGCGCAACGCTAAGATAGTTTTTCTGGCAGGACTAGAAAATAAAGACTGCTTGGATTCGAACGACAAGCTTGCGGATGTCATGTTCTTTCCTGCTCCTCGAGTGATAGCGATTTTTCAACTTTTTAACGCTCCGTGTCAACTGATGGTGGCGCTCTGCTTAGATTTGTCAGACATTTAGATAACATTTAACGACACACCATCACGAATGTGTTATATAGTGTCATACTGTTCAAATACTGTTCTGCTTAGATAGCCTTTCGGGGAGGATTAAAATATAACAAGGGATTTTGCCTACAAGCCCAGAAAATTACGGGCCGTGTGACAGATGCAATATTTTCGTAAGTCTTTGGCTAAGATCATACGCAGTATCTGTTTTTCAACTAGTTTGGAATGGAGCCATACATAACAGACCAATGGTGTAAATGGTCTGAGGGCCGTGAGGTTGGTCAAGTGCTGTCCTTCAATGGACGTATAGCTTCTTTGGGAAGCAGTTATAGTTTGGTTTCACAGAACGGCTCTCTGCCAGAGAGTACTTCAGAAAAAGTACACTCCGTTAAAATATTCTTTCGGACAGAACTATAAACTAAAATATGTATCGTAAGTTAATAACCAGAATGTAAAAATTCATTGAGGTTTTGATCATACAATATTAGTTCTATTACAAATAATGCCATGAATGTAAACACGTATATCTGTCAAAAGTCTAATGCTATTTCATCGTATGTTAGCAAAAATAATTCTCTGTTCATATTCGATGTTGAGGTTTCATACTTGGAAAATTGTGCGCTTTGACCTTTGTTAACAGCAGAAAACAGTCATGGGGATTCTTCAGAAATGTTTGCTTTTTATCAAGTTGGACCATGGACAACTTTCAGCCTTTACCATAAACCAGGCTTTTAACCCCACATAACCCTTTACCTCCACCAAAAACAAATGGGACCATTTTCTAACCATGACACTATAGTCTACATACTAAGTATGGAATCTGTCCAAGCTTAATGCCTAACTTGAAATACTGTGTGAACAACGTTTTTAGAATTTTGACCAATATAACCCCGATGACCTTAAATTACCTCTACCAAAATCAATAGGGACCATCTTCTCACCATATCATATCTACATTAACTTTAATCTACATGCACCTTGTATGAAATCTATTCAAACTTCCTACCGGCCTTGAAAGGTCGGATTAACAAAGTTTCAGGACTTTTGGCCCCATGACCTCAGATGATATTTGACCTTCACCATCTTCTCATCATAACACATTTTAGAGCACATACCTCTAGTTCTTTTGTGGAACTATCACCCCACAAAGACTGTTATAAATATTCACTGTTCCCTAGGACTTCTGCTGAATGGAACTGCCTCCCACCCAGTATTAGGGATGACCCCATTGCGAATGGTTTTAGGTCAGGGTTGGATTCCATAAGTCTTGAAGAAATTTTTAGTAGAGCTCATTTAAGTAATTAGTTTGCTGCTCAGCCTTCTGTGCCTGCATGTTACATTCCGTTTTGCGGAGATTATGCCAGTAACTCACAAGAACCAGAACCAGAACACATCTACATAGTATGAAGTTCATCCAAGCTTCCTACCTTGAGATATCAAGTAGATAGTACTGTTAACAAGATATTCATTCCGTTTGATCCACAGTAGTGACCCCAGATGATCTTTGGCCTCCACCAAAAACAATGAAACAATAGGGTTCCTCCTCTCAATATGGGGCATCTATGTACCAAGTTCAAAAACTGTCATAAACCAGGTTTATCAATTCGATAAAGCAAGTTTTTCACCAATGAAGAGATAAACCTGGTTTATCAAATTGAAAAAGCAGGTTTAATTATCAGCCGACAGTAGGGGCGCAAATCTCTGTTTGAGAGTGGGGGGGGGGGCGAAAATGCTTATGATGTGCCCATGAGTACTAAACTGTGCACGCTTGGCGGGCACCGTGAGGGCGAAGCGCGAAGCCCCAAAGGACTCCTGGTGGGATCCAGGGGAAAAGCCCCTGTGGGGGTCCAGGGGGCGAAGTCCCCGGAAGCTCTTGTGTTCTGGCGTTTCCAAAGCTTCAGAAAAACTGTTTTCGAATGAAAAAAAACGAAAAAAGGTTACCATATTTTTAGGTCTACTCAATTTCTTTTTTTTTTGGGGGGGGGGCCAAATTACTATTTGGCCTCCCACTTTTTCACTTGAGGGGGCGAAGGCCCCCTTGCCCCTCCCCCCCCCCCCCCCCGGGATTTGCGCCCATGAGCCGACTTCAAAATCATGTTTGTCGAGGCCAAATGCTCAATAATTCTAAAATCCAAGTTTATCGAATTAATAAACCAGGTTTATCAAACTTATAAAAAAAGTCTATTGACTTTTTAAGTGAGAAATTCGGTTAACCTGGTTTGTTGACCGATAAACTTGGTTTATCAAAACAGGGAGGTGTCTAGTTACACCTCCCTGATCAAAATAAAACTTGGCTTATCAGTCGATAAACCAATTTTATCGGGTTATTGAGCATTTGGCTTGCCATGGGCGATCGCAAACATATTCCCTGTGTTAAATTCTAGGTGTTTCATTCCTACTTACTTCACAAAACAAGTTTGCAATTATGAAGAGGGACTTGTACTTCTGTGTTTCGTAGGCACATGTGTACACGTGAAGCTTGTCGTAAAACACCTTGAAAACAACACAGCTTGCAAACCCCCAAAATGACCGTGTGAAAGCCAGGCTCAAGGCCAACAAGAGTTTGGAATTGGAGTGGTAGGAGCTCCAAAGATCAAATTTTGCAACAAAATTCCTTAGAGTAAAGGCGGAAACAGACAGGACCTCTATGAAAAAATGGTGAAGGTCAGGTTTGACTTAATAGCTGGCTTTGACGCGCTGGCGTTAGGCCCCTTGGCTAACGGTATGCCTAACGTTTACGTTAGCCTCTGGTTACTCGTTATACTTAGGCCTATAGGCTATACTATAGGCTAAGCATAGTCTACAGGAGGTACGGGGGTTTCGCGACTGTAACTTAGAGCTGCGCTTAGG
This sequence comes from Holothuria scabra, assembly GCA_037179385.1. Lineage (NCBI taxonomy): Eukaryota > Metazoa > Echinodermata > Holothuroidea > Aspidochirotida > Holothuriidae > Holothuria > Holothuria scabra. The sequence continues at coordinate 18,718,615 of CM074180.1, forward strand.
ACTTTACGACTTATGCTTGTATTGTAGCTTCGAAGATACACAACATTGAATATCAAGAAATTTGTTTCTGACATTGTTTAAAGGATATGCCATGTACTGTAGGCGATGCTTACCATACATTGCAAATTTGAAGCCTTATCAAACCTTCTGTTTCGGCATTTAGAAAGCAGTGATTGGCTCATTTTACTGATCCACTCATGTTATACTCATTGTAGGGCTGTGCATTTTCGGTTAATTCACTATCCGTTTAACCGATTTTATTAACCGGCGTTTAACCATTTAACCGAAAATGACGTAATGTTCACACAATGACAAAAAGTCAACATTTCCAAAGAGCGCCATCACTTTTGTACAGGAAAGTGCAAGTCTAAAATGGTGCCGTAAGTCATGTTCGCACATGTAAGTATGTGGCAAAAATGTTGGTATTTTGCGCTGAGTTTATATCATCATTTCACAGTAAAAACCCATCCCGCATTTACTGAAGCTTTCTTCGGACCATGTGCACTTTTTAACATTCCACCAACTGTTGTATTCCCGCCTGACCCTATGTTATATTGTCAGTTATTTCATGAAACACTCCCACACCGCTGTTTTGAAGCAGCTTGCCTGCGATGCAGTGTTCAATACATGTAAAGCGCTCACGTGTGTGTCATAGTAGCGATCTGTACAATTGCACTGTAAACGGCCCACCAGCCGCAAACAGGACAACCAAGCCCTATTTTCTTGCATAAATTAAGGAATTCCCAGCATTCCTACCGTGAAGTTATTTAAAGTAGGACTTATGGAATGTTATCATATGACGTCGTTACGAACGTAAACAATTACGCACGTGGTCCCATGCATGTAGTAGACTTGCGTGCGTATCGGTTTTTACCATTAAACAAGGGACCATGTTTTGCTCGGTGACATCATATGCACACGATCTATTGCAAAATTTGAATTGTCTCTGCATTGTGATTGGTTCAAATACGTTGATTCTGAGCCAGCCAATCACAACTCGCGCCATCGCCTATGGGATTTAGTGTGTGAAAATACCAGACCTCGCAACGAATTTCCCCATTGAGTTTGTGTTATGACGATCGCACTTCGGAGGCTTACATAGCCCGCCTGTGCAGCCGGCCAAGCCCCGTGCTAAATTCACCAAGAAACGGCAGCACAAATCTCTGCGTACTTGGATTTTTTCGGGGGTCTGACTTAAGTGCATTTCATTTGCAGATTATTTTGAAACAAGACGGTAAGGTTTGGACAAGAAGTGGCAAAATTACGGGGATATTTATATCAGAAAGAAACCATAAGATAACGTTAATCGAGTCCATTTTTTGCTGTCCAAGACCGCTAAAAATTAGATCGTTATTTTTACGTGCATCGTAGGATTGACTTCTACAGTACAGTACATTATCGCAACTACAACCCAGTCGGTTCAAAGAACTGCGTATGCTTATTCATAAAAGTCAACATGGAATGTTCCATTTTATATGATATTGGGCAAACAACAAAATGGCGGGAATTATCTGGTGCTAACGATCGTATTTTTACGGGTTAATTTTTTCCCAAATACTGCTACTAACAATGAAAAATAATGAAATTTACGGAGGTAGCATGATAAAATATTTCGATTAGCTACAGTGGGAAGACTTATTCAAATATACTTTTGTGCCCTTATCATGGTCTCGCGGAGGTTTTATTGCCATAGAAATACAGGGCTTGGTAACTTTTGTTACAGCTCCCTGCTTGTCTTGTGGCTTTCTTTTCGCTTGGTAACCTCTGAAACATGCCGCTAATTTCTAAAGTTGTGCTTGGGTGTTGCTATTGAAGGGATTAGGAGACGAGCACACGAAGTTCTGCCAACGAAAGTAACAATGGGTGCGCCACTTGTCACTCATCATAATGTACTTAATTCGGGGAGCTGCCGCGGAATTAATCCGTTCAATCGAACGGCCGATTTTAAAACTCTTTTTACAGTTATTGTTCGAGCAATAATTTGTGAGAAACTGACACTGTTTGTTGCGCGATGTTTGTGTAACAGTTTACCAACAAAGCCACCCCGCGGCGACTGAGTTATTGGCAATACAAAAACGGTTAATCTATGAAGAGAAATGACACACGAGTAACCGACGAGTCAGTCGGTTAACCGATTAACCGTCACAGCCCTAACTCATTGCATTCATGTACTTGAAAACTAGCCTGGATTTCGATACCTAAGAATGGTCCTTTCTTAGCGAAGAATTAAAAGAACAATCATACATTCATACAAAGTTGTCTGCTGCTTTCGTCTAATTTATCTAAATATCATTTCAACAGGTTATGAAGTTTCTCCCAAAGATATTCAGAAATCCAGATGGGACAGTGAGCTGGCGTGTGGTAGCTTCTATGACTTATGCTTTAAGCGTGTGGAGTATCATAGGAGGAGGTGTCATTGCCTACAAGTTTGGTTATTTGGAATTGACAGAAAAGAAAGATACTTCAACCAGTACAGGGCCCATTGACTGGAAGGAAAGTAGGTCCATGATTTCTCCTTTCTGATTTTGTTTCAGGTTTTAGATGAGGTTTAGCAGCTCATCTTCTAACCAAATTGGTTTAAAGTGTACCTAAAGTAGGGCTGTGAACATGTAGCGATTAATCGCTAAACGATCGCATGTGCATTAAACGTTAAGTACAAAGCTACAAGTGATTAATCGCAAAACCTGATTTTGACAGTTTTTTATCCATTTGTATACTATGATGATCCCTAGTTTTTGTTGAATGGAACATCCTGGGCATATTTGAACCTTGTCACGGTAAGCTTCAAAGTTTCACAATAATTTGATTCTACCATGCAAGATAACAACTATTATTATTTCTGCATTACATTCAGTATCAATCACTTCATACTGAAATTATTTTTTTTGTAATGAGGTAATCGCGATTAATCACTAAACGATCGCAAATATTTGAGGTTAAACGTTTAGTTATTTTACTAAACATTCACAGCCCTAACCTAAAGTTTAAAATTTTAAAAATATTCATTTTTGAATGGCAAAGTGAATCCTGTTAATCCAACTACCATTGTCATAGTTTGTTCCATGAATTGGTGTGGAAGTCTGTGGAGAATGGTTGCCTTCCCTTTGTGAGTTTGTGTACAGTAGCTTTTTTTTTTTCATTTGATCCTCCCTTGCGGGAACTCGGCAATGCCCCAATGAAGGGGTATAAGGGATAGCAGATTAACTACAACCCAGATAACTAGACGACAGTTTTGATGTTGCAGCTGGGACTTGAACTCACGACCTCATGACTGGGAGATGCAGTTCATTACCACTGTACCACTTGCTCCACGCATACACTTACACTTTGCAATAAACAGCTCATTGGATAAACCATTCCTTGAGTCCTCCGATGCTGCATGTGTACGGATAGAGGTGCATATGCTTTCATATTCATGAAATTTACATGTGATTCATATGTACAGTAGGAGAGAACCTTAAAGTGCTATACTGGGGGCCTGTTTATTGCGAAGTGTAAGTGTATGCCTGAAGCACAGATCATATACTGTACCTCTGTAGTACTGTGAATTGCTTGTCACTATTTGATAACCACAAACATGGTGTTTAAAACTGCAGAAGTCGGTTAGAGGTGCACCGGAACTTAAACACCAACACCAAATAAACTCTTTTCTGGTGTTACACTTACTTGAGCTTGAGATAACATGTTGTTACCTTGAGTGCAAGGTATGAAAGACAACAGTATGTAGTTCGTGAAAATTCAGAAAAATTTTGTGAAATGGAAAAGTCATAAAAATTTCTACAAAGTAGGATTGCTTCATTCTGACTTGTTTTCTCAATCATAAAATCAAAAAATCAAAAATTTTTATTGTTTTTCATCTGAAACTCATATTATTCAAGATAAAATGTCAAGAGGGAAGGTCATAGAATTTTTTTATTTCATCTTCTGGAAAAGTCACAAAAATTGATTCCCCATAAAGTGCAAGAACCCTGCATTTGGGAAGGTAAGATAAAATTTGTCTTCTTATTGTCATCCTCTCTACTCTGTTTTGTTGACAGGAGCAAGAATAGTTGCAGAAGATGTCGCTGAAAACATATACACAACAGCAGAGTTCATGGGCTGATGAGAATGAGATATTGTCTTGATGAGGAGACTTGCATTGCTGGTTGTTGAACTCTGATTGCTTGTGTAAGTCTGTTTGGAGTGCACGTAGTGGGCCAGAATGTCTTTATCTGGCAGTGATCAGGGAGTTTGCAAAATGATGCCTTGCATAAAAGTAGAGTAAGCTGGCTACAGTTAGACGTGTAGTATGAAAGTATTTCTGTCGTATGTAGTGGAACTAGCCAGAGTTTGAAAATAATCTGTTGCTCATAATGCTACTGTAGCTCATTTTTAACCTTTCACAGAAATATTTGAACGTCTGGCAGATGGATGTAATTGTTAAGTGCAGTGTGGAATTGACAGAAATGTAGCTTCAATCTGAACAAATGTGCAATTTTTCCTGGAATTGGGATGTACTTCTAAGTTCTAGGATTTGGATTAAGAAAAGTAGGGTTTAGGAAATACAATAGACGAATCTGATTAGCGCTTGTTTTTAGTGACTGTAGGCCGCCATTAGTGGGGTCCATCAGCCTAGAACCGTCTTTATTTATTGTTTACATGAATTTTAAACCCTCATATTTAGTGAACTTGGAGAATTTAAGATAAAAATTATTGAACAACCATCTATGATAGAGGTTAGCAAGGAAATCGAAAGATTTAAAGAAGATGGCCAACTGATATCAGACCATCACTTGCTGTCCGGAATCCTGTATACCGGTAGATGCAAAGTTAACTACTACAGGGGTTAATTGAGTTGCAATTCCATGTTGAAAAGACAATGTGGTCTCCTTCATTGGAACTTCCTGCAGGATCCTTTGTGGTTCAGTCAGATTTTAAAAAAGACCATTCAGGGCACCACCCCACCTGGTTCCCAAGTTAATGTTTTGTTTTATTAACTTTTTAATAATGTTATAATGGGATATTGCTTTTATTTATTTTTTTAGTGAGGACAACATCACCATGGCTGTCTGTAGAAGTGCCCCCTTCTCTTTTCCCTTCTGCCCCATTGAGCCAAAGTGGCTTTTTGTACATTTGAGTAATGTTCCTACCTTGGAACAGGAGTTTTAAAATTTTGTGTCTTAATGCAATTTAATGGAAATATGAAATGAGAACATACTTACTTGGAAGCTTGATCCTCATTTCTTAAAATAGTGAGATGTAAGAGCACCTTCCTTTTTCTTGTCTTGCTTGCTTTGGCTTGTAATTTTTGTTTGACTGGGTGTGGAAAAAAAAGGGTTGTGTGATTTGGAGAATCAGCCTACTTCCTGATATTTGTCCTTTCCAGAATGGCACCCTGCATGGGATTAAACCTAGGTCAGTTACTGTGCCTCCACAATCTGCCTTTAACCCAAAGAGGACAAAAAACTACAAAACCACAGAAATTGTCCTCTTGAGGAGTCCACATGCCATCTGAACCTCGTTAGTGAAAGAGTAAAATCTTAGCAAATTAAGTTGGAAATTTTCTCTTCAAAGAGCACTTAACTGCTGTTAAATGCATCTGGGCATGGGTGCATGGGTGGAATGTAAATTATTAGGTAGAATGATCTCTATGGAAATGGAATATATCTTATGCTTCCCCCTCCCACCCCCACCCCTCTATAGGAAGCCCTATTAATTGCCATTTATAAATAATCTGCTTTCTTCGTCTGCAGTTTTAACCCATGAGTAAGTTATGTCATGAAATTTCATGTACGGTATACTTGTGTGTGTGATAGAATAATGTGGTCAGAACATCAAAAATGGAGTTGACTATTAATCATGACCTTGGCAAATAATTAATCTCTTTGTAGTACTAAAGACTATGCATCTTGATGTAATTAACAAGTGACTAGAAATCCACTTTGTGCCTTAAAAGTCACAAAATGATGAAACATTTGAACCATGATTTTTTGCTCTGACAGGGTTCGTACAGGTCCTGATGATCCTAAGAGGTGGGGGAAAATTGGAATTTGGGGCTTGGAAAGTAAGCGAAAATAAGCAATTCTTTAAAAGGTCATGGAATATTCAAGCAATTTTTAGGAAGTGGATATATGTATTGCAATGATTTTATCAATGTTAAGTTGCTGTACATTACTTTGTAGAAAAAAGATGAAAATATTGAATATGACTGTTTTGAACGGTCCTGGACTGGAAATATCAGTCAAGGTCCTTAAAAGTCATGAATTTTTGTCACTTCAGTGTGTATGAATCTTGCCTTTGAGCATTGCTCTATGACATTGCAAACAGGCAAGTAAGAGTAAATATTATACAAGATGTTAGGTTATGTTTGCTTGAAAATGGAGAGTGAGCTAGTCTGTCCAAAGAATGACAGTGAGGAATGCTGTTTTATAGTCAATGAATTTTTTATTATCATGTGCACAGGCATTTTAAGCATTATGCAGGTACAGTTTGTTGAAGACTATTTATTGGGATAAGCAGATTTGCATTCTCTTACCTGTAGCTCCACTTATCTTGCCATGCACATGTACTCGTGCTCATTACATACCCATGCTAAACGAATGAATGAATGAATGCATGAATTAGAAAACCTCTGTCTATAGTTATGAAATCACCTTTGCTGCAATGTGGTCTTTCTACCTGCAATTAATGTTAACATACTGGTGAGTTGAGATACTTCACTATGTAACGTTTACAAACTTAAATTTTTATGCATTCTACAAAAGTCAAACAAGAGTTAAGTAAAACTGAACTTTTACACTTTGTACCTAACGTTTTATAGTCTTATGGGTGTTGTTTTGAAATGTACATTTCAAAGGTCAATGTGTTACAGCTCCTTGTACTGATATTAAAGCAATGTCTCACATGAATATACAATTAACCCTATTGAATGATGATGTCAATACCAGTGTTTAAGTGGGAGTATCAGGGACCATGGGAACAAGTATGGGTACCAGGACATGAGTATCGGTAGGGGCATCAGATCATGAGCACAGGTACTGGTACTTGGTCACAACTGTGGGTATGGTTAGAGTCAGGAGAGAATCAATCATGAGTACAAGACCATGATTTTGGGGGAATCTAGTTATACCATACTCTTGATGTGAAGGATCATTGCCTATATGACAGGACATGGGTAAGTATAAGAACTGAAAATTGTAAACTTGTAACCAAAGTTTTGGCAAAATGACCAGAGCAAGTGTGTACAGCAGGGTTTCTATCTTGCCATGAAACATGAGAAAGGTTTACTGAAATAAGTAAGTTGTACTTTGAGAACAGAAACCTTCAAAGTGAAAAGGTATGAAATAGATTGAGGAGCATTATGCACAAAATATTTCAGTGACTTTGTTTCTTTTCTCTGAAATATGTCTTTTATTTTGCCTTTCTTTTATGTTATTTGAACCATAACTATACAAACTATTAAATATGTGAATTTATTTGGTAAATTGGTATAGATAGATATGAGGTCTGCTGTCAAAGAAATATTTGGAATCTCTGAAGTAAATATTTCTCTTCAGTGAGAGTTTGTAAGTAATTTAACTTAGAGACAACACTCAGATGGGAATTCAAACTGTCACAATTAATTTTTTAAAGACCATGATACCTAAAGATTAAAGGCAATGTACTGACCCACATTTAATTGAGTCTTCCCCACCCCCTTTTGAGACTCCCCTCCCCTTCATCTCCTTCATCTTTGTTGTGTTATTGTAATGCAACAAATTTATTGTTCCTAAAATCATGCAAGGTAAGTCGTTTGTGTTTTCTTCCATCTGCAATGTGGTGGTTTGAAACAACAGATAAATGTTAATCTGGAGAATGAGCAAAATAACCTTGTCGCATGATTGGTTTCGATGATAAGAGAAACCAATGCATTCGTGATGGTGTGCGTGTGTATGAATATATGTGTGTGCATTTATGTACGTGTAAATTTGTAAATAGTGGAAATGCAGATTACTTGTCTGGACACACACCTGCCAACTGAGGAAACACCCACAATCCAGGAGTACCTCGGTTAGAGAAACAAATTGGGGGCACCCTTCTGCATAAATTAGTAGTGAGAATGTGTTTTGGGATTGATTTGAGCACCTTGTATTTGGTATGTTGCAACCTTATCTGAATAACACTTTTGTGTATGTTTGTATGTGGTAGAAATGGAGGTAATGTCTGGGTACACACCTTCCAACAAAGGTACCATATGATTTTAACCCATCAAGGGGATGTCATAGGACATAACTCAGAGTATATATTGTTTATGTGGACAGGCCCTTCACAACATACTGCAGCTTTTGTGCCTCTTAGCTGATTTGACTGTTTCCTCATTTGTGTGGCTCAAAACTGACTACCTCGTTTTCCACTATTGACAAGTATGTGTGGGTATGTTTGTGACATTTTGCTCGTTAACACGATATCTCAAGATAGGAATGTCTGACAGTTTACAAACTTGGTACATAGATGCCCCATATTGAGAAGAAGAACAATATTGTTTTTGGTAGAGGTGAAAGGTCATTTGGGGTCAGTAGGAGTCAAACTCTAAAAACTATCTGAAGATAGGAAACTTAGATTTCATTTATGGGTGTGTGAACGTGCCATGGTCAAATGATGGTCCCTATCATTTTTGATGGAGGACAAAGGTCATCTGGGGTCACCAGGGGTCAAATTTTGAAAACCTTGTTAACATAATATCTCAAGGTAGGAATCTTGAGTGGTTTTCATATTTGGTATGTGAATATGTTATGGTCAGAAGATGGTCGCTGTTGTTTTCAGTGCAGGGCAACGGTCATCTGGAGTCTCCAGGTTTCAAACACATACAACGTTGTTGACACGATATCTCGAGATAGGAAACTTAAATAGATGGTGTATTTGGTATTTGAATGTGTTATGGTCAAATGATAGTCTCTGTCATGTTGAGGGAAGGTCAAAGGTCATCAGGGGTCAAACCCTGAAAACTTTGTTAACGTGGTATCTCAAGATAGGAGACTTAGATAGATTTCATATTTAGTGTGTGGATGCATTGTAGTGTGAGGGTGATCCAGTATTGCTATTGGACCCACTGCATGGTCAAGTGGTTAGAGCATCAAGACTTGCACTCAGAAGGTTGGGAGTTCAAGTCCTGGCCAGGCCACATCAAAGATGTTAAAAATGGAACCTGCTGCCATTGTAATTGGTGCTCAGCATAAGCAGTGGAGTAAGGAAAACAAGCTAGTGAGCCACAAATGGAAAAAAGGCCGTGGTTGGCCCGGCTTGAACCAATTGGTTGGAAACTGGGCTGTAAAACTCAATCTTACTAACTAACCTATTGCTATTGAATGTCAAAGGTCATTTGAGGCAACACAGCATTATTTTTGAGCATAAAAGTGTAACATTTGACTGATAATGGGACATCATGGCATAATTTGGAATAGAACTTGCCTTCTGTGTCATCGAAACCCCAAATGCATTTATTTGTTCAGGTATTCCTTACTGCCCAGCAGATTACTTACTTGCTGCTATATAATATAACTAGCCATAATTGATTGGGGGGTCAGATCAGCTGGACAGGAAGAGATAGAGGACTTGGAAATGATGAGAAACAATGTCAAACTTGGTTTTAAATAACCAAACATCATTGTAAGGCTAAGGGTTTGATATGTAGTGATCATATCTCTACCTATATTTACACAAAAAGTTGAGATTAACACATAGATCTGGTATGTGAATGAAATGGTACCACAATAGACTGGAAACATTTTCAAGTAGGAATATTGAAATTCCGATGCTGACAGAGTGTGCATGATGCAATTTCACTGTAAAGGAATGTATTGCAAATCGTTACTTATTCAAACAGTGATATGACACCTCTTCACTTCAAACAGTTTTGAAATACACAGTTCACTACCCATAAACAGACTCATATTTCACTACCTAACAGATTCTTGCAGATCAAAGTTCCATCTTTCCATTCTACCTCACAGATGTCATTGTTTTCATTTCAACTGTAACCATAACCTTTTTCCTACTTCTGGGACATGTCACAAGAAGGCACAAGATTAGTTATATAAGATTTAACAACACACCGACACAAATGTGTTATAAAGTATCATACTGTTCAAATACTGTTCGTCCTCCCATTTAGTCGCCACTTACGACAGGCAGGGAATACCATGGGCACCTTAGGCATATTCTACAACCTCCAGCCCACAGGGGGTTCAAAAAGAAATACAAAGACTGACTTTGCACAGTGTGGGTTTCAAAAACAAAATTATTTTGCTGGCCACTAAAGTGGGTGGCAATTAGTTCAAATTAGAGCTTTGGGCAGCACTTCACCTCATTTGAACAACTGTACATTTTATCCATTAAAGTAGGAATAGGACACAAGTCATAGCTGCAAATAGAACCACAAAGTATCTGTTAATAGTCAGACCTCAAATTTTGAGGCATACATGTGCTACTGCACACCCATCACTCACCCCAAATCACAAATCTATTGAAATTGAACAAAACAGTTTTTTTACCACACTCTCTACAATTTCATGAGGAGCATGGAAGTTCTAAAACTCAAGGCTGCATCTGGCATCACCCTAGGGCTAACTGCAATGTGGCCATGGCATTTTTTTCCCTGAAAAGAGATAATAATAGATTTCAGTGAAGAGGAGTGTACAGTCATACAGCGAGAATTCCATTAGGCAGTCCTGCTTCAAACCACTATGGAATGAACTGTGAAAGCTCTATTCATGCTATCACCATTGAGAACAACAAGTGTATACCGTTGAAGTGCTGAGTTTAAAAACATTGAGAGGAGCATGAAGTGAAGTTCTGTTGTTGTGAGTCAGTCTTGTATCTGTGACATCAATTTAGCATATTTGGATGTCTGCTTTACAACAGAGAAGTGTTTCTTCAGTTTCACAAGAGGAATTGCCGGTAACTGTAACATCAATCATGTCATATCTGAATGTCTGCTGAAGAACTTGAAAATGTTTCTTCAGTTGCATTAGAAGATCCTTTATAACTGTGACATCAATCATAGCATACTTGGATGTCTCCTAAATAACTGGTAAATATTTCTTCAGCTGCATCTGTAGCCATGGTTAAGGCTTTTCGGCCTTTTGTTGCACACAACATGTACTGCAATCAAAATCATGCCTGTTTCCTACATCTGCACTCGCTCTACTATACTCACTCTGTGATATGCATCCTCCTCTCATCTGCCAGCCTCAAGGCCGGCAGATGAAAGGAGGCCGGCAAATGAGAGGGGGTGCAGATGAGAGGGGAACACATATCAGTGAGCGTGTAGAGCAGAGGGAGTGCAGATAGAGAACAGGAATGATATATGTGCGAAAAGCCCTAACAAGGGCTACTGCATCAGAAGATCATTTGCAACTGTGACACAAATATATAACATTTCTGGATGTCTGTGACAGAACTGAGAAATATTTCTTCAATCACATCAAAAGATCTTTTGTAAATGTGACATCCATCCATAGAACATCTAGATGTGTACTACAAAACTGAGAAGTGATCCTTCAGTTGCATCAGAAAGTCCTCGTAACTATGCCATTAATTTATAGCATAGCTGGATGTCTCTTAAAGAACCAACTTGAAGAAATGCTTCTTCAGTTACATTAGAAGGTTCTCCATCAGTGTGTCATTTATTTACAGCATATATTTGCTAAAGAACCGAGAAATGTTTCTTCAGTTGCATCAAAAGATCCTTAGAGTCTGCGTGATCAGGATAAGCTTCTACTGCCTTCTTGACTGCATTATAACTACTTTGGAGGTCACCAACCTGTTGAGATGGGATAAAAAAAATTCACTGTAGCCATTGGCATGAATCATGAGGACAAGGAGATATTCCTTCACCTCACCCACATTTTGGAAATGCACCCACTGGGTTTACATCTTTTTAACACTATATTTTTTTAGGAAGAGGCCATACTATGGTTAATATTGGTAAATATTGGTAGCGGTATTGTAAAACACACAGAACTGGTAGTGAGGCAGTGCCAGTTCTCAACCCTGGCGTAGAGAAGTCAGGTGGGAAGGAACGTAAGCCATGCACGGCCCCCATGTTATCCTGCACATTAATGCATGTGGGTGTTTGATTGAGTCAACTACTGTTCAGGAACCGCTGCTCTTAATGTTTGTGTATTTAATCATCCATACCTCTTTACAGTTATTTTTGTCAGCCAGTAAAATGAGTACCTCTAATTTTTTTCAAGTACTGGTATTCTTTCAAAAACTGGTATTAGTAACACACCCCAAAATCTTTGATATTTTCATTACCTGTACCTCTAGTACTGGTATTGACATCAGTACCTGTATACCTCCCAACCCTACGCCATACCCCCCTCCACATTTAAGTGATGCTTCTGATTGTCACTTACTGAATTTAGCAGGGCTAATCAAAGGCATGCTAAAGGATCATTAAAATGACTTGATTTACTCTTCTCTTCTGCAGATGAAAACTTGTTCCAACAAATAAATGAAACCAATAAATGGCCGCAACAGAAATACACAGTTGAAAACTTTTAAATTGGGCATACTTTTTTACAAAAAAAAAAAGAAGGTGAACACAAACCAGTTCATAGTTGCAACTGCGAGGACATAAGAATCAACATATTATTAAAGTGTTTAATTTAACAATGCCATGGAAACTTACCTATAAATGAATCTATGCCCTTTAAAATCAGTTACAGGGGGGAGGGGTGCAGAGGGGAAGAAATTATCCTTACAACTTTACACTAAGAAGTTACATTCATGGTTGATTTAAAATAACCTTTAGAGCTAAAATGCTTGGATCAGTGAACTTTCTGTCAAGTACACCTTGCTCAACCAATTATTCTGACATTATTTCCTTGCAGTTGTAATATATAGAATTTGCACAAAATATTACTCTTACTTGGTCTGCCAAAGCTCCAAAATTGTAATGAGCCTCAAACATGTGAGGAGCTAATCCTTGAGCTGCCTGGAAAAATGCCCTTGCCTATGAAAAGAAAAACCAGAGAACTATAAATTTACTGACATCTCAGGAATGTTAAATTTGAAAAAACATTCATGTTAACAGTTTATTTACCTACGATGATGAACAAATGGTACTGATTTGTAACATGATGAAGGTAAATTTTCTTTGTCTCCATGAACGAGCTATACACAATTAGAAGACAGTTTTGGACCTTGCCTGATATCACAACCATGTAACTATGTGGTAAGTGAATGTATTTTTAGGTGCACAAACAATGGAGCTGGGAAAACACAGTTGCCCTGACCTAAATTAGTCTGAAACAGAGCAGTAAAACCTCATCTACCTAGCTAATCTTTTAATGCATTTAATACATGGTGACAAGGATAGGTTAGACAGAGTTTTATGGCTCAGTTTCTAAACAGTTGATCTAAGTCAGCAGGACCATGGCCTTTTTACCTATTGCAGCTCACTGGCTTGGTTTCCTTTCTCCATTGCCCATGCACATGATAAAGAGAAAACACTTGTTTATTTGAAAGTGAATTGTTACCTACTGAAAAAACGTATAAGTTGTCAATGGGTGCCAAAAAACTTTTCTTCCTGGAATGTAACCTTTATGCATATCACAATATCAAAAGCAAAAATGTCTGTTCTTTGGTACAAAGTGTTCAGTATTTACACTGGCATGACCAGCTTTTTTGGGCATAGTGCAGCATCTCCTAAACTCTCATGAGCAAACATTTTTAAACGTTTGTAAATATAAGCATTCAATTCCAACTTCTCTAGATTATTAGGAATTCAAAAATATTTTCATGATTTTCATATGGTATAAAGCTTACATTGATGGAATGAGGGTCAGAGAGCCATACTTACTTTTCTAAAATTGAAAAAAGTGATGATTTGTAACATAAAATTCATCCCCTTGCACATGTTTAGTGCAGAATATGACAGAAAGAAGAATCAAAGCAAGACTATCTTGCAAAAGTGTTAAAACAGAGGGAGATTCTTTGCATGATCACTGTCCCAGCTTTGAAAATCTCCCCTCCCCAACCACAACTTCAGAGGGGATAAACCTCTCTTCAGGTTCATATTTCTTCTCTTCAAATTTCATTTTCAAGTGTAGCCACTGGAGTAGAGCAAATGAATTACACTATATCACCAAAAGCTGACATTATAAAACCCTTTCCAATTATATAGAGCATACAATGCTGTTCTGTTCATAGCTTTCTCTTTGTACTTATGTATCTTCCTTAGATGCCAATAACATTCCTCTCTTGCTATCCTGTCACTGACTGGCCTTGAATTTTGAGGCATACAAGCACAGTCCAACACCATCATTCACCTCATATCAGAGTGAAGACTGTCTTTTTTGCAACCTAGATGAAGATTTAATAAATCATATAAATTTATTACAGTTCAATGAAACAAAATACCTTCCTCAATTTTCTGAAGGATGTGATTTGTAGCACACCTGGAGAATCTTAAATTCAAAGCCTGCAGTTTCAGCCAGCAAGACTGAAGCTCAGCAAGACCAAAAATGTAATAGAGTTTACCAGGCCAAAAATCAAAAGGGGTTTACAAGACCAAAGGTTCGAGAGACCAACATTAAAAACCTGATGACCTATTCATTTTCAGACAAACAGGCCTATTCTCCATTTCTGAATTGCACATTTTTTTTTTAATCATTTTCTGTCTGGCAAACCTCTTCACCCTTTCGGTCACCCAAACCCTTTTACATTTTCAGTCTTGAGAACCTTTTCTTACTTTCGCTCTTGCAGTGCCTTACTCATTTAAAAGTTTGGTATCATGGACCTTAAGTCTCATTAACCTTCGGCCTTGTGGGATGCCCCCAGGCCTGCAATCACTGAACTTTTTAAAAAGCCTCTCACTTTCAGGTGAATATCATCAAACCCCAGACATGGGCCTATAGTTCTAGATGTTTCAGCCTAGAATAAGATATTAAGCTATATGAGTTGCCATCAATTCACCTTTACAAGCATTTGCCTTATTTGCAGCTCCTGAATAAGAAAGGAGGTAAAATAACTGGCAATAAGGCCAACCATACATTACCTGATCCACATGCCCCTTCCTCAGTTCCAGCACCCCTAAGTTATTGTAAGCCTCTGCATGATCGTTGTTGGCTGATAAGACTAACCTAAAACACTGTTGTGCTAATCCAGTATCACCAATACCCTGTGAAAACAGTAAAGTTCAAATCACACAAAAAATTCTTAAGGTCAGAGCTGTGTTAATAACTCCTTCAAAAAATGATACCCCCTTTGTAATGTCAAGATTTCTTTCATGGGAAGGTCTTGGAGATGGAAGTTAAGGATTTTTTTTTAAGAATAAAAAGAATTTTAACAAGGAATAGATATAATAAGAACTAATTTTGGATTAAACATTGTCTTATGGAGCCTTGCCAGTTCCAGTTCCATCACCTTCTCAATGGGCTAACTGAGTTGATACCAATAACTTCAGGAGAATGTTTAAAGGCCATTACCACACGACAATACTTATAGTTAGAATAGTGAGTCAAGTTTCATATCAAATAGTTAAAAAAAAAGTTAAAATTTTGAATTTTGTGTTGTCCTAACTTGTAACAGTTTTGTGCATAATTTAAAGAAAGAGGCTGGTCACAAATTTTTTACAACCTTAATGAACCGTTAAGTGTTCACTCACAAAATGGTTATTTGTAATTTGTAAGTCTGACCATTTGTCATTAGTATGTGAAGGAAACTTAACAGGTTTGGAAAAATTGATTGAATTTCATATACTGCTGACTCAATGAACCGCTTTGAATTTGTTGTAAATGCTCAATAATTTATTTTGGTATCATATCACAATGTACTTAAGACTCCTGCTGAAGCAGCAAACCATTAATATTCAAAAGTTATTTAAATAAGCTAATGCACATGGTACCCTGACCACTGGTGATGCTGGAAAGAAAAACCTTAGGATTAAGATTGAATGTACATACTTTTTAAAGCTTATACAATCTACTTTTAAAAATTCAAGGATAGACTTGACGCACAAGAACTTGAAAAAGATAGAACCAAATGAATGTCCTGTTTACTTTCTCAGCATTAGCTTTTGGTATTTAACCTTACCATTGCAACCTGTCCAATATTGTACCATATGTCTGCTGTGAGGAGATCATCATCAGATAGTGACAGTGCCCTTTCAAATGACTGTAAGGTCATATCATACTGCTGTGCATAAAAGCAACACAGACCAAGGTTGTTGAAAAGTTCAGCTGAGTATACACCCATCTGTAGTAACCTCCTAGTAAAGGAAACCAAAAAAAAAACAAACAAATGACAAAATCTGAAACAAATGATGGCCAAAAAAGTTAACTTATTCTCACTTGTGTTTAAAAATTTCTATTCAAGCTCATTGTGATTCTATTCAATGGTCCCTACTCTTCCACTATTTCTCAGATTACACAAGATCCAAGTTTTTACTATCTCTAAAATATTTGCAAGCTCTACTTCAAAAAGAGTCATTGACATGCACTTCATTCAGTTTTTTATGTTATACCACTATCACTTCTCCTCACCCACGAGGTTTGGATTTGATTCCCAGCCTGAGTCATGCGAAAGTAGAAGTAGGCGCTGTAGTTCCTTGCTGAATGTATTCAACTGTGCTGTCACTTTATTAGCACACAGCAAAATTTAGCTAGTTATGTGCAGTTTTTCTGTTTATCTGGTGACCCTGAAAGTTGTTGGCACTGAATGTTGCCTACATCCACCCAGTTTCCAATCTTGAGATATATTGCTTACAGGTTTTCAGTGTTTGACCTTTAGTTATTGTAGATGACTTTTGGCCTCCACAAAAAAAAACCCAATTTTTTCTGCCATAACTCTTCCACATATCAAATATGAAATCTATCTAAGATTCCTACTCTGGGATACCATGTTTATCAGGTTTTCCATGTTTGACCTCTGGTGAGCCAAAATGATCTCTAACTCTACCAAAACCAATGATTCCTTTTCTAACCATACCACTTCTACATGATAAATATGACATCTATTCAAGCTACCTACCTTTAGATGTTTTAGAAGGTTTCAGTGTTTGACCCATGGTGACCCAAAGATACATTCAATGGTTCAACCTCCAAAAAACAAACCAGGATCTATCTTAATACCTTAACACATCCACATACCAAGTATGCAATCTTTCCAAACTTCCTACTTGGAGATATATATCTTGTTTGTAAGGTTTTCAGTGTTTGACTTCTTGTTGACCCAAAATGATTTCTGACTTCCACCAAAAGCAAGGGCATGTATCATTACACCATAAGGTATTCTACTTACAAAATGAGAAATCCATCCAAGATTCCTACATTAAAAAACTGTCTGAGATTTTAGTTTTGACCCCTGGTGACCCCAAATGACCTTAAACCTCCACCAAAAAGGCTCACCTTTTCACAATGATGGTTTTACATGCTAAGTTTCATTTAAGTCAAACTCTCCCTTAGTGTTCCTGTTATGGCATACACATGCAAGTGTCACAGACACACAAACATGCACAAACACACACCAACCTGGCAACACAGGTCATTTTTCCCAATGCAAGGAACCAAAATGGACCCTACAGTTCTGCTGTTGAGAGTGATCCCTCATATAATCAGTGGAGTAAGGAAAGCAATCCAGTGACCAGCAACTGGAGAAAAGAGCACAAACACTGCTAGAGAAAACCAGAAGGTTGAAAGTTGCAGCTTTTAACTGCAAAAATCCAAAGCAATTCAATCTCTTTAACAATGCACATAAACAGCAACTTATTACTGTCAGTAGTGTAAGCTCCTGTTTATCTCTTGGGGAAGGAGAAAGTTGAATAACACATTATGAAATAGAACTATTCCTCCCATACTTTTGAGAGTACTTTTTGGTCACTAGAAAGGACCTCTCAATCAACTACATTTGCCACTCAACACCAAACCCCGAACTTTTACTGTAAATATCTATGATCTCACCTGTAGTAACGAAGTGCTATCTCAGGTTGATCTGTATAAAAGTGATGACTGGCTATACATGCCAAGGCCTCTATGTGAGTGCTGTCATGCTTCAGGACATCTTTGTAACATTTCACAGCATTGCTCATGTCATTCATAGCCTATATTATGTGACAAGAAGTTGATATATTAAAGGAAATTTTTTGGCTCAAATTAGTTAGTCAATGGTATGTGCATATTCCTACACTTTATTTCTTTGACCAAGCTTATTCAAACTCCTGGCACACCTAAAGAAAAGAGGTGTAACTCGTTACTTGGAGCTTGCATGTTTTTGTTTCCTGTGTGTCCTTTGAGGGAGTAGAGCACTTTGTCAAGCCTGTGAGGGGTTTTTGTTTTACTTCCTCCACATCATATGGACTAATTTATACTATACTTCAATGAAACGAAACAAATATATATGTTTGTAAACTTGTATGATGATGTGAAAAACAAATAAATGAAATGAAATGAACATTAAGTTGTACTTAAAGACTTGGGTTTTCCAAGGGGGGTGGCAGATCAGGGCAATGATAACAAAGAAATGCTAATGAGCAAAGTAAAGGGCCTAGCACATAGCCAGCGGGTGTAAGAATATGGACTGCATTGCATGTAAGATCCAAAAAAATGGTCTATTGTAGCAATAACAAGGGCTAGGTAAAACACTGCCAAATTGAAAAAGATTTCCAAATTGAAAGATGAAGGTTTTGTTTACCACACAGAATTGAATTAAAGAGTTTCTACTCTCCAAGAGAGAATATTTTTCCTTAATCTATTGCTGACAGTGTGAGCATGCAGCTCTTAGTATTTGGTGTCATAACTCTACACCTTCCTCAAAGTATTTTGCTAGTGTTTTGTGTTTACCTCATAAACTCGTGCTATGCCAGTCTGTAAAGTAGTTTCCCCAGGAAATTTTTCGAGTCCTTGCTGGAACACTTCTACAGCTGTGAGGGGCTGATCTAAGCGAACATAGACCTTACAGAGGTACAGGTAGGTATCTACCATTGGTTGCTGGACCAAAGCTGATTTAAACTGCTTCTCAGCATCTCTGTAAAGACCCAACCTAAAACAAAGGGAAACAAGAAGCACCAAATTATTATTTTATAACCCAGCACACTTTTTTATGAATTCAAGAATATCATTCTTATCTCCAGGATGTAAATATTGCTGTGCTCCTTCCCTGGTTAAAGACATTCTGTCTTGAGACAAACATGAGTGACATTTTGATACAGAAAAAACATAAAAATTATAACAGATAAATTTGGAATAAGAGCTGGTCTTGAAGCTATTTTTTCAAGATGCTGTGGTAGCTTTTGGCAGCACTCATTTGAAAAAAGCCAATCACTACATTCAGCTTTCAATATTATATAAGATTTATTCAAATTCTGACTGTCTTGTAACATTCAAACCTTTTGATACCTGTAGTAGCATTTTCCCAGCTGTACTTTCCACCACCAGTCCTTAAACTGACCAGCCTGAGTTGCGAGAGATGCTAGCTCCAGTGCATTACGCACATCATTCTCATGATGAAATATGTACTCAAACAGTGCCTGAAGGTAAGAAAACAAAATTTATTAACTTTAAACTTATCAGAAAACAGAAAATTTTATGGTGCAGTGCTTGAACTGACAAATAAGGGAATGAAATTTACATGAATTACTGAAGAGCCAGTGTTTTAACGAAGCCACCTTGGTATGATTTTGATGCAAAACCATGTCAATTTCATGTGAGAAAAAATGAAAACAGAGCCTGAGGATTTTTTCTTTCCCAAAGTTGATGTGTGCAAAGTTCCACAAAACTGAAATTTCCAAAGAGTCAAATTTTCTCATATTGAGTGTATTGACATAACAGATAATTCTGGTATTAGCAGATAGCAGATGCTATATGTTTTATTTTATAATAATGAAACTTTTGTCATCAAAAATTAACAAGAACTAGTAACTTTTATTTATTATTACAATTTTATTTTTACTGAACAGTACAAATTTTTAACAAAATACCAGTATAATTCCTGAAGAAATTTATATAACTATCTTGTTTTACTTTACCTTGGCCAAATTTGGCTTAGCAGCATACTTTGCAAAGTTGAGTCTGGCAAGGTTTATGAAAGGTCCATCAGGGGTAGACAGCATTGAGGCCTGAAAGAAGAATCTCAAATTGCCTTTAATTGACTCTAAATAGGGGAATACTTACATCATAGAAATAATTTTCTAAATCTGAAAGACACTAAGATTATGCACAACTATCTCATAATAACAAATTGCTTCATAGAGAAGTTTTAGTACACTCATCATTTGCTACAGGTGGACACCTGAATGAATGCATGAGACGGAAAATATGTAAACTAAGCTAAGACTACAGAACTGAAGAATGAAGTTTCTGTACAGGAGTAATGACTTTTTAGATTGGGCCTGACAGGCTGTACACATATGGTACCAACGAGATCTTCTTTGCAAAAACTTTCAGAAAAGGATACTTTTGAAACTTTGTTTGCAGTTAAAGTAGAATCAATTGGACTTGACACTAAGGAGTCTAGAGGTTTGAGATTTGCACTTTGGATCCCTGGATTGGGCAAAACAAGATGGGTCTTTGTATTTAAAATTAATCTGCATTTTTCCATTTGTGATATTGAACATTTTAATTGTTGAGACTTTAAGGTAAAACTTTGAAATGAAAGCTACCAAATATGCATTGTAATACAACAAACCTTGCAAATTTTTCCTACAGATGACTTTGAGCTCATTTAAGGCTCTTTCAATCATTGTTACAGCCTAAACCATCTATTAATTGTAGAATGTCTTTCCATAAAGTAGCAGAGGCTTTTATACTCACAGTTCCCAATCTGACAAATCTGCCTGAAGCACTTGTCACTGGTCTTGCTGTGTGAGCTGTTCTGGGTGTCTTTATAGCCTGCTCCATGGTCCCTGGTCTACCTGATTGGGTACCTGGCCTTACAAAGCCACTCAAAGGTCGACCAGACTGAGACATGGGTCGCACACCAGCAGAGGGTGCCCCCTGTCCAGTGCCTGGTGTGTTCAAAGAAGTTCCTGGTCCTGCAAGTTTAGGAGGGAAATTTACACAGAGTTCTAGTTGAGTTACCCCTGAAGTATATTTCTCACTTTGAAATTCAGGGAAAAATTTCTCAATTAAATTGATATTTCTCAACTGAAAGTATTCAAAATACATAAAATGTAACTACTGCATCTGTTTCAGTGTTGCATTTTTGAAATGTAACATATCAATATGTCAACAATCCAGAGTTTACTGCAGATAACAGCAGATTTCATTCCATGATGACATACATGCTCAGCTTTATTTGTTTTGAGGTTAACATGTCTGCCTCATGGAGGGGTTGGCTTCCATCTCCCCTCATGTTAAATACAAGCTCCTTGTACAGAGAACCAAAATAATAAGAGGAAATCTTTGCACTTACAGAAGTCTCAGGATGTATATAGGATTATATTAAAGAAACTTTCAGAATGTAGGAATACATGGCAAAGTGGATTATTGACTAGTAGCTTGGCAACCTGCAAATCTCGTCATTGGGCAGGTTTTCTTTCCTTTCTATGGGCTGTAGAGGGGAGGGAGTTAGTACCTAAGATCAGTTTTTAAGCCCACTTCCTCCCTTCACAATATTAACTTCCTAAAATACCCTTTTCAGTTTTTGTCTTCATAATGTCAATTGAAGATTGAACCTGTCACATGCAAAAAAAGAAAAAAAAGGATGAAAATTAACTTTGTGTGTTTTGCAAAGGTAAAGTCTAACACTTAAATTGAACCCAAACATATTATGAAGCAACAACCAGATCCAACAGACTTTTCGTTTTTCACTTCCATGTATCTTACAAGATTTTCCTGGATTTCAACATTGTATATAGGCCTGTTCAAGGTAAACCAATGACTATCTCTCCAGAATTTCATAATGTAGTCAGTGTGAAAAACATTGTCAAATGACCCTCAGAATGCCAATCATGAAACACCACAAACCACTATACTAATCCAGACTGGAGGGACTGCATTTTTAAGAGGCTTTAGGAGTTCCATGACATAAGATTTACAGAGTTGATGAGATAAGTTGAAAACTTACTGGATACACTAGCAATGACATTGTCATCCATCATCATCTCTGCAATTCCTTCTTCATCAACCTCTACTTCATCCACATAGACCTGCTCTGTCAGAGCCCTCATTTTGAGATGCCATGCAGACTGTCAATAGAGAAAATGGAACAAAGATAGGGTGGAGACAAAAGTAGAAACAAACTACATATACTAACAAACTACATATCAATCTTTTCAAATTCTAGAAAAAGGAGACCTTCATTTGAAGGGACAAAGAGTGTATACACATGGGATTAGTTAGCATACATTCTCTAAAAAATTGAAAAACACTTTTTATTTACAGAATAGGAAAAGGATTATCAATTTTAACATTCCCCCAAATCCTACTATTTCTTTTTTGTTCTTTTGCAATGCTGAGTGTGTTCCCATTAGATTTAGACAGCTTCCAATCTGCTAGTTCAGCAAGTATTTTCATTCAGATTTCACACCTCAGTGAGTCAGTTAATTAATGAGCCATTTGGTTTGCCAATTATGTGGAAAAACTTTCTTTGTTTTTACACTCTACCATTATACAACATGCTTGGAAGATATGCAAAAGAGATATAATTATTGGAGCTCAGTGTATTTCAACAGGAGACACAAGAAAGACAAAGTTAAATAAATTGAGACGAGGCTAAGAAAATTTAAATATGCTTCCTAATTGTAAATCTGGAAAACTTCTCATGGCAAGGTGAGGATCTTAATAGATGTTTTTAAATGATATTGTGACTTTGATATTCTTGTGTGATGACTAGGTCTAATTTCCTAGATAAGACTATCATGAAAACATGACATGGTGTACACAAAAGCAAAATACCTGGTCGTATGGATTTTTTTGCAGAAGTTCTGTGCAGACATCTACACACTCTTCAAATTTCCTTCTTCGAAAGAGATTGAGGGCAACAAAAAGTGGATCCATTGTTTCTAGTTGTGCTGTAGAAAAGAAAAAAGGATTTGATATGGAAAAACATAATTATTGCTACTGTTGATAAGACAGTTACAAATTATCAATTAAGGTTAAGGATAAGGTAGAATCATATTGGATAGCCTAGATGAACTTATTATTGGGCAAGTAACTGAAGCAAATCTGTCAACACTTTAGCACTTCTACAAACTACTTTAGGCCTATTCCAGTTTGCATAGTTTGTTTTCTTGGTGAACAAAATGAAGAGATTAAGTGCGTGCCTGAAGTCGATCTGCACAATTGTATATAGACTCCAAAAATTGTCTACAATTGAGTAAACTACCATTAAGTCACACCACTATTTCCTCTATTGAAGAAATTGTACATTGACTCAGTACACTTAGTAAGAGAAGATCTGACTCACTGGAAATTTCAGTTCTGTGGAACTGGATCCACAAATGAAAGGTGCAAAAAATTTAAACCCTTTTTTATTTCTTTTTTCCACAAACATTAGTGCATCCAATTGACAAGCCAATGCATCAAAATCACATCATAGAAGCTAAGCAAAAACACTGAGTCACACAAAAAATCAGAGAGACTTGCAAACTATGAATGATTCCTTGCCAAAAGAGGAATTTTGCAAATTTTGTTTTTTGACCTCTAATGACCTCAGATGATAATCTCCAAAATTCTTGTAAAATTCTACCTTTTGATAACTGGCAGCCCCAGATGACTTCATTCTGACCTCTCCGAAACATTAAGGGACAGGCCTATTTTATTTTGTGAACCATGCTAATCCTCGAACCAATTATGAATTTCTTCCAACTTTCTTACTTAAAGGTAAATCAAAGTTCTTCCTCTCATTGTGTTTAATAGAGATTTCACAATTATACTTCTGGTGAAATCTAGTCACCTTTGACCTCTGCCAATGCAATAGAAATCTTCCTCTCAACACAGTGAATCTGCATATCAAATCATTATTGCTATCTTGAGATATTGTGTTCACAAGCCATTAACAAGGTTTTTGCACATTTAGCTTCTGTGACCTCAAATGACCTTTGACCTCCAATAAAAACAATAGAATATGAACTAAATATGAAAACTGTCAATCTGTGCAATCTTGAGATATTGTTACATGTCCATCAGGCCTGTGGCCAGTGGCCAGGCAAGGACTGGATCAGGGGGAAAACTTTTTGGGAGGGGAAAGGGAGTGTTGGAACCAGAAGTCTTGTCAGGGGGCTGAAAAAATGAGCAAAAATGTTGACAGCAATTTTCAAAAATAAAATTTTTTTAAAAATTAAAAACTAAAGCAAATTGCACCATTTTTGCAATGTTACCTCTGTAACTCACCAAATTATTTGAACTTTAAAATTATGTAAAGACAGATAGGCTATAGCTTAAAATTGATAAAATTCTGATGACATTTTTGTACAGAGATGTTTTGACCAATAGCGATGACAATTTGGTACTGGGATGTTTTGGTCATGGGATGTTTTGACTGGTAAGCCATGCTAAGAATGAGATTCCTCAGTTATCCAACTTCAGATATTGTGTTTAAAAGCAAGTTCCCACATTGGTGAGGTTTTGTGGGGCATTCAAGTATTAGGTACTTTACACCGGTCATACTAAATGTAGCCTGATTTGCTCGTGCCATCAAAACATAGCTTGGCTACACAATGTACGTACAAATCAACTGACATAGCAAACCTAATTACAGAATACTCAGAGTAACCATGTGGACCTAACAGCTCTGCCATTTCAAGTTTTTTACTTTTTATGTTCATGCAGATGCTCACTTGAAAGGGCCCGTGCACTTGATAGTCACCCCATCGGCATAAATTTGGGAGCTGCTTACATGAACTGTGAAGAGGCTTATCAGTCGAAACATCCCCAGACCAAAACATCCCTGTACCAAAACGTTCCTGCATTTGGTCAAAACGTCCCCGTTGTATATTTCAAAAGTGAGTTGTATAGTTTAGTTGAAACGATTCAAGTTGTCTGTTAATTTGGAAAAAACTTGAAAGTACATAGTATGCATTGTGAAATGTTTATAACATCAAAAACAAAGGTTGCTTAAATATAGGCCTACCCGTTTCGCATAATTGATTTAAATACATTTATTTCATATGTATAGTATATAATTTTCTCAATTATAGAATAGAAATCATCTATTCTAGACTATTCCTAAATCCATCCTTTCACTTATTCCTGTTTCAAATGGTTTCTCACGTGTCCGTCTTACGCTAAAAATTTCAACTGGACATTCGAGTTCTTTATGCAGGAACATTTTGGTAAAATGTGGGCACGTTTTGGTCTGGGGACGTTTCGACTGGATACCGTGAAGACTAACCTTAGGCAAAGCTCACACCTTCACAGTGAGCCACATGTAAGATTTATACCCAACACAAAGTAATATACATATCACTATAGGCTATGTTTAAACTTGTCAGAGCTAATCAATAAAAATCATAAGGGGCAATTTCATAATGTGATGGGGAGCCAATAAGGCCAGGAAATGACCCAAAATATTGAATTCAAAAACTTGAAAAGGGCATGCTAGGCTAGATACTAGATAGTGATTGATCTTGAGTCTGTCAGTAGGCTACCTTGAGTCTGTCACTATGTAGTAGTACAAAACCAATGCCAATGGCATGTACACGATGTACATACAACACATACTACTTAGTTGGCCAACTCATGGTTGGTAACACAATGATTGGTATAGCCAACGTATGCCTACCGATGCTTTCGACATAACAGTAATGTAATGTAGGCCTAGGCTAGGCCTCCGTACACTGTAATTTGTAACGTTATATTGGCCTTGCCTAGGCCTAGCCTAGCCTAGGCCTACTTAGCCAGGCTACAATTAATTTGCAACCTTGCCTGAGTATGACCCTTTTACTCTTTCATTATACATTCTACCAAAATGTTCAGTATACCTAGGCCTATAAGCAGCTGAAGAACAATAAAACGGTTATCAAAATTTAATAACTACCTGTAGCCTAGGTTATTCGAAAAATACCCTTTCTATCGCTAACTGTTCGAGCGAGTTTCACAGCGTCTGCGGTCGTCAACATCAACCAAAGTGAAAGCTATAGCTACCTGAAAAAGTTGCTTCATTATTTGTTTCAAAATTGGTAATTAATTTCAATCTTCAAACTTCATTTGATCTTGCAATTTTTAATATATTTTATATAGTTTATGTAACAACCATATGTCATAAAACACATTTAATTGAGAAATTGTGGCAAAATGTATCTTACTTTTTTTCTGGTTACTAGTATTTGCAAACATTCCTTATTCGTCTGCTCGTCACGAAGTTGTTTGATTCGGCTACGCCAAAGTCTGAATCAGACGAGGTGCTTCAATTTGGTTCTTAACCATGCCTAAGGCAGAAAGCCCATTAAAAGCAGCTCAAGTTGAGGGTGATAATCTGAAAGTCAAGGTTAATTTAAAATCTTTGTCCTCTAATTTGTAGTTTTAATGTCTCAGAATTTCAATTCACTTAGGCCTAGGCCTACTATCTTTTAATATTGGTATTAGTTTCGCGACTTATTTTGGTGTGTTTTTTGCCTTAGGCCCAACGTTAGGCCTGCAGTACAGAGCAGGAATCTGTGCTGCACCCACTTTTTGTATCTCCGCACTAGAGTCCTTGACCACAGGGCACAAAACGTCCCGACATTATTGGCTTTTCTTTCTATCGTCTCCCCTGAATGTAATGAGGGTTGCCTCTGTCCATAAGGACACTGTTACCTATATTACTGGGCATATTTAGCCTCTCGACGCATGCGTGGTGAAAGAATGTCCTTTGGATGTATCACCTTTTTTGAAGAAGAAGAAGAATATACTTTCATTGTACATAGCTCCCAAGTTCAGAGAGGCTAGATGTGGGTCCTTCTGATCTGTCCATTGGTGGATCGCCGGCTTGGGGGAGGGGTATCCCCTCCCCTTTCCGAAAATTTTTGAATTTTAGAAGTGTCTACTTGCAAAATGGTGGCACTTTTTTGGCAAATCAGTTACCACAACGTCGCTAGGTTACCGCCAAAAAAGTTCAGCACAGTACTGATTTTTTTGCGGTAACTTAGAAAAATATTGTTTTGAGAGATTTGCCAAAATGATTTTATGAAGATACTCAAAAATGCCCAATGACTTAAACCTCTCTTTTAGTGCGGTACCGACAAAGTTTGCAAACGTCAACTCTGTATGTCACCGGTGGTCATACTGTACTGTACGTGCTGCCGGTGATTTCCATTATTTCCATACATCTTGCATGGCATTCTAGCCATGAAAACATAAGCCAAGAACGTCAAGGACTGTCAAGACAGTCTGGAATGTTCGGGTAACTCTGGGACAAGTCCTGCCTGTGGCCCGCAAAGTGGGCAATTATTTTCCCCTATTGAACGCGGCGTTGCACGACGTTATTACACTATTTTCACAGTGACAAGAATATATTCCATACCTGCTGTGAAGGTTAGCCGATAACAATGTTGCGACAGCAAACATTGTTCCGTACGTACCTATAGGCCTATGCATTGTATAGCAGCGCAAGCAGTTGAATGTGTTGTAAGATACGATTTACAGAATTTTTTGTTATTGGTAAGCTGCATTACTTGCTATTTTGCATGATTCTCTAACTAGGAATACTTCGGGGATTTGAAATGTGGGTTTTTCAGAGGGCTTGGCGGGTCAGCGGGTTTTGGTATCCAAATGCCGGTCCAACATGCGAAATGCGGGTCACTTGGGAGGTATGCATTGTATCATAAGTCGATCACAATAAGTATCCATACTGGAAAGTAGGGCCTTTCACAGAAAAATCTTTGGCGTACGGAAATGTACGCCAACAAATTTGGCGTTTGGCGTACCTGGCTGCCACAGGGAAAATTACAACAGTTGGCATACAATTGCAACAATATTGTTATGGCGTATAATTCCAAACACCTCCGCCTTGGAGTGATTCTTTGGTGTAGGTATGGTATACTTTCCGGTGTGGATAAGTATCATGCTCAGAAGGGTTGTTTGATTTTAATCAAATGATTTTTTTTAATCCATTCATCAGAAAAATTTTATTTATGGACAGAATAAGATATTTATGGTTGTTTTGTTGACTGAATTCAACTACATACCTCCCAAGTGGCCTGCATTTCGTGGGTTTGACCCACATATGAACACCAAAACCTGCTGACCCGCCCAGGCCTCTGAAAAACCCGCATTTCAAATCAGTGAGTATCCTTAGTTGGAGAACTGCACAAATTAACAAATTATCCAGCTAAATTTAGCTTAGTTACCAGAAACTACAAATTTAGTAAATCGTATCTCACAGCACATTCACTATGTATGGACGGTCGCGTTATTGCTCCCTATACATAGTCGTTACTCCTGTCATTCTTGGGTTGCTGGTCTTTGACAGTTCTAACTTCTATGTTTGGTCAAAATTTTTTTTGTAGCAAAGGTAGGACCTAAAATGGTAATTTGCTATCATAGAATACCTTTTCCAAATCCTGTTCAACTATTGCAACTATTTTTGATGATTTGAAACCTCTAAAAAGGTCCGAAAATTTGGAATAAAATCATCAACTTTAAAACTTCTGAAAATTTACTGTAGCGCCGTTTGAAATATTTGCTTACATTGGAACACTCATGCATATTATTGTGATGTAACTGAGCATGTTAGATGTTTGCTGTTTAGCATTAGTCCCTATGGTACGTCCACTGTGCAAGTTGCCTACATTGACACAACACACTCATTAGCATACTGTTGTTAACGAAGTTCCAAAGTCATATAGTAAAATAAGGTAATTCTATCACGTGAAAAACTCGATATTCATTCCAAAGTTTTGACTCTTTCCTGGAAGATTTCAGTGATCAAAAAGGGTTTGGTTGTGCCTGTAAGACTTAAGAATAGTTATGGCATTAAATGAGTGTTTTAGGACAACAATTTGCTGTCAGAAGAAAGTTAATTTCAACGTTTAAAACTTCCACGATCATCCCGCTTGTTAAAAACAGTTGGAGTAAGGACTGTAAATAGTGAGTATAGTGAATGACCACAGTCCTTTACTAAGGACTAGTACAGAACTATGTTTGCTGTCGCAACATCACTATTGGCTAACCTTCGCAGCAGGTATGGAGTATATTCCTGTCATTTGGTAAAGACCAAAATTAACGGCAACAGTAACGATCGAATATTGTGATTAGGAGAGGTCTTACTGATTGAGCGTTTGTGAATAATAGTGTATAATTGTTTTTGGCACATCTCTCAATGCAATATTTTTCTAGGTTTAATACCGCAAAAAAAATCAGTGCCATGCTGAACTTTCTAGGCAGGCACCTAGGGAAATTGTGTTGCTGATTTGCCAAAAAAGTGCCACCATTTTGCATGTAGACACTCCTAAAATTCAAAAATTTTCGAAAAGGGGAGCGGTGTCCCCCTCCCCTTATACATAACCCTCCCCCAGTCCAGCGATTCACCAATTGACATTTCAGTTAACTTGGGAGCTATGCAACTAATTTGAAAGAAACAACACACATTGCATGAAATAGCCCTTACCAAAACTGCCCATCACTAAACAGTCTAAAACCCCACTTTTGGGCATCTAAGTCAGGTTTTTTACTTGGTGTTCTCACACCTACTGTTTATAGCCACTCCAACCCTAAAATCAATAAAAATATGATGAAACCCTTTAAGCATGAAAGTGGCTATAAACTGAGGATGTTAATATCAAGTTATAAGCTGACTTATCACCCAAAAGTCAGGTTTTAAACCATTTAGTGGTTGGCAGAGTTTAAAAAGGGCTGTTTTTGGCGCAGTTTTTGATTCCTTGCCAAAGGCAGGCAAGGAATCTATGCATGGTGATGTCATGTGAGTATATGTGTGTGTGTGTTTGGGTGTGTTTGTGACACTTTGCTCATAATCATGATATCTCGAGATAGGAAATACCAACACTTTTCATATTTAGTGTATAGATATTTCCTGTTGAGAGGAAGAATCTTAACGTTTTTGGTGGAGGTCAAAGGTCATTTGAGGTCACAAGAGGTCAAAGTCTGAAAAGCTTGTAATCGCTATATCTCAAGTTAAGAATGACCGACACTTTTCATACTTTGTATATGGATTCTTCCTGTTGAGAGGAAGAATCCTTACGTTCTTGGTGGAGGTCAAAGGTCATTTGAGGTCACCAGAGGTCAAAGTCTTAAAAGCTTGTAATGGCAATATCTCAAGTTAAGAATGACCACTACTTCTCATATTTGGTATATAGATTTGTCATGTTAAGAGGAAATACCCTATTGTTTTTGGTGGTGGTCAAAGGTCATTTGAGGTCACCAGAGGTCAAAGTCTAAAAAGCTTGAAATTGCAATATCTCATTTTAGGAATGACCAACACTTTTCATACTTTGTATATGGATTCTTCCTGCTGAGAGGAAGAATCCTGTTGTTTTTGGTGGGGGTCAAAGGTCATTTGAGGTCACCAGAGGTCAAAGTCTGAAAAGCTTGTAATTGCGATATCTCAAGTTAAGAATGACCAGTACTTCTCTTATTTAGTGTTTAGATTTGTCATGTAGTGAGGAATTACCCTATTGTTTTTTTTTGGTGGTCAAAGGTCATTTGAGGTCACCAGAGGTCAAAGTCTAAAAAGCTTGAAATTGGGATATCTCAAGTTAAGAATGACCCACACTTTTCATACTTTGTACATAGATTTGCCATATTGAGAGGAAGAACCCTATCGTTTATGGTGAAGGTTTTAGGTCATATGAGGTCACCAGGGGTAAATTTGCGAAAACCTCCTTAATTGCTTGTAATCGCGATAACTCAAGTTAGGAATGACCAACACTTTTCATATTTGGTATAATTTTCCATGTTGAGAGGAAGAACCTTATTCTTTTTGGTGAAGGTCAAACGTCATTTGAGGTCCCATATCTCGAAACCCGAAAACCTCGTAAACACGATATCTCAAGGGGTAGGAATGACCGACACTTTTCATATTTGGTTTATAGATTTGTCATGTTGACTAACTTGAAACCACATTTGAAACCAAACTTGAATCATATTTGAAACAAGATTTTAACTTAATCTTTCCATTTAGCTGGCATTATATGAACAGATTTGTGTTGCTGTTTCTTAAAATCCCACCTACTAACTGCAAGTACTTTGTATTATATTTTATGGACTTAAATATTGCATACCCAAGGTAAAGCAACGAGTTGATCCTCATAATTTTACACTTCATTGCCCAAAGTATCGTCATGTGATTCTCAAGAGCCATTCATGAAATGAATAACTACAGTAATTGGTGTAAATGCATTTCCCACTTTATGAAGTGAACATTTTTGATAAATTCAAACAAGACTTCCAAGACTTTCCACATGTTTACATTCTTATAGGTCTCATTTTCAGTACTAGCCTTCATTTAAGATCTCTGCTTGCTTTCAGATTGATGAATTTGTCACACAATGCAAGGGAATATTAGAAAATTCTGGCTTAGCTGACAAGCAGAGTCAAATGAAGCAACAGCTCAAAAGGTAAAGAGACAATTTTTTTAAACAGATTACATTTAAAAAAGTTTTGACAAAGAAGCTTTGCTGCTGAAGATTTTTATTTTTCATGGTGATTTCATTTTACTATGAGAATGAAATATGTATGAGTTTAAAGAATGAATTGCAAATTCACTGCACCAAATTATCAACATGTATCTTTTCATACAGCTACAGTTAAACTGACATGTTGTTCCAAAGTTTTTCTTTAAAATTGTCAATAACTAAGATCCTGTTGTTGTGTTTAGATGCAAGGAAATAACAAATGAAGTAACAAAGCTTGAGAAGAAAGTGGCAAAGCTTAAAAAGGTAATTGTCTATACAGTATGTTCATTTCAATTCTTACTGTTCCTTTTATTCTCTGTAGACGTTAGCTCAGATGAATCACAGAATGCCTCTGTAAGATGTATTAGAGTACAGAGAGGCTCAAACAGTGGCGTAGCCGCAGGGGGGGCTGGGGGGCCTAGGCCCCCCCCCCCAGATTTTTTCCGTCCTGATAAAGTAATTGAAAAAAAATAAAATTTTTGAACGGAAATAAACTTTGAAGTATTTCCTTCAAAACAGTAAATAAATAAAATGTGTACAAATTAAAAAAAAAAACATGGATGAATGTGTGTAAAACACATTTTGTGCGCACTAAATTAGATACCGTTTGTGATCTGCACTGTCGTTTATTGCATTTCACTTAGAAGATGAAACGAAAGTCTCAACGACAAACTTGAATGTGAAGTTAAGACCCCTCCTGCCTTTCGGATGACTTATTGATTTACTGAAAATAAGGCAATCATGCACTGGAGACCACTCTTACACGACCATTCCTATACTTTATCATACGCAAAATATGCCGTAAGCAGGTAAGGGTAAGGTACTGCCTTCGGATAATTCTTCCCTTCCATCCTTAACAAGTAGGCCTAGGCCTATGCCGTGCCTCACTCCTGCCCATGCAAAGTGCCACTGTAGGACGATTTTTTCGACAAGTCCCCTTTTTACTAGTTGGCACTGGCGTCCGGGGGATTTGTAAAATGTCCACAAGGTCCTGATTTCATGTGTTTCCCACATGATCCATTCTTGTGCTTTGCGGTTCAATTATTTTGAGAGATTGTAGTATTTTAATTTTGACTACGTAATGTACCGATGGACAAATACTGCACCATTTTGCACATTGTTCCTTTGGTAGTATGTATGTCTCTTGTAAAATCTCTACAAAAACTAAAAATATTTTGATATTTTTCATGCTCCCCAAAAAGGGAAAATCCTAAAACTTAGGCTTATAATCACTTTAAAGTTTTGCCAAACATAGCACTATTTTGCATCTAGGAAATCTAATGCAAAGAAAGTTTCTCAGAGGGGGACACAACTACTTTTGGTTTTCCTGTTAAAGGGTTAGGTACTGCCTTAGGTAAGCTGAAATCCATTCAAATATTGCCGCATTTGCAGCTGGGTACATCCAGTTTAAAACACGTGAGAAGTGCCGTTTCCAGCCATCTGGAGGGGTTTTAAAGCCCAAAATTTTCTTGTACGCTCCGCACCAACCGATTGCGGCGCTCCGCTTAGATTCTAATATTGCCGCATTTGCAGCTGGGTACATTCAGTTTAAAACAGGTGGGAAGTGCCGTTTCCGGCCATCTGAAGGGGTGTTAAAGCCCAAAATTTTCTTCTATGCTCCGCGCCAACCGATTGTGGCGCTCCGCTTAGATTCAAATATTGCCGCATTTGCGATCTACGTCTTCTGAAGTTTACAATTTTTCCCAAGGGAAAGGGAGATACCGGTTCTGTTAAGTCTCATCCCCCAGGCCACAGATCAGATGTGCCCAGTTTTGGGGTCCCTAAAAAGTGTATGTATTACCATTTTTCATAGATTGACTTTTTATTCTCATTATTTGAGAAGTCGCAGACATGAGATTCGTATTTCAAGGCTGGGTACATCCAGCTTAAAACACATGGGAAGTGCGGTGTCCGGCCATCTGGAGGGGTTTTAAAGCCCAAAATTTTCTTGTACGCTCCGCGCCAACTGATGGTGGCGCTCCGCTTAGTATAGTCTTGCCGTTCCTGACCTTCGGAGGTACCAGGCCCCCCCACTTGTTACCTAGGCCTCCCCAAAAATCCCATCCGGGCTACGCCACTGGGCCAAAATCAGAAGTGTCCAACTAGCTTTTACAGCACCTAAGGGGCAACAGCAGCCACCTAAAACTTAACTTAATTTGAAGCAACAGCTAAAAATCACCATTTTCTTTTTATTTCTCTTCAAAGTATCTTTCAGTAAATAGCACTGTTTTGCATATATTCAAGGTTAATATCCAAATAGTTGCTCCTAGCAAATTTCACAATTGAGGAAACAAAAATTTGTCACATGATTCTGTAGAGCCAATCATGCAACAAGACAGTCTACTGTATTTATTCAAGTTGGGGTGACTGCATTTTTCCTTTAATGATAATGGACTTTACAAACATAGCAAGTGGGCATACAGAAATGCAATAATACACATGGGCACAGAGGCAAAACAGTTGTCAAAGTACAATGACCTTGTGACCCATGCAGAAATGTGAATTTTCCAACTTGTTTATTTACATATGTCTGGTGGGATAATCAAATGTCATTACCCAACTTCCTTCTTAACACACTCAAGCACTCTCCAAGAATCTACAAGCTTGATAGGAGACAGCTAGCTGAAGATGTAAACAAAGGTGGAATTATACTTTCTAGATATGCCACTTTTTGCAATGTGTGAAAGGCAATATTATGGTAACTTCTTATCTGGTTTTTGTTAACCTTCATTCACTAAAGTAAAAAGGCGTGGACAGAGTTTCTAAATGCAGGGAAATTCAGCATGCTTGTTTTGGCCATTTTTGGCCATTTTTGGCATATTACATGTAGCACAGTCAATATTCATAAACCTGCTTGTCATTTGTCCTCCCTTTACTTTACTGGTTCTACCTTATCATTTCCCTGATCTGCCTAGCCTCATAGCCCATGGAAAACCCCAAGTCATGAACAACTGAATATTCAAACATGTAAGCTCCAAGTGATGCGATTCAATCACAATTCACAAATAATCTTCTTTCAATGAATGGTACAGTTCATTTAGTAATGTTGGGACAATGTATGCATTTTGAGTGCTTTTGAAGTATCTTCAAATGATATTGACATATATTTACAACTTTGACAGTGTAAAGGATTATGTTATTTGTCATTCTAGTTTTCAATTTGCCTTTATTCTTAAAACAATATCCCATAAAATTTTATCTCGATGAAGGTTTTGTTTTGATATTTTGAAGTTCAAACTTTTCATAACTTTTCAAATATTCCTTCCCAGTCACAAGAACCAACTACTGTTAGTAAATTTGATGAAAAGAAGCAGGATGAGTTGAAACGATTAGCATCATTCAAGGTAAATATTTAATGTAATTTGTCAGAGATGGCTTGCCTTACTTTGGGATTAAGGAATGGAAGAGGAGTATAGGGGAAAATGTAACAAAGTCAAACCATGTTCTCAAATTAAGGGGATTTTTTGGAGGCAAAATGCATTGACTTTGAGATATGCAGAAGAATTTTCTCTTTCTAGAGGTAGAAAACTATGTTGTAATAGCATGTAGCATCCAGAAGATAGCACTCTCTAAAGTAATGGAATTTTTTCTTGAGATTTAGTGATTTATTGGAAATTTGTGACATTAATTTGACATTGCATTTAATTTATTTTTAATTTTGTTGCTGCTGCAGCCTGCAGGGAATATTAATTCAGCAACAGTGCTTGCCCTGTACGCCATGTATGGTGTTTATCCCCCTGTAGGCCGGCAGTTGTAGAATATGCCTACAGTATTCCCTGCCTGTTGTAAGGGGCGACTAAACAGGAGGACTTGCTTGAAGAGTACATGAACAGTATGACACTGTATATATTTGTGTTTCTTTAAAATTATATATTACTAGCTAACTAACCCAGATATGGTGTCCGGTAATGCTAGATTTCCATGAAAAGATACTTAAATAAGATATTTAATTAAAGTGAAAAAAAAGGGATTCTGACACGAAAGTGCCCACATTACATAACTTTTTAGTGATTTGTTGAAAATTGGAGATGTTTTTTAACAAAAATAAAAAAGAATTCTTTGAGTTGAGATATCTCGAGTAAGGCAAAGGATTGTGACAGGGTACAAAGGACATGGTCTAGAATATTACTGTTTAGATCCTAGTGAAAAACCACTGGAATATACCTTTAAGAAGGTACCAGTGTTGAGGGATATTTTTTACAGAACACTGCCCTCTCTCCCTCAATTTTGTAAGCTGGCAATACCAATGTAAACTGCTGTACACAAATGTTAACTTTTAGAAATTTACAATGATTGGCAGAGTGAAAAAAGGTGATCTTGCATTTGAAGCAATGGAGCTGATGAACTGAAAGGCTTGGTTAAAGTAAGATTGTCCTCATCATTCAAAAAGAAACTCGATTTGATCTAAATTGTTCATTTGTCTAACCACCCAACAAAAAGTTGTAATTTGTAAGCTCTGCATGGTTTGTCCACAATTGTGATTGTTTAGCATGTTAAACAACTGCCCATCAAAGCCCATAGTACTGATATTTATTGAGCACTGAACTGATTTAATTCAAATGATTAGAATGTTGATAACCAAATTTTTGTACCTTACCTTAAAGGGTAATTTTGTTCTGTAGAGAAGATTTTACTCCTTCCAAAAATTAATTTTTTAATTAATGTTGCTAACCCTGTTTTTGTTGTGATCCTTGTGAGGAGAAAGGAAGGTGTCAGTTCATTTTAAAGGTCTGGTGACATGAAAATGACAATGTTGGCTATTTGATGTAAAAATAATTGAAAACTTATAAAATAGCAGCAATTACCATCAAAATTCATTAGAAAATTGACTAATTGACTAATTTCTGAATTGCACTTAACCATGAATATACGTGAGCTTTATTTGCAAATTTATCTTGTGATGCCTAGAGACAGACATGCTATATTTGGCTCATGTTATCCTTTTTTTTTGCAAGGATAGGTGTAACATACTGTAAATATATCCTGAGGGTTCTACAGTATATTGGAAGTTTAAATTGTGTCCTTGACAACCATCAGTATTACTTAATTGTATCAAACTTTAACATTCTGATGGGAACTTATTAGAGATAATAAATATGGAGTTAATGGAAGAAATGTAAGGACTGCACAACACTCCTCATCATTATTTTTGCATAAGCAACAAGGTACTTCAGAAACATGCAAACTTTGAGGACACTCAGGACGACTGTAAAAGATATTGACATAATTTCAACAGATTGTTCCTTTGGAAACATTACCACTTAACTGCCAAGTAAAGTAAGGACTTTTTGCTGAAACGTCCAACTACCTTCACTTTGACAAGCAGTTGTTACGACCACAGTATAAAGTATGTTAAAATGAATTGAAAAGACAATTATTGCAAAATTTTTCTACATTCTTTGATGTTATTTGTATTGATAGATAATACTAAATGATTGCTTGAATAAATTTTGAAAATTAGGTGTTTTCATTCTGTTGTGTAGGTCCAGCTTGGTAAAATTGGTGACACCTTGGAACCAGACGAGGTAGAAGAGGACTATTTTCGGTAGGGGCTATGTCTGTTTTCTTTCACCAGTTTTTTAGCCTGTAAGGTACTCAAGGGAGAATTGCATTCATATATTTTTGATATTGTATAGATCAAAATGGAATGCACCTAAAACTTTGGTACATGTATGAAATGTGAGTTTATTCAAGACGAACTTTTTTTCCATTTAAAATAATCATTTAAAAAAGTTTCTTAAATGGTGTACCATTGATATGTTTCAGAGGCTTTCTGTTTATGACAGCATGCAAATGACATGGTTGTTTTGTTTTGTTTCATTTATTTCTCATGTTTCATGGCAGTTTAACAAATTCCTAAGGTACAATAACAACATCAGGAAAGTGTGGGAAATCTGGAGAAAACAAAGCTTATACAAAGCAGATCTACCAGGAAAAAAAAGAAGAAAAAAATAATTTAAGAGAAATTGAAATGGTCAACATCTTCACTTTCATTCACTAAAGTTGTGTTCAAAACTTTCTCCCAGATCTGATCAAGTGAAAGTTCTTTGCAGTATTTGATCGTCCATTTTGAGGCTGAAAGAAGACTACTGATATTTCTCAAAATTTATGCAAAAGTGTATTAGAAAATTACTTTGAAATGTTATATACATTTGCATATGTGTGTATTGCTCAAAATTTTTGAGGTATAACTGATGACTGATTTAACAATGCAAGTTGGGAATTATCTCATCGCTCCATGAGGAGGATGAGATATTGTAGTCACTTTGCCAACATATATGGTGATGAACATGTTGCACATACATACATTGCTCACAACATGATAAGTGAACTGATCTGTGACAAACAAAATTTCTAAAGAAATTCATGTGGGATGTTCTTTTTTTTTGTAAGTGAAATGATCTTTGACAAACAAAATTTCTACAGAAATTTATGTGGGATTTTTTTTTTGTAAAGTTGCAAATCAGACAACATTCTGTGACAATGTAAATCCTACTGTGGTCACCCTGATAGTTCAAAACAGAGGGGTGCATCTAGTTATTTTTGGTCTGTTGTGGTTTGGTGGATGCATATATTTGTATAAAAGACTATTTTAGACCAGATCTGATCTTGATGTATTGAAAGGAAGAATTTAATCTTTTCATGCTGTTTAAACTTTTCTGACATTTCTATGGTGCACCATCATGGGTCACGTGACCTTTGAGCAGTTTGGTAATTTCAGTTGGGTCAAATGGTTTTTGAAGAATGAAGATTCCAAAATCAAGAAGACAAGAGAGAATCTTTGGTAAAAGGTAATCACTTTCAACCTGAGTTTTATTTAGGGATTTTAACTTTTCATTTGATAATGGATATGTTCCTTTTTATTCCTGTTTGTTGTATCGTGGTTATACACCAGTAGTCAGATAAATGAAAATAATAATGATGAGGATGAAGATGACTCTAATGATGAAACAGATGAAGATGAGGACAGTGAAGAAGAAAGTTACAATGCTACAGAGGAAGCTGGAGATAACAGTATCAGCTCAGAAGAACCATCTCCTGTAATCCAAAAGCCAAAACTTGGAAGGATGGGACTATTTCGAAGGTCATCCAAGTTGAAGGATATGAAGTCAAAGGTTCCAAGCAAAATTGAAGAGGAAGAAGAGGAGGAGGAGGAAGAAGAAGAGGAAAATGAGAGCAAGGTAGAAGAGAGCAAAGCAAACTTAAAAAAGGAAGAGTCACCAAAGACCGAGGTTCTCAGTAAGAAGGAAAAGAAGATTAAGGAGAGAAGAGAAAAGTTTCTGGAAAGAGAAGCAAAGGAGAAGGAGAGAAGGGAGAAAAAGGCACAAGAAAAATTGGAAAAAGAAAAGAAGGAAAAGGAAAAGAAGGAACAAAAAGAGAAACTACAAATGGAAAAGAAGGAGAAAGCAAAGAAAGAACAAGAAGAAAAATTGAAAGGAAAAGCCAAGGGGAAAAAAGGAACAGAGAAGGAAAAGAAAGAACCACTGGATGATGACGATGACGAAGAAGAGGCAAGTGAAGATGAAGATGTGGTTTCTGGGGTCGAAGAAAATAATGAGAATGAAGATGAAGAACAGAAGGAGAGCAGTAAAATGATTGATTCAAAGAAGAAAAAAGAAGAAAGTAAAGAAGTTGCAGACAGAAGAGGAAGCAGAAGCTGGTTTTTTAGAAGCAAGACTCCAGATAGGTGAACTATTGTTGATACCGTGTTGACATTTATTTGCTGTGATCAATACTAATATACTAATATTTCTTAACACAACACCTGACACTTGTGTTTCGTGACTTACTCTTGTGGTTTCGTGACTTACTCTTGTGTTTGAACTTCTAATTTGAACTTTTCAACTACCTTACCTCCAATACATGGAATAGTTCAAAAATTCCAATTGAAGTGGTATGCATATATAAATATTGTTGAAAGGACATGATAATCTGTTAGCATTTTGTAGTTGTTTGCCCAGTTCTGTTTGCATTTATTGGCTGGTGTTGGTTTCTTATATTTGTCCAAAGGAGGGTGTCCTTTTTGTACTTTGATATCTTATGCATATTCTTTAGTACTTTTCTTTCCTCTTCCAACTTG
The DNA here is from genome assembly GCA_037179385.1 of Holothuria scabra. Lineage (NCBI taxonomy): Eukaryota > Metazoa > Echinodermata > Holothuroidea > Aspidochirotida > Holothuriidae > Holothuria > Holothuria scabra. The sequence continues at coordinate 18,758,205 of CM074180.1, forward strand.
CCATATTTCTTGGTATTAGTATGCCAAAAAGAGAACATTTTGCAATCTGTTCCTTTCTTACATTACTAATATTTTTGCTGTTTTCCATTCATAATTGTCATGACATTTTAACTCCTCCAAAACTGCAACAGAATGAAGGGAGCTTCCTTTTGTTTAGTTGAATTTAATCCATTAAGACAGTTTTGTAGGTGGTGGGTTGTGATATTCTTACCTCAGTTTTTGGTTTCGATGATAAGAGAAACCAATGCAATCATGATGGCGTGCGTGTGTATGTATGTGTGTATGTGTGTGTGCATGTGTGCATGTGTGCGTGTGTGTGTGTATGTGCGTATGTTTTTGGTGTAAAACGGGGACAGGAGCCTTTTTTTCTCCGGGCAAGTGTGGATACACCTGCAAGTGGGGATATCCCCACTTGCCAAATGCAAAATTGGCCATAAAATTGAATTTCTCACGTTTCAAGGATGTACCACAGCAAGTTTGAAGCATTTTGGAGTTTTCCCCAATTTCCATGTGATGGACCTAACATTAGGTGACAAACCGTGGGCTGGTGCATGGGTGTATGTGTATCTGTGTAGTACCAGTAAATCGGGGACATGAGCGTTTTTTCCCCTAGTCAAGTGTCGATACACCCAAAGTGGGGATATCCACATTTTCATGGTTAATAAAATGTGTCCCCGATTGACGGTCGAAACATGTATGTGTGTGTGTGTTTGTGACACTTTGCTCGTTAACACGATATCTCAAGATAGGAATGTGTGACAGTTTTCAAACGTGGTACAAAGATGCACCATATTGAGAGGAAGAACCCTATTGTTTTTGGTGGAGGTCAAAGGTCACCTGGGGTCATCAGGGGTCAAAGTCTGAAAACCTTGGTAATGCAATATCTCAAGATAGGAAGCTTGGATAGATTTCATATTTGGTATGTGGATGCGTTATAGTCAGTAGATGGTCCCTATTGTTTTTGGGGTAGTTCAAAGGTCATCTGGGGTCACCAGGGGTCAATGTCTGAAAATCTTGTTAACACGATATCTCAAGGTAGAAAGCTTGAATAGATTTCATATTTAGTATGTGGATGTGATATGGTCAGGACATGGTCCCTATTGTTTTTGGTGGAGGTCAAAGGTCATCTGGGATCCCCAGGGGTCGAAGTATGAAAACCATGTTAAGGTAATATCTCAAGGTAGGAAACTTGGATAGATTTTATATTTGGTATGTGAATGCGTTATAGTCAGTAAATTGTTCCTATTGTTTTTGGCAGAGGTCAAAGGTCATCTGGGGTTACCAGGGGTCAAAGTCTGAAAATCTTGTTAACACAATATCTCAAGATAGGAAACTTGGATAGATTTCATATGTGGTATGTGGATGTGGTATAGTCAGTAGATGGTTCATAATGTTTGTGGGATAGGTCAAAGGTCATCTGGGGTCACCAGGGGTCAACGTCTGAAAATATCCTTAACACGATATCTCAAGGTAGAAAGCTTGAAAAGATGTCATATGAAGTATGTGGATGTTATGGTCAGGAGGTGGTCCCTATTGTTTTTGGTGGAGGTCAAAGGTCATCTGGGGTCATCAGGGGTCAAAGTATGAAAACCTTGTTAAATGCTTTATTTCAAGGTAGGAAACTTGGATAGATTTCATATTTGGTATGTGGACGCGTCATAGTCAGTAAATGATCCCTATTGCTTTTGGTGGAGATCAAAGGTCATCTGGGGTCACCAGGGGTCAAAGTCTGAAAACCTTGTTTATGTGGTATCTCAGGTTAAGTAGCTTTGATAGATTTCATATTTGTTACGTGGATGGGTTATGGTCAGGAAATGGTGCGTAATGTTTTTGATGGAGGTCAAAGGTCATCTGGGGTCACTGCTGGTCCAAGTCTGAAAATCCTGCTTATGCAATTTCTCAAGATAGGAAACTTGGATAGATTTCATATTTGGGTATGTGGATGCGTTGTGGTTAGAAGATGGTCCCCATAGTTTTTGGCAGAGATGAAAGGTCAACTAGGGTCTCCAGGGGTCAAAGCCTGGAAACCTTTTTATATGTGATCTTTCAAGATAGCTGTTTGTCCATTTGTCTGTCTGTCTGTTTGTCATTCTAGCTATGTATGGCTTTTATGGAGGTCAAAAGGTCATCTGGAATGACAAAATTATTTTTTGAACATGCTAGTATAACATTTGAATGAGAAGATAATGGTGCATGATGGCACTCTTTGAAACGGAACATTTATGTATCATCGAAACCTCAATGCATTTTTGCATTCTGGTTTACTGATATGCACTCTGGTATATGTTTATAATACTAACAGTGAATTAATGTATCCTATGAATATTCATGCAGTACATGAAAATCATTTAATTGGCTACCAAATCTCATTAAGATAGTTTTTGCCTCACATAGTGTCAAATGTCATTGGGAAGTAAAGGGTTGGTTTGGTGGGGTTTGAAATGAGAGAATAATATCCTTTAAGCTGGTAATTTCAGTTTGGACATTGTATGCAAGTAACGTTCATTATGTAACACTGCACTTGATTTACACTTTCACCTTTGTTGTTTTTAATCCTCATGGAAAATTTTGATCAAAATGCAATGGGCATAGTTTTTGCCATTCTGAAGTTTCCTAATCATACATTATTTGATATTTGTCTAAGTCTTTTAGCTTAACACCCTACAATGTGAATAGAACATAGTTTTAATACCTTAGGGTACTTCAGTGGATTAAAAGCTATGCATGGCTGCTGTACTAGACACCTAAATAACTAATAATTCAACCTTATACTGTAGCTACTAGTATGTACCAAGTGCACAAAGATGATCCATTCATGTATGGAACAACTTATCAGTCAACTATTAATCTTCACATCCTTACTAAAATTGTCCATGGTATCACACTATGTGAGCAGATTTACATTTTCAAAGTGTGCAAAAACTCTGGTGAGAATGGGCCTTAGGCATTTAGGTCACAAAATGTCAATTTAGAGTCAACATGGAAACACACTGTAGCTACAACATAAATTTTGCATGCTTGCATAGAAGACTGTACCTACCTGACCAGTGCAGAAATCAGCTATATCTGTATTTCTTAAGTGTAAATTACAATCATACACACATTTCTCTTCTAGAGCACACTCTTCCTATACTCTGTATTGTTACTTTTTGTGCATATTGTCTATAGACCAATCCATTTAGCTGGTGTAGCTAGTCAGCCATTAGTGAGGTCCATCAGCCTTACATTGTCTTTAATAATTTTAATGTCTACAAGCAATTTTGAACCCTCACATTCTGTAAAAGTGATGGAAACCAGAGGTGTTTTAGGTATAAGCATCCATGATATAGGTAAGCAAAAAATTTGAAATATTAAAGCTGATGACCTCAGTTATGGATGACTAAATCAGACTATCTATCAAGCTTTTAATTCTCTGATGATAAGATCATTTGGTTTTGTTTATTTTTAGAAAGCAGAAAGCTGAAATGAATGAGAAGAATACTTCAAATAAAAAACAAAGCAGCAAGACTAAGCCTATAATGGGTAGGTAGACATTCATTCTTTTGTGATTTAACTTATTAAGCTGTCTTGAAGAAGTGCAAAGGCCTAAATTTATTCACTATGCATTTCACACTGAGCTGTTGACATTGGAAAATGTCTATCATACTCAATTGCTATATGCCATAGAATATCAAAAGTTAAGTTCCAGCTTTACCATACAGTATCCATTTTTTACCAACTTCATTACTGTGTTGTAAAATACTGTACCAAACTAGACTTCTGTAGTTTCCTTTTGTCATTAACTTCATTGATATACTGTACCAAAAAAGACTTCAGTGCCAAGGACTACAATTTATTCTTAATATTAGGAGTAGGGGCACATCACCTCAATTATTGTATGAAAAAGCAAAGTCACTTGGAGATTTTTCAAATATTAGGGGACATGTTCCCATGTCTCACCTCCTGTCCCCCCCCCACCCCACCTGGATCTTTTCCGTGTACAAGGCCTTACTATATTGTGTCATATGTGTATAACTTTATTTGGTATTGCAGCAATTGTGTGGAAAAAGCAAATGATACCAGCTGTCTTTTCATTGTGATACAGCATGTTTTCATACAGCAACATGCAGTATGGCATGGTACCTTTCTTTTCTGTGTCAGGCTATTTCATACCATATTGTACCATAAATTACCTAAGTGTCACTAATTAAATTTTCACATATTCTATACAAGTGATAGACCTCTCTAGGGGCAAACTAGCTGCAAAACTGACATCAAACTCTGCATGACTTAAAGGGCAAGAGCAGTTGCCCCAGACTTATTGTGATCCAACAGCTAACTTTCATTAATATCTCTTAATGTCTCTTCCACATACTAATTCTAAACTTTAACTTTTATCAAAGGTAAAACAACAAGTTTCACCAAATAAATTCTACAAGAAAATATTGTCACATGATTCTTAAGAAACATCTATGAAATGGAATAGACTACTATACTATTCCAATTTTGGGGACTGCTTTTTTCCCTTTTAATGAATCAAGTCAGTCAAACAATCATCCAGTTTGTCTGGCAAAAGTCATGTTCTTCAAAGCACCTTGTGGTCATAAAACTTTAAGAAGTAATTTACAAAGTTTCCACAATGAATTTTATCTCAGACCCTGACAAAACTACTTAGCAAACAATTTGTTTAAGATAACCTTCAGTTACACCACATTAAAATTTAAAATTAAAATTTTACTTTGCTTCCAAACTAAGGTCTGTATTATGTTATCATGATTTATCTTTCAAATGTTATCATAGTTTTGACTTCATCTGATTTTATGTCATTTTATAGTTTCTACAGTAATTGACCTTCAATGAGTTGGCTTAACTAAATTGATATAGGTGAATGTGATTACAATTTTTTCTGATGATCTTTCAAATGTAGATAGTAAAGTTGAGGATGATGAAGAAGAAGAGGAAGAAGATGAAGATGAAGAGGAATCAGAGTATGAAGATGAAGAGGAAGATGACGAGGATGAAGAAGAAGAGGAAAGTGAAGAAGATGAGACTCCAGTAGATTCTAAAAGACAACCTCCTAAAAGCAAACCTGGAGTGACACCGTCTCAGAGCAAATCAAAACCATCAGCTGCTGGTAGAGAAGAGGAAGATGAGGATGAAGATGAAGAAAGTGAAGAGGATGATGAGGAGGACAGTGGAGAAGATGAAGAAGATGATGAGGAGTAAGTAATGACGAGTAGTTAATAGGATATAGAGATGAAAGAAAATGGGAAGGGTATTGCAAAAAAATTTGTTGCCTAAAGAATTGATTAGATAGGGTTTTCTGCCTCTTTATGAGTGAAACCTACCCTTGTGGTCCCCTTATAAATGGGGTCTGTCAGTAAAAGCTTTATATGGCTCTTCTCACACCTCCCCCATGATTTCTTTTATGTAAATATTTGCAATTTTGAGGATGAAATGTCCCTTAAAGCTAAATACTGTATGCTGATTCAATCAAGTCTTAACTTGAGCCTGTTGAAAATTAATCTGATCTCTTCAGAACTCTGCCTTAAATGTAATATCATTCTGTCTTGAATAAAAGTTGCGGTTAGTTGTAAAGTACCAAATTTTGCACATTTTGTGGAGATCCTAAGCAATCAAAGTGATGGTGCATTTATATTATGACTTAAGATTTTTAAAGGTTTCCTGCAATATCAACTGAATAGGCTGATGGAATCCCACTAACAACAGCTAAGAATAGATGGAGCAAACAGTATGTTCTCCAATGATCCTATAATTCAAGAATGAACATTGGTTACAATACTAGTGAAGGTATAAATGCAACTGATGTTGGGAAAGATGCAAAACGTGCCAACCTGTTTTGTTTTCAATGTGAGCAAAAACATCATGAGGTAGATAAGTTGGTGCTTGGCTGAAGTGGGAGTGAAAAATAGGAGTATATGATACAAAATTTTACTGGTAAAAGGAGGCATTTTCAACTCGTCCAATCTCATCTACCCAGCTATTGTTCCACCTGCAAAGAGAACGATATGTGATTTTTTTAATAACTTAAGGAACACTTGAATCATTTTATACTTGTCATTGTATATAGTGGAGGTTTCTTGTGGTATGTTGTTTTTAGAAACTGCAGCATGTTTTTATTTTTATAGGGAAGGTGAAGAAGAAGAAGAGGAGGAAGAAGAAGAGGATGATGGGAATAAACTGGAAGAGACAGGGTCATCAGATGAAGAGGGGGATCATCCACTTGATGGGGTAAATAATGCAATTATTTTTAACACATGCTTTGTCAAGTGGATAACATATTCATTAGTAGATGTGGCATCTATTAAAAAACAGAGGGGGTGGGGTCCCATAAATTGCATGTAGCACCTGTTAAAAATGAAGGTTCATTAGTGTTTGCAGTATCTGGGAAAAACAATTGTAATGATCCCCCTGTCACCTAAACTTTATGCCATTTGGAGAAGGTCTATGTTTAAGGGTAAGAGCAGTTGCCTCAAACATATTTTGATTTTGTAGCAACAGCTACCTCTTACAATGTTCTTATTTCTCTTTAAATTATCTTTCAAAATATTTTAGAACCTCTCTTTTGCATATTCAATGCAAGCAAAGCAGTTACTCCTAGTAAAGTTCTTATTTGAGGAGAAAGATACTGTTACTTCAAGTAATTTTCACCTGTGAATAGAAAATTTTTTGTCACATGACTCTCAAGAGCTAATCATAAAACAGGGCATTTTACTACACTACTTCAGGTTGGGGTGACTGCATTTCCCCTTTTTGATTCCTTGCCGTAGGCAGGCAAGGATTCTATGCAATGGTGATGTCGTGTGTATGTGTGTGTGTGTGTGTGTGTGTGTGTGTGTGCGTATGTGACGCTTTGGCTTGTAAACACGATATCTCAAGAAGGGTAACTCCCAGGGATCTCATACTTGGCATGTGAATTGGCCATATTAGGTAGATGATCTCTATTGATTTGGGGGAGGTCAAAGGTCATTTGGGGTCACAAGAGGTCAAAAGGTCAAAACCTTGTAAACACGATATCTTGAGAACGGTACATGTGACTATGCTCATATTTGGTGTGTTGGTTGGTCATATTGAGTAGATGATCCCTATTGGTTTTGGTGGAGGTCAAAGATCATTTGGGGTCACGAGAGGTCAATAGGTAAATTCCTTAGAAATTGCTTGTAAACACGGTATCTCAAGAAGGGTAAGTGTGACTAATCTCATATTTGGTGTGTGCATTGGCCATATTGAGTAGATGATCCCTATTGTTTTTGGTAGAGATCAAAGGTCATTTGGGGTCACGAGAGGTCAAAAGGTCAAAACTTCCTAAACATGATATCTCGAGAACAGTATATGTGACTATGCTCATGTTTGGTGTGTTGGTTGGTCATATGAGTAGATGATCCCTTTTGTTTTTGGTAGAGATCAAGGGTCATTTGGGGTCACGAGAGGTCAAAAGGTCAAAACTTTGTAAACATGATATCTCGAGAACGGTACATGTGGCTATGCTCATACTTGCTGTGTGAATTGGCCATATTGAGTAGATGATCCCTACTGATTTTCGTGGAGGTCAAAGGTCATTTGGGGTCACGAGAGGTCAAAAGGTCAAAATTTCTTAAACACTATATCTTGAGAACAGTACATGTGACTATGCTCATATTTGGTGTGTGGGTTGTTCATAGTGAGTAGATGATCTCTATTGATTTTCGTCGACGTCAAAGGTCATTTGGGGTCAGGAGAGGTCAAAAGGTCAAAACTTCTAAAAACACGATATCTCGAGAATGGTACATGTGACTATACTTATATTTGGTGTGTGGATTGGTCATATTGAGTAGATGATTCCTATTGTTTTTGGTGGAGGTCAGAGGTCAAAGGTCATGTGGGGTCACGAGAGGTCAATAGATAAATTCCTAAGAAATTGCTGGTAAACACGGTATCTCAAGAAGAGTAAGTGTGACTAATCTCATATTCAATTTGTGCATTGGCCATATTGAGTAGATGATCCCTATTGTTTTTGGTGGAGATCAAAGGTCGTTTGGGGTCACAATAGGTCAAAGGGACAAAACTTCGTAAACACGATATCTCAGGAATGGTACATGTGACTATGCTCATATTTGGCGAGTGTGTTTGCCATATTGAGTAGATGATTCCGTTTGTTTTTGGTGGAGGTCAAAGGTCATTTGGGGTCATGAGAGGTCAAAAGGTCAAAACTTCGTAAACACGATATCTCAAGAACGGTACATGTGACTGTGCTCATATTGAATGTGTGGATTGGTCATATTGAGTAGATGATCCCTATTGATTTTCTGAAAGGTCAAAGTTCATTTGGAGTCAGCATGTTCAAAGCCTGACAAGCTTTCCTGCACAGTCTTTCAAGAAAGGTCACTTGTAGGGTCCTGTAACTTGTCCTGTAGATGGCACATAGTGAATACATGGTCCCAGAAGTCTTTGGTGGAGGTCAAATGTCATTTGGGTTCACAACAGGCAAGGGGGATCTCAATGTAGGAAGACTGGATGCCTTGCATGTGTACTTTGTGGGCACATTATGGAGCCCTGTTAATTGAAAAACATTGCAAAGCAATGTCAATGTGAAAAAAGGCCTTACATTTCAGCGGCAAGGAATCACTAAGCCTTTTGGCTTTCTGGTTAAAGAACCAGAGAATAAACCTTAAAGGAAAGCTGGTCACTCCGACTCCAAGGATATGTGACATTCGTAAAGGCCCAGTTCTCTCACCCCAAACAATACCAATTCTCCTAACCTTCTTACTGAAGCTCCTCCCACAATTGTCTGAAATTCATCCTCATCTAGACACAATCTCAGTTTATTGCTTCAGGGTGAGTATAGTAAAATTCAATTTATATAATCAAAACGCTCTCAGTACCGTTCATGCTGTGTAAAATAAGCTTTGGCACTCTGCATCGTTTGAATTAGCTGTCAATCAAAGAGCTGGGCCAATTGAGAATTTCGGTTCCCCAGTTACCAAAATTGTAGTTTGGGGTGAGAGGTTTGGCCCTTTAAAAACTTGATGAAAGGTTGTATAACCCCAAAGAAAACGTCAGTCTCGTTCAGCCAATCAATTACCATTTGATTGTAATTACTTAGTAACGTAGAAATTATTTTCTTTATCAACTGCAGGAAAATCTTTTTGAAGTTCTATGTAACTTTGATGCTGAAGAACCAACAGACTTATCTGTCAAACAAGGAAATGTGGTGACCATCTTAAGCACACGGTACAGTATATTATAGGAGATAAAAGTAGACCTGATTCTTGTCTTTAGTTTGCTATGATTACTCCTTTGCCTGTCCCCTTAAGAGAAAGGACAGTTTGTTTTTGATCTATAATACCCTGCCCAAGGTGTTAAGTTGCTACAGCGTAAACTAGAATTTATATTTTGAGTCTTTGCAGATATTTCCTTCTAAATGTGAAATCCACTGTCAGTATTTTCAAGTTAAAAGGTCTTGCTCTATTCTTTTCTGCTCAATCATTTTTCTGCAAAAATTGAATTTCTCAATGCAGAGATGATGTTTTCTAGGGAACGTCACTTTAAATTCTAATATAAAATTAAGAGTTGATGGGAGCTCGTCATTCCTTTCATTAAATTTTCAAAAATATCAATTAAGTGTTTTGCCTGAGTTGCATAAATGTCTGGAGGAATAATATGTTTTTAGATGTGCAGGATAGTATTTAGAAATATACTGTTTTACAAATTCGCCTTACAAGCAGACTTATAAAGATAAGTTTGTTTCAGTGAGGATATTTTATGGAAAATTCTTGATCAAGGTATCTGAGGCTGAAGGGTTTATTACCATAAGAGATTGTATAATTGCCATTTAACTAAAATATGAAATATTGTTCAAGCATGATTCCAAGTTTTCAGTAATTTTCAAATGCATGCAGGAGGTTTAAAGGTTCTATTAAAATTAAACATACTCTTCCTTAGCTATGTCCTTTAATACTGGGAATTTAGTTAACTACTTTGAATGCAAAAAAGTCATTGCAAGTCTATTGACTCAGTTATGTGTGTTCAGGAAACAAAAGTTGTCAGTAACAGTGCCATTGGTCCATGTAACAAACTTATATACATGTACAGAGCATTTAACATGTACATCCTATCCGTAGATGGTCGCAACTGAGTGGGACAAAAAAGGCGCACCAAGATGGGCGCCGTGAACCAATAAATCTTCTGATTTGACGAGGACCCTGTAGTATTTTAAGCAAAAGTTTAGCTTGAATGGGAAACAATATCATATTCCTGAAATAAGTGAAGTAATTTTAACCTTACCTTGCCATATTTTAAAAATATTTCCCTTCTTTCAAAATATGGAGATATACTTGAGCAAGTCCAAGCTTTCACACAAAACCATAGCAGACGGCCATTTTGGTGCGCTTTTTCTCACACGTAGGGTAGCGACAATGTACCGCGCAGTATGCTCTGTCCATGTATAGGAAGTCTGTGGTCCATGTATATATTCAAGGGGTCATTGATGTAGTCTGTATACATGTCTCTATTTACCTTCAGAGAGGATGGCTGGTGGATGGCAGAAGATGAAGAGGGTAATAAGGGTCTAGTTCCCAGTACATACCTGAAGGTGAGATTAAATTCGTACCCTTCCCCCTCATCCCTTTCCAACTCCCCCTTTTTCTCCCCCCTCCTGGACTAAATTTATTAAAGGTGATGTTATAAGAAACATTTATGCATAACTTGGCATGGAGGACAAACAATTAGTTCAAAAATTAGCCCATTGATTTGGACTGATACCCAGTGGCGTAGCTACTGGGGGGGGGCAGGGGGGGCAAGTTGCCCCCCCTGGAAAATTTTTTGGGGAAATTTGATGAATCTTATTATTATTACAAAAATTTCACAAAAATTTCTCAAAATTTTTGTTAGAAAAAGGAATTGTGAGACATTTCTCATACATAATTCGTATTTTCATGCAACAAATTAACTCAGATTTCGCATGAACCGGCCCAATTCGTGTTCCACAGAAATGTCCTCGCCGCGTAGCAGATTGAATGTTCTCTTGTGCTTGTATACCCACGGGGGGTTATGATCAGTGCATTTCAGTGCACAGGAAGCTGTTATTCAGGTGATACTTTGGGAATTCAGTCAAAGGATGTGAAAACTGACAAGTCACTACCGTAGACCCCCGAGGTTGTTGTTCTTCTACAAGCTAGTAGTAGCTGTACGATTTTACTCTGTGTACATAACGATGGATGGGGCTGAAACAATCCATGGCCAACGATAAACTTAAAGTTAATCTAGAAATTAGAATTAGCTGGATCCGTTGGCACACTTAGATTTTGTTACTTAGCCTAATCCTTGGAGGCTTACAAGCTAGTTCGGGAAAATAGCTTTCTGCTCACTTTGAGTGTAACAATAAATGGACAATGAGTACCTTGTAGCCTTCTACACTTAACAGACTGCTTTTCTCACATGATATCCTGTGTGATCGAGCCACCATTAGGCCTCTTTAGCGGAGTGCGAAGGGGAGACCATTGGGCCATGCCCCCATCACAGATGCCATTTTTCTTTGTTCTTAAAAATACGTAGTCTAACTTTATCAACACAGATTTTACTTCAAAAGATAGCATATGTGGCACCAGATTGCTTACAAGGACGCCCAAAAAAATTTCAAAGGGGAAGGATTGTCCCTGCAAGGTCTTTCAGTGATGCCATTTTTTTTTTTTTAATTCCTACAAATAGACCTAGGCAAATTCTGTCAAATTCCAATATTTACTTAGAAAAGATAGACTCTGTTTCCCACTGGTGGCATCTATCAAAAGACTTCATGCTTAGATTTTCTTTACAAGCATAAATACGCTATTTTGACCATCTGAGGGGTCTGATTTTTCGAAATATTCTTTAAGCTCCACGCCAACCAATGGTGGCGCTTCGCTCAGTCTTTTGGGCAAAATAACATATTTGGGGTAAAATTAGCTCTTAGCTCCCTGATCACTTTGCAGTTTGCGAAGTGAGCATTTTATTGCAAACGACAAAAGAAGAAAGAGACTGGCTAGATTCTTCGTATAAGCCTAGAAAATGCTATTTCCGGCCATCTAAGGGGTCTAACTTTTCCAAATTTTCTCTACGCTCCCTCCGCGCCAACCAATGGTGGCGCTCTGCTTAGATAATCTTTATGACAAAATAACATTTTGTGGCCAAGAAAAACCACAAATACCGATCAATGCTCTTTTATTTTGGCTCCTAAAAGTGTGCAAATTTAATGACAAGTTTTTCTTCGTAAGGTAGCATAAATGGCATAAAAAGAAATGCATGTCAAGGCACAAAAGTTTCAGTTTTATCCTCATGAACCACCACAATTCAACTTTTAACACTGCTCCTGTCAAAGTCAAAAATCTTGCACCATTTTGCATGTAGGCTCCTTGAAAATGTCAAAAAATTTCCGGACACCCCTCCCCTTGACCATACTGCATGCCCTTCCCCCTTCAGAGAAATCCTGCGTACGCCACTGCGTTAGTACATACAAATAAACCAGATATTGTTTACCAAAATAATATACTTTGTTATTTCCATTGCTCTATGTTATACTTTAAAATTATAATGCAGGTTATATTACAAAATGACATGGTAATGTGGTTATACTTGTAAGTTTGCATATTTTATATGAAATACATACACATTGACCGGGAAAAGTTTTGGGGAAATTTCATACCTTTGCCCCCCCTGGAAAAAATCCTAGCTACGCCACTGCTGATACCCCTGTGTCAAGATGTTCTGTGGGTGTTGTTTGATACAACCTACTAGAAAAAGCTGCTTTCTAGGAATATTATCAGGTTCCCATCATTTACCAGAGCCCTGTTTCAACTTGCATTCATCTTTAAAATAATCATGTATGATGTTTTCAAGGAGGAACACCAAAAAACCAAATAGAACATAAGAGTTCCCCCAAATTAAAACAAAACCTTTACAGTTATATCAGATTAAGAATAAATAAGAAAAGAAATGAGAAGTCAGCTATATTTATGAGTGGAGGGGTTTTAGTGATTTCTCTCAGTGAGATGGGATGACTTTCATAATTTGTGACCTTTATAACAAATAGCTTTCGTGGAAGTCTTGTGGAGCTTAAAAAAAGAATGCTTGCAATATTACATTTTGCTAATTACCTGCTTTGGCATGTTTTTATGTCTTTCTTGCTTTCTTACTATAATATCCTATTTTTATGAAGGGCTTTTGCTCTAGGCCAGTGTTTAAAGCTCTTCACACCAGTGTAACTACTGATCAGCAGTAACCCATCCTAGGGAAAATTCCTCTAATATAGAAGTGTAGCTTCATAGCACCAAACAATGAAAGCTACCTCACAAGTACCCATTTAGCTCCTGGGTAGAGAAAAACAATCTTGTTCAAGGACACAATTTAGTAAACCCAGCAGTACTCTAACCAGCAACACTTTCTATACTTTTGCTAATAGTCGTCCACACTAATTACCATGTGTTTGATCAAACTGTAAGAGCGTCCGCCTCTCACACAGAAGACCTGGGTTCTATTCCAGGGTCCGATCATACCAAAGACTCTGAAAATGGAACATACTGCTGTTGTGCTTGATGCTCCCCATAAGCAGTGTAATAATAATGATGCTGTTCACTCAATGGGCAGTCAACCAGGGGCATCAACTTGGGGAGTGGGGGGGGAGGGGGGTAATTGCCCCACCAATGAAAAAATTGGGAGACACACATTGTTTTGCCCCCTACAATAATTTGGACAGACTTAAAAAACAACAGGCAGATTAAACAAAATCAAATATTGTGGTGTGGAGATGACTTTAGGACTTCTAGAAAACATCAACCTATTACGCACCCACTTACCACTACTAGTATTAAAAGGCTAGGTAATTAGGGTTAATAGGTTTCCAAAACAATGTAGGTTTGGGTAAATTTGAGTCTATTCTAAAGCAATAATACTGCATTTAATGCACAATCTATCTATGCTTAGTGTGTATGCATGTCAATGTGAGTGTGTACCCTTGTTTGCTTTTGTGTGTGTAGCGGGTGTCACCTCAAGTTGGTGTTGGTTGGTTGCTCATAGATGAGTCCAGTCACGGACATGATCTGAGGTTCTGGCTGTTAAAAAATTTTTGCCCCCCCCCCTCCAGTCCACAAACCAGATTTACACCCCTGCAGTCCAACTGTCACTCCATTTTACTCAACCGCCTTTGTTCATTATTTTTACAGCTTAAAAGAGATTCAGTAGATTACAAGGCCCTTCAGTCCCCAGAACCAGAACAAGGTAAGACTTTTTGCAGCCTAAGGTAGTGTTTTAGTATTTTACTCGAAAGGGCAGCTGATATGACAAATTTTGTAAGTGCTTTATATGTATTGCAACTTTACGTATGGTACCTGGCTGAATGTGCTTTAACTAAAAATATCAAAATTCCAGTCACCAGTTACTATCAGGGAAGCCAGAATCCAAGCCCTATACTTGAGCTCTGTGTCCATTACTACCTTGAACCAGATACTTAGTTTGCCCTCCATTTGTGATTGGACTATCTCATAGGTACCCATTGAATGAATTAAAACCCATTAAAAGTGCTAAAATAATGACATTAATCCAGTACTAGATGAGCAGTTGTCATAAAGTTTTGTTTTGAAGTTTGAAATCTCAAATAACCATTCTTTATTGTGCAACTTATTGCAGCAACTCATATCTGTTTAAAGATTATGTGGTGACAATCAGTGGTATGCAAGACATTCGTATTAAACCTGTAAATATGCATAATGTTCCTCTCCATGTTTTGCATAAAGGTCAGTGATAGGATTGGATTTGATTACGGAAAGAATAATAAAGTACATGTCTGTAAAACCATTGGGCCAGAGAGAGATGATTCTACATGCACAACTACAGTGGCAGTGTTTACTTACACTACAGATGAGATCAGTGGCATAGCCACAGGGGTGGTTTTGGGGGTTAGAACCCCCCATGACCCGACCTTGCAATGCAAAAAACACCCATAATAGCAGTTTTTTTCTCACAATCCTTACACTTTTCCCTCATGTTGTTCCTCCAATCCTCCCCATATGACACCAACCCCCACCCCCACCCCATGACACGATCCTGGCTATGCCACTGGATGAGAGGCTTGTCCTTAGAGAATTTTTGCAGTCCTTTGGGGTTTATTTGTGACTATTTGGGTTCCTTCCCAAAGGCAAATAATCTGTGCAGTCATGTTTGTTAGTATGCTTGTGTTTGTGCACCTGTGTGCATGTTGGTGATTCTTCACTTGAAAACATGACATCACAAGGTAGCAATGAATGATACTTTTTCTGTAATGTTAGAGTAATCATATTGAGGGAAAGGTTTCTATTCTTATTTGGTAGATGTAGAGGGTCATTTGAAATCATAAGAGATCAAAACAAAAAATTAAGTAAACATGATTTTTGGTTTCTATGATAAGAGAAACCTATGCAATCATGATGGCGTGTGTATGTATGTGTGTATGTGTGTGTGTGTGTGTATGTGTGTGTGTATGTGTGTATGTGTGTGTGTGTGTGTTTGTGACACTTTGCTTGTTAGCACGATATCTCAAGATAGAAATGTCTGACAATTTTCAAACTTGATACATGGATGTCCCATATTGAGAGGAAGAACCCTATTGTTTTTGGCGCAGGTCGAAGGTCATCTGGGGTCAGCAGGGATCAATTTCTGAAAACTTTGTTAGCACGATATCTCAAGATAGGAAACTTGTATAGATTTCATATTTGGTATGTGGATGCGTTATGGTCAGAAGATGGTCCCTATTGTTTTTGACGGAGGTCAAAGGTCATCTGGGGTCACCGGGGGTCAAAGTCTGAAAATCTCGTTAGCACGATATCTCAAGATAGGAAACTTGGATCGATTTCATATTTGGTATGTGGAAGCGTTATGGTCAGAAGATGGTCCCTATTGTTTTTGGTGGAGGTCAAAGGTCATCTGCGGTCACAAAGGGTCAAAGTCTGAAAATCTTATTAGCACAATATTTCAAGATAGGGAACTTGGATAGATTTCATATTTGGTATGTGGATGTGTTATGGTCAGAAGATGGTTCATATTGTTTTCGGTGGAGGTCAAAGGTCATCTGGGGTCACTGGGGGTCAAAGTCTGAAAATCTTGTCAACACAATATCTCAAGATAGGAAACTTGGATAGATTTCATATTTAGTATGTGGATGCGTTTTGGTCAAAAGATGGTCCCTATTGTTTTTCGACGGAGGTCAAAGGTCCTTTGGGGTCACCTGGGGTCAAATTCTGAAAATCTTGTTAGCACAATATCTCAAGATAGGAAACTTGGATAGGTTTCATATTTGGTATGTGGATGCATTATGGCCAGAATATGGTCCCTTATGTTTTTGGTGGAGATCAAAGGTCATCTGGGGTCACCAGGGGTCAAAGTCTGAAAATCTTATTAGCACGATATTTCAAGATAGGGAACTTGGATAGATTTCATATTTGGTATGTGGATGTGATATGGTCAGAAGATGGTTCATATTGTTTTCGGTGGAGGTCAAAGGTCATCTGGGGTCACTGGGGGTCAAAGTCTGAAAATCTTGTCAACACATTATCTCAAGTTAGGAAACTTGGATAGATTTCATATTTTGTATGTGGATGCGTTTTGGTCAAAAGATGGTCCCTATTGTTTTTGGTGGAGGTCAAAGGTCATCTGGGGTCAGCAGGGGTCATTTTCTGAAAACTTTGTAAGCACAATATCTCAAGATAGGAAACTTGGATAGATTTCATATTAAGTATGTGGATGCGTTTTGGTCAAAAGATGGTCCCTATTGTTTTTGCTGGAGGTCAAAGGTCATCTGGGGTCATCAGGGGTCAAAGTCTGAAAATCTTATTAGCACAATATTTCAAGATAGGGAACTTGGATAGATTTCATATTTGGTATGTGGATGTGTTATGGTCAGAAGATGGTCCCTATTGTTTTTGGTGGAGGTCAAAGGTCATCTGGGGTCAGCAGGGGTCAAAGTGTGAAAATCTTATTTGCACGATATTTCAAGATAGGGAACATGGATAGATATCATATTTGGTATGTGGATGTGTTATTGTCAGAAGATGGTTCATATTGTTTTTGGTGGCAGTCATAGGTCATCTGGGGTCACTGGGGGTCAAAGTCTGAAAATCTTGTCAACACAATATCTCAAGGGAGGAAACTTGAATAGATTTTATGTTTGGTTTGTGGATGCATTATAGTCAGAGGATGGTCTCTATTGGTCTTGGTAAAGGTCAAAGGTCATCTGGGGTTACCGGGGGGACAACAATATCACAAGGTAGGGAACTTGGATAGATTCCATATTTGGAATGTGAATGGGTTAAAGTTAGGAGATGGTCCCTACAGAGATGCCAAGTATCTTGATTTAGGCGGAATAATTACCATTTTCACCCTCAATTCCGCAATTACGAATATCCTCCAAAAATTGCTCTTTTCACATGTTAAGGATCTTTGTTGAAATCTCAAAGTGTCTAGCTCCCTAAACTGAAAAGTTTAGGCCAAAATTGTATGGTTCGAATGAGCAAGTGGGCTAGTACTTTCTGCCTAGGCTTAACGTAGGCCTAAGTTAGGCCTAGCCAATGCTACACCTTTCACAAAGCAGAATTGAGTACTGAAGAGGATCAACAAAATCCACTTGGCCAAGAACATCAAAAATATTTAAAAGGCATTGGTAAAAAAACCCTTATACAACAATCTGCAGTACTTTTGTGAGCTTTAGGTGTAAAGTTTTTCCCTGCGATGTAATTTTCTTCATCATGTCTAATGTCTTGGCACTTTTGCCATTGCCTAAATGTATAGCATATATGTACATTTTGAACCTATTCTACACATGTATGTTTCTGTGTAATATCCTTAGGCTAGCCTAGTGGGAAATTAAGCTTTCCTACCAATATTTTATTTGTTCTAGAACATGATATAAAGCATGCAGCAGCATATTTTGGTAGCAGGGTGGTATCTGCAGCGGGGGAAAACTTACGAAATTCTCCCATATATATTAGTGTTATGAGAAGCTGTTCAAAAGTCCTCCCATATATATTAGTGTTACAAAGTGTCATTGCAAAATAATGTCTCGACTCTGCAGTATTTATGGGGTTGGTTCAAACCTCTGCACTGAAATCTAACCCTCATCAAAGTCTTAAAAGTATTATTAAACCTTTCAGCTGGAAAGGATGGGGAGAGGGTCCTTAGTTTACAGTGTTGTGAACTCTCAAGACTTTTTGCAGGTAATTATACAAAACCATCAAAACCATCATTATGTCATTTCTTAATTGTACCATGGTTTTTTAGGGTTGCCCTAGCATGAGGGGGTCCACTTTTAAAGAAGGTTTGCATGATTCCTATTTTTCACTTCTTGAAGTCAGCTCGAAGCCTTTTGAAATTGCAATGTGTAGAGGTTAAAGGATTTGTAGGGTCACTGGTGGTCAAAATGTGAATGACAACCTTGTTTAATAGGTGTTAACACATCTTAAAGTGGGAGACTTAAATAGATTTCACGTGTGGTTTGTGAATGCTTATGGTAAGAAGATGATCCCTATTTTTGGTGGGGGGGACAAAGGTCATGTGGGAAAACAAAATTATTTTTTGAACATGTTAGTATAACATTTGAATGAGAAGATAATGGTACATGATGGGATTATTTGAAACGGAACGTTTGTGTATCATCGAAACCTCAATGCAGTTTTGCATTCTGGTTCAAGATGGGAATGATGGATGATTCGAACAGTTGTCATTGCAAAAGATGCCATGGGACCTTGCCAAGATAAATCATTACATGCATTTCTTTATTCAACAAGAACTACTTTTGTTTCTCATCAAGTTGTAAACAATTTTTAAATCTTTTCTTTGAGATGCAGATGAAAATATGTCACCAAGAAGGTATAAGTTTCTCGATTGTCTTTTAGTATTAAAACTTTTTTTTTATTCATTCTTTTTAATAAAATATGTTTAATCTGTTACAGTGGAAGTTTGCTTCATACTCCCAGTTTTATATTTCATTTTGTTGTTGAAATTAGTTTTGATCTTTTGAATGACTAATCAAATTATTGGAAATGAAAGATAATAAGGTCCTTGTTCTTTGGTACATATTCATATTATTTATTCAGACTCCAAAACAATTAATGGCTGAAAGTCATGGTACAGCCATAACTGAGAACCTTTGTTTTATAGGTACAAAGGTTACTCATCAACCATTTCTCCTTTTTCCACCCTTCTGTTTATCTTCAGATATATTGAATAAAAAGATGAAACCTGTTTTTAGAGAGGCAAATCCTTCATCAATAGTTTTTTAAAAAATAATTGTTGCTTAAAAATTACATATTTGAAGACAATTTTTGGGGTGATCTGAAGCAAGCTTCTTTGTTCTCTGCCATTGCTGTGATGTCATTGCTTGTTGCCACAATGAATGCTTCCTCAAATCATAGCTTTCAGCTGGTGTAAATGTGAGTTACATCACTCATTGCCACTAAATACAAAACAGCAACAAAAGTCTTAGCCTGAATTAAAGGTTTCATACATGCTGGACAAAAATTTTTTTTTTGAATGTGAAAAACAAGGAATTACTAAGAGCAATCATAAATATAAAAAAGGAGTAATCACAGCCCTCATTGGTGCAAGTGCAACATGCCTTATTATTTACAACGATTTCATTGTTCTTGTTTTTTGGATGTATGTGAGATTAAAGTTTGTTTAAGACAAAATTCTAAGCCCTCTCTATTTGCTGAGGAAAGTAAGATTGACCTTAACAGGAAGTGACATCACACTGTGACAGTGAATAACCTCATTGTAATGTCTGAGGTATGTTTCCTCTGTCATAGATGTCTAGTTCTTTCTATTCACTATCATTTCTCACCCTTCTTTTTAAGCCACATGTGAATAAAAACTCAATTCTTATCACTAACTTCTGAAAAGACATGCCCTATTTTCAGTGGGCCTTACCTTCTACTACATCTTGTGTCCAGAGGGTTCATGTCAGATCAAACTAATATGCAAGTACAAGAGGAACATTTGATTATGGGATTTGTCAGAGTGATTCAGGGCAATTGATGCAGAAAGTGTCAGGAACACACTGACACTTTCTGCGTCAATTGCCCTGAATCACTGTGTTAAAATTTTATAGAAAAACATGTACGTGGAAAGGATAACACTGACTGAGAGGGTTTTTTACATTTTAATAAAAAAAACCAACCATTGTGTTCAAAACTGGCCTTGCTGGTGATGAGAATAAAGTTATGTGGCCTTACTAAAGCAGCCCCATGTAACCCCCGTTTCTTGACCTTTTCTTCCTTTCATGTAACCCCCTTTCTTTACATTTTGTAACCTAGGTACATTGGAAGATAGTTCAGACAGGTAAATAAATGAAAGGTTTGCTGTTAGACTTCATCTCTTGGCTGTGTGCTGCTATCCTGCAAATTGCTACAACGGGAATGAAAATAAAGCTTGCTCATGTAGTATTGTTACAAAAGTGTCATAACCATGCTTTCCTTTTGGAGATGTGATTAGAGGAGAAAGTATTTGTAGGATCGGTCAGAAGCAATACTGAAAATGAAGACATAACCCATACCTAAACTGTAATATTTTAGCGGTACAATTTGGGAGGTTTTAAGGGGAAAGAATTTTCATTGTCATGCTGTATGTTAGCATAAGAAATCATCAGATTGATCAATATAAAAACATCTGTTTAGTGCTCAGTAGAAGAGAAAGGTCCTTAAATGGGAATCTTAACAAAAAAGAGCATTTCATTTTGAAAACGAACTATTCTTGCTGTGGGTTCATTTAATATATATTTTGATATTGTAAACCTTTGAACACCTTTTTTGTTTTGAGAAAGAGATTTTTAAAGTGAAAATTAAGATAGCTATTTTACATAGAAATTTTTTCTATAGCAGTGATACAATGGTACACTTTTTCATCAAGTTAGAAGTACTACTGTAAATACCTTGCAAAACAGCATCAGGGTAACCTCAATAAGTCAGAGTTTAACTATTATGGAGAAGTTGTATTTCAAACTCTGCAAAATGTTTACCCAAAAGTGTGCTTTTTAGGTCATCATCTACTTTGCTTGAAAAATTGGAGTGAGTCAGACATGACTGTAAAATTTTTTGAATTGCAGCTTCTAAATGTGTGCTTTGTGTGTGCTTTGTGTTTTTTCAGTGGAACAGTGGAAGGGGCAGGATTTTGTCCTGTTTTTGGTCCTTTGGGCTTAAATTTGGTGATGGGTCATTGGGTGTGCAGGCAGTGAGAGTTAGCCTGCAGGTAGTAAGTTTATATGAAGTGCAATTACACTGAATCAGTTACTGTGTATAATTTTAATGAAGCTACCAATGAAACAGTCTGTCAAATCATCACTTAATCCTATAATCTATGTTACTCTTTTAGGCCTGTCTTGAAAGCTTGCAGTTTCTTAGCTTATGCTATTTCTCAAATCTGTTCTTTGAATTCATCCTGTATTTTTTTCTTCATAGTCCTGTGATTGCCATGTCTAGTTTGATCTCTTGATTGCACCATGCTGAATGTTGTCTCTCTCTGTGTAACATGTGATGGTTTCAAATGTCGAGAGATGGTCACAACATGTGTTTTTAAATGTATTCACACATTGCACAGCATGCAAAGAATCTCTAGTTTGCATGAAACTTTTTCCTAGCAGATTTCAAAATTTTACACTTCAATCCATACTGATTGTGGGCACACACCTGAAGTTTGTATTTCTTTTAATGTACTTCAGTAACTGAATCATGTTTATGATAAACAGTAGCAATACTTACGCTGACCTTTGATCTTATAACATTCTGCCATCATTCATTCTCTAAGTATGAATAATCACACTGCTTAGGTCCTAGCCTTTAAACTCAATTCTAAGTTCTCTACATTTCGAGGCAAAACAATTTTCTGTAAGGCCTTTTTCACCTTTTCAACTTAAACCTCTTCACGTAAAGTTAAAAGCAAAATGAGTGCATCTAAAATATAGACCATATTTTCCATGACATCTTGTTATGAAATTGTGTTTATATGGTGTGTATTGTTTGTAATGTACAGAAATGTAATGCTTCTAAAAATGTGGCCATAAATGAATGTACCTAGCATGTAATGCTTTAAATGTGGCCATAAATGAATGAGGCCATAAATGTGGAATAGTCTTCCACAAGTCATGGAAAGCTTTGCAATTAAAGTGTAGAATAATGTCCTAATAAGGTATGTTTGCATGAATGCTACCTACTTGTACATCTGTATCAATACCTAACCTTCTTATTGAAGTCTAAGACAATAGCATCAGGTAATCAGTACTTACCATACATAAAATACTATGTGTCTGTGGTGTCAAGTCCCTTTTATTAGCTTACATACAATGTATTGTAAACATTCTAGGTTCTCAAGTGGTGACTTGAAATGCTGGTTGTCAAAAAATTGTAAAAGAATCAAACTGCTGATTGAGTCTCAGCTGCAGCAAGCCATAAAAACTTTAAGTGGCTACTAGCCATTCAAAGGAAAAAATACACAAGAGGGAGGGTACATGGGACAGCAAGACCTCCAAATTTGGATGCATTGCACCTACTTTGTATTTATGGGGCAAGGCAGAGGGAGATAAGCCTCAGAACCCCCTCTCCTGTATGCCAGCGGCTTGCTCATGGAAAAATTAATTAGGGATATTGCCCAGACTCCAAACATTGTCAATCTTGGAAAAAAAAAATTAAATGAAGCAAAATATATGTTCAAAGTTCTTCCAGTTGAACACTATTTTCTCAGTACTTTCAAAACAGACATTTAAGACACACTTTCAACATAGTCATAGGAGGAGGAGGCTGTACCTTCCTAACCCCTCCCCTTTGTCTATTTGGTCAAAATATTTGAAGTTAGAAATGTACCAAAATGTTTTCCCTCATAGGGTACATAAATGCTTGCTACCTAGCTTGGGACAACCATGTGATCTTTTGCTAGAAATTGGTCATAAAAATACTCATGCCCATTACAGATATTCATGCATGCTGTTTTGAAATTACATTGATAATGAGTGACATTATGTTTTGTCTTACAGTGGCAAAGAACTGTGGAAATCTGTTCGGAGGTCCATCCATGAGGTGAGCAGTGAATTGAATACAACATTACACAACACAGCATAGTTTTAGTCCTGTATTCCAACACTCTATGTTGTAACACCTGTATTCCAACACCTATATTCTGACAAATCCATTACGTTTTCAACATCTTTTTTTGCCAGCAACTGTATATATTCTGACAGCCTGATTAAGTGCCAACAATTCATTCGTAGATGAATTTAGTCACTGTATTCATTTATATGGAGTTGTCAGAGCATAGGTTTCAGAATATAGGATAATAGCAGAGATGCCAACTCTCCCTGATTCTCACAGACCCCTCTGAAAATTTGAGGATTTTTGTCCATTCTGACTAGCAAATATGACAATCTCTCTGATTCAAGCAAGTTTTCCCCCCCTTGAGTTGCATGTAAATCTAAAAAATCTCCCTGATTCCTGTGTGAAACCTCCCTGATTTCTGGATGTAAATGCTGGCATCTCTGTAATAGCCATACAGTATGTCAATGTACTTAAACAGCTTTTATTCCTTTGCATGTGTATTCTGTCAAACTCTGAAATTTTGATTTCAAAAGTTGGACTTATGTCAAGAAAGGTTACTAAGATTTTGTTGATATTTGTTGTATTTGCCTATCTGTAAAGTCTGAATGTTGGGAGCTTGGCCACATTCAGTTGATGTCCCTCAGGATATGCCTCGTTCAGGTTGTTTTCTTGCATTGGTGTTGTCCTTCTCCTTTGGTCAAAGGAGTGAAAGTAATAGAAGATGTGCATAATGAAATTAAAGTTACTTGACTGTAAAAGAAAATTGATTCTTCATTCCATGCAAAAACCTTTTTTCTCTGTGTTTTGTTCAGTAATGGAGATATAACCAGTCCACTTAAATTATTGATTAGGTTGCTGACATAAGCCACTTATAGCAAGTCAGTCTATGATGATGTTGCAGTCTCACTAATTTTTACCAGATGCTTAATTTTTCTTTTAATTTAACTTGTTTTGAGTTCTTACCTCCATGTACAAATGACATTGGGATTATTTAGACTTGGTACTGCCAGTTTGTTCTTTGACAGTAAAAACCACAGCCAAAATAGACTTGCTGCATGTAAGTAATTTCAAGAAATGGCAGTCAGGACCATGCTATGAAATGGCCCATAAGCTTACAATCCTGAGTAGTCTTGTACAACCTGGGAAAATTGTATTAGTGATGGTCGGTAACTGGCACATTCTGTGGTTCTGACTGAGATTGTTTTATGTGATTTCCAATTCAAGTGTTACAAACAAGCACTTTGACATGATTGCATTCATAATATTGGATATTATTTTCAGCAGAGTAGCTATTTTAAGAGAAAGAGCTGATATCATTTAATCTCCTTCCATTTACTTGATCATTTCAGACAAGTGTTACAGATATACTGACAGCCATGGGTGCAATGCCAGCAGGCTTCAGGCAATCACTGACTGCACGTCTTCTTCAAAATGGTATGGTACAGTTTTGCTTGTAATCTTTTAAAAGCTCTAGACATTGCCATGAAAATCTTGTCAACAGAATATCTCAAGGGAAGAAACTTGGATATATTTCATATATGGTATGTGCATGTGTTATTATGGTCAGAAGATGGTCCATATTGTTTTTGATGGAGTTCAAAGGTCATCTGGGGTCACCGGGTCAAAGTCTGAAAAGTCTTGTTAGCACAATATCTCATGATAGGAAACTTGGAAAGATTTCATATTCAGTATGTGGATGCGTTATGGTCAGAAGATGGTCCCAATTGTTTTTGAGGGAGGTCAAAGGTCATCTGGGGTCACCGGGGGTCAAAGTCTGAAAATCTTGTCAACACAATATCACAAGGGAAGAAACTTGGATAGATTTCATATTTGATATGTGCATGCATTATGGTCAGAAGATGGTCCATATTGTTTTTGATGGAGGTCATCTGGGGTCATGGGGGTCAAAGTCAAAAAAATCTTGTGAGCACATTATCTCAGGATAGGAAACTTGGATAGATTCCATGTTTGGTATGTGGATGCGTTGTGGTCAGAAGATAGTTCCTTTTGTTTTTAACGGAGGTCAAAGCTCATCTGGGGTCACCATGGGTCAAAGTCTGAAAATCTTGTCAACAGAATATCTCAAGGGAAGAAACTTGGATATATTTCATATATGGTATGTGCATGCGTTATGGTCAGAAGATGGTCCCTATTGTTTTTGTCGGAGGTCAAAGATCATGTGGGGTCACCGGGGGTCAAAGTCTAAAAAATCTTGTGAGCACATTATCTCAGGATAGGAAACTTGGATAGATTCCATGTTTGGTATGTGGATGCGTTGTGGTCAGAAGATAGTTCCTTTTGTTTTTAACGGAGGTCAAAGCTCATCTGGGGTCACCATGGGTCAAAGTCTGAAAATCTTGTCAACAGAATATCTCAAGGGAAGAAACTTGGATATATTTCATATATGGTATGTGCATGCGTTATGGTCAGAAGATGGTCCCTAGTGTTTTTGGCTGGGTTCAAAAGTCATCTGAGGTCACTAGAATTTTTTGCATGATATCTCAGGATAGGAAACTTGGATGGATTTCATATTTGGTATGTGCATGTGTTATAGTCAGAAAGTGGTCCCATTTGTTTTGGGGGGAGGTCAAAGGTCATCTGGGGTCACCAGGGATCAAAGTCTATAAATCTTCAGCATGTTTAATGTCTTGGCACTTTTGCCATTGCCTAACGTATAGTATATATGTACATTTTGAGCCTATCCTACACATGTATTTTTCTGTGTAATATCCTTAGACTAGGCCTATACTGGGAAATTTAGCTGTGCAGAGGTGAATGTTTTCCTTCATACTTTTATTCTTGCTTAAGTTCCTACCAATATTTTAGTTGTTCTAGAACATGATATAAAGCATGCAGCAGCATATTTTGGTGGCAGGGTGGTATCTGCAGCGGATGAAAACTTACAAATTAGTGTTATGAGAAGCGAAAGTTCTCCCGCATATATCAGTGTTACGTATTGCCATTGCAAAATAATGTCTCAACTTTACAGTATTTATGGGGTTGCAAACCTCTGCACTGTAATCTAACCATCAACAAATTCCTAAAAGCTTTATTTAACCTTTCAGCTGGAAAGGATATGGGGGAGGGACCATAATTTAGAGTGTTGTGAACTCTCAAGACTTTTTGCAGATATATGTACAAAACCATCAACCATCAGAACCATCATCATGTCATTTCTTGATTGTACCATGGTTTTTTAGGTTTACCCTAGCACTTAAAGTAAGATTTGCATGATTCCTATATATTTTTCAAGTCATTTTTGGAAGTCTGGAAGCCTTTTGAAATTGCAATATTTCAAGATAGCTTTCTGTCTGTATGTATGTTTTTCCATCTGTGGCTTTTATGGTGATCAAAGGTTATTTAGGGTCCCTGGTGGTCAAAATTTGAATGACAACCTTGTTAAGTGTCAACACATCTTAAGGTGGGAGACTTAAATAGATTTCACATGTGGTATGTGAATGCTCAAGGTGAATAGATGATCCCTATTTTTGGTGGTGGGGGTCAAAGGTCATGTGGTTTAACAAAATTATTTTTTGAACATGTTAGAATAACATTTGAAGGAGAAGATAATGTAACAGGATGGGATTATTTGAAATGGAACATTTATGTATCATCGACACCTCAATGCAGTTTTGCATTCTGGTTAATTCTATACCAAAAGTTGATTTCTTATTGCAAGTGTTTTGTAAGTCACAATTTCTCAGTTGTATAAACATTATGACAATCAAACAGACACTGTCACAAACACGTCAAACAAACATGCATGGAGTTAATTTGATAGATGAGGTTTACCAAAACGTCAACACCAGTGTGTTAATATATAGTGTCAATATGGTTTCAGATACGATCAAGTCCTTCCCTTTAGTTGCCTCGTGGGCATATTCTTCAACCCCCAGCTCACAGAGGGCAGTAAAATGTATTGAAGGGTGTCAGGAAACCTTTTTCAAAATAAAATAATTACAATATGTTGCTACTGGTTATCATTGATCAGACTTCCTTTGTATATTTTGTGAAAAATTTTTTTGCTATTAAAAATATAGCTAATTTTTGTTTCTTAGCTGAATTCTAATATAAGTCCAAAAGCCATATTACTAGACTAAAAATTTTCAATACCAAGTAGATCAAAAATGAAAATAAAATTTACACCCCTTAATCAGTTATCATTGATATTTTTACCATTCTCTGCAAATTTATTCGAACTACTTCAGGAGTAAACTTTAACTTTGGCCTCTGATTGCTAAACATGCAACAATACCTATTTTTTTTTTTTCCATTTTGAGAACCTTCAATCTCATGAATCCTCTCTGATTTTCAGTCTTGCAGACCTTCAAGTTTTGTTAAACTTACTATGTCTTCAGTCTGGCAGAACTTAGGTTTGTGTGACCTTTGGTTTAGCTGGCTGTAACCCCGACACAGTCACTGTGTATTGATGAAATCAATTTCTTTGCTTGTTGAAATATCTTTCTTTGCTTTTACAGATCGGAATAAATTGAGCAGTTTCCTCAAACCAAAGTTGAGTGAATCTAATCTCAGTTTCAAAGATTTGCTATGGGATCCTCAATCTAGCCAGGTATGAATTCTTGAGTATGATTACGTATGACGTCATGGTTAGTTAGAAAGAGTTTTATGGCCCAGTTTCCAACTTATAGGTTCAAGTAGAGCAGACCTCGGCCATTTTTCCAGTTGTGGCTCACTGGTGATGTGGCAGTTCCATAAGATTCTTCTGTGCCTAAATAGAGGTGCGAAAACTGCCCTTCATTTCATTGCTGGATTTGACTGATTCCCTCAAATTATGCTTTGCATGTGGTTAGGGCTGTGAACATTTAGCAAAATAACTAAACATTTAACCACAAAAATTTGTGATCGTGTAGCGATTAATTGCAATTACCTTATCACAAAAAAAAAGTAATTTCAATATGCAGTGATTGATTCTGAATGTAGGCCTAATTTGCAAACACAGTAATAATTGTTATCTTGCATGATAAAATCAAATTATTCTGAAACTTTGAAGTCTACAAGGCCCAAATATGCCCAGAATGTTTCATTTGACAAAAACCAGGGATTATCAGAGCATACAAATTGATAAAAAATGTCAAAACCAGGTTTTGCTATTAACTGCTTGTAGCTTTGGACTAGACTTTTATTCCACATGCAATCATTTAGGGATTAATTGTTACACGTTTACAGCCCTAAAGGTAGCTTAGATTTTAGAAAGGACATAGTGCTCATGAACACAAATTTGTACCTGCACTAGTGTTCTCATTCTACCATGTCTGAGAACCAAGAAGTATTTCTAAAGCTGCATAGTGCAAGAAAAGGCATTCTGAAACGTGTGTGTCTCCACAGTTCTACAAACACCAAGCATGGACTCGTTTCAGAGTTAGGAAACTAGGTTGATTTAAATGTGAGGTCTAGTTTGATGCACAATGTCAGTTTAATTGTGTGTGAATGCAATGGACCCGATGATGAGAGATCAAAGTTGAACTTGCAATTGAAACCCAGTTGAGCCCAGTTCAGCTCCCATTAATTTCAGACAAGCATATCAAGAACTCAAAGCAGTTCAGTTGAGGACAGCCAATAGCGTTACTGGATGTTTGTGTGATTTTGGCTAAATTTTTTTATTCCAGTATTAAAAATTGCTTGGTTACTTCTCACTTTTTTGTGGTTCGACTATCATAAATTATGGCTGATTTTAAATTTGTAGTTCCACACAAGGATAAATTCATTAAAAATAAGCTCTATTTGGCTGGGCGAAACACAGTTTAGAGTCTGCAAACAAATTTGACAAAATGTGAAGACACTCTGGACAAATCATGAATTCCAGTTGAGTGTGAATTCAACCCAGTCTGCCAGGTTTCAAATCCAGTTGATATTAATTAAACCTCATTTGAGCCCAGTTCAGCTCTGGTTAAATCCAGGCAAACATATTTACAACCTATTTGAACCTAGTTCAATGCAATCTAAACACAGTTGAGCTGAGATGTAAACCAGTTGAACATAGTTGAAGTCCAAATAACCCTCACAACAACCCATTTTGAACTTAGTTAAGCCGAGTTGAAGACCAGTTGAACCCAGTTAGATTCCAGTACTTAAGACCCAGTTCATTCCAGTTCAACCCAGTTGGGAACTGAACTGGGTTTGAACTGGAATTTGTATCAGGGAAGGTAGATAGGATGGAATTAACAAGAGTTTGCTGATTTTTCAGAGTAATTTGGGATGACTGATTATATCCTTTCAGAGTTGTGGGACTAATTTTGAAGTGAGGGGGCTAATCATGAGAGCAGCCTAGTATTGTTAAAATAATATAAGTCTCATTTCCCAGTTTACAGCACCCAAAAAGCCTAAAGCAGAAAAATGCTTTAGTTCCTGTAGCCCTACGTCTCTGTGATCTTTGCCTTTACAATCTTCCTTTGGTAAGCTGCCAATATGCTGAAAGTGCTTTTTTATATTTCCAAAAAGAATGCTGAATTAAACATTATGCTGCAACCCTTTTGATGATGGAATTAAGACATGCATTTGTGGGTGTATAATCTTCTTGTGAGAAATAAGAGCCACTCAAAAGTACTTTCGTATTAGATATAATGTAAGCTGCATATTAAACTTACTGAATTAAGTCTTTAAAGTTCCACATTGTAATATGATGTCTTTGTTTAAATTTCCAGTTACGTGCAGTGCCCTGTAGGGTTCAAAAGATGCTGTCAATAGTCATGGTGAGAAATATGCCTGCCATGGGTGTTGGTAAGTACAGCAATGACAACCATTCCCTTCATGTTCTTTCATACAGAGAGATAATCCTCTATTTCTATAGAGGCTTTGCAATTGCGTCACGGAACCGCCATGCTGGAGGACATTCATGCCAAATACACGCGGCTTTTTGCCGAACGCACTGCACAGTGTGCACTGTGATATGCATGGTGTGTACAAATTCAACGAGCAAGCGCGTCCCGTATGGTTCGCTATGTAGTTACATGTACTCCAGCATGGCCGACGGAGGGTATTATGACGTCATGTGAAAAGCCTCTATTGGTCCATTGCTGTCAGGTGACTGTGTATCATTCAGATGGATGAACTCAATTTTACTTGTGGTTACACTGTTTTCAGGAAGTTGGTTACAAGCAAAATTTTCCTTACCGTTAGTCTTTTTAATCAAGATTTTATTGTGTGTGAATTAGCAAAGTCATACAACTCTGAACTTATGCAAACAACATGATTTGTACTCTCAGGGGTTGATGCTGTCGCTGGACACACTTGTGCTGCTCCCTCCTTCATAGTGCATAGTGCATGGGCCTCCATTGTTTAACCTTCATCTAATCTACTATTTGAAAAACACATGCTGGTTTAATTTCCTTTCCACAGGACTGTGAGGTATCATGATGAAATCCAGCCCGATGCTCTCCATATAGCACCTTCACAGTTGCTTAAGTGAAGTGTAAATAATGCTCTCAGCTCCCACTGACCACTCTGCTCATTAACTGACTACACTGAGATAACAGCACAAAGCTTCCTTATGTAGTCACACTATGTCTTTATGAAGAAGAGTCTTCTGGCACCCTATCTGCAATTTCATGGTCCACTTGGCCAGGGAGCCTTTATCTTAATAGGCAATTAATGAAGTGGAAATACCCTGAAAAAGGCCTCAAAATCCAGGTTTTTGGAGCATCAGAGGAGTTAACCTAATGTCAAAACCTTTGCTTTTGCTCTTGTCCAAAAGTGACTCTTTTGTTACCAAAGTGCAGTTTCAGTATTAAAAGTTTTGATTGCTTATGGTTATGAACTATATTCTATTATGAGTGAATTTGCATCAACTTCACACACAGTCTCACACACACAGTGAGCTAATCATGCACTAGCACTACTCTACAAAGTTGATCTCAAGGGGTGGATCAGATCTGGTCCACCCCTGCTTGACTTCAAGTGTAAAAACTCTCATTTATTTTTTTATGTGACCTTTCTGAGTGCAACTCACTGCATACATCATGATTGCCTTAATAGAATGAAGCTGTATTGCTTGAATAAATTGCCATTCAGAGGGTAGTTACCAACTGTGTATATAATTCTAAAGACTTCCTAAATTCTATATTTTTCTTTTTGTTAGGTTTGGAGACTAAGTGTCGTCATGCACGAATTGCCATCTTTGATGGACGAGAGGTTTGTATTACTCTAAGTCACGTAGCGTGTACACTCACGTTAAGAACTGAACAAGTTCAAAACAAACCATCAGCTGCTGTCAATAGGTGTTAATGAGGAATAAAATGCTACAACTTATCCACAAGGCAAAGGTTGCAAGTTTACCTCTCTTTCTCCTCAAAGGGCTAATCCTCTTTCCCCAAACTATTTGTAGTAATCCACAGAAATTTCCTGTTGGCAGAGCTCTCTCATTGCCTTCTTATTCAAAAAATGCAAAGTTTAAAATCTTTAATTTGGTTTGTTTTTTCACTTTATATGTATCATAAAAAATTAATAGGAATTAATACTAGCAAAAGGAAGTGCACAGAAAACCCCACAGGGCTTTAGAGACTTTAAAGAGAATTTGTTTATTCATTAATCCATGTTTCAGTTATAGCAATGAATGAAAAATCTTGCTTTATAGAAAATAACAAATGAGTAATAGAATCAAAGAGAGAACAGAGAAAACAACAAAATAAACAAGCCAACAGTCAAACTGCTTCTTCAATAGCAAATGCAAGTGGTCAAACACAAAGAAAAAAAAGAAGAAAAAGACTACCCCAACAAAATACCTTTCCCGTTTGTTTGAAACATCTTTACGTTTCATATAAATGTGAGATTTTTCGCTTACCTGTGTAGGTACTGAGTAATATACACACAGTGCAGGCAACTTGGAATGAAGCTGACTTGAAGACTTGGAGATTTTCACCAAAGGTGAGTGATCTTGTCCATGAAGCTGCAAGAATTCTACCCAAACATAGATTGCCCTCCCTAAGGAGTCAACCACATGTTTAGTCTTGTGGTTTAGCATCTGCTTCTCATGAGGCAGTGCTCTGAATAAGCAGCAAATTTATACTGAAAACAGTCCAGTGGCCCATAGCTGGAAGAATACCTTGTTTGCTGCTATATTTAACCATAATGTTAAAGTTGATGTGTTGAATTCTATCAAACAAACTACCCCAAAGGAGCAGGGAATGCAATTTCCTAAGGAAGTGCTTGGGCCTTTTAAAAAGAGTCAGCGGGAACAAAGTGCTGCAGAGAGTTGTAAGGACCTGTTAAATAATACCAGATTATTTAGAAGACTAAATCTTTTTGTGAATATAATCTATTTCAAGTGTTAAAAGTTGCCTTGCAATGTAATATTTTGAATGTGTGATCAATTATCATTTACATATGTACATTGTGTTTCATATGATTAATTTCAGGTTTCAGGTATATTGCCCAGTATTCTAGATGGAGAGTGCTTCATAAGGACAGAAAGATCTGAAAAAAATATAGGTAAGAGAATGAAACTGTCGTTCCAAGTAGTAGTCATTGTAGAATTTAGTTTGGCTGTGTGCAACTGCTGAAATGGTTTATTTTCTTGATAAAATTATATTTTGTTTTTCATGAGCAAGCTATTGGTTGTTATGTAATATGAATATATCTTGTACCTCCAGTAACACAAAATTTGGAATTCAGGATAAATTTCCAATTGAAACTTGTTAAACAGGTTCAAAAGGTTACTGAAAGCAAAATCAACAGATTTCAACAGGATTTTAACAGGAACCTGTTAACTTCTTCTGTAATACCTGTGTATGCCTGTTGACTTAAATAACCCCAAACCCAAAATATCATTAAACAGGATGTTGACTCTTTTCCATTCAAGATACCAACTCTTCATTGCTATTAGTGTGGTGGGGGGTGGTGGAAGTATGCGGCAGGGCAGACTAATCATGTAGAAACAGAGCAGATACCATCAACGTTGGATCATGTTATTGCATATGAATATAAAATATGTATTGAATATAAAAGACATGTTTGAAATGTTTTGTTTTCCTAAAGCTGGAAATCCCTTTCTTTGTATTATGTTTTTTCCATGCAGGTTTACTCATTGAACTTTGTGCATCATATGTGAGGACAGTAAGTCGTGATTTTTTGGTTTCGATGATAAGAGAAACCAATGCATTCATGATGGCATGTGTGTGTATGTATGTATGTGCGTTTGTGTGTATGTGTGTGTGCGTGTGTGCGTGTGTGTGTGTATGTGTGTGTGTTTTTGACACTTTGCTTGTCAACACGATATCTCAAGATAGGAATGTCTGACAGTTTTCAAACTTGGTGCATAGAAGCGCCATATTGATAGAAAGAACCCTATCGTTTTTGGTGGAGGTCAAAGGTCATCTGGGGTCACCAGGGGTCAAAGTCTGAAAACCGTGTTAATGCGATATCTCAAGGAAGGAAACTTGGATAGATTTCTTATTTGCTATGTAGATGCATTATAGTCAGAAGATGATCCTTATTGTTTTTAGTGAAGGTCAAAGGTCATCTGGGGTCACCAGGGGTCAAAGTCTGAAAATTTCGTTAACACAGTATCTCAAGTTTTGAAGCTTTGACAGATTTCATATGTGGTATTTGGATGCAGTATGGTCAGGAGATGGTCCCTATTGTTTTTGGTGGAGGTCAAAGGTCATCTGGGGTCACCAGGGGTCAAAGTCTAAAAAATCTTGTTAACACACATCTCAAGTTTGGAAACTTAGATAGATTTCATATTTAGTATGTGGATGGGTAATGGTCAGGAGATAGTCCCTTTTGTTTTTGTGGAGGTCAAAGATCATCTGGGGTCACCAGGGGTCAAAGTCTGAAAACCGTGTTAAATGTGATATCCCAAGATAGGAAACTTGGTTAAATTTCATTTTGGTATGTGGATGCTTTATGGTCAGGAGATGGTCCATATGGATTTTGGTGGAGTTCAAAGGTCATCTGGGGTTACCAGGGGTCAAAGTCTGAAAATCTTGTTTACACAATATCTCAAGTTTGGAAGCTTGGATATATTTCATATTTGGGTGTGGGGATGCCTTACGGTCAGGAGGTGGTCCCTATTGCTTTTGGTGGAGGTCAAAGGTCATCTGGGGTCACCAGGGGTCAAAGTCTGAAAACCGTGTTAATGCGATATCTCAAGGAAGGAAACTTGGATAGATTTCTTATTTGCTATGTAGATGCATTATAGTCAGAAGATGATCCTTATTGTTTTTAGTGAAGGTCAAAGGTCATCTGGGGTCACCAGGGGTCAAAGTCTGAAAATTTCGTTAACACAGTATCTCAAGTTTTGAAGCTTTGACAGATTTCATATGTGGTATTTGGATGCAGTATGGTCAGGAGATGGTCCCTATTGTTTTTGGTGGAGGTCAAAGGTCATCTGGGGTCACCAGGGGTCAAAGTCTAAAAATCTTGTTAACACAATATCTCAAGTTTGGAAACTTAGATAGATTTCATATTTAGTATGTGGATGGGTAATGGTCAGGAGATAGTCCCTTTTGTTTTTGTGGAGGTCAAAGATCATCTGGGGTCACCAGGGGTCAAAGTCTGAAAACCGTGTTAAATGTGATATCCCAAGATAGGAAACTTGGTTAAATTTCATTTTGGTATGTGGATGCTTTATGGTCAGGAGATGGTCCATATGGATTTTGGTGGAGTTCAAAGGTCATCTGGGGTTACCAGGGGTCAAAGTCTGAAAATCTTGTTTACACAATATCTCAAGTTTGGAAGCTTGGATATATTTCATATTTGGGTGTGGGGATGCCTTACGGTCAGGAGGTGGTCCCTATTGCTTTTGGTGGAGGTCAAAGGTCATCTGGGGTCACTGCTGGTCAAAGTCTGAAAAGTTTGTTAACACAATACCTCTAGGTAGGAAACTTGGATAGATTTCATATTTAGTATGTGGATGCTTTATAGTCAGTAGATGGTTCCTATTGTTTTTGTCGGAGGTCAAAGGTCATCTGGGGTCACCAGGAATCAAAGTCTGTAAATCTCATTAACACGATATCTCAAGTTTGGAAACTTGAATATATTTCATATTTGGTGTGGGGATGCATTATGGTCAGGAGATGGTCCCTTTTGCTTTTGGTGGAGGTCAAAGGTCATCTAGGGTCACCAGGAGTCCAAGTCTGAAAACCTTGTTAATGCAATATCTCAAGGTAGGAAGCTTGGATAGATTTTATATTTGGTATGTGGATGTGTTATGGTCAGGAGATGGTAACTAATGTTTTTGATGGAAGTCAAAAGTCATCAGGGGTCACTGCTGGTCAAAGTCTGAAAATCCTGCTTATGCAATATCTCAAGATAGGAAACTTTGATAGAGTTCATGTTTGGGTATGTGGATGCATTATGGTCAGAGGATGGTCCCCATTGTTTTTGGCAGATATAAAAGGTCATCTGGGGTCACCAGGGGTCCAAGCCTGGAAACTGTTTTATATATGATCTTTCAAAATAGCTGTTTGTCCATTTGTCTGTCAGTTGTTTGTATGTCTCACTATGTATGGCTTTTATGGAGGTCAAAAGGTCATCTGGAATGAAAAAATTATTTTTTGAACATGCTAGTATAACAATCGAATGAGAAGATATTGGTGCATGGTGGCACTCTTTGAAACGAAAATTTATGTATCATCAAAACCTCAATGCAGTTTTGCATTCTGGTTTTTATTTGAACAGAACTAGGAATAAATTTTTTAGATGTAGAAAGAAAGCTTTAAGGCCACATGTGACATCAGTTGATTTAGTTGAAAAGTTTATTGCTGAACAACTACTATACTCTTGAACAAGTGAGTAAGGCATATGTGGGATATAGACAATTGGCCTTCCATTCTAAATTTTAGTACAAGCAGAGAGAAGTATGGAAGATAATGAGATGGTGGAGGTATTTTACTTAATCTTGTTAATATATTAAAAATTACGTAGCCACACGGGACGGGGGGGGGTTTGGGTTAGAACCCCCCATGACCCAACCTTGCAATGCAAAAACACCTAAAATAGGGATTTTTTCTCTCTATCCGTAGACTTTTCCCTCATTTCATGCCCAGGCCCCCCCCCATGACACAGTCTGCGTAATAATCTTAACCATATTTTTCTTACAGTAGGTATACATTGCTTTAATTTCTCTGAATAAACTTTATGAACATATTTTTTGGTGCTAAAAGAAAACTGGTGAGAGAGGAGAAGTCAGCTGTGGTTGGGCTCACCTTCCTTTATTCAGTGAAGAGACAGGAGGCCCTATTCTCAATAAGTAAGTCTTTTAACCAGTTGTTCAGTTTTAATGCATGAAGTGATTTGTTCACATGTAGTGTCTTGACGTGTGTGTAACTGACTTATAAAGTGTCTTTCATTGACATGTTTGCCTGTACTTATCTTTTGGTGGAACAGTGCACTCATACTCAGCATTGTCAACAATGACACATTACATTTTCACTCTTGAGAAAGATAATTTAACTCCTACCTTTAATCACAGCTAGCTACTGTAACTAGACTGGTTGCCACGTCATTGTGCTCATTGCACCCATCTCGTTGAAGAACTGTCATAGTAAATGAACTTAAGCAGGGTAGAAAAGACGATTATTTGCCTGACTTCCTCAGTACGAGATGCAATGACCTAAAGTCCTCCTCATTTCTTCCATGTCATGTTGGGCAAGAAGATTAACAGCCAATCAGTGGAATAACCAAAAAAATCATTAAGTATATGTAAATAGATGCACATATGAGCCAGAATTAGCTTTTCTGGATTTCCTATGAAATCTGAGGAAGGGCTATCTTGCCTGACTCACTATATTCTGCACTGTTTGTGACTTTCTTGTTTTCTGGTAATTCAATAATAAGCAAAGAACCACTGAATCGAAGTGTTTAAACTAATAATGAATGTATTTCAATGGATCGTGAATAAATGGACCATGCAAAAAAAAACTGTCCTGTTCCCACCAAATCCTCATATTATCTGCTTTGGAAGGCATCAGATTCATATCTCAGTACATGTATAACATACCTGACACCATGTCACAAGGTAAGGTTAGGACTTAACCCTTAACCTCTGTTCTCCAATCGGGGCATATTTGCGTGCCTCGGGGGTGGGCGGAAAAGCGAACGTAGCACGCTCCACATCATCTTCCGTAGGCTATTGACCCTGTGACCTTAAACTCTTGTCTCTCTCGTTGTTGTGGCCGAATTTTCGGGTAGCTACTTGCAGTTTCAAGCTCCGTGTGAAACAGTAAAGATGGGTGACAGCCACGCTCTCCGTCTGAGTCCAAAAGAACCCAAACAACGGTAAAGGGTTAATATAAGAGATGAGGTTAGGTAAAAGTTAGAATCTCTTGAGATTTATAAATTAACATGATATACTGTAAGGATTGAGTGTCCTGTTGATAACAACACATGTATGTGAAATAGCTTCCTCTGGAAGCAACATGAACACATTTGCCCAAATTTGAAACAGGTCATGCAAAAAGTAGCATAAATATTGACTTTTCCTATCAATCTTTCTACCCAAAATGAGGATGCTGCACAACTCTTCAGCCTTGTATAGTTTTGGATATAAACAGTTTCAACTAATATTTCTCTCTTGATACATACAGAGTGTATGATCTACCAGTGAATGGGGGTACACCATTTGAACAAGGCATTGAAGTGGATCCTTCCATTAGCAGAAAAGGTGAAACTTCTTTTTCTAATCTTTACGTTTATTTATGGAATGGTAATGGCATTGATGAATACAGGCTTCCTGCAAGACAACATACAAAGTGATGAATTACTTTAAAATTAATTTTTGAATTATTCAAGAGTTGTTATTAAAACGGTAAATAGATGCCATTTCAGACTCTATAGGTTTCAAACCTCAACAATATTTCAGCAACACCATTGCCCCAGTGTTGCTGAAATATTGTAGAGGTTTGACACCTATCGAGTCTGAAATGGCATCTGTTTACCATTTTAATTACAACTGTTCAGTCAGGGCCCTACTTAACATCAGAAGTGTCAGCCATGAAGTTACAAATGTACCGGATTATTCAAGTGACAGAATTCTTTTGGGCCCAAGTTTTTCCCAAAACTTACAATTTAAAAGGTTTTTTCTCTATTAAACCTCTATTAAATATTGTTTATTTGTATGATAATTTAGTTGTGAGGTATCACATGAAGTTGTTGATGTGGTTGTGCATCATTTAAAGAAACTGAGTTGTTCCCAAAGTAGAATAGAGTTTCAGACCTGACAGCTTTGTTATATGCCACATGCCATATGCTGCAAGGTTATCCATTTGATCCAATACCAGATGATGCCATAAAATTTTTAAGAGGCAGTATGTTTAAGTATTGCCATCTTCATTTGTCTGTTTTAAATCATTTGTTTGCTCAATTGCCTGTGTTCAGTTTTCTATGTATCTTACTCATGGTCAAATGACCCCAACATCAGCCTGTGCCTTGAGATATATCCACAAGATATTTTCACATCTGTGTCCTTCCTTCAAACATTTTTATGTTTCCAGCTTCCAGTAATAAATTTAGATCAATGCTGACAGCCAACAAACAGCCTCGACTTCAAATAAAACTCATAGCTCCTACAAAAGAACAGAAAACCCAGCTGGAGTAAGTAAAACACAGACTTGTGTCTGTAACAAATAACAAATAAAGTCACACTTTATGATTTCTTTTTAGCTTTATATTTATGAATAAGTACTTTTGAACATATCCCTGCATAAAATGAGAGTTACATAAATGTGGTAAATTATAATAATGGCAGTATCTTGGAGTGCACTGAGTAAGTTGTCTTGTTGGATGGGAGTTTAAGGCTCACCAACACAAATGTGTATATTCTGTGTCAGCTATATAGGTAGGTAGAAAGGTATGCTTGTAATGCATCTTTCAAGTTAAAATATAGGTCAAGTCCCTTGTTAGTTGTCTTAGGACATTTTTAGAAATGGTTTGGTTTTCCTGATTTCTTTAACTTTACTTTCAGCATCATGGTTCATTTCTGAGCAAGCAAGCTATGCAACTTCTAACATTAGAGATCTTTTATGTCTAAAAGTATTCATGTTCATACCTTTCCCAAATTACAAATTATAAGGAATATTGTGAAAAGGTCGAACTGTGTTGTCTTATTAACCTTGGGAAACTTTTATTTATATTTATCTAGAATTTGTAGCATGAAATATCAAAAGAAAATGATACCTTTTTTTTTAGTAACTTGAAGAGGGGTACCACCATAAGGTGGAAAATTACTTATTTGCATCTTCCATCTTTTCCTTAGATATGCTCATTGTTTTTTCCTAAATAGTATTGTTTACTTCTAATAATTATTTTTACTTCCCAGAACCCTTCCCTTTACCGTTGTTAGTGTTGCCTCCTATCTTCCGCTGCTATCCTTCTACCGGAGGATATTAGCTGATGCTATTCTAAGGGATAGAATTGATGTCCAGAGCACTGGTGAGTCTGTAGCTCCCATCAATTATTACTTTCCTTGTGTCAGTTTTATGTTTAGCAATTCTTTGTTTCAAGGAAGTTGCACATGCACAAAGTTTATGTGACATGTGTAGATAGTTAGTTAGATGGGATTTAACAGTGAACACACCAACACAAATGTGTCATGTAGTGTCAGCTAGATAAGAAGGTATGTTCAATATTGTTTACATTCAAGTTCGATATCAAATACAGTTGAGATATGGTTCAAGTCATCTTGTTTTGGTTCCTCATACAACAGGCAGGAAATGCAGTGGGTACATCCTACAGCCCAGAGGGTATGGAGGAGAGGGTCACAGTGTTTAGTATGTTATAATCAATGCCAGATCTTGTCATAAATTTTCTCACAATTCGATTCCTTAATATATGTTATATATTTCAGTGAATTTCACAAGCTACCTTAAATAATCAGACTGGCTTTCATTTTATTGATAGTTTTAAATTAAGCTAATTAAAGTTGATTTACCACTTGTGACTGCAAACACCTTCGGGGGGTGGGAAACAGTGTTCATTAATAAATCACACATCACTCTTAATAAATAATACATCATGATCAATTTTAGTTCTTATACTTTTATGCTAGGACTGAAAAATTAGTATTTATCAATGACCATAGCTATTTTGTTTATTAACTTCTTTAATCTTGAAAAATACTCGTATTTCTATTATTTCAAGTGATGAATTTCGAAGTTGTCTTTGTACTATTCGTACATTTGATATGCTGCATTGTTCTGTATAACTGGTTTGCAACCATTTTGTTTTCAGAGCTCATCCACAGTCCTCTATTGGCAAACTTTCCTAAAGCTGCAGATTTACCAGATGTAATGGATGGCCTACGGGTGTGTTTATTCACTAATTTATGTAATTAGTAAATCTATGATTAATATGTAATTAGAGCGTATACACATGATAAAACTTTCCTTCTTTTTGAAACGTCTTTAATTCTCTGTCTAATAACATCCTATAGCCTCAAGGAGGAAATGAAGCACACTAAATACACATTTGATACAGTCAGCTTTCTCATCTGACTCATTGACTGACAGTACCAGACATACCAAAATACGCATAAAGTTATATAACATTTCCCGTAGCTAGCAGACCAGTCAGGTATATCTTAATTGGCACTAATTGCTTTTCATGCAGTGTAAGCACAATGGAAGCATGTTTCATTCAAGGACACAGATCATGTAACAAAGTCGGATATCAGTAACACCCCACTCTGCCTTTGATCTCATTGGGTGTATATGTTCAAAGAAGCAAATCATGGCATGACTGCACTCTTGGACAATAGCATGTCACTGGTATGGTTAATAGCTGTGTGACTACAGCAGGTATGGTATTCATTCCTATTCACACTCTTGTACGTTTTGAGCTGTCAATACATGGAGAGAGGGGGTTAACAGGCAAGGAAAAGGAAAAGGGAATTAATGTAATAGATATTGTATGTAAAATACATTTTGTACAAAAAATATGAACAATTGATAAATTGTTCAAATAAAGAGGATATAGACAAATCCCATAATTCTTGAACATTCTATTTTATTTTTCACTGTAGAGTATGTGGACTGAGAAGAAGAGGGTAACAAAGAAATCAGAAAAGGTTGGTAACTTGCAAAAGTTAAATTTTGTGGGAAAAAGATTTGTTTTGGGGTGTGGGGTGGGGGATGAAGGTACTGGTAGATGGAGTTTTTTCGTACCTTTGTATTATGACAAGGTGAAGTGATTACCAGGTACGATGCCCGTTACTCTTTGATACAGTACATCATTACAAAAAAGCCTTTGTCATTGCTACAGAAAGGAATAATGACAGAAGAAGCCAGAGAAGTATTTTATTTTTATTTAAACTCTTCTCCATCTCTGGTCGGAAAGAGAAAAATTTTCAAACTACTTTAAATATACAATTTTAATCAAAGGTCTTCAAAAATAAAATGTTTACTTATTTTATTGTGACATCACACAGACAGACAGCTTTTATTGGACATGCTTAATCTGATAAAAGATGTCTGACATTATAAAATAGTTTGTATAAATATAATTATCATAGTTTTGCAATACAAATCATACAGTTAAAGTCGGAAGAGGTTGGCAAATTATGGGATCTTTCCAACCAGAGATGGAGAAGATTTTTACAAAAACTCACAAAAATGGCTTCACAATATTGGAATTTGTAATAGTGTGACTGTGACATAAGGAGAAATGAAATGAGTAGACAAAAGAAGGATGGTAAAGACTGAAAAAGGTCAGGCCTAGATAACTTCCCGGCTATTTGCCTGGAAAAGGTTAACAGATTCTACATATTTATGATGTTTTATTACAATGAAGACAGAAAACTATTTGATATATAAAATTAGAGACTAAAACAGGTTTGCCTGTGTGGAATATGGCTAGGACTTATCATTGCTTTGCATTAAAAGATAACATGAAATAGTTTGAATAAGTAGCTTGTTTTCCTTAAATATTTCCTTCCAAACCTTCATTGGATAGTCATGTAAAGTTAAACAAGTTTTGCTGTGATGTTACCCAGTTTGCTACAGAAAGTGAAAGCTTTGAGTTCTGGGTTCTGTTATTTTGAAACAGCTGAGTTGGAAGACTAGGGAAGGTATGAGTTGAAATCAGGCTCAGCCAAAAGCAATCTTTGTTGACTTTTCCGAGATAGCTCAATAAATTAATTTTTTATAAGACCTGAAAGTGAGACAA
Organism: Holothuria scabra; assembly: GCA_037179385.1. Taxonomy (NCBI): domain Eukaryota; kingdom Metazoa; phylum Echinodermata; class Holothuroidea; order Aspidochirotida; family Holothuriidae; genus Holothuria; species Holothuria scabra. Next base: position 18,800,375 of record CM074180.1, read on the forward strand.
GAAGACAAATAGGTCATACCTGGGTAAACTATTGGACAGGCTATGCAAAATGTAAAGGAGTGCAGATTGTGAGATGTATACATATGAAAGGAATAGATAAACAGGGGGGCCGTTATCTATGCTAGTAACCAAAAATTTCAACTTTGAAATGGTCATGGGGGCCAGATTTTGACTTAAACTTGTTGCAAGTCTTCCACTATTGGTAAATAAACTTTTGTGTGAAGGTGTTCAGTAAAGAAAGCAGGGTGATGGTTCATCTGACTAAACATAATTGGTGGCACTACCTTGCAATAATAACATCTTGCAACGAGTTTATAATTCCTTCCTTCTTGCAGCGAGATGCAGAACAGATGAAATCTCTGTTTACATCTGCATTTATGGAAAGCGCCTACCCTGTACTTCATTCAGCTACCCTACCAGAATACCACTGGCCTGATATTGAATCTGAGCAGGTGAGATCATCTTACATATGTCCCCATACCTATCTCCCAGCCATGATGTTGAGGTTTCAAGATAAAGGACATGCTCCCAAGATTGGGGAGTGATTTACATGGTTCTTGAAGGACAATTCTTTTACAATATTTAGTAAGAAACCATGAGTGTAATAGATAAAATCTGTGGTGTATGTTTACAGTTCATGTTGGAAAACAACCAACTCAGCAGTTTAGATCAAACTTGGTTTCTTTTGAAAGACCTGTTTAGATGAGAAAATCATAGGATGCTTGATCTTGGATGAAAAACTCAGCTTTTTGACCTACCCAAGAATCAAGTCCCCAACATCTGGTTGCTAAGCTTCCTCACTCCAAATGCACCTTCTTAATCCACTCAACCACAACAGTGGTTCAACCATTAGCAATTTGTTAATAGCTGTAGTAATTTAAAACGTAACTCAAATTAGAGTCTGAATGTGTGGATGGTATTGTAAATGCTGTATAGACAAATCTTATCAGCGCTTGTGTGTAGTGACTGTAGACAGCCATAAGTGGGGTCCATCAGCCGTAAACCCTCTTCATTAATGGTCTACATGAATTTCAAACCCTCATATTCAGTGAAATTGAAGAAATCAAGATACAATTTAGTGCACAATCATCTGTGACACAAGTAAGCAAGGAAATGGAAAGATTAAGAGGTGATAGACCCCAGTTATGGTCAACTACAATCAGACCATCACTTGCTGTCCTGATTTGTCTATATCAGACATCTACTTGTATTTTAGATTATGTTGGTTGTTTTCCATTCCAAAGTTTGCATGTTTTCCATCATTTTCTTTTTTCTTTTCTTTACAAAATTAGTGAAAAAATCTATAAAGCTATGTTTCTATATTACATAAAAATTTTAAGCACCCTATCAAATAGGTACAGCATTGTAATAGTGCCAGTTCAGTACAAATTGATTTTATTTTTCAAATTCATGTTTTAATACAGATTCGTTGGGAGAGTATATCAAATTTTACTACGGTTGTGCAACAGAAAGGAATATTAGCATCTCTGTTGAGTCCTGGGAAGATGCATACTCCATTCCATACATCTGAAGTCAGTTTTGATATTCTCGGAGCCTACACAAATAGGTAGCAGGATGTAGGGTGATGCATAAGAAATCTTACTATGCATATTGAGATGATCATGCAGCAGTGTTGCAATTAGTCACATCCTGCCATACCGACAGGGATGAGAGTTTGAAACTCACAGAATGTTGACCAAACAGTTGAGAAGGCTGGAAATCACAGTCCACATAGAACAGAGATTCAGTATTTACTTCAAAAGATGAGAGGCAATAGTTTTCCAGTTCCAGAGTGGTAGCTGGACAAAATTCCTAAGTAGGGGGGCAGTTCAACCACAGCAGTTGACGTAGAGCGCCACCATCTCTTGCATGTAGCACAGGATGTATGTACAATATGGAAACATTAAGGGAAAATTCCACCTATCAGCTAACCCCCTGTCTCCCTATCCCACCACTGCAGGTTTGGGGCACTGAGTTCTCTCTACACTCTTCAGATTCAGACACTGGGGGAAGAAAATTCAAGACAAGATCATTAAAGATGTATTGTTGTGGTGCTTTTGGAATGAATCCTTTGTCAAGGAGAAAAAATGGGAACAAAGATGAGGAAGTTATTGCTATGTATAAGATTAAAGAAAAAGAAAGACCCAAGTCATCATCCTTAATAAAACATCTAGTGAGGAATTTATCTGGGGAAGGAGGTTAGACATTGAATAAATGAAAATGAATTCTGCAGTATTTTGAAGACTTACAGAGGAGTTTTCATTTGAAAGACATAGCCTGACGAATTTTTCTTAGGGCGTGGTATGCAGGAAAAGATAATCCAGTTGATGTCCTTTCTGTAGTAATACCCTTTTCCTACCCTTTTTCCAGATATATCATGGTAAAGATTGGTTATATTTTTTTTTAAAATTACCTCCCCTCCCCAAGTTCCCATCAAGGTTTAATACAGAATGTTGTGTAAAGTGGATGCATTGACTCAGATTCCCTTTGATTTTCTTTTACAACTGAATCTCCTGTTTGTCCTTGAAATTAATACTGTTCAAATGTTTAAATATCTTTAAATCTTACTTATGCCACACTTTACGCACAAATAAAAACCACTTAAACATTCCACTTAATTTATTTTTGGGAAAAAATATGATTCAGGTGGAACTTAATGATCATTGGCATAGTCCCGGGGGTTGAGGTTAGAACCCACCCATGACCCAACCTTGCAATGCAAAAAACACCTAAAATAGCAATCTTTTGTCTCTATCCTTAGACTCTTCCCTCATATCATGCCCCCAACCCCCCCCCCATGACACAACCCTGGCTACATTCCAGTCAATGACCCCTCTTTTTGTACATTGTCATTCTGAACACACATGTACACCCTCCCATCTTCAAGTAAAATATGGCTTTGGACTCGACATCCCATGCATTTTGAATATGAATATTCCCATCTTATTGCTTTTACAAGCCACTCAGATGTTTTGCCAATTTTTGTAAAAAAATTCTGATTTACCAGATAATTATTAAGTGTGTACATAATAATATTTATGTTCAGTCGTACCTTATAACATGTCTTAAATAAAGTTTTCTACTAAGGGACTCGAGAAATTGATTACTTTCATTGTTTTGCTCAGCTGCTGTTTGTTTCATACAGAAGAACAGATTTAGTGAACAGGCATATGACGAACCTTGATGTAGCAGATATAGTCAAGATTGTTTTCCATCATTGTGCACAAAACAATTGCTTCTATTTTAGCATTATCTGCGAGATTTTGGGGGGACAATTGCCTTCATTTACCCCCACTGTGTGCCTTACGTCTTGCGCCCAGATCATTTGGAATGACATTTTGAATATTTCTGTACATCCCTGCAAGTAAATATGGTTTAAATACGTTGAACTATGCTTATACTTAGGGTCAATTCTATGATATGGGGAACTGATTTTTAACCTGTTAATTTACTTCACAGTTCACACCATCCGTACAAATATTATATAAAATAGGTTGAAGTTGATTTACATTGACCTATTTCCAAATAGCAATTACAATGAATTGTGGGATAGAGATTTGGGTGTACGTCAATTTTCACCACAGTAAAATGCCATTGACAAAAATGACAAAACACCAAAACTCTATCCCACAACCCTTTGTAATTGCTATTTGGAAATAGGTCTATTTGCGGTCAAACTTTGATTCAGGATACCCTACTCCGTAAAGGTGCCCTGTTTATACAGATGAACACCGTTTACTTTGTAAGAATTTTAAGAAAATATATTATGATCTACAAACGAGAAGTCAAAATGACCCATATGTGAAAATAAAAAATAAACTTTTTGAAATATTAGGGTTGGTGCGCCCCTACAATTGATAGACAATTTTTGGAAAGTGGCGTCAAACACTCAAATCAATGACCCCAAAACAGTTTTATTACCAAACAAAAAATGCTGACATTTTAAAAGCTGGTTTGAATGCAAGTTTTTTCATTTTCAAGCCTAAAATTCGTTGATATTTTCGAATTCCTAGTTTGTTGATTATCCAAACTTGGCAACTGAAGGGCGTTTACTGAATTTTCCGCTTGAAAGAGAAGAGTAGATTAAAACTCCATTAGGATAAGTTTTGAAGAATACGCTTTGCATAAGATATCCTTCAATTTGAATTACATCTAATTTAGGCTTACACACCAACATAATGGTGTTTAGATTGTCATGGATGACCTGAAGTGTCTCTAATATAACGTACAACTAAACAATCTGCTTTTTATACGTTGGACAATCTTTCACAGTTGACCCAATGTGTGTTCCAAGAAAGCACAAGTTCAAAAATGAATTTTACGTAATATGTTTTTGTCTTTCGTTGGGGTTTAAGTGCCAATGTTGCATAATTACACCCTCGATAGCTTATTTATCTGGGCAAATGCAAGCGCGGTTATACGGGGGTGTTTTGGGGACGTAAGCCAGTCGAAATATGTTCAACCCCTCCTCTCCAAAAATGGTCGAGGATGTGTATACCGATATGCTACATGCTACATCTACGGACTTCCTATATACATGGACTGAGCATGTAACGCGTACGGCCTATCCGTAGATTGTCGCCACCGTTTTCGGCAAAATTGGCACCTAGATAGCCGTCGAAAAGCTATGATTTCTATGATTTAAAGCCGACTCTGTACTGTTTTAAACAAAAGTTTAATTTGAATGAAAAACAATATCATATTCCTGCAAAAGGTGAAGTGAGTTTGACCTTACCTTGCATCAGTCCAAAAATACTTCAACTTTCTTGCAAAATCTGTTGATTTACTTGAGCAAGTCTAAACTTTCACACAAAACCATAGCAGACAGCCATCTTGCTACGCCTTTTCTGGTAGCACATTCCAATTAAATTAATTTCTCTTTGACTTACACACTAAAACCAAAAGGAAACGGGCGTCTGAAAGCTTGTCAAAGTTTTCGCCAGGTCCAAGCTACCACTCATATGAAAGCTGACATTCATGGCATTTCCAATTTTCCATGTTCATGACCATGAAGATTTTTGGCCATTTCAGCTCAAAGTTCAGTCACCCTTTTCCGAGCCTTGTTTTTCACTAAAAGCTTGGTATGCCTCCGCCAGCTTCTACAGCCCATTATTTCCACCAAAATTGCTTCAATTAAGCCCATTTTTCGCCAACGGTACTTCATTCAATATACTTTCATAAAGTAAGTTCAAAACACCCCATCCTATTCCATATCATACCAAAAATGCTCTCTCTATCTGAGGGTAGGTGTATTAATAATGCACCTGTTAATTATTGGGATATGCTCCCTTCTCAAAAGTACGGTAGCGACAATGTACCATGCAGTGTGCTCTGTCCATGCAGGGAGCTGTCGGTTGACAATTCCCTGGTCCATGCATGGAACTAATATTTCGTCAAAGTATTAGCTCCATGGTCCATGTATAGGAAGTACATGGCTACATCGCGTTCATTGGAAAAAGAAGAGGACCAATCGCCCCAAGGAGACGAAAATTCGGAGTCTAGACGAATGCTTTAAGTTACCACAAGGCCGGGAGAGACACAATTTGCAACGTGTGTCGAAACTATGCGCTTTCTTTTAAAGAAACATTTGAAAATATGGAGCTTTTATTCGGAAAATAGATTTTTGTGTTGGAGGGAATTGAACACTTTGGGTTCATTGAAGATTCTGCTCTTTCTATGAGCTAGATCAAGTGGATCGTCAATATCCAGTACTGAGGTTCGCAGAGCCGTCACCAGCTTTTCTTAAGGGGGGGGGGGGTGCGTTTTGAAATTCGAGCATGTGAGTGAGGAAAGAGTTGTGGACAAGGCCACGAAGTAGCTGGAGGGGGTGGACATGGGAGGGGCCCCTCGCGTGGTAGGGAGCTTTGTGATTTTTCAAGGCGCAATCTGATGCATACCAAGAGGGAAAATTCAGGCGTAGGATTAATATCTGGGAGGGTGATTGATAATTGTAATCAATATTCTCCTTGAAAACACATATGAATGATTGACTCACAAATAAATTTGACCCGTAACACAATTGCGACTGTATTAAGTATCAAACACTCACAGTTCAACATTTTTCTAATTTGGTTCACTCCTCCAATAATGAGGCTGTCCACGATTATGAATCAATGTCCTGACGGGGACTTATAAACTGTTTTAAACTAAAACACAACTTGGATGAAATGACTGATTCCTGTCACAGGAAATACTGGCACCTGGGCTGGACTATAACTAGGCCACAGTGTTGTACTGCTAAATTCGCGAAGAATTCGCCAGCGTAAAACGCCAACCCGTACTGCTACGAACTGACTATAACTGAGGCGAACTTATACTGTGCTAGTGTAACACTGTGGCCTGTATCAAGTGTTGTATTTTTCGTGGCTGAGGGGTCGGGCGAGGTTATTGGTCGTTGTTTTGGTTAGCTACGACTTTTTGAATGAGAAGCGGGAAAAGGACTAATTTTGAAGAAAAATCATGATTTCTGAAGCCTTTTTTCCGAAATATTTCCATGAAAAAGTCATGGATCGAGCTGAAACCTCGCCACATGAAGATAGCCTAGAAAGAGCGGAAAAGAAGTAAGGATTGCTGTTTGGCCATTCCATACACAATTCCGACCAGAATTTTTCTTAATCTTTGGTAAAAAACCGAGAAAAATTTCACCAGAATCCGACTACTGTGGTAAAACTTTGACGATGAAGAGGAATGTTTTATCTTTCAAATGAAACACTTTTCGGATTTATTGGGGGTTGCCATCTTATTTTATGAGTTTTTGACAGAAATGGTACAGCCCTAAATTAGTCTAGTTAAAATATAGTAGACCCCTATATGATATGTAACCAAGATTCCATCAAACCAGGCAAATCCCGATTGCTGATTTGTTGTATGCAAGTGCCTAGCTCTAGACAACGTCTAGTCTAGCCTAGGGCTAGGGTAGGGCATAGCTCTAGCCTTTAGTTATTTTTCAAATTTTCTCAAAATTAACGGGATGTTTTCAAAAATTACCAAACTTAAGTTACACAGAAGAGAGATAATCTTGTTATTTACACTAGAATTCACCCTTCAAAATATCTAATTCGATGGGAAAACGCGAAAAATTCAACAAATTCCGATCTCCATTCATAGCCTACATTGTTCGTCTACTGCAGATAGCCTAGGCAATGTGTTAAGTTCGACTACACAAAATAACACTCAGAACAGTGGCGGAGCTAGGGATTTTGGTCAGAGGGGCGAAAATGGTGTGTATGGCCGCTTCGAAGGAGTAAACACCCTGAGACTCAGCACTATCGAATTAAGTTTCGGCTCAAGTTTCAGACTTTCCATTTGATTTTCCGCACCTGGTAGAAGGCTACGTTGACATTTCTCCTTAGCAAGTAGTTCTGTTAAAACATGTTTTAAATTTTCTATCCATGGGCCTCCGCAGAAAAAAAATTCCGGGGGGGGGGCGAAGGACACTAAATTCTTTTAAGGGAAAAAGTTCCGCGCCAACTTAGCGGAGCACAAGAAAATTTTGGTCCAAATGCCTCTCAGATCGCTGGAAATGACATTTCTAAAGCATATTCACCGCATTATAAATAGGGAAAATATGCACTGAGTGGACTGCTAAGAAATATTGATGCTAATAATGGGCTACTTTGTGAAGATAAAGATTAAACCTGCTAGAGATAAATAGCAAGGGAATCTTACAGAGAGAAAAGGTTATGAAAATTAATCACCGTTAGATGTACATTTTTTGCATTTGGGAATCAAGGTAAGTACACGAAGAAACATTAATTGACGTAATTTACGTCATGTGACCACTCTGAAATAGCCTTTAATAAAGTAAATTGAAAGAAATAGCAAAGATAGCAGGTCTGCTTGGCTCTCTAGACATCGAATTCATAATAAATCAAAATGGCCTAAACCTACGCTTATTTGATGTAATTTTCAATTTTCTGGCTTTTGAGACGGAAGTACCGAAATAATATCGTGCAGTGGCAGAAATACCCATTTATCATGAGAATGGTCACTTGAAGAAAAGCGAAATGGAAACTGCGCATTAAAACTCTCAAACCATCACCACTATGATAACAGTTTTATTTTATTTTAACCTGAATGTTCTCTTTAAATGATTTTGAAAAATGTTGTGGAAGTTATTTTGGTATCTTTATAAACGCGCTTTATTGGCTATGTTGAAAATTATCCCCGATCGGATGAGGGCTACAATTATTGTTGCGCCCTTTGCAACATCTTTTATTGGTCAGGAGGGTGGATTTATTGTCAGTCTGTGTATTTTGTAAGCTTATTATCACGCTTGGTGTGGAAACAATGAACTTAGCACAGCGACAACTTCATCAGTGCGTAGAATGCATGAAGATACGTTTGGCAAAACCTATCCCTATATTACAGAAGATGACCGTTTTCATCAAAATAAAAAGCAGATAGTATAGTTACTGGTGGCTTTTTGAGCATTTTGTTATCTGGGCCTTAAAACAACGCTATAAAATTATGTCTTTTGCCAACAATGGTTCAAGAGTAAAGTATGTTAAAAACCTAAAAAGGGCACTAACAGACGATTTTGTTCCGTGGGGGGGGGGGGGGGGCGCCCCGACCATATGTCAGCTCCGCCTCTGACTCAGAATTTACCGAAACAGCCGAATCTCGGAATCCGCTGTATTTTTATTGAGAGGCGGAAAATAGGTAAGCTTTTTACCGCATATATCCATGAAATAGTCATGGATCGACGAAACTTCGCCACATGATCGTCAAGAAGTAGTGAAAACTTAGGAAAGATTGCCGTTTGGCCGTTTCATACACGATTCCGACTGCACCCCTCTTGGTGACGGCCCTGGGTTCGTTGGGGGTGCAAAATTTTTATCATACCGAACAATTTTATCTTGTCATTCCTGAATGTCCTCAAGCCCCTGAGGGCTATGCTCACCGTACTACCTTCCCGTTGCTACTGGTTAAATTTCCAACTGCATGGTCAAGTGGTTAGAGATCCGACTTGCAGCCGAGAGGTCCGGAGTTCGACTCCTGGCGCCGTCCCACCGAAGACTTTAAAGGACCAAACCTCTCACCCCAAACTACAATTTCGGTATGAGGGTACCAAAATTCTCAATTGGCTCAGCTCTTTGGCTGGCAGCTAATTCAAACAATGCAGAGTACCAAAGCTTATATCACTCAGCGTGAACGGTACTGAGAGTGTTTTTGTTGTATAAATTGAGTTTTTCTATACTCACCTTGAAGCAATAAACTGAGACTGTATCTGGATGAGGATGAATTTCAGACAATTGTGGGAGGGGCTTCAGTAAGAAGTTTAGGAGAATTGGTACTGTTTGGGGTGAGAGAACTGAGCCTTTAAAAGTGGAACCTTACTGTCAATGTGCTTGGTGCTCAGCATTAGCACAGAAGTAGGGAAAACAAGTCAGTTAGCCACAACTGGAGAAAAGACCATGACCGTCCTTACTAAAAGACCTGAAACTCACACCCACACAGTTCGAAGTAAACAAGAAACCAATGTTTAATCAAGCACCCTTGGTACAGTACATGGTGTTTAGCATGAGGTTCGGTACTCTGCGTGTTTTAAGCTTTCAATCAAAGAGTAGTGTCATATGAGTATTTGTGTTAACTACTACAAAAGTTGTAGTTGGGGGGGGGGGGGGATATTAGAGTGAATACTACAAAAGTTGTAGTTTGGGGGGAGATTAGAGGATTAGGCCTTTAAACCAATTGGTTTGAAACTAGGCCGTGAAACCTCATCTAACTAACTTTCTATTTAGCTTAACATATTGGAAATCAAGCAGATCACGGTCGGGATAACTGAAGTATCCCCCTTTATGTCCTCGTAGCGGCACAGTACAGTACACCGTCACTGAAAGGCACTTGCCATAAACGAAACTACATTACTCACAGTTCAGATTTTTACATAGAATTATAGTTACTAATAAATTACTTTTTACTATGCGGAAAGAAGAAAGTGACCTTTGCTCTTTTTGTTACTCAGAAACAGAAAGTTTAGAACATTTATTTTGGGATTGTCGTTTGGTTTCAGGTTTTATTTTGGATGTAGAAGAAGTCATCCTTAAGAAACAGTTTTTCTTTTCCAAACAAGATATATTTTTTGGTTTTAACCAGGGTAAAAAACACCCATATAACTTTTTAATTTTACATATGAAAAACTATATTTATCAATGCAAGTGTAAAAAGGCGCAACTTTCAATTCAAGAATTTCTTTACAAGTTTAAGTTTGCTATTAAGGTAGTAAGGTTCAATTCAAAAAGAAGAACAAGCAGATCAAGAACACAGATCAGTTACTATGATTTATGTGATGTGTTTTCTGACTTAATTGATACATAATTGCTTATGTCAAAGTATGCATAGTTTTTGTGTTTCTTCTAATTGTAAATTCATGCCTGTCATACTTGTTTATATGATTTCTCTTCTTTATAATGTACCGTCTATATGTACAGCATATGAATAAAAAGGAGGAAAAAAAAAAAAGAAAGGCACTTGCCATAAAACTTGAAACGACTGTTGAACTGAAATAAATGAATTCATTAAGCCTGTCACTAAATCAAAGGGATGACCTGCGATACACTGTTAAGATATGAAATTTTTGACTACAAGGCTAAAAGTTTCCTCAAGTTTCTAGAAACCTAAAAACAGAAAAGACTTTTACATACAACATACACAGGCTGCTCTAGACTTCGAAACACCGAACATTATTAGAGTTCTTTGATTTCCTGCCGACTGAAAATGTTGTGGCAGTGTAGAAAGCTTGGTAGTCTTACTGTAACTGTTTCAGACGACGAAATCATTGGAGTTTACTTCCTAATACCGTATAACTTGAAGCCTAATAAAAATGTCACTTAGGCCGATACAAGAAACAGATCACCTGATGGCCTTGACGGCGTAAATTTAATTTCAAATCCTTGTATCTATTCTCCTTTTTCCAAATAACAGCCCTTTATAAGATGTAGAAGAATTAATGAGGTACTATATAATACTGACCATTTTTATGCTAATGACCACCGCTTTTGTCAATTTGTCAATCAGTCTAATACGGACATAGTCTCGGCTACACGTGCAGGGCGAATTCTTATGCGTGCGGCCACGTGATTTACAGTTTTGCCCCCAAGGAAGACGCCAGTGTGTCGTCAATGCATACGGTCTTTACTGACCATTATAATGCTAATGACCATCAGTTGAACTTCTTTTTAATCATTTGTGTATTTCTCATCAGTTTTTTCAGCATTTCAATTCTTAGACCACATTGATTTACGAAAAAGTTTAGCTGTTAATTTATGTACATCACCTTTTCACAATGACAAATTATGATGGCATGACTTAACAAGGCCACTCTAAGAAATCTTTCATTTTCCTTTAAAAATTTTGTACGTGTGTCTAGTTTGGGAAAGTCCTTCGACAATAATCCATGGCACCCAAGTAAGATCACGTTCGCCAAAATATTTGCAAGAATTAACAGTTTCCTATTCCTTTTACGGAAGCCGAGAACGGCGTGGTAGGGACAGAATAACGATTTCTCTGTACCATAATCCAGGAAGGTAGAGGGACAGAGAAATCAGATTAGACGGGGCGTACTTCATGAACTTTTTATTATAGCATGTGAAATATTGCATATCCTCAAAGTAGATGGACGAGTCTCAATGTTACTAGAAAAAGACCTGTTTAGACGAGAATAGTGTATTCGGCCCCGTTTATTCTGCAAGAACATAAAGATACAGGTATAGTTGTTTTGGTATTGGTAATTAAATACTAGAGTACCAAGACTCAAAGCAGGGTTGGCACCAGCGGGGAGGAGGACGGGTTGGTACCCGTTGCAGAACACCTTCCTCCTGTCGGGGAAGGTTGGCGGTTTCGTCGGGTTAGCCTAAATATTAAAAATTAAAAAAAAGAAGAAGCAAGGACTAAAACTATTGGATGGGTGATCTTAAACATATTCCCTCCCTTGTATTTTAACTTACATATCGGAATCGATTTTCAATTACTTCTCAAGTTCATAGCTCTGTTACACCTCATTCCATGTACAGATGTATCTTGTTCCATCTTCAATACGTGGGCAAAAGGTCATCCATAAACAAGACTTGTGTTGCAGACCAGGGAGCTAGAAGTTTCACTTGCAGACGTAACCAAAGGTGCATCAGTGGGGGACCAGGGGCCATGCCCCGTCGGGGAGGGCTACCCTTCCCCTTTCCTTGAGGAGATTCAACTTCGTCGGGGGGCCTTCATGTGTAAGTCCACGATTAAAGATGTAGGCTCGGTAGGCCTAAACGTTAGTCCTCGGACGATCTTCTTGATTTTGCTTTACTAATTTTCTTTACAAAACGGACAAGAAGTTGTTCAGGTGCATGCAATGCCCAATGGTTTGTCATCTGGCCTCCCCTGACACCCATATTCGCGTAACGGTAATGAAAATCGGCCTTGCCGTTCTCAGTTATACATAATGAAATCAAAACATAAGTATGAAAAGTTTCCCGAAAGAAGGGAGAAATATTTCTTTAGATGTGAGCAGTCCAAAGCAACCTTCAGTAGCCTAATTGCAAAGATTTTCGTTGGGTCTAATTTCAGGCCGTGAAAATAGCATGCGAGACTCAGTAATAACCTATACACTACTACGATCCGGTTGAAGTGACGCGACGAAATGATTCAACCAATGAAGTCACGCATGTGTTGTCACTGCGAAAAGAATAGAAAGGTCGACCGGATAAGTTACCTTTTAGGAGGTGCATGTGTCTTCTACTTAGATCATAGGGAGTAAAGAGTGTATCTTGGCTAAAAAGTTCCTAACAATTTGTACCAAAGGTAATTTTAAAGTTTGCAAATGGGAGACAAATCTTTAAAATGATTTAAAACAATATTTTGTGGAAGTATTGATGTAAAAATCAAAATAAATATTAGCCCTCCATGCAAGAAACACGGTAATATTTTACTTTGCTCTCTGTTGATATAAGGTCACAACCAGTATTAACTGACCCGAATGCATGTATTGTGAATGCTATTACGTAAATGCGGTCGAAAATCCAGCCGGACGTGTGACCTTTCAGACGGTACAAAGCCTTCCACTTAAATAATAGGGGGTAAAGCTGTATCTTGAACTAAAAAAACCTCACAATTCTTTGCGAGAGCATCGAAGTACCTTTTGCCATGCATAACAAGTAGTAAAACTATAATTCTAGGCAAAAATGTTGACAAAGTAGTGATGTATAAATGTCAGTCACTTTGTGAAAACATGAAAATATTTGTTTATGCCCTGCTATCAAGTAATGTACAACCACTTGGTAATACACAGCTTCTCCAAGATTGCTACATTTTACGGAAGGTACAAATATTTCCGACGGCCTCAGGTGGACATATTTTCTAGACGAAATTTGATGTTTATGCAATTATGCAATCAGAAATTACAAATATACCCGATGAAAGTCACAGTATTTTTTCAAAAAGAAACAAACAGGCAAACATTGCAATATATATTTGGTAAAATTAAGTGTCCAGCAATATCATTCACACAGATGTCCCTCTTAAAAATGATCTACCCTAGCAAAAACAACCTCAATCATCAAAAATGAAGACAGTCTTTGGCTTGGAACTATTCTACTGAAAACAAAACAAAACAAAGAAATAACTCTCAATCGTTGGGATTACAAACCATAGCTTCAGCCAACACTAAAATGCACGATCCTACACATGTTTTGCAAAAGTGTAGTCTGCATGAGTCCAAAGGATTTCCCTTTCGGGAAACCAAAAAAGAGGTTTGAGAATATCTCTTGATAAGTCTGACTGAAAATTCATTTGAGGCCACCTCGTTGTAACGTGACATATTTTCAAAGACGTTGGAAGTAAAATCTCCTATTCGGAAGTTCGTATCGTCACATAGTATATTTCATCAATTTAGTGGACCTCGCAATTAAATACGACTGCTTAAAAGAGTCAAAACATTGATCTGTTTCCAATTCGGTTGCACAATTTTTCCAGAAAAAAGACCATTTCATCTCATTGAAGCAGTGCCTTTTATCTGGTAATTTTCTGATCACATAGCAAGTTGGTTTTTTCTATTGAAGTGAAACTTCCATAAATAACGGCTGCTTTATTTCTAGTTACAAGTCATATTCTTTCTTTTTCTGTTCACTTCTTTATTTGTTATAAAGTTGGTTTTAACTTTCTTCATACTGAAGTGCTGCGACGTACTTGTTGTAAGAGGATCCTCACCATCATGACCGTTTAAAGCACATCAGAAAAGAAAGTACCACCTGGTAAACGTTTTAATTTCTCAAATTATTTCATTAGAAGGGGAGTAGGCATACAAGCATAAAAAATTTTTGATTGCGATATGAAACATTAAATACCATCATTATCCCTTGTTTGACTTCTCTTAAAAGTCTTAAGCTTATTTAATTTTAAACCTGTATAGGTACCATCGCAATCACAAAGAAATAATCTGCTAGGCACCTCGCTCCTCAACTTTCCTCTCATCAGTCACTCAAGCTTACCTTATATTTGATAGAAAGTTCCAAATTATTACCCCTTATACTTCTCTCAAAAGTCTTGAGGTTATTCGACTTCAAACCCCTTACCATTGCAATCAATCAAAACTGAAGTGTGAAACGTTTCCCGAAAGAATAATTGAAGGCATATTCCCGGACACAAAATTTATTTACTTCAAGATATGCAGAAAAATTATCTTTTTTTAGGAAGCGAAAAATTCATCTCAAAAGCATATAGCGTTTGGAAGATACAAATTTATAAAGTAATGCAACTTTTTTCTTTTGATTTGGTACATCATGTAAATCTGTGATGTCATAGTGGCACATTAATTTGATATAACATTCAATTTATTTATGATTTTGACGCCGCTGTGGGAAATATTAACCAAAAGTGGTGCCGGGTCTACTCAAGCTATGGTGAAAGGTAATGCTTGATCTACTACAGGCAAAGATAGAAAGAAGATTTTATACATTCCCACAGTATAAAATTTCAAGGACAAAATGACTTTAACTTATATAGCAAGACAAAACGAATGAGAGACAATGTGCCTACATTACATAACTTTTTGTGGCTTTATTGAAGAGCAGCGTTATTTTTTTTTTACAAAAGTTACTACTCTTTAAAATGAGATATGTTGACTTAGCAAAAGGAATAGCGACGGGGTTTCAAGGACACGGTGTGGAATATTTTTTTCTCTTTTTTTCTTCGCAAAGCCCTGATAAAAAGCCACCAGAAGGACTTTAAATAACTGTCTCCCCCGAAAGTGCTAACTCATATGCCTTTCTTCTGTAAGCTTTCTCTGGGCTTCCATACGTTTTTTATCTTATTTGAAACTCGATAGATATACCTATTACCTAACTCAAGACCTCAAAGGTTTGAAACATTTCAAAGGAGGTTAAAATATTTCTCTCATCAAAAGTTGTTGTTCCTCAAACTTTAAACTATGAAGTGGAAATCTGTTATCATAATATACATTCAAACAGAATAAAAAGTGTCCGGGTTTGTCCTTCAACTGCAAACAATACTATTTTTCTGGAAACATAGTACACAATTGCCCACGTTATAAAGCATGGTAACGTCTGGCTGAGTCATCAAAACCAAATTTCGATAAAGCCGGTCTTTGACTTCAGACAGTGAACAATTATGTAGTCGTGTAGTACTTGTACACCAATGTTAAGAAATTCGATGAGCCATAGTATACACCAACTCTAAAATGCACGATCCTAAACATTTTTAGTAAAAGTGTTGTCTGCATGAGTCCAAAGGTTTCACCTTTCGGGAAACCAAAAAGAAGTAATCTGTAAGGCACCTCGTTACTCAACTTGTAATTACCCAAAAGGAAGTTCAACCTCTCACGTAGGAACAAAGGGATAACAGGGCGGAGACCCACTAGTACTCCAGACTCAACAAAAAAAACTATTCGTTAAGCCACTGAACTTAACTGTGGTTAGTCGAGAGATAATGAAACCCATAACAATATAGAAGGGTTGCGTCCTCCCTCTAATGGGTATGTAACTTCCTACCCTTTTTCTTGTTTTGTATGCTGAAATGACCAAAGAGGATTACCTCTCCAACATGATCTTGTAAGGTGTCCTGCTATTAGCCTATTCCCCCATCCTAACGTGACTTATTGAATTGATAATCTTGGACACAGCAAAGAAACATGTTTGTT
The DNA here is from genome assembly GCA_037179385.1 of Holothuria scabra. NCBI lineage: Eukaryota > Metazoa > Echinodermata > Holothuroidea > Aspidochirotida > Holothuriidae > Holothuria > Holothuria scabra. The sequence continues at coordinate 18,816,513 of CM074180.1, forward strand.
TACTCTTTCAGTTAAACATGTGAAGTCTGATCAAGAAATACGCATGGACTTGTCTTTTTCATTTCTCTTCGTGACATAAACTTAACAACTCTTTGAATGACATCGAAAGAAATATTGTGGAAGGTAGGCCTCTGAAAAATCTTTGAAACTTTGCTTTTTCTTAACGCAACTATATATACCTAAAATGCAAGTTTTCTCAGTAAAGGAAACCCACCATCAGGGCAAAATTAGAGAGTGTTTCGGTATTTCTTACACACAAACTCTCGATGGCAGCTTTCAAAAAACTTAAGACTACAGTGTGATGGTGAATGAGAATACATTCGTTGGGCCAAAATTTGAATTTTCCATGGACACGTATAATTTCACGCTGGAGACATTTAGCCTACGCCTATCTTAAGGTGACGGCGTAAAAGCTGGCAAAACGGTGAGTTACGCTGATTACTAGTTAAACATCGATAATCTCATGTGGGTCATTGACTATAAACATTAGTTAGACCAGGGAGCTGCTATTAGCTGCTAATATGTAGGTGCAACAGTTGTTTACGCAGTTTTTTAGATAGAAGATAGGGACAATTGTAATAAGAAAAAAATACATAATTTTGACCATGCTCTGAAGCGGACTTTCCCCCTAAAAGCTTTTCCCTTCTATGTGGTTAAATATAGCCCAGTGACTTGCAAAAATGATTGTAACTTAGTATTTTTTTTTTTTCCTATTACATTTGAAATTTTCAATTGAAAAACTTGTTTTCCAAAAAAATAAATAAATAAATAAAAAAGAAATAAAAAACGAATAAAATGACTTTGTTACTCGGCAAATTGTGGCGCAGCTGCTTGAAAGATTTATTTCAGTCAACGAGGTTCGAATCCTGCATATATTTTGCAATGCTTCCGCCTGTAGAACTCTCACAATGCCTCTATCCACAGTTCAGTCACTGTACAAATTTTCAACATCATGTGCAACTCTACGCTTTCTTAATTAAATTGAAGCTTACAAAGTATTACTTATTACGTAACGTCACTTACAACCTTTCTTCAAATTTGATCATATTTGTACTGGGGCACTGATCACTCGTGTTCTGGAAATTTCCTACTTGCACAGAACAACAGTTAGCCTATTAGGGAAATCGTTTCAATAAAACTATTTATTTTCCAAATTTTTTAAGACATGTTAACCGGTTTGCGGTTAAGCGAAATATATATTTTTTTTTCATTTAAAAAATGTGAAACTCGGAAAATCTAACTTCGCAGAAAACCAGTTAGCCTATGACCATGGGCGTCCGCAGAAAAAAAGTCAGGGGGCAAAATTTCTAGACGGGGGCAAAACCTCCGAGTCACCATGAATTGACATGAAACGTGCAAAAATTTCAGCCCGAAATGCCTCCCAGATCGCCGGAAATGGCATTTCTAAAGCCTATTTTTGGCATAGAAACTCGGAAAACACGTTTTGTTCGGGTTTTTGCTTTGATTTTTATACGTTTTTCAAATTTTTGATTTTCCGGGGGGGGGGGCAAGTGCCCCCCCCCCTTGCCCTTACCTGCGGACGCCCATGCCTATGACGGAAAAACATTTAAAGGAAACTGTACTTTTTTTTTGTAATTTCTTAAGCACAATGTTAACGGGTTTGCTGTCAGGCTAAATTTTTCAGTCAAAACAATTGTGATGCTCGGCAGTATGCGACGCAACCTGGAAAGATTTCTTCGGTGGCCGTAGCTGATTTATTTCAGTATATACGGGGCAGGTTCAAATCCCGTGAATCTTATACATGTAATACAACTGTTGAGCTCACATGTCCTGTTTTTTGATCGGTGGAAAGTAACATTTTCCAAACTAAGTAGTATTTAAAACCCATGCTAAGTTTTGTAAAAATTTCTCAAACTAATGATTTTTTTAGAAGATTTGTGTTGCAAATTCCCTAACTGACAGTAAAAAAGTATGTTGTTTCCATGTTCTTTCCCAATTTTCTTTCCGTTAACCACATTTACACGGGAAGGGAGAAAGTCGAAAGACATATTTTCTCCACTCATTTTTAATCCAAATTTGACCTATAGGGGTTTCACCTAGTCCCTTTTTAAACAGGTGAAACACTTCTTTTATGATTTCTTAGATGGGAACCGGGGAGAGTTATAACTAGTACAGCAATAAATAATTTTGATCATGCTCTAACGCTGGCTTTCCCCCCTACACTTTACCTTTCAAACTATGAACGAAAAATAGTTAGTACCGTGATTTGCAAACATGATTTTTACTTTGTATTTTTTTTCCCTTTTTTTTTTTTTTGCTTCCATCCGTTATTGAGAACATAATTATGACCAGCAATATATACATACATACATGCAAACATACATACACACATATATACATACATACATTCGTACTTTCATGGAGAAATAAGTAACAGTTTGTCCATCCTGTATCTGGTATCTGGTATTTTTTTTTTTCTATTAAAATTTAAAACCTTTGGATTTGAAAAGTTTTATTTTCAAATAAAAAAATACAAAATAAAATTAAAATAAAATAAATGTGACTGTGATACTCGGCAGATTGTGGCGCAACCTCTCGAAAAGATCGCTCTTGTGGTCGTAACTGATTTATTCAGTTAACAAGGTAGGTTCGAATCCTGCACAACTTATTCTTACATGTATGCAAATAGATCTGCTGAGCTCACATGTCATTTTTTTTTATCAGTTCCATGTTAATTTTTAATCACATTTTTATGCAAGTGCAATATTTTTAGTGCTTTTCATATTCCCTGAATTAGATGGGAAGGGTAGTCACATTATGCTTCAAGTTTTTTAGCCTCTACGTCTTCGTCATCACTACACCACCCCCACTTAATCCCCTCAGTGGTGGCGCCAGCGGGGGGGGGGCGGGGGGCCATGGCCCCCGTCGGGGAATACTGCCCCCCCGTCGGGGAAGGTCGACGATTTCGTCGGGGAGGCCTAAAAATAATAAAATTAATTAATCAAATAATTACTTAATTAATTAATTTAAATTAATTTTAATTAATTAATTGATTAATTAAAAAACCTAAAAGGACTGAAGTTACCAGGTGGGTGATCTTGAACACATTGTTTTGCTTAGCAATGCTTTTTTAAAGCACATTGGGAATCGAATTTCGATCACTTATTCTTAGCTCTGTTACATCTCATTCCATGTACCTTCATTGTCCTATCTCATCCCCCGTCGGGGAATCGCGGCATTTTTTGCGGAAGGCCTAAAAATGAAGAACGTAAAGGACTGAAGTTACTGGATGGATGATCGTGAACTTTTTTTTTCTTTATGATTTTTTTTTTTTCGTTTGTAACCCTATTTTTAATGCATCGATTTTAAGCCCAGTACACACTACGGCAATATCGGATCGGATTACTACCCAATTTCTGTCAGTTTTAATTAAAATCTCCTCCATCCATTTTCGGAAAGAACCAAAAATTTGCCGTACTGTGTTAATATACGATATATGAGAGGAATACGGAAGTCAAATATATACTACTTATTTCGTGATGTCACATTGTCAAATAGCTTTTATCGAACTAAGCGTATCCGATAAAAATTGTCTGTGGATGTGGCTTCACGGAATAATTGGTATAAGTTACTTAGAATTTCGTAGTCTACACTGGTTGGCAAATTTTTCTTTCTTTCCGACCAAAGATGAAGGAGATATTAATTAACCCTCACAAAATTCGGAGCGAGACCCGATCCGATATCGTTGTAGTGTGACCTGGCCTTTAATCTGTTTTAATCACTTCTTACTAGCTCTGCCATCCCCCCATCCATCTTCAATTCGTGCGCGCAAGGTCATGGCCCCATTGTGGAAGACTTCCCTCCCCCTGTTGTTTAGAGAAAATCCAATTTCATCGGAGATCTTTCATATTCAGGCCCACGATAAAAAAATGTGGGCCTGATAACTTCAGGCACCCCCGACGATCTTCTTAATTTTGCTTACTAGAAGACCATATTCTTCAAGGAAACTGAAAATTCCAAAATTTCCTTACAAAAACGGACAAGTGGTTTTACATGAGCAGGCATTAACCAACGGTCTTTTTCTAAAGTCCTCCCGACCCTCTGGCAAAGGTCCGTTCGACATGCATTGCCCAATGGTCTGTCATCTGGCCCGTCCCGACAGCCGAATTCTAGAAACGGTAACGAAAATCGGCTAGGCTGTTTTGGGCTACACATAATAATAAACAGTGGCTTGAACATGTCTCCCCTTAAGTCTGACTGAAAATTCATTTGAAGCCACCTTGTAACGTGACATTTTTTCAAATACGTTGGAAGAAAGATCATTTTGTCTGGAGTTCGGGCGGTCACGAAGAAAAATTCATCTTTTTAATGGATATTGCCATTGAATATAACAAAGACTAATGGTAGGAAAAAACATGTTTTTGCATAGTTTCCCTCCGAAAAGTGACAAGTCCATTACACCTAATTGTAGCAGTATCTTGCCTTTTATATAGTAGTTTTCTGATCACTTAACAAGTTGTTTTTTCTAAGTAAAGTTTCTGTTTCAAAGGAAAGCTCAAAATAACGACTGCTCAAGTCTGGGAAATGCCATTTTCGGGTGTCTGTGGTGTTATTTTTTTAAACAATTTTCTTTACGTTCCGCGCCAACTGATGCCGGGTGGCGCTCCCCTTTGAAAGTGTTTTGGTCGAAAAAATTACTGAACAGAACAATGCATCCTTGCATATTATTCTTCGTTTTGGGGCAGTATTACAAAGTGAAAATTTTATTGCGAAACAAAGCTCAAAATAATGACTATATCAGTACTTTGTTTTTAGTTTACCAGCCCGGCCGCGGAAATGCCCTTTCCTGCTTTCTGGAGGTTCTTTACTTTTCAAAAATATCTGTGCGCTCCACTTGTAGTTTTTAGGAATTTTGTCCCCTCCCAACTGAAACACTCCCGTCGGCCTGTGTCAGAACTTCAAATATATGGGAAGCCAAACTTTTTCCGCTGAAACATTTTCCAATATGGTCCGAGGGCATAAATCTACCTGATGATATTCAGTAACCCCAACAAACCTGTACAAAACTACAGATTAACCCCTACTTGATTTTTCTTATAAGAAGGTAAAATTCTTCCATAAAAACACCAAAATCTGTCATAAAATAAGTTTCAGATTGTTAAAAGTGGCAAAATTTTCCAATTTTGATGGATACTCAGTACAACAAATAACCAGACAACTCTGTTAATCACCCCGACATTGTACCTAATTTTGCTCTTGAAAGGCATATCACTTAATAAGGAACCCAAATTTTGTATTTTAACTATACAAAAAACCAAAATTTTCTTATATTAAATTTCAAAATTTTTGCAATAAAATAAGCTCTTAGTTTTCAAATCTTGATTCAAAAAAGGATAGAAACTTTTTGGGCAAACTTTTAGTATCGTCTTGAGACCTTAGTACGAAGGACGAACGATTAAATGCATAACCCCAACAAAATTTCAGCTGTCGCGTGTAAAACGTTTTTGAATTTGTTCATATCAAGGATAGATTCTTCAATAAATACCCTCAAATTTTAAATGTCAATACAAAAGCCAAATTTCTTTTAAAAAATAAACTTCAGAACTTTAAGTGTTTGTTTAAAAGAAGGCCAAATATTTCGGCGCTCTGCGCGCGCCTCAAATTATGTCAAGTTACGTCCCACTGGGACTAACCCATCGCCTTTGTCGGGGCCTAGAACTGCTGCCCCCCCCCCGTCGGGGAGCTTGGCCCCCCTGTCGGGCAAATCTGGCGCCACCCCTGAATCCCCTATTTACCCAGCTACCATTTTGTCAATAAAGTACCTTTTTAACTTATCCCGTCTTCTATCACGGGGTTAATTAGCTATTGTTCTTTAATGTGAGTGACATATCTTAACGCAAAACAAGTACTGGCTTGATCTCAACAAAGTCTACATGTACAAAAAAAACTTTCCTTCAGTGAGGGCGACAACCACACACATCATCTTATACATCACACCCACTTAATCCTTAATTGACCTATAATTTTTTAATCCCCTATCGCTCTATGTTCACTGATCTCACTACATGGATGGGTGACGTGGAGGTCACGGCCACAAGGATACGGGGCTGACTTGTGAAGAAATCCCCTTGAATCAATTACGTCTGCTGTCTGTGCATTTACCCTAATTTCATTCCCGCGCCTCACTTTTGACACCCGCCAGTTACGTCACTGCACATTTTTACTTCGGAACGGAATGCGCAGGTCAGCAATTAGTATATAATGATGCCTAAATTGATGTTGAGTGATATTACATACAACTGAAAACAAAAAGTTTTCATTTTCTTTTCCACCTGGCAGCTGAAACAACCAAAGAAAAGGGCTACCATAAGGAAGTTGCCGACTCTCTGCACTGATAAATTTCCAGATGGCGCGAAAGTTCCCTCCTGTGTGATTGGACTTTTACAGCTGAGTTATTTTCGACGATGAAAGTGTTCCAAAAGCAACCTTATTTGAACTTTGGGGAGACATATTGGATATAATCATAAGGTCAAACTCTTTGCATAACAGTTATAGCCTAATGAATTTTGCATTCTGAATATTGAATCGTATAAAAACGTCGAGGTGTTTACATACGGAGACATTGTACTCTACTTTCTTCGTAATAGCAGTCTTTGCTCTTGTCCAAACGATTTTACTGACATGCTAAGCATCGTTCTTTTCTGTTTACGGTCAGGATTAGGTTTTTGCAGATTTATGTAAATAAAAAATATCCATTTTGTTAGTCCTCGCTACAGCAAGCAAACATAAGAAAAAAATTGGGAAAGTTTGTGAGAAAGAAATTTAGTGCCATTGGGAGTGGTGTTTATGTTGAACTGACAAGGAATCCGCCTCTGTTTTTTGTGTGAGGATAGGTAACGCTGCGGACAAACCGAAACGATTTGCTTATACGTAACCCTATACCACTTTTGGTTCGTCATGGCTGTGTCAATGGAGCATTTTAACACAACATTTACTCCCTTTTGGCAAACCGAGCAATCAGAAACTGTTACCTACGATGTTTTTTTCGCACGCTTGATAATATCAAACGTGAATGGTGTACTAGCAGTAATACTCAACATGATTAACATTACTGTGCTGTCCAAGAAATGCTCTTGCTTCGGTAAATTGACAACTGTTTTTGTAAGATCTTTGGCAATGGCCGATTTACTCTCTGGCTGTAGTATTCTCATGTCAGAAAACGTTTACGTCTTTTCAGTCTTGAGCGATGCGAAGTATCAGGCGGAACTTTGTCTGTTAATACTCTGTTGTACTTTCTTCTCAAGTCTAATGTCTTTTCACTTTTTAACATGTGCTACGTTTGACAGATTTTTGGCTATTAAATTTCCACTTCGGTACAACAGTTTTCTTTCAGTAAGAAGAGCTACGAAAATCTGCTTCGCAGTTGCACTGAACTGTCTGATTGTAATATCAACCGTTTTATATGAAAGATACCAGTTTATGGGAGTAGAGTTTGATGACAATGTCAGACTGTGTGTACCCATAAGTTATTCTGTTGGGGACTGGAACGCTTCTCTTACCGTACTGTTTTATATTTATGTGCTATTTGCTGGATTGTTAGTGCCTTTCGTATTAATACTAGTGTGTAACGCTTATTTATTCATTGTTACATTATATCAAACCCGACGCGATCGTCTCTTCCAAAGAAAGTACGCGACTGCAACAGCCGTCCCGGCTATTTCAGCAAGCTTAGGACCGAATGAACAACGTCTAAAGATTGCCAAGGTGAGCTGGTCCAAAGAGATTAAAGTCATTCGGACATTTATGACGATCACGGGAATTTTCTTGTTGACTTGGTCCCCTATGATTATTCTCATCGTAAGAAACAGAAATCCTGCCGTGATGCAGAAAGCTTCCGCTGGCATAAACAACATCATTTTAGTATGTGGACTTTTTGGCATGAACTGTAATTCTTGGGCAAATGCTGTTATTTATTTCTTTATGAATTCTCAGTACAGAAAACAAGTCAGCAAATTGTTTCACTGCTTTGGATCAGATTGAACTCAACGAGCCATTTTGGTCATTTCAGAGGATTTAAGTTGGTTTCGAGCAAATATTTCACTAATGAACTGATAAAAGAAGGCGGAGAATTGAAACTCGAAGTTCGTTAATACTGCTCGACGGTGGCCAACTACTATATCGGTATACTAAGTTCAGGATTTTGTATAACAAGCTACAGTAGGTGCCGAGGATGACTGATTTCGGAACATCAATGAAGTTGACCAAAAATTGAGTGAATAATTTCAGCAGTTGCCTGCTGCCCAGGAAAGTCTTGATAAGTTGGGCGTTGGGCCATACGGGCTCATTTTTAAGATGTGTAACATATATTTTTGAAATTTTAGATTTGGGGCACACTTTAAGTTTAACTTTGTTTTCATGTAAAATGCTGAGCATGTAAATAGACCTACCCTGTCAATATGTGAAATAATGCGGACATTGATCAAAAATTAAGTACAAAGTAAAGGCTATTAATGAGTCTGCTCATTAGCATTTTGGCATTCCGAATTCTTCCTGTCCGAGGATCTATTCTTACTAAAGAAGTAGTCAATTTATTTTAATTTTTGTATGCCGAATTTCCCATCTGGCTTTTAGTAAGGTCTACATTAAACGATCGTTTCATTTAGTTCATCATTGAGATAGCAAACGATATAAAGTGTAAATCACGGACAGTTGCGAGTGGACGAGTGGGGGTTGATGACCCAATGACAGCTGTAGGGGCAATCCCCTTCCCAAATATTCGCCGAGTGCTCTGAGAAGTGGGATGTGACATCTTTAATCAGTCCAATGCTCTCACAGTTTAGAGCACTTGGACAGAGACCATTTCCGACCAACTGGGGGTTTGTACATCCAAAACGTCTTTTGACTGAGCGCTCCGCAACAATGGTGGTGGCGTTCCGCTTAACTAGCTTTATTGGCACTCATGTTTCTCTCTCCAATGTTTGTTTTCTTTCCATGCTTAGTGCTGGACAAAAGACTGGATAGCCTCCGGTCTATTAATCGATCCTTACAGAATTTTCTCACGGTTACATGTTGTGCCTGTTTTCGGGACGAGCTGTCGTCTGCAGGAAACGCAATTAAACCTATTCTCTGCTGGATGACGTTATATACAGAATGACATTGATCACTTTGATTGCGAATCGGTGTGATAAACTAACTTTCTTTATTTGTTCGTTGTTTTTTAAGTGGGATGAACATTTATAAATTTTATCTAATCTCACCTATGTTTTTTTTTTTTTTTTAAAATGTTAATTGCTTGGAAAAATAGTCTAACCATTGAGGGAAAAGTTTTCATAGTCTATATTTCTGTGATTTTTTGTGGTTCTTTAACTTGGTCAATGAGGATAATGTACACTGTTAAAAATTTTCTCTGTAAATTTACATAATTTTTAGGGCAAATTTTTTTCCAACCAAATAATGTTTTTTTTTTTTTTTTTTTACAGCCAGACTGTAATCATGAAAAAAATATTAAGGGTTGGTTTTTTTCTTTACAGTTTTTGCATGTAAATAAGTTTACAAAAATCTACTGTAAAATCGAATTACAGAATTGTTCTGTTTTGTTTACCTTAATTTTATGTGAATTTACAGCCTACTGTTTTCATTCCCGACGTTTTAATATTTATTATAATATCACTTTGTTACCTTTCTAATGTTATTACGTAACATACACATCATCATTACGTAGATCAGGTATTTGCTTATCAACTTAATGTGCCATTACGAAGTTGTTTTCAATCAAAACACATTGAGAATGCTCTATTGTCATATTGTTGTCGAGTAGACTGCTAGGAACTTTGTAATTGGAAAGTCACATTTTTGTACAGTATAATAATTGTTTTTAAAATAAATATGAGAAAGTATGCAAATACATTGGTTGCAAACATTTCCAGACAAGGTAAACAATAAGTTTATCACTTCCTGATTAAAAAACGCCAAAGAAGATATTATTGAAAGCAACAGCAGTCCTTTTTTTAACAAAATGCCTACAAAAAAGCTCCACCCATTTATGCAAAATGAGATTTACGTCATAAAGTGGTAAATTTACAGACTCTTTCAAGTAAATTTGTGAAACGTTTTTAATTTGCTCCGATCAAGTGAATGAGCGCCTGTGGCGATGAGTTGACATCAGTATACCAATTGTCAGTGCTCTGAAATTAGGGCCTAACAATTTCTTTTTACTTAAAAATGTGTGACAAAACACCAGTTGTATGATATTTATAACTAAGAACTTAATAACTAAGTACGCTTTTATAATAAATGTAAGTTAATTTTCAAATAGGGCCATAAATTTGCGAAAAATGTTTTTTTTTTAACTGAAACTTCGCAGAACGATGCATGTTATATATTGAAAATTTTCTGGCTATTTCTTATTTGCTTGTTTGGGCTTATTTTTTTTTTCTTTTTCAGCTTAAAAACAAAATGAATGTTTGTTAAATGACAGTATTTTTCTGTGAAATCAGAAAAATACAAAATACTGTTAAAATTTCTGTAAATTTACAGAAAAAGTTTTACAAAGCAGTAAAATTTGGTTAAAAAAGCAGACAGAAATGGTTTTTCAAATAAACAGAAAATACATGTTAAACAACTTTTTTTATTGTAGCAATACAAAGTGTCTGTAAAGATACAGAAAATCTCTATTAAAAGTAAAATACAAAAAGTTTTAGTTAAAAAAGTCTGTAAATTTACGGAAATTTTTAACAGTGTAGCGCACTACTGCCTTGGACTACCACACAGGTAGCTCAGTGCATGGAAATACTACCTCGGCTGTAACAAGTAATGATAGTTCTGTACTGCACTACATTGCGTGTTCACTGTGTGTGTTTATTCTCCCCAAATTCTTTCTTCATTCAGTGCTATACATTTAAAAGGATGGGAGGGTGGAGCTGGCTCGATGGATGATCGTGCTGCCCTGCAAGTTGGAGGTCCCCGGATCAAATCCCGATGGAACCACTTGGAAATTTTCCCGTTCTGATAACCTTGTTCGACGGAGCTGTTCAAAATAATGCTGAGGGGGTTTAAAATTTGTGAATTAAAAAAACTTGGGTATTTGGTTATCCGTTTCAGGAAGTTGTCCAATTCAGGAAGTTGTTTGCTCGCTCAGTTCAGCTGTTGAGTAACGGTGCAGAGCAAGTAACCTCTACTCAAACCATCCATTGGAAAAGTGGCTAAAGACTGGGGGTATGAGGACGTTGAATGACGGTCCTTGTAGCAGGATTGCCAGCGATTAGTACACGCCTTTCTTGTGAATCTCTGAGCACAAGTCGAAAAGACAAAACGAAGCTCGCCGCTCACTCTGGCATAGGGTTCTCGATGAGCCAAAATGGCTTCGTGACCTTCAAAAGTCAAGACGTTAAATTAAAATCAAAATTAAAAATTTCTGGCTGTTATGGTTTTTAATCAACGTGGCTACAAATGACGGTTAATTTGGTTTAATTAAAATCAGAGAGAGCAAATATACCACTTCCATATCGAAATTCTCAAGTTATCCCACAACGAGCACGCCTCGCTGCAAACATGCTTTCAACACTAATGTTCCTCAAGTGCAATAAAGGCATTCTGTGAATTGTCAGTAGTCCATGTTCATGTTTGGTCCAACGGAAAACCTGATATTAAACATGTAAAATTCTGTGACTCGTTTTTCTGTGGGCTGGACAAACTTTCCTGCATCAGTTGGCATCAAATCCATAATACTAAACACACTAGAATTGACTGTCTGCAATGGTGACTGCCCTATACTCCGGCACCCTGATGTTATGACAATCTCTATATTCATCTGCGATCAAGTTGTCGGAACATAGGGGTGTCGGAAAATAGGACTGTAACCACTCCAATTTAATGAGAAGATTTACATTACAAAATACTTGGATTTGGTAATAATTTATTAATTCTATGTTTGGCACACGATTAAATAAAACGTACAAATCAATGATGATGGACCCTTGGTGTTATGTGTTGTTTTAGAGTATAAGGTAATAAAACTAGGTAAAATGTTCAAAACTTTGGACTGTTTATTTTCCTATGCAACAGGTACATTCGACCTCGGTTTCGGACCTTGTCGATCTCGGTCTCGACACCTTCTGGTCTCTGTCTCGGTCTTGGATATGCTGGTCTCGACTTCAACACTGATATCCAGCACCAGGGTAGAAACAATCAACATGGCTTAAATAGCGTACAACCGGTCAGCTGGCTCTGGTTCATCGGGTCTTTGCACATCGTCTTTAGCTATCACCTTCTGTAGACTTTCAGAGCTTCTCCTAAATTTTACTCATTATACCATAGCCTCTTTGACGGGTGCTAAAAGGTAATACTGTATTTTTTCCAATAATAAGTGTGTACATATTGCACATCTGTCTCATTTTCGCTTGTGGGAAATCTCCTCTCAAATTGCACAATGACCGTGGTTCTGAAGAAATTAAGGTACCACCCACTTTTTGTATGAATTCACTTGAAAATCCTTACGTTGTTGAAAAATTAAGTCTTACCTAACATAAGATCGAATGGAAATTATTCCATTTACATACAAGTTATAAGAGAAGAATCTCCAAATTGCTTGTAAATACAACTTTGAGCCTTTTCTTGCACTATTTTGCCTTCCTTGCTTTTAAAAGAGTCAATTTGTTTGTAGGAAAGCTGAATATGTTGTCCTTGAAAAAATGTTTAATGCAAGTTATTAAATGTGGGATCAATTAATCATACATCACCAAACCTATTTAAAAAGGTAAGCAGTAGTACCTTTATGCATATCTAAAGAATTTTGAAGTGTCAATATGCGGTAGAACGCTAAGTATTCCTTTATACGGAATAAACATGCGACGTGCTCCGAAGAAATCCGATTCGTGACGATGGGAAAACCATGCAACGGATATTTTTGACCGATGACAGATGTTTTTAAGACATGGATTCACAAAATTATGAGTGAACAAGGTGAATACAATTTGTCCAAATTTCTTTGGAAACCTGAAAAATTCGTGATCCGTAATTGCTATTGACTTTGTAAAGAAGTTTTGCTGGTTGTTTTTTCAACCTGGTAGGCTACGGTGGTTCTCAGTCGGTGAGTTTTGTATGGACAAGTTAACTTTATATGAGCTCACTTATGATGAGGAATGCACCGGTTAATAGCTAAACAAAGTATTTTCTATTGGTAGGGCAAAGAGTATAAATGATTTTTTTGAAAGCCGTACAGTTTCACTGTGGGAGAAAATCTAGCCTACTATTAAGTAAGGGCGCTCTCTAAGGGATTGACGTAGCCATCGCGTCATCAGCAGAATATTTTATATCATGGACTTGCTTTACGATGACTGTACTAATGAACTGAGCATGACCAGTATAGTTGTTGATAATTGCCTTGAACTTTTCGCCCACGAAATGCGTATTATGAGAATGGTTTCATGATTTTGTTGAATTTGACACTTCTTTTCACTGTCATTTGTACCTTAATGTTTTTATGAAACCAAGCCGATTCTGGCATGGTACAGCGTCAAAACTACATATAGAGAGCTTGACAAATAAATTGTAACAGTCCAACCCTCATCTTCATCTCCACATTATGGTATTATAAGATCTGGGAAGAGCTGTTTTCAGCGAACTGGAAGGCATTTTGCCAAACTTTTCTTCGCGTCTTCCAGGTATATGATGGCGTTACATTTGTGATGGTTTGTCCACAGGTTTCAAGCCCCTGTCAAATTCCTGGCTACCCCCTATAAAAATTAAGTGCCAACATTTACCAATTAAACGGGAATGCAGTGACCCCCCCCCCCCCCCAGTGTAGAGGTCTGTCGCATTTCATGATTGGCTCCTGAGAATCATGTGATAACATTTTTCTCTATAGGAGATTATTGATTTACCTCAAATTTGAAATTTTTAAGTCCTGAAATATATTGAAAAATAATTCAAGAAAACAAGGTAAGAATTCTGTGAGATGTTGCTGTTGTTTCAAACTTAGTTTGGGACTTTTTCTGTTCTGGGAGTAAAGAATTCCCCCGGCTTAATCAAACAATTAATCAGTCAAAAATTTCCCCTATTATGTCTGCGGATGTCCACGTCTGTGTTGTGACTTTTATCTTGTAACCAGTCATTTGGAATCTGTTCACTCAAATAATTTTCGATCTGTTTCTTGGTTTTGTAACCTCATTTTTACCTACAGGTAATTAAAACTTGTGCTGTTCATTTGCATTCAATTGTCATTCACATTTCTTGTAATATCAAGACTGAAATATTGCCAATTTTCTTTAAATCAACTTGATCTTGATGCAAACAAAGGTCACATTATAGGGCAATGATAGCGCGATTTCCATGCTCCCATGTTGTGCCAAATTTTCTACAAATGTCACTTTTAAAAGGGAAAATGGGATTCTGAAGCATTAAATTGATCTCTCATCGAAACCCATTTTAAGCGATGAAATAAAATGTGCGTACCATTTTTGTGAAGGTACTTTGAGAAATGGTGGGATAAAGAACATAATATTTTGCTCCCCGTCGGCTTAAAAATCGTGTGTTTGGGAAAGAGACACATTCATTCGTTCCTAATCTGTTGACGCTTACCCAAGATCTGCGCAAAAGAAATGAAGAAGGTTAAGCAAATCTAAAGCCGCCACCACACTTAAACGAATTTGGTTCGGATTCAGATCCGACTTTTGTGAGTTTCTATCAAATTTTCTCTATGTTTGGACGGAAAGAACCCAAAATTTGGCAACCTGATGTGTCTCTACCTTTAATGGGCACTGTGTATAAAAAATTTGGTACAGGGAAAGTTCAGTTCAAGGAAGAAATTCAGTCTTGAAAGATAACACCCATCGGCATATTCAGTTCAGTTTAATGATTCGCTTATTCAAATGGCCGTATACGGGATTTTTTTCTCTCAGGGGCGGTGACTTTTTACCCGCCTCCTAAACGGGGTGTAATCTCTCTGTCGACTGAGGCACCGAAGTCTTCCCGATTCAGCAAGGTTCTGGCCAATGGCAGTGCATCCTCCCCCCCCCCCCCGTCTCGTACGGCCATTGTTATTTAATACCCCCATCACATTGAGGCTGAGTCAATGGATTTCACGCTGCGTCAATCAAAAAACGCTGAAACGCAGCAGGAACTCCTAGAAATCTCCAAGGACGTGATGAGAACTTTCACGAACGCTGTGTGATCTCCGTGGTCTCCAGAGGCAAAGTTTCTGCTACGTGGACTTTGAACATGTTCAAAACCCACGTAGCATCGACGTAGCCCAAACAAGACGCAGTAAAGACCTACTAACAACGCCATGGGCATAACATAGCCGTAGTGGACACTTAGTTTTGACGGTTAGAACGTAGTAACAACCCAACGGCCACTTCGCCAAAGTGTCTTGCGCTCCTAGTACGCGTTGTCAGTTGGTAGTACGTCCTACCTCTTGATGGAGCTAAGTTCATCCTTCGTTACAGAAGACTTCCTTACGTAAGTTCTGCGCTGTGCAAGTTCATTAAAAATTCCAGCAACGTCAATGAAGTTCAAACAAAGACATAGAAACGTTCTCATCACTCACTATCAGTTCTCTTCAAATATGAATGTTAACAGACCAGTAGCGTAGCCACGGTGGTGGTTTTGGTGGTTTGAAACCACCCCCCCCCTGCAAAACAAGATACACCTAAAACAGTTTTTTCCCTCTCTATCTTTAGACTTTTCCCTCATGACGTGCCCAAATCCTCTCCCCATGACACCACCCCAAAACAAAACCCCAGTCCCCCATAACACAATCCTGACTACGCTACTGAAATACAAAATAATTTGATTTTTCAGCAGTTTTCTGCGCACTTGAATCAGCAGATTCTAGACTGACAATTTGGACTGGTAATTATGAGAAGAAAAAAGAGAAGGGAATCAAAGTCATGTTGGGTGCCCCTGGCTGCATGCCATCCAGTGGCGGAGCTGCCATATGGTCAGGGGGGTCGCCCCCCCCCCCCTGACGGACCAAAATCGTCTGTCGGCGCCCTTTTGAGGTTTTCAACATACTCTACTCTTGCATCATTTTTGGCAAAAGACAAAATTTAATGGCGTTGTTTTAAGGCCCAGATAACAAAATGTTCAAACAGCCACCATTAAATGTACTAACTGCACTTCATTCCGATGAAAAAGGTCATCTTCTGTAATATAGGGATAGGTTTTGCCCCAAACGTATCTTCATGCTTTATATGCACTAATGAATGTTGTCGCTGTGCTAGGTTCATGGCTTCCACACCACGCGTGATTATAAGCTTACAAAATACACAGAACGACGCTAAATTAACCAACCGGCCAGTAAAAGATGTTGCAAAGGGTGCAGCAATAATTGTAGCGAAAATAGCCCTCTTGTTGTCGGGGATAATTGTCAACATAGACAATAAAAAGACGTTTTTCAAAATCATTTGAAGAGAACATTCAGGTTATAATAAAATAGAACTGTTATGATAGTGGTAATGATTTAAGAGTTGTAGTGAGTAGTTTTCATTTTGCTTTCCTTCAAGTGATCATTATCATAATAAATGGCTATTTCTGACACTGCACGATAATTCTACGAAAATGCTTATTTCTATACTTTCGTGGTCTAAAATGCCAGAACATTGCACCAAAAAAGCTTAAGTTTAGGCTACTATTATTTATTATGAATTCGGTATCTAGAAAGCCAAGCAGACCTCTTCTCTTGGTTATTTCTTTTAATGTACTTAATTAATGGCTATTTAAGAGTGGTCGCATGATGTAAATTACCTCATTTAATGTTTCCTCCTGTACTTATCTTGATTTCCAGGTGCCCAAAGTGTACACCTAACGGTGATTACTTTCCATACTTTTTCCCTCTGTAAGATTGCTTGCTATTTAGCTCTTTACCTTCAAAAAGTAGCCGATTATTACATTAAAATCTTAAATCGAGATCTAACAATAACACACAAAATATAATGACTGCCTTCATACTAGAATGTGGAAGAGAAGGATAGAAACATGCGCGTCCGCAGGTAGGGGCAAGGGGAGGGGGAACTTTCCCTCCCCTGGAAAATGAATAAAAAAAACTGAAAAAACGAAGAAAACATAAAGAAAAAGACGAAGAAAAATTAACATCAATATTTCTTAACAGTTCACTCAGTGTTTTGCCTATTTATATGCGGTAAATAGGCTTTAGCATTGTCATTTCCAGCGATCTGAGCGGCATTTTAGGCCAAAATTTTCTTGCGCTCCGCGCCAACTCATGGTGGCGCGGAGCTTTCCCCCTACAAGAATTTTCTCCCACTCCCCCCGAATTTTCTTCAGCGGAGGCCCATGGATAGAAATTTTAACATGCTTTAATAGAAAAACTTGCTGAGGAGAAATGTTAAAGTAGTCTTCTACCAGGTGAAAATCAAACTAATGGAAAATATGAAAAGCCGTGGCTTCGATCGTGCGCAGGCTAAGGGTATTTACTCCTTCGAAGAGCCCATGCAGACCATTTTCGCCCCCTCTGACCGAAACCCCTAGCTCCGCCACTGATGCCATCATGACCGACTGCTTGTTGAACTAAGAATGGAGAATCAAAAATCATATTTTAATTTTCTTGGAATGTCTCCTGATATATTTGATGAATTGTTGAATAGAGTTTGTCCTAGTGTATCCAAACAAGACACTAACTGTAGGGAGGCTTTGTAATCCGGCCTAAAATTTGCTGCAACTATATGTCACTTGGCTACCGGGATAAGTACCCAACCCTTCAGTATGATTTCAGGGCTGCACGCAACACTTACTCCATTTTTATACCAGAAGTCTGCCGTGCGATATTGATGTATTAAGGAAGAAGTTATCTCCTGTCCAGTAAAACCAGGTGAATGACGTCTAATTGCGGATGAACTTTCGAAAAAAAAATGGGATGTCCCGCTTGGTTGTTCTGCCATTGATGGAAAACATATTGCTCTTAGAAAGCACCTGGCCCGGGTTCCCTGTATTTCGTTTATGAGGATTTCTCTTCCGTAGTTTTGATGTCTTTAGTTGAAGCGGATTATATGTTTGTGTGAATAGACGGTGGGTATGGGTCGATGCCCAATGCACAGGTTTACAACGATTCAGAACTGGAAGTGTGTTTAGAAAATGGAACAATTTGATTCCCAGATACCGAAACCATGCCCAATGATGATCGAGACGTGTCATTATTCCTGTCGGGTGACGACGCCTTTGGCGGGACTCAGAACCTACCTACTGAAGCCATTTTCCAACAGAGGACTGACTGAAGAAGAATTAAAAGCCAACTACAGAATATCCAGGGGAAGAAGATGGTAAAAAATGGATTCGGAATACTTGCTCTGCGATGAGAGTTACACCTTATAACTTTGCAGCAAGTTCTAGATATAGTCAGACTTATCGTTCAGACTTGTGTGTTTCTTCACAACCTTATGAGGATAAGATATCGTACATTGCAGAATGCTCAACTTGACGTAGAAGATGATGACCATAATGTTATCCCAAGGGTGTGGAGAAAAACTATCAACCTGCAGGACCTTAATCTAGTTGCGGGGCCAAATAGGATACAATTACAGCAAAGAGGGAGAGGTAGCATTTGAAGTTAAACTTTAAAAGCGCAGCAGGATCTGTGAGGTATTATGATAAGATTCTATCAACAAGCTCCAACATGAATTCTGATCAAAAAGTTTAAAGAGGAAATTCAGGCTTTCGAAATCGATATTTATCGAGATATGGGCGAGTTATTTCTATAGGCCCACCTTGGGCATGGACCATTGGTATTGATTGTTTTGTTCCTGATGCATGCTTTGATCCTTTAATCTCTTAAAATTTATGAACATTACAATGAAAATAACGTCAGATAGATATCATGTTTCAAAAACTTTATTTTAATAATATAAATACATGGATTTAAATCAGCTTTAAACATGCTCGATAAAACGTGTAACTGTTATCCCAAGAGAGTGAAAAAAAAAACTATAGTGGTAGGCCTTTGTGCCAAATAGGAATACCACTGCAATTAAGAGGCAGGTGTATTATTTGAATTTCAATAGCCTTGCTGGATATGTGCCTTGGCATGATATCATGATAACATTCTCTCAAACGTTAGTTTTGAACTAAAAGGTCACACAAGTGCAGTTTATCTGTGACTCCCTAAATCCCCACGATTTGGCTAATTGTAAGTGCCAAAAACATTAACAGAATTAAGCTTATCGAATTCGTTATTTATGAAGATATGAACGAGTTATTTTTATAGGTCCATTTTAGACCGGGGCCATTTGTATTGATTGTTGTTTCTGATCTATACTTTCATCCTTTAATCTCACTGAAATTTTTAAAAATAAAAATGAAAATATCGTCAAAAGAATAAATTTCATGTTAACTTTTGAAAAGCTTCCTTTGAATTATATATTTGTATGGGTTTAATTGAATCAGCTTTATGTATTTCCATAAAACAAAAACGGTGATAATACTGTGGTCGAAATACTGTTGACGTAGGAACAACGAGTCTCGAGCAGCGTGAACGCAGTGGAGGCGTACGGGAAACGAACCAGACGTCGCGCGCGTGGCATCCTGCGCGTAGATAGAACCGAGTGGTTACCCCGAAAACGCCATGGGAAACCCATGAATGCAACAGCAACGTAGAAAGTTCTTGGCAAGAACGTGGCGTGAATGGGGCAATTTTCCAATTTCCTTGGATTTCCTCGGAGACCAAGAAGTTGCTGCGACGTTTTGGTGATTTTTCCGAAAATCCGAGAGCGTAGCGTGATCTTCGTCCAGTGTGATGTGGGCTTATCGGAGTGGCAGAATGAGGTCCCAAGAACACGCCGGCATACAAACCGTTATTCATCCTCATTTCTGGATCTGAATCCACCCTCCCGCCCGTCCGTCCGTCCGTCCATCCATCCATTCATTCATCTCTACATTTTGTAATAAGTCTGCTTTCTTCCTCAATTTCCATTACGCAAGCAAAGATGATATCTTACCAAACATTGTAAACATGCCTTCAATCTCATAATTACACACGCCTACACTTAGTTGTTTTCCTGAAAAAAATCTTCTTTTAAACCTTAGCTTGAGCAGTTCTATTCTGGCATCTTCTCTGTGGAATGAATAGATCGCAGTCGGTGTAATACAACGATTACATGTTTAGAAGGGGATACTGTGAGGGTAAGATCGAGGTAAAACAATCAGTGGTGATAAGTGCCTCAGAGGTGTACTGTAGTGTATGAAAGGAGCTTTTATATCAGTTGATATTTTATGACATCCGATGTCTATGGCTGCTTACAGGTAGGAAACTATGGGTTTATTTCAAATTTTCACGCTAGCCTTCATTTAAACGCTATATGTATAGGCGACGATTCCCGGGGGACAGGGGACATGCCTCCAAAATTTGAGAAATCGTCCGTTGGATTTTTACACAATATTTGTTTCTTTTATGTAAATGAGGTAACCCCATGTTGAGAACAAATCGTCCCCTTGACTAGGCCTATATTTACAATTGTCATGCCAAGACGAATTTTCCCAAAATGTGCCGGTAACGAGAGTGAACTGTTTCAATTGCCACAGATGCGAGGCAAAATGTCCATTTTGCAGTTCTTTGAGACACAGAAGCTCCCTATCCAAAAACCCTTTCTTGTTAGGATGGTAAGTGTGATGTGTTAATTCCTTGCAACTCCGGGACATGCATGACTACCTCGCGAAATTTTTTTACACCCAGCTGAAGCCAGAAAAAGTCATCTTCACAATCACGCCTACGTAAAAGAGCATTGTGTTACACATTGTTTGTTGAATGGACAGAAGACAATTAAAATGGTATTGAAGAAGATAATTGAAAGAAAAAATACAACTGAGGGCTTTTGTAACTTAAAAACTAAAATGCCAATTGTTTGTCATGAAGGACATAATTATGTCCCCACGCGTGTTACATATTTTTGTTTTAAATTCTTGGGTGTGTCTGAGGTGACATCTCATTTGTCTTTCTTTTCTATTGAGAAAAGTTTGGTTTATATAACAGTATAAGTTGGCTTAGAAAGTTGTGCTATATTTGGACAAAATTTGAACTGATAACATGTATGAAAACTCTTAATAGGTCGGCTATTTTATTATTTTGGTTGTATAACGAGACCCTTTCACAGACGGTGTTATTTAACCGACCGTAAAGTTTTTTTGTTTTGTTTTTTCATAACCGAAAAGCACGCCGTTAGAATCCCTTGTCTTTGACGTAAAGTTACCAACTTGGCAAGCGTTACAAAAAGTATATTCTTGAAGTTTTTAAAATCCTAAGCTTATGATTCTTCTGAGACCATGTCACTGATGTTCAAACAGTGAAGCATTTTCTTCCAAGGAGGTATACATCCACGCACACAAAAGTGTTATTTATGCAAATATCATATCATTCATCAAATCTACTGAAGTCGAGAAGAACATTGAAAGGATAACGAGGTAGGTACAATCTTGGACAAAACTGTTGGAAAACGTTTGTCATTCGTAAATCTCAGTGAGTAGGTTAACATGAAACCACCGTCCCTCCCAATGTTGCGTAGAAAAGATTGGTCCTGTGTCGTGAACAGCATAAAAGCGGTCAACATTGGAAGGCGGGAGGCCGAGAGTCCCATCGAGGTTTGTTCAAGACTGGAGTTAGATGAGATGCTGTTTCAGTTGTAGTCCACTAGCTTGCTTTCCCCACTCCATTACGAATGCTCAGCATTTTTTAAGTCTTCGGTATGACCAGGCAGGAGTCAAACTCCAGATTCTCGGCTGCAATTCGGATGCTCTAAAATTGTAAGAGCATCCGCATCTCACGCGGAGGCCCGGGTACTACTCCCAGATCGAGTCATACCAAAGACTCTAAAAATGGACCCTACTGTCGTTGTGCGTGATGTTCCTCATAAGCAATGGAGTAGGGAAAACAAGCCAGTGAGGCACAACTGGGAAAAAGGCCGTGGCCGACTCGACTTGAACCAATTGCTTGGAAACTGGGCCGTAAAACTCCATCTAACTAACGGATGCTATAATCACTTGACCATGCATTATCATAGGCGGCGGAAGCGGGGAGGGGGGGCAAGGGGGAATGACCCCAACATTTTTATGAGATTGGGGGGCATGGCCCCTTCAGTAACTAAATGTGGCAAAATAAATTTTATGTTGCTTTTATCACATGTCGGCTATTCTTTGGCTTCAATGATTACTTTTTAGAGTCCAAAAGTTGCCAAGCTTCTGTGGTTTCGCCCCTTGCATCCCCACATTAACGATAACCTGTAGGAGAGCTCACTTTCGCCCTTCAAACAGTTAAAAAAACGATTTGCAAGCTATCTTTCATAGAGCCGTTTAAACCTACTGAGCAAGGAGCATGTCCCCAGTCCCCTTATTGGCCCCAATGATACACATTTGCCCCAGTAATAATGTCCCTGTTAGGGATATTAATAAAATACCTACGGTACTATTTACTTCCATTAAGTTCACTGAAAAACTTAAAATGTCAGAGCTTCAGGGGGCCCTGTTGCGGGCCCCTGGACCCCGCGCATATTGCCTCGGGATTTTAACATTTTGGCTTTGTCCCCTAAAATTACTGTAAAGTATGTTTCTCCTTAATCAAATACCATAGTTCTTCACGATTCCATTGTCGTTCCTTACCTCACCCACTCCTGAATTATATTCATAGCTTAGAATCCTTAATTTGAATATTATTTTTGACCATTTTGGAGTCTCCCAAATCACTAAAATCGCTGAGATCCCTTGGGCTTCGCCCCCTGGACCTCCACCGTAGCTTTGCCCCTGTACCCCAACAGGGGCCCCTGGACTCCACACCGATGGGGTTTTGCGCTTGGCGCAGAACCGGACGCCTTACGGCGTGACCATTATGTCGGCTGCGAAAACTTGTGTTCCCCAATAAAAAATCTTTTGCCGCCTATGATTACAACGTAAACGGATTGCTATTCCATTCATTCCGCATGGAAAAGTGAAGGGTCAAAAACAAACCAAGGGAGGGATACTAAAAGAATTAAGTTTACATCTAAATTAATGGAGTCAGTTAGTTAAGGTACAAGAGCACCTCGGTCACCACAAGAGCAAAATACATTTCGGTGAAAAGTCACGTGATCTCTTAAATGGGGTCACTCGGAGTCACAGGATGTCTTTAGTCGAGTCCCTTGCATGTGGTTTTGAAGGTTGGGTTGCAGTATACTTTGACATTTTTCCTATCATCGTTTTACTTAAATGTGACAGTGTTTGCACACCTTTGTCGGAGGATGGAGTTAAAAACTTGCAAATATTATTTGTGAAGTCCAAACTGTTTCTATGGAGGTATTCAGTAATTCAAAACACTTTACAACTGCTGTTCAGTGGATGAGACAGACGCACAGAAAGGAAGAGTAAAGACTTCAGTTTATTTCAATATGCTTAGTGATTTTATTCAGTTCAATTTCAATCAACGACCGGCCAAAAAAAGACAGATTACTTAAATCAGTTATTTACAAAGTGACTAACGTTACAGGTTTATCCTTCAGTATCTACTGCACGAGTCTCCAGCTCGCAGACTCGGTCTTGGAAACCTCGTGCGAGATCTAAACACCTGCAGTCCCCTGATTGGTCAAAAGTTATGACGCACCAATGTAAAAGAGTGTGCTGATCTAAATGACCAATGAGGAGGCTGCAAAGGGTGAAATTGGCCTTACCTTGAAAATATGGGTTACAGCGTGCACGTGGAACTAAGGCGATGTAATTTGTCAAGTCCACCGGTAACACATGACGGGAAACAGGAAGGGCGCTGGGAATCTAGAACAAAAGCAAGGGAGAGTTGCTCGTAAACAACAAGATGGTGTCTGCTAAAGGTCATGGAGAGTGCACCATACTACATGAGACTATATGAGAACATTTTTTTCACCCAGCTTCACATTAACCGCCCGCGGTCAGTGTGGAGCAGCCTTTTGAATGAGGATTGGGAAATCTAACATAATCTGCAATGAAAAAAATTATAAAGCAAAAAAAAAAAAAAAAAGAATGCCAAACAAACAAAACAAACAAAACAAACAAACAAAAAACCCAACAACGCCATTTCACCATAATATTTTGCATTTATGTGCTATTTGATGTTCTATTTGTCCCTTTCGTATTTATCAATGGATGTAACGCATATTTATTCATTGTTACATTATATCAAAACCCAACGCACTCGTCTGTTTCAAAGAAAGTACGCCGCTGCAACAGTCCCGTCTATTTTAGCAAGTTTGGGACCGACTAACTTACTCGTAGGGACTGCCAGGGAGAGCTGGTCCAAAGAGATTCAAGTCATTCGGACATTTTCCTGTTGACTTGGTCTCCTATGATTGTAATCATTGTGAGAAACAGAAATCCTACTGTGATGCGAAAGACTTCTGCTAACATAAACAACATCATTTTAGTACTTGGACTTTTGGGTATCAACAGAAGCTCTTGGGCAAATGCACTTATTTATTTCTTCATGAATACACAGTACAGAGAAGGAGTCAAAAATTGTTTCACTTCTTTGGACCAAATTGATCTCAGCTGGCCATTTTGGTCGTTTCGGCGGAAGATGATCGATAATTGGTTTTAAAGGACAAGAGCAGTCGCCCCAAACTTATTTTGAAGCAACAGCTATTGAATCACATATTTCTTCTCACTTCTCTTTACAGTCTTTCATAATTTTTATAAGACTTGAATATTACATATTCAAGATAATCAATCCTCTTAATTTTCACCTTTGGGAAGAAGAAATATTGTCACATGATCGTCAAGAACCAGCTTTGGAACATGACAGTATATACTTACGCTATTTTAAGTTGGGTTACTGCATTTGCTCTTTGAGCAATTATTTTACTTGAGTAAGAAAACGGAGAACTGGAACTGGAACTGGCAGAATTGGAACTGGCAGAGGACGGCTGATTTCAGGAAATCAAAGAAGTTGGCCAAAATTGAGTGAATAAATTTCACGTATTGTCCTTCAGTAGACGCGGTAATAGCTTCTTCCTGAAGCAGTTAAAGTTTGGTTTTGCCGAACGCCCCTCTGCCAGAGGATCGGGAGAACTTTGGAAAAAGACAAATGTCTGCTCAGGAAGGTATTGTGAAGATGGGGGTTGGACCATATGGATTCATTTTCAAGCTTTGAACTTATATTTTTGAAATTTCAGAGTTAAGGTACACTTTAAGTATTATTATATTTTTATGTTGTTGGTATTATGCATTTTTTTAA
This sequence comes from Holothuria scabra, assembly GCA_037179385.1. Taxonomy (NCBI): domain Eukaryota; kingdom Metazoa; phylum Echinodermata; class Holothuroidea; order Aspidochirotida; family Holothuriidae; genus Holothuria; species Holothuria scabra. The sequence continues at coordinate 18,841,642 of CM074180.1, forward strand.
TAGGCCCACCCCTGTCAATATACGAAATCATACTAAAACTGTTCAGAAATTAACTACAGAGTAAAAGCTCTTAATTAGCTCTGCTCATTGGCATTTTGGCATTAAGGATTCGTCTAGTACCATGTATCTGTATATTTTTTAAAAGGGAATCAGTCGAGCCGTTTCAGTTTTCGTATGCTGAATTTCTCAAGTGGCCATCGGTAAGTTCCACGGAATTAAATGATTGTTTTATTTAATTTATCAATAAGATAACAAACGTTTAGAATTGTAAATCATATACAGTTAACTTCTGACATGTTTCTAGACAGGAACAGACCTTTTTTTATATGATGTCACAGAGCGGAAAGTACGTCCTCCTTTGGGAGCAAAACAAACCAACACACAGCCAGTCTGCACAGCCACCAAAAGTCGCTTCTTTTCTAATTTGAGTATGCATGACGTCACAGCCTTTGCATATATAATTAGCAAAAACTTACTGTTTTCAAATCCAAATTTCGACATGAAAAACACAAAATCTTACAAAATCATCATTAAAATTAATAGAGAACACATTTTCCGATAGTTTTGCAACATTTTTGAAGTATTTTATACACAAAGCAATGAATTTGAGACGATTTTTCGAACTCGTAAAAACAGTTTTCATTCTGTTCGGAAAATTTGGTTTTTTCTCGAAAACAAGTTTTTTGGCACGGTATGCCAGAGAGAGGGTACATCAGAAATTTCCTTATACACCTAAAAAATCTAACATTACCATGAAATATTTCTGAATACGGTCAGGTATTCGCAAAGTTTAGAGCAGGTATTGACACTGCCTTGCACCGTATGTAAAAAGCCCAATTTCCCGTACTGAGGTGTTTGCATTAGTTGCGCGAAAATGGAACTACACCGAGCGAGAAAATATCCTCCACATAAGTATTAATCATGTTAACCTCGTCGAGTCTTCCTTTACGTTTGACTTACAAATATATGGCAGGAAAATTACATTGAGAGTCAATTTTTGAAAACCTTGTAACGATTAAGTGGCTACCGATGCAAGGGTTATAGTGATTGTATCTTAAGTACGTCAGTACCTTGAGTCGATCACCACAGTGTTATACAAGGTACGGCACGATGTGCAACACCTATTAATTGACCGACTCATGGTAACCTTTTGACATACATGGCCATAGACTTTGCACGTTACCACATTATACAATCAGTAAATCACAGTTATTGTACTAGACTCATAAATTATTGCAAACAATAACATGACAGAAAAATTGTGGCATTAAACTAGACAATAAAGAGGTAAAATGGAGGGATATTGGAATGTATAGTTCTCTTGTAAGGCTTGTTAGTGAACTCTGGGGTAATAAACGCTATACAGTCAGTTGATCCTTATCCTTAGGTGGTGAGGTCGAAGAAATGACTAAGCCTCTGATCAGAAACACTTTGTTTAGTAATATAAGTTATGAACAGCATGTGGAACTGGGTGGGTCTTAAGTTTTTTAGGGAACTGGGTACTCAGTACACAACCCCCACCCCCATGCACAACTGGAGACATATCAACTGAGAGTAAGGTAATAACAGGCCATCAAGTTAATTCAAGTTAGTGACAAAAATTTTGACTGTAATATGCCATTACAATGTGATGGGGCAATTGTTACATTATTCATCTCTCCTCTGCTCAGTTAGTGGTGTAAAATGACAACAGTTTATACTTCAAATGAGAAGGCAGTCTCAGAAGAACATATGAGATTTCATCCATCAGAATTAACAGCTGATGATACAGGACACAAGTGCACAACCAAAATTCTTTAGTCAGTAAATTGGCATTTTGCTTGTGTAGAGAAAAATTGTCCTCTAGGATACACTGACTCAGAATCCCATTTGTGCCATTATACAAGAAAAGGGTACATAGCAATGCTGCCTCTAATCTTGACCTTAACCCCCAAATGGGCCTAGAGCACTAGTAGGTGTAGGCTATAACTAGCAATTAAATTTCAACAGGAACAGGCTAAGAACTAAGGCACAATTAATTCATTTGTGTAGAAATATGATTCAGCACAACAGTACAAAAATAGGGTAAGTAAGAAAACTGAGAACAATGGCCCAGGCAAAATAATAAACACAAAATCCTGAAACTGATGGAGCTCTTATGGTGCGCATTCCATTATACTTTAGGTATATTCCTCAAGTCATTTCCCTTTTGAAAATTCTTGACTTTGTCTGGTAAAACCATGTGAAAGAACCGACAGGCTGGTAAAGTGTGTGTGTAAATAAATGGCTATAGGGCCTATATCAATTGTTTCATGTAGCCTGCAATACCTGTAAATGTAACACTTATTTGCTTATTTTGGTTCTTCAGCTTCATCGTTGATACTGCGGTACATTGCTCCCGATTCAATTCACAAGGTGCATATGACACAATAATTTTGTGCTACAGGCCTCTTAAAATTTTTTACAAGCTTTTTTCTAAAATGAAAACTCACTCATACAGCAAGCAAGGACTAGTAAAGTAGTATCTGTATGATGATCACAGATCATCAGGACACATACATTCACTATGTACCACAGTGTGCAGTCTTAGCATGCAGAGGCCAAGGCCTAGTATAGACTAGGCCTGTCTGTAAAATTTTTATGTTATTTGTTAGTGGTTTAAAACCTTAAAAGGGCCTGTCAGTCGTATTAAGATTCACTTTATTACTTGACATAAGGACTAAAATAGTATCCTAGTTAGCAGCCTAGAATCAAAACACATAACAATAGCTTACCATATGTTACCATATGTTAACCATAACGTTACCGCCTTGTGCGATGCTCTACGTGGCCAAAAAGTGCAAAATTCCAACTTGCAAAAACGTTCATTGCGACTATTTTGTTGTTTTGCTCGTAGTGTTATAGGTATCAGTAGTTAGCTTTATGTCTCAAACACTCGATTTTGGAAGTTTTACACCCCAATGATCCTGAATACGGTCAGGTATTCGCAAAATTTGAGGCCAGTCAAAAAACACCACCAAAAGTTGACCTGTTTTTGATGGAAAATTTCCCTGTGAAATTGCGAAAGAAACAATACCTCACGATATTTTTAGTAAAGAAAAGACTTTCAAATTTCAAATGACCAAGGATACAGCAACAAGGAACGCCTTTTAATGCATTATTCAGAAGCTTGAAGTTCCCCCAGCATGTTAGGTACCTATTCTGCGAAACTCATGATTTTCTCTTGTGGGCGGAGTTTCCATTTTAGAGGATGACGTCACAAGCCTCATTAACGCTTACAGCGAGGCTTGACTGCACAGACAAATGCAGACAGCTGATTTGTCAATCAGTCGAATACACGCCCAGTCTGCTACACGTGCCGAGCGAATTCTCATGCGTTCGGCCACGTGTTCCATTGTTTTTCACCCACGGATAACGTCATTGTGTCGTCAATGGACAAGGTCAATTCAAGATTCAAGTGATTCAACTGGGGTAAATCAGCTGTTGTTTGAGCATCGCATTCCTAGCATTGTCTTCATGTGCTTCAGTGTTTAGATCATGAAATACAAGGATTAAAGCCTCGGTCAAACTACAACGAATTCGGAGCAAAATTCCGATCCAACTTTTTGGGTTTTTGTTAAAATCTTCTCCATCTCTTGTAGAAGAGAGCAAAATGGTCAGCTAGTGGTAAATATATGATATGCATCTGATCAATGATATGAAAGTAAAATGTTTTTTCTTGACCTCAAACCGAGATACATTTTTTAATCGGGCAGCGTAGTCGGGTAAAATATGTGTATCTGTGTGACGTCATGTAATAATTAGCATAAATTTAAAGGCCATAGCCCTGCGGTACAACTTATACATTTACCCGGCATATGTTGACAGATGTTGGCTTTTCATACCAGATATGGACCTATATCAATACACTAACGCCTTCAAAGAATGAACTTTACTAAACCAAATATTTTATTCGGTTCAATTGTCTTGATAAATATCAAAATGATGATCGAAATAAAGCAATTCATTTTTAGGTCATTTTTGAGAAACAAATCTGCTATTATTTTAACCTAGGATTGCATAATTGCTCTGATTTGTGATTTTATTTACTATTGATTTTGACATGATCAGTTGATTACCAAAAAACTTAACGTAAAAACTATTAATTATATTTGTTTATCCTCCTTTTTTAATATTAGTTCCAAAATCTAACAAGCTATAGGTAAGTTAATTTGCATTCAATCATTATTCGTATTTTTTGTGCATTAACACTAAAATATTTCCATTTTTTTTAAACAACTTGATCTCAATACAAACAAAGGTGACATGAGAGCGCAATGATTGCACGATTCCCACCCTCTCATGCTGTTCAAAATTTCTCAAAAATGTCAAATTTACGATTCTGAAGCATTTAATTGATTTTTCTTTTATCGAAAACCATTTTAAGCTGTTAAGCGATGAAATAAAAAATGTGCTTACCATTTTGTGAAGGTTCTTTGATAGGTGGTTGAGTAAGGAAAATAATATCATGCCCCTTTCATTTTAAAAAAATGTGTGTGTTGGGGGAAGAGATACAACAATAAAGTTCATCAAATTCATCTAAAGATACTGTCACATTACAACGACTTTGAATCGGATTCCGATCAGATTTTTGTGAGTTTTTATCAAAATTTCCTCTATCTATGAACGGAAAGAACTCAAAACTTAATTGGCAACCTGTGTAAATATATAATTTGTATGTTTAGACTACAAGGCTTGTATTTATACTAATTACTTCGTGAAATAACATCCACAGACAACTTTTGTATGACTACCCTCGTCCGATAAAAGTTGCCTGCCGTTGTGACGTCCGTTTGACTCCGTTTGACTTGGGGCTATTGCCTCGAGGAAAGTGACCGGTCAATCCGGGAGGTTGGGGAAAATTGTCCTGATATTGGATTCTAAATATACATTCTTCTTTTATTGGTGTTATGGCGGGGTGTTTTCTCCCAGACAATTTCAAATTTATCTTTGCCCCAGCAGTTAGACGTACTTTCTAACTAAAATTTCCTTTTAGATAATGCCTCTTGTGTAAGGTCATCTTTCTAAAAGTAAGGGGTGGGGCCACCCAGAGATCAGGGAGGTGGGAAAGGGGAACATGGGGACCACTGCCCCAGTCAAAGCCTTTTTCCAGACACCCCCACTCGAACCCATTTCATTAATCCTGAGACTTAATTATTCCCCATAGATATAATAAGAGATAATTTCACTCCTGGATCCCACTCGGGGCCATTAGACAGTCCCCGGTTTTGAGGCCAGAAAATTGTTTTCCCCACATTTTTCTTCACATTCAATTTACCCTCTAGAACGTTTGAAATACAGATGCTGCAATCCACTATGTTGGAAGCCCTTCTCATCGGAGAGAAAAAAAAATGAAGACACCCCAAAGGGATCTTTTCTCCAATGTTAGCTGTCTTTTCATGCCTCCCATCTCAACTGTTCCTTCAGAGCTCCAATTGTAATCTCTTCAGCCAGTCCGATACAAGTCTTGCTCCACCACACCCTCGGTCAAAACCTTCCCTTCCCACCTTGCGCTTCCCTTCCTACCTTGCGGACCCCTCCCATCGCGGCGGACCCCTCCCATCGTGGCCGCAAGGGGAGAAGGGGAATGAAAAGGTAAAAATTGTACTTGTTGATGTACTTTAGGAGGTGTTGAGAATAAATTGTGTGTGAGACTGCTGAACCCCGATCGAAGACCCCGTACGAACCGTAGCTTAGTTATTGTGTTAGTAAGATGAGGTTTTACGACTCAGTTTCTAGACACTTGGTTCAAATCGACCCGGCCCTTTTCCAGTCTTGGCTCACTGGAAGTCGCAGGTCAACAATTTTTCTGAAGTTAGGCTAGATGAGGTTTTGTGGCTCAGTTTCCAACCAATTAGTTTAAGTATACTAAAAACAAAAGTTGGGTAAAGTGTTCACCAACCGCTGTTCACGTATATGACAATACTGAAATTGCGTAAATTTCTAATAATTGGTCACCCAAGTGGTGGGTTACCCAAGAAAGTGGTATCTAACCAAATAATTAACCTGCTAACTCAACAATTGTGGACACGTTTTACCCAATTTCAGTATTCCCGAATAGGTGACCTGTGTTGGTAATTACTTTACCCAACTGTTTTTAGAGTGTAGGGCAGGTCACAGTCTTTTTTCCAGTTGAGTTCAGTTCTTTTCTGGACCGATGTAGGTCATTTTAGGGCATCCCTTTAAAACTATTCCTTAGGCTATATCGGTATATCTAGTACAAAGGTGTACTGAACACAGCTAACTGTGTGAATCACTATGGAAATATGGAACATTTTCAGACAACGTGAACCTTTCATGCCCAAGCATACAGAAATTAACACATTTCACCAGCTAGCTAGCGTAGCTAGACATTTTCCCAGGGGGGTGGGGGAGCAACCAAAATTTTCCAATTTTTTTTTTTTATAAGTACACCATTTTTCCTGGGAAAATAATTTGCGGCGTGCCAAGCGCACTGATATTGTTGCCCTTTTTGAGCAAATTTTTGAAAACATTGAACTTGTATTGGAGAAAATTTGGATTCTCGAGGACTCCTATAAAAGGAAATGTGAAAATTTCGGGAATTACTAAAGAATCTGTAAGTTCTTATTGACAAGTTTGCATGAGATTGCAAGGCGACCAAAGATCGTTGTTGATACACATTGTTATCTAAGGCCCACAAATTGAGGCTCTCCTGACCACATTTTAAGTGTCAAGAGCTAATATTGGAGGAAATTTCAAATTTAGTGAAAGAAAGTTAATGAAAATAGCACCGCAGTTGCCGATAACACTTGATGATCCGGCGCTTTTGTCATTTCCAGAAATGAAAAATTTCAGAAAATTCCGGAAAAAATGACCGAACTTATTTATGAGCGAACACGACTGTGTTAGTAACTGCAAGTTACTGCGTCAGAAGCGAGCTGAAAATTTTGCAACTTTGAAGCAAATAATTACAAAAATTTAGCTTAAATTGGAGCGAATTCGGAATTTTATGAAAGAAGAGTTGGGAAAAACAGTAAACCACACTGTAGCTGCCTCTCACCCCGTAGCTACGCCACTGAATTTCACTAACTTTTCATTAATAATATACATTTCTCTTTCAACTCTTATCAGTCTCATTTTCATATCATAGTAAAAGTGTCGTCAATTCCATGTAAGAAAGGAATGATCTTATGATTGTTCTCTTAGTAACAGATCTTAGTGTGTTTTCGAACCAAAGCAACAAACAAAACGTACCATATAGTTCTTCCCATTGGTCAAATAATTTCTCGTGATTTCAAAATTTACAGACCTGGCTATCCCACGGACTTCCTATACATGGACAGAGCATACTACACGGTAGATCGTCGCTACCATACGTATGGGTATAGGCGTCGCAACATGGCTGTCTGCTATGGTTTTGTATGTGAAAGTTTGGACTTGCTCAAGTAGTTCAAATCAACAGATTTTGCAAGGAACTTCAGGTATTTCTGAAATAATGCCAGGTAAGGTAAAATCTATTTATTGCAGAAATATGATATTGTTCCCATTCAAGTTAAACTTTTGTTGAAAATATTACAGAATCGTCGCCAGTTCATACAAATTATAACTTCACGACGGCCTTTTAGAATTAAATTCCACTGCTATTCCTCACCCAATTACTGATGATCTGCTCAGGCAATGTAATGATTTCAGATTCCATACATTCCAACATACTGATTATAACTTATTTGATCCTGAGCAAAATATGGATGCTGACAACAACTTTTTTCATGGCTTTCAAGTATATTGCAATTACTATACCGATGCACAATTTCTGGATAAATTCCGAAATAGCAATGGCCTCTCCATTGTACACTTTAATTGTAGAAGCTTGCATGCAAACTTTCCTGCACGGCAAGACTATTTGAGTGGATTAGAGTACAAGTTTGATGCTATTGCTGTTAGCGAAACCTGGTTAAGCGGCAATAGTGAATATGCTCTGTTCCAATTAGATGGTTATGTTGCACATTTTGTAAATCGCAAGAGTAGAAGAGGGGGAGGGGTCGCAATTTACATTAAGCAAAGTATAAGTCACAATGTCGTAGAAAGTATGTGTACCAATATTGATGATATTTACAGTACCTTAGAATGCATTACCATTGAGGTAATGTCACTAAGCAGGAAAAAGATAGTTATTAGTTGTTTATATAGACCGCCAGGGTCGCCAACTGATGTACTGCTTGAACACATAGATAGAATGTATGCACAAAGACAGAGTGATATTTACTTATGTGGTGATTTTAATATTAATTTACTTGAGTATGATAATCATTCTGGTACCAAACATTTTGTTGACCACATGTTTAGTCTTGGGATATTTCCATTAATTGACAGACCAACACGTGTGACTTATCACTCGGCCTCCTTGATCGACAATGTCTTTACAAATGTTTTGAATACCACTTTTCATAGTGGTATTTTACTAAACGATATGAGTGACCATTTACCTGTTTTTTTTTTAGTAACGGGTGACTTTGAAACAAGGAAAAGGAAAAACAGCTTTAAGTTTGTAAGGCAAAAAAGTGACACATGCGTCTCTAACTTCAAACTTCAACTTGGTCAAGTTAACTGGGATCCAGTATATTCTGCACCTGATGTTGACATGGCATATAATTATTTCATATCCATAATAAGTAATCTTTATAATGAGTGTTGCCCAATCATTAAATTGTGTGTCAATGAAAACAAGTGTGACAAGCCATGGATGACCACTGGGTTAAGAAATTGTTGAAAGAAGAAGCAAAGGCTGTATAGGGATTTCATCAGAAATAGATCTCTCAACTCTGAAATGATATATAAAACCTACAAAAATAAGCTTTTACTCATACTAAGGCAATGTAAACGGGATTATTACAAGGAATTTTTTTATGTTAACAAAGGTAACATGAAAGAAACATGGAATGTGTTAAATCGTGTTATAAATAAAAAATACACATCACAAAGTGATATACCTGATGTATTTGTAGATAATGGAAAAGAAATTCAAGGCACAGACATAGCTGACGTAAATGTTGGACCAAGATTGGCCTCTACAATCGAAAATCAGGCTAGATCAGTGTATGATTACCTGGATAAAAGCAATCCTCACTCTATGTTTTTAGCAGATACTTCTGAAACTGAAATTCTTGACATTGTAAAAAACTGCAAGAGCAAAACTTCAGCTGATTGTAATGACCTGAGTATGTCTTTATTAAAAGATATAATTAATTATGTGATCAAGCCTTTCATACATATATGTAATTTATCGTTTATGACTGGTACATTTCCTAATAATATGAAGTGGCCAAAGTAATACCCATTTTCAAGAATGGTGGTATACATTCTTTTAGTAACTACAGACCAATATCATTATTACCTCAGTTTTCAAAGGTGCTAGAAAAGCTATTTGATAAACGGATGGACACCTTCATTGGCAAATATAATTTACTTCATGATTCTCAGTATGGTTTCCAATCTGGTCGGTCTACATCTATGGCATTGCTACATCTTAATGTGGAACTCACTTACGCCCTGGATTCTAAACTATCAACTGTTGGGGTATTTATTGATTTAAAGAAAGCATTCGATACCATTGACCACCATTTATTATTAAAAAAGTTAGAGTACTATGGCTTCCGAGGAATTGTTCATGAGTGGCTAACGAGTTACCTCTCAAATAGGAAGCAATATGTGCGTGTTGGTAATATTAATTCAAGTACTAGGGATATGGTGTGTGGTGTACCACAGGGGTCAATCTTAGGGCCAAAATTATTCATTTTATATATTAATGATATCTGCTCAGTTTCAAAGATGATGAAATTTGTTCTGTTTGCTGATGACACCAACTTATTTTGCTCTCACCTGATATAAGTACGTTATGCACCTTAGTAAGTACTGAACTTCAAAGGCTAAGTATATGGTTCTGTGTAAACAAACTTTCACTTAATGTTGACAAAACTAATTTCATGGTTTTTTCTAATTCTATAATAAATAATTCAAATGTGCTGGTTCACATAAATGGTAGATGTATTGACAGGGTGGCACATACGAAATTTTTAGGTATCCTTATTGACGATAAATTAAACTGGAAGCCCCATATTAGTCATTTGACAAAGAAATTATCAAAATGCAATGCTGTTTTATACAGAGCCAGTAAAGTGTTAGATAAACAGGCACTCTTGACTTTATACTATGGGCTTTTCCATCCATCTTTAAGCTATTGTATTGAAGTGTGGGGTAATACATACAAATCTAATCTTAATCAACTATTTATAATGCAAAAGAGGGCAATTAGGATTTTGGCCAGTGCCAACTATTTAGAGCATACTACACCTCTCTTTTGTAATCTGAGTATACTCCCATTAGAACAATTGGTTAAATTCAAGACAGGGATTTACATGTACAGAGCATACCACAAGTTGCTACCACCAAACTTGCAAATTTATTTTACCACCTCACATTGTATTAATACCAGACCGCAAGAATTATTTTTATCAAAGATTTGCCAGAACTAAGAAAAAGCAATTTTGTATGTCAGTTACAGGGGTAAAGCTATGGAATTCCTTTTCTCAGAATCTAACAGGCTGCAAAAATATTAAGAAATTTAAAAAGATATTAAAAGATCAACTGTTGACATCCTAGTTTTAATGAAGGTAATGGTTCCCCCACTATATAGTATAACTCATGAATTACTTCCCATCATTTCGTTGTTTTGTGTTGTTTTTGTAATTGCGTGTTGTTATTGATTGTTTATACATATTACGTACTGTATTCCTTAAGTCAGGGGAAAATGATTAATAAGTATTTATACTTCTTTTTTCTCCTTTTCCGTGCAATGATGTCAAACTCAGCTTCTTTAAACTATTAAACTGTGTATGTACATGCTGTACACTGTATATGTTCATTGCTGGAATAAATTGAATTGAATTGAATTGAATAATAGATAACGTGTTATTAGATACTACTGCAAATCTTGGTGCGCCTTTTTGTTCTAGGCGGATGCCACAATCTACGCATACGACGTACGCGTTACATGCTCCGTCCGTGTATATAGGAAGTCGGTGTACTATCCCTAAAATATTTGTAAGGTTCAGTTTAATTAGACAGAAAAGAAACCTTCGTCATTTTGACATGGAACTGGAAAGTAGCTAACTGAATTGAAAATCTGTAGACCCGACTACGTCATACCATTTTTGACCAGCTCAAGAACCGATTTCGCGAAAAATCCTGCTTTCGGAATCTAGGGGCAAACATTCCCGTATGCTGAGAGTTGAAGTTGTTTCTGTGTACAGTCCCCAGAATTTTATTTTATCAACTAATCGTTTTGTATATCGGCCTATGATATATCATCAAATTATTACCCACCCCATGTGATCTAGTCTAGTTGGTGGCGTGTCTCTTTCTACAGTGGAAACTGCATATAAAATTCTTGTACGGGGAAAGCTAATTTCAGTGTTGAATGATAATACCCATCGGCATGGGTATTTAATGAAGTACCACGGAGTGATAGAACGAGGCCCCTAAGAATACATCATAAAAACCGTTTAGGCAACAATTTTCAACTTGAATTTCACACGTTTATCACCTTACATTGCTTGCCTCTCACTCGTCTTGTGCTTTACTCTTTAACTATGAGCGTTTGTACCTTTTTATTTCTTGTGAGGTTTTTTTTTCATCTTTAGGTTTACTCATTGCTTAAGGTACTTTACCGTTTTTTCGGTCTTTCTGTCCGTCGTAGTGATCTTGTCTTCTTATATAAATTTTGTTTCATCTGCAAGTATGTAAGTTAATAGTAATCAGACCTTGAAGGGCAATTGGGCGACCGCGAACGTCACGGTGGAAGAAGCTTGCTTTTAAACTGGCTTATGAATTACAACTTCACGTCAGTTGGCAACCAACTCAACAACCTGGATCAAAGTTGATAGTTGTTGAAAGACCATTTCAGATGGGGAAACCGGAGATTGCCCTCGGATGAAAAAACCCACCTTACTTTGACCGGGCCAGGAATCGAACTTCAGACCTCCCGGTTGTTAAGCTTCATCTTTAAATGCCACTGCCTTTATCCAGACCTATTAGTGGATGACATAAAGTTTATCCATCCATCCATCCATCCATCCATCCATCCATCCATCCATCCATCCATCCATCCATCCATCCATCCATCCATCCATCCATCCATCCATCCATCCATCCATCCATCCATCCATCCATCCATCCATCCATCCATCCATCCATCCATCTATCCCTTCATTTTATAATAGGTCTCTTTCTTCCCCAATTTCCGTCAAACGTGATCTTTAATCTGATAACTACATACGCCTACACTTAATTGTTATAAAGCTAGGGGAAGCAGAAGGCAGAAAAATTCATCTTCTCAATCACGCCTAAACGTAACAAAGCATTTTATAACACATTGTTCGTTAAAAGGAAGAAGACAATTGGTATTGAAGAAGATAATTAAGAGAATTGAAATGGAAATGAAAGAAAATAAAATGAACTTGTTTGTGACTTGAGTACGGAGCTTTTAAGGTGTCATGCACATATTGAAATAATTATGTGAATTTTACGAATTTTTGTCAGTAAAACATTGAGATACTGCTAACCGGAATCTTTTCATCTCAATATTTTGGCATGAAATATTGAAATATTAAGTTAGGGAATCCCAATACCTTAATATCTTGACAGGGAAATACTAAGATATTGACATGCAAGATCTCCTTACCTCAATATATCTGCGCAAAATATTGGAATATTACATCACTAACTCCCAATGTCTTAACCTTCTGATAGGGAGATATAAAGAAATTGACATCCAAGATCTCGTTATCTCAATATTTTATCGTAAAATGTTGCAATATGACGATACTTGATCTCAATATCTTAATATCTTGGCAGGAGGATTTTAGCATATTGATATGCGAGATCACGTTATCTCTGTATATTTGCGTAAAGTATTGAAATATTACGTTACAAGATCTCAATATCTTAATACCATGGCAGGAAGAAATTGACAAACAAGATCTTGTTGTCTCAATATTTTAGCGTAAAATATTGAAATATTATGTTACGGGATCTCAATATCTTAATATCACGATAGGTAGATATCAAGAATTGACATGCAAGATCTCGTTATCTCAATATTTTAGCGTTAATGTTGAAATATCCAATTATAGGATCTCAACATCTCAATATCTTGACAGAAACATTTAAAGGTATTGACATCCGAGATCTCGACATCTAAATATTGTACCGAATTAGCAGTGCTAGCTAGGGACGGTGAAAAAGGCAGAAACGGAATGGAAAGGAAGGATCGGGAAGGCAAATACGGTCACGAATGGATGACCTAAATTGGCAAATTGTACATGGGGAAGAGTAAAGGATAAGAGAACTCGGTATTGGAGGAGAGCATCAGAACAAATAAGCTGTGTAAAAAGTAGAATGATCACTAGATATTTGTTAAAAAGGTTTCTTTTTCCTTAAGTTCCTTTCCAGCAAATGACTTAATTTTAAGTGTTCCCCCCTTTTGCATTCTCACTCAGCTCAAGATTAATTCAAAACTTATACCTTTACTATTTTTGTCTGGAATGTGGGCAATATTTACTATAGACTGAAGGTTCACCCTATGCAGCTAGGGTAATTTTGCTAACCTTAAACGTGTTCCTAACCATAATCCGTACCAAAACCCTAATCCTGCCCAAGACTAATCCTCATCTTAATCCTAGACCAAACCCTGTGTCTAACCTGAATCCAAGCGCTATCTCCACATCCGACGTACATTCTAATCTTCGGTCAAATGAACCTTCCGTCTAATTGATATCCTCAAAACGAAATTCCCTGGTTACCTCGTTTTGTTGCTCTGTTTCTACACGCAAAAAGTGATTACCCATCTTGAGCAAAAAATTACCCATCCGTTGATTCCGTATGCCAACCAACCGGAATTGGGTATAAAACTCACCCAGCAGATGGTTAAAATTTGCACCCAAAACGTTTGCCCAACAGCTGTATCCCACAGTGTTGGATGCTTGTTTGGATTTCCATACAATTCGATATTATCATTATATGAATTTGGCAAGGACAAGATTTAACAAAGTACACTAGAACTTACACCGTTTGCCCTCCAAGAGTGGCTTTTTATTTATCATATCCGATCTTATTCAACAATGAGGTTTTAGTTAATCACTTATGTTAAAATTATTATCTGTAAATCTTTAGTGAACTTACGCTACTAATCTGATTGGTCAATTACATTTTACCCAAATGTTGGGTAATTAAAAACTTGCCCAACACCTTTTACCAACACGTGGAATTTACTCAACGCTAACTTACCCACCAGATAGGGGTAGATTGTGTATTCATTTGTTTGGCAATAATTTACCCATGTTGAGCACTTTGGATTTTGCCCAATGCTTTTTTTACCCAACTGTTTTTTGTGTTAGTTTAGTTAGCCAGTTAAAGTCAGTCATTTTATCAGTTAAATATATAGACATGGTTTTACTCCTTAACTTATACCATGCTGGTTTAATCTAGCCGCGCCCTCCTACTTTATTCCAGTCGTGGCTCACATGATTGTTTTCCCTACTCCATTGCTTATGCGGAGCATCACGCACAACGGCAGTAGGTTCAATTTTTTATTCCTTGCCGAAGCATGCAAGGACTCTATGCGATGATAATGTCATTTGTGTGTGTGTGTGTGAGTGCGTGCGTGTGTTTGTGACACTTTGCTTGTAAACACGTTATTTCAAGGTAGGAATGATCGACACCGTTCGTATTTTCAGATTTGTCATGGTGAGAGGAAGAACCCTATAGATTTTGGTGGAGGTCAAATGTCATTTAAGGTCACTCAAGACAGCAATGACGGACATTTTTCATAATAACTATGCAGATTTGTCATGTTGGGAGGAAGAATTGTTATTGCCCACAGTTTGGTGGTTAACAGAGGTCAAATATATGAGATCACCAGGAGTTAAAAATATTGTCAAAATTTGGTAGGTGGATGCAGTAATAGGGTTAAGGAAAGAACCCTTATTGTTTTCCGGGGGGGGGGGGGTCAGATGTCATCTGGGGTCACCAGCCATCAAAAGGTAGAATTTCCAACACTATCTTCTGAGGTCACCATGAGGTCACAAAATCAAGATTTCCGCTTCAAACTTTCCTTTCGGCAAGGAATGACTAAGTCTTTTGGCTTTCTGGTTAAGGCATGGCAGCTCTCTGGTTAAAGTCTTGGGTATAACTCGACCTGGGAATGAATCCGGGCCCGGGCCCACGTGAGAGTCGGATGCTCTTACCACTAGACCAAACACGCGGACTCTGTTTCTATCGAATCATGAAGGAAGTGCTTGGTGGACGGAGGTAGTAATCCTGGACTAAAATGTGTTTAGAAATTATTTCTAGTCGTGGGCTGTATGAAACTACTACTGCCAATATCTAATTCCATTCAACCTCTTGCCCTGGTGGTCTACAGGAATGCGATCAGTGGGCGCGAGTGTAAGCATCTCAAAAATGTTTTTATACAATAACCCCAGACCGCCGGAAATCGCCCTTCCCAGGCCTGTCAAGTAAGTTTTTCGCATAGGCGTACGAGGCGGGGAAGGGGGAAGTCTGCCCTCACAAATTTCCGAAAGATCTAAAAATCGGACAGGAATTTGGAAAAACTTTGCACAGCCACTTGAAAATTAAAAATTAGCATGGTTTTCAGAAAAGTCCTAAGCCTGCCAGAACTCTTAAAATGATAAGCCCGAAAAACCCATCATATTCGCAGAAAAATATTCATGAAAAATCAACAAGATATCAAAAATTCGCTACACATTCGGGCAGCTCAAAAACTATTACTCGCGGGCTCTTCTTAAAAGTCTTTCGCAACATAATGCCCAAATTGTTTGATTATCGGAATTCTTTCAAAAATTTGTCTGAAAATAGAAAAGTGTCATAGCCAGGGTAAAATATTGAAGAAAACTTAAAGAAAAAAGCAAGACACATTTGGGCAGTGTTTTGATTATAAGAAAACGTCATTCTTTAAATTCTACTTCTTTAGATTCTATACAGGCCTGGGAAATACCGTTTCCGGTCATCTGACTGTCTGGGGGTTGTGATTTTTCATAATTTTCTATATTCTCCCCGCCAACCAATATTGGTTCTCCGCGTAGATAGTCTTCCAGGCAGAATTACATTTTCTGGGCAGAACAAAAATTTAATAACTTTGTGATAACTTTTTAGCTTTCTAATTTAGTTTGAGGAGAATGTCTTATAGCAAACTAAAACGAGAGTTAGTGAATGCTTAGATTCTACTTAAACAAGAACAGTCAGGTAGACTTGATGTAGTGTAGTTTACTCTCCTGTTGCATGATTGACTGTTTAGAATCATGAGACAACAGTTTTCTTATCAAATGTGAAATTTACTAGAAGTAACCGCTTGCTTTACCTTGGATATGAAATACTGAAGTGAGAAAATATGATGGAATTTACTTTGAAGAGAAATAAGAAGAAAACTGTGATATTTATCTGTTGCTTCAAAATAAGATTGAAGCGACTGCTCTCGATCTTAATAGTCTTTCGGGCAGAATAACATTATGGAGTGAACTTTTTTTGCAAACGAAAACTCAAAATAGCGACTGCTTAGATCCTCCTTATTAGCCCAGGAAATGCCATTACCGGCTGCCCTAGGGTCTGATTTTTCAAAACTTTCTGTACAGTCCACGCCAGCGGATGGTGGCGCTCCGCCAAGATGGGTTTTCGAAGGAGCACATATTTCTTTCCGAGAATCCTCTGCCCCTCGAGCTGATATGAAGTTTATGTTGTTAAGTTAGATCCACCCAAAATGCACGCATCTATATCATTTTCTTCGTTTTGTTCGAAGTCTATGTGTGTGGGATATCGGGCGAATGTTGTAGGCCTATTATTTTTCCGGAGGGGTGCCCATACGCCTATACTTGGGGACATGGCCCCCAGTAGGCATATTAAAAAAGTCCTGGCGAACGATCGTCGTCGAATGGAATCTGCAGACATGTTGGTTGTGAAGTTTCGAAAAGCTGAAGTCCAGTCTCTACACTTCTCAGCCACCGATTTCAGAATCGTGGGTAGGCCACTGATAAAATTTTTGTTTACTGCGCCCACGAAACAGTTCTTAAGAAAAGTACCATGTCGTTCGGTCTCGTGTCGGTCACGTAACCCCAACCACATTAGCAAATCCCACTCCACACTCAAATTAAACGCTTTAGTTACAATGAAAATTTGACCATTCATTTGGACAAATTACCTCACTAAAATAAGCCGATAAGAAACTTTGGAACTTATAAATTTCACTCCTAGATTTTGAGAGAAAATACGGAGGTATGATGTTTTGTTTCATTTATTTATCCCCCCCCCCCCCCCAAAAAAAAAGGTAGAAGCATTAAAAACATACTTGTGTGGTTTTCAAAATCATCCTCTCAAATATCAGCCCCTCATTTTTTAAACTGTTTGGCGGCCCTGAAAGAGGGGATAGCACCATGCACAAATGCGATTCAAGTGTACCAGAGATGTCGATTTGATTTCGACAATGGGTGACCCCTTCCCCATTGTCGAAATCAAATCGAAAACCAAAAAGTTTTTGGCCGTTTTAATGAGCCAAGATGCATAGTGGTGCAAGATTTTCGACTTTGACAGGAATAGTGTTGAAAGTTGAATTGTGGTAGTTAATGAGGATAACACTGTACATTTTGTGTCTTTACATGCAAGCTAATGTCATGCACTCTACCTTTCGAAGTATAATTTGTTTTATATTTGCATAATTAAAAGAGTCAAAATAAAAACTCTTCAATGATTGGAATAGGCGTATGGAAGCATTTCAGTATTAGATTTTTCTTGCACGAAAAACGTAATCTGCCATAAAGACTATCTAAGCGGAGTGCAACCTTTGGTTGGTGCGGAGCGTAGAGAACACTTTGAAATGTCGCGACCCCTCGGGTGGCCGGAAATTGTGTGTTCATGGTTTTCATGCTTGTAAAGAGAATCTAAACAGTCTCAGTTTTAAGCTTTTGTTTAACATAATAAAAAAAATAGCAACTTGCTAAGTGATCAGAAAACTACCACATAAAATATAAACGGGTATTCTTAAATGCAATCTGGTGCAACACATGCCACCTTTTGAAGTAAAATTTGTTTTGCTACAGTACGCAGTTTTAGGATCTAAAAAATGGCATCCCTGGGGGAAACCCAATGCCCCTTGCTTACGTCCCTGAGTTTATGTTATCTTTGCACGAATTTACATTACCAACCGGGCCAAAGTTCTACATCCTGCAGTACATAGTGATGGCCATCCTAGGAGTCTTGGAGAGAGTAAAATATCATTACAACAATACATTATTCTGTCAAAGTAAAAGCATATGCCCAACGCCTCCACAGGATCCGGCTCTGTTGAGTAGGTCCTGTGATGCAAAAGTTGAAGTGAAAGTGTTGGTAGGCTATAGTGTAATGTATCGCATCGTGTTTAGTCAGAAAATTCACAAAATTTGTGAGGGCGCTTCCGATGTTCGACAAAAGCCGAGAAAATGTTTCCATACACTCACAACATGCATTCAGCTTAGGAAATTACATGTTATTCTGTCCGTCTTCGGAAGGACATACTTTTACTAAGAGAAATACGGTTTCGTTACAAACTTGTGCCTTTGAAAGCTTATAGTTCATGCCCAATAACTACCGGTACCGTAATGCTTGCATTGTGCTTAGTTGTTTTCAAAAGCATTTTGTGATTCCTTAAAGTGGGGAGGGGACACGGCCTGGTCGAAAACCAAACGGCATCGAAGCTGTCTCTTGAAGACTTGAGATACAGGGGCCCTTCCTGGGCCTCTGATCTGGTTCATGAAAACACCCTGGTGGGGAATTGACTCTGAAGTCCGAGGTATTTAGAGAAGTAATACCTATTAGAACTTGAAAGGTTGTACTTGCAACCAAATGTATCGAAGCCGCTGACGCTTGAATTGTGGGATCCGTATGTCTTCGTTGAAAAAATAACCAGTTTCATCGATCCAGTTGGGTATGGACAAATCAGATTTAATATTGTAGAGTACGCTCGTCTTCAATGGAAATTCTTTTTAAATATGGAAACACTGTAGAAAACTTCAGAATCCGCTTTCACCAGGTCTTTTCACCCAGCGTTCGGTAATTTCACTGTAATTCCACTTTAAACAACAATGGTGGGCCAATTTTCAGGAAAAAATGAATTGGAGAATGCAGTGGAGTCAACTTTCAGAAAAAGAAAAGAAAGAAAAAGATACGGAGACAGAGAATGAGAACATATGGAAATAAAAGGAAAAGAAAATGGAAGCTATTACAGTTTACCGCGCCAAATACCCCGGTAATATTGTCGTACAGGAATTTCTTCCTAAATATTGCAGGCTAACTTTTTTTTAAAAATCTCCCGACCCTCTGGCAAAGGGCCGTTCAGCGAAACCAAAACTTTCACTGCTTCCCCAAGAAGCTATTACGTCCACTGAAGGACAATTCGTGACCAACCTCGCGGCCCTCAGACCATTTACATTTCTGGTCTGTCATGTATGGCTCCATTCTAGACTGGATGAAAAGAACAGGCTAACAGCCTAACAATAATGGTGTTGTCCATATTCAGCCTTGGGAATTCAAGCACGTATTTCAACAGTTCAATCTTTATAATCCCGTTCTCCAATCACGTTGCAGTGGAAGCAAGTTTCGCTGGGGGGGGGAGAGAAGCTTGAACTGGTTTGGGGTTTTTTCATTGAATGCTTCTTTTTCATTGAATGCATCTTTTGTGGCAAGAGAATAACACCGTCAGCTGGACCTTAAGTAAGGGTTTACTGAGTTGGGGAGGGGGGGGCGGGTTAAAAAGGAGGCCTAGTCGTCCCCAATTTAAAGTGCATGGAGGTGGATCCATGGGCTTTGGGTCTAATACCGCGCCCGGTGGGGTGGGGCCCCCGGAACCTCAGGAGTAGAAAAGATATGAACATTAGAATTATAATACATTTAATTGATATTCAAATGGTATTGTCACTATGGAACCCAGGTTAAATAAAACATGATGATCAATTTATGGTTCCATACTTAAAATAACCTAACTCGTTTGAAATAACAATCTATTGGACGACCTCAGGATGTCTTTTCTACTAGAAATTACGTAAGATCCCCTGGAGAATTTTCCTTGGCAGAGATTTAGTTCCCTCAAAGACACTTCCGAAATATTATCTTAGCGGAGCGCTACCACCAATAGCAGTGGGGTGTAGAGTACCAATAATTATTTGACCTTGCAAAACGCCTCCCAGATTCAATAATTGTAGGAAATGACACCTCGTATGGGTTATACATTACACGTAAAGTTTCTCAGTATTTTTCTTGGTTTACCTGTTTACTAGATTCCAGGTAAGGAGGGTTCGTAAGGATTTAAGGAACTGCTCTTATTGTCCTCTGAAAGGGCTAACTACAACCGTTGCAAATATTTTAATGAGTGCGAAGCCCTTCAAAGACTGTTTCCTTTCAGTAACTTATAACGAAAATGTTGGAATTCACGACCTTGCTTTATCCTTCTTTCCGTCAATTTTCCCCCCTTGCTCCACAACTTGTGCAGTCTAATGCTTCATTTTCTTCCCTAGTTTCAATTCAATTCATTTATTTTCCCCCAAAACCATAAAATATAGGCGCAAATATAAAATAACAGAAAACGGTGGAGGAAGCCTTAAAATGCAAAAAGCTTGTACTAAGCAGGTCACCTTACCTTTACGAGAAATAAATAATAGAACACATAAAAAAGAAAAAAAAATCAATAACAACAAAATAGAACTAAGTAACAGATCAACCTCCCCTCCCAGAAACTCTAAACACCCACCACCTATGAGGGAGTAAATAAAAATAAAATCAATAATTATCAATTAGACATAATTTAAGTTTCTTGATAAATGATGATAGTGAGGAAATACTTTTTAACTGAGGATCAAGTTCATACCATAATTGAGACCCGGAAGTAAAAAACGACTTTTTATTAACCTCAGTGTTGACTGAGGTTAAAGTTTACTGAGGTTAAAGCAGGTGAAATGCCTGTTACAGTAGTTGTGGACGGATTTATTAAGATAAAAGATACTCTGAAATACGGAAGGTAATAACTCGTGACTAATTTTGAACATAAAGATACCCATTTGGTGCTTATAAATGTCAAAAACATTCATTTAATTCTTTAAAAAGTCAGCTATGTTAGCCCTATAGTGGGAGGAAGTAATTAGGCGAATGGCCTTTTTTTGCAGTGCAGTACATTAAGTCTATTAAGATAAGAATGGAAGGTGTTTCCCTAAGCAATGGTACAATAGAATAAATGAGGGAAGATAAGAGTGTTGTACAGAGAAAGCAAGACCAACAAGATACAAGGTACAAGATGCTTGATTTAATGCAGGACGCCTATAGTCTTAGAGATTTTGTTACATAATAAGTCAAAGTGGCATTTCCAAGTCAAGTGAGGATCTATGAGTAGCCCTAAGAACTTAACAGATTCGAATTGATTAATAATAGAACCATCAATGCAAATACTTATGTCGGGTGATTTCTTCCTACCAGACTGGAACGGCATGATATGCGTCTTTTGGACGTTCAGAGATAGTTTTTCTTTGAAACAGTAACATACACGAGCGAGCTCGGCATTTAGTATAGAGATATGAGAAGTGGGATCATCTGTTCTGTCCTCATCCGTTCCTCCAGTTTCCAATGTACAATTTGCCTGTTTTCATCCTTCTTGCCCATATTTGCCTTCCCGGCGCTTCCCTTAGACGCTTCCGTCTTTTCACCGTCACAAGATAACGAGATATGATGTCAATATCTCAATATCTTCCTCTCAAGATATTAAGATATTGGGGTCCTGCAACTAATATTTCAATATTTTAGGCTAAAATATTGAGATAAAGAGATCTGATATGAAAATAAATATTTTTTTATTTAAATATCGCCTTGTCAAGATATTATCATACTGAGATCCCGTAACGTTATATTAAAATAATTTACGCAAATATATTGAGATAACGAAATCTTGCATGTCAACATCTTAATTTTCCCTGTCAAAATATTAAAATATTGAGAACCCGTAACGTAATATTTCCATATTTTATGAAAAAAATTGGAGATAATGAGATTTCGGATGTCAATATCTTAATATTTCCCCGTCAAGATATTAAGATATTGAGAACCCGTATCATAATACTTTAGTATTTTACACAAAAGTATTGAGATAAAGAGATCTCGTATGTTAATCTCTTCATATTTTGCTGTTATGATATTACGATATTGAGACCCCGTAACGTAATATTTCAATATTTTTTGCTAAAATGTCGAGATAGGAAGATCTCCAAATATCAATATCTCAATGTTTTGCTGACAAAAAACGAGAAATTCACATAATATGTCAATATCTGCATGATACCTTAAAAGCTCCGTACTTAAGCAATCAAAATTTTTCAACTTTTAATTATATCAAGGACGTATTTCACCACCCAACGTAGAAATTTTTCATTAAGTTTTTTTTTTTTTTTTATGGATGTTAGCCTTGTTCTATAACGAGTTTTGTGAAAGTGTCTGTGAGATGACCTCCCCACTGAAATATCTGCATATGGGCCTGTTTGTTATAAGACTAGTAGAATCAGTGTGACTGTAATGAAATTAGGTAATAGCTAAGCTAACGGAGCTAAGTGTCATTAATTCCTTGATCGTTCATTTGAGGATTTTAAGGATTTCCGCCTCACGTTTAACCGAATCGAACAGATTTAGCATTATAGCATAACATAAGTTAAGTTTCAGTCCGAACTCTATCGATTAAACACCCGCTTACATTCTGTTTAACCTATACAGAGGCTCGTTTCTCTTCAGGTAATTCGTAGGGTAGTCCTTTAATGTTTTTCATTATCCGGAATAGCCTGTACATAATCCAGTTGGACTTAGAATTCAGTGATCTGTGACTAAAAGTGCTTCTCTTTAGTACAGAAAAAAATTAATGGAAATATTTCGAAATAAACTCTTGACGTCGCTTTTAGCTCACTTTCTTTTTCCCGGGCATGAGTTTTGTTGTTTTGTATGGATTATGAATTTTTTTATCAACGGATAAGAAACGGAATTTGAATACATCCAATACTCCGCCACCCTCATTGCAGACATCCCAAGCACGCAGTGGCGTAGCTACGGGGGGGTGAACCCAAAACCACCACCACCACTGGCGACCTAGGCAAATAAATTGTATTCATGCTGGTCTAGGATAATATTCAATCCAGGCTACCAGGCTACTATGACATAAAAACATTTGCGATAGATCCACGCAGTTGTAGGGTATTCTGGAATTGTGCCACACTCTGAATTTCGGAATAAATTCAGGTAGACATTGACCAGCTTCATATCTTCGGAATTTCTTGACTTTTTACTCGTCGGGTTTCTGGATGGATAATTTTCTAGCAGATTTGGAGTGGCTGAAAGTGGTTACCTTAGTGTGGACTAAAGTGTGCTCCTAGCATCTGGCCTGTTTGTATCTCCTGTAGGGATTTTTTTAATTCCCGGGGATGCACAAATTTGTTCCAAAATCATACTGTGTGTGGTGGGTAGAATATTTGAGTCAAATATGGTTGGAAGGAATTTGCTGCCAGTCACTGGCCAGTGCAACAACCAAACCCATGTTGGGTCAAAGCAGTCTCAAGGTTCGCAACCTTACCACTATTACCTAACAGGACCTCACTTAGCTCGTGGGTGGAGTTGACATACCCAGTGGCGTACGAGACGGGGCAGGGGGAAGACGACCTTAAATTTCCGCAAAATATAAATTCGGGCAGGAATTCGGAAAAATTCGGACAGCCCTTTAATTTTGAAAAAATGGGATGGTTTTCAGAAAATTCCTAAATGTGGTCGAAGTCTTAAAAAGATATGGACGAAAAAAGGAAAGAAACCTTATATATTCGCAATAACATTTTCATGAAAAACCAAGTCAAGATTCCACACAATTCGCTACACCTTCGGGCAGCGCAAAAAGCTATTATTCGTGACTTTTGCTTCACAGATAATCACAACAGAATGCCCGGAATTGTCGAATACCTAAATTCTTTCAAGTATTTGCCCGAAAATGGAAAAGTATCATAGATAAAGTAATCGCCACACATTTGGGAATCCGGTGGCTTAAAAGAAACAATCATTCTTGAGCCTGCAAAGATCTTCGACACATTTGAGTAGAATGTGAAAAAAAAGGTTCCCATCATCCCCACTTCATACCGTAGTCTTGCAAAAGTTGCAGTAAATGGTCAAATATTTAAGAAAAGGTTACAAAAATGCTGTGACATTTTCAATTTCCGAATTCATTCAATGGACAGACAGGAGAGTGTTCAGGTGAAAATCGGTTTATTTGTTTTTCGATACTTTAATGATGCAGTGTGAGAATGTATTCCCATAAATCTGCTTGGAAATTCATTTACACACACCTTGTAATGCTACATTTTTCAAAATAAAATCATATCAATTCGGAAGTTCGGGCAGTCACACAATTTTATCAATATATATTGAATTTAGCCACGAGAGTCGCAATAGAGTAAAATTCATTAGCATGTTCTCAATTCCCTTTTGTAGTTTTTCCCGAAAATATGCGGGACCATTTCATCGATTGGTAGTGAAACATTTTATCAGGCAATTTTATGATCAAATGGCGACTGCTTAGATCCCCCTATAAGCCTGGGAAATTTCATTTTCGACTGTCTCGTCGGTCCGATTTTTAAAAATTTCTGTTCGCTCCTCGCCACCCAGTATAGTAGAAGTAGAGCTCCGCGAATAGTCTCCCGAGCAGAATTTTAGTTTCAAGTGTGCATTTTTTGCAAACGGTACCTCGAAAAAGCGACTGCTTAGACCCCCTATAAGCATAGGAAATTACATTTTTGACTGTCTGAAGCAAACAAGCAAGGTCAGACTTTTTAAAATTTTCTGTACCTTTCGCCCCAACGTATGGTGGTGCTCTACTTAGACCGCTTCAAAGCGGTATTAAAGTTTCAAGCGAAAATTTTTGCAAAAGGAAACTCAAAAAAGCCACTGCTTAGATCTCCCTATAATCCCGGGAAATGCCATTTTCAACTGTCTGAGGGGTCGGATATTTCAAAATTTTCTGTACGCTTCGCGCCAACTAATGGTGGCGCTCCGCTTAGTCTTTTATGACTAAATTTTAGTTTGGAGTGAAAGTTTATCTGCAATTGAAACTTAAAATAATGACTGCTTGGATCCGCTTCATAAACCTGGGAAATATCATTTTCGACTGTCTGAGAGGTTCGAATTTTCAGATTTTCTTTACGTTTCGCGACAACCAGTGGTGGCTCTTTGCTTTGACTGTCTTACCGGCAAAATTACATTTCCCGGGCAAAAATCTGCTCCAAACTGAAATGCTTCCCCTTACTCAGACGTTCACTGGAACAGCCACTTGCAACATACAGCAGTAACCCGGACTAATCACTATCCATAAAGAGTTTTTGAATCTGAGAAAATTCACAAGTTTTTCTCACCAGAATTAAAGGCAGTTTCAACTGGCAAATGCTTTCCAGCCATCTGGGCCATCTGGGAATATATGTGCACTGTTTAAAGGGTAATTCTTGGTTGGTTGTTGCTGTTGTATCGTGCCATCATTTTGCGCATCAGCCCGTTTTGTAGCCCCAATGGATTGGATTTGGGGGTCTGGTGATTTGTCATCGAGAAAATTTTCCCAGTGAAGTTTTCCGATGATGATGTCTGGAGGCACAATAATGAAAGTCATTTACGGGCTGAACCATTGCAAAATGTTACCAAAAACACACAAGACATGTAAACAAGTGCTTCTGAGAGGCTGTCCATTTATTTCGTCAACATCTTTAAAAGCTTTAAGAATTCATAGACATTTACAAATGAGGTGTACTTATACAACGTTTGGCATTCATACAGTGTCGTACGCAGGTGGGGCAATTGGGACATGCCAACCCCCCCCCCCCTTAGGGATGCATTTTTTAGATCCCAAAATTTCTTACTTTAGTAACACAAACTTTACTTCAAAAAGCTGGCATATCTGGCACCAGGTTGCATGCACTACACACAATTTTTCAAAAAATTCAAAGGGGATGGATTGTCTCCCCGAGGCACCTTCAGTGATGACATTTTTTATTCCTAAAATTAGAAAAAAAATTCAAATTCCAAATTTTCCTTCAAAAGGTAGCATCTGTGGCACCAGAGTGCATGTAAGGGCACCTCCGTTACCCAAAATTTTCAAAGGGGGAGGGGTAGTTCCTTGTACCCCTTCCCCGGCCAGCCTAGACGTACGAGACGGGGGCAGGTGAGCGGAGGCTGTTCAAGTGCGGTGAGCAATAGTTTGCCATTTATCAAGCAAAATGTGTTAGGAGTAAAATTATTTATAGTCGGGATTTCGGGCAGTCACATAGATAATAATTTCATCATTTCAGCGGATCTTGAATTTAGCTTATCTAATCCATCTAATTGTGGTGCTCGGCTTATATAGTCTTCCTGCAAAATAAAATTTTTCGGTCAACTTTTTCTTCAATATAACTTTCTGATCACTTTGCAGTTTGCGATACTTGTTTTGAAGTGAACATTTCATTTTAAACGACAAAACAGATAGCTACTGCTTCGATTTTACATGTAGTTTGAGAAATGCTATTTCCAGCCACCTAAGGGCGCCGATTTCTCGAAATTTTCCGCTGAAACATTGTCCGTCAAACTATGGTGACTCTCAGCTTAGACAGCCTTTGTAGCAGAATTTTTGGGGAAAGAAAAACACAAAACTAAAATGCTCCCGTACGACTTTGCCGATCACTGATGCTCTTTTATTTTGACTACGCAATTACGCAAATTTAAGAACAAATTTTATTTAGGAAGGTAGCGTACATTACATTAGATTGCATGTAAAGACACAAGATTTTCAGTTGTATTCACATTAACCACCATAATTCAGTTTTCAAGACTATTCCTGTTCAAGTCGAAAATCTTGCATCATTTTGCATGTAGGTCCCTTAAAAAACCAAACGTTTTCAAAGAGGAAGGGTTACCCCTCCCCTTAGACCCATAGCTAGTACACAAGCCCGGTGATTAACCAACATGCTTCACGCCCCTGGGAACGCCACTGCATTCATACGTATAGAATGCTTATGCAATTGAACTTAAACGTTATGTCAGGCTAACTTTATTAGCAAAATATACTGCTGTAACAGAAAGAAAGGCACTGCTTTGTAGACTTGTAGCTGATTAACTATACCGGTATATATCAGTCTTCACATACCCTTTAAAAATTCATTCATGAATAAGGCACATAAGGGTATACTTAATCAATTTGAGAAGACTGTATCTTCCTGTTGTCAGCTTAATAATGGAAATGTTATCTGCCCTCTGTATCATTTTGATCAAATGTAAACAATGTTTCACTCTCAATGTATACATGCACAACTACAATCACGACTTAACAACTCCTTCAAATAGCTTGTTCGTGTGTCAGTTCCGTCTTTTGAGGACTTTGTTTGGTTTGTGTCTGTTTCCACTTTCATTGAAAGCCGCCCCTCCCTTAACGATTAAAACAAAATTTGTACAGTGGTGGACCTAGGGATTTCGATCAGAAGAGGCGAAAACGGTCTGCAGGGGCGCTTCGAATGAGTAAATACCCTGAGCCTCAGCACGATAGAAGCCACGG
The DNA here is from genome assembly GCA_037179385.1 of Holothuria scabra. Taxonomy (NCBI): domain Eukaryota; kingdom Metazoa; phylum Echinodermata; class Holothuroidea; order Aspidochirotida; family Holothuriidae; genus Holothuria; species Holothuria scabra. Next base: position 18,869,294 of record CM074180.1, read on the forward strand.
CTTTCCAGACTTTCCATTTGATTTTCCGCACCTGGTAGAAGACTACTTTGCCATTTCTCCTCAGAGAGTTTTTCTATTAACACATGTTTAAATTTTCTATCCATTGGCCTCCGCAGAAGAAATATCGCGGGGGGGGGGGGGGGGAACAAAATTCTTTTAGACCAAATTCTTTTAGGGGGGAAGCTCCGTGCCAGCATGAGCTTGCACGGAGCGCAAGAAAATTTTTGCCCAAAATGCCCCACACGTCGCTGGAAATGGCATCTTTTCCTTTATGTTTCCTTCGTTTTTTCAGGTTTTTTATTTTCCAGGGGAGGGCAAGTTCTCACCTTGGCCCTACCTGCGGACGACGGTCATGTTTCTATCCCTCTCTTAGTCTCTTTCACATTCTGGTATGAAGGCGGTCATTATATTTTGTGTTATTATCAGGTCTCGATTGAAGATTCTAAAGTTATAATGGACTACTTTGTGAAGATAAAGATTAAACCTGATAGAGCCAAATAGCAAGCAATCTTACAGGGGGGAAAGGTATGGAAATTAATCACGGTAGGGTGTACATTTTTGGTATCTGGAAATCAGGATAAGTACACGACAAAACATTAATTGGTGTAATTTACATCATGTGACCACTCTGAAGTAGCCATTAATTAAGTACATTGCAAGAAATAGCCAAGACAAAAGGTCTGCTTGGCTCTCTAGAAACCGAATTCAAGATAAATAACAGTAGCCTAAACCTAGGCCTATTAAATGCAATTTTCTGACTTTTGAGACCACGAAAGTACAGAGCATTTTCATGTGATTATCGTGCAGTGTCAGAAATAGCCATTTATCATGAGAATGGTTACTTAAAGAAAAGCAAAATTAAAACTGCTCATTAAAATTCTTAAACCATTACTACTATGATAACAGTTTTATTTTTTTAACCTGAATGTTCTCTCAAATGATTTTGAAAAATGTTGTGGAAACTATTTTGGTATCTTTATAAACTCTTTTTACTGTCTATGTTGACAATTATCCCCGACAATAATAAGTCTATTTGCGCTACAACTATTGTGGCGCCCTTTGCAACATCTTTTATTGGCCGGAAGAAAGAATTTTATGTCAGTCTGTGCATTTTGTAAGCTTGTAGTCACGATTGGTGTGGAAGCAATTAATTTAGCACACCGACAGCATTCATTAGTGCGTATAAAGCATGGAAATACGTCTCGGCAAAACCTATCCCTATATTACAGAAGATGACCCTTTTCATCAGAATAAAGTGCAGATAGTACAGTTACTGGTGGCTGCTTGAGCATTTTTTGTTATCTGACCCTAAAAAAAGCTATTAAATTGTTTTTGGCCAATGATGGTGCAGGAGTAAAGTATGTTAAAAACCTAAAAAGGACGCCGACAGACGATTTTGGACCGTCAGGGGGACGACCGCCCCCGACCATATATGGCAGCTCCAGCACTGAATTCGTATCGTTTTAATATAACACTTGCATATTTCATAATTGTTTCATAATACGCATGCTCATAATTGAGAGCGTCCAAAACAAGTCAGAGGTTTGTGTGTTTATTACACTTTTTATGGTCGAAAGAAAGAGAATCGACGGCGCTCTTTGAATTTGATATCTGCTGTGAGGTTTGCGCTGGCTATGAGCACAGAGGAGGAGAGATTTCTGAAGGAAAGAGGACGTACTTACTAGAGTTGAAATCGTACTTACCAAAACTAAGTAAGATATGGATTGAGACCAAGGCAAATCGCGAAGCGTACGTGAGATGGTGGACACGCTTAAGGAAAAAACCCTGCATTCCAAATATCCTCTAAGGCATTTTTGGATGATTTTATTTATTAAATGACAGTTTTACCCCTTCCGGTTTTAATTCTTCAATTTAGCTTTCGGCAATCTATATTGCACAATACACTCGCCTACTATTAGATTTTTCTAAAGTCCTCCCGACTCTCTGGCAAAGGGCAGTTCGGCAAAACCAAACTTTAACTGCTTCCCGAAGAAGCTATACGTCCACTGAAGGACATCACCTGACCAACTTCACGGCCCTCAGACCATTTAAAACCATTGGTCTGTCATGTATGGCTCCAAGATACTACACATGATCTAAGTCAACAGACTAGGGTTGTGGTGAAAGGCCATATGCCCAAATTCAACAGCGGGGCATGCTATCTAGTTATGTCCTGTTCATTCCTACTTTGTAATATCCTCAACTTTAATTGGTCTATTACGATCAGGTGACTATGCGTTATCATGAAATACTACCGTAATAATGAATTAAAGGTTAAACAACTCTGCACCAGCTGCTAGCACAGGAAAATGTACTCTTGTGAGTTAATGCTTGATATACTCTGATTGCTTATTCGTACATCAGTTGCATTGACCCTCCGATCATACATTATCCTGTACTTACGCACGATCCGTTGAAACTTAACATTCAATAAACTGACAAAAATATGGTACTTTCATCAAAGTTTTTACAAATTTTACATATTTCTGTCAAGGGTAAAATACTTCTGCTGTAAAATTTTAGAAAACGTATGTCGCTTTGAATTGTTTAATTGTAAAATTAAAAAAATGTAAAAGAACATTGCACACAGCGGTACATGGTTTTTAAAGTATTTTCTTATTTACCGTACTTTAAGTAATACCATTGGTTCATAGTTTCGGTCACTTCATGAATTAAGTCGAAAGCACTTATACGGTTAGAAACTAAACTTAAGTATTACCATGGAGTTGTTACAACTCCTTGGTATTACCATTATGCAATCAGGGATACAATCGTGTCAGCAAAAGTTTTAATTTCTCCTTTTCGGTAACTCTGTGGCGTGTAGTGATAGGATTAATTACTGAGAAACATTGTCACACAATTTCCTCCAAACTAGTCACAAATAATCAACTCAGCAAGTCCTTTAAAGGGCAGGAGCAGTCATCCCAAATGTGTATAATAGACTGTCCAGTTTCATGATTGGCTGTTGGGAGTCATGTGACAATGTTTTTTCTCTTCAAATATGAAATTTACCAGAAATAACTGCTTAGTTTACCTTGAATATGCAATAGTAAAGTCGTACAATGTAATTAAAGATACTTTAAAGAGAAATAAGATGAAAATTGAGTTATTTAGCTTTTTCTTCAAATAAGTTTTGGGGGACTGCTCATTACCTTTAGTTTCATACCAGGTTTTGAAACAACTTTTGATACTCTGTTTACACGATAACAGTTTTTACTGTCTTAACGTGTTATTACAGTCTAATAAACTCCATGCACATGTACAGTGCACGTCTGTTGGTTTTTAATGAGAAACATTCACACCCAGAATAATTGGAGTTAAGCCTAAAGGGCACGATCAGAAACCCCAAATTATTTTGAAACAACAGTGAAACACCTTTTCTGTATCATCGTTTTTCCAGGTGCTTTTCACTATATCTTAGAATTTAAACATTAAATATCAAACGTACGTAAAGCAAAGAGTTATTCTTTAAAAATTTCCCAATTCAGTGAGAAACATTGTCACGTGATCACCAAGAGTCATTCATGGAATAAGATATAGACTACTAGACTAATTCAAATTGGGATGACTGCATCCCCCCATTGATTTACTCTCCCTTCAGTAGGATTCAACGACACATGAATTTCCATCAGTCGTCAGTAGCCCTAGTGCCGGTCATAGCCAAACGGCAACTGGCTCCACTACAAAATGTTTGTTTCATAAAACATGTGAACTTAGTTTGATATACTTTCCAGTCAGCTTCCCTGCAAAAAATATTTCACCTCTTTAACTATCTTGTTCCCTTGAGTGTCTCACCTGCCTATAATTCTCTGACCAGTTTCAGTTTGTTGCTTTTTTGCTATTTTCACAGAGTTATTCTCACATGATACGAGTCAAGTATGTACACAAATGACTGCAGAACAAGAATATATAAATGATCACATGAACTTAAATAATACATAAAAATCAGTTCACAAAACACAGAGATCTGCATCAGGCAAACCATGGAGCATAAGGTACATAGAGATATGCATCAGGCAAGCTATTCAACAAAAGGTGCAAAAGTCCGAAGACACAAAAGTCCGAAGTTATTCGGACAGAACTGTACATTTTGGGCAGAAAAATCTCCTGCCCCTTACTGAAATGCTCCTCTACGCCAATGGCCTACTAGCTTCACGCAGGTTTTTGTTTCTTATACAAAAATAAAAAACTTCAATATTCCTCGGCCTCTGAATTATATGTAAGTCTTTGCTAGCGGCGGGGGTTGGGAGAAGGACCGGAAGTTTTCACCGGTTAAATATCGTAATGTGAAAAGTGACCCCAGATACACTACGGTCCGGCTACAGATTTGTTCGATGTAATGTGGGGCAAGTCGTGCATGGTCATTTTTGTTTCTTTCCCGAAAGGGAATACCTATGTAGTCGTGCAGGTCTGACTTGAGAAGAAAAGTGAAGGATCTTGCATTTTAAGTGTTGGTGTATTTTATTCTTTATCCACTTCTACGTATTGAAGAACCAATAAATATAGCCCACTGTATGAAGCCGATATGTTTCATTGAAACTGCAGGATTTGATTTCTCAGAGTCCGGTGAGATCATTGTAATGAAAACAGCTGTGCATCAAATTTATAAAAAATAGTGTTGTTTATTATTTAAAATATTCCGAAAGTAAAAGTAAGGTTCACTACCGGTACTAAGCAGATAGAACAAGTAGCCTATATTTTTTCTACGTGTTTAGTGTTGAATTTTACATTGATAACATTTTTACATTAAAACGGTAACTTTTGACGAGAAAAATATTTAAATCTTCTTTGAAATGTATCTAATCTTTATGGAACATTCAGCTACGTGATTGGTATCTATCCATTTCAATGGAGATTTAGAAAGTATGGAAGCCGGCAAAATCTTATAGAGGAAAGAAAAGTTATTTAATATCCCTCCGGGAAACGTTTCACAATTCGGTTTCGATTGAATTTTAAGGGTCAGAAAAGAGTTTATAACAGCACACAGAACCATTAACTATGTAAAACGCACTTGTACATAGATGATCATCTCTCGCCAATCCAGTTCTTCGTAAGATAGAAAACATATTTTCTTTCTTGTGAAAAATCACATTTAAAACAAAATGTCAAATAATTCATAACTTTTAACTGTGTGACTACTATCTTGTAAACAACTGACGTAATAAGAATTAAAATTTGTGTATAATCATACAACATACATGTTACAAACTTAGCAACAGTATGTACTACTAAGGCATAGGGTTTAATTCAGTCATGCTACAAGGCTATCATGTACTACCTCTAGACTATGTGAACAATTTTCAAATATTGTACATTCTTTTCTAGATAACGACTTCAATTAGCTAAGGTAACTGCATATTCTAAACACATTAATCCACAGGGCTTATCATCATCTCAATACTTTCAATAATTAACTGGTTGCCTGCGAGTATATAATAGATACCTAGTTCTTCACTTTCACGGTACAAACCGTTAAGGTAAAATAAGAAGCAACCTGCAAACCACCAGCCGCTGTGGTTTAATTTAGCACAATTTTCTCTACTAAGCAGATCAGTATCGTGATCATACGTGGAGAAATACATGTTGACGTGATCCTTCAAGGCATCGTAGTCCACTGTAAACAATATTTATAGTAACTTGTAGTTATTTAGACTTATTTAGACTTTATTTATAACTTTCTCAGGTCTTCAAAATGTAGGAAATTTAACTTACATTATCAACTAAGTTGTTTGGAACTGAGTGAACGGATTTAACTAGTCTGTCGTTGATCAGACATAGGGCTTACTTCTGTTAATTATATTCTTGGTTAAGTCCTCTTTTTACTAAAGATTGTCCAGAAGTTGATTTCCGCTGCGGACTGATATGGGGACAATACATTTGACTACGCAGACCGAGTGAATTGAAACCTACATACTGACCTTATGGGGTGGGAAATTAACCTGTCAGAGAATATTATAAGCTCATGAGGTGGTAAGCACTGGCCAGCCATATCGTACAATTGATACAGTGTTGTACATTTTAATTCATGCAAAACCTATTCACCATTAAGCTACATTCCTAATAAATTTAAATTGAAATTTATGGTACAGCTAAGATATCATGTTTAAGACCGCTTCAAACCTTACAAAACAGATTAATTAAAGTACTCACATAAACCTAGGCTCTACCCAATTGACCTCCTCTACAGGGAAAATAGCTTGCTTTAAATAAGAGACATTCATTCCTATCGTATGCATAGCTTTGTGTATAACCATTTTAAGAATAAGCTACCAAAATCTATCTCTGATGTTGTGACCCATTGTAACGTTTCTGATTATTTGATAACCACTCGCCATAGAAATTTATTTAATTACACATCACAATAGCCATCATGGCAAATTTTTTCTTAATAATTACTGTTACAATCTATGGCAATCCCTTCCTCAGAATAATAAGTCTACCACGTCTCTTAGGACTTTCCAAAGTAAACTCAAGGATAAACTTCTTAAAAATTAAATGTAACTTAGTTTACCTATGATATTATAAATTGATCTTATACTCCACCCTTTTCCTTTTTTTCTGTTCTTTCTCCTTTCTCTCTCCTCTTTCCCCTTTCTCTTTTGACCTCTTTTTGCTGTTGGATTTAATATATATATATATATATATATATATATATATATATATATATATATATATATATATATATATATATATATATATATATATATATATATATATATATATATATATATATATATATATATATATATATATATATATATATATATATATATATATATAAATCAAATTGGTAAAGCTGGAAAATCTGGCTGAGGTGAAAAAACGATGTTGACTCCACCGGAATTCGAACTCCGGACCTCCCGCTTTCTAGTGCGGACGCTCTAACCACTGAGTCATGAAGCCAAGTTGGTTTGGCCTTTGTTCAAATAACAGATGAAGTAACTCGCAATTCACCTCCTGAGCAGGCGCCTAATTTTTTGGAACAGCACTAGTTCTCGTTTGACGCAAGCCCAACCAGAGATCAAAGTTGATGCTATCCAGCTGAACACAATTGTTTTTTCGCCAGCGGATCTCCGAAGAGATACAGAAACCTGTGAAAGCAGAGATGAAGTGAAAATAAACGCTGACGACAACTGCGTGGAATATAAATCAAATTGGTAAAGCTGGAAAATCTGGCTGAGGTGAAAAAACGATGTTGACTCCACCGGAGTTAACATCGTATATATATATATATATATATATATATATATATATATATATATATATATATATATATATATATATATATATATATATATATATATATATATATATATATATATATATATATATATATATATATATATATATATATATATATATATATATATATATATATATATATATATATATATATATATATATATATATATAAACGATAACAAGAAACATGCACAAAACACACGGCATACTGTTAAAACGATCTGAAATTTTAATAAAATACTGAAGACAAAGATCGTGTCAAATCTTCTGAGGCAACGAGATATTAAAAACGGTAAAGAGTTCAAAACTTAAAAGTTTTAAAACGGCAAAGCTCATTTGTTAAAAACGCACTACGTTTCGGGGAGATACACTCCCCTTGCTCACGTGCTAAGAAATAACAGTAATGGAAAAAGTACTAGCTATTAGGCAATGCTCTATTGAGGCTTACATCTTTTACGTTAAGACCTATAGGGGCAAGAGTATTCAACCGGTAAATCCATTTCAATTCAACCTTCTCCCTAGTTTTCTTATTATTGTTACGTAGCTTTTCGATACCTATTAATTCGAAATTTTTACACACCTTAAAATGCTTACCAATGGGAGTCTGACCTTTTCTAAACTCCTGTCGGTGACCCCTATGTCTACTTCTAAGCTCTAATCCCGTTTCACCCACATACTGCTTATGGCAATCCAAACAATTAATCAAGTAGATTACGCCTTTGGTGGTACAGGTTAAATCCCCCCTCACCTGAAAATTCTGACCTGTATTAAAACTTTGAACGACAGAAGTTTCACGTAAGACACTACAGGTGACACACCTTTTATCGTGTGTCTTGAAACAACCTCTATTCTCTGCATTATGACGTATTTTAGCTCTTACCAGTAAAGATTTTAAATTAGGAGGTTGTCTGTAAACTACTGGGGGCGGGTTAGAAAAACTTTTATTAAAGGTGGGGGACGATTTAAGAATATGAAAATGCTTCTTAATAATATTTTTAGGGGAGGTAACCTTGGGTTACGGGTAACAACCAGGGGGACATTAAAACTCCTCCTAGCACAAACGGAACAGTACAGGCTTTATTCACCTTCTCTGTAACAATACTCGTGGGATACCCTCTTTCAATCAGATTACTCTTAAGGGTATTAAGGTTTTTTTGAGCAGATTCTTCTGTAGAACAGATAGTACGGATACGGAGAGCCTGACCGTAGGCAATATTATCAAGAACATGTTTGCTATGATAAGGATTATATTTGAGATAAAGATTTTTGAACGTAGGTTTAACAAAAAGGTCAGTATTGAGATAACCCTCAGAATTGCGAAAAATATGCAGATCAAGGAAAGGAAGGGAACCAAAACTAAAACACGAAGTAAACTCAAGCTCACCAGGGTAAAGATTATTAAGAGTTTTCATAAACTCTTTGAAAAGATCTGGTCCATGGGGCCAGAGACCCCAGATATCGTCAATGTAACGAGACCACACAGTGGGCGAAAGAGAACACTTTTGCCATAATTCTTCTTCAACAATGCCCATACCTAAACAGGCGTACCAGGGGCCATTTTAGGACCTATAGAGGTACCGTGTACCTGGGTAAAAAAGTTTCCATTAAATTCAAAATGGTTCTCTGTGAGACAAAGCTTTAAACAATCAATCAAATTATCAGTAGAGGGTTTTTTAATTTGGCGAGAATCCAAGGCCTTTCTAACTCCTTTTATACCTAAATGCTGAGGCATACTGGGGTACATGGCTTTGAAATCTATTGTAAACATACCCGTTGATAGTGGCAAAGGTCCTTTCTCGTTTATTCCTTCTATTAATTTAACCATATCCTTAGAGTCCTTGATAAATGAGTCCAGTTTTTGAACCTCTGGGTTAATGAAAAAGTCCAAAAATTCTGACAGTCTCTCAATGGGTGATTCACTACCGGAAATAACAGGACGAATTTTAAGGTGACCAGAGATGTCTGGTTCCTTGTGAGTTTTAGGCAATGTATAATACCTTGAAGTTTTACACTACTTAGGAACTAGGTATTCGGCAGTTTTTTCATCAATATCCCCTTCATGAAGCATTTTGTTGGCTAATAAACGAACTTGACTGACAACTTCTGGTGTCTTGTCGGCATCATTTTCCTTGTAAAATTTCTGGTTACTAAGGTCACTTAAAGCACTCTCTACATACGAGGTTTTATTTTGCACTACAAAAGCCGGTCCTTTATCTTCTGGTTTAATGATAATGTTACTGTCTCTAGAGAGTGAGGCCAGGGCCTGCCTTTCAGTCTTGGAAAGATTGTCATGAACAAACTTAGGGGGTGTATAACTGTCCACATCTTTTTGGACGGCTTCCAAAAAACAACCCAAGAAGCGATCTCTTCCTTCAGGCGGCGACCAATTACTTTTGTTCCTAAAGCGAGGAATTTCTGAAAATGAAGACTCACTGTTTTCGTCTGAAGAATTAAAGTACTCTAAAAGACGTAATCTACGTTTAAAGGCTTCTAGGTCTCTTTGCAACTGCAGTGTGTCTAGCCTTTAAGGAGTTGGGCAAAATTTAACACCTTTGCTGAGGAGAGACTCTTCTTCTGGGGTCAAAAGTCTGTCCGAGACATTGAAAACCTTGCTCGTGTTACTTGGGATGTTACAATTAATGATTTCGATATCTCTTTCGACAACACTACGTCTTTTCCTCCTTCCTTTATGTTTGTACGACAAGGTTACTTGAAGAAGTTCCAAAAGTCTCTTAAGTTTGTGTTGTTTCTTAGTCGATAGTTGAGTTCTAACTCTAAATTTATGGCGTTTAATAAGCAGAGTTAGGTTACTTACGTCATCTGGTGAGAAAAGTAGTTTAAGTTTCCTCCAAATGTTCACAATTTCCTTTCTCAAATCAGTAATTCTTTGTTTATAAAAAGCAATAGTGTCATTCATAAGATGAAACGAAGTATTACGAATATGGCGGTCCCACGATTCCGAAAACCGGTCTTGGCTATGGAAAACGTGTTTATTCTTAAAAGAGAAGCCTGATGGAATGATGTTGTTCCTCAAACATGTTCTTAAAAAGGAAACATGTGATTCAGCTAGTAATAATTTATCCACTGTTTTATAGAGCTTGCCTTTCCAATTTACCATGTTGCCGAGATTCTGTGACAAACAGGATTCCGGTGGATCAAAACTGATACTGGTGCTGCTTCCAATAGGTAAAATATAAACGATAACAAGAAACATGCACAAAACACACGGCATACTGTTAAAACGATCTGAAATTTTAATAAAATACTGAAGACAAAGATCGTGTCAAATCTTCTGAGGCAACGAGATATTAAAAACGGTAAAGAGTTCAAAACTTAAAAGTTTTAAAACGGCAAAGCTCATTTGTTAAAAACGCACTACGTTTCGGGGAGATACACTCCCCTTGCTCACGTGCTAAGAAATAACAGTAATGGAAAAAGTACTAGCTATTAGGCAATGCTCTATTGAGGCTTACATCTTTTACGTTAAGACCTATAGGGGCAAGAGTATTCAACCGGTAAATCCATTTCAATTCAACCTCCTCCCTAGTTTTCTTATTATTGTTACGTAGCTTTTCGATACCTATTAATTCGAAATTTTTACACACCTTAAAATGCTTACCAATGGGAGTTTGACCTCCCAATGGGAGGTTGAATTGAAATGGATTTACCGGTTGAATACCCTTGCCCCTATAGGTCTTAACGTAAAAGATGTAAGCCTCAATAGAGCATTGCCTAATAGCTAGTACTTTTTCCATTACTGTTATTTCTTAGCACGTGAGCAAGGGGAGTGTATCTCCCCGAAACGTAGTGCGTTTTTAACATCTGAGCTTTGCCGTTTTAAAACTTTTAAGTTTTGAACTCTTAACCCTTTTTAATATCTTGTTGCCTCAAAAGATTTGACACGATCTTTGTCTTCAGTATATATATATATATATATATATATATATATATATATATATATATATATATATATATATATATATATATATATATATATATATATATATATATATATATATATATATATAGTATATATATATCTATATATATATATATATATCTATATATATATATCTATATATATATATATATATATATATATATAAACATGACGGAGAAACTGTAAAACAACGGTGGTACAGAATTGAAAGGCTGGATCTCCGAGGAGATACAAATAGCGGAAGGCTAGAATTTAGATAAATTAAACAGCCAAAAGGTTTGAAGTAGAGCTTTCGAGGAATACTACCTCTTTGTCAATACTTGGTCAGAGAATGACAAGGAGTGAGAAATTTTGGAAGCTTTTAAAGGTGACAATGGTCTCACCTCTATTGTGACAGGATAATCCTTCTTAAGACAATTGAGCAGGTTGATTGACCGGGAGGGTCTGATCGGATTACTCGGGTGTAACCCATCAACAATAGGAAAATCCTCTTCAAAGTAATTAGAGAAATTGTTAGGCCGGAATGGCCTGATCGGATTATTTTGGTTGGTATTATCAGCAAGCTGGTAAATCGCTCCTGATGTTCAAGCCGAAAGGCGATGTGGTTTTCAGATTGAGTTCCCAGAAATTTTCCTTAGCTTTTCTAGCTTTGTCGGTCCATGTATCGTTTTGGTCGATAGCAATGACCCGTAAGTTTTTGATAGAATGATGAGGCAAATTGAAATGGTTTGCAACAGGTTGTTCAACCTTTTTGGTTTTAATTGCTGACCTGTGCTGTGTCATTCTCATTCGAAGAGTATTTTTAGATTCTCCGACATACTGCACACCACATAAATTGCAGTATATGAGATAAATGACATTTTTGGAAAGACAATTAATTTCTTGTCTAATTTGGAAGGTGTGTGCATTTTGATTGCTCTGGAAGCCTTTTGTGGAATCAACCAGGGCGCACGTCTTGTAGTTGGAAGGGCAAGGTGAACAACCAAAATTTTCGTTGTTTTCCTCGACTGAGGCTTTGTCCTGGAATTTTGCCCGAACCAAAATGTCCCGTAAATTTGAGGGCCGCTTGAAGGCAACAACCGGGGGTTGGGGAAAGATAGACCTTAGGCGATCGGTGCTCTGAAGTGTGGGCATATGCTTTTTGATGAATTTGGCTAGTGGTGGTAGACCGGGATGGTACTCAGGTACCAACAGCACTCTGTCGGAATTGCGCTGACGAGTTTTGTACGTCAGAGTTTCCGAGCGAGGGGTTTCTTTTGCCTTTTTGATGGCATTTTCAATTGAACCCCGAAAATACTGCCGGTTACGGAGGTAACCGGATAGTTCCTTTGCCCGAGTGTCAAAATCTGTTTCAGAGGAACAGATGCGTTTTATGCGGAGTGCTTGACTGTACGGAATGTTTTTGGTGCAGTGCGGAGGATGGCAACTGCTGGGTAGAAGGTAGTTGTGCTTGTCCGTTGGTTTGTTGAACAAGTCTGTTTTGAGTGAACCATTTTCTATGGTTACAGTGGTGTCCAGGAAGTGGACACTGGACCTGGAATGGTCGGCCGTAAATTTGATGGTGGGATGGAACGAATTGATGTTTTCAATAAAAATTTTTAGACAGTCTTCACCGTGGGGCCAGATCATGAAGATGTCGTCTATGAAGCGTAACCAAATTTCTGGTTTCAAATTTTGTCGAGACAGAAATTTTTGCTTGAAGTTGCCCATACACAAGTTAGCAAATGAGGGAGCCATTTTGGTTCCCATGGCTGTACCATGAATTTGGAGGTAGTGGTGGTCACCAAAAATGAGATTGTTGTTGGTCAAAATCAGATGCATGAGTTCGCCTAAGTCTTTCTTGGTGGGAGTTTTGCCCCGAATCGGATTGAAGGCGTTGGTGCAAGCGGAGATGCCTTCCTCATTTGGTATATTTGTGTACAACGAGGACACCTCAAGAGTGGCCAGAATTGTGTCCGACGGGAGATTTTTTATCTTCCCAATTTTGCGGATGAAGTCCGTGGTGTCCTGAACGTAGGAGGAAAGGGTTGGAACCAGGGGTTGGATAAGCAGGTCAACAAATTTTGAATTTTTTTCCGTGGCAGTCCCGTTGCCGGAAATAATGGGTCTGCCCGGACTACCCGTTTTGTGAATTTTGGGCAGGAAATAGAAACGGCCTGGTTTAGGATCTACCTGGAGGAGATTCGGGCCGGTTTCAGAGTCAATGGATATATATATATATATATATATATATATATATATATATATATATATATATATATATATATATATATATATATATATATATATATATATATATATATATATATATATATATATATATATATATATATATATATATATATATATATATATATATATATATATATATATATATAAATCAAATTGGTAAAGCTGGAAAACCTGGCTGAGGTGAAAAAACGATGTTGACCCCACCGAGATTCGAACTCGGGACCTCCCGCTTTCTAGTGCGGACGCTCTAACCACTGAGCGATATATAAATATATATATATATATATATATATATATATATGGGCCAAAATAAGAACGTTTTTCTCTACGATTAGAGAAAGATCCCATCATGCAAGTTTTAAACAGCGTTGGTACTTCTGAAGATCATTTTGTAATGATCTCTCAGTTTGGTGGTAGAGATCCTAGCCGATGTTATTAAGGAGTTTCCCGGCGACTAAACTATGGGCAAATAATTTCCATATCTGGAGGTGAAAACTGAGTCTCAATAGCATAGGGTTTGGAAGATATTATTTTTAAAGTAGTGCAATTTTTCTTGGGATTTAGTATATCATCGGAAATCTGGGATTTCATCGCGGCACATTAATTTTACGTTCCATTAAATTTGTAACTCCTAGTCGGGTCATACTGAAGACATTTCAATGGAACCGACGCCATGATTGTGCCTGGTGTTCAGCATAAGCAACGGAACGGAGTAGGTAAAACAAGCGAAGGATCCACAACTGCCAAAAAGGCCCGACTTAAAATCAATTGGTTAAAAACTGAGTCATAGAATTCCATCTATCCAACTAAATTTATGCCCCTGCGGGGAATATTAAGTGAAATTGTTGGTTACAACCTACCAGTGGTGTAGGGTAACCAGTGGCGTAGCTGGGACTTTTTTCGTGGGGGCTATGGGGGAGTTGGATACTTTTGTAGGGGGGCTGGAGTTTACTTCCTAAGGGTAGCACCACCATCGGTTGGCGTGGGGCGTACAAAGAAAATTTTGGATTTTTACACCTCCCAGATGGCTGGAAATGGTATTTGCCAGGTTCAACTGTCTTCAATTCAGGTGGGAAAAAATTGCCATTTTTTCAGATTCAAACACACTTTTGATATACTGATTAGCTCAATTCATTACTCCACTGGACTATGTATCCTAGTATTTCAAATCGGGGATCCTGCTGTATGTTGCAAGCAGCTGTTCCAGTGCACGCCTGAGTAAGGTATTTCCATAGTCGTAGGGGAGCATTTTAGTTTTGGAGCAGAAGAGTTTTGCCCTAAATATGTGATTCTGCCTGTGAGACAGTCAAAGTGGACGCCACCACTGGTTGGCGTGGAGCGTCCACAAAATTTGAAAATTCGTACCTCTCAGACAGTCGAACATGGCATTTCCCAGGCTTATAAAGGGGTCGCTATTTTAAGTCTAAATTGTAGATAAACGTCCACTCCAAACTAAAATTCAGCCAGAAAGACTAAGCGGAGCGCTACCATTGGTTGGCGCGAAGGATACCGAAAATTTTGAAATATCCGACCCCTCAGACAGTTGAAAATGGCATTTCCCGAGCTTACAAGGGGATCTAAGCAGTCGCTATTTTCAGTTTCCTTTTGCAAAAATTTTTTACTGAAAACCTAAATTTTGCTATGAAGCGGTCTTAGTGGTGCACCACCATAAGATGGGGCGAAACGTACAGGAAATTTTGAAGATCTGACCCTTCAGAGAGTCAGACATGTCATTTCCTATGAGGGGTCTAAACAGTCGCTATTTCGAGGATAAGTTTGCAAAAAATTTCACTTGAAACTAAAATTCTGCTAGGAAGACTATCTACGCGAAGTTCCACCACTTCTTGGCCCGGAGCGAACGGGAAATTTTGAAAAATCGGACCCCTGAGCCAGTGGAAAATGACATTTCTCAGACTTGTAGGCAGATCTAAGCAGTCGCTATTTGATCATTTGATCAGTTATAAGATAAAATGTATCACTACCAATCGATGAAATGGTCCCGCATATTTTAGGGGGGGGGGGGAGGGGGAGGGAACTGCAAAACGGAATTGAAAACATGCTACTGAATTTCATTCTATTGCGACTCTTGGCTAAATTCAATACATACTGATTAAGTTGTGTGACTGCCTTACCTTCCGACTATATATGATTCTTCTTTTGAGAAAATGTAACATATAAGGTTTGTTTAAACGAATTTTCGAGCAGACATATGGGAATACGTTCTCTGCACGCTGCATCATTAAAGTATCGAAAAACAAATTACCCGATTTTCATAACCATTGCCCGTATTTGGTCTAGAGCAGGATAAATGGCCAACTATTGGGCACCTGAACACCCTCCTGTCTGTTCGTATTAACTAATTTGGCAATTGAAAACGTCCCAGCATTGTTTTAACCATTGCCCGAATATTTGACCATTTCGGGCAATTTTTGCAAGACTACAGTATAAAGAGGGGATGATAAAAACCTTTTTTTTTTTTAATTTACATTGTACCCACATGTGTCGCAGATCTTTGTTATTTTCCATGGAATTTTTAATTTAAATATAGCTTTTTCTGTTTTTCGGCAAACATTTGGAGCTTTTAAAATAATCGGTCATTGTATACGCAAAATTAAAAAACAGGCTTAAGAATGAATTGTTTCTTTCAAGCCACAGGCTTCCCAAATTTGTCGCGATTTTTTATCTGTTGATTTTTGGGAACAATGTTACCTTTACTAGAATCCTTTTCCATTTTCCGATAAGTGCTTGAAAGAACTTGGATATTCGACAATTTCAGGCATTAAGTTGTGATTATCACTGAAGTAAAAGTCAAATAGTCGAATAATGACTTTTTGTGCTGCCCGAACGTGTAGCGATTTTTTGGAATCTTGACGTGGTTTTTAATGGAAATTTTATTGCGACTTTATGACATTTCTTTCCTTTCTTCGGGCATATCTTCTTAAGATTTCGGCCACATTTATGGAATTTTCTGAAAAACCATACGATTTTTTCAATATTTAAGGGCTGTCCGAATTTTTTCCAAATATATTTGGGGCAGTCTTCCCCTTCCCGCCCCTGCCCCGTCTCGTATGCCACTGGGATTGTCCACTCCATCCAAGAGCTAAGTGAGGTCCTGTGAGGTAATAGTGGTAAGGTT
Source organism: Holothuria scabra (assembly GCA_037179385.1). Lineage (NCBI taxonomy): Eukaryota > Metazoa > Echinodermata > Holothuroidea > Aspidochirotida > Holothuriidae > Holothuria > Holothuria scabra. The sequence goes on from CM074180.1 coordinate 18,885,844, forward strand.
GCTACCCTTGAGACTGCATCGACCCAAAATGGGTTTGAGTGTTGGACTGGCCAATGACTGGCAGCAATAGCCGTGCAAAGTGCAAATTCCTCTCAGACATATTTGACTCAAATATTCTATCGAATACATGTCACCAAGTTTGATTTTGGAACAAATTTGTGCATCCCCAGGGATTGAAAAAAAAACCTATAGGAGTAACAAACAGGTCAGATGCTATAGGAGTGCACTTTAATCCACACCAAGGTCACCAATTTCAGCCACTCCAAATCTGCTAGAAAATTATCCATCCAGAAACCCGAGGAGTAAAAGGGGAGTGATTTCGAAGATATGATGCTTGTCAAAATCTACCTGAACTTATTCAGAAATTCAGAGTGGACCACAATTGCAGAATACCCTGCAACTGCATGGATCTATCGCAAGTGTTATCTATGTCGTAGTAGCCGGGTAGTCCGGATTGATTATTATAATAAACCCTTTTAATTTTATTTTGATTCTAAAGCATGAACTCAGCAATCAAAATATAAGTGAAAGTCTGATCCCATCTTCGTGGAAAAATTCTTTAAGGTCGTCGATACCAAAGACAGGTAATCCTACTTCAGTAAATGCCTATAGACCAATATATATCTCTAGTATTGGGTTTAACTATATGCAGAAAATTCTACTCCCATTTGTAATGAATTCTATAATAGAGCATGGCGAAAAAAATCAATTTGCCTTTAAAAAGGGACTTTCATGCACCGAAGCAATAGTTACGCTAATGCAGACAAAGTTTCGGGTTTAAATCAAAAGGAAACAACATTATCAAAAGTCTTAATCTTAGATTTCTCAAGTGCTTTTAATACGGTCTTGCCAAATCGATTAATCCAAGAACTTCTTAATTTTATAAGGGAACCGTGGCTTATTCACTGGCTTGCAGACTTCGTAAATGGTTGGTCCAGGAAAATAAAATTCCAAAAGGGGTATTTTTTCTCCTACTTCAGGTATCAAAATATGCGTCCCTCAAGGGGCCCTCTATTGGCTCTTCTTTTCACCATTTACACTGATGAAATTCGATTCCACTCTAATTGCAACGTAATAAAGTATATGCGGAGGATACCGCCGTTTCTTGCAACATTAGTAAAACCACACATAGGAAAAATCAAGATGATTATCAAAGTTTTATTTCTAAAATTGTTAACTTGTGTGAGCGCGAAAATCTCATTTTAAATCCAAAGAAATCGAAGGAAGTCGTGTTGGAAATATTAATGTTAGGTATAAAGGTTTATTGAATATTAAAGCAGAGAGAACTGTAATCGGGCTGGTGTGTTAAACGTAGCTCATACACTATGTATTTAGAGTCTGTATTGACAATAGGTTAACTTTTACCAACCGTATTTCGAGGATGTTATCAAAAGTGTATTGCATTGTTTCGACGTTAGCTTACACTGTAGGCCTGCCGTACGTTTCCAGTGAGACAAACGAAAGAGTATTTACGGCTACCATCTTTCCTGCCCTATATAGTATACGCAGTTCCAGTATGGTATCATTTTAGGCAAGTTAAAGACAAGAATAGAATCCGAAGTTTCCTTAAATTTTGTGTAAGAATGTTTAGGCTTAATTATGAAACCTTTTATATAAGTTTAATGAAGCTGCCAGGAAAGAATTTATAAGACTTGCAAAAAGTATTCAGGCTAATAAGGGACATCCTCTACACCTTGAACTTAATTCTCTATGCAATAAAACAAACTATAATTTAAGAATCCAAACATAAATCCATGTTTTAGAAAACTACATCCAAGAATTCTTTTATTCACAGAGCAGCTCTTTTTATTCAAAACGAATTTTTGGATCAATTTTTGAAGTAGTCTTATAACGACTTTTTAAGGTGCGTTTTGTTTTTATAAATTTTCTTTCTTTGCTTATTTTTTAAAATTTTTGCGTGTCTTAAACTTTTGTTCCTTCAAATATTATAACTTTTTATCCTTTTTATAAATTGTTGACAATTTATACTGGAATAAAGAATGAATGAATGACTAAGAAACGAGGATATTTAGATGCAATTTATAAACGTACAATGAATAAAGTCCTATCTAGGAAATTTTTCAAAAGCTAAAGGCGGACCACATCCATGTTAAAGTTCTATTTCAGCAAAGTGATGGGGATTTGTAAACATATAATCAATACAATGCTTCATTCGCCTATCAAAGATAGCACAATCTGCTGTGTAAGCCTAGAAAAAAACATTGTAAATTGCTAAAAGAATAAAGGTGTTTAATTCTCTTTTAGGAGTACATCTGTCAACCAAATGTAACCACAATCACTTACAAATGTCAGTTTCCTAACATAATCAGCCGCAAAGCTGCTGCCGAAGGTAGCATCGTTTACATTTAATCCACCTGACATACTCGTGACACCCTCTCCCCAAAAGGTATCTAGATGTTGTTAAAGAAAGATGCGTTCGCTCGGGTAGATTAAGACACGCCTTTCAGTTATTCTCCTTAACACGAACTGCTCTTCCCTTTCCTTCTCCTCCCTCCTTGAACTTTCACCAAGGCTGTCGTCTTGAAATTCGTGCAAGAGCAGTTTCTCCAAACTTATTTTAAAAGAACAGGTCATTTTCACTCATTTCTCTTTCAAGACCCCTTTATTACATTTAGGAATTTAAAGATCAAGAGCAGTCCCTTAAACTTTATTTAAAGTAACAGCTAAATACCACAATTATCTTCTCATTTTTTTAAAGAGTCTTTCATCATTTTTATGACTTCAGTATTGCTTATTCGAGGTAAGCAAACCGGGTATTTTCCAGCAAATTCCACATCTGAGGAGAAACAAAATGTTTTCATGTGACTATCAACAGTCAATCATGAAACAGGATGGTATACCTCACTACTTCAAGTTGGGGTGACTGCTGTTGCCCTTTAAATATTAAATATCTAATACAAGGAAATGAGTTTCTTCTCGTAAATTTCATAATTCAAAGTACAATTACATGGTTCTCAAGAGCCACTCTTGAAATAAGGAAGACTAATTCGAATTTGAATGACATGTAATTCCGTTTAAGGTACAATGAAAAACAACTCACTGTTACAATTACAGTCAGATGCATTCACAATCTTGTCATCATTAACATTGGAGGTAATGGTCATCTGAATGTTTGGTCATCTGAACATGTTGAACAAAAGTTATGAAACCAAACTATCTGGTGGATTTGTCAACTCAAAAGTGTCATAGACTGGAAGTGATCAATCGTACTTCAGAGTCATGGCTGCCATGCCTGGTGCCGCTTTAACTGGAACAG